>OZ026615.1:26323138-27616421 GCA_964020975.1 Hermodice carunculata | reverse complement strand
CATCTGTCCGTGCGGATGCCTGTCCCTCTGGATGTGCACATTCTCGTTACTGTGCATATCTACAGAATGCTTCCATGTACTTTGCTCAAATTTGGGAATATGCTTACCATACCTGGCAAGGATGAACTGATTAGATTTTGGTGTCACCATGACCTAATTTGAGCAAATGGCAGCTTAATTACAATCTACATGCTCATTAGGGCTTGTTATTGCAATATCTCGAGAATGCTCAAATTTGCCAGTATGCTTATCTCGCATGGCAAGATGAACTGATGAGATTTTGGTGTCCCTGTGACCTAATTTGCTGTAATGGCAGACCCTTCAGTCAACACTTGAGTTCAAGGTATGTCTAGTTATGCCCCCCTTCGAAGAAGGTGGGGCATATAGCGTTGCACATGTTGGTCGGTCTGTTGGTCGGTTGGTTGGTCGGTCGGTGGACTGTGGTTTCCGCACAATAACTCAAAAAGTTTTTAAGCTAGGACTTTGATACTATACAGGTATATTATTCTAGTCAAAAGCTAGGCGAAATTAGAAGATGGGTGACCTTGACCTAATTTCAAAGATCACAGTGGTGCCTGAGTTATCTTAGGTTTCTGCACAATAAACGAAGAGGTTTTTCAGCTAGGACTTTTATATTGCACAGGATTATATTCCATATTTGGGGCTAGGTGAAGTTTGAAGATGAATGACCTGACCTCATTTTAAAGGTCACAGAGCCACTTTACTGAATATGGTTTCATGCTTTCTGCATGATAACTTATAACTTGGAGCTAGGACTTTTATATTGCACAGCTTTATGGTTCTCTGTAAGGGCTAGGTTGAGTTTGAAGATGGTTGACCTTGACCCAGTTTTCAGGGTCACAGAGAGATTGTAGAATTCCTGTGGTTTCTGCACAATAACTCCAGGAGTTTTTGATGCAAGACTTTGATAGTATACAGGTGTATCATTCTAGTCAAAAGCTAGGCAAAGTTTGAAGATGGTTGACCTTGACCTAATTTCCAAGGTCACATTGGTACCTGAGTTAACTTTGGTTTCCGCACAATAACTGAAAAGATTTTTAAGCTAGGACTTTTAATTTGCACAGGATCATAGTCCATATTAGGGGCTAGGTGAAGTTTGGAGATGGATGACCTTGACATCATTTTAAAGGTCACAGAGCCACTTTACTCAATATAATTTCATGCTTTCTGCATGATGGCTTATACATTAGAGCTAGGACTTTCATATTTCACAGCTTTATGGTTCTCTGTAAGGGCTGGGTTGAGTTCAAAGATGGGTGACCTTTACCCAGTTTTCAGGGTCACAGAGAGATTGTAGAATTCCTGTGGTTACCGCACAATAACTCAAGAAGTTTTTAAGTTAGGACTGGGATACTTTACAGGTCTATAGTTCTTGCTAAGTGATGGATGACCTTGACATCATTTTAAAGGTCACAGAGCCACTTTACTCAATATAATTTCATGCTTTCTGCATGATGGCTTATACATTAGAGCTAGGACTTTCATATTGCACGGCTTTATGGTTCTCTGTAAGGGCTAGGTTGAGTTTGAAGATGGTTGACCTTGACCCAGTTTTCAGGGTCACAGAGAGATTGTAGAATTCCTGTGGTTTCTGCACAATAACTCCAGGAGTTTTTGATGCAAGACTTTGATAGTATACAGGTGTATCATTCTAGTCAAAAGCTAGGCAAAGTTTGAAGATGGTTGACCTTGACCTAATTTCCAAGGTCACATTGGTACCTGAGTTAACTTTGGTTTCCGCACAATAACTGAAAAGATTTTTAAGCTAGGACTTTTAATTTGCACAGGATCATAGTCCATATTAGGGGCTAGGTGAAGTTTGGAGATGGATGACCTTGACATCATTTTAAAGGTCACAGAGCCACTTTACTCAATATAATTTCATGCTTTCTGCATGATGGCTTATACATTAGAGCTAGGACTTTCATATTTCACAGCTTTATGGTTCTCTGTAAGGGCTGGGTTGAGTTCAAAGATGGGTGACCTTTACCCAGTTTTCAGGGTCACAGAGAGATTGTAGAATTCCTGTGGTTACCGCACAATAACTCAAGAAGTTTTTAAGTTAGGACTGGGATACTTTACAGGTCTATAGTTCTTGCTAAGTGATGGATGACCTTGACATCATTTTAAAGGTCACAGAGCCACTTTACTCAATATAATTTCATGCTTTCTGCATGATGGCTTATACATTAGAGCTAGGACTTTCATATTGCACGGCTTTATGGTTCTCTGTAAGGGCTAGGTTGAGTTTGAAGATGGTTGACCTTGACCCAGTTTTCAGGGTCACAGAGAGATTGTAGAATTCCTGTGGTTTCTGCACAATAACTCCAGGAGTTTTTGAGCTAGGACATCCATACTGTACAGGTGTATTATTCTAGTCAAAAGCTAGGCAAAGTTAGAAGATGGGTGACCTTGACCTAATTTCCAAGGTCACAGTGGTGCCTGAGTTATCTTTGGTTTCCGCACAATAACTGAAAAGGTTTTTAAGGTAGGACTTATATAGTGCACAGGGTTATAGTCCATATTTGGGGCTAGGCGAAGTTTGATGATGGATGACCTTGACCTCATTTTAAAGGTCACAGAGCCACTTAACTGAATATGGTTTCATGCTTTCTGCATGATAACTTATACCTTGGAGCTAGAACTTTTATATTGCACAGCTTTATGGTTCTCTGTAAGGGCTAGGTTGAGTTTGAAGATGGTTGACCTTGACCCAGTTTTCAGGGTCACAGAGAGATTGTAGAATTCCTGTGGTTTCTGCACAAGAACTCAAGAAGTTTTTAAGTTAGGACTGGGATACTTTACAGGTCTATAGTTCTTGCTAAGTGCTAGAAGAAGTTTAAAGTTTGGTGACCTTGATTTAATTTCCAAGGTCACATTGGTACCTGTGTTAACTTTGGTTGCCACATGATAACTGAAGAGGTCTTTAAGCTAGGACTTGTACATGTATATTGCACTGGATAATTGTCAGTATTCGGGGCTAGGTCAGGTTTGAAGATGGGTGACCTTGACCTAATTTCAAAGGTCACAGAGACACTTGGTTGAATACTGTTTCTGCATGATAACTTGTATTTTAGAGGTAGCACTTTTATATTGCCCAGCTTTGTGGTTGCCTATAAGGGCTAGTTTGAGTTTGTAGATGGTTGACCTTGACCCAGTTTTGAGGGTCACAAACAGACAGTAGACTTCCTGTGGTTTTTGCACAATAACTGAAGAAGTTTTTGAGCAAGGACTTGGATACTGCACTGCTATATAGTCCTTGTTAAGGGCTAGAAGAAATGGTAAAGTTTGGTGACCTTGATCTAAATTCCAATGTCACAGATTCACCTGATTTAACTTTGGTTTCTGCATGATAACTGAACAAGTTTTGAAGCTAGGACTTTTCTATTGTGCAAGGTTATAGTCCATATAATCTAATTGAAGATGGGTGACCTTGACCAAATTCCAAATGTCACAGTGCCACTTTACTTAATATGGTTTCATGATTTCCGCATAATAACTTTTACTTAAGAGCTCTGACTTTATGTTGCACAGCTTTATGGTTCCCTATAAAGACTAGGTTGAGAATGAAGATGGGTGACCTTGATACAGTTTTCTGACATTGATGTATGATCAACCTTCACTAATTTTGTAAGGTTACGAGTGCCGCATCTACCACTATCAATAGGGTATATGTAGCGAGGGCAAGGGTAATGAGGGCGGGGGGCATCTATGTTTTACAAACATATCTTGTTATGATTTTAATTTTGTTCATTTTCTTAGAAATTTATTTTTTAAATGTACTCTAAAACCACCAGGTCGCTTGTTTTGAAATTGCATTTGAAGGCTTCTGGATACCCCCTAGCCTTAATTTGTTTGGTGGATGGTGCTGTGTTTCTTGTTATACACTGTATCAACTTTCCCAAAACCTCTGGCTGGGATAGTCATTTTCCCAGGTCAGGTCCTATTGGTTACTGTGATGCATCTGGTGCACAATCAGAATGCAGTGTTAACCCAGATTCCTGTATGTCATTATATGCTTTTTAGTTGAACTTTTTTTCGATGAAGTGAGGGTCCCAAAGAGAACTGAATATTGCAGATTTTTTTCCGTCAATTTTTAAAGATATGTCAACAGCATGTGGTAATTTTCAACTTCTTCAAGGCTGCTGGCTGCTTTGAGTTCACTGATGGGAATGTAACTCAACTTAGTTTTTATTACCTTTGGCACATAAAGTGCCTTAGGGTATTGTCGTCCCCTTTGTCGTCTGTCCCTCTGTCCATCCATCTGTCTGTCTTGACGTTACAGTGATATCTCAAAAAAATATTCACTGTATCTGTACCAAATTTTTGTCACAGAAGGACCTTTAATGATGGACCAGGTTCCTATGGAAAACCAGCTTCCTCTGATTATTTTTAAACGTTTTATGAAACTTTTAATGTATGTGGTCAACCCTGACAACATTACCACGATATCTACAAAAATATTGACCGCAGCTTTGCCAAATTTTTGTCAGAGACGTGTCTTATGATGGACCAGAACCCTATTTAAAACCACCTTCCTCTGATTATTTTTTAACTTTTAATGAAACTTGTAATATATTTATTTGAAAGCTGTCTATGTGGTGTCAACCCTGATGACGTTACCAAAATATCTCAAAAGATATTGACCACAGCTTTACCAAATTTTTGTCAGAGATGTATCTTAAAATAGACCAGAACCCTTTTTAAACCAGCTTCCTCTAATTATTTTAAAACTTAATAATTGACCAGAACCCATTTAAAACCAGCTTCCTCTAATTATTTTAGAACTTTTTATGAAACTTTTAATGTATTTATCTGAATGCCATCTGATTGGCACCAACCCTGAAGATGTTAACGCGATATCTAAACAAATACTGACTACAGCATTACCAAATTTTTGTCAAAGGTTCATCTTATGATGTACCAGAACCCTATAGAAAACTAGCTTCCTATTTGTATTATAAACTTTTTATTTAACTTTGAAATATTTATTTGGAGGCTGTCTGAGTGGTGCACAAGGGGACAACGTTACCTTACTATCTCAACAATGATCCAACGCAGCTTCACCAAATTTTTTTTAGAGATGCACATTATAGTGGACCACATTTCAATTGAAATCCAGCTTCATCTCAGTATTTTTAAACTTGTTATGAAACTTGTGAATTATGTATTTGATGGCCGTATGAGTGGCACACAGTAGAGTGGTCTCTGTCACCAGGACCTGCCCCAAGAACACATCCAAAAGTGCTCTTTCATTTCATACTCATAGACAACAATATAGAAATTGAATGTAAAGTATTCTACTGCGAAGTCTCACCCCCCCAAAAATGCAGAATTGGGGGGGGGGGAGGGGGGAGATTATGGGCCCAGAGGGTAATCCATTGTCTGAATGGTATTTTTGGAATTGTTAACTGAGTGGCTTTGATGTCATATCCTGGTGTTTAACCAATTTTTCATACACCATTGTGATCATTAACAGACATGTTAATGCATAGTAATAAGGCAAATCCATTTTACATGTTAAAGCCTGTATATGCAGTGTTAAAAAGGGAAAAAAGAAAAAAAGATTAAGTAAGCAGATCCTGTTCAAACATACTGCAGACATATGCCATTAGGTCAGCTGAGCATAGGCTGTTTTCATGGCTTTGTATATGTATGTTTATTGAACATATTGTTCATCATGTCCTTCAGCAGCACTGGCATTTGCCATGAAGCACGTGTAAATCTAACCACTACTAGAAGAGCATATCAAGCCAGATTAACATGAATAGAAGAAAATCCTCAGCATATTGACTGATATCATGTGCTAGTTCTAGTAATTTAAATAAATTTCAATCAATTGCAGGGAGAATTTTAGCCTTTTGTGTATGAGCTACAATTTGTCTTAGATTGAGAACCAAGAGCCATTGTGGCATCGGTGGACAGTATTCTTGTATTTTCCCTGCATATATTTTAGAAATTGACATACTCATATGGAGTAATTATGCCCCCTTCCTACTGCAGGAAGGGCTATAGTTACCGCTTTATGGGTCCATGTGTCCTCTATTCGTGTCCAGGCTATAATTCACTTGTCCTTCAACTTAGATTAATGAAACTTTACACACAGGTGCATCTGGATATAAGGGTGTGTAATGTACCAAAATTAGGTCACTACATGTACATGTAGGTCAAGTGTCTGGGTCACAGTGACATATTCTTGTAAAATTGTGTCTGGGCTATGATTCCTTTACTGTTTAAATGAGTTTCATGAAACTTCACAGACACCTTGACCTAAAGGTGTGTCATGAAACAAGAATAGGTCACTAGGTCAAGTATCTGGGGCATGGTGATACAATCACGTAAAACTACATAACAGTTCATGTCCGGGCTGTAATTCTGTTGTCCTTCAACTTAGATTAATGAAACTTTAGAGACCTCTGTATCTAGATATAAGGGTGTGTCATGTACTAAAGTAGGTCACTAGGTCAAGTATTTGGGGCATGGTGATACAATTATATAAAATTACATTACACTTCATAATTCTGTTGTCCTTTGACTCAAACTCCTAAAACTTTACACACACGTGGATCTGGACACAAGGGTGTGACTTGCATAAAAGTAGGTCACTGAATCACCTTTACAGTACCAGTTGGATTTAACACACTTGTGATAAAAAGATATCAGTAATATATAATATTACAGCAAGCAAAGATTTAAGATTGATATAGTAATGATTTTAGAACAATCAGTTCCGTTTATAATACCATTTTGATTCAGTACTATTACAGAAAACACAGCACACAGAACCCTGAAGACTGAACATTTTAGTCAAGAACACCAGGACAGTGTACCTTCCATTATATCATATATATATATATATATATATGTCAGCATGTGTACCTACAATTTCACACTTAAAATTTGGAAGCCTCCTCAGCCCTGAAGAAAGGCCCAGTAGGCCCGAAATACATCAGTAGGAGGCTTCCCACTCTGATCAACTTATTTTTGGAGTTTAGCTTGTTTGTAATTTTCATAAACTTTTAAACTGCTACACAGATTTCCAGATGTTGTCCATTTAATTTAACAAAGTTAGAATCTTCGAAGTTTGATGAACTCATAGTATTAATGAACTTGCATGAAAAATGGATTTATTTAGTCGGTTCTGCTTCTTTTCATTTATACTTTTTTATAATTTTGTTTCATTTGTTTTTATGTGCATTTTTACCCTCAGCACATAAAGTGCTGGAGGGTATAGTCATCCCCTGTGTCCTCTGTCTGTCTGTCTTGTGGATGTTGCCGCAGTATCCGAACAAATATTTACCATAGCTGTACTTAACTTTTTTCACAGAAGAACCTTATGATGAACCAGGTTCCCATTGAAAACCAGCTTCCTCTGATTTTTCAAAGACTTCTGTAAGACCAGCTTCCGCTTTGTATTTATAGACTTTTTATGAAACTCTAAAATATTTATTTTCTGAGTGGTGCAAAAGGGGACAGCATAACCATAATATCTCAAGAAGGATCAAATGCAGCTTCACCAAAATTTTTTCAGAGATGCAGCACATTGCTATTGAAAACCAGCTTCCTCTTATTATTTTTAAACTTGTTATGACACTTTTGAAGTATTTATTTGATGGCTGTCTGAGTGAAGCATAGTACAGTGGTCTCTAGCTGTCACCAGAACATGCCCCAAAGAACACATCCAAAAGTGTTCTTTCATTTCACAGACAACAATATGAAAATTTTATGTAAAGTACATATGTATTCTACTGTGAAGTCTCAAAAAAATACAGAATTGAGGAAAAAAAGATTGTGGGCGCCGAGGGTAATCTGTTGTCTAAACATTATTTTAAAGATATTTTAAAAAATTTGAGTAAAGATCTATCTCTGTTGCTGAAAAAATTAATGATTTGCCAACTTTGATTAGCTTTTTTGCAACACAGTGAACATGCAAATGTTCGATAGAAAACTTACAAAATATGCTTGAACACCAACATATAAGGATTCTTTTTACAGAATGGTTATAATTAAAACAAGCATTGATAAGTCAAGATATGCTTTAAGGATTCCTGTGCATGCTGTAAACTGAAGTTTGGTGTGTAATAGATCACGATGTCTGATGTGTAGGAGAGCACAAAACATAATATACTCTGCCACAATCATTTTTTTTTTCTGAGCCAAGTTCTGTGGGCAGAAAGGAATCTGTTTTTCATGTACTTCGCTTGGGTGCTACTTACATCCAAAACCATTCATTTCAAATTGGACTTGGGGAATTTGTTATTTACACTTTTGTAAAGAAAATGTAGCTAGTTTAAGCCTTGAAATTAGGATCTGCCACTCCAAAGAGTAACATGCTATTCAATGTACATGTACTACAAGGTGTTTGGTGCTGTCTGCACTGCATTGATTTGCAAACATGTGCTTGATGACTGGAACTGATCAAAGCCACTGACCACCTTGGGTCTCGTGTGTCAATGAGCCAAAAGTTCATGGAATTTGTAGCTCAGCTGACTTGTCAGTCAGCTGAGCTTTTGTGATGGCCTGTCATATGTCGTGTTGTCCATTGCCCTTCATGCCATCCATAATTGACATTTTTGACCTCTTCTCCAAAAACACGTCAGATTTTCTTCAAACTTAGTTGGTTATGGGAATGTACCTTGGGTGGGTCTTTACCATGTTTGTTCAAATAGTCACACGCCAGGGATTTTAAGCTTTTTTTTTTTTTTAGCTCAGCTGATTTGTCAGTCAGTTGAGCTTATAGGATGGATGGTGATTTCTGATCCATCCATCCATTCACATTTTACATGTTCAACTTGTCCAAAATCACAGGCCACAATCTCTTCAAATTTGGTGGGGTTGTACTTTGGGTGGGTCTCTACCAAATTTGTATTAAATGGTCTCGGTCCAATGATTTTTGGATTTTTTATGCATTTTTTGTTAATTTTTATCTCGGCTGACTTGTCAGTAAGCCGAGGCCATGTAGTGGTTGGGCATCCATCATCCGTATATCCATCCATCCATCCAAAAACGATATAGGCCTACTTTCTACTTTTGCTATAAACTCAGCTGACGAACTAGTCAGAAAAACCCAAAAAGTGATAGGCCTACCAATTCTCTTTTTAATTTTTGCAGAAGTAATAAAATTTGGTTTTTGAGTGGTTGGGCCTATACATATTGGAAACACTATAGTCTGTATCTAATGAAGAATTATTTAAAAGGTTGAGAGGACTGGTTTAAAACCACCAGTTGGCTTTTGTGGGTGACTGTCTGTCTCAAGTCAGGAGTGAAATTTGTTTCTTCACATTGGTATTGGAAGATGAATGTTGATGCTTTGGTAACTGTGGAATCTCTTTGCTGTCATTGTTGGGTTTGATATTTATGAATATGAGTCATGTTTTTCTACATTAGTGTATCATACTAGAGACATCCGTCCTTCTATCCATCCATCCAGCCAGCCAGCCAGCCAGCCAGCCAGCCAGCCAGCCAGCCAGCCAGCAGGCATCATCCAGAATTGACACTTTCAACTTTTTCTGCAAAACCATCAGCTAGATTTACTTCAAACATGGTGGGGATTTACTTTGGGTGGGTCTTTACCAACTTTGTTCAAATGGTCATGCTACATTTAATTTGTGTTTTTTTTAATGAATTGTTCCGCTCTTTTTTTGGCAAAATCTTAAAAAGTCGTCTTGGAATCCACTCAGCCAATTGCTTCAAAATTGCATAGGGACTCTTCTGGGGACTCCAAGACCTTAATTTGTTCAACAGGTGGTACCCACATTTTTTTTTTTTTTTTTTGGGTGTGTTTTCGTTATTTTCAACTTCTCCAAAACTCTCGCAGATTGTTCAGAAACTTGGTGGAAATGTTGCTTGTGGGTCGAGGGTTACACAAATTTGCTTACTGGGTGGTGATACTCTAGAACCTGATTTTACTGACTTTTGCAACTTGGGTACCTGTCTGTTAATGCATGCATTTCTAGTGAGTACCATGTGAGTCAGTAGGGATTGCGATGGAAGGTCACATTTTTGACATCTCCAAAACCATTGCCCACATTCACTTCATATTGGTGTAGTGTTCCTTAGGTGGGTCTCTACCAATTTTGTTAAAATGGTCATGCTGCAATGATTTTAAGATTTTTTCACCAATTTTCTTCTCCAAAACCACCATTTGCTTTGAAATTATATTGACACATTTCTGGGGGCCTCAAGACCTTAATTTGGTCAATAGTTGGCGCTCAGATTTTATGTTCAAGACTTTGTGTGCATTTTCACTTTTCTTGACCATTTATCCCAATCCACGAATTGGAACCTCTTTAGATCCACTGGAATGTATTTGCATTTGATCTCCACAAAATTTGTTCACTACATAGAGGCACTGTTATTTTTAACAAATTATCAAAATTTAGAAAAATCAATAAGGGGATAAGTTCATGTAAGCAACAGTGTTGATCAAATTTAAAGGTGATCTAGTTATAATTCTGAAGTTCACAGCATCACTACAGTCTGTGTATATGTAAGACAGCTGAGTACAGGACTGACACATCCCTCCTGCTTTTTTTCTAATCTGCAGTTCTTTTTATGGAAATTCAGTCTTTAAATTTTCTTTATAATGTTGAAATACTTGTATAGTACTAGTAGTGATGGTGGTGGTGGTGGTGGTGGTGGTGGTGGTAGTAGTAGTAGACGACATTCCTACTTTGATAATGCCATCCCCAGTGGAAGAGCCTGAACAGTAACATAGTAGAGAGTCCCACCATTACCACCTTCAAAAGTCGACTCAAGAACCGGTGCGACTAGGGACTTGCCTCCCTCCCATCAGTGTGACATTCCTCCTGGAGGTTTGCTGATTATAATCCAGATCCAGATCCAGATCCAGATTCAGTTGTTGTTGTTGTTGTTGTAGTCTGTCAGAGGATTAATAAACACTGCACTCCTCACCTGCTGTACAGGAACATACATGTATATGTATGATGATAACTGTTTTGGACACAACTGTGTGGGCAGATGAAAGTTAAGATAATAAGTCATGTTTCAAAAGTACCATAACAACCGTTTGCCTTGCCAACTCAGAGAAGGGATACCTAGAACCTAGCGAAATATTTCGATAAAGATCACCGAATCAGGCGGGTTATGAGGTCCCTAAATGCTGACACAAATAGGGCTATGGGCTATGCTGTTTCACCTAACGACTGTGGCTATGCCTTATTGAACTTTTTTTGTTGCTGTGCTGTTTCCCAGCCCAAGTTAACAGTCTAGACAAGTTGAAATAAAATGCTGTGTTTAAGTTGACTTTACTGCAAAATAAAGGCACATAACAACCGCTTTCTGGATAAAATCTTTACACCGGGGCTGTGGCTATGCTGTTTCACCAAACACTGTGGCTATGCAGCAATGCTCTTTCCCTGGCCCAAGTTAATCCTTCACTGTAGACAGGTTGAAATAAACTACTGTGTTTGAGTTGATTTTACTGCAAAATAACGGCACACAATGGCCACTTTTTCTTAATAAAATCTTTCAGCCAGGGTTGATCAATTTTGATTAGGGAAGGGTGGCTTGAAACTTTTTTTATATTTTACTTTTCATAAAAATTACTTAGGGTTGGGACTGGGGCCTTTTCAGTGGGTTCGGTTGGGTTATTGGAACCACACACACACACACACACACACACACACACACACACACACACACACACACACACACATATATATATTTGTTAAGCCTTAGGTAACTTGGACATTTGTTGTCCCCCACCACCGAAGGTGGCATAGGGGGACAGAGTTGGTCGGGATAGGGGCCATGTCCATCCCTCCCTCCGGCAGCATATCTCTAGAACCCTAAGAGATGGAATAGTGAAATTTACACCATAGATGCCTCATACCACGGGCATGTGCACTTTGTATTGTTTTTGATCTTGAAAATAGGGCCCAAGAACATAAACATTTTCGTGTGTCTGGCAGCATATCTCTAGAATCCTTAGAGATAGAATAATGGAATTATACCAGAGATACATCATATGAAATTTATACCAGAGATACATCATACCAAGGGTGTGCCATGTATTGTTTTTGACCTTGACATATTTTCAAGGTCACAGGCCCCAAGAACATATCATTTTTTGTGCATCCAGACATGCTGTATACATTGTATAGCTTTCTTCTGTATATTGTGGCAGGAGACTTAGATCCTTTGGATCACTGTGCACTTGTGCTTAAAATGGATCTTCTTTTCCCTTTTACAAATTACCTCCTTTGACATCATTTGAATTTGTTACCTGGGCAGAGCTGAAGGCACTTATTAAAATATGAAGAATCTTGTTGTCATTGATTTATATTGTTCTCAGTGGTCCATGTTGCCATGTTTTGTCGAATCTTATGGTGAACTTGCTTGTCTGTTGGCTTCGGCCATTAACTGTAAGGAATATATAGTTCAGTCAATATTGGGAGGGTTTGGTGGGCCTTCCTTCTCATCTTCAGATAAGTAGAGGTCATTGTCTAAGATTGGTGTGCTGCTTAAAAGTTCACAGTGCCAGTGTAGCTCCTTGATCGAGGTGTTATCGTAATATTGCAACTTTAAAAGCTTCATTGCTTTTACATTACATGTACATACATTAGGCCAGCCTTAAAAATATTTCTGTTTCGTATAACAGGGCCTTGAAAAATTTGATGAGGCAGGGAGGATTTTTTTTTTTTTTTTTAATTTTTTTTTTTTTTTTTTTTTTTTGGAACTACACATACCTACTATGTATTACTGCAATATGGGCATCATTACTGATGGACTTAGTATTGATACAAGATAAACAAGATTCCAGGTTGAAATTTTTTTATTAAATCTGTGTTAAAGAAAGAGACTCTGCCACGGATGAGGTTGTAGCGGGACAATATATGCTTCAGGCTGGTTTGCTGGCGCTGAGACAGAGTAGCCCTACTCTAAATACACCTCGGCTTGGCTTGAATTGGGGTGGGTCTTTTGCTATTTTAAACTTTTACATGTACATGTACATGTACATGTACAGGGCTTCAAGAAACAAAGGATTAGCGTAATTATAAAGTTGCCCTTTTTTAAAAATATCACAGCAGAAAAAGAGTAAGATATCAAATACAAATGTGTAGTTTTAATTTTCACTTGACAACAGCAGGGGAGGGGAGGGGTGTAATGGTGACGGTGTATGATGAGGGTTCAGAGTAAATATTACAAATCACGAACACACCTCTTTGGTGTGTATGTGCAGGGACGTGGATTAAGAGTTTATTGCTCCATGGTCAAGTCAGATTTAATCTCGGGCAAGTTAAAATTAATAGGTACTTGCCAGGTCAGGCAACCAACTTTTTTCTCGCTGGGAACTCTATTCCTCAAATTTTCATGACACAGTTACAAGTTGCAGTTGTTTGCAAGGCTGGCTCCGGAGGTCTAATCACTTAAAAAATCAGAGCTTTCGCAGCACTTGCGTGGGGCGCCGATAGGTGATAATAATCGCTAATTGATAAACATTCCAAGTTTAAACAATTACTTGATCCCCAGTTGTATTCATCAGAACTTTATCTCTGTCAACACAAGCAGATATTTTCACTGTCGCACAATAGTCAACACATACGATTACGTTACGTTACGGCAGTAATTATTGCTTTTATGTATGATTTCAAAGACATCTTTCAAACAAGGATTGAAATATAAATGATAAGATTTTTTGAACTTTTTCTCTTGCTTTTATATTATAAATATTCTCAAATATTTCGGTTAGCTGTTGTAACCTTCTTCAGTGAGACCCAACCGTCATTTCAAGTACGTGAAGGCCTATATATATTAACGTTATGGATGCACGTGAAAGAGTCAAGTCTCGAGATATAATGTTATAACGTTAACTACCACCAGTAGGCCTAACGTCATTAACATAACAAATAGTTATCATTTAAAAAAAATTGATTAATAATGTAGATGCATACGTATTTTCCCATACATATCATAGGTCATATTTAATTGACATAGACTTAAATATAATATTAAGATTACGTTATCATATATTTTTTTTTAAATGATAACTATTTGTTATGTTAATGACGTTAGGCCTACTGGTGGTAGTTAACGTTATAACATTATATCTCGAGACTTGACTCTTTCACGTGCATCCATAACGTTAATATATATAGGCCTTCACGTACTTGAAATGACAGTTGGGTCTCACTGAAGAAGGTTACAACAGCTAACAGAAATATTTGAGAATATTTATAACATAAAAGCAAGAGAAAAAGTTCAAAAAATCTTATCATTTATAATTATTGCTTTGCTGAGCGGGGTCTCACTACTCGTCGTCAGTGTGATCTGCCCCAACGGCAACGATGTCAAAGCAGCGTCAAAATACATAAAAAATTTGCATGGCGAATTCATCAGCAAATTAACATCAAATGCCATTTATCGGTGTGTTCTAACAGTGTTGGAAAAAATAGGTGCCTTGAAATGACTTCCACTCACACGCAAGTGACAGCGTGGAGTGGATCTGCGGTGAACTGACCCAGTCTCACAGACTGATTTGGGACACATTCGGCTATTCCCGCTATCCCCTTCCTTTGCGTATTTGCCTGTGACTCCAAATAATTGTTGCAATTAACACTGAAATCTTTATTTTCGCATGCTGCTATATAAACAAAGCTTCCCGTTTGTGTGTTCCCTCCGTAAATTACGGCAGATTCACACATGTTCAATGGGCGGAAGCCATGATGAAAACACTGTAACACGAGCCGTGATTGGCTCATTTTTGCATGTGACTCAATTGACCAATCGGGTGATGTGTTGTGCGTCAGACCACATGGCCAAAGCAGCTGTTTGTGTACAGTTGCAGGAACGATGTGCTCACACTCGCTTTCTGATTTGAAATATTAAAATTTTCGTTTGAATTTGATTTAGGAAAATCTTTTATTGCAAGGAATTTGCCAATACTGTATATGCTAATTCACTACGATGTACCAATAGCATTCATGGTAGGTCCGCAAACGATATGTGTTGACAGAACTGCCACACGGCGCATGCGAGTAGCGTCAAATCAAGCCAGACCACATGGCCAAAGCAGCTGTTTGTGTACAGTTGCAGGAACGACGTGCGCACACTCGATTTCTGATTTGAAATATTAAACTTTTTGTTTGAATTTGATTTAATAACACCTTTTATTGCAAGGAACTTGCCAATTCTGTATACGCAAATTTACTACGATGCACCGATAGCATTCCTGGTAGGTACGCAATCAATATGCGTTTACAGAACTGCCACACGGCGCGTGCGAATAGCGTTAAATCAAGCCTGAAAAAAAAATTTTTTTTGCACTGTTGAAAAAAATATTCCAACCGCAACGTTTTGTGCACACCGGGCGCTTTATACGAAACAGAAATATTTTTAAGGCTGGCCTTATCAAGTATAGGGAACGTATACTAGCCCTTTTCATTGATTCATGCTTGTATTGTGTGGTAACATTATTTCAGTAATCAGACATTAGGTTGCCCAAGATGAAGATTGAATAGTATATTATTAACACAAAGCTTTTCACCTGTTTGGTAATGTTTTGATGACATTTATTTGTAAAATTATAATTACATGTATGTATATTATATTATATAGAATA
This sequence comes from Hermodice carunculata, assembly GCA_964020975.1. Taxonomy (NCBI): domain Eukaryota; kingdom Metazoa; phylum Annelida; class Polychaeta; order Eunicida; family Amphinomidae; genus Hermodice; species Hermodice carunculata. The sequence continues at coordinate 27,600,817 of OZ026615.1, read as the reverse complement.
TTTTGCTGGACATATCAGTAAATTTTGACATTTAAAAAAGGGGATGATACTTGAATTTTTGAACATTCAAATTGTCCATAGGCACTTGATTGGGACATGAGTGGTGCTAGAGATGAGAGGCATAGTAAATATTGTGATCCCAAGGCCTGTGAGTCTGCCTGCATGTCAATAGCTACACTTTTGCCACAGTCACTTGGAATGTGCATCAGTTAAGTTTAATATACATGTACAGTGTACATCCATGTGGGTATGACAATTAAACCATGTATGCATGTCTTTCTTGTCATTTGATTTGTAAAGTTAAATACCTTTTCTTATTCCATCTGGAAATTTACATTCCAAAAAAGTACTGAAACTTTGATGACTCCTCTGGATGTTAAAAATACCCACCCAATACAAATGCAGACTGGTCACTTTTAGCTGAAAGGGTGTAAATACAGGCCCAACACTACCACCACTATAAACCAGTCTTACAGTACCAGGTTACAGACCACAGTACTACAAGGAAGTCTTGCACCTGTTTTAATTTAAGTGTTCCCTGGTCACCCACACCAGTGGTCTCCAAGAGATACATGTATCTTTGCCTGTGGGACTCCTGTAGGGTAGACTCCTGGAGAAGTTTGACCGTGTGATTACGCTGTGGCACACTGGTATCAGCATCTGGCCCACATCTGCGTATAGTGCAAGCATTATAATTTAATTAAAGTGTAAGCAGTGTTATGGCATGTGGCTCCACCAATGGCCCTCCAGTGGGTATGGTGCAAGACTTTCTGGCAGTACTGTACCCTGATGTTTCAAGATACAAGGCTGATCATAAATCATCAGTCAAGTTGAAGGAGATGCCACACAGTTTATGTTGTCTTACTACTAATAGGGTAGGGCAGCTTTATTACCACCTATATAAAAACCCACCAGTATTTCAAACCTGTATGCACTATTTGGGCATGCTTCTCCACTAAGCTGTATCTTTGACTTGGGGGGGGGGGGGGGGGGTCCAGCGCCTTGTGTGCCCTGTGCTGGCACTTAATTCATAGCCTGGTGGTGACTTTAGTGTTTGATACAAAATCCCTATTCTGGCGCCTACAACTGGCAACTGTGTGGCGTTGTGTATACATTTTCGGGTAATGCTCACTCTGGAAAAGTCCCATTATATATTGTACATTACATTCATGACAAAGTAATCTTCTCTTAACATTAATCACATATATTTTGGCTACTACCTCTTCAAAATATCCAATTGACTTGGCTGCCATTTTGAAAATTGTTGATTCCACACCCAATGGTTTGTAAAGGAGTATTGGGATAATATGGGGGTGGGGGTTATAATAAATGAATATATTTTTGTTTCTTTTTTTTTTTCCTTCAATTTTTGGTAAAATGTTAGAAAATCTTCCCTAAAACGGCATGACTAATAAATACATTGATTTGAAATTGCCAGATTCACTTTGAACCTGGTGGGGAAGAACCTAAGGTGGTTCTGTACCAAAGTTGTGTAGATCATGCGTCAGTGATTTTAAGATATTTACAGGACTTTTTGTGTTGTTTGTTTTTGGGTAAATCCTAAAAAGAGTTCCCCAAAAACTGCTTGGCCGATATGGTCTATGCATAAGTTCACCAAGCGGGGAACCCCAGCGGAGATTCCAATGTCAGAGCCAGGCGCGCACAGGTTTCTGGGTAATTTGCGGGCCACTCAGTCTTACCACACAGGCTACAGTGCCACTGAATACAGCAAGTAATGAGGAGTGAAACACGGACCATGATTTCTTCAAAAAACAGAATCAAGGGTGGCTGAAAAAGTATTTGAAAGACAAAGGAATATCAGTTGATGGAAGGAATAAAGCGGCACTTTTATTTTTGATATTTGTCAGTTTGACGTTTCTTCCTGGTATCAACAATGACAACATTACAGCCCACTATACAACAGTCGGTGGTTTACCATGACAATTCGCCTTGTCACTCAAGTTCTAACTATCAATGCTTTTCGTACTCCCTCCGCCAACAATCTACAATGGTAAACTTCTATACACCTCCTGTATTTGGTCCATTTCCTGCGATTCTGTTCATGTTGACACGAACAAGATAAGTGTCCGCCATCATGCATTATCGTGACCACTTTTGAGAAGGTGCACAGCACGCCATCTGGTAGCAAAAAATGAGCCCGCATGCCTCGCTTTCTAATGGGACAACTACCGGGGTTTTCCCGCTTCGTGAACTTATGCATAGACCGTATTGTTTTTATATTGCATAAGAACACTTCTTGGGACTGTAATTTGTTGAGCATGTAATACTGAGAATTTTTTTTGTTTTTTTTGTTTTTTTTTTCAATTCAGAATTTTTGTGAGTTTTGGCTTTTCTTGATTTATTTTCCTAAAGTTGACCTTGATATAATTCCTAAGTTTACAGGACCACTTCAGTCTGTGCATGTAAGGACAGCTGAGCACAGGACTGTCACAGTGCTCTTGTTATATACGTGACTTAGTTTCATGCAACATTAATGATACAGTTGTCACTTAACCCAAGGATGTGGCTTGTAAAAAAGTAGGTCACTGGATCAAGTACGTAGGTCAAAGAGTGATGTATCCATATTAAATTGTGTCTGGCATATAATAAGGCCTCCCCACCTCCTCAAAAGGGACATACACAAAACATTTTTTTCCATGTGTATGTACATGTACATGTACATGTATGCAAGCATGGATCTATCCTTGACACTAATTGTATCAGTCCTTTGACTTCAAATCATGGAACTCTATACACATGTGTATCTGTGCTCAAATGCATGTCATCCATAAAAAGTAGGTCACTAGGTCAAGTATCTGGGTCACAGTGATACATTTAATGATGATTAGTATATAAACAGAGTTGGTCTCTGTTCCACACTGAATGCTATGGTAGATACATGTGCCTTTAAACACGCAGAACATTGTTTAAGGTTTAAGACAACATTTGTGACACACCTGTTATGGTATCAATCACATTAGCTCTCTGTCTTTTGGACTGTAGGGTTAAATAAACTTGTAATGCTAGTTGCCACAAGTGTGTGACCTAAGATAAAAAGCACACACCCAAAACTAGTTGAAGTGGGAAGGGAGATGCTTTTAGCCAGGCTATTGAACAAAAAAGTTGAACATACACACACCATAGAACCACAGCTTAAAGCTGCATAACGCTGTGCTTAAGAGATGAGTAGGTATTAATGATGTGTAGCTGTACTCCAATAGAAACACTGCTCCTGTACTGAGGCAGGGCTGTATGATATATCATCCACCTACCATTACCATGAGCAGACCCACGCAATCAAGACAATACATGTCATAGTCAATTATTATTGTTCCTTTGACAGTCTATCACTGCTCACAGTTATTGACAGACTCATATTTCAGCCAACATATTGATGTCTCAGCTCAACAGGACATCTTAATCAATGGAGGGTGTTGTTTGTAATGAAGGTCTATGATTTTCTTATATCATATACTGACAGTTCATCCATACCATTGTGGCCTGCATGTCTTTTGCTGGCAATATTGTTTGTAAATGGCAGTGAACACAGCAAGCAATTATGAAACTGAAACGCTTGATGCATTATTAAATAAACCCACAATTCCTGGAAACAGACTTTTACATCAGTTGACAGGTAGCTGAGCTTATAGGATGGGTCTTCATCCATTGTCACCATCTGTCAAGAATTTTGCATTTTTGACTACTCAAAAATGATCTGCGAGATCCACTTCAGACCTGTTGGGCATGTGCCTTGAGTGGGTGGTCTGCCAAGTTTGTTCAAAGGTTCGTCCTGTTAGTGACTTTTTACATTTTTTCATGAATTTTTTGTGTGAATTTTTTTGACAAATGTTAAAAAAGATCTACGAAACCCTTTGCCATAGGAAATCTTAATTTGGCCATCCCAAGACCTTACATTATTCAACAGATGGTGCTGCAATTTTTTCAATTATTCAGTGTATTTTTCATTTTTTTCTTACTTCTCCAGTAGTGTCACTTGATGTTTGCTGGAATTTGGTGGATATGTACCTTGTAGAAGGGTTAAACAATTAAGCTGTTTACTAGGTGGTGTTCTGGATCCTTGATTTTTAATGATTTCTTGCAATTTTGGTACTTTAAGTTAATGCATACATATATTGATCACTCAGTAAGTCAATGGAGATTGCCGTGGTAATTCATATTTTTGACTTCTCCAAAACTGTCAGCCAGATTCACTATAAACTTGGTGATAATGCACTTTGGATGGGTGTTCACTGAGTATGTTCAAGTGGTCATGCTTCAATGATTTTTAATCTTTTAAATGAATATTTGATCAATTTTATGTTGCAAAATCTTAAAAAAAATTATAAAGCCTTTTTGTCAGTTGCTTGAAACTTACACAGAGACACTTCTGGAAACCTGTAGATCTTAATTGTTCAACAGGAGGCACCTAGGTTTTTCATTAATCTTTTTTTACCAATTTTATGAATTGTTTATGTTTTTGTTATTTTGAATTATCCCAAACCGCATGCTGGATTCTCTTGAAACTTGGTGGGAATGTACCTTGACTTAATCGCCTTTAACTTAATTATTTTTGGTGTAGTTAATTGTGATCTCCACTGACTTTGGAAAATCAAACTGACGTGTGCTTATATCTCAGTAACAGTGGATCCTGTCAAGTTTCATATGAAATAATGATAACTCCAGAAGTGTATGAATGAAGAATTTGATATTGTAAACAGTGATGATCCCTTAAAAAGGGCCAGCTTGACAGTGCACATGGGTGACATTGCATGATGTCACATACTCAGGGACACAGAACACTGTAGTTACTTGCACTGATCTCCGTACAACACAAAAGTTATAAAAAACGACTGCACAAAATTCTGTTGAAATGTTTACAGAGATTTGACCAAATACCTAATAAATACAACACTAACTCAAGAACATTAGTCAAACTATGACAAGATGGAGCTTGAAATGACAAATTGTAATTGTCAAAGTGTTTAGAGTGGTATGAGGGAAAGTACCCGGGGTAAAGTATACTTAACCCACCTAGAGAATTTTCTCTAGTCCGTCTTCAGTCGGAAAACCATGATCATACTCACATTTTGCAGGATTTCTTCCTTTTCAATCTTCATCCAGTATAGTGGAAGAGGTGACTTCCAGCTAATGCCTTAGTACACTTTACCTCAGAACACCTCTAGTCAACTTTATGGTGCTAAAAAATTGTATTACATGTACTATTTACCTGTTTATACCAGTGTCGGTATGGTGGAATAGTGTATGAAGCTTTTAAGTTTCAAAGGAGACTTCCGTCTGTAGAAGTCTTCTTGCATTTGATACTCTATAACAGTGATTTAATCACTTAGCTTATTGGTTACATAGTGTTCCAGATTCATAGATATCACAAAAACTCTGGAATCTCTTTGCTGTCATTGTTGGGTTTGATATTTATGAATATGGGTCATGTTTATCTACATAAGTTTTTTTCTAGAGACGCCTGTCTGTTAAACTTCAATTGTATAGTGAGGGTCTTGTAGAAGTCTGCTCCTTGCATTTGATATTCTATAACAGTGATTCTATCACATAACTTATTAATTACATAAGGTTCCAGATTCATAGATATCATAAAAATGATCTAGGCCTACTTTCTACTTTTGCTGTAAACTCAGCTGACGAACTAGTCAGAAGAACCCAAAAAGTGATAGGCCTACCAATTCTCTTTTTAATTTTTGCAGAAGTAATAAAATTTGGATTTTGAGCGGTCGGGCCTATACATTTTGGAAACACTATAGTGTGTATTTGGTGAAGAATGTTTCAAAGGTTGAGAGGACTGGTTTAAAACCACCAGTTGGCTTTTGTGGGTGACTGTCTGTCTCAAGTCAGGAGTGAAATTTGTTTCTTCACATTGGTATTGGGATATGAATGTTGATGCTTTGGTAACTTTGGAATCTCTTTGCTGTTATTGTTGGGTTTGATATTTATGAATATGGGGGATGTTTTTCTACATAAGTGTATCATACTTGAGACGTCCGTCCATTCATGCCTTGTTAACGCCATACCTCCAAAAATACTTACTTTAGTGAGACCAAATTTTTATCAGGGGAGGCTATTGAGGTGCTTCAGATGTGTATTGAAAAGTAGGTCACTAGGTCACATATTTAGGTCACAGTACTACATTAAAGAAAAATGATGTTAACACAATATCTTAAAAACTGTTAAACTTAGCTTCATCAATTATTTATGACAGTTGGTCCTAAGGATGCCTCAGAAGCCTATTGAAAACTGGGTCACTGGGTCACATATTTAGGTGACAGTGCTGCATTGAAGAAAAATGGTCTTGCCATGAAATCTTGCTCATTGCATTTGCACCAAAGCCTTGTCATTAGGCCAAACAGAAGTAATATAGACCTACCCAATGGTATTGTCATCACCTATGTGTCTATCTCTCTGTCTGTCCATCCATCCTGGCTGAGGGGTTTTTGGTCACTGATTGTCTTCTAGTTTCATCTGAGAACATTTGAGTAAGTACTTAAATATTTGCACATGGTACTGGTCTTAAAGAAAGGTGAAACCTATCTAACTGTAAAGATCACAGGGCCACTTCAGTTTGTCCATCAAAGGTCAGCTGAGCACAGGAGTGTCACAATTTCAATTTTTCCTTTTTTTCTAAGATGCTTATTCCATGCAAGGTGCATTGAAGGGAGTGAGCAAATGGAAAAAGCCAACTAAATCTTTGACGTCAATCTGACTGAAATATGATATAAAGTAAATCTCATGTCAAGAGCTACCCAAATATTGTCAATGAATTATAACCTTTAATTCATGTTTTAATTGGTTATGTGAATGAAATGAATTTGTCACATAATCAGTAAATCATTTATATATAATATTGAATGTCGATCTCTTGTAAACTGTGAGAGCTTACCCAGTTAATGTTGGTTTATTAGCATGTAAATGTTCACCATTGAATGTTGAGAGAAATAAGGGTCCAGTATAATACATGTATATGACGTGCTTCTTAAGCTTGTTCTGAGGAAGAATGATAGCAGCTTTCCTCAATGTAAAGAGAGTGCTTATGAGAAAACAGGTTACTGACTCAGTTTTGGGAGAGGGGAGAATTATGTACTAATTTGTTATGTTTGCTAATGTACAGGTGTCATTAGGGCTTCTTTGCATGGTGGAATGGCTTAAATTTATCTAATGTTGATCACCAGAGAACATGGAAAACAAACTTTGGAAAAAAACAAAGGTTCATTGCAGGTACATTTAAGGAGGTCCCATTGTTTTGGAAAGATGAAAAGCCAGGCATTTCTAAGCATAGTTTTGTGTATATAAAAGAGATGATAAAAAAAAGGGGGGGGGGGAGCTGTGAGCAATTTAATCCCTGGCTTACACATCTAGTAGTGTATTACAAGGGAACCTACTACAGTCTGCCCAAAACGAGTTTACATGCTAATTGCCAGCTTTTTTAATCCTTGTTAAACCATACACAACTCTTTGGACAAACTGTTAACATCAATATTATGTGTTCTATTATTTCGTCTTTCCCCTTTAACTTTATTACTTATTTCATTTTAAAGGACAATCCCCTGAAATCAAACAATGGACCTTTCATTATTCATACCTTTAACATTTAATGTCAGTTTATGCAGGAATACTTTCATTAATATGTTTGATATAAAATCATACTGGTAAGCAACTCACTGAAGTATAGCATTGTTGCATGTTATACATTAAGCAGACATGGATGGAGTATGCACATACCTGGATGGAAACCCAATTTTATGAGCACAATGGACAGCCTGTGAAGTTATGCAGGCAAATGATAACAAGTTAACTCTTTCAGTGCCAATCACCTCTCGAGTCAATCTACTTAAGTCAGACAAGTCTGAATTATCATAAGGATCCCAGATTCATATTCCTTGTGAAAAGACCTTTCATTCAAGTACTATAGTTCCAGAAAGAATACCCCAGGTAAACATCTTCTCGGCACGCATTGGGCGCAATGTGCCCAATGCACACAGAGAAAAACTTTGGCACTGAAAGAGTTAATATCTGATCCTGGTGAGTGACTGCTAAACCTGTCACATGGTGTGCCCAACTTAGGGAGTGTGTTCATGATGTGAATGAAGGCCTACAAGTCAGGAATTTCTGATTTAGAACTGACCATTAGCCAAAAAAACAATATTTTTCAACTTGGCTAAAAAAAAATGCAAATGGTCAAAATACTTTAAAAGGAATGATTAAAAGGGCCATGTCAGAATGTTGTTCATTATGTCCATATATATGTCAAGTTTTGGCTACCTAGATCTGTCCCAGCAAGTTTTGCTGTCCTGGATCAGGAATAAACTTTTTCATATACCTGAAGTACAAGCAATCCAAGCAATGGATCTGTGTGAAACTGTATGCTATTTTGAATCTGAAAACTTCTGTTTGATTAAAAGTAACAATCAGCACAATGTTTTAACAAGAATGCGGTAAAAGGAGCCGGAACATGAGCTAAGTCCTTTAGCAGATCCGTTCACAGGGTGAAAATCTTTTTCCCACATGCATATTAAAGTACAAGGCTCTTCACATGATCCTAAACAAAGGAAGTCAGCCTTTAGACCAGCACACTTTCTGTTTCAAATTCATTGACAATATTTCATTTTTGTCAAGCAGCAAAAGGTATATGCAGCTAATATTGCCATCTGGAACAGTCTTAGGGTATGTCATTCTCATTCCTTATGGTTTGAGTATGCTTAAAGATTGTAGAGGTCTTATCCTGAGTACAGATAACATCTTTGCTGCATTCCTTTGTGTTTAATGATGCTAATTAATCTGATACCGAGTTATTTTACCTGTTGGAAGTCGAGATCTTTCCCTGCATGTTGTATCTGGTGTACAATCAAAATGCAGTGTTCAGTCATATTCTGGTCATTCTTATGCGCCATAGTAGTTTAACTGTTTATCAGTGATGTGAGGGTCCTGTGGGAAATTATACATGTACATTGCAGATAAAAAACACAGTTTTTGTCCCAAGCTTTAAAGGGACTTTACCAACATGTTCCTGGATTCTTTGGGGTTTTTCTAGGTAATCCTAGAAAAAAAAATCCAACTATTTTTGTCACAAACATCTGCACCTGACACCCAATGCTATATATTCTCTATTTTCAAAACACATCCCTGTGTTTACTTCCTTGAACATTAGCTGATCAATTGGCTGACATTTGTAACCCAAGAAATTCACCAACATGCTGCCTGAAAATACTGATGGGCATGTGACACCAACAAATGTGTTTTTTTTAATGACCAAGCAAAATCAATAGGGAAAGTGAAAAGTGCCATTCCCTATTAGAAGTACACAGGCTGACTTAAACCTACTCCCACATACATCTTCATTGGTTTAACATTTGTGTTCATACCCTTTTACACATAAGAAAAATGGGTAAAATATCAAGTTGCAATGAGAATATCTGACAAAATACCAATATCTGAAGAATTAATGGGGAACTTTTGTCATGAATTATTTAATTTCTCAGCAATTGTGTAATATCTACTGAAAACAGGGTAAATGAGGAAAAAAATCGAAATCAAAATACAAAAAAAACCTACAAGTGGCTGTCATTATTTTCAACAGCAGGTTAGATCTTAATTGCTTTCAGTTTATCAAAAGACAAAGCTTGTTTAAAGTGAAATGCATCACCATCATCAATTGAGCTTGGACTGGGTGTTTCCTTATTATGGCTTCATTAGCCTGAATGCACTTAAATCATTCACAATGCCTCTGTTAATTTGGCTGTCATGATAAATGACTTGCTTGGATCTAAGCGAAAGTGGGCTTGGAATTTTACAGAAAACCTTTGTTCAGTATCACATAACTTTTCATCCTGTCTATAAAAAGCAGGAATAAATGAGTTTAGTCATTTGTTGTGGCAGTACCTTGAAGCCTTTAAGAAAGTGCAGATTGCCCACATCAAGGCTATTAGACTTACAGCATTGCAGTACATGTTCTGTGCCCTGCTTCACTGTTCTAAAAGGGTTATTTTGCACTGCAGGGAACTGAAGCACCCTGTGCATTGTGAGAACTCCAGTTGTCAGATAAAAGTAACCTCATCTTGAGCTGTGTCCCAGTAAATAATGCAAATGAACAGCTGCTTCAAAGGCTTTTCTTGTCCACTTAGATTACAAGGAATATCGTGATTTGAAGATCTGAAATTTTAAAGTAAAAGTCAACAACACAAGCACACAGTACAAAAGGTCCATGCAGATCTAATTTCAGTCTGTCTGGAATTAGATTAAGTCATCAGTTGATCCCTATTCCCAGAGGAACACAATTATAGATGGCCATTTAAAACATAGAACAAAACATGGTATATTTTATACATGTATGTACAATATTTCCTTTCATGACTGACCCGCATATGATACTTTTAAACTAGTGTCACATATAATGGTGAGAATCCAACTGAATAGTGCATTTTAATTGTGTACCACATGCACCACAAAAAGTTGGAGGCATCCAACTGGGAGAATGACTCCTAATCAGATCAGTTAGCATATAGCTAAACACAAGAGAAAAGAACAAAGGGTTAGTTACATCGTAGCCAACTTTTGAAGTACTCAGGATAAGACATGTACAATCTTTAAGCATGTTGAAACCACCATGTTGTCTCCTTCGTCTCTGTTATCCAGAATAAGATATGCCATACGCTTTCCTTTTTGTACTTTGGGAACAAGGGTCTTGACTCAGTGCATAGAGGGCTACTGAGGCAAAACCACAGTGGCTTAGGCTGAAATTTCAAATTTACAGGTAACAACAAAAAATTGTATTTGAGACTTGGAAAAAAATACAATGGATTAAGGAAAAAAAATAAAACATCCATGTTGATACCAAAAACGTCTTATGTGTGCCTACTGTGGATGAGATAAGTGCTTGCTTTGAATGGCAATTGAATTTTAAGTCCACAAGTAACATGTAACAATTGGGATTTACTAAAACATGATACTAAGAATTTGTCATGTAACGTCTTCTCAGGCAGTGCTTACATGTACTGTACATTGAATCTATGGTACTTCATGCGGAGTGCTGCCATTTTCATTTGCCTGTATGTACAAAGGCAGGTCATTGAGCATTAATCCAATTAACGTAGCCATTCAACAATGTCCTTGTTATTGATTTGTTGGTCCCAAGTTGACTGTGCCCTGTGCCCTGGCCAGGTTGTTTACTTTGACGAGAACACAGTTTGCTGGCTGCTTGATATCCTTTCCAATGCCATGATGGGTTAACTCATGTATAATGGCTGTGGGGTATGTGCCTAATTGACAACAAATATACAGGAAGCCACTTAGATATCCCAGTGTGACATCTTCTTTACCAGATGACAAGCACCTTATTCCCTGCCAAATTTGGATGTAGTTGGTACAAACTGACTCAGTCAAATTTAACTTTAAAAAGGTTTTATTCAATTTCACTTAAAATATTTAGAGGACATAATTTTTAAGGGTTTAATTTCCTTTAAAATTTGGGGAAAAACTTAATTTTCACATATTTTTTATCCTGAAGTGATTTGAGGCAGTTTTGTGCCACATTTAACTTTGACGGCCGCTGAGCCAGATGATGATGATTTCAATTTGCATACAGGTCATAGGCTAATTAAATGCATCCATTGGGAATCACAGAACTTGTGTCCTGGAAGATGATTCACTGTCATTGTATTGTAATTTTGCTTGGTGAAAATTCTAGACATCCCATGGGTATATGCATGCTCATGATGTAAAACAGTACAGACTACACTGAGTACAAGTTCCCTAAATGCATTGTGCATGCAAGAAATATATATATATATATGTATGTTCGGAACAAGTGGGACTCGAACCTACAACCTTTGACACCAGTAGCGTAGCTGAAATGGGAAATGCACATATCCACTCGACCAAATCCCCATTCTTAATAAAGAATGGTTCAATGGAGGTAGTTATGTGCGTGTGCCATATCAACACGGTTATATAGTATATGTACAGAGGCGGCAGTTATTTTAAGAATTGGGGACTTAAATTCACCAGCATTAAGGAAATGCTGAAAATATGTATCTTATGTTCGGAACGAGTGGGAATCGAACCAACAACCTTGGACATCAGTTGCCTAGCTGAAATGGGAAATGCACATATCCACTGGATGAAATCCCCATTCCTAATAAAGAATGGAGAGAGAGAGAGAGAGAGAGAGAGAGAGAGAGAGAGAGGGAGGGAGGGAGGGAGGGAGGGAGGGAGGGAGGGAGGGGGAGGGAGGGAGGGAGGGAGGGAGGGAGGGAGAGAGAGAGAGAGAGAGAGAGAGAGAGAGAGAGAGAGAGAGAGAGAGAGAGAGAGAGAGAGAGAGAGAGAGAGAGAGAGAGAGAGAGAGAGAGAGAGAGAGAGAGAGAGAGAGAACTGCCATAACTTATTACTGATATCATTGCCTGACAGACAGGTCAAAATCAGAATAATTGTATTTCTGATTTCAACACTTCATTATGTGATACTGCCACCTACAATGTACCAGTGACTGTATTGGCCATACACATTTACATATACCTATGCATCAAACTCAGTTTGAAAGTCAAAGCAATAGTCTATATCTATGTGCACACAAGACTACATGTAATTATCGGCAAGGATAATGTCAATAGCTATTGACTTAGGGGTCAGCCAAAATTATCAACATTTTCCAAAGCATACACAGAGTTCTCTTTACTGTAGCCCCCGTCCCCCCAAAAGAGTAATCTAAAAGTGTTGATTTTTGGCTAAAAATAAATGATCAACATTGTTTTTCAAAATTAGCAAAAAAAGGTACATTGATCTTGACCCATACCAACTGCATTTTTGCAAGACCAAGCAACATACATGTATTTACTTAATATCAATCACCTGAATGTGTTCAGGAAATGTCAGGAGCCCCAGATATCCTAATACAATGTATGTGGCAATACAAAGCACAGCATAAGCAATTTCATGAAGTCATCAGCATGTATGTGTATTTACATTGTAAACATAGTTCTCTGCATAACAGATATACATGTACTGAGTATGTATATCAGTAAATAACATGGATATAAACTATGTTCTCCACTTTTATGATGTAAAACTATTCAAACTCAATTTTGATTGCTTACGATAAATGCCTTATTCCCAAATGTATCTGATCAATTTATGCTTGAGCATATGGAACTTACTGATTTTTGTACATATCCTTTACCTGTATTTAAATTAGCTTTTATTCCTGTTGTCAGATTGTTTTCACCAACATGTACATGTACGTAGCCATTGGTCCAAAGTGACGCAGAGTGTTTGTTTTTGTTGTTTTGGATTTTTATGTGACAAGAAGGTGCTTTAGAAGCAATTGGATGTAGCTTGAGTTTGAAAGGATGATCTTTGGTGTCAGCATGGTTCTGCATGATGTATGTCTGCTCTTAAAAAATGTTCTCCATGACATCCATATGTTTATGCATAAAGCATTATTTGTGTCGTCTCTTTTTAGTATATCTCCATGGCAGTCATATGTTTATGCATTAAGTCTGCTGGTATAAAATACTGTCCATGGCAATCATAGATGTTTATGCGCGAGACATTATGTCCATCATATTTGCTTGAACTGTGTCCAAGTAACCATATATGTTCATGCATGATGCGTCATGTTTACTTTTAACTTTCTCCATGGCAATCCGACATGTCTGTTTATGCATGATGCATAATGCTTGTGTGTTCTTACAAAACATTATCTGGGGTGTTCACACTCTGTTGAGCACCAAGAAGGCACATACATGGACTTACGCCCCAGGCACACCGATGCATATATCATACACCCCAATCTGTCAATCTGTTCTGTTCATTTGCAGAAATAGATAACCTTCAGTGTTGAGACGGGACCACAGTATGTAACCCAAATGAAATCACGTAAACATCAGAATAATTCCTCCCAGCAGAGGGGGGTGGGGGTGGGGGTGGGGAAAGCTGGTTCAGTTGTCTAAAGTGCACTTAAGCATGGCTGCATGAAGTAAAATCATCCATTTAGACATTGCATTTGTTGACTCAAGTGTTCCATTGTCGCAATAAGGGTTGGTGAGCAGCAACTGCTGGCCCTGTATCTGAGATTCAGTCCATCCTAACTGCAGGTGGCTATTGACATAATTAAACTCCACAACACCCTTACATGTACATATATGTGAGTCTTCAATAATCCAAATTGTGGCCAATAGCACAAACTAGGAACCAGTGTTCATGTATATCCACAACAGGACAACAGCAGCACAAACTGACAGCTCCCTCCCATGGGGGGATGATAGTCCAGTCTATCTCAAATGGGAATGGCAACTAGCACAAAGTAATGACTACTGGTGCCGCCAATTAAGATGTCTCATGAAGTACAGACATGATGAAGAGTGCTTGAGCAGTACAAACATGCGGAGGATATTACACTCCAAATATACATGCATTTAAAATTATCAGTAACATTTATAACTCATAATTTCACTGAGCGGTGCATGCTCCACCGAAAAGCCTATGTATATACACATGCACATTTGTGTCATTAGCTCCAACTAACCAGGGAGTTGAGATGCCGTGGGTGAATGTGAGAATATATTTCTTGAAGGCATAATTTTTTCCGTTGAATGTGAAGCCGTATTTGACTGTCTTAGACAATTTGTGCAATATCATAGGAGACTTTACCAATACGAAAGCTGTGACCTTTGCAAAAGTTACTGGAAAGGCCACAAAATTGCAGATTGGCCTTCAATTTCATGTCAAAATTGTATCTTGAGACGACACACCTGGTCATGTCACAGAACAAAGGACCAGGATGAGGCCTGTGCAGGCTTAGAAACTTCACAAACCTTGCAACTGGACAATGTTTGGCTTAAATGCAATATAATGGGGGTTGTGCCAATCTATTCTACTGAAAATGACAAAACCAAACTTTACTTCTAAAGCCTGATGTTGGTTAGCAATTACTGTGAAAATTCAGGGCCCCACATCGTACATCTGGTAGCCCTAAAGTAATCAGTTGGTCCATCCATCCACTTTCTGTTTCCGGACAATAACTTTCCAGTTTATTATTCAGTTGCCTTCAAATTTAGTCACAGTATGCATCTAGTTCAAACATTTGCTGGGATTGTTTATAAGTGACCGTGACCTCAAGATCAAGGTCACAGGGCCTTACAACTAAAATGGAGTTTTATGTTTTTATTATCTCCAGAACATTTCAATGTAAGTTAATCAAACTTGGTCACAATATGTATTCATATAGGTCTTTGCTGTGTAAATGCTAGAATTTTCACATCATCACTACCACCACTTGCTTCATCACTAGAACCCTCTTGCATGGTCATCCACTCTGACTACTTGCTGTATTTGGAACCTGTACTGGCTTTGAGGTAGGCCTTAGGTACCACATTACCATTTGACACACCTCGAACATGTTGAAGGGAGGATTCTAATGCTTTATAACTCTCTCCCATTGTAATACTAATTATCTGTGCAGTGGCAGCCATTTTACAGGTTCCTTCCCTGCCCTCTTAGCATTGCCAAGGTTTTGCTGCTCGGGCACTCTTTTGTGCATTGTGGATAGGCTGTCAGCTTTTATCACTTTCGCTGGCCATGACTTGCATGGTGTGCATGGCACTGTCGTTACTTTTGCATGATGATACTGAAAGAAAAAAAAAGAGACAAGACCTTAGAAAAAAATTCCCAATAACCAATACCTGCAAGATCATGGATTGAGAAGCACGGAAAAAATTCATAGAGAATCTCCATCATGTAGTCGGGACGCACGGAAACAGATGAGATGAATCAAGTTCAATTTTGGGGATACATTACGAAGCTGAAGGCTGAGTAATGTATCCCCAAAATGGAACTTGTGAGTTTTGTCTGTTTCACTACATCCAACTACGAGATGGTCATTCTATTTATCTGAAGGTTTTGGGGTTAATGGTTTGTTTGTGTTACTTGCTTACTGCCCTTAGCAATGGTGGAGTGATTTAAAATTAGTCAAACTGATTTGCCTTGCACGTTTTAAAATGGGAGCTCCACTGCTGCTGTGAAAAAAAGAAAAAAGAAAACTAATGCAGAAATATTAAGCTCACTTTATTGGGAGACCTAACAACAGAATGAATAGAACTTTGATCGAGTCCATGGGCATAGGAAAACAATGACCAGATAAATTGATCTATGTTCATGGAGTTAATTCACTGTAAAATTAACTTGTCACAATGGTCAATGCAATGGCACAAGCATGTGTCTTTTTACCATCTGCTGAGGCATGTTGACATGTACAGTCACTGGACTTCTAATGCATGCATCCACAAATATACCAGACATCAGGCTACTGGCACAGGACATTGATCATGTCACTGTCACAGAGTTGAACCTGCATCTGGAGCAACGAAGTTGTCACTGGAGAAGGTGATAACATGTCTGTATCCTGCTGATCAGAGGATTCCATCATCAAAGCATGAAGGCGGCTTGACCCCATGACCTCCCAAGCTGAAGCCATAGTACCAACATGCAAATCTGATGATGTGGATGAAGGCCTTGCAGGATTTGTAAACACATTGCATATTGTTGCTGATGTGATGTAACAGCATAGTTGTTCACACTGCCTATGTTGCAATAGCAGCTCAGCTGCATCATCGTGGATGGATACATGCCATTGTGAAGTAACTGAGAACATGCACATCGTACTGTGAAGAGAATGATTTGTCTTCTGGCCTGGCATACGGGCAGCCAGACACATGGTTTTCATCATACAATTTTAGTAAAACTTCGCCCATTGGCTGCATTTTGTACCTGGGGCCAGATTCATGGACATGTGTGGTTAATTGCCAAATAGAAAGGGGCATCATCAGTGTTCATAGTCGGGACATTTCATTCTGTACAGTTTGTATTGTTCAACGGGGTATCAACCAGGATTTAGTTTATTAGGGAATATCTTTGGAGTGAATGGACGCAAGTGAGTGCCAGTAGCTCCCTGTCTGGTCTTTGTAAGTCTCTCGTTAAACTTGAGATACCCCTCATTGTTTTCATCGAGCTGAAGCTTGATGTTGCCCCATCATAGCTGTCGAGACTCGTGACAACCCCGCAAGACCAGTAATTTGGTGTTACAAAACTGTACAGCATTTAACAAGGGACAGACATCGGATGCACCCAACTGACCCACTGACCACAATAAATTCTCTTCGTCAGCGAACAGAGGTTCAGATTTATGAGGCCTGTTGCCTTTGTCTTGACTTTTAAGATCTTTCCACCATGAATCAAGGACAGCTTATTTTGTCATAAATTTTGGAAAATTCAAGTGATAGGCCATATTTATGTTCATGTAATGTCTGTCGATTCTACGGTGGAAACCCAATAAAGTGTCTGGCTCTTACTCGGAATTGTCAGGCTTACATGCTTGTGAAAGGAAACCTCCAATGAAGCTATATGAATGTTTTAGATTTGTCTATTTTTATTCCTCTTTTTCAGCCATTTTTCAAATTTACACACATTTGATTCAGTTTTTACCCTCGGCACATAAAGTGCCAGAGGGTATTGTTGTCCCCTTCATCGTCTGTTCGTCTTGTTGACATTACCGCAATATCTCAAAAATATTCACCATAGCTGTACAAAATTTTTGTCACAGAAGGACCTTATAATATGTACCAGGTTCTTATTGAAAACCAGCTTCCTCTGATTATTTTTAAACTTTTTTTGAAACTTTTAATGTATGGGGTCAACCCTGATGACTTTACTGCAACATCTCAAAAAATATTGACCACAACTTTACCAAATTTTTGGCAGATATGTATCTTATGGAACAGAACCCTATTTAAAACCACCTTCCTCTGATTATTTTCAAACTTTTTATGAAACATAAAAGTATTTATTTGGAGGGCGTCTGAGTGGTGCACAAGGGGACAATGTTACCTTAATATCTCAACAATGATCCAATGCAGCTTCATCAAATTTTTTTCAGAGATACACATTTCTATTGAAAACCAGCTTCCTCTCATTATTTTTCAACTTGTTATGAAAATTTTGAAGTATGTATTTGATGACCGTATGAGTGACACACAGTACAGTGGTCTGAGTGTCACGAGGCCAGTGCTCTTTCAATTCATAGACAACAATATGGAAATTGTACGTAAAGTATTCTACTGCGAAGTCTCACCCCCCCAAAAAATATGCAGAATTGAGGAAAAAAGATAATGGGCACCGAGGGTAATCCATTCTCTGAATGCTATTTTCTTTACAGTGCTTTTGCTTTTCTTACTAGCAACATATTGTTCCAAGTCATGTGCATCTGGTACAGAAACAGTATCTGGATCATACTGCAATTTTTTTGTTATTACAGTCAGGCCGCGTTTATCTGGCACCATCTGTTTTTGGTCATTTTGCCGGATTAACAAGGCTGCCAGATTAACAAATCACAGTATAATTCACCAGGATATATAGAGAATAAGAGACCAAATTTGCAGCTAACAATGAGTAAATAAAAACAAATCACATACACGTATTACCAATCATATGAAATTTTAATAACGAAACGTGCAAATTATAGAAAAAAAGAAAAAAAAATTAATTCAGTGTATTCATATCCATATCCATATCCATATGTACAATTAATGTTACGTTCAAAATTAATGGAGCGAGCGGGCATAAATGTGCCAACCCCAATGTTAATCTCACATATGTATTTGGACATATTTTGCCTTTAATAGCTTATTTTGGCGCAAAGAAATCCGAAATCTTTTTTTTTGTTTACTGCGCTCACTTTTCAAATCTTTTAACTGTTCTTCGATGCACTTAACTTTTGCTACGTGGTCACCACAAAATCCCTCATTGGATTCTGGCCATTGCAATGAACTTTTGCCATTTAAGGCAGGAACAATGCAACGTCTAATCAACTCGGAACTTGTTTGGAACACGTCAGGTGATTGTTGATTTTGCGGTACGGCGCAATTAGGTATGTAATTACAAGGTATATGCTCCATTGAATATCAAGTGACGGATTAAAGAGGCAAATTACAATGAAAAAAGCTCTTTTGTTCTGCAATTAACATGCCGGGGACGAAATTCAAGGGTGCCGGATTATCATGTAGTAAATCAATGGGGGAAATCCGTTCACAGCTCATTGCTGCCGAATTTCAAGGGTGCCGAATTATCAAGTGACGGTTAAAGGCGGCCTGACTGTACCTGGAATATCATATAGTCCATATCATGCAAAAAATCAAATAGCATGGCATCATCAATGATTCCAGCAGTTCCATGTTCCTATAATAATTTTATTTACATGGAAATAGTTCCAATTCAGCCAATGGTAATTTCCTATGTCACTTGCCATATAAGGATAAATGACGTAGGTCTGACTTACCGTATTAGGAATAGCAACAATTGACCAATACGATACAGCAGAAAAGAAATGATAGATTTCGATATTGGCGCTGTATAAGGGTCATGCTAGTTCAGACTTTGGATGATTCAATATATTTGGTGTGTTATGGAGGCACAGAACTGCCCTCCACCCCATTAACTATTCCACATGTAACTATGGAAGCTTTCGCTTTAACTGCCGAACCATAACACATCCACATACTTTTTGCGGAACAGAGTGGAGGCAAACATTGCTGTACCACCAAATTAAAGTGCACATTACCATTACTAAGCAAATTACAACTGTGGGGTGGGGGAACTTCATTTAGACTTGATATAACAGGAGGGACACTATCATTGATACTGCAAGACAAGCCATGATAGTATCTGGCTTGTGTGTATATTAAATGGGGAGGCCAATTTCACCACTGGCAGACCATAAAATGTGAAAAGTCTCAAATGCCAATCAAAAACTGATATAGCCACCAAACAGTTGAAAAATCACATCAATGTGGCTTGCATGTTTTGCTGACTGCATGCTTTTATTCTTCAATCATAAGTGCATCATAGGCTTATGGCGAGCATGGCCAGCGATGAAGCCATGAAGCCCCTTTCCCATTTTTGTAATAGAACAGGACTGCCACTATGTTAGAAAGCCCCACTTGTCCAACCTTCCCATTTAGCAGTACACAGGTACATGTAGATTGGAAGATTTAAATTTCTTATGTGGGTAAACTCTCCAGGGCTTTTCAGTAGCAATGCATCTAAAAAAACTGTGCTAGTGTGAGTGATAAAGTCATGCACAAGGCTAGGCATGCAAGACAAATGACTGCACCTTTCACAGCACACACACTAAACTGCCAGGGTCTGTGCAAAACTGATGGCACTCAAGTTATAAGTGACAGGAGACCAACATAACAATGACACAGAGTATTGTCACCAAAAGTATACCTTAAGTGCCCTGCTTATACAGCAATAATAGTGGGACTCATCAGAATTATGCCTAAGACATATGATAAAAGCCACACCAACTGCTTACATGGAAATGAGATGCAAGTACATGTATGAAATTTTTTTTCCTTTTTTTTTCCTTTTTTTTTTTTGGATTCTGCATTATGTGATCACGATAACGTGTTTTACATAACAACAGAAAGTTACCCCTTGGCATATATATCAGACGTAACGTTGGTTAGCCCACAGTTCCTGACGAGCTGTGAAACATAACGAAAACGGTCGAACTTTTCAACTTCTAGCTATTGTGACCCTTGCTTGGTCCTCATAAATATATACATGTATGACATGTATGTAAACGTATGCCCCAGTGCAAAAGTTGTGTCATTCGAACAAGTGGCAAACTCGATATCACTTCTACAGAAAAGTACAACTTTAGCACTCAGGCCTATGTTTAAATATATATGTTGGTAGAAAGACACAAGTTTAATGTACATGTATTTTCCTTAAAAGAAGTTTCTATTTAATATTTGGTCAAAAAGGTGAAAGGTTTCAATTAAGTCTTTCACATGTACTTCTGAATCATGAAATATGCTGTACTTAATTTTCTACATGCAAGTTATCTCATTCTGGTCTTTCAAATCAATGAAAAGAGGCTGCCTAATCAAGCTTTCCTTATTAAGTCAGAGGTGTCAGAAACTCAAAGGTTCAGTCTGTTTAACCAGACAATAAGTTCTGCCATTAGAGTATGGAAATAAGTTTAATTCCGTGCAGAAACAGACGTGCTTAATGGTTTGTTCATTTTTATATATGGTGCAGCAATTACTGCCAGCTCTACATGTATTGATTTAGATGTTCAATCCAGATTGTAAGGTGCACTAGCAATTTAACACTGAAAACAGTGTCTCAGAAATTACTGGGAAATAGTGTGGGAACTTGATGATAGCTAGCTTTTAACTCCTGTTGTGACACAACTTATACAAGCTTGGCTGATGATAATGTAACAACTTTGTTCATTGATCGATGCCATATGTTCATATTGTTGACTGTTTTGGTTGTGAAAATGCTTCTCTTCAAGCTACATGTATCTTGATGTAACATTTAGTTTTGGTGTATGGGTAGGGCAAGACATAGCTGTCTTGTGTATAGCTGTCAAGCCCACATGTCACTACACATTGGCAAGAGCTATTAAATTCTGGGAAAGAGGTCACATTCATTGCCTTGGTACATGGCTTTTTTAGCTGTTGCCTGCACGACCAAGAAAGTACAGCTAGAGTTAGGGTATACCAATTCCCTATCCCCCAGCCATAACCCTGTGTGGTACTAGTCAATAGCTACACGTACATGTATGTGAACCATGTAAGATTTGCTGCACCTTTTTGCAACTACCAGTCAAGGTCAGTCAACAACTGCATGGTGAATTACGATCTACCACGACATCAACCTATTGGTCACTTAAGCTTGCTGCTTGCACTGCACTGTATGCATGGTAAATTTTTAATGGCATGTTTAAATCTTGCATTACCAGTATGCCAAGCAACATGATGATCACAAAATATACAAAAAAATCACTTGTGGATCTTAAACTATACCATTGTGAGGCAGGAGTAACTCTGTGGGCAGGTTTTACCACTATACTGTGGTAGCTATAAGCAACACGCTGGCTTAAAGCGCTGAGTTAAGACTGAGTCAATAGCTTTCATCGAGACACTTTGCACACAATGTGAAAGATGTTGACTAAGATAACTTTTTAGACTAGGTTTGCTGGAATTTGAATGAAAGGTACATGTATCTTCATTGGGAATGTGAATCTTTGAACCATTGCATGTTTAACAGTAATGATAAAACGACTATAGCCGTGATTAACACTTTAAGGGTTAATCATGAAACATGAGTGAGAGACCTCATCATCACAGCCCGAATACTAGCCATGCAAGATCCTGCTCCATTGAAAATGTGCCAGTTAGGGTTGACCCAGTTATGTTTATGTTTGAAATTTTCAAAATGTCCAAACCACCAGTGATCCAAACCAGTGTTTTCCATTTTTGGAAAAGCCTCTCCGCCCCTGAGTAAAACTCCTACTTTTAGCTGTAATGCATGATATCTGCTACTGTGTGCATGATTGCAAGCCTGATGTTGCACCAGTACCATCTCATTGACCCCCTAGCTGTCCTCCAGGTGCACTCCGACCCTCCTGAAGATACCAGTTGAGTTGTTTTACAGTCTGTTTTGGTCTCTAACCAGCACTCATAATTTATGGTAAGCTGGCCTTGTGACGTATGCCTCGAGGAATGAATTTTAACCTGCTGCCATCTCCTGTCATAATCTGGAAATGTTTGAGGGATTATCCCTGTAGAAGAGGTGTGTAACACCTAAAGTCGTTACCACCGGCATGTCACTACAACAACCTGTGGCTGGTAGGCATGAAGAACACTGTCCCCAATGTGAACCTCTTGATCAACAATGACTTGAATGGTTGCCCCTGCTGTGGCCCTCAAAGCGAACTTTGCACTGGGCGTCAGCTTATCATCTTGGCCAAGCTTCAGCCAACAGACAAAGCTGTGCCGAATTAAGGCTTACCCCTAGGGGACAAATTGTTAGGCCAAATCACCTTTCTGGGAACCTCTGTCCTGCATAAATGCAATGTGCAAAGATCTATGTATATACTTTAATTGTGAACATGTTGACAGAACCAGATGATGAAGTCAAATTCTATAACTACTCTTAAGAGGAATGTTCAATCAGACAAAAATCCTTGCATGTGTACAGAAGATTTTCTGTAGCAATGCTTCCTTTCAAGTAAACATGAAACTAAGGGAAGTTCTATAAATTTGAAACATCTTTGCTGATGCTTACCCCAAAACAAGGCAGCCAGTCAGAGCTGCCACATAATCACCTTACATCATGATTACATCCATTTTCTCCAGATGATGGGGCAGGTGACCTAGCACTTTACAATGGGATTAGTGACTGGGGCATAAGGTTAGCTACCTTTGTCTATGTAGCTTCTGATGTATGGTGCATGTGCAGGAACCACCTGTTGACTTTTAAAAGGACTGAGGTAGTTGGGCGGGTCTCAGGTATTTCTGTATGTTTCCATATTTATACCTGAAGCAGATGTTTTAATGATATGTTTGCTTACATTCAGTATGTGTAAGTGCATATTCACTGTGATGGCAATCAAAACATGCCAGAAGCTGTCTTTTAAAAATGTAGCTGTATAATCCAGGGTCACAAAATTGTTGCATTTTATTGGTTTTTGTATTTACTTCTCTGAAAGGTTCTCAAGAATATTACTTGAATGGGTAATTGCTGTTTCCATATCTAGCTATTGAAACAGACCTACCTGTTTACCGCTGTACCTACATGTACTTACCTAATCTAACCTAATGGATACTCATTTTCACTGCCACAGTTACAACTTACTGGTAGTGTCCGTTTTTGGTTTGATAGTCAAGCAGTTTTAACTTATCTTGAGAATTCAAATGCTATTTTTTTGGCCTTACCATTGCCTATATATAAAACAAGAGAAGCACCACCGAACACGCCTACAGCTCAGACCTGACCTGCATACTCTTTCTTTTTTCTTTTTGATCAATTTTGGGCTACAGTTTACCATGCAGAACTGGTAGTGACAAGGATAAGAAAGACATACAGGCACCCTTCTCAACAATATGAGCATTAAAAGCTTTCCAAAGGACTTCCTCCTTGATGACGTAGTCACCATGTGGTCCTTGTCTTACTTACGTACATACATTACCCCTTCCTTAAGCTGTTCTCATCATATCACATTTAACCTTTCCCTCCAATGTCATCTGCTTCAATGTTTTTGGCTATTTTCACCATTTATGAAAAATAATTTGCAAAAAATGTAGATGAGACCTACATGTATCAAGGTAACATGGCCAGGTCAACAGCTTTCCTTGGCATGAATTGGACTCTATCCCACACCAACGAAAACTGTTGACCTGGTTTTAATTCAAGGGAAAGGGTGAACTCTGTCATATTGGTCCCTGATTTCCCCATGTACGTCCTTGGAATTCAGGTGAATATTGCACACTTGGATCTCATGTTGAACTCTTTCATCAATTGCCAAATTTGAGACAAGTCAATGTGCTTTGAAGTGACATAACATAACAATACCAGATTCATATTCCTTTCCTTTCAAAATGCAATATTGATGGCTACAATGTTTCAATTAATGGTTCAAGTATACGACAGGTCAATGAAGCTAAACTGCTTGGTGTTATTTTTGATTCGGCATTGACCTTTTAGACCCACATTGACAAAATATGCAAAAAGATTTCACAAAAACTTGGACTTCTGAAGTACCTAAGAACAATTCTACCACAAGATTACACGAAACTACTGTTCAATGCAATCGTTAAACCCCATTTTGAGTATTGTGATATTGTATGGGGTAACTGTAGTGCAGGACTGTTTGACAAGGTGTACAAGCTCCAAAAACGTGCGGCTCGAATACTCACTGGTGCCTCTTACCTAGATCATACCGAGCCCTTATTCCAACAACTACAGTGGAATACTTTATATGACAATTTCAAATTCCACAAATGTATTTTAACATATAAGGCTTTACATGGGAAAACGCCCTCCTATATTTGTGATAGATTGGTCTTTACGAGTGACGTTTCCACACGAAGTACCAGATCAACCAGCAAATCCCTCCTATATGTTCCTAAACCTAAAATTGATATATTTCGCAATAGTTTCTCCTACTCCGGCCCCTTCAATTGGAACAAACTTTCTGGAATCTGTTCGTCTGGAACCATCACTGGAAAAGTTGAAAAGGAGCTACTGGAAAACCAAGCCTTGAATTTTATTGACATTCTTCTTTTCATGTGTATATATTGTAAATATTTATTTCAGGGCCAAAATTTAAACTAGCGTCACGCTAATTTTGTAACCCTGGTGAAATAAAGTATATCTATCTATCTATCTAATATCTATCTTGTTAATCAACCTTTCATGTACATTTGAGTACCAGTGTGCCTACAGTTGCCAAGGCCACAAGAGCGGTTCCTGTGAGTAGCTTTCTTTGGTGCAGTATGAGGGCACCAAAGTGTGCTGAGGAAAGCTGTTGACTGAGTCAGGAAGAGGTAAAAGAACTTTCATTCACGTATCGATGTGCTTATAGACTGAAAGGTTTAGTCTTTACATCACTTACTTGTAGCAAAGCAGGTCATTGCAGATGCTAGGTTTTTCTATTTTCTTATGCTAGCTTTTTCTATTTTTCTTTTTAAAACTCTGATTTGAAAATTGACTGGGGACCTGCTGTTGAAAAGGACTACAAACAGGAACACATAAGTCAATTTCGCAGGTTTTCGTGCTTGACAACCTCAGCATGTTCATATGCTAATCCAACCCTACGCACTCCCATTTTGGTTGCATACATATTGCTGCAATGGGGTCATACTAGGTCAGGTATATTTTACCAATTGTACTTTCATACAGCCCTCCAGGTGTGTGCATGTGCAACCAGCTTCAAGGTGATCAGTGTGTTCTTCAAAAATTGATTGGTAAAAAGTTACATTTTTGCATTTTTCCCAAAATGATGTACATGTAAAAGTATACTTGTATTACATATACATGTATATGTGTGCGTGTGTGTGTGTGTGTGTGTGTGTGTGTATATGTGCATATATATATGTGTGTGTGTGTGTGTGTATATATATATATATATATATATATATATATATATATATATATATGTACACACACATATACATGTACATGAAACATATACATGTATATGTACTTCTAATTCTTACTGTGATCAGCTGCTAAAAACTTCAATGGTCAATACCAGTACAGTAGTACCTGCCATATGTGGTTGCCCTTTCTGTCACAAAAAAGTGGCCACATACAGAAGTGACTTGACACCACAGGTAAATTAAAGTACATGTAATTGACTCTTGTGGCCAAGGGAAATGTGGCCACAAAGATTAGGTGGTGTGTCATTGTGATGGCTGCATACAGGTACCACTGTAGGCTTAAAATGATGGTTTCAAGTTGCCAACTACATCATGGTTTGGTACAAGTTTGGATTCTCATGGCACTCGTCCATCTTGTGTACATGCAAACTGCTGATTATGAGGTGGTTATGTGAAATCTTACCTCAGTTACAACACTGCCAGTGGACAGTATGCAATGGGATCTATTTATATATAGGAACAAAATTTCTTGTTATTGCCCCTGATCATGAGCAGGTACATTTCAAATACTTCAATTCATGTCATGGCCCATTGGTAGTCTATGTGTCATCTATTGAGTGACCAAAGCCCTTACCACAGTAGTATGGGATGAGTTGAATATATTGTATAAAAAAGAAAAAAAAAAGGGGAAATGTTGCGCAGGAAAAAAATGTTGTCTGTCTCCCAGAGTGATGAATGCCTTTGGATCTGAAACTTTCATGTTATCAGTGGATGTATTGTCACGAAATCCAAACATAACAGAGTAATACTTCATATGTGTTTGACAACTGGACCTTGCATGTACAACTTAAATGTTTGTGCAACTGGGGCCTTTAGCGCAATGAACTGATAAACAGCGTGGATGTAAATGTAACATATTGATCTACAAATTAGTTTCCACATGCATATAGGGGGACATCAGACATTTTCATCAATTTCACCAGTACCTTCTATATAGAATATACATGGAGATGGACTCCAGGACCTGTGCACTTTCCCTTTAATATAAAATTGATGAAAAAGTCATCATTACCCCCAAAAGCCTTATCAGCTGATGGGGTATTGTTGTTTCATGCCTGTGTGTGCATCCATGCATGTATCCATCCGTACTTCCATCCTTCTGTCTGTTTGTTAACCATGCAGACTTTTGAAGTACAATGTATTAAAGTGAGCTACTATCATGAAATTCATACTGTGGACACATATCTATTTGGGTGTTTGGCTTCATGAGTTTGACATTTGGTGACTTTGACTTATTTTCAAGATCACCTGGGTCATCATATTTTTCCCTTGCAGACTCAGTAACCTCTGAACAAAATTATTTCTTTGTTGTGAAGACAAACACATATGGGGCATGACTTTTGCATGTATGTGGAGAACTGTTTTCAGCAATACAATTTGTAGCTCATGGCCATGTCATTGCTTGTTTCATGCAGCAGACCTTACACAATGTATACCTGGGATAACTTTTACTAGTTTATTTATGACCTGTCTGAATTCAAGGTCAAGATCAAAACCATGTGACCATACTAGGATATGGCCTTCTTTTCATCCCTTTTGGCTTAGCTGGATTAGATGAATGGTTGTAATGAATGACCAAACATGAATGTTTGAAATATGTATAAAATTTTACATGGAATGCAAAATTCCTGGTGATTAATTTATATTAAAAAATCCACCTGTGGGATGTTTGTAACATAGGATCATGATAAAACAGGCTTTACTAAGCACACCATATGTGGTCCCACAAAATCAGATAATCTGCTGGTTGATGTACCGATTCATAAATATTAAATACACCCATGGAAACTATCATTGTGTACAGAATTACATGCAGGCGGAAATGCATGTAATTATCTGTTTCAACAAATTTTGTAAATCAAGACCTAATATTTAGGCTTTAAGGCTGGTTTGCATAAGAAAATCATCATGGGAATTTAAAATCAGATTTTTTTCTTCTTCTTTCCTTAATCATCAAATCAAAAGTGCTGATCAGGTTGTGTAGTGTAGTGACTTGCAAAGGTATATACCGTGTATGTGTCACTGGTACCAAATGCTGAAGCATTAATGGTGGAAATGAGACACCAATATAGGGACACATATGCGTGATTACTTGGGACATCAGGCTGCTGTCATGACCTTGGTGGTAATAGTGATCACATGACAAATGATGTACTGTGGATGACACCTCAATTGTGTCTGCAATGCACCACAATATACCTCTACACATGTAGGCATTTGTGGCTCACACAGCCTGGGAAAATTGTGTTGTTATCAGTTGTGACAGTATGACCAGCAAAGTATAGAATTTTGTTTTACTTAAGTGCACATGATGACTGTTAAGCAGAGTGTTAGAAAAGCATATCACATATACTTGGGTGTGTATAAGTGCACAGAAGTCAGCTTGAGAAATGTGTATCTGTTTTGTTATTTTGAATTGATACTGTTTGGAGTTCTAGAGTTAGAAAAACATGCATGCATATGTGTTGGTGCAGATCATGCGCAGTGTCTAAGTGGTAAGAATAAAAGTGTATTAGAAAATACATTGTGTATGAACACCATACTCTCAATAAGCTTTCACATATCAACTTTTATGCATAAGAAAGAACAATTTGTAACACTGGGATCAGAAAACTAACTGTTGGCACTGTTTGCTAAATTGAGCCAGCACTACAGCAGGGATCTTACAATATTTAGATGCTGGCAAGTGGAATGATACGTTTTGCATCAGATCTCAACAATTTGCATGCTGAATGCTCAGCAGTGGCAAGTGAAATTTGAGTTATTAAGGCGAGTAAAGATTTCAAAGTACTTGGTTTTCCATAGGGGAGCTCAAAATTTCTTGATACAAGTACATGTAAGTTTGTTGTAAATATTAAGCAATAAAGTGCTCCAATAATAAGCAATATAGCATGCTTTGAGAATAAACAACTGCATGAGCACTTTAGAGTATAAAGGATTAGTATGCTTTGTAATCAATAACAGAATGCCAAGAATAAGCTATGGGATGATTTGAGAATGAGGAACTGTGATCCTAGGAATAAACAGTAGTGTCCTTTGAGAATGAGCAGCATGCTTCTGAGACGTGTGGTTGCATTGCTTTAAGAATAAAAATAACATGTTCTAAGAATAAGCAAATGGATGCCTATAAGAAAAAGCAAGAGCATGCTTTAATTGATAATACTCAGCTGTATGCCAAAGAAAAAGCAATTGTGTGCCTTGAGACTAAGCAACACATTGCCTTGAGACCAATCAACAGTTTGCCTTGAGAACTAAATGACTGTCATGGAATTCAAGATGATCTCTCTGTAAGCTGGCCAGACCATTGAAAAGCAACTGAAAGGTCTTAATTTTTACAATTAAGGAATACAAATCTGGGATCCTAATGATATTCAGACTAGTTTGACTTAAGTAGATCAACTTTAGTCGTGATTGGCACTGAAAGAGTTACAGGTTTTCTCTGTTACCACCAGATGTGAATGTGCACTGTCTTGGCACTGTGTGCACTATTTATGTATTTTTGTTGGACACGATGTCTGATTTTGTAGCATCTTGATTAGAGATCTCAGTTTGTGGTTGTTTTTTATTGCAACTGGAGATGAAGCAAAAATGGGTAGCATAAAAAAACAGATGTTTATTCATGACTGTTTAAATCGACTTGCAGCATTGGGTGTTATTTTTTCGCATAGTATTGTATTAAAGAAAAGGGTAGATCGGGGATTCCTAGAAAATGATATGATAAAAAAAAGGTACGTGTATGCCAAAGGTGGGTCATCATACATATAACTGTAGTTTTGTTTGGGACTTCTATTGCACACAGAATATATAGTGTTCATGCAATCTTGAGGAAAGAAGATGGTGAGAAAAAATGTTGGAGTTTTAAAGATTTGACATGATAGCTTAAGTTCCAATCTCTGATATTGAAATCGTACTTGTCCTGCCTAAATGTTTGTACATAACATATAAATACACCATGTATGTATGCATACATGTGCATATATAGATACAAATGTACACTTACACATACACATACATATGCATGCATACACACATACATACATACATACACATGCACACGCACACACACATACATACATACATACATACACATGCACACACACACACACATATACATACATACATACATACACATGCACATTGTGTGTGTACACACATGCATTCATACGTACATTTCTTTCATTTTAAAAACTATATGTGTATCTTGAAAACTCATTGTAGACATTCTTTTTATCAATATTCTTTGCATAATGTAAAATTCAGAACCTGTAAAAAGAAAAATGGTGGAGCAGACTGAATAATCAATACTACTCAGAAAGATAATTTTAAAAAATGTATATATGAATAGAAATTGATTGACTAGAAAAGCCTTTTATGGATACTTAAGCATGTATGATAAATTGCATCACCTTTGGGACCCAGCCACCTTATCTGATTGTGGATAATCAATTCATTTATATTCAATGATGTGTGAAAATGATTAATGCATAATACTACTGTGTTGGAGCCAGCTGCATGTAATTGCAAAACTGAGTGTGATGTTTTTTAACTTCATGAATGCCACAAGGACTTCATAATTCTTGGTGAATGATGTTGAATTAACCTTCCTTGTGTGATTTTGGCCCAGAATAAGTTGATAACATTATACCATTACCATGTTAAAAGTGTACAGTTTCTTCTGCTTTCTTGCCTGAATGGATCAAGATTATATCAACAGCTTTAGCTTTCCTTGGCAGAGTGGCACCCAACCAACATGGAGAAAAGTTCTTAAGGTTCATGTACATGTACACTGGGCATGCATGCTATTCCATCAATGTAGCTCATCTGGGCCTACAGTTTTCATTCCAAATAGTTTCACTGAGGAAAAAATGAAAGAAAGAAAAACACATTGAACCCCATTTGATGTCTGGCCAGTTTGGGAGGGAGAGGGTTACTACTAGTGAACACTACATGTAGCCCAAAGACCAATTAACCCATCAAGGCTTAAGTGGCTTTTAGGATGTTCACCTTACAGATAATCTTTGCATTGTTAGCTTTTTAGCCATAAAATATTAACTCTGTATTAAGTTGATAAAACACTCATTTCAAATTAAGCTGAGGAAGAGCTGACTTAGTATTATACAAATACAAGTGTGGCCAATACAATACATAATTAGTATGTGCAGGCAGACTGTTACCAAA
This sequence comes from Hermodice carunculata, assembly GCA_964020975.1. Taxonomy (NCBI): domain Eukaryota; kingdom Metazoa; phylum Annelida; class Polychaeta; order Eunicida; family Amphinomidae; genus Hermodice; species Hermodice carunculata. The sequence continues at coordinate 27,569,612 of OZ026615.1, read as the reverse complement.
TGAAGTCCATTATATTAATGCCAAACTAAAAATCTGGGAGATGGAGAGTAAAATTCGTGGAGATTGATAAATTCATATGAAATACATTGTATAGAAGGAAAATATTGATGAAATTCAAGGAGGTGGTTAAAAATGGTTAAAAAAATGTACAATTTTTCCAGAATTGTCAGCATAAGATTTTGGGAGCCTCAATCCAAGAGGGTTGGCAACAATAGTGCAGGTTACCAGTAGATATGGAGAGTACCAACCCTGCAAATTGAAAGTGTTTTTTTTTTTTTTTTAATTGTACATTTTTTGGTACAAATTTAGAAACTGAATGCTATAAAAGTGTAAGTTACTATTTTTTTGGCGTTTCTTGCAAATTAAGCCAAGATTCTCTACTCTTGCTTATTGTGATATTTGCAAAGTGAAGGCTACAAAGTCATATAACATGTTTCCAGCTAGACAGACTAACTTACCATGTATTCTCCACTGCACATCATTTGCTCAATCTCTACATGTGTATTGTTTAGCTTTGCAAAACTGACACAGTCATCAATTGGTCATTCCTAGTTGTCATGGTAACTTTCAGCAGTAAACTAAGGAATATTAATCACTGCTGGTCATCATGATAAAAAACATAATTTTAGAGATTTTAGACTTGCCTGTTTTGCTACTTAATTTCATCTTTTGACACCATTATGTTTAAACGTTCACCTTTCGGACATTTCAGGCTAGCTTGTTTTCTGTTAGGTAAACCCCCAGGGGCTACAGGTAGCAAGAAGCGGCCTACGACAGTTACAAGCTTGCCTAATTGTACTTGATATCTGGTTAATATTTTCATTGCATTCTTTTGACATAAATACAAAAGACTTCCATTCTTTTCTGACTTGCCCTATAATTCTACTGTTAACATCCAAAGATTATTAGAAAGTCTGGCTGCAATAATCTACAGTTTTTAGACTTGTCTGTTTTGCTACTTAACTTTATCTTTTGGCATCTTTCTGTTTTAATATTCACTATCAGACATTTTAGGCTTACATGTTTTCTGTTAGGTAAACCCCCAGGGGCTACAGGTAGCAAGAAGCGGCCTACGACAGTTGCATGTTTGCCTAATTGTACTTAAAATCCTGTTAAGAAAAAATGTTTTGATAGCATGTTTTTGGCATAAATGCTAATGACTTCCATTCTTTTCTGACATGCCTAAATGCACATTTACTCACTATTAAAAAATTACTCAAAATTGACAGTATTTTCTCAAGTGTCACAAACCTGACACATTAAGTTGACACATTGACTCAGGGTTGGCAGTTAAATAGAGCTTAATTGTTTGAGGAGTAGGTGTCATCATGGAGTTTGTTTTACATCTCTGGTACAGGATGTACATTGTTGCAGTCCTTGTTAGGATTTTCCTTGGTTTGTACAGGTGGTCTAGCTGCAACTGTTTATTTTACAATCACTGGGACTGAATATAATGCCCCAGCTTGTTTCCACTTCAGTTAAACATTGGCGGATGGTTTAACTAGGAAAAGCTGTCCAGCTAGAAAGGGTACATTTTGGTTCAGAGGTAAGTCAAATTGTTCTTATCTGAACCTGTACTATGAAAATTTGGTAATTATGGTTTCTTTGACAGGTATTCTTCTTTGATATGAAGCTCTGCATTTACAAGCAAAACTTCACATATTTAGCTAATTCATCAATTGCCACGTTCATATTTATTCATTATTATGTGGGTTGTCTTTGCTGAATATTTAGCTTAGGCAAGGAGCCGCTACTCAGAGAGACGTGTATGGGTAAAAGGCTCCGAAACATGTTGAGTAGTTACCCGCTGAAGACCCTTTAATTTATTTGGGCTGATACAGCCTATGTCAAAATTTTACAGAGGAACGTGTGCAATATAGACAATAGTAATTCCATATATATACAGGTTAGACAGGGACAGGTTAGCTTATGGAGAGTAAAGAGTTCGAACTGCGGAATAGGATATTGACTACTAGGAAGTGGTTCTGGGCAAAAAGACACAAATACAATTGTCTGATAATTGGTGTGTCACTCAGGTGGAAGGGTGGTCCCTTGTAGTTTTATTATGCTTACTACAAATAAAATCTTTGAGTAACTGAGCAGACTGAGTGATATGTGAAAATAACATACAGCGTAGTATGCATAAGAGGCAGGGTGGTTATGATTACATTTACAGGTAAATATACATTAGAATCTGTTAACCTTTTGAGTGTGAGATTAGAGACTTAGCTGACCAACATGTACAGGTGATTCAGAGTGTGTTAACCTGTTGAGTGTAGATGTGCCCACACTGTGCCAAGGAGTTCTTATTGTACTTATTTTTTGGTCAAATTTTAAGAATTTTCTGTGGAACCACTTAGCCAATTGATTTGTAATTGCATACTCTAGTAAATTGTTTCGGCGTTAGTGGGTGTGTTTTGGCGTTTCAGGGCAGTTCCCGGTGTTACACAGCTTTTGCCAGCCTGAGACAGTGTTAGCCAGCCTTACAAATGCTGGGAAACCCCAAAATCCAATTGAGCCTTTTGGGGCTCGGCGTTAGTCAGCATTGGTTGGCGTTTGCCAGCGCTTGACACCCTTTCAACACTGGCAAATGCTGTGAAATTATCTTTAATATCATGATGATGATTTATCCAATTTAATAATAAATTCCATGTATTATATTCACTGGGATTCACATCTATGCTAGCACAAAGCTATACATTGCTGACTTGGGCTGTACATACAATAAAAAATTGCTTTGCTGTGTTTGAATAAAAATTCAACACAGGGTAGCTTGTTTGTCTTTACTTTGCAACCAAGATTGAGGTGACCAAAATATCAGTGATCATGAGCAGAGTCATTCACTACACATACATGTAGACTTCAATGGATAAATCATCATCATCATGATATTAAAGATAATTATGTCGTATTGCCCATGAGTATAAAAAATAAAAGTATATTAGTGATTAATACACGTACAAGATACAAATTTCTATGGATCCTTCTCATCCCAGTTCAACTGAATTCAATTTTTACATGTATCCCATTAGGTTTGCTAGTTGAGAGGAGTATAGAGCATTTGCCAGCAGTAGCCGGCGTTAGTCAGCGTTTCACAGCGTTTGCCAGGGTTTAAAGGGTGTCAAACACTGGCAAATGCCGACTAATGCTGGCTAACAGGGAGCCCCAAAAGGCTTAATTGGATTTTGGCATTTCCCAGTGTTTGTAACCCCGCTAACGCTGTCTCACGCTGGCAAATGCTGTGTAGCGCCGGGAACTGCCCTGAAACGCCGAAACGCACCCACTAATGCCGAAACAAGTTACTAGTGATAGTACTGGGGACCCAAGATCTTAATTTGTTCAACAGATAGTGCTGTGACTTTCTCTATTTTTAAGGGTCCACCCCATGGGGGACCCTTTATGTTTTGGGGTTGTCCGTCCATGTGGATGTGCACATTCTCATACCGCGGTATCTATAGAATGCCTCCATGTATTTTGCTCAAAGTTGGCAATATGCTATCTTACCTTGCAAGATGAACTGATTAGATTTTGGTGTCACCATTACCTAATTTGAGCAAATGGCAACTGAATCACATGGCCGACCCTTCAGTCAACACTTTGCGTTGAAAGTATGTTTAATGTCTAGTTCTTCATGAATTTTTGTGTGTTTATTTCTTGCTGTATTCCACTTCAGCTTCAAAGCTGTCATTTGATACATGCTAAAACTTGCTGGAAGTGTATAGTGTGGAAAGGTCAAACAGATTGCTCACTGGATTATATTGCTCTGGATCCTTGATTTTTAAGGATATTTTTGTATTTGGGCTCTTATTGGTTAATGCATACATTCCTATTAAACACCATGTAAGTCAATGAGGATTGCTGTGATAATTCCTATACATGTATTCAACTTCTCCAAAACTGTTAGCCAGATTCACTTCAAACTTGATGGGGTATATGTAGGTGAGTCTGTAATAAATATATTTAAATGGCCATGCTCTAACAATCACCAATAATTGCTGGATTTTTTTATGAACTTCTTCGTCCTTTTTAGCTGAGCTGCCTTGTCAGCTGAGCTTTAATCTCATGGTCCTCCATCCATCGGTTGTCAACAATTCACATTTTTTTATTTCTCCTCCGAAATCGTCAACCAGATTCACTTCAAACTTGGTGGGGATGTACCTTGGATGGGTCTCTACCAAGTTTGTCCAAATGGTAATGCTCCAGTGGTTTGGGGATTATTTTATTATATTTTTTGGTTCTTTTTTTTTGGGCAAATCTAAAAAATTCTTTATCTCCGAGAACGCTCACCCAATTGCTTTAATATCTCACAGAAACACTCCTAGGGTCTCCTAGTTCTTAATTTGTTCACCAAGTGGTGCTACAATTTTTAGCTCAGCTGACTTGCTAGTCAGGCTGCGCTTTTAGGGGTTCAGTTGTCTGTCTTGGAAATACTTTCAAATGTCACATGCGCATTCAGCTGAACCTCAATAGATGTGTATTCAGTTGCAACCTTGATTTTGTGGGACAAGCTTGGGTCAGCGGAGCATGGGCTGTTCATGCAGTCCTCTAGTTTAAATGAATTTTATTCATTTTGGTAATTTTCAATTACTTGTTCTGAACCAGAAGCTGGATTTTGTTCAAACTTGATAGAAATATAGCTTAACCTGATATCCACCAGTTTGTTCCCTATGTGAGAGTGCTGTTGTTTGCTAATTTTTAACAAATTTTAGAAAATATGTTATGATCAGTCAGAGTACATGTAGAAATGGTTATGCTCTTTCAAAAAATTAAAGAGCCACTTTTCCAATGTTCTTCAATTGCTCACAAACACTGCTGGGTAATGATCAGGAAGAGTACATGTTAATATAGATGTACCAGTACACATGGATGTACATGTAGTTTTCTCCAAAACTGCGAACTAGATCCTCAACTTGGTGGGCGTGTACCTTGGTGAGCCTATCAAATTTGTTGAAATAGTTGTGCTCTTTCAAAAAAATTTAAAAGCCACTTTACCAATGGTCTTCAATTGCTCAAAACCACTGCTGGCTGTCCATAGAACAGGGTGAGGTATTCTGAATTGAAGGTATCATTTTAAAAATGTTTGTAAGTGTCTACATTTTGCTACATATAGACTACTGCTGTAGAGTTTGGGGGTAATTGCAAAAAAATCTTTATAAGAAAAGTTCAGCTTCTCCACAAACAGGCCGCATTTTTGATTGTTAATAGTAGTGAATTTCAGAATTATGCAAAGCTAGTTAAAGAAAAAGCTTCTTTGGATGACAATCGCGGAAACAATTTTTGTGTGGCTTAATCATTCTGTGATGATGGAGGCACAGCTTGAAATATGTTATCTAATGAAGTAACAAATCTGTTACATTGTAATCATTTAAAACAAGCTGTACAAGATACATTATTTTATTATGTGGTATTGGGCAAATGCTCTGTCATTGTATGTTAGGGATCATGTACTAATAAAAACATTCCAAAATTCCGAGAAACCATTGGACAGGGGGGAAGGGGTCCAAGCACTAAATCAGAGTGTCACCAAAGTTTTGGAAACAGGCTATTGAGCGCCGTCTTGAGCATGAAGAGCGGCAAAAGTCAATTCAATCGAGTGTGAAAATAATGCAGATAGTGACGAAATTTTGCCTGTCGTATGTACATCGCTTTTTAAGAATTTAAAAAGCTACAATAATTCTGTTGTGGAGTGTTCTCAGTGCTGAACTATTTCCTGTTTGCATCATTTTACCATCACGATGTTTTGCAGTCCACATGAAGCCTCTGACATTGAGGGAACAGGTGTCATTTGGGCATAAATGGTTGACAAAATGCAGCATTTTTCAGTCCATACCACAATAATGCCTAATAAAGATATCAACTGTACTTATTGAGATGTAGAATGTAACTTTTGTGCTGGTCACACAGCTCTCTTCTAGCCATGGAAAGGCTCAGCAATTGTGACAGCATTAACTTTCAGGGAACTGCATGCAGTATTGGATACCATTCCTATGAAGAGATTCTACACTAGCAAGTGGCATTGTCAACACTAAATACATGTACATATACATGAACATGTACATGCACAATGTATGTGGGAAACTGTGCGAAAAAAAAATATGACAGCAGAAAATTGGCATTGTTGATTATAGTGTGTAGGAGAATGTCTTGATGTCCAATCAGTTCTTACTGTTAGATGTATGCTGTACATCATGCAGGATATGTAGGCGTTGCAGCTCATGATTGTGTTTCTCTTTTAAAGGATACACAGAGTAACTGATGCTAGTTTGCCAACTTAGAATACAAGTTTTCACAGTTTTGTACATGCAGTGCTTTGCTTTTGATGTTGGAGAGATTAAGATTATAATAAGGTATTAATACTATGCAGGTATTTGAAAAATATACAGATAACTTGTTTTATTGTGGCAGGTAGAACTGTTGACAGGATTATATATATATATATATATATATATATATATACATACATACATACATACATACATACATACATACATACATACATACATACATACATACATACATACATGTAAGTGTCCATGCTAGTTACAATTTTACAGAGACCGGGAAGCAAATTGCAGAGTTTTGGGGCAATGTATAAAGATTTTCAGTCATAACTCATCTTGTCTTAGCAGCGTGAATACATGTATGCATCAATTATACACTGACACATTATTGGCCATATAAAACTTCCCAAATAATTATGTATCTTTCCTCCAAAGATAGCTTAAAAATTGGTGATTGTTTGACTGCCATATTCAGTGACACAGATGTATTATGCTACCCTTTTTAATTGCCGAAAGGTAAATGCAGCTTTCTGCACATTAACTCAGTAAAAAAAAAAAAAATGGGTCTTTAGCTCTGCTGACTTGTCAGTCACCAGAACTTATAGAATCCGTTTGCATCTTTCCATCGATCCATTGCTAGACTTTTTACATTTTCGTCTTCTCAAAAACCGCCACATGGAATCTTTTGATTTTACACATGGATGTTCCCCGGGTGTACCTCTATGACATTTGTGAAGGAGATTATGTTGCAGTAATTTTTCAATTTTTATGACTTTTTAAATTTATTTTTTAAATAAAATCAAAATTTCTTCATCTCAAGAACTACTTGGCCAATTGCTTTGATATTGCACATACAGTCACCTGGGGTCAGCTAGTTCTTATTTTGGGCACCATTGGCGCTGCAGTTTTTTCCTATTTTTGATGAATGTTTGAGTAGTAAGGCTATTTTCGACTCTTTCTCTAGAACGGCTAAACAGAATTGCTTAAAATTTTTATCAGAATATAGTTGGACTTTAGATAATGAAAGTTCTCAAAAAAAAAAAAAAAATAATGTGGATATGTTAATTTTTGACAAAGTTATGGGATATCGAATTTTGCAACTGTATTTGAGTGCTGCCACTGTACATGTATATATGGCAATTCAGTGCCTATGTTGTACTATTGTATTTACATTTTTGACTGCTTCTCAAAAACAGCTGCATGGAATGTTTTGATTTTGCACATGGATGTTGCCTAGATGGACTTCTACAAAGTGTGCAAAGGAGATGATGATGCAATAATTTTTCTATTTTTGATGAATTTTTTAATTTATTTTTTAAAAAAAAATGAAATGTCCTTGTCTCAAGAACTACCTGGCCAGTTGCTTTGATATTGCACATACATGTAGGGTCACCTGGGGTCACGTCTCCCCATGCAGTGGGGGGGGGGGGACATATTATTTTTGCATCCACTTCTTCTTCTTCTTCTTCTTCTTCTACACATTGTTGCGTGCATTGTGGATGCGGTAACTCAAGAAAGATATGACTTGGAAAGTTGAAATTTTTTGTGAAAATGTACCTATATAAAACCTTGCTTGGGATTGCAGATGGGTGACCTTGACATATTTTTCAAGGTCACATGGGCATATCATGTAAACTTGACGCGGAGGCAATAAGATTTGACATAAAGAGGTTGACATTTTGTGTGATAATGTTTCTATGTAAGACTTTTGTAAGACCTTGCTTGTGACTGCAGATGTATGACCTTGAGGTACTTTTCAAGGTCACGTGGGCATTTCGTCTAAAACCAATGTGGGTGTGATAACTCAAGAAAGACTTGACTTGGGAGGTTGAAATTTTTTGTGAAGATGTTCCTATATAAAACCTTGCTTGGGATTGCAAATGGGTGACCTTGACATATTTTTCAAGGTCACATCGGCATGTCATCTAAAATTGACACAGATGCAACAACTCTGCAAGGATTTGACTTAGGAGGTTGAAAGTTTGCATGATTATGTACCATAATATGAACTAGGTTGGGATTGTAGATGGGTGACCTTGACCTATTTTCAAAGTCACATAATCACTTTTTAAAAATCATTGCAGATGCACTCGAGATAGATTTAACTTAAAGAGGTTGACATTTTGTGTGATTGTGTTTCTATGTAAGACTTTGTAAGACCTTGCTTGTGACTGCAGATATATGACCTTGACGTGTTTTTCAAGGTCACATGGACATTTCATCTAAAATCAATGTGGACGTGATAACTCAAGAAAGATTTGACTTAGGAAGTTGAAATTTTTTGTGTGAAGGTGTTCCTATATAAAACCATGCTTAGGATTGCAAATGGGTGACCTTGACATATTTTTCAAGGTCAATTGGCATGTCATCTAAAATTGACACAGATGCAACAACTCTGCAAGTATTTGACTTAGGAGGTTGAAATTTTGCATGTTTATGTACCATAATACCAACTAGGTTTAGATTGTATTTATGTTTCTATGTAAGACTTTTGTAAGACCTTGCTTGTGACTGCAGATGTGTGACCTTGACCTATTTTTCAAGGTCACATGAGCATTTCGTCAAAAATCAACCTTTTGAAATGTCAATAAAGAGTGTACCGTTACCATGTCTGTAGATCATTGGAATCGGTATGCCTATTTATAAAAATAAGGGTGACAATAGTAAGGGCGCACCGGGAGATGTTTGATTTTCTGTCGGAAAATCAGCCTGTTCTAGTTCTTATTTGGCCACCAGGTGGCACTGCATCTTTTTTTTTGGTCAAATTTTGTCATGAAGTTTTGTGTGGGAAGGCACTTCCTCTCCAGAACAGCTAAACAGAATTGCTTAAAGTTTTATCAGAATATAGTTCGCCATTAGACAATGAAAGCTTCCACAAAAAAAATATGGATATGTTAATTTTTGACAAAGTTATGGCATATCAAACTTTTCAAATGTAAGTGAGTGCTACCACTGTATAAATGTATATGGAAGTACAGTGCATGTATTGCACTATTCTATTTACAATTTGGACTTCTCAAATAATGATGCTTGAGTGTTACGGCTGCTTCGTTCGGGATTTCTGGCTAACTCATGTTGTGAAGTTTGGCTTGAAAGATGGGCGACCTTTGTAAAAAACACAAGTGACAATTACAGACAATTTATTGTAGCAAGAAACAAAATTGAATGCTGTAAATTGGTCAGAATGATAACATACTGCCAGTCTTTGCGTACAATAGAGCAGAAGGTCCAATTGTTTCACCGAAAGAGAGTAAAATATGCCAGCCGCAGGCAAACATGGCTCGGGTCAAAATACCACTGCCGCATGTGTTGATCGTGTTGACAGTTTATCAGTGATGGCGATAAAAATACGTTTATCGACTATTTACTCCAGCAACGAACAAACTCTACCACGATAACTTAATGAAAATTATGACACACAACCGATCTTAAGAAAAAATCAAAGAGGAACCATTGTTCATTACGCTAACCAAGGAAAGTGCTCGGACTGGTACCCATTCAATTGTATTCACACAGACTTGACCATTTTGATCAATTTGTGTTTGAGATCGATATATTCCCTTTGTTAGGGTGTAGGGCATGGGTTTTTGTTTAAATTGACAAATGAACCACATAGAAATTTAGAGAAGCTCATACTGAAGAAAAGTCATGTAGATCATTTTGCATGAATTGCAAAAAAAAAAGCAAGCTATGGCACTTTTCACACCAGCATGTTGCATGTTGTGCAAGAAAATACAAAAATGCTGGCTGGCTGGCTGTGTCAAATACCAAAACTGCCCAGTGTCCTTAGGGTTATGTACTATTTTAGGCATTTTGACTTTACTTTATTGATCAGGGGATGCGACCTTGATACAACAATAATGGACAACCTATTCCAGGAAATGGGTGATATTGGATAGGGGAGGAGGAGGGGGTAAATTTCCATCCATGGTTTTCTCAAATTTTTAGAAAGTTTTTTTTTGTACATGACCCCAAAGCATATTGCCAAATGTAAACAAGATACATGGAGGCATTCTTCAGATATCACAATAAAGAGAATGTGTTCATCTGGATGGACATCCGGACGGAAGGACAACCCGAAAACAGAAAATGTCTCTGCTATGGGGCAGACCCTTAAAAAGCTTTAATTTTGGCTGTTTTTGCTGAAATAAAAAAATATAGTGCAAACACCAAAACTGGGAAACATTATTTTCTTAGGGGAAATGAAAGAGTACATTTCTAGCAGCAAAACAGTATTTTAAATTTTGGATAAGGGTTTAAGTTCAAAATTTACAGAACGTCAAAACTGAAGTAAAAAAAAAAAAAACAGCATTAAAATTAGTATTAAGCCCTTTTTCAAAAATTAAAAATATGGTTTTGGAGAGTGTTATGTGTTATTTCATTTGACACTAACTATAAACTTAATCTGATTTGTGTTTTTGAAAGTGCTATTTGAAATTTTATGCAAAATTTAAAAATTTTAATTAAAATTTAATTGTATTGATAATGATACTAAAATTTTATATTCAGTACCAGAGTCAAACTTGATGTTATGTTTTCTTTCAGAAAATATATATACTTTGTAAGGTATTAGATCTCAGCCATGGACACAAATTAAACATGTATATATGAGAGTCATGAGTATACCATGCCCTTACTAACGACATGTGTAACAAAGCGCTATCTGAAATTTATGTGTCAGATACATGTAGGCCTTACCTTGGTGGGTGGTAGATTGTCTGTACATGTACATTGTGTTTAAGCATCATTTTATGTAGCTAATTTTCCTGCATTTTCAATTTATGAACAAAATCGAGATCTTGTTTGGGCTGTTTGGAGAAGCCACAACAGGTAGACCTAAAAAAAATTCTGAGGGTCAGCAAAAAAAGGTAAAATTCAGTTCTTGTTTGGGGCTCTTAGTGCAACATACCAGATGTGCATTGGCATCATTGTATTTGATTAACTGTACTTCAGTTCATAAGCAAAACGAACCCTTTCCCCTTGAATTAAGTTTGAGTCATCAGCTTTCTATGGTGTAGGTGGGGTGCTAAGCACCCAACTGATGCCAAGGAAAACTGTTGGCATATTAAAGACCTAGCTGCTATCTTGATATGTCTCATCTACTGTTCTCATTAATATTGCTTTTCATTGCTGATAATATAAATTAAAAACATTGAAGCAGATAACATTTGACCACCAGCTGGTGCACTGGTTTAAGGGGGAAAAGGTTAGGAACCTTCAGAAACAGTTACTGTTTTGTAACTTTTGAGCACGGCGAACAGCTAGGGTCAGCATCATCTTGTTTTATTTTGGTCAGTTGTGACTTCCTGGCTACCTGTCAGCAAAGTAAAGGACCATGAAGGCCTTTTGTTTATTGCCACTCTCTACACAGCTATTTTCAGTTGTAATATATACATGATTTGCCCACAATGAGAAACAAAGGGACAATGTCCTTAGTTTACAGGGGCAGCATACCCTGGCTGTACCAGTTGGTGCATGTATATCATGGTCAGAATCAATATCTTCAGCTACTTCCCACATGTTGAGTTTGTGCACAAAGCAACTGAGCTATGGTATAATGACCTGCCCGAATGTGTGTGTACTATGACGCAGACTGATTACTGTGCAACTGCATGCAGTCTCACCCATTATACATGCATTTTAAAGTGTTCCAAAGAGGCCTATCAGTATCTCAGTATATATGCTCAAATGGTTACTCCATGTAGGAGCCTGGTTCACAAAAAAATATATACTGGTGGATGGCATCCACTGCTGGGTATTTCTGCATGTGGGGCTTGTCCAGGAAGTAACTAATAACAGTTCAGTGGAATGTACATTGTAAATTAGTGAACAAAAGGTTTAGGAGGAATATGCAGAATTTGATGAAGTTGACGCCAGCAAAAATGAATGTGATCATGGCTATATGCATATGAATTACCTTGTCTGTAACACTGTTTACAAAGTAAGTGAATAATCACTATACTGTTTGTGGGCCAAGAATTCCCCTCTTAATAGTACCACATCAATGTAAACAAATCTGTCATTAAGTGTTCTGGTCTTTGTGTGAGTACAGTGTGTGGTCAATATCTGTTGGATATAACTGTCATCCTTGATGTGGTGTATCATACTGTAGAATGTACTGACTGAAGTAAGATACCATAGTGTGACTTTTAATATGTTGCCCCTGCTCTCTTAAGTGCTCCATCCCCATTTTTCTGGCACAGAAGTTCTGAAATATTGATAAAGTATATTTTTTTTGACAATTTACCAGTTGATACAGCTAAAATGTTCCTAATTTATGTTTACAATTGGAGCTCACTTCAATTAAATTTCCTAAGCACCCTGGGTGCTTAAAAGGAATAACACAGTGATACAAACAGTGGAACCTTGGTATAGAGACCACCTATGGTCACATATATAAATGTGGTCTTAAAGATATTGGATGTTCTTTATACTGGAATTTGGAGTTGGACAGATGTCAATCTCACCAAAAATATGTAAATGGAAACTGCTACATATGACAGAAGTAAAATCAGCAGTTGACAAAATGTTTTTGGAACACAGTGGTCTGTAGAGGGGTGGCCTGTCATCAGGGTGCCTTATAAGAGAGGGACCAATGTATGTATGTACATGGTTGGAAAAATAAACTCGGACTGAAAATATGTATACATGTAGTAACTGGTTGCTCAATCCTGATGTCATATCACCATAAATTTTAACCATCTCCATCTTGAATTAAGACTGAGTCGACAGCTTTCCTTGACATGGGGTATGTTGTTGTGTCAGGGTTTATTTACAATTCTCATGGCATTCAAATTATTCTTTTATAACTGTTGAAAGTAGTGCAAAACATTGAAGCAGGCAACATTTGACCAACAGCTGGTTTTCACTAGTTTTAGGGGGAAAGGGTTAATTGATATTTCTTTCTCAGTTCCAGGTTATATGTACCCCATGATACATGTACAATTAAGCTACATTGACAAGCCTAAATTTAGGATAGTCAATGTAGCTCATTTAAATAAGGTGTGGCTTTATTGGAATGTAATGTGTTGGCAAGTGAATTGATATGCACATAATTCCCTTGTATTGACCAAGTGTGGTTTAAATTCTCTTTCTTGGTTGAAGTTCATTTCTTGCATTCACCCGAGCTGTGAAACTTGCACAAACAGAACCTCTCCAACAGATAGCAAACAACACAAAGGATAGCATGGACGTATGACCAACACCCTGTTTGAATAATGAACAAGAAACAAGGTAAAAATTTCTCACACGCCCATCTGCTAATCGAAACTAGACGGGTAATTACTCGGCGGTTCTTATAAATTGACAATTGTGCAAATATATAAACCGGAAGTTCCTATCCATGTATGACTTGGTGTGCACAAAGTGGTGGGGAAATAAACTTCTCACCGCTTAATTTGATAGAGCTCTTGTGGCATGGATAATGGCTCATTGGACAACTCGCCAATATTTGGGAATGCTGACCTTGCTACTCAAGTGTACACCATCTCTGTGGTGGATCGCCAGCAGACTGTCCTCAAGTCGATGGTGGTCCCAGGTGCTAGCCCGATCACACTTGTCCGGTTTGGAGAGTTGGCTTTCGATGAAGGCATTAAGTTCATTCCTCGGTCACTCATAACTTTGTGGTGTGATGTAGCTTGCGACATGGGAAGATTTTGAGCACCACAACTTGTCCAACAATAGGCAAGTCTAGCAGAGCATCCACGAGGTCTACAAGGCGTTCTCTCACAATGGATGCCTGGGCACAGGTCGTTATCTCACACCTGAAGAACCACAATATGGAGACGGAAGTGACGCATGATGGAATCATGAGCTTGAATGTTGTGGTGCAGCATATCCAAAGCAGAGGCACCGCCACGACCAAACATATGCACTGTACACTGTGCCAAGTTCATTCTTAGACGAGGTTTCCCTTTGAAGATGGCACTACTCAAATGGGACACAAAGCTGTGCTCCAATACCAAAATCCTGGGCCTGGTCGACATCGTAGGGTATTGCAACAAGGTATGTGGAGCAGAAACTTACTTCACTGCTTGACTTTAAGAAGAAATTCTGGTGCAATGATTTGAAGAAAAACTGACAAATTCCAAATGCAATGGCCGAAAAGGCTAACAACAAGAACTTAATGCACACAACTGAGCAGTATTGAAGCTGCAGCTGGAATGACGAGTGGAGATTTAAATTCCCGGTCAGAAGCAACGCTACTCAGACAAGGGAGTATCGACCAATCATAGTGGACGATTGGGCCTTCTCATGCAAGTGATAGTGGACTGAACCAAGATGGAAGATGGGGGGTGTAACCCTGCTGTTAGAAAACTCAGTATTGACCCTCCTGCTTCTGCCATAAAATCTGCCACATGTAATATCTTAGCATGACTGATTGGCAGATGTTAAAAACCCCTGTAGCACACTCATTTTGTTTTTTGGATGTCAGTCCAGTGTACAAGCAATTTAAGGGGAAATGCTCGAGTGATACTGATTGTGTGGTATTAGTTAGTGACTTTAATACTTGATACGCCACCAATATCAACAAATTGGCTTTAAATAAGTGTGCTTATCAAGACATTGATGTAATAGACCACGTTGCCAGATGTAGCTCTAATAGCAAAAAGTTACTACGATTATGTGGGGATGCTGATTTACCAGTTAAGTAGTAAACAGTTTGAAGAGGAAAAGCAACCACGATTTTTTGTAGAAATTCTGAACTGGACCTGTATGTATATGTAATCTCCATATCTGTTACATATGCTGTTTTTTTGTGTGTGTGTGTGTAAACTAATATGTCTCCATGCCTTCTGATCGTGCTCCAGTTACTGTGTGTCTTGAGTTAAGAACATAACTGATCTGTGCAGCTTAGTTGAACATGCTGAAATGCTTGGCGAACATGTTATGCAAAGCAACAAGCATACATACAAGCTTATGTAAGTTAGTCGTCATTTAGGTGCCAAAACATATGCCATGATACTTTCATACAGAAATTAAATTAGTATGACCTACAATGTAACTGCATGGTCAAGTTTTGATGATGGTGACTCTCTCACAAAACTGAAATGTTGGGATCTTGCTGATTTTTGCAGGGTTTGCTGGGTGATCCCCATCCTGGGCACCATATGTTGGGATTTTGCCAAGTTAAAAAAAGCTGCAGTTTGCTACATTTTGGTGGGGTTTTGCTGGGTTCACTGCTTGGGAAATGATTTTGCGATTATATTGGGATAAAGCCATATCTCAAGTTTAAATTATAAAAGTGCTTAAATGGTACATGTTAACCATTAAAATGCTAATCACTGCTATAGTTGCTTTCTCATTAACATTAAGCAAATAATGGTTACAAGAGTCAAATTTCTCTTGAAGATACCTTTCATTCAAATACCAGCAAGCCTTTAATTGTCTGAAACAAAAAGGAGTCTTAGTCAACAACTTTACTCGGGACACTGCGCGCAATGCGCCCCGAGGAAAGCTGTTGACTCAATCTTAAATCAGCACTTTAAGGGTTAACAATTGTGCTGGCACATAGTCAATCTCAAGATCTCACTGAAACTGCTGGGCCTCAACCCAGCAGAATGTGTATGTTGGGATCGTGCTGGAATCTGGTGGGCATCAACCCAGCAGACTACATGTATGTTGGGGTGTTGTTAGATCTTCTGGGACTCAAGACCCAACAAATTACCTTTATTGGGTATCTGGTAAGAAACGCTGCGATTATGTCAGGATCCTGCTGCAATCTGCAATCTATGGGGCTCTGACCCTGCAGATTGTATGCCGGGATCTCTGTGGAATCTGCCAGGCCTCAACCCAACACTGTGTATGATGGGATTTTGCTGGAATCTGCTGGGCCCCAATCCAGCAGATTGTGTATGTTGGAATCGTGCTGGAATCAACAGCCTTGACCCAGCAGACTGTAAATGCGAAATCTCACTGGAATCTGCTGGGCCTTGACTCAGGCAGGACTGTGTATGTTGGGATCCTGCTGGATTTTACTGGACCTCTATGCAGCAAACATTCTGAAAAGATATTTCTCATTCATGCCAGACTGCATTTCTTCCATCTTTAGTTACCTTTCTCCTATGGAAAAACGAAATATACAATAGCTAAAAAATGATACATGCATGTGCACACAACAATGAAATCAACAAACTTAATTGTATCATTGCCACAAACTGCTTTTGTCCTGGTTTGTCCTGAAAGTCTGCCAAGTATCTAAATTATTTTTTTACAGAATATGCTGAAGATAGGAACAGTTCTGTCTTTGATTAACAGCTGCAAACTAACAAATGGGACACACCAGTAATGCCCCATCTCTATGTTTATTTATTTTTACGACATAATCTTTTAAGTCTACAAATTCACATTTCGGACAATATTGCAATCAATCAAAGGGGTTGAGATAAGATAACACAATGTTGTGTTTCCCTCTCCCCTTACTCAAAATTCTATTCTATCTTTATTCCACAAATAAAGCAAAAGAATACAAGGGACTAGATAAGACAACACAATGTTGGGCTTGCTTCCTGCCTAGTCTGAGCACTTTATCTCAACTTCATTTCTAAGTAAAGTAAGAAAGAATAAACTATTTGAAGCCCCTAGGGCTTCCAAACACGTATTCCCCCTCCCCAGGGAGTAGGATCTATCTAGTCACACACGTGCGACCAGCACGTGCCTACACTACTTGTCGCCATGCACAAGTGACTGGTTAAAAACATGGCGTCATCACCATGACGTTGACTGTTTACACCGTACTATGTAAGACGTAAGACAAACTGTTTACGTCTCGAGATGTACGGCATCGCAGCCGTTATCCTCAGTCCCTGAAGAGCCACCCTACTGGCGAAACCGGTCAGACTACTCACAGCGGGCATTACAGGGAGTTCTGCCCTCGCCAAGTCTTTTTCCACAAGTATCTAAATTACTCTGACTGATTTCAATGTAAAATCACATGTTCACCTAAAATCACAATTCACTAGTTGCAACATGACAATAAGCCACAGACTCATAGCACAAAATATATAACCAGGAATACAGTAATATGGAAAAAAATATAAATATATTTTACATTTTACATATGTATCGATGTAAAGAACTGCTTACATACAAAAAAAAACAAAAGAGAGAGATAAGAAAAACAACAAAACATAAGCTGCTACTATATGACATTTTGTACAGTCAGGTAATGCATTGAACTTTTCATAGGGGGGCTGTACAAAATACTTGCTATGGTATCAACTGGTATCTTAAAGATTGTTACAGGTTACAAATGATCAGCATATGATATTCGTCTTCTATCATATTGTTGCCTTGTTTCAGAGAAAATTCGCCAAAATGGTTTTGAACATCTAAATTATGTTAAAGCTATCCCACAGGTACATGTCTTTCCCAAGTTACACAATTAAAATATTTTTCTCTAACATAGATTCAAAACTGCAACAGGTATTGTGGCTTTTCTGAAATATTTATACTCCAGCACCATTCCTGTATTTTCATATATACAGAGCTACCTTTAAACTTGTGTATGAAAATGTTTTCATCACCAACAGACTGGCTAATCCAGACATGTCCAAATCACTTGTGAACAAAAAAGACTTCAAGAAAATTACCCCAATGTGAAGACAGCTGTATATAGTAATCCACTTGTAAATATTTACATTCAATCTAACTTTTAACATTGCAAGTATAGGAAAGAGCCTGGTGTGTTATGAGACCATAACACATTAACCTTGTGTGTAATGGAACCGTAACACGTGTCCTGCCCACATTCCAATAAGCCACGCCTACCTGGGTTTCCAAAACTTAACACTTGAACATGCTCAGCAAATCAGTTTTTGGTCATTTTTCTTAATTCTATGTATAAAGTATCTAAATTTCGTGTAATTGAGCAGAAAAATTAAGAGGGAAATGTACATATAAGCTATGAGGAGTGCTTTTGTGTGTGTTATGGCATAATGACGCAGGTGATTGAAGCTGGCATCAGGCGAGGCGCACTGGCGTGCGCCACGCTCACTATGTCAGCTTCAATCACCCGCGTCATTATGCCATAACACACACAAAATCGACCCTTATTTCTAAAATAAAACAGACTTTGAGTAAGTTACCCCCAATGTGAAGAAAGATGTATATAGTAAATACAACTTTTATATGGGCGTTTCACATACATACATGTATCTGAGGTGCTACATGTATACCAGCCATGTTCAACCTTGTCATGTTTCCTGGAAGAAACAGTGTTGACAAACATGCAGAAAGCTGGTCACAGACAAGATACATTTGAGATTGAAATTCCATGTTCAGACCCATACCCGGATATGTATGACCATCCATGTAAAAAATGTGGCACATTTTGTGACCAATGTTCATGTAGGCAGTTTTTTTTTTTTTTCCCACATCTATATTGGTTACAAAATGGTTACATTGACATGCGTGTGCACCACTTTATACAGTACAATGCAAACATATTTGCAACTTGACTTGATTTCCGGCATTTTCTGGACTGTGGAAATGAGATATGTCACACAATTTAATCCATCAGTTTTGTAAAGACATACAGGTACAGGACATCGTTACAACTAGCCATGCACCAAGAAATGTAACACAATACAATAGTCTTATTTCGTAAATGGAAATGGGAGAGACAGACCTCATTGGAAAATGAGATACGGGATCACACATAGTCGACAGAGCTCTCAAGTTTCACTTTCACACGTTATAAGCTAATAATTATTATATGTGTTTAGTAGTGTGACCAAATGAAATTTCAGGTAAAGAATTACAGTTTCTATATTAAGATAAATTTGAAGGGGGTCTCAGATTCTGTTGAGAAATGGCATGTATTTGTAGTGACAATGCCAGTTGGATCGAAATAAAATTTTGGCTTTCACAGCAATGTCAAATGTAGCTCAACCAACAAGTATGTCCTCGTGTTCCCAGGTTTTATTTACATGATTTGAATATTATATGAACAATAAATGTCATTTAGCAACGATGAGGCTTACGTGTATGAGTAGGGCATAAAAGATGCTGGCATGATGCAGTACTCAGTATTGCCACCACATTAATGATGATACAGCATATTACCAGATTATTAGTCGTTGTGTCATTTCTTACCCTGTCATCCCAATAAATGACCCCTCCCCCCAAAAAAACTTTACATTTTCTAAGTGCCTTTGGTGCTAATGGGGGGGGGGTATAGTATTTCACATGTACATTTGCTATAATCTCATAACTAAATCCCCATACCTTAGCAGCATAAATTAAAATCTATGTCACCACTTTGTCAAGTTACAGGCAAGATAAATGAAGTGGTTGTCCGTTACATTTGAAATAATGTGCTTTGATTAGTGCAACAGATTTCTGTGCTTGGTCTGAAAGTGGTAAGTTTTGTTAGTCCATTTTAGTGTCAAGAAAATATTAAACACAAACTTTTATTACAATACACATCAAGCGGCTGCTGATTAAATATTCATTTTCATCCTTGTGCACAGGGCCTTCTTTTCTAAATACAATAATGTTTGACTTTAACATGTTTTCATTCAGGCTGAAATTCAATAAGCATACACATGTATCCTGTCACTGACAGATCCTAGGCCCATGCTTAGCATTAAATACTAATAGAAAAAGTACCTATTGGGTTTCTTTTGGTGTTATAAATTCTTACATTGAGTGACCTTGACAATTCTAACTGACAGATTGACTTATATGTCAGTAATGATGACTCCTGTTACTTTTCATTTAAAAAATGATGACTCCAAAACTGTATGAGTGAAGACTTTGATATTCCAAACAGTGGTACTTTTCTAAAGTGTTCTGTATAAGAGCTAAAATGAGATAGACATAGCTGAATTTGACCCAATTCCCAAGGTCACGTGACTACTTTTGTGAAGCATAGTTTTTTTAGTTGGAACTTGAAAAATATTAAATGAGCCAGTCTTTCGAGTTGTCACTTGAGAACTATTGAGCCAGTACCCAGATATTTGTACAGGATGTTGGTCTTAAAGAAAGGTGACCTTAATCTAATTCTGAAGGTCACAGGGCCATTTCAGTCTGTCCATCCAAGGTCAACAGAGCACAAGACTGTCACAGTCTTCATGTTATATTATTTGGCAACAGTTTGATACATAATTTGCAATGAAAATGTAGATTGAACAGCTCCTTGAAATACATGTTCATGTCGCAACAAGTCTCTTTAAAAGTGTGAAGAGAAGCTAAAAGTAGTAAGAGAGTTCTGTGTGTCTGCTGATATGAAGAGAAGCTAAAAGTATTAAGAGAGTTCTGAGTGTCTGCTGATATGATTATGATTGAATAGAAAACTAAAATGTTTGTTATACAGTGAGATACAAGGGACAATCAAAGCCCCACTGGCAGTCAGCACAGATGCACATTTGACTCTGTGTCTCTGTGATGTACATTGTACACGGGTACCTTTCTAATATATTAGCATGTGATGGGAGCACTGCTTCAGTATTTAAACCACATGCCAGTATAATGACAAAAGTTATAAGAATGTGGACATGTCATTTATTGTGTAAAAGAGTTGTTGGATGCTGGCTTTACAGCAGCCACCCTTTACGTACATTATGAAGGTTGGATATATGTCAGTCTGAAATGCATGGAGACATTTTATCACACTGCTATAAAAGCTCTACTGTGTGCCCAACTACCTGCAGCTAACTGTCAATGGTTGGCAGACCTGGGATACCTAGCTTTCACTGAAAGACATTGTATATGTATGACAAAAACAGCATGCTTCAAAAAGATGCTGAATGTTAGGAATTGAATTTTAAGCTGCTTATCTGAAGCAACCTTGACATCCAAAAGTACATGTACATGTAGGTGAAAAGATTTTGTGTACACGAGGCAAGCTGGCATTCCAGGGAAGGTTTGACAAAACAGTTGTTTTGTTGATTTTTTTATTGCTTGGTATTATGACAAAAATGATGCCCTTGCCTTTGTGGGACAGATAGAACAATACTTTTGGGATGGACTGTCAACTAGAAGCACAGCTGAGGGGACAGCCTGTCAAATACGAGGGAAACAAAATGCTGAGAAAGGCCCATTTTCACAGACCAAGAAATGCTGAGGTAAAATATGGTTACTCAGTATTTCTGCTAAGAAATGTCGAGGTGGAATATTGTTCTTGGTATTTCTTGGCAAAAATGGAGAGAAATGTTGAGGTAGGTATTGGCTGGGAAAGGACCTCAGTGTTTCTCAGCAAAAACGCTGAGAAATGCCCAAGTCTTTTGTCTCATTCTTGCCTTGGCGTTTTTGCTGAGAAATGCTGCATTAGGTATGGAAGGAAAAGGTACATGTACGATGAAAGGAACAGGGACTAATCACTTAGTATTTCACACAGAGGCAGGCTGATAATCCTCTACATTTCTCCTGGTAAACCTTGCTAATTATATATAAAAGTACAAGTTTTCAAACTATAGCACATTTTATTAAGATCCAAAGCCAAGTTACTGAAACATACCATGAAAGTCTGACTGGAGAAGCATGAGGAGGAAATCAAAGAATTTCCAAACAGTTGAGAGAAGTTGGTTTTCCTAAACGAAATTTATTCACTTTATCAACATAGGGTATACATACAAACATACATGTAGATGCAGCAGATATGAATGTATTGTACACTTTCCATACAGTAACATTGCCATCATGATGTAATGTATCACATAAACTGACAGGGAATCATATGGCAGATATCATGGCGACAACAGGTTGTTGTACAGATAGGCTTAATTGGGTCTTTTGCATCCAATGAGTGCGTTAACAATAACCTCAGCCTGTGAAAGCAGTACTGCATGTATGCACACATACAAAACTACAGGATGTTTAACAAATCTAACGCAAATACTGTACAGTCTGCAATTTGAGGACAGGTCTTCATAATACAGAGTTCAAAATCACATCCCCAACTAAATACCAATTAACAAATCTGTTTAATATGGATATGTTTGAATATTGGGCACATAATTACTGGTGATCAGCATGATGTATCTACTAGCTGTGGGATATTTGAAACTCAGTTGTTCTCTGGTATGAATTATAGACAGATGCAGCAATTTTGTTACAAATAAGTAAGTTCAATGATATATGATAATGTACAGTACCGCCGGAAAGTATTGCTCCATCTCCACGCGTGCGCCTCGCGCGGGTCTCACGTTACCCGGCGGAGGACCCCGGGTGGTACCACGCTTGGCGTGGTGCTTGCTGAGTAATAGGTCGCGAGGTCACACGTTCAAGGCCTGTGGTAGTGGAACCTCGCGAGGTCGCACGCCCGAGGCGTCTGACTGAGGGCCCCACCTGGCACCGCAGTCAGACTCGTCACTGCGTTTGAAACAACAATCCAAATATTCGCGATAATTAAATTTTTTCCGTGAAACATTCATTGTACCTTGGACATTAAAAAAGCTTCATTTGTCGCCCTATGTTTATATTATACACTTGAAATATTTTACTTCTGCCTGTACGTTTGGTGGACATGCACCAGGAAGCAGCACTATCAGCATGTGACGTCAAGTTTCATATCGTAGAAACAATTGTCAATGCCTGCCGGTGAGCAAATCATGGCTTTCTGCACAAAATGTTACGATCAAAATTTTGTTTTTAATTTCATGTTACTTCCTTTGACGGCAATCGTACAGTTCCCGTGCCCCTGATAATGCCGAGAGTGTGATGTCACAAACATTACCCACAGATTTCAATGACCAGTGCTCATCGGTTTTTCAGTACAGATTTCCAAACGCGAATATAAATCTTCAGACAAACCTATTGGTCTATTTCTTTTCAATTACCATGTAAACGTTATTAGGATATTGCAGACTAGCATGGTAACAGAAACCATGTAAAAACTGAGATCTTTCACATCCACATCCACATCCTCATAAAAAGAGAAACAGAAATAAAACTCAACCTCAAACAAAACAAAAAACAAAAAACAAAAACAAAAACAAAAAAAACTTTATCGTTTCCGTTCCTTTGATCAGGAATTCTACCACATCTTACACGTGCAGACTTGCAGGACATGCAGTACATGTGACTCCACATAAAAAAACTACAGGATAAATAATCAAATTTAAAGGTGGGCGAGAGTTCCTCCGGCTCCTCCATGGACCTAGTTGTCAACTGCTAAGCTCTATGACCAGGAGGCTTCTATACAAAGTGCATAAAAACAAAAATAATAGCCAATTTCGCCACAAAATACTTTCTTTTTAATCAATTAAGAGATATCCAAAATGGAAGAAATTGCTGAAGCCAGTGAGGGCCTACTTGACACGTTGGCCGATGTTCTGAGTCCACGTGGCTCATGAATATTAAATGAGCATGTTGCGGGGCTTACAAATTTAATTCAGGGTGGTCATGCAAGAATTGCATCATGCAAGTAGATTTATAATGAAAGTCTCAAGAAAAGTAGTTGCTACACGCTGACTTAACATTGGTTAGAAATATAGGAAGTGTGCCACTGAAAGTAACAAACGAACAAAAATTATCTGATGACTGATCACGGTAAATTCACTCATTTTCAAATTAAGTTTCCTGTGTCGACACCAGCATTTGGCAGTGTCCTAGAAGAAACAAGTTTTGACATCCAGACTGTTACAAATGTACAGGTTCGTCCGGCAAGGCTAATCTCATTAGGATCTTGTGTTTAGTAATTAAGTACTCAGACACCATGATAAGCAAGCAGCGGGGGAGCAATTAACCCATGCATGTGTGTATTACGCTGTCAGACCGCTCTGGTTTTTTCTACAATTTTTGTTGAGAGAGAGACAGACTTGCACACACCGGTCTGGACCATGCAGATGGAAGTCTGGTCTGTACAGCTGTCAATCATTTGCTTGCCGTCCTGGACAATCTCGTGACGCAGCCAACTGGCAAGGTGCCAACATTACCACACCACACAATTTGCAGGTTTGGGGGCTGTTTGAACTTGAAGTAGCGTCGGTTGAAAGGAGGTGGCTTCAAACTTTCAGTTTTAAACGCGTGCCTTTGGCACAATAAAAGCTGGTCATACCAATATGCCGACAAGTCAAAGTATCGTTACATCAGGAAAAAAAAAAAAAAAGAGAGAGAGAGAAAGAAAAAAAGAAAACGACAGGTCAGAACTGGCGGACAAACTTTGATGCCGAAATACAATGACAAATTGAAATGTGGCCGACAAATGATCGACCCATTCAAGCACCGGCCCGGGGCCTAACTTGTGCAGGGATGATGTGATGACCACTGTCTGATGATCAACACACACACACACGATTTCTTGCTTTTGCACTTTCACAAAGTTTCAGATCTTGCGATGCGAGTTATATGGGACCAGTACATGGTGACGGCC
The DNA here is from genome assembly GCA_964020975.1 of Hermodice carunculata. Taxonomy (NCBI): domain Eukaryota; kingdom Metazoa; phylum Annelida; class Polychaeta; order Eunicida; family Amphinomidae; genus Hermodice; species Hermodice carunculata. The sequence goes on along the minus strand of OZ026615.1, from coordinate 27,545,015 downwards.
ATTTGAAGTGCCGGCATCATTAATACTGTCAGCTGGGCATTTTGACATTACAATGTATCTATCCTTGATTTCCCATTATAATTACGATGAATTTGTGTGTGTGTTTGTCTTTTCTTCCTTGCCACGTGACTGTGATTGTAAAAAGTTACGGCGACTCAGAAATATATTCAATTTAGGCCTCATGTGTAACTATGTGCCTGAATCAATGATTCCACTCATGATACAGTCATCAAAATCAAATGCAGAAAGATTGCAAGCGAATGAAAAATACTAGTCCGTTGTTACCATTTTGCTAACGGAGGGTATACAGTGTCAGTAGGCTTCCTGGTAGGCCCGGAACAGTTGCATGGAACTCTGATCAAAATTGACCGGAAGAAGAGGGCTATCGCACGTTAAAAAAAATTATCATTTCATGTTAAATTATGTCGAAGTTAATATTAATTCTTCTGTATACATAAGAAAATGCTAGCCGTGATGCCCTGTTGACATTAATGGACTCGCCCGTTGTCATGGGTGACCACAGCATGACCACGAAGAGAATTTTTCTGTGGCACGGTTGGTCACGTAATCGATATTTTCCAGAAACTGAGAAACGGAAGCCTGCATGTCTGGCGTGCCACCGGCAAACAAGTCGAAACTTTTGTTATCTTTGTAGTAGCCGTGGAAGTTTTCTTGGTGCTTTCTAATCAAATTCAGTGTGCAGGTAATCTGTTCTACGCTTCTTTATATAAATGTGATGTGCAAGCTCACTGTTAGCAAGGAGGGTAGTCTAAGTGCACCCTGACCAGGGATGCAGCTCAAGTCAAGCATACGGCCTCACGCAACCACACCCACACGGCCACTAAATATCCTCACAAAATTGCAATTGTCTTTTAAGTTTTCGTTGTATTCCAACATAGATCTGGATGTATTATGGCAGTATATCTAACACCCAAGGACAGGTACATGTTATTTCGTTACCGTCAGGCTGGAAATGCTTTCGTTCTACAAAACTCGTTTTACCAGCCTTGTTGCTTTATTATATTGGTTGCTGTGGGCCATTGCCATGGCATTGTCACTGGCTATGTTAATTGTAATGAACATTATCATCTGTACATTTGCAACGGACGTGGAAAACCTTTTCCTCGGAAAATAAAACTATTGGTATGAAGATATTGATCGGTCGGCAAATATTTATTTTATTTTAGTAAAGTTTCTAATAAAATGAACAAAAAAAAAAGAAGAAAAGAAAAACGCCCATCAAAATAGTTACGGAGGTCATCCCACGAGAGAGAGAGAGGGGGGGGGGGAACAAAGCCTGGCAGATCATATATAACCAAATGTATTCTGTCTGTAATGTCTATAATATGCTGGTGTCTCTTAATCAGACAGCAACACCCAGGCCTATAACAATCTCGTATGCTTGTGCGTTCACACTGCATTCATGGGCCCCTTGCTCCCCTCCACAGCAGCACCATTTAATTATAATTAACCTCAACTGACATTAAACCCCAACAGTTTCTCTCTGAAGAGTCAACTGGTTTGACGCCGTTAATAAATTTGCTGAATATACAATTTTTTTTTAAAAAGTAGAAAACTCGTATCTGATGTCGCCTGTATTCTTCCACTCTTCTCTTTCCGTGGTATGAGCTTTGTTAAAATTCCCACTGCTTAAATTAAATTTCAAATCACTCATGTTCTCTTTGTATACACACACACACACAAAGAATTTTCAACTGGAGCCAAACAAAAGAAATTGATATCTTTCAGTTATAAAATTTTAAAGAAAGGAAAAGAAATAGATGAGAAAAAAATATGATTTGATTCCCCTGTAGTAGATTCAATTAGACCTTCTGTCTGTCTCCCTATAGAAGCCAAATTATCAGAAAAAGGTCATAGGGACAAATTTATTTAAAGAAAGAGTACCTTTTCAGTGATGTGGGCCTAATGTAATAAAAAAAAATGAAAAGGAATGAGAGAAGCTTTTCATTTGGGTTTATCAAAAAAAAAAAAACAACAACAAAAAATCATGCAAATCAGAGCACCTTGGCCGCGTAATACACACATGCATGTGTTAATTGCTCCCCTGTTGTTTGGTTATCAGATCGTTATCAACAGACAATGATCCCTTTACCGCAATGATGATTGACCTGGGAAAAAGCCAAGAGTGGACTCATCATTCTTCGGCCCATACAAATGCATCACAGTAATGTTCTCTGTGTGTTGGCCCATGTGTCTTTTCGTGTCCGAGAACCCGACTTAAATATTTGTCATCATGCAGCAGTATGATGTCGGGCCATTAAACACTTCACACTTATCCCTTTATTGGTTGGACCAGAAGACCAAGTGAGCAGTTTTCCATGCATGGTGTGCGCATACCCTTTGCGCCCAGACGGGAACCTGTTGACTGTGGTTAGGCCCGTTTCATGGAAGTCCATGGGTGTTATCATCCTGTTCGGTTTTCTCTCTAGCCCCCTCCCAAAACAAACGAAAAAAAAGGAGGTGGAGGAAGGGAGGGGCAACAGAAGAGGAAGGGAGAGAGAGAGAGAGAGAGAGAGAGAGAGAGAGAGAGAGAGAGAGAGAGAGAGAGAGAGAAAGAGTGTGTAACCCTTAGATGGCCAGAGCAATGATCTCTTCATATATATATATATATATATATATATATATATATATATAGAGAGAGAGAGAGAGAGAGAGAGAGAGAGAGAGAGAGAGAGAGAGAGAGAGTGTGTGTGTGTGTGTGTGTGTCAGCATATATGTAAACTACTGATTCAGAAGGCATATACATGTAGATGCATTAAGATTTTGATGAGAGAATAGGATTATCAAAGTATCAATGATGTATTTAAAAATTCAGTTGTGGATTCCGTTGGGTTCCTACGATATATATACAGTGTACCAGTGTTGCTAAGATTAGATAAGATGCACGACATGAATGAGTGACTATTCGACTGCACCGCATGCACAACAGGTAAAATGTCTGCCAACACAACACGATAAAACAAGATATAATGCAATACGCACATCACAATCCCATAAAACACAGAACACATTCAGCATATACAACAAATTACAAGCTGGAGTAAAGTGTCACTTGCTTCGGGAGATCAGGAGAGGGAGGGGAACTCCCAGCAGTGATAGGGGTGAGGGTGAAGGTGCAAGGGGGGGGGGGGGCACTGCATTGGTTGGTACCTTGGAGAAAAGTTAGTGATTCATCCAAGGTTGGTACATTGTGTATGTGTATGTGCCGCTACATCATAGGATATATACTTTTTCAACAAATTGGTATCGAATGGGTCATCAAAACAAATACATTTGGTACAGACCGGGTATAGAAAAAGCCAACAGCTGCCTAGCACACACAGGCAGGGTGTTGTTTTTACTAATTGCAGCCCTGTAATTAGGTCAGGATTTGCTCATTGCGGGCCACCATCTTCTCAGTGACAGAAAACAAATACTACAAGTTATCACAACAGTATACTAGCCGTCTGCAAAAAGGTTCCACGCACGATGGGGTTTTTAGGTGGATCACATACATCTAGGTTATTTATACCATATGTTTAAATTCGCCATATAGGCTACAATGCAAATTTTTGCCTCCAAAGCAGACCCAAGCTGCGTATTTTGTCTACTCCGCTGGGAGTGTAGTAAAACGTAACTTGGTCTGCTTTGCAGGCAATGCAAATTTGTCTTACCTTTAAAAATTCATAATAAAGTGAGAAGCAGTACAATATCGATCGAAACGAATACAAGAATCTCATGACACAAACAAATCAGAGTAAAGAACCATTAAATCTATTGACACCTGAATACGGCACCATCAACGAGATAAACATACTGGCTATGATGTGCTTACAAAATGAAGATTTCAGTGACTTCTTGGAAAGAAAAAACTGAAAATCCCTTTTGTCTCTTGTGTTTACTAAATTTTGAAGCATGCTGACTGACAGGATGTCATTAAAATGGTCTAGAAAAAACTTTGTTTGGAGCGTATGAATGAATGAAACTAATATCAAATAAAACATTTGGGACCAAATAGATGTTTGGTTTGCACTGTAAAAGTGCTTTTTTGTGTGTGCTTTTTGGGGGGGGGGGAGAAATCAAAGGCACAAAGCTCTCTCTCTCTCTCTCTCTCTCTCTCTCTCTCTCTCTCTCTCTCTCTCTCTCTCTCTCTCCTCTCATCTCTCTCCTCTCTCTCTCTCTCTCTCTCTCCTCAAAACAAAAATTGTAGAAAAAATCAGAGCGGTCTGACAGCGTAATACACACATGCATGGGTTAATTGCTCCCCCGCTGCTTGCTTATCTGGTGTCTGAGTACTTAATTACTAAACACAAGATCCTAATGAGATTAGCCTTGCTTGCTCGCTCTCTCTCTCTCTCTCTCTCTCTCTCTCTCTCTCTCTCTCTCTCTCTCTCTCTCTCTCTCTCTCTCTCTCTCTCTCTCTCTCTCTCTCTCTCTCTCGCTGTGGAAAAGCTGAGTGCTAGGTTGCGTTCATTGCCAAACTGAAAATTAAATATTACATTTACCGATGTTGTTGGGTAGTGCCGCTGGAAAGATCAAGCATTGTGGATTCCTGGCGTATGTTCCTTGTCAAATCACACTCTTTGTATTAAGAACGTGCACACATTTCACAAAAGATGATGTAAAAAAATCCTGCCATGAACAGAAAGTTAGGTGTGCCCAAATGTTGGACAAGAGAAGGTATTTGGCTCCACATTATTTTGGTTCACCTTCAAGCTGAAAATTATGCCCCAGCCCTTGACTGTGAGAACTTCAGTGTTTTTAATACACATAGATTTACAACTGTATTTTGCAAACTTCGTTGCATCGGTGTGAATAACACTTGCCGACTATAATGGACATTTATATCTAAAAACTGACATTGTGTCTAAACATATGCAAATTTCAAAATTGGTCAACAGATCGGGGGTCAGATTACATGTATGCGTGCGTCCTGCGTCATAGACGCAAAAAATGAAAAGACGCCTGGAAATTAATAAAACATTGTCATTTTGCGTCTCTGCAGACGCACGCACAAAATACACGATGCATTTTGAATGATACAACTGCAATAATTACCCCAAACTTAGCAACTTTGCGGTCACTGTGTTTTGCATCGTCCACCATTTTCATAATTATGTATTATACCGGTGTAATCCCATGATCTTCGTCTCTCTTTGTAACAGGCTCTGTTATATTTGCTAAGAAAAAAAATATTCCTGGGGCATCCCTCCAAAAATTCCCCAGAATGAGAATAGATACATGTACGTCATTTCATCTCATTATACATGTAAATACCTGGAGAGCATTTCCAGGCTCCGCGTTGGGTGGATTTGATCACGTGCCGCTCACTATCCAATCAAACTCGTTGCCCATGTGCCTGTCTCATGTTCGCAATGTCGGGAAGGTACAACTCGTCTTTACGCAAAGATAAGTAGACCAAGATGTTCAATTTTCACATCATATTTTCAACAAAAAGACTTCATCGAACAAATCTAGACACAAATAAAGGCACGAGTGAAAATTCCGTACGGAAGACAGGGAAAATACGCAGATTAGGCACTGCATGGTCACACGTGGACGAAGCGAAGATGTGTTGCTGATCGCTGTCTCCATTCATTGCGTCACGTCGTTATTGATGTTTTTTTTTTAAACAAAATTTGGTTGTTTTGTGCTGATAAAATTGAAGGGTTTTTTTTACACATCTTGTCAACGGATAGCAAATTTATCATTAGTTTCCCAGAATTGGGCGCGTCATGGCTATATAGGAGAGTCATAAGCCTAACCATAAACAACAATAAAGATAAATAAATAAAAAAAAAAAAGTACGGGTATTCTTTCCTGCAGCAGCAAAATAACTACTGATCAGCTCCACCAAAACTGATCGTTATACGCGCAGGCTCAAGCCCATGTTTATTATTTTATTTACAGGAAAATACACGGTCTTAACTTTTCGTCAGAAGTATGATCGGGTATCCTCTTTTGTAGACGAATTTCATTTTCCACTGCTGAATTCATGCGAGTTACACTCGGCCGTGGTCCGAAGTGACCCTCGCCCGTGGTCCGAGGTGACCCTCGCCCGTGACCCTCGCCAGTGACCCTCACAAGCAAACGACCGAGACCCACGCTGGTTCAGCGTGAGCCTCGGGCGAGACGGATTTAACACTCTCGTGACCCTCGCCGGGGCCGCGCGAGAATTGGAGCAAGACTTTCCGGCGGTACTGTACAGTGTATATTTCAGCACTGGTATTTCATTTTTTTGGTGCTTATTCTTTTTATGTACTTGTATCTATAAATGTTGATATTGTGTGCTGTATCAATGTAAAAACGTAGGATACAAAAAGTCCAAATTTGCCTGTACTGCGCCAAAAAAGTGTATATATCACGAACAACTGGAACCATCATGATGATCGAGCGGTCTTCCCATACGGTATTTTTGATGTCGCATAACATGTATGTACATGTAACATATACATGGTGCAAAGAATACACGATACATTTATATCTGGCAGCAGCAAATAAAATCTCAGCTTTATATGCCTCATGTTGAGATGATAAATAAATGGCAGAAATGCTAAAAAAAAAAAAATTTAAAAAAAAAAAAAAATTTCATGTCTTAGCTGGATGGACTGTGGCATTTCTCATCTAAAATGCAGAGAAATGCTGAGGTACATGTAGGTACCTTTACCTTCCATACCTATCTCAGCATTTTTCAGCCAAAATGCCGACCAGTGCTGAGGCCAAAATAAGAGGAGAAAAGACCTTGGCATTTCTCAGCATTTTTGTGAAGAAATGGCAAGGTACTTTTGCCACTTATTATATATTACCTTGGCATTTCTCAGCATTTTGGGCGAGAAACATCAAGGTCCTTGTCCTGCCACTTCCTACCTGTGTGTCAGTGTTTTTGCTGAAAAATGCCAACGTCCTTTCCCTGCCCATTCTTACCTCGGCAGTTTTGATGAGAAATACTGAGAACAATTCTTCACCTTGGCATTTTTCAGCAAAACACTTAGAAGGTGGCCTTTTCTCAACATTTTGTTTCCCTTAGTGAAAGGTACACAGTCTGCTGCCCATAGGCATGTGAAAATATTTGGACACTGGGAGCATCCGTTGCTTTGTGTAGTATGTGCCCAAGGCCACTGTGTATGTGTTGAAACCAATGGCATGCAGTAAAGACATGCATAAAGTATACATATTCCTCACTTAAATGTGGTCAAACCATTTTGTTTGTACATTGAAACCTCCCTATACCGAACACCCTTGGGACCGGAAAAAAGTGTTCAGTATAGTGAGGTGTTTGGTATTGGAAGGTTTAATAGCATTGAAAGTATATATTTGGGACCGAGAAATGGTGTTCAGTATAGAGAGGTGTTCAGTATATGGAGGTGTTTGGTCAGAGAGGCTTTACTTATCTTTCATTGTCTGTAACCAGCATATATTCAGGCAGCGTTTAGGCTATGGTCAGCTATAAACTTGCATTAATTTCCACTGACACCTCATCTGCACAGAAACCTTGTTGATGTCACATGTATTTCCAGTTTTCACTGACCAAATACAGAAGGGTACCAGTGGTGCAGCCTGTGGTTGCCTGCCACACAGAGGCATGGACACAATTTCGACACTGTGCATATACTGTAACAGAACTACAGCAAACAAGAGGAGGCCATATAACAATAACAACAACAAAAAAGGCTGTGGTCCCTGAGACTTGGAGCCTCTGTACTTTCACTATAGCTTATGGGGGAAATCCCCGAAACATGGTAACGTTACACCCACATATACATGCAGACATAAGCACACGTATGCTGAGGTGCAGGCATTGAAATGCACTAAATATGGGATATAAATGTGGCAAAATAAACCTTATTTTCCATGTTAGTAAAACTTGAGTTAATTCAAGTTGCCTGTCGAGATGGTCATTCAAGCAGGAATGCGGTCTACTTATTTTGGTTAAACATGAAAGTAGTCTTTATGAAGGAGTGGTAGCTTAGGAGGAGTGGTCCGAGCTTGAACCGGGGCTCCACCATATGGTTGTATCCATTCTGGTTACTGCAGTTGATTGTACACGTACAGCTAGTGTATATGTAGTGGCAAACCAAATCTTTCATAACCAAATTAACCTTTTGTTTTGATATATTCGGTATCAGCATGATCAGGACAAATTATTACTTCCAGAGCAGACCAAGTTCCATGTTATCTCTACCATTATTGGTCTGTCTATTTTTGAGAGGATTTTATGTATTTGGTAATGGAAATGAAACTTTACTATGACCATACCTCTAGACTGACACACCAATCTTGAAGTTGATCAAATGATTACCTTGGCCAGTAGTAGCCTCTGGTCCTTAGTGTACTGCAGCTTGTTACCATGGTAACCATACTAAGCCAATTAGAACCTGAGTCACTTGTCCAATGCTAAAACATTGAGCTTGTTAAAGAAGGACAGACCCCTGTGGAGTAGACATAACATGAAGCTTGGGTCTGCTTTGGAGACAATATTACTGAAAAATTTAAACAGGCTGGCTGTGTGGAGATCAGATACACATGTACTCTCTATTGGACTTTTTTTTTTCTCAGTACTGTTGTCCCATCTTGAAAGATCATTTCTATGATAGACTATTTTATAGGCCACTTTTGAGGATACTTTCCTTCATTGCACTTTCTGACTTATTTTTACCTCTTATATGATAGACCACTTTTTTAGAGACAACAATATGCTATTTGCTGGGGATGGTCATTTAAGACAGAGTAATGTGACCAGTATACATGTATTCAACCAAACCCCTACAAGATGGTCCACTGTACGGGTTTAGTCATTCTTATGACAATAATTTCAGTGGTTCATGGTAAACATAAATTTAAAGTTGTAAAGGTTTGGTGTCTTATTTTAAATGATTTTATGGGGATAATGAAGCAATTTGTCTCTAACTGTGTCTGATATACACACATATACATCTTGCAAGCTAAAATACATTGTGCTAATAAGTGCTTTTATGTACAAATAAATGTTGACTGGTGAAGATGAAAAGCATTTATTATACAGGGATTTATTGATCATGACTGTGCAATCATGATCTATATCCCATTGCTTCATAGTAGACAACCCAATAACCACTTTGTCTCTTATAGTTACCTGACACCTCGGAGAAATAGGAAAAGACTCATTATTAATTGCAGGCTGTTGGCAGTTTGCCAAAGAAACAGATGACAAATCCTAAGTGTTAAGCTAATACATTTTAACAAATGCTGCAGATGGTGCCTAATGCATTCAACTCTCATGACTTTTTCTTTATGTTTTTATTGATGTAAGATGTCTGCGAATACAATAAATTGTGGAAAAGAGGGGTTAAAAGTGTGCAATGATTATTTACAGAGAAACCCACTGGATGTTACAGGATGCACCTTGTATGTGAGTGGGCCTGTTTGTTCACCAGATGCTGTTGCATTTTTTTTTTTAAATTTCCTCCTGCTCCACTTCTTCCTCCCCTTCCCCTTCTGCCTCCTTCCTCATTTCCCCCCTTCTCTTCTCCTGGGTCACATGGAAGCTTTGCATCAATTGAACCCCAATGGGAAACTTACCAGGTATGAGTTAGGTCATTGTTGTGACAAATGATACTGTTTCCCTGCATGTACATGGGTCTGACAAGCTTAATTTATATCATTCATATAGGTCATCTTGTGTTCAAGGTCACTGTTCAACTTGATAAATTTTATTTCTAGCTGAGTACTCGAGAACTGTTTTAGCTACATGCAGTCTGATACTGCATACAGTGATCCTTTGTAAGTGCTAGTTTGGCATTTCATATAAATAACCTTGACCTAATTTGGAAAGTTGGTTTTAAGCCATGGTAAATTTGATTTCTTGATGATAAGCTGTTCAGCCAGGATGATTTTGATATTGTAGGTGTTGATGTTTCTGTGTAAGGAGTAGGATAAAGTTGAGATTACATGTGGGTCACATTGATCTTTTTCTCAAGGTCACTGGGCAAGTTTGCCTCGTTTGGTTTGAAGACGACAACTTGAGAACTGTTTGTACCAGAACTTTCATGTTGCAAATGATTACACATAATTATGAAAGGGCCAAGTTATTGTTGCAGATTAGTGACTTTAACCTTTTTAGTGAATTTTGGTCAAGCTCCTACCTATGAGTATAACCTAGCTGCAGAGGGAGGGCTATACTGTCAGCGATCTCAGAATATGTCTCTACTTGCAAGTGCTCAAAACGGTTAAGGTTAATGTCATTTCACCACAGTAAAATTTTCAATACATGCATCACTGGCAATTATGCTAAGTCAAGCAAGCAGTGGAGGTATTAATATATTTCAGTTCACCAGAATACACAGCCAATCCACAAACATTGGGGCAGGTTTGAAGCATTTACATTGAAATAATTTCTAATTGGTATTCACATTGAAATACTATACTAACCAAAATTAAATACTGTACATGTATGAGCTTGTGATCTGCAGAAAGCAATTATGAAGTTATCAGGTTACGGTTACAAATTATGCTGGTGTGAGAACACACTAAGCCCTGCAGACTGAAGGGACTTCCATTTAGGGTAGCCTGATGCTTCTAATTTTGTGCAATCCTATTAAAACCTGCCCACCTGATGAAACAGAAGCTCATGTCCTTGACCTTATTAGGTGGTTTGCAAGTATTTGCCTCATTACTGTCTTGGTAGATGAAGTGGTGGTCAAGTCTGGCTTCAGTCATTATTTAGCATCTCCAACCAGAATGTTGCTTTTTACTCTCAGCACGTACATGTAACTGCTCGAAGGTATTTGTCTTTCCTGGTGTGATCCGTTTGTCGATTTGACCATCTTTCTGCTTGGCAACCTTGATGAGGTTACTAACATATCCCCCCCCCCAAAAAAAAAAATTATTTTGAAAAATAGATGGTGCTGCAGTCCATATTTTTTGGAAATATTTATGTCCCCCTCCAAAGGAGCAGGGGGCACGTAGCAATTACTTTGTCCTTGTATTTGTGTGTCTAGAGTAATAGTTTTCAAGTGATAACTCAAAAAGTTTTTTGTGAAGGGTTTTCATATTGTACATGCTTATAGTCCTGAATAAGGTCTCGGACGTGTTAAAAGATGGGTGACCTTGACCCAGTTTCCAAGGTCACAGAGCCATTTTAGTGAATTTTGTTTTCACACTATAACATGAAAAGTTTTTCACATAGGCCTGTCAAAGTGCAGGTGATTACAGTCCTACACAAGGTCTCGGGCGAGTTCTAGATGGTTGACCTTGACCCAATTCCCAAGATCCCAGAGGCATTTCTAGTGAATTTGATTTTCACGCGATAACTTGAAATGTTTTTTGCATAGAGCTTTCATATTGCACACGTATTGTGAGTTTGAAGATGAGTGACCTTGACCTGATTTGCAACGTCACAGAGCCATTTTTGTGACTGATTTTCACACAATAGCTGGAAAAGCTTTTGCATAGGGATTTCATAATGCACATGCATAAAGTCCTGCATAAGGCCTCCGACATAGTTTGAAGATGGATGACCTTGATCTAAATCCCAAGGTCACAGAGCCATTTTAGTGAATTTGGTTTTGACACGATAAGTTAAAAAGTTTTTAACATAGACCTTTCTTATTGCACATGGTTCTAATCCTGCATAAGCTCTGAGGCAAGTTTGAAGATGGATCACCTTGACCCAAATCCCAAGGTTATAGAGCTGTGGGCATAGATGATTTGCCTGTGTATCATGTTACAATTGAATTTCTAACTAATGGTGATAATTGCTTTAGACACAACTGAGCAGACAGATTAAAGTTAATATAGTAAGTCATGTTTTTAGAAATATTTTAACGACTGTTTCCCCTGGTAACTTGGAGAACGGACACCAGGAACCTATCAAAATATTACGATAATGATCACTGAACAACCAGCGCTATGCTGGTTCACCGAACAACCGTGGCCATGCAGCTATGCTGTTTCCCCCAGCCCAAGTTAACCCTCCAGGCAAGTTGAAACAAAATGCTGTGTTTGAGCTGACTTTACTGCAAAAAAATGGCACACAACGGCCACTTTCTCGATAAAATCTTTCAGCCAGTGTGGATCAATTTCTATTGGAAGGATGCGTTGAAACTTTTTTTATTTATTTTTTTTGATGTTTCATCAAATTTAATTAGGGTCAGGCCTTTTCAGTAGGGTTGGTTGGGTTATCAGAACCGCACCTATATTTTTGTTAGACCTTAGGTAACTTGGACATTTGTTGAAACATGTTTAAAATGGATGTTCTTTCCCCTTGTACACATTACCTCCATAGACATCAGTTTAATTTACCTGAGCACAGCCGGAGGCACTTGTTATCTTTAGAAATAAGGCCAATTTTACCAAATGTAGAGTAAATGTGTATCATGTGGGCATTTAATATCACATAATGTGGTTGACCTATACCCAGTTATCAAGGTCCCTGCAGAAAAAAAAAAATCAGTAAATGATTTTTGTGATGGTCAATACATCTGAACTTGTTGAAAAAGGCATATATTATTACAGGAACATTATACAGACAAAACTCTATGAAGTCATGGTGGTACTGCTGATGGTATTAGTTGAAACTAATGACATGGGTTCAATAACACATTAAATTCATTTTTGTCATAGCAAATTCAGATAGAACTACAACATGTAGACCACATATGTGTCAGACCAATGGGCAAATCATGTTAAATTATGGGTGACTTTGACAAATTTTCAAGGTCATTAAACACTTTGTGAAGGACACTATGTAAATTCAATATATTGAGAATGAATAAGACTAATTATACTTAACGTAGCACAAATGTGTATCATTTATAAAAGTTTGATACTGCACGATATGGATTACATTGACCTACTTTCTCAATGTTATAATCGGAATATGTTTCAGGAAATGATTTTTATGGTGGTCATTACTTCTAAACTTGTGGACATATATCATCTTTATTCCATATGTCACAAATATTAGTCATTATATAAGCTCTTCAGTAAATAACACTAAATTAATATTTTGAGAACGAGGCTAACAATATCAAATATACCACAAATATGCATCATGGTGAAGTTGAATATTGTATAATGTGCCTGACCTTTACCTTAAGGCCATGGAGGGAATGCATTTCAGGAAATGCATTTTGTAATGGTTATCCAGATACATGTCAGCAGAGCATATAAGGCCTATGAGCCTCTTGTTTGTTTGGAGGTTCAGTGAGATGAGCCTCAATGAATGACATAAGTGTCATATCTCAAGAAGGATTCACTTTTTGCTTCATTACTGATACTGATAGAGCAAGTCGGTATTGTTGTCGTGTGAGTGTGTGTGTGCACATGCATACTCACATTTCAAATTTGGGCTGTTGTTTTTTTGTCACTGATGCACATATACATGAAATGTTACACAATGTTGCTGGTTCAAGATTGGGCTGTTCTGTCGTCACAAAACAAAGCAGTATTAAGGCTAACAGATATACCATGTTGCAAAAGTAGGTCACTAGGTCAGTTATGAAGGTGACAAACACCAGTGGATCCTTGTATTTGGGTGTCTTTGCTTGTAATCACAAGGTGGCAGCAATATCTTACAGCCTATTGATCACCGTTCCTTCACTGGTTGATAATATAGTTAATGCAGACAGCAGATCTGCACATATATGTGTCTAGCACTGTGCCGTAGTGAGGCAGGATAATGTTAGTCTCAATCAGTGATTGTGTAAACAATGACTTTGTCTAGCCAAAAGTTTCACGTGGTCATTCAGATGGCTTCCAGCACCAGCACTATGTGTACATGTACACTGTACAACCTGTATGTCACAAAGCCCCTTCAAGTCATACCAGTATATGTGCAAGTTAAGTGTGGACCTAATACGTATGTTACTAAATCTATCAAAGTTGTGTCATTTTTCACATTGTATTCCCATAAGGTATGCAAAACCATACACTACATTTTGAACAAGTGACATAGGCATATTACAGCATTACATGGTCTTCATAAAATTGATAATTGGAATTGTGACCCAAGGGGGTTCTTCAGACTTTTAAGCAATGTACATTTATTTTTAAAGTTATAATTACAACAGTGAATATGTACATGTAGAGTAACTCAACATTGGCATAAAACATAAGATGTTTCAAGGATTGAAAAGTGAGAACTGTTTCAGTTGTTGCTGAACAAAGTAAGTTGTATGTTTCTTCTATGATGGAAAGTGAAAGAGGTTTTTTTCCTGGAGTGAAATCCAAAAACTGTCTCCCATCCTAGTCATGACCCTCCCATCGCTCTTTATCCAATTAAAATGGAGTACTGAGGAAGTACTTTTTACAGACTCAATATCATCATGAAAAGTTCATTACAAGATAATAAATACATGTATTATCATTTATTCTATGTTTGGGAGTGACTTACGATTTTATAGAGTGAAATTCGAAAGTAGTAACTCACTGTAGCTCACATGACCTAAACATTGTCACAGCTAGATTGTGACTTGTGTGCATCAGTGAAGTAAGGCATTAACAGTACATCTTTAGACAAAATCAAATGTGTGTGTGAGGGATGTTTGATTTTTATGTCACGTGATGTGGAACAGCTAGAATGAACATAAACATGGCACACCAGCTTGGCATTGAAAATAGGCCTAGGGCATATTTTTTGCACTGAATACCCAATTAAACATCAATGAAATCTTATATAGCCAGAGAGTGAGTTACCATTTTTGTCTCACTTGTGATTGCTGTTGCTGTGGAAAATCAATCGCAACCTTTGGTCACTTATGATTTTCCCACCAACAGCAATCCCTTGTGAGAGAAAAATGGTAACTCACTCTCAGCCATGTAAGATTGTTTGTGTCCTTTGCTCTCAGACATTTGTACCTATTAGACTTCTGGTTGTAATGGGTGACAACTTATTTTCATTTTCAACTTTGCAGTATGATATTGCACATGCATGGACACAGAGGCCTATGAATTGGATTTGGTATTTTTCTGGGACTTTGATCCCAGCCTACTTAAACTTTTATTGTATGTTTTTGTAACCTATAGTAATACCCAAAGAAGCATTTCAGTGTTTAATCACTAATTTTACATGTTGAATTGAAGAACTACATTGTATAAATACTGTGCAGTGTTATAGTGTGAAAGTAGCAAAAACAGGCTTTGATAGTGGAATTTTTAATATGTACATATTTCAATAAATTTGCAGTGGCTTGATCAAATTTGGCCATCAAGTGTTGTTGCTGATTCTTAAGTCTTTTTGGATAAACTACACAATATCCCTGAAGAAACAGAATATTCATATAGTGATTTTTTGCAGGAAGTGTGTACTAAAGTGTTAGGGATAAACCATCACTCATGGTCACCCATGTACCTGCAAGATTCTATAATCTTCAGTTCACACAGTATGTCTCCGTTCTCTAGATGGATAATGTTTACAGTAACTGTCATGCATAAATTTGAAAATCATGATAACCCATGATCAACTTGCTAATTGATATGTCACTCAAGGGAAGACTTCCATTGCAATATTATTACCCTTGCTTTAAAAAAAAAAAAAAGCAGTCTACCAGAAAATGCATGGGCAGACTATGCAGAGTAAAAGTCTGCTTAGGAGGCAACTTTTTAAACATGAACTTTGAAATTGCGGGCAAGTATGAACTTCAACATACAATGTACCTCTACTGAGCCTATATGTTGGGGCATAATTTATATCAAGTAGGCTTTGTAGCTTATACAGTGAAACCTCATTATAATGCCACTCCGATATCTGACATACTCATTTTAATGACACAAGTTTTGAACGGCAAAAGTTCATTTTGTTTGATTCATTTATCTGACATATTCAGTTATCTGACACATTTCTAAGGGAGCAGATGGGGACAATGTAATGATTTTTCATTGTATACAGGATCTTGACCTGCTCACCCAGGTTACAGGAAGTCATTGGGTCATTTGGTGTATGAATGAAATTTGGTTCTTATTTACTCCCAGGTTTAACTCATTTAAAACATGTAGTATGTTAGGAATGCACTGAAATATGTTTCTTGCATTGCCTAGTAAATCCAGTTCCAGCTGCAAAGCTGCCATGTTGACTACTTCGGTGAGACATTTCCATCAGGCAAAAAAAAAAAAAAGAAAAAAAAGAAAGTGTGTTTCCCCTGACAGACCAAAATTTTTGAGGGTAGGCAGGTAGACATTTTTTTTTTAGTCTGACAATTTGGATGTGTTGGCATGTTTTCTTTGTCAAATATTCCATAATTTTGGGTAAGTAGGTATTTTATTTTGAAATTTGTTGGGGGGGTTGGAAGTAAGTTAACAGGGGGACTGTAGGGGGGGGGGGGGTTTAAAGATGGCTACCTGTCCAACGGGTGAGGGGAAGCAAACAATTATTTTGGGGGGACCTAGTAATTCTGGCTATGAAATAGACAGTATTACTAAGCCCCCCCCCCCCAATGAAATTTTATGTTTATGCAGCTAAAAACACAACCCATTACACACAATCCTTGTGGACGAGAGTGGAGTATTCCAATTGGATTGTATATCACAATAACGTGTAACTATTTCATGTATATACAGCTGAAAACACAACCCAATACACAAAATCTTTGTGGGCTAGAGTTGTGAATTCCAGTCGGATCGAATGTTGAAGTCACCTGGATTAAAGTGGTTGGTTTTTAGGCTAGCAAGAAAATTTCAAAATCACTTACCCACCCCCCCCCCCACCCCCCCACCCCCGTAAACTGGCTAAAACTGATTCATGATCAAATGTCGTCTGCTTCAGTGTTTTCAACTCATTTCAACAGTAATGAAAAACAGTAGATGAAACCTATCAAGATCACATGCCCCAGGTCAACAGCTGTCCTCAGCATAGGTTGGGCACTTAGTGCCCAACCGATGCCAAGGAAAGTTGTTGACTCAGTCTTGTCTTGCACCATGATTCACTTTGAGAAATTTGGTGTTAATGTTTGCTGTGCTATGTTTCAACATATTCAAGTTGCAAAATTCAACGACAAGTAATGGGAAAACAGAACTCTATCTCTCCTGACTAATATGCCCTCTACAGGAGGCATACAAAAACTTTCTATTCTCACTATTCCTTATTAAAATCCATTGAGAGATTAGATATGTTGGCTTAATATTGTTCAGAGAGATTGGGCTGTCAGCAGCGCACATAAACTGTTAAACAGCTTGGTTAGACACTGAACAATGTACATCCAGTGGCCTGGATTTTGGAAATTACTTGGAAGCACATGTGTAATTTTCTAGTAGGAAGGAATAATGATGGAAGAATAGGCATTAATTTGCAGATCAATGTTAAAGGTGACACGTTTGGTTAATATTACTTATAAGGCTAGAAACATTTTGGGTTATAAAACATGCACATGTATAGGTCATGTGCCAATATTCTTCTGAAATTATGCTGAGATGATTACATGTATATGACAAGATGTAACAGGTCATGAAAATGCTGTTTGATGTTATGTAATTTTAGATTTAGAATCTCAAGTGTTAATACAATCTCTTGTGGCATTTCAGGCAGCTTTCCTCATCAATTTACCCATTACACCACAGCCTTGGATCATTAAAGGTTTGCTGGTCTCTATGGAATGCTAATGATTTGCTTAGACAAATGACAGCCAGGTGTCTCTACTGTAGCCAACCGTGGCAAAGCTGTGGAAGCTGGCTGATATTAAAGCACTGTGGACACAAGCGGTGGGCTTTCAGTGTGTGATAGTTCTTGAGGCAGGCAGGTTCTACCTGCTTTGGGCAGAGCTCTGTGGCTGCACATATATAGCCATCTGTGAGTGGCTTCATTTGCTGGATGGATGCATTTTGACGCATGCAAATCAGCCTTTGGGCACTTGTTGGTAGGCTTTAGCAGTTTTGTTTTTGTTTTTGGATGCAGTCCCTACATTTATCTGCTGGTGTCTTTCTTTATCTTGTAAGAAGTATCTGGTGGAGAACGTAGGGATGCGCCAGCAGCAGCAGAGACTTGAAATCACATGTCTACCTGTGGTAAGTGGTTTTTCACTT
The DNA here is from genome assembly GCA_964020975.1 of Hermodice carunculata. Taxonomy (NCBI): domain Eukaryota; kingdom Metazoa; phylum Annelida; class Polychaeta; order Eunicida; family Amphinomidae; genus Hermodice; species Hermodice carunculata. The sequence goes on along the minus strand of OZ026615.1, from coordinate 27,527,024 downwards.
TTTGATCTTGAATTCCTTGCCTTGTAACTTTAAAAAATGATTCATTGCATAATCAAGCCTTGAGCAACTGGGATAAGCAATTATCTTTTTCATGTTTAAATCAAAGAAAATTGTTTTTGCTTTTTTTAAGCACTGAATTCAGGTAGATTTTGGTAGGTAAGGGGAGCTTTAGGTAGGGAACTTGATGCAAGATAGAGAAACAGTGACATTCTGAGGTAAAGTTTGATGGATATATACCAAGCCTTATGCTGTTACTATATGACAGGCAAGCACTCTGAACGAGCAGTAGAAATCAGATAGCTGTTGCACTAATGGAACTGGGCACCTACAGTAAAATGTTAGCTGGTAGTTATTTCTATTAGATGCAAGCATGATATACCACACCTAGTATTGTTTCAGAAATAGATCACAATGTCAACTCCCTGGCACTGAGAAGCTGCCATTCAGCACCAAAGTGTCCGAGAATTTGTTTGAAGTAGTACATGTAATTTATGTGAAAGGCAATTTCATGAACAGTGTACCTGTTTCTTTAAGGATGCATTATGTGGGAAGTTCAACTCCATGTGTCCTCCAGAAGTGTAGAATTATAATTTTGATGATAAGTAGAAACCAGTCTTTTGTTTTTACATATAACTAAAAAAGCATTTAGAAATACCACATGAAACTAGCTGTAGAGTATTATCATTGCCTCATAAGAGAATGACCAATTCATAGCACTGTTATGATTCTCCAGGATACAATTGATTTTCTTAATTGAAATGGTAAATTAACATTTATCAGTACACAATCTTATTGCTCAGCAGTACATGTTTTGCTGATATTATACTGAGTTATTCTCTTTGGCATTCTGTCGAGTAGAAGAGCTACATGTACTCAGGAAGGTAAAAGCATCTGAACTCACTTGAGGCAGTGACACCATTTTAGGTTGTAAAGTTAATAGCTTGAGCTTCTTTGACTTCAGCATATTTATGCATAAAAGCCAGCAAAGGAAAATGGTAAGATTAGTTCTGAAGTTTACTGTCTTTTTGGCATTTCACTTGCTGTGTAAGTGTGTGGAATATGGACAGCAGCTTGGCAGTAATCCAGAATTACCGACTGATCAAACTTAACCTACAGGATAGCATGACACTTGATCTGTCAGTTTCTGTGATATTGAAGTGCTGAAGTTGGGAAAATGTCATGCAGCGTGCTTAAGTGTACAGATGATATACTATTTTTATTCTAGTGCTGTTCACCACGTGCCATTGAAAAAACACTACTTTTGGCTGGGAGAGAAGTTGTTTTTAAACAGCTGGTGCTGTTCTATTGCTTTTGTATTGGGTATAACTGAAGCCATTCCTTTACTTCATGGTGGTGTGGACTTAGCTTGATGGTAATAGTTTTTATGCATTTGAAAAAATATCATGACGATATTCAACCTTTTTCTACCTGTTAGCTTTGCTGATTGAGGAAAGTTGAATATTAGATGTATATTTATATAGGGAGAGGATCAGAAACCATTGTTGAGGATTGTAAAGCAGATGGAAAGTGTGAAACTGTATTGATCTAGTGCACCCAGCTTTGATATCCTTGTAGTCATTAGCCGATTGAGAAAAACTACATTTAGAGAGGCCAGGAATGGCTGTTATTTGGTATGTGTTACAATTCTTCCAATTTATTAAATGTTTTCCTCATTAATTGGTGTTTGTTAGACTTTCATCACATGTTGTTTATTTTCTGATATTAAGTTCGTCCTATACTTGATTATAGTCAATTCATTCCCTACTATAGATAGGTAGTAAATCCTATTTTGCCTTCCTTGAGACCAAAATACCAGGCAGGACATCAGTAGTCCATTGATTTTATTTCCTTGCTGAAGACATAGGAGAAGTAATTGCAACAGTTTATCATATTCAACCAAGCAAAAGATGTGATAGACCACTGGCTAATAAGGTACGGGCTAGTTGCAAAGCCTTAAGATCAATCAAGATGCAATTTCCGTCAGAGCTGGCGGGAATGATGCCTCAGCTTATGTGTCTGTCGCTGATAAATGTCATATAGCTTGGGATATCAGTGCTTTGACAACTGATGGTAGAAGTGGCGAGAAGGCTTAGCATGATGTTGAACTGCCAACTTTCGCCTTCATCTAAATCCTTTCAAATCTGAGGGTATGACAGAGAATGGTGTCATGATGGGGTACCTCTTGAAGGCAGTTATAGATCTGTGTGGTAATAACCCTGTACTAGATAACTATTAAAGGCAGGTTGAATAGCATGGGCTTGCATTGTGTGGCTATTTGTGTGGGAGGCAAATATGAACTCCCCACACACTGCATGTATGGCACAGGTTCCCCCTTTTATCACAGGACATTGTCTGAAAGGGCATCATTTTGCCTGAAAACAGAGAGCTCTCAGAAGTAGAGTTACCAGCCTTATAACACATTGTAGAAAGCATGGCTGGAGCAAAGAGACCTAAATATATAGACTCCTGTGTGACTGAGTTTGTGTGTAAATACACATCTGCTGTAAAGCTTCAACAGTAGTTCACAGGGAAAACATGCCTATTCTAGCATAATATCGGGACAAGCATGCAATATCGTACCTTAGCCAATATAAACTTCACTTATTTTAATATATTTGACTGCTATGTCCAAAGGCATCAGGAGGGAAGTTTATTTTGGCCATTGGGGTAGGATATATGTCAGTAAAAGGAGAGAACACAAATGTATCTCATATCATCAGACTGGTGTGAGCACAAAGGGCCACTCGTCTTGGTGCTTGGAGTATATAGTGTGCAAATACGATTAAATGACACCACCATAACAAATGCATCAAATAGATTTGTTCACTGTAAAAGGACTAAGAATGATGTAGAGTGATCCCTGTCTTGGGAGGTTACTGCAATGAGAGACCACCTGTCTTGAAAGGACACCTTTTCAGGATAGTCTGCTTGGTACTTTTCTTCTTATGTGCTGTTCCTATGAAAGCTCAACTGTATTGAGAGATCAAATTTGGTCATACGAAAAGGTGATCTGTGAAAACAGGTTTCAGTGTACAAGTACTTCACACTCATGTAGCATCAAAGAGCATACAAAATTTTATCCATCAGCTTTTAATTTTGGTATTAATAATGTTGCAAATATAAGTATCTACAAAATATCCAGGTAAAGTTTTTCCTGTAATGTTTATGTTGATGTTTCAAATATCATTGTGGATTTTTGTTTCTCCCCTCCCCCCCCCCTTTCCTTCCCTTTTTATAAACAATGCTCCATCTCAATAAACTGATTTTTTTTTGGGGGGGGGGGGTACATGATTCAATGAACTAGCAATTGATATTTAAAAAAAGACAACACAATGTCACATCGCAATATTGAAAATTTTTGGTACATAATTCAGTGGAGTGGCAAGTAATTGGTATGCCAAAATACTGGTATGTTACATGACCTGGGACTAAAAGGGAGTCCACTTCTTGGTAGATGTTGTTACTTAAAATACATTTTTTAAACAAATTTTTACTATCAAATAGAAAGGATGGAACATTGATATTTGATAGCAAATATTTTTGAAAGTGATCAATGAATAAACAAACAAAGTTCTGAGTTCAAACTTTGTATGTCCCGTGGTAAATTTCAAGAATAGTGACCCTAATATAATATTGATGTGTTTGATAAGGTCATATTAGATAAAGAATAAAGGAATTCAGGACAAGACCCAGAACATGCACACAACTAAGAAACCATTAATTGGCCATTATTTTGTTTCTTTGGATTCACAGTAGCTGTGACCATCCAGAAACAAACACATACACGTGTAAAATATGTGTGAAATAAAATCAAAACCAGTTTAAATACTAATTTTCAAAAGTACGTTAACCTTTATCTAAGTTTCAGTGGATTGCAATTCTTGCCAGGTTACCTATGATGTGCTCATGGTAAGATTTAGGTTTACACAGTTGCTTGCGCACAAATTGGTCAAATCTGAAATACAGCTGTGTAAAGTACATGTATATGGAATTTACCACATTGTCACATAGTGAAGACTTAATAGTGCAGTATGTGGAGAATGGCTGCTTCATTGAAATATGGTAAAGACTTAAGTGCCACATGTGGAGAATGGCTGGTTCATTGACTTATGGTAAAGACTTAAGTGCAGCATGTGGAGAATGGCTGGTTCATTGACATATGGTAAAGACTTAAGTGCATTATGTGGAGAATGGCTGCTTCACTGTCACATGATAAAGACCTTAGTGCAGTATGACAGTAAAACTGGCTGCTTTACTGTCACATGGTAAAGACTTAAATGCAGGACGTAGAGGTTGGTTGCATCAATGTTTTCAAATGCTGTATTTTGGACAAAATTTTAGAGGGAAAGTTTTAGATTTCAAAAGTCTGTGGCCAAAATTGAAAATATGTGCATAATTTATAAAGATTCTATTGTGGCCCTTTAATAATTCCATTTTGAAATATCTTTGCTAATTACACATTTCTTTACCCAAATTCAAGAAACATTAGCATTTGGCTAATTGGCTAATAGTCAGAGTGGTCCCTGATTTAACATGTCATATTGATGAGCAAAAATTGTGTGCAAATAGTCAGTCTCTCCCAGTATAGTCAGTATTAGCAGTGATTTTTATACTGTATTTAGGAGACTGTTATAGTGCCTCAAGAGCAACACAACAACAGATTATAGCTTATGTTCATGAATTCATGTGCAGACAGTTCCTTATTTAGAAAGTTACCCCAAGGACTTATAAATGCTGATGTGTTTGCATGCAACTTTCCTTCGTTAAAACTACTAGAGAAGATCTTGTGTCATAATATTGCATGCATCTTTCTTCATGTAGAATTATGCAGTTAACAGATTTCTTTAGCTTACTATGGGGAAGCTTGTGACTTAATCCTCAGAGCTTTGTGTAACTTGAGAAATTATAGACAACTTCAATCATAGTCAGTAATCACTGGTGTATTGTCTGTGTAATATGACACATTTGGAAATTTATTGACTTTGGCCTTTAGTAATTTTACAACTAAACTCATTCCATACCAGTCCCTGATTTTTCCGTATATTTACCTAGATTTAAGACCTGAATTGCATATTTCAATTCTTCATGACAAGAGCTTCTGTTCAAGTACCAACATGCCTATAGTCTTAAGTCAGTGGTTCTGGCACAGCCTGGCAAGTCATGCTGCAGCTGCCGCAAGGGCAGTTGCTGCATGACTTGCCAGGCAGTGCCAGAACCACTAACCAAGGCCTGTGACTATAGTATGGAATGAGTTAAGAAAATGATGACAATTTTCTTGAATAGTATTACATGTTTAGAAAATGACTGAATTTTGGCTGACATTTATAATACAGCTCATCATAAAAATTATATCATTGGAAATGTGACATTATTTATACAGAGAAATAGAGTGACTTTTATAGAGAAATTGACACTATATTGGTTGAAAATGTGTTATCAAATCTTAAAATTGTGTAGTTATGAAGCTTATTTGGGCAGTATGATTCTGACTGTGACATAGCCAATTGTTAATTATGAAGTGTCGTGTAAACTTGTATCTTTTCCTTTACTTTTAGCATTATCATTTTATGCTTTTGTCATATGTACCGATTTTATAGAGGGCCCTGGGGTAGATTAGTGCTCTTAGCACTAACCAGGACACCCTCTAAAAATAAAGTTATATATATATATTTGTGAAATACCAATAGTTGTCGATGATGTTGCCCTTTGTGCTGAACACCTCTGAATAACAAAGTAAAGAACCCCAAATCAAATTCAGAATCAACAAGCCAAGCATGTGGCCTCTCATCTTTAAGGCAAGTCTCTCTCCACTAGGATCAATATGCGATACATTTACTTGCAATTCCAGATATTATCAAGCTCCCAAGTCAAGCAGACCCGGAAATGTTAGAGTCAGGATTTAGTGAGCAATTTAGGGAAGCAAACTTGTCAGAGTGAAACGAGTCTAATTTCTGGTGCAGTGCATTGCTTAGATGTGCCTATCACAGTTATGGACCCTATTTATTCTGCTTTAGTTGGTAATGCTGAAGAATTTCAGCCATATATGAAATGATAGAGCTTGTAAGAGAAAATGTAAGCTTGATTTTATGACTCCCTGTAAGTAAATGACCTCATTGGCTGTGCAAGCTCCTTGTTAGGCCTCTGTTGATTTACATCTTTGCATCCATAAGTTGTTAATGATCATTAACCCTTTTAGTACCAAGTTGGAGACTGAATCAAAAATTTTCCTTGGCATAATGCAACCATAGCACAGTGAGAAAAGCTGTTGACACACTGAATTATTTTTGTTTCTGGAAATATAGGCACGCAGGTACTTGAATGAAATGTCTTTTTTACTGGGAGCCCGATTCTGCAACTATTCCTTGAATTAAAATGAGCACAACTTCATCGTGATTAGCTGTCGAAAAGTAATATGTGACCAACACAAATTTATTGTCATCTAAGCAGGGCTCGACAATTTTTTAAAAAATCACTTGCCCTCCAGGGCAAGTAGATTTCTAAATTCACTTGCCCGTATGCAAAATTCAGTTGTCTGAATACATAATTTGTTACATAACACTTGCTTGTACCTTAGTATGACACCAAACCAAAATAGCGGCTGCATGGAATGAATGTATGCCCTTTGCTCTGGTTACTTGAATGAAGCAGGAGCCCACATTAGATTCTGTGTAATGTGTATCAGGTACATGCATGTTATTGTAGCGAAACACAGGTTTTGGTACAGTGGTACCTGCTCTAAAGACCACCTCTCATGAAAGACCACACCAGTTTTTAAGACCACCATTTCAAGACATTGGCCTTTAATTTCATTCCTAGGTTACCTGCAATGAAAAATCAACTGTCATATATGACCACTTTTGTCTGGAATTTAGGGTGGTCTTAAATAGCAGGTACCACTGTAGTATAATTTTTAAACCTCTATTTATGATTATTGATATGAAACCTGATAACCCACTCCCCACTTTTGATTACAGTTGAATACAACACTGATACTCCATTATTGATCCATAGGTGTCAACCCCCAAAGACGTGTGACTGGGAGGTTCTTGTAAAAAGTACTGGAAATCAAAGAAAAAAGTCAATTTTGCCTCACAATCCCTGTCACTTTAAGGACTTTTTGAGTCTCCAAAACAGGAGCCTCCAGCTGAAATGGGAGAGTTGACAGCTATGTTGATCTGTTATAGTTTTTCCAGTTGTTCCTGAAATATATGTAGCAGATTATTGAGTCAAGTAAAATACATGTAAATAATATATGATATGGGCTGTCAGGTTTCATTAATGCATGGCCAGGCTCCCCTGTGGTGGCGCTGCTAACACTTAACAGGAGCAGTGGTGTGTGCTGCTCTTGTAGCTAGAAATTCTTTCAAGCTGTAATCTCCCAGTCTCTAAATTTGCTACTCCTTTGCTTTTAGTACAGCTGAACATTAATAAACATGGATGAAAAAGATGAAGGCATTAATTATGGCCAAAGGGTATTTAGTGCTTTGCACAGTATTTTTTTTTAAACAAAACAGCAGCCAACAGTGTTTATATTGTTTGTTTTTATGAATTTAACTGGGAAGAACATGACAAAGTCATCCACTGCACAGTCATCATTCACAGTCATATGGGGGGGGGGGGGAGGGAGGGAGGACATTCAACTGTGTTGATGACAGTTTGTCACTTAATTTCATATTCATGGTATACATGTATCTATGATATTACAATATACAATGTATCTCTATTTAAAAAAGCCACATTGTGTTACAAGAGATGTTGCTTCTACCTGGGCCATATTCATGTCAAATTGAAGCTCATGATTGAGTTCTAAGATACATGTTAGAACTTAATCAGAGTGATCATGTAATATAAATTTAAATATAGGTAAAGATGGCAAATTTGATTTTCCAAAGGTAAATTCATTCCAGAGGCTTACAGTTGACAGAAAGAAAGAATTGTTAAATAAATCAGTGTGGGCTCAGAAATGATGCAGATCATATCTTTGTCAAGTATTATAATGTGTATGAAACTGATTCACTATCTGCACAATATCATTTCATTGTATGCTCCTTTTACATTGCAAACTGCACTGTATGGTTCTCCTAACTGCACCCTGACAGAGAACACCCAGATTTTCTCTGCAGTTCAAGATTTTATTGTGGTCTCTGGAAGATTCACACAAGCAGGTCTTGGCTAAGGAATTATTTGTTTTTCTTACTCAAAACTTTATCTGAATTATGTACCTAGTAAACAAAATTATTAATTACTTTGAATGTATTATCTGTCCCTGTCCAACTATGATGTCTTCTCACTCTTGTATCGCGACAAGTCAGTGGGCCCTGCCTCACTGTGCAGCGATTGTGACAGAATGTGTGTCTGTTGGTGTCCTTTTTAATTGTTGTCTATTCTTCCACAAGAGGGATTTATATAGGGCTAAGCCCTCTTCCCAATTGGTAATTGCGCATGAGAATATTGTATTCATACATTGTTGAAAACAATAAAATATGTTTAAACAAATTAACATACATATTGTGAAGGACACATTTACATTTATGTGTAGAGTATCAGTAGTTATACTCTATAACCTACATACATGTAGTCTGAAATTAAAATGTTCATGAGCTCCATGTATTTTCACGCCAATCATTCCATGATAGAATTTAAGTATTTGTCAAAAAGTTAGGAGCAGTAAAGTGTGGGAATTAAGTGTTATTGTGATCACAATTCAGTTTTGGACTTCAGTTGTTTTTAAGTACGGACATGACCACCCGACACAATTGGACATATCCATGTACATGTAGATGTAAGTCAAGACACAACTCAAGCTTCTATCTTTCGTCATGTTATATTTGGGACCAGTCTCAGCTTTCTCACCTGAATGTGTAAGACATTTTCCTCCAGCTGGGACCTGGAGTGTTGTAACTGTGATGACTATAATGTTTGTACCTGTACCTTACCTGTTGGCCAGTACATGTGTGTGTGTGTGTGTGTGTGTGTGTGTGTGTGTGTGTGTGTGTGTGTGTGTATATATATATATATATATATATATATATATATATATATATATATATATATATATATATATATATATATATATATATATATAGACACAGTTGTCTGACACACCTGGGCCTGTTTTACTTAGAGAATGTGAAACAGCTACATGTACAGCATTAAATGTGTATGTGAGCTTCCCAGTTGTTGTCCATTGCTGAAGACTGATAACTCACAAGACAAGTCAAAGTGACTTTATTCATTAAACTATGGGGGAAATTCGACAATGATGCATATAGCTAGTGCATGGTCCCTTGTTTGAAGACCACTGCAAATGTACCAGAAATATGTCTTTACAGTATGAGTGGGGTTATGTCTTTTAAGGGGAATATTGAATGAAAATACCATACTTGCTGCTCTAGACTTGGCCTCTGTAGAGGGGTGGCCTCCTAACAGACGGGACCACATGCATAAACATGTACATGTAGGACACAAACACTGACTTGGAATCCACAAAGTATATTGTATGGAAAGAGCCTTTCAGGTTAATAGACTTTACCATGTACCTCTTTTTATTTCCTGTTATTATTTTTTTTTTTTTTTTTTCCCTTTTATTTTATTTTATTTTATTTTATTTTTTTTTTTGCCAACAAATTTCTAGGTGCGTGTGTATTTACCTTAAGCATTTCTCGCTTGCATGCTTTGAAGAAGTTGGCACAATAAAAACATGTAAGAAATTTATAACCTTTACGTCCTTCACATATAATTTGAGTTTGTGTCGAGGACAATCTCACCTTTACAATCTAAGCCATATAAAAGTTGGTAAAATGACAGGATTGATGGTTCTGTGTTTAAAGAGCAATGGGTGGCTAGATGTCTGGTTCACATAGTCAGGAAGAAAGTGATTGGGATGAAGTCAGAAATTGAGGAATGGTCCCATCTCATTCTGAGTAACTATATTATGAATGGGTCAAAATGTGAAAATCGTGTAACCACTCCAACGTCCTTAATACATATATGATAGACCTTCATAAAATTTAGTAGGATTGTATAGGATGTCACAATTGTGGTTGCATATGATACTATTGGCACCTCATATAATTTGACAAATCATGAGCCAAAATGTGTTGAACAGATATAAGATTCCATATCGTAAAAAATAATTCAGTTAGATATGGCAAATTGATAGGATACATAGATCATATCCATTGCTAGTATGTTATTTGATATTGGTGACCTTGACCCATTTTTGTTAGGTCAGCAAGGCTGTAAAAGTGAAAGAGATGTCTGTAATGACAATTAGGTGTAGCCTGGACATCAATGGCAAAGAGAATTGAGCCTCCAGATCCAAACTTCACTTGAATGCAATGTACGTAAAACTCTACTTTTGAGGTCCCCATGACCCAATGATTATAGAGTTTGGCACTTGTCCAAGTTAATTTTTTTTTTTTTTTTTTTTTTGGAAAAGTTATTACATGACTGTATGGAAAGCGGTATGGGTCAAAATGTGAAAATCTGGTGAATGATCTGCCATCCCTAATTTTTAGTGGATCATTATGAAATTTAATGGGATAATGGAGGTCAACATCTCAATTGATGGAGATACTAGTGGTGGCTCCTACAGTTTGACAGATATTATGTGCCAAAATGTATTGAACAAGATAAAATTCAAACCTTGAAAAATAGGCTTGACATTACAAATTAATATATATATATATATATATATATATATATATATATATATATATATTATGTCCAACTTTATTATATTGTGGAATATGGATGACTGTGACCTGGTATTTATAGCTCACCAGGCTCGTAGAGGTGACAGAAATGATTTAGTGATGGTAGGGCATAGGTTGGACATCAATGGGCAGAGAGTCTATCCTTTAGATCAATATTTGACTTTGCATTCCCAATCAAACAATAAACACATTAGTTTACCCAACTGCTCTTGTTTTGTTTCTAGTCTTTATAATACATTACAAATCAGCAGACCACTCTGCCCATTGGCCTCTTGTTTCGTAAGGTACATTTTTGGTGTGAAACTTTGCATTGTTGTGGGAGTTAACTGCGTAGGAAGAAGAATGATCAGTTATCTGATACACAAACCAGAAGAAAGAGATGATGCACTGCAGGAAAATGTTCTCAGTTAAACAATCATGACAATATCTTTATGTGCACCTTGTTTGATATGCAGTTTTAAACATAGAGATGATAGAAAACTTGAACAGCGGCAATGCATACATGTTTTGCGCCGTCTTTCCATCATGGTAAGTCAAGCACTGGTTGACCTAAACCAGGTTATTTTCCGTATTTAGCAAGAAAACATTTTGTTGGTCTAAAAAATGAGTTACATGACTACTAGACTGAAACACATATGGCTTTCAGTCCATAAAGCACACAAGCATAGGCGTGCGTACCATTTGATAACATATAGCAATGTACTTGGTACACCCCAACATAAATAGGACACAACTGAGATATGTCTTGAGTGCCTGATGAGTTCCAGCTAAAATGAAATGCATCAGACGCCACTGCCTTATCTTTACCTTGCTTGCCTTGTCTTTTAGTTTTAGTGTAGTAAAATAGTGTCATTCCTATACGTGCAGTCATGTCAGACATCTGTAATGTGTTGCTTCCCTCTTCATGAGGTACTTCTTTGGAGAAAAATCACAAGTTTTATTCCTATGCTTCTAATGGTAAAAATGGCACCAAATATATAAATACTGACACATGTCACAGGTTTAACCTTAACTACTGCCATGAACTGTATGGTCACTTCATTGATTTTCTTTTTCTTTTTTCTGAAAGCTGTTTTTTCTTTTCTTTAAACTGCTTTATTAGTCGCCTTGAAATGATAAACGGACATGTGTTGGACCCAAAAGTTCTGATCATAAATTTATTCAAATGAGTGACCTTGATGTGATTCCCACTTTCTCAGGGCAGTTTTAACCATTTTTGATTATGGATGATAACTCTAGAATCATTTGGGCTGTAGGACTTTGAAATTTGCTTGATGATTAAGGTCTAGATTGAGTTCATATATGGTGACCATGTCATAATTGATGAAGGCAAGGAAGGTACAGGGAGATCCTCATTGGTCAAGGTCATATTGTTACCTCAGTGAATTTTGTTTTTAGACAATAAGTTGAGAACTTTGTGAGGTGAGATTTAGATGTACATGATGAAGGTTTGCTGAACAGGCCAGGATGAGACAACACAAAAATGACCTTGACGACTCCCAAGGTCATAGAGCTGCTTATGATAATTTTACTCTTCATTTGATGTCTGGAAAACTGTGTAAGCAAGGAACTTGATATTGTACATGATGACAGTCCTAAGTCTAGGGCGTCAACACATAATTCCCAAGATCGAAGAGACACTTCAGTGCTTTTTAGCTGTTCATATGTTAACTCTTTCAGTGCTTATCACGTCTAAAGTTGATCTACTTAAGTCAGACAAGTCTGAATTATCATTGGGATCCCAGATTCCTAGTCCTTGTGAAAAGACCTTCCATTCAAGTACAAGCATGCCTATAGTTCCAGAGAGAATATCCCAGGTCAACAGCTTTTCTTGGCGTGCATTGGGCGCATGGCGCCCAATGCACGCCAAGAAATATCTGTATTTTTATGAGCTTATGTCATAAAGGTGTTCTAGAGCTTATCTGGCAAAAAGGTGTTCCTGATTAGGGCCAAGATATGATTCAGTTGGTTACCAGGACCCAAGTCTGAAAGTCATGGGGCAATTGTTGAAGTTTGTGTATCCATTGGCCGGCATTATTTGCAGGTCACAGGGCAACTTTAATTGTGAATATTCATCAGTTGCTTTCCATCCTGCTGCATATACTGTACATTGTCTTTTTATTGTAATTAAATTTGATCACAAATCAGTCAAGATCAATGTTACTACATTATGCACACATGCATATACACAAAACTATCCTTTATGTGGACAGGTCTAAGTTTAATTTGTTCCTGTAAGGTCATCTGACAACAAGTTGTCGTAGTCTTCTGATTGTTTGTCCTCCTAGGTGATAAGTAGAATATGTTTCAATCAAGAAACAAGTGATATGTCAGCTAAAGACACAAACTATAATCATCTTTGATGTATCTCAGAGTCATCAAACTTTATAGTAAACATTAAAACAGACTTACATTGTACCACATGCCATTTAAACAATGAGTTTTTAAGATGGGGTTGGACAAGGTTGTCTGCCAGAAAAGAGACAACTGAAAGTACATTTACTTGTAAATGCCAACAATATTACACACCCACTCCTACTGTTTTGATGCCTTTCTTGAGTGACCTACACTTATCTTGTCACACTGAAAATGACTGTGTGCAGAATTACATGCTGGGTTTGGTGAGCACCATGATTACATGTCCTGATCAATACCATACCAGTATGAATTACTGAGCATTAAATTTGGTATTTGTGACAGTATAAGCCCATGGTTTCATGTGGAGATAATGATTTTGTTTACAAGAATATCTGTCCAGTGTTCACTTAATTCGTCTAACTAGTATGCAAGCCATAACTCTCATATATGAGGATCGATGGCAGAATTAAGGAAATTAAGATTCCATATAAATGTACAGGTGCCAATTCAATCTGCATGCTGGTGATGGATGATATTTTAGGCATTAGGAATGTCTATAACATGAAAGACAGAATTTCTGAGGTCAAGAAATCAAAGTGTGTAATATGCAAACACACTTATTTAGATTTGTCTAAAAAATAGATTCACAGCAACAAAGACAAAAACACAAGAGACAAGAACTTAACTAGACATTACATAAAATGTGCAACTCAGGTGTCAATATTATACATAGGCTTGCATACAGTATCTTTCAGCCTATATACACATGATATATATGTATGTGTGTGTGTATATATATATATATATATATATATATATATATATATATATATATATTAGGAAAACACATGCCTTCACTAGATTTAACAGTGCCTGTCGTGGCACAGATGATTCAAGATTCATTTATTCCAGCAATACAGTATACAATGTGTGGATATGAAGATAACACATTCAGTTGAAACCATCTCCAAGTGGTATTGTTGAGGAGACTATCCTTAAGGCTTGAATTGCTGCTTTCATGGAGAATATCTAGAATATGGAGACCGGTGGGCTGGTACATATTCCCACACATGTAGATCAGAGGCTGTGTGGATGCAGCCTCATTCAAGGAGAAAGCAAACGTGTTAAAGTGCTGTCCCCTGGTAGAGCATATAAGAAAATACACAGGCAACTCTCCATGCATCCAGGCTGCATGATGCATGCTATTGATATTTGGACTTTTTAAAAATGATTTACAAGATTTTGCTGTATTATACATGTAACTAATGACTTGTACAGTTACCTTATACCAATATATGTGCTTTATTTGCACTCATAATGTATATGATAAAGGTTACATGTATAATTCTCATATTGCACTTTTCTGGGCCTTGGTTAATAAAATACTACATGTATCTATATTCACACCTAATAATAATAGATTATAAAAGTTTAATCATTACTATATGCCCCCAAACATTGGCAAAATTGGGTCCTATGGGTAAATAAATTAGCTTGAAAAAAGATATTGATTATTTTGGTTAAATGTAAGCAAAATGCTTCAAATTTGCTCATTATGTCTGTGTGTGAACACAGACATATTGTTATTTCCGTAATTTTTCATTTTTTTTTCTGTCTGTTTTTGTCTGTATTTTTACTCAAATTTTGTGTCATCTTAAATTAAGATATCACGTGAACCAGAAACGTCAAATTCTGCATGGCCATGATACCTATGGTGAAGTTTCGTATATCCTTCAGAATAGTTATCATGTTGAAAGTTATGCAAATTAGAGCCATTAAAATTTCTGATTGCTTGTGGCTTCCAAACTGTTCCTGGCATGCCCACACAAATATTGGTGCTACAGTTATGGTACTTGGGCTTACAGATTTGGGTTTGCTAATTAACCCTTGAGGCACTAATTTAAGGTCGAGCCAACAGCTGTCTTGGGACACTTTGCATGCAATGTGCAGAAAGTGTCCCGGGGAAAGCTGTGGACTAAGACTACTGTTTTCTTTAGAGTAGGCTTGCTGGTATATGAATGAGAGGTATATGAAGAATTTGAATCTTTTAACCATGATATGTTTACCAGTACATGTAATGAAAAAACAACTATATCAGTGATAGCACTTTCAGGGTTAAGTTTCTCTTTATATTAGATAGGTTTGTTTGGTTGGAATCAGCAGCCCATGTAATGAACATACTAAACCAGTTGTATAATTTATATTTATGCTAATTAGCAACCCTTAATTAAAATTGAATCACTTGAAAACTGTAAGATAAAGGCGTCTCTCCAATTCACAGAATTCAAGTGTTGAATGATGAATATCTTTAAAACTATTATAGACACAGATGCCATTCCAGCTCCCAGTTTATATGTTTGAGCACACATTCAATGAACAGTGTTAAGCTAATTTATGCAAGGACACAAGGTTTTAATAATGAATATCTGCAAACTTTTATATATAGAGGCTTCATTCCAAAATGAATAATATTTGTGCTGCATATAGGCATATCCATTATTGCAATCAAAATGTTTGTACTATATACATGCAGGCATATCCATTCTTGTTATCAAATACATGTATACAACAACACAGACAGATTTACATGTAAGCAATTCTTTTGTTTCTAGTTTTATACTTTTTTGCTAATGGCCATAGATAAACAAGTTAGTAATGGTTTTATTGATGCAAAAAAAGTCATCTCTGACCTATTTGTCATACAATAGTTAAAGAATTAATGTGGCATGTCATCAGTTGTTGCCAGTATATCACAAAGGAGGCAGTGAGATCGAAATCAGATCTGACAGTCTCACCGCCTCCTGAGTGATATATTGGCAACAATCAATGCCACACCATACTTAAGTCCTATTATAGTATGGTTTCAAGTTGAAACTCCCCCAAATTTGACACCAAAAAAGGGTTTAACTGGCGTATTTCAGCTATTTTGATTGCTTTTGTTTATGCCATTCGTGTTTGTTTGCATACTCCCTCCACTGCAGAATTTATCATTTTGGAGATGAGAGAGGATCTATTTGGGGGGCTGTAGGAATGAAGATTGCACTACTCTAAGTTACATCCTAGGCATGTATATTGACCACAGACTGAAGTATATCATAAGTATGTCTTAGGACTACATTTGGCTATATACTGCAGCTGTTGGCCAAAATATAGATTTTTGGAAGCTTTTTGGAATGTGGAAAACCTCATAGGGCCCCACCAGATGAATGAGGTCATGTTGCAAATCATTATATCAGGGTTGAAAGTGAACAAGGATTTCAAGCAGGCAAATTCCCCATGTAATGTGTTGGGCATTTTCAAAATAGTTCTTATTCTATTGGGCTTATTTTTATGGGACAAAGGTTTCGTAAGTACGAGGCCCATGCAACAATTATGACTGCACAGTATTCAGCAAAGTTCATTCTGGGTGTGGAGCCTGAAGGAATTGGATTCCTGAGCATGAATACATGTACAGTGTAGGCTAGGCCTAGTCTATACTCACTGACACAGTGTCTTGACACTGGTTCAGTGGTTGCAGTCATCAGGAGTATTGCATGTATTTATCAAGTGTGTCTATGAATGCACTTGCATCGACTTGCCATTACATGTGTGAGGATCATTGCGATGATAATTGTGGAGTAATGGCATGATCAAGTGGTAACTGTGCTACATTTCGTTGTTGCAGCTTTGGCGGCAAGTGCTGATAGTGAGTGCATATGTACTTGAATTACTGCGCCATCTGTTATCAACCTTGGTAACTACCATAGGAACATGAAACCAGAAGTGAACATTTCATTTTCATGAAAGGTATTTTGTGAACATTTGGTGTAATTACTTTTTAAATGAACTAAACAACCATACACTTGTGCTTCATTGATGATGGTGAAATAGAAATCCAGGGCTCACATGGGATGGTAATCCAGTGGGGGTAAGTACAATAAAAAGAAGAGTCAGTGTAATATATCAGATGTTATATCAAGGCAAACAAAGCATTATATAACGGCGTCTTGTTTTCACACTGTCTACAGTATGATAATGTCATACAAAAAATACAATTGTTACACAGATATTAAATATGAAATTCACGTGGTGATGTAAGTGGGTTTGTAAAACCAGACTAGAATTATTAACATGAAACACGGAATCCACACAAAAGTTTCTGCATAATATCTAAAATAAAGAATTGAGACACTATTGAAATATGAAATGATCCTCCCAGGGATTCGCAGTGTATTCCACAGCAGATAGTAGCACTATTTTGAATTTTTGAAAATACTATAAATACTATTGTAAAGTACACACAGAGGAGCTAACTACATGTAGTTATATATAGTGAAGGCACACAGCACAATCACACACTTTGGTGTGTCACCTGTATTTTTATCCCCCGCCCGCGAAGTGGGCAAGGGGATATGGTTATAGGCACCGTCCGTGTGTCCGTCCGTCCTTCCGTCCAAAACAAATTTTGTCCGGCCTATATCTTCTACATTATTAATGCTACCTCTTCGAATTTTTTATGGTGGGTAGACCTTAGGTAGTAGGTGTGCATAGGCATTGTTTTGTGTGGCTAATTACTTGCATTAATTAATTAATTAACAAAGTCCGTTAAGCAAGACAAATTTTGTCCAGGCCATATCTTCTAAACTATTAATGCTAGCCCTTTGAATTTTTTTATGGTGGGTAGACCTTAGGTAGTTGCTGTGCATAGGCATTGTTTTGTGTGGCTAATTACTTCCATTAATGCAAGACAAATTTTGTCAGGGCCATATCTTCTAAACTATTAATGCTAGCCCTTTGAATTTTTATGGTGGGTAGACCTTAGGTAGTAGGTGTGCATAGGCATTGTTTTGTGTGGCTAATTACTTCCATTAATCAATTAATTAACAAAGTTCATTAAGCAAGCTCAAGATACAATGCAAATTTTGTCCGGGCCATATCTTCTAAATTATTGATGCCAGCCCTTTGATTTTTTTATGGTGGGTAGACCTTAGAGGGGATATGGTAATGGGCACCGTCCGTGTGTCCGTCCATCCTTCCGTCCGTCCATCCATGATTACTGTGGGCAGGGGATATGGCTAGCGTCAGCGGCTACTTGTTATATATACATGTGTGTGTATATATATATACATGTACATGTATATGCAACCTATTAAGCTACATGTATATCAGTCAATTGAAATCTACAAACAAACATACCTCTACGCTTTGAATGTGGATTGTATCAATACATGCTACAAGCTACCTGCATAATAGCTAAAGTAAATACTATAGTCAGTATACTCTTTGAAATTTCAAGTTACATGTATCTTACAGGGATTATCAGCTTATTACAAAGCAGATAGTAGCACCACTTTGAATTTTGAAAACACTACAAATCCTACTGTAAAGTAGACACACAGGAGTTAACCAGTTGACAATGATAGCACACGTTACAATCTCAAACTCAGGTGTGTCACCCATGTATGTATCTGAGTAAAATATCGGTCCATTGGACATCTACAAAAAAAAGCTATGAATGTAGACAGGCTTAATACATGCTATGCAGTACAAGCTAAGTCTAAGTCACCCTTGTGAGTAACTGTCTAAACACTATCAGTCAATTACACACCGGGATAGATAGATATATAGGGCCAGTACTTTTCCGCTATCGCGGAAAACGGACGGAATTTACGGAATCTATGATCTCAAACGGAATTTATGATTTGGAACGGAAATCGGCAAATGCCACGCAAATTAAGCGGAATTTGTGAATTTTGCCTCTCAAATAATTCAAAATCACCACATATGTCATCGCATAAAGCAAAACACACGGACTTGGATCCAAATTTGACGAGTCGGCGGCGTTATCAATACCAGGTGGAGCAAATTTAACGACAGGCCGGACACCTGTGCGCTATAGGCCCCATTACTACCATATCCATTCATTTGCATGGCATATAGATATAACGCGCAACAGAGGTACAATGATAATAGCGCCGTCTGTAGGTGGAGGCTGTCAACGTACATAGTAAACAATATGGAGTCACTTTGCCGTTCGTCGATGCATGAACATTTTCCAGAGGCGATAAGATCAACTGTTTTTCCTTTTTTATTGACCAGTGCTAAAATCGAGCCCTAGATCTAGAATTAGTGAAACGGAAATGAAACGGAATCAGTAGTTTCCCAAAACGGAAAAACACTCATTTTCAAACGGAAAAATACAGGCCCTAGATATACAGGCAGACAGATATAATATATATATATATATGTACACACACACAAATAAATATTCATGCACATTTATTCAAGAATAGAACTTCCTTTCAATTGCATAAATTATTGAGTCTTTTCACTTTCTGACAGGCATATTTCATGATGTGGCGCTAGTGACATCACGAAAAAAATACCTGTCAAAAAGGACAAACAAGTACCAATCAATGCAAACAAAAGGAAGCTCAATTTCTAGATTTCAATTAAACACGAATTTCCATGAATAATAATTTTAAAAGGTAAAATTGTGATTGATATTTGTTTCATAAAATTTTTTGGCTCTTTGTTTTAGAAGAAACCCCTCTGTTTTGTATATTGGTGGAAGTAGCCAAGTAGACATGACTATTGGTCACCTAGAAAAACAACACATTGCTTGTGCATGAGCTTTTTCATTCATCACAAGTTAAACTTCAATATTGTCCTAATTGTCTCCATGCTAACAAAATAGCAAATGTAGGTGTACGTGTGTGTGTGTGTTTACATTATTTGCTGAATTTCATACCAAATGTGATGTCATGAGGCCTATCCTTCTTTGTGTATTCACACTACAAAGAATATATATTTACTTTTCATTGATCTTCTTTGTTTTTTTATTTTTTCATTGCAACAATGTGTATACAATGCATGTTCTTGTGAAACTAAACAGTATTACATGTACGTGCCCTGGGTTACCAATAGGTTGACCATTTCCTTAAACTTCTGTCAGAGTCAGTCCTAACAGTCATGATGTGTATTGTAAATGGATATTTATCATCATCTTTCATCACATGCCTTTAGTTGTAGTTATACATGATCAAACATTTCTGGGAAAAATGTGAGATCATGTCATATGCAGTGTTTGTGAAGTACTTGTATGTACAACATCTCAATTGGTGGAGATACTAGTGGTGGCTCCTACAGTTTGACAGATATTATGTGCCAAAATGTATTGAACAAGATAAAATTCAAACCTGGAAAAATAGGCTTGACATTACAAATTGAGAGAGAGAGAGAGAGAGAGAGAGAGGAGAGAGAGAGAGTGAGAGAGAGAGAGAGAGAGAGAGAGAGAGAGAGAGAGAGAGAGAGAGAGAGAGAGAGAGAGAGAGAGAGAAGAGAGAGAGAGAGAGGGAGAGAGAGAGAGAGAGGAGAGAGAGAGAGAGAGAGAGAGAGAGAGAGAGAGAGAGAGAGAGAGAGAGAGAGAGAGAGAACTTCATATAAAATACAATTATATATCAGTAGATGTTATGTTGTGCATCTAAGGTGCATTCACCATGTGCAGATATGGATACTTATGGATTTCCTTTTTGTTCAGAACACAGTATAGCTATAGGTAAGCTTATATTTCTGCATGTGCATGGAAATATACAAATTGAAGAATAAGATGAATAAATATTGCTATTTTGCATAAATCTTCTGGGATTAAGTTGGGAAAGACATGCATAGCCCAAACGATACTCTTGATGTCGCTGCTCTTTAGACTGTAAAATCAACTACGTAAGACCTTCCTAAACTTGTGGTTATATAATATTACATTTTATCTACGCTGTAAATTCTCTTGATCTAATGTATCTGTAGATACAGGAAGGAAGCCACATGAGCATTACAGGGCCTCCTGTCAGTCTGCTTGGTCTTGTGCATGTACATCGACTTTGCAGCTGTAAATTTGGTGAGGGTCTGTTTAACTCTGAGGTTCCTGATGGCAATGTCATTTCCCCCTAAAAAATTACCTGTAAGCATGTATGATGTGTAAATCTCATCTACATGTACTTCCTCTTGTGTTATTAAGAATTAAATACATCATTTAGCAGAATGTTAATTATGTGGTTATGTATAATATGCCATGCGATCAAATACTGTTTATCTGTACAGATTATACCACAGTTCATTTAAGGGCATGGTACACTCTTATGACTCTCATGTGTAAATGTTTAATTTCTGTCTATGGTTACCATCTGATGTCCTAAAAGTATATTATTTTCTGCAAACATAACCTCAAATTTGATTCTGGCACTGAATATATAAACTTCTAATATCACTATTGATGTAATTACATTTTAATTAAAATTCTTAGCTTTTGCATAAAATTTAAAACACCATTTTTAAAAGTAATAATCAGATTTAGTTTATAGTGTCAAATGAAAGAAAACAATGCTCTCTAAAACTGTGTTGTAAATTTTTTGAAAAAAGACTTAGTTCTAATTTGTGGCTTTTTGATTAGAAAAAAATAATTCAAACATTATAATTTGGATTAAAACCCTTATCTCTTTTGCTGCTTGAAGTCAACTGTTTCATTTCTCATGAGAAAATAATGTTTTCCATTTTGGGTTTTGTGCTACCTTTTGTTTTTCTGCAAAAAACAAGTAAAATGTAAGTTTTTTAATTAAGCAATAAAACCAATTTCTCAACACTTACACAGGGACTGATCTAGACTTCAAAAATCTGTAGCCAAAATTGGAAATATGGTCACAATGAACAAAGATTGGGTCAACTGGTCCTTTCACAATTCATTATAGCCATTTTCAAATTTCTTTAGCCAAATTCAGAAGGCACAGCGTTTGGCTAATGGTCAGAGTGATTAGATTTCATTATTTTTAATAGCTCAATACAAATATACACTTTAAGAAAATATATAGTTTATGTGATCTCAAATAAGAAGTCTAGTGGATATAAGGACATGTTTGCAGCATTTAGAAGTTGTGTTTTCTGTGTAAAATGAAAAAAAGTTGACCACGCCCTTGAACTCAAATTCAGCTTAAACATGCATGTGGATGTACGTGTGCATGCATGAAGGCGAAATATTTCATGTTTCATCATATGTATATCAGGGCTAGAAATAGGGCTTATCCGCTTGTCCGTACTAAGTGAAACTTGTGACGGACAAGTAAAGTTGCCAATGCACTTGTCCAAAAATTACATACAGTTCAATTAGAATAAGACTCCACTTGGTTGGCGGACAAGTGAAAAATTTTTCCTTATTTCTAGCACTGTATATATATATATATATATATATATATGTATGTAATGCAGTTTGAGTGTATTTTACCCTATCCCCTTCAAACTGAGCAAATGGGCTGGAAGTAAAATGAGTATGTTGGAATTTTTTTTGATTGATTTAGTGGAGGTGAGAATTGAGGAATGAAGCATATCAGAATGGCATGCCCCAGATCAACTGCTTTCCTTGAGACAGGTTGGGTTGAAAATTGCCAAACTCACGATATGAAAGTTGTTAACTTAGTCCTAAGTTAATAGGGAAATGGTTAAAGCCTTTCAGCATGCATCCTTTTATGGTTTAGGTGTACACATGTAAGTGTCCACCACAAGTGGTAAAAGTACCATTTAGTGGAGTGTATACATATGCATGTATGGTAATTTACCTGAATACCTGTGGTCCATTGAGACACATGCCAACTCTGCTGATATTGGCAGGCTATCAGCTATTCTGATTGGGCTCATTAGTCATGAAAATCACAGAAATTTGATCTCACTCTTATCATACACATTTTTGTAAAGTTAATGGGTAGAGCTGCCAGTGTTTTAAAACCATTTCCCTTTAATCCGTCCTGTTTCCATTGCTCTGATAAATGGAGTATGTGGGTGGTGATCATGTACATGTACTTGTAGGCCTGTGGCTACTTTTTACCCGAACATGCCAAAATTGATGTTCTTTTAACCACATGCACGTTGGTTTACATTGATGCCTGACAACTCATGGTGTGAGTTAGATATGTAATAACCTTTTAAATGATACCCAGCACACAGGATCTTTTTCTAGATTGAGACGTTTGCAGATGAACCTTGCTGGCATCCGGCCTGGATGAGATCGTTTATGCCATGCTAAGCTTTGTGTGCAACTTAGTTTTGAGTGCTGTTTTTTTTTTCTCTTATTTGACATACATGTAACACTTCACTGGATATTGAACTTAAACTTATATAAGAAAAACTGATGGGTGCAGGTGTACTGAGCTTGGTTTGGCTGCACTTTCAATGCTGTCTGCATCTTGATCATCCAGAGCTGCTCAAAAAAATAAAATGAAACAAAACTAACGAACCAACTACAGGGTTTTCCCCAGTTTTGGAGAGCAGAAAGGTGGTGAACTTGATGGCAACCTAGAATTTCTCGTTCCAAGACAGATATTGACCAAATGTTGCATAAATATTACTAAAATAACATACTTTTTAATGAGAAAGGAGAAAGGTGGTAAAAAGGTGAAAGGTGGTGAAGAGAAGATGAAAGGTGGGCCACCTTTGTGCTTGTAATAATGTGGGGAAAACACTGCAACTAAACTAACTGAAAGGTTTGTATAATTATGGTTGGCTACATAAAACCCCTGCTGTTGTTCACATGTGAATGGAGCTGAAGGTGAATGACATTGTTGACATCAGGATGCTTGTTTTGTAAAGGATAGGATTTTCTGAACGTGGAAATGCATTTTGCACTCAGCACAGTTAGTGCTGCACAAGGTCAAATTCATCTATTGCTTAAAACATTGCTGTTCCAATACCCTGAAAACAGGATCAAGAAGAGTGATACTTTTCTTGGTACCAGATAGTGATTTGTTGCCTTTAACACTCATGTAGTGAAAGGGAGCAATTTAAGGCCCCTTTCTGTTCCAAAAAGTGCTCAGCAAGCTGTGAAAAGCTGGCCCTAATTTTCCATAGGTGCAGACCATAGAGATTGGCTTCAAGATGGCCAACATTATAAGAAGTCTATGTACTGCATTTTGTGGCCAATTGCATATAAATGAAACACACAAAAGTATAAATTTATTTCAAAAAAAGCTTTCATTTTGAAAGTGATAACAACAAAGTATAAGTAGGTTGCATTTGATTTTTACCCTTGGCACATAAAGTGTCAGAGGGTATCGGTGTCCCCTAGCTGTGTCGTCCATCTTTTCGACATTACCGCGATATCTCAAAAAATATTCATTATAGCTGTACCAAATGTTTGTTACAGAAGGACCTTATGATTGACCAGGTTCTTATTGAAATCCAGCTTCCTCTGATTATTTTTAAACTTTTTATGAAACTTTTAATGTATGGCATCAACCCTGACAGCATTACCGCAATATCTCCAAAAATATTGACTGCAGCTTTACCAAATTTTTGTCAGAGATTTATCTTACAATGGACCAGGTTCCTATGTAAAACCAGCTTTCTCTGATTATTTTAAAAGTTTTTTATGAAACTTTTTATGTATTTATTTGAAGGCCGTCTATGTGGCGTCAACCCTGACGATGTTACCGCGATATCTAAAAAATATTGACCACAGCTTTCCCAAATTTTTGTCAGAGATGCATCTTATGATGGACCTGCTTCCTCTTTGTATTTATAAACTTTTTGTTCTGGTGTGAGAAAAATTTGTAAGCAACATGTGCAGTTGTAGATCTCACAGCAAATGAGAGACCAAAAAAAAAAAAAAAAAAACACCAACAACTGTGTAATAACTTATGTTCTCAACAAAATATGGAGAATCACTTACATGTGCTGTTGATGTTGGACAGATCTCTAAGGCCCAAATAACTGAGTTGCCCTATCACAAAGCTGCAATACGACATTGCATATCTATAGTAGGAAGAAGCTTGTGCCTAGGGCTGCAAAATCCCAAGAGACCACCTGATCTCCTGACAGCAGCCTGTAATATGATATCTTTGTCACAAATAGTCCACAGTGGGTGTGCATTTACATGCATAAGTTGGCTAGACCACTCAAAGCATAGCAGTCTTCCAGTCCAGATGACTGTTTTGAAAACTTGACAAATTTCATAACCACAGAACTGGAGTGTGGAGCAGTTAAGAGCGTGTTACACTTTTACAGCACTTGGCACAGAAAATAGGACTTTGCTCGAAACATGTCCTTATATACACTAGACATCTCATTTGAGATCATATAAACTATATGTTTTCTAAAAGTATACATTATTTTGGATTAAGATATTAAAAATAATGAAATCTCTGTGAGTGTTAAGATTGCTTAATTAAAAATCTTAAATTTTACCTGTTTTTGCAGAAAACACAAACAAACAAACAAACAAAAAACTGAGGGGAAACACTATATTCTTATGGAAAAATGAAACAGTACAGTTCTAGCAGCAAAGCTTATTTTAAGTTTTGGATGAGAGTTTTAGTTAAAAATCTGTTTAATTGAATTAAGTTACATTTTCAATTTTTTGTTAAATTTTAAACTCCAATAAAATTAGAGCTAAGCCCTTTTTCAAAAATTCAAAAACTTTTTGTGTGTGTTTTTTGTTTAATATTTGACACTGTAAACTAAATATGATTTTTATCTTTTAAAATACCATTTTAGATTTTATACAAATTTAAAAATTTGAATTAAAATTTAATTACATCAATAACAACACTAAACTTTTAAATTCAGTACCAAAATCAAACTTGAAGTTATGTTTTCTTTTCAGAAAATATTCACTTTTCAGGGTATCAGATGGTAACCGTAGACAGAAATTAAACATTTATACATTAGAGTCATAAAATATAGTGTATCTGTGTTCCCTCAGTTATTTGCTCAAGCCACAGTGGTAGACTTTTTATGTTTCTTTTTCTTCTTGCAACCTGTGAGATTAGACCTAGCTAATCTTCATTGGTACTTTAGCTGGTATCTAACAAGTTTTTGTGTTTGTATGTTGTTGTTTTTTTTTTTTCTTTTGAATTAATTTGAATTAAAATTTAATTACATCAATAACAACACTAAACTTTTAAATTCAGTACCAAAATCAAACTTGATG
Source organism: Hermodice carunculata (assembly GCA_964020975.1). NCBI lineage: Eukaryota > Metazoa > Annelida > Polychaeta > Eunicida > Amphinomidae > Hermodice > Hermodice carunculata. Next base: position 27,501,002 of record OZ026615.1, on the reverse strand, counting down.
TTATGTTTTCTTTTCAGAAAATATTCACTTTTCAGGGTATCAGATGGTAACCGTAGACAGAAATTAAACATTTATACATTAGAGTCATAAGATATAGTGTATCTGTGTTCCCTCAGTTATTTGCTCAAGCCACAGTGGTAGACTTTTTATGTTTCTTTTTCTTCTTGCAACCTGTGAGATTAGACCTAGCTAATCTTCATTGGTACTTTAGCTGGTATCTAATAAGTTTTTGTGTTTGTGTGTTGTTTTTTTTTGTTTTTTTTTTTTCTTTTTTAAATCTTTGTTTTACCTATGCGATAAAGAAACATTTATGTTTTACATGCATGTATTTACCCTATATTATGCATACATTAATTCTTTATGGATATGCAAATAATGTTTATTTCTACATGTACAGCACTGTACCTACTCATCCATACCTAAAAGTGCAAAGGGTGCTCTCCATTGAGAGGAGTAAGCCTTGGAATTGTGTGTATACAATTATGTATATTATAAGGATACCCTAAGTGCACCAGAAATGTGGCATTCTGAGAGGGGTGGCCTCTCCTGAGAGGGCAAATAAAATGAAAATACCATACTTGCATGATGCATGGAGAAGTGGCCTTTGAAGAAGCGGTGCTTTCTCATGGGGGTGGGCAGTGGAAGGGGGCTTAAAAGAGGGGACCACTTTAATTCTGAGCTTCAAATGTTGAATATATTTTAAAATTTACTGTAGATAGCTTAAAGGTGTCCGTAGCGACATCAATTTATTGGTTTTATGGTATAGGTGCATCACATGGAATGAAAATTAATGGACATTATAAAGTTTGAAATTGTCCTAATTTGGCACACTTAGAAGATTTTAATCTTCAGTACTTTAAACCTATTGAAGATGAAGAGGTAATTTAATTCAGAAGATTGTGATCAAGATACATTTGACTATCATTGAACAAACTTTTAAAACATTGAAAATTTTACTAATTTTTTAAGACACAGAGACAATTTTTTTCTGGAACAAATCTTATTTTTTCTAGTCATACATGTATTCATGATCATGCATACACAATGGAGCATTAAGGACAGAAATCATACCAAAAATAGTACATGCATTAGCAATTAAAATAAGTGACAGTTGCTTCAGTGCAAAAACATTCAACTTTTTGGAAAATGATGATGCCAAATAATTGACTAAAGTTCCAAGCAGGTGGGTTCAATCTTCAGTTTGGATATATAGTCACACATTCATACGTACATCTGTCACGTGTTTTTTTCATTTTCATTACCATGGCAAGTTTCAACATCAGTGTTGTGACAGCTGTCAATAACTGTAGTGGCTCCAGACCAGTTGTTCCTTGTGGTACATGTATGTGTGAGTCTTCTTGTCTTACAGCCTTTCTCCAATAGTCACAGCTGCAACTGACTCATTCCATCAAATGGTCTGGCTTAGCTCTTAACTCTTTCAGTGCCAACTGTGACTAAAGTCAAACTACTAAAACATAACTCGCTGAACTGTAATAAAGGTGCTAGATTCATGTATTTTGTGTAAAGACCTTTCATTCAAATACTAGCATGCTTATAGTTACATCAAATATGATAGTCCTTGGTGTGCTTTGGGCAATTTGCAGCCAAAGTGCACTGAGGAAAGCTGTTGAGACTGTCCAAAATTTGGCACTGAAAGAGTTAATTGTGTCGTCATCACTGGAAGTAGATCACCATTGGTTTAAACGTGATTTATTGACACAATTAGGAAACTGTGCTCTGTCCTATATTAATCTTTCTTGCAATAGATCACCATTACAGATTTCCATGCGTAATTGTCATAATGAGTTACTTTACCATCTCAGCTGTTCACAATCAGTCACAGTTTGACCCCGAATTAGGTCACAGTTCTTTTCAGGATGAAGTCAGATGAATCACCGTAGAAAATAACAGTGACCAAACTCAAAACTATACAAGAAACAAGTTTTGAGAAAGATTTTGCCCTGGTAGAAGTCTTTCTGGTATTTGTTATTAGTACTTAGTATGTTGAAGAATTTATAGTATTATTTTCATGAAAATAATCCACAAATTTACTAAAAAGGGAAAAATTAGTACTATAGTTATCTTGGAAACTTTAAAAATGAATGGGAATGATGATTTCCTGTCTATAGCTAGTGACCTACAAGCCACATCCTGCCTATGGCTAACCGCCCTGCAATATCAACTTGGGTTTTTGACACTGATTGTTTTCACTTATTGGGAGCAGATTTCTGTCAGACTGTAGAAAGCTGTACTCTTTTGATGTACAGCATAAAGGCATCTTTTGTGGTTGGCAGAGTTTATAAGAATCGTGTTTTGAGAAATTTGTTTGCTCCAAGGGGTGTGCTTACCTCCGCACACCCAAAGGCATTTAGTAGCAGTTTCAAGCACACCTTCACTCAATGTCCTTTTCTTCTTTTAAACACCATTCCTCAAAGGATTCCCCGTGTAAGGTGCTGAAAACCTCAAAGAGGATTTTAAAAGCGTGCAGTGTTTGATAATAAGCACCCTGCTGCCCCAGTTGACATACAAACATGCACATGTATAACATCCATATAAGAAATGGGAGACACACAGGATAAACATGATAAATGACAGATACAATCTCAAAACTGGATGGTACATAGAGTTTTCTTACCACTCACATCATGAACATTGTGTCTTAAGAACATGCGACCAAGAGGGTCTATAGTCAGTACACCAATTCAAAGGTGTGATATTGATTTGTGTGTACAGCAGTACAATGCAGGGACCGCTGGTGCCATTAGCCAAGTAGCCAAATGCTTATGTTTTATTTATTTGTCTAAGGAAATTTGCAAATGGCTAATTTATTTTAACAGGAATTGTGTAAGAGAAAGGTTAAATTGTGCAGTGACTACTGGTTGATTTTCCATTATGGCTACAAATTTTAAAGGCCTAGGTCTGTCCCTGTAATGTATGTCTTGAAAGACCACTCTGATGAGAGGCCATCTCCCTTAATTGAAAGACCCCTTTCCAGGATACTCTGTGTAGTGCTCTTGATCTTATTGTACACTCTGCTTCCAATGGTCAATGCTGAGAGGTGATTCAGACAACACCTTTTCATGTAGGTCAAAGCCATGAAGCAACACAAATGATCTCAAATGCATGCATGCATGCACTGGGCCCACTTGTAAACACCCATGGGAAATGCTGTTAACCAAATTCTTGGGATGGTTACCAGAGAGAGTAAAATTCTGAATTTTGTGTGGTGCATAATGGACTTGTATAGGTATACAGGTACAGGGAATAGCTGTACATTGATGACCTTGACCCATGGGAAGTGCTGACACTACTTATAAATTCTTCACATCACCTTGACTTCTTGCCTCTTGTGCTACATTGTACATTAGCTGCCATCAAATTTAAGTGTTTGGCTCAATTTTCAAAGCTATGTCTGTATCAGTTGAAGAAAAAGCAGCTTATTGACTTTAGTACTTTCCTGCCCTAATTGCCCAAAGCACCTGGATGTAAACTGCCATCTGCTGTACTCTTTTTAATTAAATTTCATGTTAATGTAGTAAAAAGAAAAAAAAGAGAAGAAGAAGAAATTGTAATAAGACATCATAAATGCATGCCGTGTGCAAATTTTTTAGCAATGCACCATCTGATGATCATTTATATTTGTGTGTCGTATTTTCCTGCAGGCTTTCACATCATAGTGGGGAGAAACTGTAGATGCTCTCTCAGCCTCTGTCTCTGTCTTTCTATCTCTCTCTCTCTCACACACACATACATGTATGCACATGCACACACACAACACATGTTATATTCTGACAAATTGAAGTAACACATGCAGCCCCTCTTGTTTAAAACTTGAACTCTTATATTAATCTGATGCCAATCTTAATAACTTGTTTTACTTCACAGGGCCATAGCCTTGGGGTCAGATTGGTCGGACTAACATTTGACTCATAGGTGTAGATGTATTACCAAAACCATGTTAATATAGAGAGATGTGTTTGAAACTTCCAAATTTCTGAAATTAGCCTGACCAACTTGAAATTGAAGACTATGGTATTACTTCACTAAATCAAAATTTTAATTAGACTGAGTCCTTGCACCTCCTGACATTACAGCAAAATTCAAGGTTCCCTGTAAATACAAAAGTGCATGTATACCTATCCTTGTCTGCCGTATTAGATTATTTAAAATCTGCATGTCACATGACATGGTGATTTTGGTTTCATGTCTTAAAGAGTATATTGCAGAAGCTCATCCCAACTGTAGGGCTATTTATCTGCTAATTATCTCCCAAACTGAAGTTATATTTTATCATATGAATGGCAATATATATATATATATTTGGCACAAGTTTATGGTCTCATTAATGTGAAGTGGAGTCCTTAGAGGAACCAGTGAAATAGAATGTTCATTTTGGCAATGTGGTATTCCCAGGCTCAAGACCATGGAGAATAAATTATGTGCATGTCAATGAGATATATAAGGTCATTCTGAATCTTTTGTAGGCCTGCTTGTCCATACCATAAAATGATAAACCTATATATTTTTGTATGTGAGGGATCGACTCACATACAAATGTTTATAGTAAATAATTTATTAGCTTATTGTGGTACATACTGTAATACAGGTATGACAGTGAACTCATCATTGTCCTTATTATGTTGAAAGATTGAGAAAAATCATTCACAGTTATTTGATTTCAGAATAACTCACACAAGCACAAGTAACAAGTTATTTTGATCATTTTAAAATATTGATCATGGTAATGGCAGTTTTTAAAGTCAGCATCAATGGAGCTATAAGCTTTCGGCTTTAAATATTTACCAAAATGTCTGCTTTTGACAAAGTGCTTGAAACACTTTTGAGAAAGTGTTTGAAATCCTCGTTGGGGTGCATTTAAAACACTTTTGATGCATTTGGAGAACAAAACGCATTTGAACAAAACATTTCAAAACATACATGAAAGAGATATTTGGAGAATGAAATGCATATGGGCAATGTGTTCGGAACACTTTTGAAGAATATAACACATTTGCACAGTGTATTTCAAAAATGTTTTCAAAGGTTTTCATTTCACTGAAGGCATGGCTGATTCACTGCTAGTGCATTGTGCGTTTTGTTGATGTTAACTTCAATGTGAATGTTGTTGTGTGTATGTATATTACATACATATCTTTAGTACAAAAATGATAGAGAAACCAGGTTATTGAATGAGTGTAACACAGTTTTTTTTTAAGCTTCTATGATATTAAGAGGAGGCTTGTATGGTGGAAGATATTTTAAACACATGAAACGTGTGCATATTTATCATGAAGTGTTTGCACTAAATCATTTTGAAAAGTCCTTTTACTGCAGTTATTTTAGTTTTGTTGTATTATTTATTATCAAGCTAAGAGACGGCTTTAGAATGATCAACCCTTACTGTTTCCTGGTCAGAACAAGACTGAGTCAATAACTGCTGTTGGCATGAGTGTGGCACAACCCACACAAAGAACAACTTTTGACCTAGGACATGCAGTCTCGATAGGACGATAGGACCGGATCGTGAGGAACACAACTCCTGGAAAGTTCCGACAGTAAAGCGTTTCCTTTGATATGCAGTTGGACTCTCATATTGTAATTTCAACATAATCTTTACTCCACTGGAAGCCCAATGATTTTGATGCTGACATGGTATCAGAGCAAAGAGGAAGTCTGGCTGATTGAAGTGCAAGGAGTTAAGTACAAGTATTTTAGTACATGGGTGGTCATAAGGAGCAGCCCCCGATTTTGGGCAATAGTGAAGGCTCCAAGGGACAGAGAAAAGAAGGTGATGAGTTCAGCATATACAGTTATCATGCAAATGCTTTCTTATAATCAAAAGTTTAAGCAAAAACTCTGCAGCCAAGGGCATTTTACATGTATGTCTGAGCATGCATTTTCAAGAACTTTTAGCAGGAAAAGGTTGAAGAGTGGTAACTGTTGAACTGAGCTGTGCCTCAGTCTTCACTCAAAAAAAGTCTGCCACTCACACAAACAAACAAACAAGAGACAAAATTGTCAACTGTATTGAACAACTGTATGCCTTAACTGAAATGTGATGATGTAGTAGTAGTAGTAGTAGTAGTAGTAGTAGTAGTAGTAGTAGTAGTAGTAGTAGTAGTAGTAGTAGTAGTAGTAGTAGTAGTAGTAGTAGTAGTAGTAGTAGTAGTAGTAGTAGTATGGAACAGCTAGTCACTGAAGGTTGCAGTTGTACAGGCCAGATGTCCATTTGACAAGCATCTTTTCATATATAAACTGTGAATCTAGAACTGTTCATAAAGGTATTCTTACAAAGATTGTGCCAGCTTGTTTAATGTAGCGTTAAATTGAAGTTTCCATTATCTCTAGGTCATCTGGCTCTGGATTGCACAGGTTTTGTTGCCAAGGACTTACATGTATATATACATATGTCATATTGGTGCACCAATGTGGTGCAACTTGATCAAGCTGCCGCCAGGCGCTGATTGTTCATGTTTTGAAGATTATCACTGTGAAAGTATATTTCATTTTGCAACTGATCATTAACTTTCTCTATGACAACCACAGACTTCTATCTTTCAAGAAAAGACATAATTATATGAGTATATCCAGAAAATAACATACAAATTATTTGCTTCAAAGCAAATCTGTCTGTGTGCCTTCAAAACTTTCATAAATTTAAACATAACTACTCTTGTTTGTGGGTTATTGGATGTGCCTTCAGCACAAATATATGAATTAAATTTAGAATGGTACCTCTGCCTACGATGGTTTTGATGATATTCAACATTTAAACTTTTCAAGTGCCCCTAATTAGCATAAATTAAACTTTACAACTTTTGTTTGTGGTTCATTAGACAGCCTGTGCACAATCCTATGTATTGAAGTTGGGATGGCTCCTGTACCTATAATAATTGTGAAGATAGTCAATATTTAAACTTTGCAAGTGCACATAATTAGCATAAATTAAACTTTACGACTTTTGTTTGTGGTTCATTAGATGCAGCCTGTGCACAATCCTATGTATTGAAGTTGGGATGGCTCCCGTACCTATAAGAATTGTGAAGATAGTCAACATTTAAACTTTGCAAGTGCACATTATTAGCATGAATTGAAATTTTACACCTTTTGTTACGGGTTCATTTGGATGTACCTACAGCACAAACCTATGTGTAGAAGTTGGAGTGGCACCATCTGCATAAAATAGTTGGAAGATATTCAAAATTTAAACTTTGCAAGAGTCCCTTATTAGCATAGATTAAAATTCTACAACTTTTGATTGTGGTTGCTTGGATGTGCCAACAGCACAAACCTATAAATTAAAGTTGGAATTGCACCTGTACCTATAATAATTTTGAAGATGTTCGACATTTAAACTTTTCTAGTGCCTCTAATTAGCATAAATCAAAATTTTGCAGCTTTCTTTTTGTGGATGTTGCTACTGCAGAAAGCTATAAATTGAAGTTTGAATAGCACCTCTACCTATAATAATTTTGAAGATATTCAATGTGTAAATTTTTTAAAGGCCCTAATTTGCATAATTTTCAAAACAGTCACTCCTCTTTACAAAAACATAAGGCTTTATGTATGCAGGTATGATCAAGCCAAGTTTGGAGTTTCTACATGTAATAGTCTTGAAATAAAATGTCAGGCAATTTTTCTAAGAATTAAAGAAAGAATGAATGAACAAACATAAAAAAAAAGAAAAATTAATCCACACATTATTCAGTGTGGCCATGAGTATACATATACATGACCACTGATCGTATCCCTACAGTGGCACTGTCATATAGATGGGGGAAACTATCCATGTACTTTCAGTCATGGAGTATATATTTAAAATGTACTTGCATGCATATTGAAAATGTAATAACCAATCAAGATCGACTTTACCATTGACTATGTGCATGAGACTTTTCACCATGCAGATATGCAAAATGTGTGTTTGTTTTTTGTTTTGTTTATGTATATTTTAAGAACCAATAATTATTGACTTTACTGTCTAACCAGATATACATGTGTGATAAATGTTCACCATATTGTCAACACTCACTCCCTGTTGTAAAGCAATCCCTTTTATAAACATCAGCACTTCATTATTGGCAGCACGTTTTGTTGGCTATGCATTTGAGACCCTTCAACATGAATAAAACTTGACATGTACTTCACTGACACTACAAAGAAGAGCACACTTGCTTTTACTATTGCAACACACAATTCCCAACTACTACAAGGCCGTCACGTTAATTTGTGGCTTCCCAAATATACCTCTGGAAAGCATTGGATTTCCTCAGCCCTCTGAAATGAATTTGGCTGTCAGGCACTCTTTTCTGCATCCCATGATGCAGTGCCAATACACAAACTGCACTGTGCACCTGCTGCTATCAAGGCAGCAAAAATGCAAAGCTACTTTTGTGCTATATTCTGAGTATTGACAGCTTTTACAGAAACTGACTTTGTTGAGGTATGACAGAATAATGGACCTTGACAGATGCATCTTGCTGTAATTAAAGCATGCCAGCAGGGCCTGAACTGAGCAAGACATTTGTTGTGGAAGTGCCCCCCCGGCCCCCTCCCGTGTTGTAAGTGTCAGAAACATACATTTACCTCCATGTATGAGCCGCTATGTGAAATGATGGAAACATCCTCTAGTTACAATATATTTGAATGGCTTGAAGTACATAAGACACTGTATGCTCAAGGGCATTATTGTGTAGTCTGTGCAAAGTTGGTTAATTGATGGGATACCATAAATCAACTAGGAGTTTCTGCCAGGAAGCCCCTGCCACAGACTTTTGAATCAGGAATTCCTTTTTTTGGATCTGGAAAGTCTATATCTCTTTAATATAAGCATAACTGATAGCTGACAGGTACATGTGGGTTGATATTGTTTTTGCTGCCTATTCCATGCCATATGAATGTGCTGTATACAGTGATATATATATATATATATATATATATATATATATATATATATATATATATATATATATATATATATATATATATATATATATATATATGTATACACACACACATATATATACACACATATATACACATATACACATATATATATATATACATATATATATATATATATAAAACTTTATTTCACGAGGGTGACTCGGTTTGTTGCAGCTGCTGTGAATGAGGATGTGAGACCACAATAATCTAAAAATGTAACAAGTTTGACCATACCCAATGATAGCTGATAGCTGCCTGAGGGGCCCCTTCATCGGACGACAAGAGTTTTATGGTGGGAAGAAGTTCTTTTGGAGTAAGCTTGGTTGGACTGGTAATTTATTGTGTTGATGCCACAGTGCTTTGGCCTTGACCAGGTCCATCTGTACACAACAAAGATGATTACATAGAAAATTGGCAGAGGATGAAATATGCATGGCATTGAAGCATATAAAATGTGTTTCAGACTAGTAAAAACTGGTTTCCTAACACCAGTCATTACTAATGAATCTTCGGATGACTACTGATAATTATGTATACCATTGCTTTGTGATCAATTCTGAAAAGGATTGAATGAATCTGCATAAGATGGCCCCAGACATTGAATGTCAACACAATATACAGTTCTAGAAAAGTAGTGTTCAACTTTTTTTAACCATGTTTCTGGGAAAGCTCCAAGCAGCCAATTTGAACCGTAGATAAACATAGTCCATGGCCTTCAAATGCAGTTGTGTCTGTCAGGAGACATAGTCTGTAACTCAATAGCCACTGTTCTTCCAAAAACATTGATTTTCCACAAAAAAGTGCTTAAGTGCTAGAAATTGCAGCCAGATGACAAGATCAGTTCTCACTTCTGCATTCTGTTTAATATTGGGGTGTGGAGAAGAAACACATTCTGTTGGTGCAGTGCATAGGGCTGTGCTGCCTTGAATAGCTGTGCAATAAAAAGAACCTCTCTAATTGTGGTACTTCTCTTTTCACCAAAGTGTTTTAATAGCTCCACATAATGCTGAATTTTACAATTGGGTAAGCAGATAACATGTACCGCCATTTTTGTGTCCAAAGGTACACTTAGGAATATAAGGTATTGACTTGATCCCAGCTGTGGTTCCTCCACAGCTACATGTAAAGGGGTGCCAAGGGAGTCACACAACTAAAGAAAATTTTGGTAAACTTCTTTTGAGTCTTTTGAAAAGGGGGGATCAATACCAAGAAAGTCTTTAAGCAGGTAAATCACAGCTGAAATGCCTAACTTTGCTTTTATGATCCATCCTGGTACATTACTTAGCAGTTTGAACACAGGGCAACTGATCAAACAGCCCATGGTAAGTCTAAGGTCAAAATAGCATTTAATGGAGCTGCAATGTACTTGATTACTAAAACTGCTCTTTGCTTATCCTTTTTTAAAGGACCACTTCATGCTTTTCATTTGCAGATTGAACATAAAGAGAAAATTGGGTATCTCTGTTTCTTTCGTGAAGAAAAACTGTCCAGAAAACTTTCAAATATATTGATTCCATCATGTTGTAAACCTTGAGCCAACAGAAGAGGCACTTGTTTTGTTTGTTTGTTTGTTTGTTTGTTCCTCCTTATGTGCAACATGATTTACCTTGGATGGTTTTGGTTGCACAAAATTCACCTGTGCTAGCACTGACAATGGTCAATTCAGGGTTTCCATCAAGTTGTATTTGTGTCTTTTCACCCAGAACCACTTCCTGGTAGTCATTACCCTATTCTGTAGTCCAAACTCTCCACGCTCCATAAGCTAGCCAGTCGCTGTCTAACGTATATACATATGAAAGTGCTGTTGTCACGTTCTTCTGTAGAATTTTGACATAAGCTGTATTTGCCCCAATAAATTAAAGGGTCTTCAGCGAGTAACTACTCAGAACATGTAGCGGCTCCTCGTCTAAACTGAACATTCAGCAAAGACATCCCACATGATATTGAAAAAGTATATGAACATGTCAGTGCTTTAGCTAAATAAGTGAAGCTTTGCTTATAAATACAAAGCTTCAATATGAATAAAGAATACCTGTAAAACCAAACAGTATAGTACTGGTTCAGGTAATAGCAATTTGACGTACCTCTGCACCAGTATGTACCCTTTCTAGCTGAATAGCTTACTTTAGTGAAATCACCTGCCAGTGTATAACTGAAGTAGAAATAAACTGGGGCATTATATCTGTGTGAGTAATTATAAAATCAACAGTTACGGCTAGACCATCTAGAAACTGAGGGTAATCCTAACAAGTACTGCAAGTTGTGCAACTTGTAGCAGTGTTCTTTGCAGATCTGAAATGACTGGTTATTCTCATTGGTGGACAGAAAGGGATTCTTTAAAGTGCAAAACAATGATAAAGAAAACAGCAAGTTCATATCCCGTGCTGCTACCTTCTTCTCTTTAGCTTATGTGAATTCCTCATCATTTACATGCTAGCCACCCTCTCTGCATGAATATGATGTACAAGGCTGTGATAAGACATGCGTCTGAGAGCTTGACCTGGATGTTTTTCTAGCACTATGACTGAGACCAGTTAAAAAGCACCAGTCCAGTTCTCTGATGGGAAGTTCCTTTGGTTTTTACCCCTCAATCTTCGAGGTTGGAGGGGAATTGTCGTCATCTACGCATCTGTCCGTCCGTTCATGCCTTTTTAATGCCTTGTCTCCAAAACTAGTCATTTTGCAGAGACCCAATTTTTATTACAGAGGGCCATTGAGGTGCTTCAGGTGCCTACCAAAAAGTAGGTCACTACATCACAGTACTACATTAAAAAAAAAAAAAAATTAAAAAAAAACAAAAAAACAAAAAACGGCCGTAACACAATATCTGAAAAAATATTGAATGTAGCTTCATCACTTATTTATATCAGTTGGTTCTGAGGATGCCTCAGAAGTCTATCAAAAACTAGGTAACTGGGTCACATATTTAGGTCACAGTGCTGCATTGAAGAAAAATGGCAGTACTGTGATATCTTCAAATCTTAATTTTTACCCTCGCCACATAAAGTGCCGGAGGGTATTGTTGTACCCTTTGCCGTCCGTCCGTCAGTCTTGTCTATGTTACTGCAATATCACAAATAATATGCACTGTAACTGTACCAAATTTTTGTCACAGAAGGATCTTATAATGAACCAGGTTCCCATGTAAAACCAGCTTCCTCTGAGTATTTTAAAACTTTTTATGAAAGGTTGAATGTATGGGGTCAACCCTGACAACGTTACCGCAGTATCTCAACAAATATTGACGGCAGCTTTACCAAATTTTTGTCAGAGATTTATCTTACGATGGACCACATTCCTACTTAAAAGCAGCTTCGTCTGATCACTTTCAAGCCACAAACCACCACAGAAAGCCGTCCTCCCCTGCCAATTGCCACCATGGATGGTGTTCCTAGTGTCCGATTCTGATAGACTGGTGGTCAAACGTAAATTTCAGGTACCCCTTTCAAGGAGTGAGTAAAGCTCCCCATACTTGACAGATCAGCAGATGTTTTGTTTGGTCTTTTTAGTGACACATAAAAATTGAGGCTTTATGACTGAGACATACATGTACATGTAATTGGATTTCTTTGCCTTGATGGGAATTTGTACTCTAATACTATGAGACTCACTGCTTATCAGGCCAGCCACAAGAAAGTCTATGCTGCATGTGCTGTCAGCTTGTGTCAAATCCTGATTAAATAATTGTGTTGAGTCATTTTTTTACTGTACGGCGGCATTGTCAACCTGCAGCAAATGGGGCTAAAGGATATTTTGGTGATGCCTGATTTGAGATTTTTAGTATATGTGAATCATATTCAGTTTTTCGTTTATTTTCTATGAATTGTTAATCAGCCAAATCATTTTCCATCAATTATGACAGTGAGAATATATATTTTGCATGGAATGCAGAAGGGACAAATTATTTTGTGTGAAGTACTTTACCCCCACAGAGACATCATGCTGTTGATATTGGGGAACTACTCATGTGTTTGGTATACTACTATATATATGGGTTCCAGTATCCCTTTGATCCTCCTGCAGGAAACAATGGTGTCACAGAATAATTCATCACTAGAACTGTTGTTTCCTACAGAAACTAAAAAATAAAGGATACAATTCATGCCAGCTGCAAAATACCATCAAATAATGTTTGAGACAAAACAGCATCATCATAAATATATAAAACACTACAGACACAGCTATACTTTAAGAACTATATCGACACTCAAGACATATTGAACCATATATATGATAGGAGAGGTAAATACTGTTCAGACTTGCACAATACTTTTAGGTGTGTTTGTGATATTTTGTGGATGTGGGGAGCATTGGGCCTGTAAAATGCATTTAGCCCAGCTTAGGTTACCATCTAGCCTGTTGCAAGCTGGGATCCATGTGAATGTCTCAAGTTTCCATGACAGTGTTTTCAAGTTTTGTAACAAGTGTACAATAACTAGTAAAATCAAGGAAGAAGAAAATGTACACAGAAGATGTCTGCCCTGGCATCGTTTCCAGAGGCCGTTTCTCCAAAACTATTACACTTAGCAATCTGAAATTTACATGGCTTGTAGTCCTTACCTGTTCATGTGCCTTTTGATGGTTTTGTGTGCCTTAATATTCCCCTTCATTAGTTAATTAGTGATGTCTGTTAAATTTAAAGGAGTGAGAAGTGTTTCCGGGCTATATCTCCAAAACTATTACACTTCAAATAAGCAATCTGAATTTTTTATAGCTTGTAGTCCTTACCTGTTAGATGTGCCTTTTGATGGTTTTGTGTGGCTAATTATTCTCCTTTTTTTTTAGTTAATTAGTGATATTGGTTAAAGGTGTGAGAAATGTTTCTGGGCCATTTCTCCAAAACTATTACATTTAGTAATCTGAATTTTTTATGGCTCGTAGTCCTGACCAGGGTCAGATGTGCATTTTGATGGGTTTGCCATCCATCTGTCCGACATCTACACATGCTACTTTCCCCTAGTGCATCAGGACAGGTGGTTCTGATTTCTTGAGGAGAGTTCATGCTGCAAGATACCTAAGTTGTGCTTGATAGCTTATCATTGAACATTACATATGGTGCCCATTAGAGGCGTTAACAGGGTAGCGCTGGCTGTGGTTCATGATGATACTGGGTAATTTATCAGCAGGTGTTGGTTACAGGATCCACCCAGACCATTCCCTTCATAAAGTCATAACGTTTTCCATCTTTTTAGCAATTGAGGTATTGGATCAATGTGATAAGTGCATTCTTGGCAGTTTATTCTATATTGAGATGTCCATCTGTCTGTCCTGGCATTATTTCCAGGCAATTTCTCCAAAACTGCCAGATGTGCCTTTTGATGTTTTGTGTGACTAATTATTCCACTTTGTTAGTTCATTAATGATGTTCGCTAAAGGTCTCAAAATGGTTTCCAAGCCATTTCTCCATAACTATGTCAAATATGACCTTTTAGGCCTGGCATAGCTCCAGAAGCCAGTGTACTATAGTTACCTGGGTGGGAGATATGGTTAAAGTGTCAGCATCAACTTGTCACTGTGGAAATATAGTACAAATTTATGGTTGCCCAGCAAATTAATGGAAAAGTCGAATATTAAAAGTATTTGGAAAAAAATTGGAAAAATTATCTTGCATAACCCAGAGATAACTGGGCATTACTCCAAGTGGTAAATTGCATGTTATTGCTCGTAGTATTACTGATCATAAAAAATTAACAGTGGCAACCTTTTGAATGCTGACAAATTTTGTTGCTTAAATGTCACTGAAATGCCGTCACTGTATGTACCGGTAACCTTTGTGACGGTCAGAAATATACATGTAGTAAGCTTCTGATTGGCAAGGGATTAGATTGCATTATTTATGCTGAAATAATGGTACCAATTAAAGTCAAAGGCCTGCTTTATTGTTAAGCATTAACTATATGGTATAACTTCTGTTTCTCTTAAAATCAAGGTGAACACTGTCTCATGGAAAATTCAACAATGAAGACTCCTCAATGTATCTGTAATCTCAGAAGCCCACACCTAATGTTGTGACAAGAGCCATGGAGAGGTACATGTAATATGGTTTGCAGAAACCAACTTTCTCTGGTATTTGCATGGACTGATACATCTATGATAGGAATTTGGCCATTTGAACAAGTCACATACCAAGACTCTAGCTGTTACACTGAGCTGCTCAATCAACAGGTCCACCAAGTTTGCAAGACAGAGTTCATTCTCACCCCTACAGAGTACTATATTAGGGTGGAACCACAGAATTGTTATGTAGGCTTATGTCATATAGATGTATTATACACATATATTTATATACATATATATGTATTGGTATGCATTGTTTTATGTTATCTGTCAGACACTGATTAACCCCTCTGTACATGTCAAGTTGTTACTGGCTTGTCTAGGATTTCCTACAGCCTCAAATAAAATCATATTACTGAACACCTCTCCAATATATTTAAAATAACAATCACTTCTATTGTAGGAAAACTGTTTTTGGTAGACCCTCTTAAAAAGGGTCTGAATTAGATCCACTTTTAAGAGTTTACAGTGAAAATAACCAGAACATGTCCACCTTTGCAATGGGGTACCTTGTGCTCAACCTTATTATGTATCGACATTGTAAAATGGAATACACCATTTATCATGTTTATTTTATAACTATGTTATATAGTGCTGAAGTATCATGACGTTATTTAACAAAATTGGTCCCCAGATAGAACATGTGCTGTGATATAAAACCATAAATTTCATGCAATTCAACCTGTTCCTATCCATTATGTATATACATATTCTGAATCGGGACCTTTCACAATTGTTTATTAATATGTGTGCATGCCAGACCTGAAAATCTTTGACATTTGAAACTTGCACTGTAATTGGCTGTTAATGATAAATTAAAGGCAACTGCTGCCATGGCTTGTTTTTATAAAACAAGGAAAAAGCAGTCAATATGAGCAATACCTTAAGTACCAACAAAATGCTAATATTGGGTGTTTGCAAGAGCAAACTGCAAGATTGACATATATTAATGGGTTGTTAGCCAAATATAAACAATAATTCAGAGGCCTAATGTTGTCTTTTAATTTGAGCGAGACAGTGATAATTTACACTATAGATCCTTGTGTTTATGAACTCATGGAGCGTTGTTTACTGTAACTGCTTTGTCCAAACATTGCAAAACAGAGCCAAATATTTCATGAACAGATTTTCCTTAGTACTGATGATTGCATTTAGGGGATGTGGATATCAAGGACAATGACATACCTCTTGTCTGGCTTCACACAAATATAGCTCTCAAGTACTGTCTTTTTTTTCTTATTTTCTTTGAAGGAACATTGGTCTTTTAAAAATGATTTATATCCACACTATAAATGTCTGTTAATTGACAGATATAAATATATGTATGAATAACAATGACCCAGTTTCCAGGTCACAGGCCCAGTCGCATGAAATTGCATCGTAGTTTCCGTGTGACTGAGAACACAGATGTACCATTTGACTTATATTTTTTAGATTAAGATTATCTCCAAAATTAAATAAGCTGAGAATGTAATGACCTTTGCTCAAATTATAATTTCACAAGGCAAGTTTCATGAATTTATTATAAATTTGTGATGATAACTTTTAAAAGGTGTCAGTCCTCATCAAACCCCAAATATCTGGCCCATTCAAAGCACCACATGTCAGTAAGTTTTTAACTTTGATGCTGAAGTAGGGTTTTAAAGGATCTGGTATCTGAAATTATGAAGTGCTTATTATTGACTCAAATTTTCTAAGCACCAAAATTAAATATGCAGGAATTGCCCTTCCACCAAAACGCAGCATTGTAGGCAATGTACAACTTGTAACCCCACAACAAAGTTCAGGTGGAATATACTGGTTCTGCCACTTGTATGTCCATCCAGCTGTCAATCAGTCTGTCCCTCTGTAAACAAACATTTAACTTTGTCCAGACTGTAACTCCTTCATTGATGCTCAAGTCTTTGACAAACTTTGCACAGTTATTCTCTGTCAATGAAAGGTGTTGCAAATTTAAGCAACAATGACCTTGAGATGTGTACATGTAGGTTACAGCTGGCATCATGTTATGGTTTTGGTCAGTGTATAGATCCTTCATAAATGCTCGGATCTTTAAACTTTGTATGGCTAAATTCTCTGTCACTAAAGGGTGAAGCAAAAATAACCTTGAGTTGTGTAGGTCAAGGTCACAGCACGCATCATTTCTTTGATTTTTGTCCAGGCCATACATGTGTCACCTTCATAAGTGCTCAGATCTTCATACATTGTAACTGTTACATCACAAACCAGAAGAGAATATTGAGTTGTTATATATATGTACTTCTTTAGGTATTTTCATAGTTTGGTGGAATTGTTCATTTGGCCAGGTGGATATACAGGTGTATATCTGTGTCAGCTGAGCATGGGCTGCATGTTCACACAGCCCTCATGAACTATGTACATCTTCACGGGAATATTAAGGTGCAGTGTACTCAGATGTTGCTGGCAGGGGGATCCAATCTGTCTGCGACAACTGTTCTTATGTAGGAAATATATAAAAGAGTCAAATGTGTGAATCAACATCTGGTTGAGCAGCCCTTACATTACTTTGTATGGAAAAAAAGATGCTTGATAAGCAATTGTGCAATGAAAGATGAGTCCTAAGGTTACCAAATTGTAAATTATTACTATTATGATTTTCAGTTTTATATGTGTATGTTTGGCTGACAACTGAGCCAGATGTAGCAACAAATTGTAATATGCAAATACGTTAATTTTATCTATGTTTTCATCATGTACATGTATAACTGTAGTGCAGCTTGAACAAAATTTAAAAGGCCAAAAATGAGACAGGCCAAGGCAGATTTCCTAAGACATACCTGTACATGATGTATAGGTGGTAATATGTGATTAACCAATCAACATGTAGCCTAAGGGCAGCTTAACTTCACAAGCTAAACAGATTCAAACCACTTATATATCATGTACATGTATGGCAAAACCTCCCAAACTGAACACCTCCTTATACACCCCCTTACAACTGAACACTTTTTATCTACTCACATGCTCGACCATCCATCAAGGACTAGAATACAATACTGTTGCTTGACAGTCACACTACAGTGTGACCCAAGGATTTATTATTATAAAATATGATAAGTAGTTTTATTAAAACTATCAATACCACAAAAGAGCTAGATGAAAAAATACAAGGCAAAGGCCCAGAAGTAAAGTAGAAGTCCGACCGGTTTCACTGTTAGAGCGGCTCGTCAGGGACTGAAAACATAGCAGTTATGCCTTCTGCTTATACATGTATACTATAGTGTCAACAAGTGTTGCTAACGTGTTATAGTGATGTCACATGCAAGTCGGTTGACCCAACTTGCCTGGGATGTTGACCCATCCGTTTCATGACGTGGTGGTCAGCTGTGGGTAAGTTACATGTGCTGAAGTGTCATGCTCCTTGATGTGAGGGGTACTGTTGGAAGCCACTGGGGAGTCCCCGTGGTACCTATATGGATCCCCTCTCGATGCAAAAGTGGGTTATTTTTGCATATGGTAGAGGTGGTTCATTTAGGGGATCCTGGTTGGATTCCCCTTGGTCATCTTTATGCAGAAGGACAATAAAGGTTAACGATGTGCCCTCATTACTGTTAATTAGTGTTGAAGCTGTTATGTATACGTAATAAAGACGTGTCCCTATTTATCTAAGGATATTCCTTATGCCTGGGGGAATGAGCATAGAACAGTTACAAAAAAAAACTCAAAAGAACTAGCCCTAACATTTATAGGGTGAGAAATAAAGCTGGCACTCCACCCGATTGGAATTATCCATACTACAATCTTACTTAAAACTTGGCAGTTTTGAGGGGACAACACGCCATTCACATATTACGTGCAAGACACGTAATTTTCCTTTCTATGTCCCAATTTTTTCCCATATATTTCCATTATAAGCCAACCTCCCTATACTGAACACCTGGGTCTATACTGAACAAGAACACCCCAAAAGGAACACCATTTAAAAAAAAAAAAAATTCCTATACTAAACACACATTTTAGCTCATTTTTGTGTATTTGCACTGCATAATTACTGATGAGGCTGAAACTAAACAGATTAACTTCAAAGACAGGCTTAATTACTTAAGCTGTTGAGCACCTGTTGCTACTTCTATAGATGACAACAGCAGGGTGAAGGGTGAAAGTGTCAATGTCACTCAACACCTTGCTCCTATCCTCTCTGGGATAACAGGACTAGTTCCCTGTGTTTTCTTTCATCATTGTGAAAAACAATAACTTACAAGTTAAATCATAATTTTGTCTCACCAAAGCCAGGGGATTTAATTTCAAGGAGTACCAGTAGGCTGAAATGAGCAACAACATCTTTCCCCTATCATAGTCAGTACATCGTTCCTAAATGATAAAAAGTTTCAACCTTTGTTTGTTGTTCATTCATTTGACGATGTACATGTAGTTAGCATGGCCCAGCATAATTACCTCAGCTGGTATCAGTATAGTGTGGTTTGGTAACACAAGAAGCCTCAATGTGGAAAACTCCCTAAACCAAACACATCCTATACAGACCACTTTTGTTCAGTCCTAAGGGCATTCAGTATAGGGAGGCTGTATGTACTGTATACACAGTGTAACATACTTATAAGGACGATCATACATGATTACCCATTCAATATGTGGTGTGTGTCCTGCTGAACTTCACAAGCCGAGCAGATTCAAACTACTCACACAAGTTTATCAAAAAAGTTCCATCTTGTCCCGTTTGTAGCCAGTGTATGGTTGGTCTTCAATATGTGGCCATAGTCTAGTCAATAAATGGCTCATTTTTTCGCTGAGAATATTTGTTACATGCACTTTATTCCTTACCACTTGTGTTGCAATCAGGCACTCAAGTGAACGTGCTGTTGGATTTACTAAAACAGATCCATATATTGAATTCTGTACATGCAACAAATACAGCTTTCTTCCACCTAACTGTACCAAGTCTTTGGGTTTAGAAAATTCTGTTCTGTTTGAGTAGTTGATAGTGTATAACAGCCAGTTTAAATCATTACATGTACATGTACCTGTAGACATACGAACAATTTTGTTATACATGATTCTACAAAAAAATTGCATTTTTTTTTTCCTGTTCTTTTTGCCTGATCATCGATCTGCAAACTCGTGGCATAAAATGTATCAATTTAACCCCCTGGGGACAGTATTCACAGCTTTCCTAAGTGCATTCAGGGCTCAGTTCACCCAGATCTGAGGTTGTTGATTTCCTTGTATTGTTCCTGATGTAAGGGGATGAAATGAAGCCACCTAGTATTTAGATTGATACGCTGGTTGGTAATTTTTAATGGAAAAAGTGCTCCTGACACATTGACAGTGAGTTTGTCATGGTTAATCATGTTTACAAGGAATGTGAGTCAATCATCAAATTTTATGCTGAACATTATATCTTTATCTACCATGAAAATTGGAACTTTCAGGTGAACAGAGTACCATGAAATTAAAGAACATTTTACTAGTAAGTAGACAATGGTCCATAGGTACAAGTGCATCGATGATGTTACCACCAAGGATTATAATGATAATTCTTTTGACATAATATTTGTAGCAAATATCACGGAGAAATACAATTTTCATGGAAAATGATTTTCCTTCAAAGCAACACTTTTAGGGTTTCCATGTTTCAAAAGTTGTGACAATCAAATTAATATATGTGTTTGGTGACAGTACAGTGTACCTGGCTTGAGAGACCGCATATCTTTTTAAGACTGCTCTCTGAGAACACTGCTATTTTTTCCATGTTATACCTGTAATGAAAGACCACCTGTTTTGAGAGACCACATTTTGACCTGTCTTAGGGGCGATCTCTTAAAACAGGAACCACTGTATGTCTAAAAATAGAGACAAGAGGCCATGAAAGTCAGGAATCTGCCCTGCATTTGGTAGCCTCCAACCACCAAAAATCACAGAATACATTGCACATACATGCATATGATAGGTAGGAAGGTAGGCAGATAGGTGGGTAGGTCAGTAAGATAGCCAAATGTGGTGCCAGATTTGTAAAGACACATTCCACTTTTATCTTTTGCCAATTTCATGATTTTGATGATTTTTGTGAATTTGGAGTTTTCATTCTTCCGTTTGGAAGTACAGCATATATGGATTCTGTGGTAAGAGTTATATAGAATTCCATATGACCGTGTCATGGGGAATGGATTCAGAGAGCACTCATTTCAAACTGTTTACTGCTTGCCAAAGGTAAAAAAGTGAGATGTCAACCTTCCAACATCAAACAGTCCTAGAAATCAAACAAAACAAAAAAGTGAGACCCGGTTTTTGTATTCACTTCTTACAGTTTATTTTGCCACAAGAATTTCAAAGTTTGAATGAAAGATAAAAAAGTTGAATCCATTTCAAACTGAAAAGGAAAATTGCACATTCACTTTGCACAATTGCTGTATAAGAACAAGACAAGTGACACAAATGACAATGACAAAACAGAATCATCCACTTTATTTACTTTTCAAAAATATATACTTTGTTGGACTTATTTTTAGTTTAATGTTTTTTTTTGCCAATTTTATGGACACCTGTGCTACGCAGAAGTATATCCTTAACACCTCAACCAGGTACATGTACATGTACAAGCACAAGAGCATGCATGTAGAGAGTACCTAAAGGACTGTGGTAATCTTCCACTGAGAAAACACCCTTAGCTTTTAAAGCCAAAAGTAATGACAGTGAAAATGATGATCTGTCTGCCAATCTCTGAAGTTTAATGAGCAATCCATATGTCGGTATGCTGAAAAAAGGATAATTGATGATACAGTAAGCAAACAGATGAATGCTCTGACCTCTCAAAACCCAGCCATTTCGTAGTCAAAACATAAATACTAGTGATTTGGAGGATATCATAAAAGGATGCATTGCTGGATATAACAGGGACATTTGGGATGCTTAAAGCCAAGATAATTTCCCTTGGGAAACATATGGACTACCTGGAAAAGACTGCAGATGAAGTGGAGCATTTTCATAGGTGCAACTGTCTTCGAATGTGGTTTCAGGAAGAACCTGAAAAGGAAAGTGAGGATACAGACCAGCTCATACTAGATCATGCTAAGAAGCTAGTAGGGGATCTAATGCTCAGTGATGTCAGCTGTTCACATCACATGGGCAAATCAGCTGGTGTTGTATTGTCTCCATGCATTCATTGTCAGGTTTAGTTCTCATTATGCATGTTAAGACATGTTCAGTGCAAGGAGAGGCAGCATTGATGGTTGCCTCTCTGGGCATTTGACAAGTAAAAAAGGACCATGTTATGTTTTTGACATGGGAGCTCAAATAGGGGACAACAGCCATCTATACTTGATGGTCCCAGTAGGTGAAGCTCTATACACATGATACAGTAGTTGCTCTTTTGAGAGACTACCCTGAGGGCAGGTTTAAAAGCAGTTACATCAAAAAGTGATCTCTCATTGGAGATCAAATAACATCCCTTGCCAAACTTGAAAGCTTTCTTCTAGCACTCAGAATGCTTTTGAAAAACGCCAGCTTGCAAAAGGTATTGGGAAGCTACTGACCTGAAGGCTTGCATACACTTGATATGTCCTTCAAAAGCTATCTGTAGCTTTCAAAAGTTACCTTAGCTTTAGTAGAGCCTTCACTTAACTTGTAGCAGAGGCAAATTATTTAAGTGAGCTAAGCCCTCACTTTCTAAAAACACTCGAAAGCTAATGGCTTAGCTCTCAAAAGCTAGTGGTATTAGCACTATAAAGCTTGTGGCTTAACTTTCAAAAGCTAGGGCTTTGTTTCAAGAAAATAGGTCAACTGGTACCTTTATGAACTGCAATGATTATGCAGTTGCTAAACTACATGGATTTGCCGCAACTGACAGCAGATACCAGAATGCACTGCATAAAGCTGTGTTCCAAAAAGTTATTTAGTCTATCAGTGATGAATATTGGCACAAATATGATAAATGCATAGTTACTCATGCATGCACACTTTGAGCACACAAAATGTTTAAAATGTACATGTATTCAGTATTTAGGTGCCAACATAATGGTGATTTAATCTCTCAGTTTTCCAAGAGTTCCTGATTCCCTTACCCACTGGGGGATGCATATAGCGTTTACTAGAATTCGAGAGCCGCCACCGCCGCCGCCGCCGGATTTCTTATTTCTGCTATAACTCTAAGGCATATTTACGAATTACATTCTGTTTTGGTGAGGAATTCTTCTGATATACTGTTTGTCAAAATCCGTTGATTTTTTTATTTTTTATTAAGGTTTTTTGTTTTTTGCTGACTCATCAAAATCAGGCAAAATTGTTTTTTCCGTATATATCTTGCTTATGGTTGATCATAGGCCCATGGTTACTATTGAACATGAATAGAAAATAACCTATGCACTTTCTTTTGGTGTTGTTAAATTTGACCTCGAGTGACCTTGAAAGGTCAAACTGAGGTCAAAAGCTTGTTTTCCTTATATATCTTTGTTACAGTTGATCCCAGACCCATGGTTACTATTGAACATGAATAGGAAAGTACCTATGGGCTTTCTTTTGGTGTTGTTAAATTTGACCTCGAGTGACCTTGAAAGGTCAAACTGAGGTCAAAAGCTTGTTTTCCTTATATTTCTTTGTTACGGTTGATCACAGACCCATGGTTACTATTGAACATGAATAGGAAAGTACCTATGGGCTTTCTTTTGGTGTTGTTAAATTTGACCTCGAGTGACCTTGAAAGGTCAAACTGAGGTCAAAATTTTATTTTCCTTATATATCTTTGTTACGGTTGATTGCAAGACCATGGTTACTATTGAACAGAAAAATATTGAACACTCTGTCATGCGTGGGGATGCATATTTGTTTTCGCACAGCGAAAAACTTGTGTCTAGTTTTCAGGAAGACTTTGCCTTGAAACTAAAGATACATTGAAAGGGCTTACCTCTCTCAGTCTTTCTTGTCCAACTTCAGCTTAAACTGGAGGGGAATAACAGGAAGTTCATTTGATTGGGGCATGTGACCATCTATGCTTTCAGACTAAGCAACAGAAAGCTCAGGGAAGTTTGGTTTGAAAGCTAAGGAGAAAGTGCTGGTCTAGGCTTTCTAACTTGACAATTCTGATAGCTTTTGAAAGCTCATTACCATTTGAAAGCTGAGCAGTTTACTCTTAATAGCTTTCACCACTTTTTGGTTGCTAGCGATCATTTCTTTAAATGCTTGCAATTGCATATTTGAGAGAACACAACCTTTCGGAAAGCTTTTCAAAATGCTTAAGTTAAGCTACCTCAGCTTTCAGGTTTGGTAAGGGATAGAGAAAGTTATTTATAGGGACCGGGTGAAAATGGTCTTAGAAGGTAGATGATCTCTGGATGGAGTGGTATGTCAAAAGAATGACTTCTGAATAGGTAAACTAAATCTCTGTAAAAAGATCAAGGTGGGCTACATGTACCTGTAGATCATACAAATGATTGGCCAGAGGGACCTCAAAGTGTACAAATACAAGCTCACAAATGAAAGTACATGTAGTGACTAACTTTTGATAAGTTTCAGTGACTAACTTCTGACATGTTGCCTGTATTAGGTTATGTAATCGTCTCTCCCAGAAATATGACTATGTCAGTTAACAACAAATGTGAATCTAATCTGATGATTAAGTCCTTGTTGACTTTAGGTACAATGATTTATTTCCACACATCTTTTGCAGGTTTGATGCTTATGATTTCAATTAAATCCTATATGCTGTGAATATTTGCATAAATGCCAAAAAGTGCAATGGGACTATGTTACTAAACCTGTCTGCAAATCAATATTTATCTATACATGTACATGTACTGCCAATCAGCACATCACTATTGTGCTTACTCTTCAATGAGCCTATTATTTGATATATGATATTACTTATATATTTTTTTCCACTTCCACCCTAGAAATGCCAAATATTTTGATATCAAATCTTAGTGGATACATTTCATTGTTGATAGGGCATCAGAGCATGCTCTTCTACATGGACCTCTTATTTTGCTGCAAAGCCTGCATGGAATAGATGCTCAGGAAAAGGTGGAAGATTGCATGTCTCCAGATGAGCGGAAAATGTGCAACCAATGATGTGTCAGAGTGTGAAGTGAATGGGGGAGGGGAAAGGATAGGATTGGCAGGTTGATGAACAAATAAGAGGTAGGGATTAATCAAATAGTGAAGGAGGAGCTGTAAGTTTTTATGGGATGATAGGGGAGGCTTTGGAGTGACAGTGGGGAAGGGGGCTGGAATTATGTATATGTGTGTGTGTGTATATATATATATATATATATATATATATATATATATATATATATATATATATATATATATATATATAAACTTTATTTAATGAGGGTACAACTTGGTTAGGAAAATACATAGGTATATTCCTAATCTTCTCCAAGGCCCTCAAAATTGAAATACATAGAGAGTGAAAATTTACGAAACAATACACAGATGGTAAATTTCACTAAGTACACACTAGTGAGACTACTGTAATACCATTAGACACAGCAACATAGTAGGTACATTAAAATTACTTGGTTGTTGAACTTCATGTAAACATTGCAAGCATTCCTTTTAGTCATTATGTGCTTTATACATTCATCTTGAAATTTCTTAAGAGATGGAGCCTTTCTTGTACAGTTATTCAATGTATTCCAAAACACAGCTCCACAGTAGTCAAAAGATGACTTGCGATATTCTGTCTTGGGCTTCAGCAAATACAGTTTATCATCTGTTGATGACCTTAGTTTTCTGTGACTTACTTCTTTTACAAAAACAAACATTTCTCTTAGATAAGCGGGTGCCATATTGTTAAGTATTTTATACATCTCTACTCCTCTTTTGTAGTCAATTCTTTCTTCAATTGACAGCCAATTTAATTTCGTAATAAGGTGCATATAACTGTGTCTACCTTGGACATTCAAGACTTGATACGCTGCAAATTTGTGTAACCTTCTTAATTTTGCTAGCATGGCCTTTTTGCATCCTCCCCATATAGTGCAACAGAAATCAAAATGTGGAAGAATGTAGGCATTGAAATAAATTTTCCTAACATGAAAATTAAGGGAGAAAATGTTGAACTGTAGGGTTGAGGTTGCTCCACTGACTTTGGTGTTCAGCCCCCATGTCAAAAGGGATGGCTTACTGATGATATGACAGATAACATACTTTACTGTAAAATAGATTATTTGATAACCTTTGTCATCCAGCATTAATCAATTATCAATCATTTTACATGCTGCAGATGTGTGTCACTATCATCACAAATATTAGCTATTATTTTGCTACATGTTTTGTTGTATGAGTAATGTCAATCTAAAGTACATACAAGTAATATAAGCAAATATTTGATGTGGTACAGGTTAGAGGGTCAGCTGCAGGGATCAATTGCACTAGTTTCTTTACAGAGGAGACAGGATGACAGTTAACAGGGTTAAAGTACCACAATAAAGGAACATTAAAAGTCCATTAGAGATGGAGATCAAAAGACGTGGACATCAGAATACATAAGAAAGACTAACCACACAGTGGACTTGAATAAATTTGAGATTGCAACACCCAATACTTATAAAGAAAAGCAAGGAAGCTATTAGGATACAAACCTGTAAGGCAGGTGCAGACAGAGACACAGGTGTCCAGCTGATACGTATTTATGACCCAATATTCATAAACTCAAAGAACCAACAGACCACACATCACTATTGGTGACAGTTCCAGACCACGGGGAATGAAATATTGAGAAGAAACTGTGAAACTGCTTGTGGTAAGAAAACAGTGTGGTTCTATATGTATTTACCAAGCTTAAGCATATGTATTTTTATTAAATTTTGGATAAAATTACCATTATTTGATTGGTTGATTTGTACCACGTGTTTATCATTGAGAAATGAACTATTGCCCTCTCGAAAAATATTGCCTTCTTGATAAAGGAGCCTGACAATAGTTTTTGAGGCTGAAAAGACTACATGTATATTGTGTGCATTCTGGTTCCCTGTATGTACATGATGCAATATTTGGACTGGGAACCAGACTACCTGCCCATCAAACAGAGCAATAGTTGCAGCAGCAGAATGTGGTAGATTTGGTGTTCTTAGTGACAAAGATTTGGAGAGTCTGTTAAAGCACTGGACCGGGACACACTTACCATTTCCTGAAATGCATAATTCTGAGTATCAGTGCTGCTATATGTATTTTAATTTAATTTTCCATTCCGTGGTTAAATTTTATCCAAAATCTGATAAAACAAATAGTAGCTGTTTTATCTGGGTGTTAGTTAAATTACGATACCATTGAGTTGATTGAGTGCCCCAGCTGAACTAGTTATTGTCTTCGGTCGATGGCCTCGGGCAATAGTTCAGCTGGGACACTCGACCAACTCTTGAGATTGGGATTTGGGCTATTTTCCCGTAAAACAGTATTTTTTTATCCCACCTGTGTCTCGACCCACTGCAAGGATACCTGGAGCATGACTTGTCAGGCATAGTGTAGTACAATGTTGTGCAGAAACTTTCAATATTCAGCTTTAGCATTTTAGGTAATTAAAAACCATTAAAGTATTACAGATAACATGGTACACGTATGTGGCTTGGAAAGTTGTTAGCATATTATCAGTTTATTATTTTAATTGATAGGTTTCATAAAATTCTGATCTCACCATTTGAGTGTATTGAAAAAATATAAAATCGATATTTACATGTATGGCCATGGGTACCCTGATGCGTTCCTTTTGGTGGCAAAGGTAAAAGGAGAAAAAAGTGGAAGAGATACAACAAAAGATTATTGCAAAAAGGAACTTATGAAACTGAAGGGAGGACAGGGATGGCCTTTAAGGATATATATCAGGTTACAATGGGATTAACCATCATTTTTGCTATTTTCACACATGTTATGCACTTTTCCTTTAAGTTTTGTATGCCGGAATCGATTTCATGTTGTGCAAAGGAAAATTGTGAATTTTGGTAAAAGTATTGGGCCTGGTTCTCACTGTTTGGTGTGATTTCGGCTGGGGACTAGCTGAGCTTCTATGCTCCGCCCTGCAGGAATCCAACAGGAGCCTCATTTACATACAGCAGGTGTGAGCGCTTCTGCGCACGCTCCGCACAAGCAGACTACGATCAGCTGGGCAGGCAAACCCCATTATCGCTTTGTGTACAACTCTCCTTTGAACATATCCATGTAAACTGAGACTTCCATCCTCTTGTTGCGCCAATACTTGTTCTTTCGCTCAGTTTCAGAGTTCCAACTTTACAAGTTGCACACACAGCAACGGCATCAACACAAGCCTGCAACTGAGAAGAGTCCCATTATCGGTATCCCTCTGGCTGTTCATTCACATCTTTGTTCACAACAATCTGACAGTAGATCTAGCCTCGTGGATCACAAACTCTCCGAGTTTCTGAGCACTAGCACTGCAAAATCGTTTGTCCAGACCGGGTTGGCTTGTGGATGTTGTGGTGTTCACCGAATCAGTATCGGTGACCTTGGCCCCGACTTCGACCCTGACCCAGCAATGCCAGACTCGCCCGGGGTCTCCGTTACCGGCGTTAGGCTCACGTCGGGTTGCAGGGTCGTCTCCACTGGAGGGAACTGATTGTAGTATGATCCTAGATCAGACGCCTTGAGTTCACTTGCAACTGACGCGGGCATCGGTCTGCCCCTAGGTTTTTTCTTTCTCGGCATCTTTGCAATAGCACTTTCTAATCACACAAATGTAAGCAACGATCCTCTGAACTTGATAGAAACTTTCTGAACTGAGACTGAAGTTCCGATTTACTGACACCTGTATTGGGCCCCCACGCAAGACGTCAAACATCGTAGATCCCGGTTGCCCCGTAACCACCTGTCAGTCATTTGTCGGCCAATCAGGGTACACTTGAGAAACCCCAACATGGAATCTAAAGTGACAGATGAGCACGTTTATAACATTTTTGGATGTAAAACCTCTAAAATAAAGCATTCTTTGAAGTTTGATGCTCCAAACTTGTCCATTTACTCAACAGGTAGGAGTGCGTAACGGAATACCAAGGTGTCATTGCGATCAAAGGCCCAAAGAATAGCGTAAGTCCTATTGAAGTCGGCATTTGCTTTGAAAGCGTTTTTCTCGGCATCATTCCTGGCCTTTGTTTCTCAACTTCTTGTGAAATCAACTTCGTCAGTTTTGCTCATAAAGACCTGGGGTTTGTGGCAAACTGTTCACAAGAATATAATCTTTAAAAACGTGTCTCAGATTTTTTCTATGTTGAGTGGTTTTCTCTCTACAGCGAGCCAAAAGTCAAAACCTTTGATGTAAGAATGGAATGTCATCTTTTCAACTTTAAACGTTAGTATCTCCACAATAGCGCAAACAATGAAAAAAGTGAGACACGTTTGTGTAGAAAATCATGTCTGCTAGCTTTTGCAACAGAAATGCATATGCTCAAGCTCAAAATAAAAAAGTGGATTTAACAATTGTGTGATTTTTTTATGATCACTTTACCTGATTGTTGCGTCAACACAGAAGAACTGGTACAAATGAAAATGCTATCAACTGATTTCCAGATTTGTTAGCTTTCAGGAAATATATAGTTTATGGTACTTTTAGTGTATTTTCAGACTCTTATTAAGTCATTTGTAAGACTCATGCGTAACCTGATATATACCCTTAACTAACAGGGTTAGAAATTGTTGTGTGAAGTGAGACCAGGGGAGCACTACTTTGAATACCAGAGAATCTTCAGTTGGTTAAAGTGCCTAGCTTTTGCTATTTGACCACCGATATCCCTGCACACATTACAGTGGTACCTGCTGTATATGCCCCCCCCCCCTTCTGCCAAGAAAAAGTGGCCACATACAGCAGGTGACCTGTCACCACAGGTGAATTTTACAAAGAAATTGAGTCCTATGTCCGAGCTTCGTGACCACAAAAAGCAATGTTGCTGCTCACGGCAGTGGTTGCATATAGCAGGTACCACTGTATAAATGTGTATTTTTTATATGTCTTAAAATGAAACATGGAGATTCATTATTACCCATTTGGAACATATATTTTAAGCTTGACCATTTTGATAAATTCGTGTTTGAGATCTCTACATATTCACTTTGTTAGCATGCAGGGCATGAGTTTTGTTTAAATTGACAAATAAACCACATAGAAATCTATAGAAGGTCATACTAACCAAAAGTCGAGATCATTTTGCATGAATTGCAAAAATTAAAAAAAGTTATGGCACTTTTACCCCAGCATGTCCCATGTTACGCAACAAAATAAAAAAATTGACCAGGGGCTGGCTGTGCTGATCCCAAAACTGCCCAGGGTGCTAAGGGTTAAACACTGTTTTTTTTTAATTTCGACTTTACTTTTTTGATCAGGGGGTACGACTTTTATGCCAGGTTTGGACTGGGGATCAGATTTTTGGTCTCAAAATATACCCTGCGACTTTTACGCCAGGGCGACTATTATGTGGAAAAATACGTACTTGTGTGCTTATGCATAGACAAAATGACATGTACATTGGATATTTACACATACAGGCACGCACACACACACATATATAATCATGCAAAACATAAATTCATTCACATACATAATGTTAATTATGCACATTGTTGATCTTGTCCTGGCTTTATGCTTCACTGTGTAAGTCCACAAACATGCTTCAGAATAACCTGCATGATTTAGATGTGTCCCAATGAATCCCTATATCAGAGACAGTTTTTGAAATAGACTGAAATGCTGATCTCCTATATACATGTACTCCATGCCCACTGTTAAACATTCCATAATTATTATGAGGAAAGATCATCAGATATTAATCATGAGCTGAGCATTAACGCAATTGATGCTTTTTTATGGAGCTATTAAAGCAGCAAGCAAATACTGTCCTATGACAGTTGCAGTAGCTATAACATCAATATATCACAACACAGATCCACACACCTGGTTAATACCCAAAACACAGCTTCTCCTCACCAGCAGATGGGTGATCCAGAAGTGTCAACTGTGTGCACTGGGGGGTAACCAATTAAGATAAGCTGAGTGTTGTGTTGAATACACAACTCCAGCTTGCTGGTCTCATTATGAAATCACATCAGGCTCACTGCCAATCAGTGCTTTTTGCTCAAGCACTAAACTGTTAAGTATTAAAAGTGTGTGTGTCAACACACACTTTGCTATTTTTCCTAGAATTAATTAATTTTTCTTTCTTTCTTTCTTTCTTTCTTTCTTTCTTTCTTTCTTTCTTTCTTTCTTTCTTTCTTTCTTTCTTTCTTTCTTTCTTTCTTTCTTTCTTTCTTTCTTTCTTTTCTCTCTCCCTCCCTCCCTCCCTCGCTCCCTTCCTTCCTTCCTTCCTTCCTTCCTTCCTTCCTTCCTTCCTATTAACTTTTACTATGGGGTTATTGACCATTGCACATCTAATGAATCTAAAACAAATGTTGTAGCAATTTAAATTATGCTAATAAATTTGTAAGTCATGGGTCATGAGAAGTCGGTATTGAGCATATTGAAACGCAGTATGGTGTAGAGTGTTGCCCTTTGAAAAAGAAAGTGTTTAATGATTGAGAGTCTTGTCATTGTTAACATTGATATTCCAGTTCTGCAGTACAAGCAAGTATGTATATGTATGTACATGTATACAGGCTATTACCAGTAAGCAAAGTCACAAGCCTCAACTAATTTAGGTATTCCAAGTAATGCACAGCTGAGATTCTCTACATGTACATGCCATTCCTTGTGCGTTTGTGACAGCATTGGCACCACAGGTGTACTGGTAAGTAATGAGCTACAAGGCAGCTGAGGGAGGAAGGAACAGATGGATTTTGATTCATTTACATACTGGGGAGGGACAAAATTAGGTGACATGACGGAACCCACAGCAGCCACCAAGCTTACATGGAACTTGATAGAGCTACTATAGCCTCAGCTGATATTTCGAGTTTCAAGTTTGAAGTTTTTATTCAACATATAACATGAAATAACTGCAGCATTCATTTACAGAAAAGAAACCCTATTGGGCTTATAAACTCTGTTAGGAATACAATTTACATATTGATAAATATGAATACATCACAAGAAATATAAAGGTTAATCTATCTCAGAGTCACTCTAGTACAGTGTATATAGTTATAAATTAAGACTTTACATAAAAGTATTTAAGTTCTCGTTTAAACAAATGGAATGAAAGTAACTGGCATGATGCTAAAGGTAATTGATTCCAAATCTTTGTTCCGAGAAATTTAATAGAAAATGTGGAAAGGTTGGTTGAAAACAGTATTTGAAATTCTTGTCATTATCAACATGCCAGTGCTTTTCAACAAATATGTACAGTATGTTTACAGACTGTTATTGTGAGAAAATCCACAATAGGATTTACACGTGTTGATGCAGTACATGTACTAACAAATTCCACTCATGGTGTTCCTTTGTATCAGTGACCGGGATGGCTCCACAGCTGTATTTGCTAACCACATTCAGGCTTGGATAATATGCACATGTACATATATATATATATATATATATATATATATATATATATATATATACACATATACAGTAAGGCCGCGTTTAACCGTCACTTGATAATTCGGCACCCTTGAAATTCGGCAGCAATGAGCTGTGAACGGATTTCCCCCATTGATTTACTACATGATAATCCGGCACCCTTGAATTTCGTCACCGGCATGTTAATTGCAGAACAAAAGGGCTTTTTTCAATGTAATTTGCCTCTTTAATCCGTCACTTGATATTCAATGGAGCATATACCTTGCAATAACATACCTAATTGCGCCGTACCGCATAATCAACAATCACCTGAAGTGTTCCGAACAAGTTCCGAGTTGATAAGATGTTTAATTGTTCCCGCCTTAAATGGTTAAATTTCATTGCAATGGCCAAAATCCAATGAGGGATTTTGTGGTGACGACGTAGTAAAAGTTCGGCCCAGAGAAGAACAAGTAAAAGATATGAAAAGTGAGCGCAGTAAACAAAAAAAGATTTCGGATTTCTTTGTGCCAAAATAAGCTATTAAAGGCAAAATATGTCCAAATACGTGTGTGAGATATACATTAGGGTTGGGACATTTATGCCCGCTCGCTCCAGTAATTTTGAACGTAACATTAATTGTACATATGGAGATGACTACACTGAATGAAGTTTTTTTCCTATAATTTGCACGTTTCGTTTTTAAAATTTCATATGATTGGTAATATGTGTATGTGATTATGTTTTTTTTTTAACTCATTGTTAGGTGCAAATTTGGTCTCTTATTCTCTATATATCCTGGTAATTATACTGTGATTTGTTAATCTGGCAGCCTTGCTAATCCGGCAAAATGACCAAAAACAGATGGTGCCAGATAAACGCGGCCTGACTGTATATATATATATATATATTAATATATAGCATGTTTGCATTGTGACAGGGTGGTCTATATTGTGTATTGTGGGGTCTGAGTTAGTAACTCGAAGCCTGCCATTGAAACATTATCTTTCCCTCCCCCTAAATATTGGTGGAAATTTCACTCTGATTCCATTGTATTCACGTGTATTCTTTATAGTAAAACGTCAAATACATGATGAAAAAAAATGCCAAAAATAATTGTGGGAGTTTAACATTAAATTTGTTGTGTGGCTTCACAATAATAAAGCAATCACAAATAGATCTGTATTAACCCTTTCCCCCTTGAATTAAGACTGAGTCAACAGCTTTCCTTGGCATGGGTTGGGCACTTAGTAAAAAAACCCATTATCCATTATTTCATTAATAATAAGTAGATTAAATAATAAATTCAAACAACATTGGTTTTCTAAACATCTAAAGTCTTTCCACAAAAGAGAAGTGATTGTGCACATTTTGTTTACATCTGCAGCCATTGCCAGTACTCGAGGATTCACCCTGAGGTCAATTTATTTTTGTAATGCTGTGCTCCAATTTAAAAATTAGCAAGATCATTGAATGAAATCAAGGCTACTGCTCCCACACATATCAACAATTTAAATCATTAAACGTAAATCCATCACATAAATAATTGTTTGTGAACACTGTCGGTACTTGCCCAGTGTTGTATCGTATCATGTCCATTGCTAATTCTTGATATCCAAGCGTTTTATCAAGCCATGGCAAGGCCAAGTCAACCAACGTTGTCTGCACGTGTCCCTTTGGAATTAGCCAATGTAAGCCATGGCAAGGATAAGGTGACTGACGCCTGTCCAATTCAACCTCAAATCACACACTATTCTGTAACTTTCTGTTCTTTAATTATTTGTTCATGTGTCACTTTATTCTCTGCTTCCGTGTTTATAATCCTCCACAGTCCACAATTTGCATGGAAACAAGATATCAAATCTTATGTGCAACAGTCTCTATTTGAACATTGTCCTGCTACCAAAAATCATGTGACCCAGTTTACTGGTGCATCAAAAAAAGAGAATAAGAATACTGGAACTGGAAATATCTTCCAATCTGAACAGTGTTAGTTCTTTCATCGTTAGGGGAGCAGTCCTCAATGGGCCTATGTCCATTCACCTCCAGATTCATGGAAAGTGAACTCTATAATGCCAGGTTCATTACCTTGATTGTGCCTAACTTTCATTACTATAAGGAGCAATTCATTGTAATTTTTTTCTTTGTTTCTTTTTTTTTATAGTCTGAAATTACTCTGTATTAAGTACTGTGTCAATGTATGTTATGATTGTCACCTCCTCGTTTAGATGTTGTGTTTCCGATCTGCTGCATAATGGACAGAAAAGGTTGTCTTTGCTGATAAGAAAACGTTGACTATACATTTTGCCATACCAAGCTGATAAGTTATTGTAATGTGACCCACATTGCTTGTAATAAATGGAATGATTATTTATGACTTCATTCATCTATATTCATATTCGATATATTAAAGTTGCATAATGAGATGCTTTTCTATTTTGCTTTGATCTACATTGTGTGTGTGTGTGTGTGTGTCTGTGTGTGTGAAAAACACATTTAGGCCTAAATATGTCCATAAATGAATGACAGGGTATAGAATTCACATAACTCCCAGTCACTGGCTCTCTGTGCCTGTCCGTGCATGAGCAGCATGTGCAGAGAGCCCTCGACCTAGTTCGAGATCTGCTGACGGGCGAATCCGACAACAAAAGCTCATCCTCTGCCTCGGTGTCCAGGTCCGAAGACTCAGGACTAGCGAGGAGAGTGGTAATACCTAAGGCCTCTTTGAACAACATAATACCCAAGGCCTTGTCGAACAATGCATTGTCTGAGGGGGATGGAGCACCCACCTGTGACAGCAGGAGATCTGACACCATGCCTGGCATAGGGGTAGTGAGAACCTCTGCATAAGTAGTCGCTGCCACAGATGCTGCCTCAACCTGATCATCCCACATGGGGGTAGTCATGCAGGAGAGTCAAGGGAGGCTCATACCCCAAGATCTTGGCAGCAGCCGACAAAGACGTCTGCTGGTTACAGATTACAGTTGTGATTGGCTGGTTGCGCATCCCAACGGAGATAGTCCGTAATTGTGAAAAAACTGTGTTTTCAGGATGCTGTAGCTTCTGTTTAAATAAAGTTAGCTAAGTCAGGTTTGCTGCAACGCAGAGTTGCTTCATTGGTGGTCATATAGGTGCACTGTCTTCCAGGCCAGGTGGGAACTTTATGGTGGGGAAGGACAATGATGTGACCCTGGCAAGAGCACAGTTCATACACCTGTATAAAGCTGACATCCAGGTGTTGTTTCGTATTTCAATTATCACAAATTAACGAGCTGGGAATTGTATGACAAAAATCCGTCCATATTTTTCTGACATTTTTATCTGTTAAATGCCGTTCACGGAATTTCAAAATACCAAAATGCTGATTTTTTAGACTGAAAAATGCTAATATGAAAAATAGAAGGATTTATAACTGTGGTCTGTGGCCTGCTGGCTGGAGAGATATGGCTGAGTCTCCAAGAAGCCGTTATCTGGGACCTCGGCCGATGCTGACTGAACTGCCAGGCTTCATGTCTGAGCGAGAGCTGAGTCAAGGTATAAGCAGTGAGCTGCAATGTGGATATTCTAAAGGAAAATTCAGTTGATTTAAAGAAATTGTTACATTTCATGACAAGATATGGACTGAAAGAACATAACAACAGATACTGGCACATGCATTGACCATATATATTCCACTATCAATGGAATTTCACTTGGTGACTTCCTGAACTATATATTACTCTCACCACAAAGCAATACTTACAGTATTTGATATATAAAAAACTACTAGTAGATACAGAGGTGTAAACTTGATGTGGCTGAAGAACATTTTGTGCCTCAGCAAAATTACTGTTCATGAGTATGTGAGTGAATTTATGGCTCCCTGAACACTGCATGAAAGAGTGAAGGTATGTGCTCAACATACTTTCATAAGAATACATTGATTGTATATTATTTATTCCCTTTTGTGGGCAGATGCTGAGGGGTTTTAAGACGTTAGCCGTAATATTTTTTTCTGTGTATACAGGTTCATGCCTGTTAGAAATTACAAATGAAAATCTGACCTAATTCCCCTGATCACGAAATACATAAGATAGTTATATTTGCCGTGGGATGTTTTTTTTTTTATACATGTTAAATTTATATTCTCCAATAAGATGTAGTATCAACACTGGCAAATTACAAAATAAAGACTTAACTGAAGTTTTGTAGTTATGCCTGATTCTGTTTGAGTATTTGTGACACAAACCAAAGAATCTCAATTTGTCAGGATGCACTGGCAAATGACTGACATTAATCATTATGCCCATGAAACACAACCCAGTGCTCCAAATGGCCTTAAATTATTAAATTTACATTTGGGCACCGGTACATAATTTGACAAACATAAACATAATAGTCAATGGAAGGAAAAAAATACATGTTTAAATGTGTCCCTAGCAGAAGCATATTAAAGACTAACACAGCACTAGGCAGATAAAAGCTGATAATTGATCAGTCATTATTATTGTTGTATTCTATTTTGGTACATGCATTTGAAAAGGGGGCTATTTGAAAAGAGGTCGGTGAATGCAGGTTTATGAATGTACAATAAACATAGTTTGCTTTCATGTAGGGTGTCACTTGCAATATTGCATGACCAAGCCACATAGCCTTCTGCAGTATTTTTGTCATGAGCATGCAGACTTAAGAGACACATATAAAAGGTATTGTCTGAACATGCAACTTTATTATGGCTTTTGGCACCATAGTTCATGTGAGCAGGTACTCTGTGCCGCCTACACACAGATCGGCTTCTTCAAAATAGTGTGAGAAAAAATGGAATGTCGATGAAATTGTCAACCAAAGCAGTTTTAGTGCCAGTATGCTTTGTGTCATTGTAGCTGGAGGTACAGTTATGCTTGCATTAAAGTTAACATGTACAAAATACAGCGATACTTTAGCAAAGAATCAGCAATGCCTTTGCTGAAATGGAAACACTCTGAGAACATTATTGAAATGCTTTGAAAAAAGATGTTTTGTTCTCCAAAAGTGTTTCAAACATATGTGTATGTGTTTCATTTTTCAAAAGTGATTCATATATGATTTGAAATGCACTGTTCACTCCTTTTGTTCTCCAAATGCATTTCAAATGTGTTAAAAGTGTTTCTCACACATTGCCCAAAGTATTTGGAATATTTTCTCAAAAGCGTTTCAAGCATTTGGTCAAAAGGTTGCAGAAATTTGGCAAATGTTTAAAACACTAAGCATATAGCTCCATTGAAGCTGACTGTAGAAACTCTCATAACTGTGCTGGTCATGCTGCTTGATTTCAAAATTTGTTACCAATTTTCTTGTTTGTTTTACAGTAAAATCTTTCAAAATCTTCGTAGAAACTGCTGAGCTAATTGCTTTGAAATTCAATAAGGACACTTCTGGAGACATTAATGTTTTTCAGCAGGTGGCGTTGTAATTATTTTTTGCTTTTTAAAGAATTTTGTGCCATTCACTTTTCTTGATTTTTTTCTCTGAACTTTTGAATTGGAATCCTCTTCAGACTTACTGGGAATGCACGTGGAGTTGTTCTTCACCAATTTGTTCACTAGATGGTGATGCTGTAATGTTCTGATTTTTAACAGTTCTCAAAAGTAGGAAAATTGTGAGGGCATATGTTCATGTCAGCAACGGTGATGATGGTGTTAAACAAAGACAACCTTGAAATCATTCTGAAGTTGACAGGACCACTTTAGTCTTTGCATGTAAGGGCAGCTGAGTACAGGACTGTCACATCAAATATGAAATATTGTCTTCTCTTGTATGTTCCAAAAAGTAAAAGAATCATAGTGCTTGATTGCTTGATTCAAGTAGGCCTTATGAAAAATACAATGAGGCTAATTTAGCTGCAAACCTACAATTAATTATAGTCTTGTGGTCATTGAAGATTGCTCAAAAATATTTGGAAATGCAAGTTGTTATGCACAGTTACTGTTGAAAAGTCCCTCAGGTAGCAACCTTGTAGTGAAAGAATTGAGTAAATGCTGACCAGAAAAAAGTCATTTATTCTCAATTTTTGTGTCTTTGGATATTA
Source organism: Hermodice carunculata (assembly GCA_964020975.1). Lineage (NCBI taxonomy): Eukaryota > Metazoa > Annelida > Polychaeta > Eunicida > Amphinomidae > Hermodice > Hermodice carunculata. The sequence goes on along the minus strand of OZ026615.1, from coordinate 27,462,543 downwards.
ATACTTTGTGACATATGCCATGTGTACATCTGTGTTCTTTTTATTTTGTAACATGTCATTTTCATGTATGTGAGTTGTGTGTTCTGTTGTGATCACAGGAACACGAATACACATGATTTTCCTTGACATTCTTCTCAGTAACGTGAAGATGTGCCAAGCAAAATCACAAATAGTTTGACATAGGCCTAACCAAGAGAAAATTCATAAGAGTATACCAGTTTGAATGTCATGAGATGTGTCTGATGTATCATTTGTAAAGACTGAGCTAATGCAACAGTGTTTTACAAGTATATCTATAACGAAAGGGCCTGCTGCTCATGAGCATTTTATGTAAATCCATTCTTTTTTCATTGACCAGATTTGCCCTGTAACATACAAATGAACATATTTAGACACTGCATTAGGTCACATGACCAGGCTGGTTTGCGACACTTAATTTAACTGTCTGCAAGTTTGTTGTATCTGGATTGTGTGCCTTTCCCATGCGACGTTTGGGATACCTTAAAACATGAGTCCTTAATTTATTCATTGATGTGACAGGGGTTTTTCCAGATGTGGTTTTGTTTGTTTTTTTTTGTTTTTGTTTTTTTTATCTCACATTTCGGTTTCGTGGAAAAAAAAAGAATCACAAATTCAATGAATTAGCTTTGTAGACATTTTTTTCCTCAGGAGATTGCATTTAAACTAGTTAAGATGAAGATATGACATAGAGAAGAAAAACATTGTCATGTGAGAAAAATAAATAAGTCTGAATCATGAAGAGGACTGTAAGCTCATAGGCCTACCATGTAATATAGGCAACATTTCAAGATGGACTCTCTATCATTGCCCATGTTGAAACCATGTCGTTCCATAAGAAGACAATTGAACTGCAGAGGTTTCCAAAACTGCATTTAGTCCAGAGACTGAGGTTTTATACCTATGCTACAGTCACATTGTTAATGTCAATGCAGTCAACCATATTATTTAAAACTGGCGACATTGATTTGAAGCTTCAATTTCAAGGCTTCATACATTGCTTTGGTGATTCTGGTCTACATTAAGGCAGGCATAAAAATAAAACCACTCTGAAGTTACAACAATTCACTGGATTGAAATTTGGTATACATTCAGAAAGTGTCTGTAGGAAATTTATCCTTTGAAAAGCACTGGCTCATGAAGTATTGAAAGATGTACAACCGAAAACCTCACTATTTTGTACAAGTCACATGATCTTATGGACCTCCTTTGCAGGAATTTTTTTGCACACATGGCATGGTATTGGTCTCATTTCTCTTTCATTGTTGAATAGGAAGTGGCGGAATTCATCTAGGCCTCAAGCAACTGACTACAACATGTTGTGGCATGGTTTAACAAAAAAAAAAATTACCTGTCACATGGCAGTTTTAATGTTACTTTCCCGTGATGGCGTCCCAAGTGACTGAAATTGGTATCAATCAAAACAGCCCATCGTAATGTTCCATTCATTTTATTATTTGTTCATGCCTATTTTAGAACAACAAGCTAGCTACCCACACATCACAATTAGCCAAGATAAAGCTGAAGGTCTTGGTGTTGGAGTCGATCATCATCATTTCACTGTTATAAAGTACTCATCAAATGTTCATCAGTTTTTTTGGGTGTTTTGAAATTATAACTGTTTACAACTGAATCAACTTTAGGCTTTGTAGGTGGAAATTTAAAGAGTTTAACACCTCTAATTGAAATACAGCGCATGCGCTTCAAAAACTGTAATAATCTGGTGAAGGCCAGGCCTAGCTGGTACTCAATTGTGAATACTTCTCGTGTTTAAATTAAAATAGAAAGTTTCATTTGGCTAATGTGTTACCAATATTGAAATAATTGGTCTGAGTGATTACAATGCAGTTGAAGTTGATGGAGAGAGTAAAGTATTACATATAACATTACAGATGAGGGAATACCAAACTTTCATTGTCAGCGTGTAGAAATGAAAACAAGTTGCTGAGCATGTTCAGAGAAAACAACACCCACAGCATTTGTAAATGAAACCATACTCTGAGAAGAAAACTTGTTTTTAAATTGAAAAATCCATTGCATTTAAAACGCAGGTCTGTAAACTGAGAGCCCATTGCATTTACAAACTCAAATGCCAAACTTTCAATCCATACTACAGAACCATACACAATGCATTGCAAAGAGAGAGTAACACTTTCTCTGAGGTGTTAAAATGCATTGTTCAAAGTGTTTGAACGTTTTGGACCACATGGCGCTTAGTGTTTGAAACACTTGTAATACTGAAATAAAACACTTTGGAATGGTTTGAAATGGAAACTGAATGGCAGTAAAATGCCAGCGATGCATTTAGCCATTAAATTTCAGATGGGTGTAACTGTACATGTGTAGGTTGCAGTTACCAATTAAGAGACACAAAAGTGCAGTCTTGTGACATTAAATGGGAAACATTGTATAGCCTCTAACACTTATTGGTTATATAGAATCTTACATGGCAGTGAGTGAGTTACGATTTTTCTCTCACGAGGGATCGTTGTTGGTGGGGAAAATCACGAGTGACCGCAGGTCACGAGTGTTTTTCCCCACCAACAACGATCCCGAGTGAGAGAAAAATCGTCACTCACTCACCGCCATGTAAGATTTTATTTATTCTATGTTTAATCGAGTATTTACCGCAAAAATTGTCGCTCTTGTTGCTTAGGTGTCACCATTTTGAAGCGGAGACTTTTCACTTGGAAATGTCAAATCTGGTGTGCCGTGTTTGTTGACGTTCATCGCAGTTATTCAACGTCACCCGTGACGTATAATTAAGCATAGCTCGCAGACGTTTGATTTTGTCTAAATGTCAATGCATTACGTCACTGACGCAGGCGCGTCACGATTCACTTGTAACAATGTTTAGGTCATGTGACCTACCGTGAGTTACTATTTCTGGATTTCACTCCAGAAAATGATAACTCACTGCCAAACATAGAATAAATTATAATAATACATGTAGGAGTGTGGAGGTTAATCCTTGTATAAGAGCAGTGGTTTATATTATTCACTGCAGAATGATTCCTTTTGCTTAATTACCATAATGGTTTTTACCCCTCAGCCCTTAAAGTCAATGTTGAGCTCAAACAACAATGACCTTAACCCCATCTCAAGGTCAGTAGGGTCAATTCTCTTTGAATTTCTTGTTTACAGTATGGGAAGAACAGGATAAGCTGAGATATGACAAGACTTTTATAGCTTTTCACACTGGTTAAAGTCTACATCAAGTTCAAAGGACAATAACCTTGACCTGAATTCAAGATCACTGGAATCAGTTCTGTTTGTGTTTCTTGCACATAACATATTTGGAACGAGGTAAGGCAGGATCACAGAACCTTAACAGTTGATCACCATTGTAAGAGTTTTTCTTGAGTCAGAAGGGTAGTGATATTGACATTACTCTCACATAAAGCAATAGTTGCAGCATTCGATGTTTAAAACTACAGAACTGTACAACAGAAGTTTGTCATTTATCTTGGATTTTTGGTCAATCATAACTTAATAAAATGATGCTGATAAACTCTGTGTAAGAAACAAATGACCAACAGAGAGATTAAGTTTCTCCTGGTAGTACTGCACCATGACCCATACCTTCATAATTTCATCCACCAAAGTATATAGATTTCATTATAATTATATGGTAAGAACAAATGTAGTGCATGCTGAAAAAATCACAAGAATTGGTCACTATTATTCACTTCACCCCATTACAGTGATCACACGTATATGGAAGTTGTACTGTTCAGTAATTCACAAAATCCTGAGTTTTGTTCACAAAACCGTGGGTTTTGCTTTTCAAAACCCTGGGTTTTGAAGCGAAACCCTGAGTTTTGCTAACAAAACCGTAGGTTTTATCACAAAACCCTGGGTTTTGTTAGCAAAACCCAGGGTTTTGTTACAAAACCTTGGGTTTTGCTGAGTTATTGAATTTTGATATCATTTTGGACAAAACCCTGGGTTTTGCTACAAAACTGTGGGTTTTGTGTACTTAACCGTTGGTTTCATGAACAAAACCCAGGGTTTTGTAGCAAAACTTTGGGTTTTGAGCACAAAACCCACAGTTTAAGAGCAAAACTACGAGTTTTGATCACAAAACCCTCGGTTTTGTTATTTTTTGAACAAAACCCACAGTTTTGTTCCTAAAACCCCCGGTTTAGCCTGAAAACCATGGGTTTTGTAACACTTTGAAATAACAGAACAAAACCGTGGGTTTTGTGAGATTGCAAAACTCTGGGTTTTGTGACATCACGAATCCTAGGGTTTTGAAAAGGTGCAATACCCAGGGTTTTGTAACCAACCAATCATGAAAGCTGTTACTTGGTAGGCCTTGCCAGGCTACTCAACTTAAAAATTGCATCAAACTACAAGTGGCTCAGTTATTGTGATCAATAACATCATTATTGGTTACCACGCACAAAGTCTACCTCTTTGCGACACGATGAGAATATAAGTTATGCATTAGTTAAAGGACGAGAGGTTGTGCATCCAGTGTTCAAGATAATCCACACACCGGAGTGAAGAGCCGCATGGACTATTGAATGCACAGCCTCGAGTTCTTTAATTTGTGTAAAACATTCAATCCTTTGCAAATAATTAAATTATCGCACGATATATGATGGAGCCCTGGAAATTTTAATCTAAGTAGCGTTTTCGGTCCCATTCTTCAGCCATTATTGTCTGAAATATTCAACAGTTATTGGTTGCGGTCATCTTGGCTTTGACTGGCGTGACCTAGATGTGAAAGAGTAAACAAAGGCGCGTGGTCCGACCACCATCAAATATGACTCTGAGACAGAAACCTTTCAGCATCCTACAAGCAAACGTGGCCACGTGCCTAGCGTGTTGGACTGCAGATCACGGGGTGTCAGGATCGATCCCAACTAACTTTTTTTATTTTTCAATCATTCAATTTAATCGAGTGTAAATTTCGCACTTGGAAATTTCTCAATGTTGAAGTTGTTGGTTCTGGCGAAAGAACAATACTGTGACGCCAGAAAATGTATAGTGGAAATGCCTAACCGGCTTTTGGTTTGTTCAACTTGTGTTTATTTATCAATTGGTCAATTTGGTGGACGTGCGTGTACACTGAACCATTCGACAGTTCTTGAAAAGGTGCCAGGCAATCTTGCGTGACTTGCAGTGCCCCTCAACAAAAAACTTGTACACAACTCAGTACTGGGAATAGGTAGTTTGTATGGGGGTAGTGGCGGGCACAGCCTGGACATGCCGTTACAGACGGGGTTTTCACCCTTCCGGTTGCAGAGCTCCCGAGGAAGAGCTTTAGTATCTTTCACCAGAGCTGACACAGAAATAGACGCACAATTCTGAATAGTGGGAATGAAGTTGGAGTTAAAGAATACCATGTAACAATTTAAGACTTAGTCGTGTTGAGATAATTATCACCACAATGTGATGTGGCAGTCATTTTTCAATCAACGGTCACATAATTACTGCAGGCAGTGGCACAACATGCGGTGGATTTCAACGACACGGCACATCAGAGGCCTTATGCTGCCAAAACTTCAGCCCGGTCGCACAGTCCCAGAAACTGAAAATCGGGTCTTAATCTATTAAATTTCTTAAAAACACATATACGATATACTTCTTATATGTTTTCTCTTGTAGTACCTAAAATATAAGCTCATGAAGTGCACACAGTGATAAAATACACGACGTTTAAGTTGCAAATCGATGGAAGTTTTCAGAGATCTGCCATCTTAACATGATATTGGTTTACAGCAAGTTCATCAAGCAAGCTGTGTTGTGAGTGGTTGGTGTATCCATATGACCAATTTTGCGGTAAAATACAAAACCATGGGTTTTATGACGTCACGAATCCCAGGGTTTTGCGAATTATTCAAAACCGTGGGATTTCTGACGTCAGAAAACCCTGGGTTTTGCAAATAATTGAACAAAACAACTGCAAAACCCAGGGTTATCATGACAAAACTCAGGGTTTTGAAACAAAACCGTGAATTTTGTGAAAAGATGGGATAACAAAGCAAAACCCTGGGTTTTGTTACAAAACCCAGAGTTTTGTGTACAAATCCCTGGATTTTGATACAAAATCTTGGGTTTGCGAACAAAACCCAGGGTTTTGTGCACATTATTGAACAAAATTAAAAAATTATGATATTTGTTTTGTTTTCCTGGGTAGTTTACAAAACCCAGGGTTTCGTGCAAAACCCTGGGATTTGGAAGCAGAACTCAGGGTTTCGTTACAAAACTCACAGTTTTGCAAACAATACCCTAGGTTTTGTTCAAAAACTCTGTTTTTTTGTGAGCAAAACCCACGGTTTTGATACAAAACCTTGGGTTTTGTATTACAAAACCCTGGGTTTTGTACACAAAACCCAGGGTCTTGGGAATTATTGAACAGTACAACTTCCATACACGTATACAAAATGCTTGAATTCTTTTCTGTGTGTGGCGGGAAGGTTTTAAGGTGGTTAACTACAGTGTAGCTGTTATGTTTTCACATAGCTAGCATGAATTTTTGTTGCTTTCAGAGTGTTATATTCATTCATTCATCTGCTTCATTATTATTTTTTGTTGTAGCAGGTAAATTTATTCTCCCACTGTAAAAAAGCACAGCTAAAAGTGATAGCTGTGACTGGGTAAGTGGGCTGAAAGAAGAGAAGTTTTAGTTTTTTTTGCTCAGCAGTTTAATGCCATTTATTTGACAAGGCCAGATGCACTGTTCAAATTGAAGACATTGTCATACATAAGAAATCAATACAAGGAACACACACACAAGGCCATGTGAAAATTACTTAGTAGATTGATTTTTGTTAGATTTTCTACAATGTAAATATATATACCGATTATTTCAATTCTCACATCTGTGCATGCCAGGATAAGTGCATGTGCATACATTTTTATTGTTTGTATATTCATGCTTTTTATGAATGAAGCTGTGAAGCACGTTTTTTGTGCACACACTTTTAAGAGCATGTGGTCCAAGACATTTTATGATAATCATTGCATGTGGTATATTGAAGAAACAGAGTATAACAGGATGCAGTTATGGTACATGCATCAAGGTGTTGTTGGTGTTGATTGTAAAAAAAAACATGTTAAATGATGAAATGATTTTTAAAAAAAATTTTAAATGAAAACAACATATAGGTGCTGGGACTTTTAATCTTTATTAACTCTTCCTCAGCTATTTATTTTTTTGGGCTAACTGTCTATCATGCTGAATTTTTTGGGTTAATTGTCTATCATCCTGAATTGAATCATTGGATGGCCCCACAAACAAGATCTTTAGGGCATCCACATCGACATTTGTTTACGTTAACAAAAACATCGTATGCTCATTTCTGGTCAATCAAACTGTGTAATTTTGCTGCAGCAACAATTTTGTTGCGTAAATGTGATGATTTGGTTCAAACAGACTTTCAAAAAAAAAAAAAAAAAATTGGGGTTTTCGGTACATTTACCTATAAAATCTGCAAAATAGCAGTAAAATTGCGTATTTTGCGGCCTCAAACTTTGTATGATCTCTTACCGTTTCTAGGCATGTTTTGTATCAATGGAAATGTCAGGACCTCGTCAATATCATCATGCTTCTTTCCTATTGGCTGAATTCTTTATTCCCGCCTGCCAAAGGTTTTCATCTTGCATAAATTTACTATCTTTGAGATAAAAATGTAAGAATACAAGGCAGCGACATTCTCGCCCTGCTTCAGCGAGACTCTTGTCCTGCTCAGTTGCTGATTCGCTCAGAAGATTATGTAAATAAGCTGCAGGTGGTCAAGCATGCGCAGTGCGTACTTTTAGCAAGCCAGCTTTGTGGTGCTGATCGTTCAAGCCAATGGTAGTTTTATGTTTTTATGTCACATATGTACCAAAATTAAGTGACATTGAAGGTAGATATTTTGCAAACATTCACAATGTCCCTTGTGAACCGCTGAAAGAAATACAGAGTGGAAACTGCATCCAATTGATGTTAAAACGAGCTTCTCATGCACAGGTATATGCATTGTCAATTAATATCCATGATGGTCTGTGTGGTGTTTTTGTTTTTTTTGCAGATATACCGTAGTATTTAGATAATTATGGCAATATTACTCAATAGTAATAGTCGGACCATTTAATATGGTGTGCACTTCCACGAGAATATGCCGTTTTGCGATATTTCAGGAATTACATGCACTGAAAGTTGGTCTTCGGCATGTGCTACATTGAGCAGATAAACTCACCCACAGCATAGGAGAAGCAAGTACCTTTGGGTGAGTTTTCTCGCCGGCAGCAGAGGAAGGGTTAATGTACCATTACATTGAAAATAACATGTTAGTTTTACAAGTACCATCAGTACTGTATATAACCCAATGTTGCTACACTCCCCAACTCTTTCAATGCCAAGGTCTGGAAAGAGTCAACGGCTTTTCCATGGCAGGCTTTGGGTGCAATACACCCAAAGTGCAGTGAGGTGCTGGAATGACAAGTCTCTAGAACTCTAGGCATGCTGGTACATGAATGACAGGTCTATTAACAAGGAATATGAAAAGGTTCCTGATTGAAATCACTTTATGTTTTCAACAAAAAAGTGACATCATCGGAATACAATCTGTGAGATTTTGTCATTGAATTCCCCAGTGGTGTTATTCTCTATGCATAATATGATCTCTCAAGTATGACAGATAAAAAAAAGAGAAAGCATTACTCCTGACTGAAGTGTTATTTCTCCCAGCTGTGAGTAAAATAGTGCTGTATAAACATTGAAGCTGAACAGCATTCTCACAGTGTCATTAAATTAAATGTCAAGTTTATAATCTTTCACAAAAAATGTATTCTTTAGATCTGTATAAATGAACCAGCAACAGTAGGGCCTCTACCAAATTAAGCCAATGTTACCATGGTTCAGTATATGCATATGTGTGTAACATTTAAGGCATATGCTTTTTACCAATTTGAAAGGATACATGTACATGTAGATAGCGCCCATTGGTGTTAATGACCGTCTGGGATACAGGATGGGTCTTTATGTCACCAAAACATTAAAAAATATACAATGTACCAGTGTGTTGATATCATAAAGATCAGCTTTGAATGAATACATAATGTACAGCGCACAACATTGTGAGTTTGACTAAAGAACATTGAAACTTGCAAAAACATTTTACATATTTATTCTTTGATAAACTCTTTCTCTCTTCAGTCAAGACTGACTGAGAATTTGGCCTTGGGGTGGGGTGGGTGCTGAGTGCCCAACCACCCCGGGGAAAGCTGTTGACCTAGGGTCTGGTATTGTTCTACAGCTTGTCTACAGTTGTCATTCATTAACTTCTCCATTAAACTTTAGAAAAAGAAAAGAAAAAGAAGCAGATGTTTTACCTCCAGTTAGTTTTGGCCACTTTAAGGTAGAAAGGGTTAATTAAGCAGCTACAATCAATGAGATCTGCTACGTGAAGCTTTCCAAGTTCACTTAATCACAGATATTTCACTTCAAAGAATGAAATGTTAGTCATGGTGTCCTCAGATTGGTGGCAAATTTTTCATTTGATCTTGAAACCACTAAAACGTAGATGAATACTCTAGTACGTAGCGCCACAAGGATGAGATAGCCTTTTCTCACTCAACTTTCATAGGATGTGTTTTATCAGAGGGCAATTCACATCAAACTCTTATGCTATCATCAGTAACCCTCCTCGCCTTCAATACTAAGTTCATTGTACATGTACTACATGTATGTTCTTGTATTTGCCTAATAGCAGGATTCACAGTTGCAACAGCATGTGTTTGCAATTTTACAAGTGTGCCAGCAAAATAATTGTCGACTACAGTTTCCATTGCATTGTCACAATCTATACAAATTCTATCCAGATCATGTTTTTGTTTTTTTGTTTTTTTGTTTGCTTTTGTTTTGTTTGTTTTTTGTTTTGTTTTAACTTTTTTATCTTGCTGAGACTCGTGTCATTTTAAACTTGTTCCTCAATCCTAGGCATGCTTGTTTGCACAGCTGGCTTCGTGGTAACATGCTCGCCTTTCACCTAAATGTATGAGTCTGTCTGCACAGGGAACAAGCTGAGAGAGTTGCTGCCACTCTGACTGCATATGCACAGTGGTTTTGTGCAAGCCCCTTACTTTTCCCCACTGCACAAAAAGGTACAAAGCATACACCTTCATGTTCATGTACATGTGAGTAATGGAGAGTGACTCAACAATTCAATGTCTGACATCTCTCACAATCCGTGTAAAAGAAGTGGTTTTAAACTTGCATGTGTATGCATTTGATTTTTTGGAGACTTTCCCAACCCCATGTGACTGTGGTAAAAGCTGAAGTTTGCAGATAATGGATTCCACAAAATTTGCCATGCATTTATTTGGTACAAACTATTTTTGCTGGTTGCAAACACAAACTGCAGGGCATGTACAGTGAAACCTGTCTTCAAGGACCACCTGAGAGATGGCCAAATTGTATTGTCTTGAGGCAGGTGGTCTTTCGTGGAAAGTATAAATAGCATGAAAAGTACTGAGCAAGCAAAGTATCCAAAAAGGTGGTCCCACAAGACAGATGGCCCCTCATTGGAGTGGTCTCTCAAGGCAGGTACTGCTGTATACCATAACTAAACTACCAATCTGCATGGCATGCTCCCCATGATTGCTATGGCAACTGGACAATAAATTAATAGAAGTGGCTTGGTGTCAATATGCATGGGCAGGCAGCATAAAATTTCTTTCATTCTTGGAGGTACTTGTAAATTATAAAGGGCATTTGAACAAGGAAATTGTTTTTATTGATGTTAGTGAGGCACATAATTATGCCAGTATATGAGGATATTTACAACACATGCAGTAAACAATAATTTTCTTTTTCAGCAGTTATATGTGGTATGCTTAAATATACATATAGAAACCCTGTTTGCACAATACATTAGGTGCCACTAAATATGAATCGGTATGCATCAGGATGCTGTTTGTTTCACAAGACATGTGCACGTGTCACATCTTATTAGCTTGTTCAGGATGTTTAATATTTTCATTGTGCTGATCCTCTCATGAGCAACCACTGTACAGATTCCTAAGTCCTGGACTTCCTACTGTATGTCAATATACTTCTCCCTTTTCCTTTAAGACCTCTTTATGTTGCAGAAGGGGTGGTCTCTAGTTAAGGGAACCTTGGTCTCTGCAAACTTTCTGTCCATCATTACGTCACTGTAGATTTACATGTAAGTACATGTACATGTATATACATGTAAAGGCCTTCTTTGTGACTCATATTTTACATAGATGGTCCTCATCAGTAAACTGTGAGTGATGGCTGGTGTTCAGTGAACATGTATACCATTCAAGTTTGATATACATGTTTGCACTTTTTGTATGCTGTCTGGCTGTGTGTCTAGGTAGTGTGTTTTTTGCCATTGTGTAAGCATACACTTAGCAGGGACATGTTGCATTCTGATGCTACTGAAAGCATGCAAGCAGCATGCAATATATGTACACATACAGGCAGTATGAGCTACATCTAAGATATAGCACAGTGAAACCTGTTCTGAGAGACCACCCTAAGGCAGGCCAAAAGGTGGTCGCATAAGGCAGGTGCTTTCTCAGTAGAGGTGCAATAACATGGGAAAGATAGCAAAAGAGACATGGTAAACATGGTCTGAAAAGGCAGGTGGTCTTACCGCAGAGTGGTCTCTCAAAACAGGTATCACTGTATTAGGATGCGTTCATGCTATATGTGAATTTGGAACATTATGCTACATGTACATCCAGCAAGTACTCAACACAGTGTCTTGCAGTATCATGCTACAGAATGGTCACAGGATGTACATGTACTTCTAGTATTCCCAATTGCAATTCAAAGCAACTGTGCAGCTCTAAAAATGTGTACAAATGAACAATACAATGAAACTTGTCTTGAAACACCACACATGCATGTGGTGATGATAACATTGTGGTTTGTTAAGACAGATGGTCTTTCATACAAGGTATATAATCATGGAAAGTATTGAATACAGTGTCTTACAAAGGTGGTCTTTCAAGGCAGATGGTCTCATGGGAGTAGTTTCTTAAGACAGGGACCACCATCTTGTACAAAGTTTGGATTAAGGATTTAACTACTTCTGGGGGAGGATTGCATGGACGTTCAATTGAGCCCGCTCCATGAAGGCTTGGCAGGTTTAGTCCATGCCCGATGAAGGAGGGTTGGATGACTGCCAAGATTTCATGAAAGGGCGTAGTTGAATGTCCAATCCTCCCCAGAAGTAGTTAAACCCCATTCTATCCCAGTTTCTGACAATGCAGTAATGTTGTGAGAGAAAAACATGCGAAACTGATCAACTTAAATGTGAAGCACACCTCAAGTGACAGACCCATCTCCCCTTTTAACAGAAATCAGCTTTGCCACTTGGGGAGTCATGCGGCACATGTCATACTAATGGTAGACTTTGCGTTATGCTTTGTTTATGAATGCAAGGTCAATGAAACACAATGCACTGGCTGCTGACATAACATTACAATGTCAGCAATGAACATGAGGGCTTGGTTGCTGGGATTTGTTACAACTTTGCTCCCCCCCCCCCAAAAAAAAGACAACTTTGCCTTGAGTGCACATGTGACTGGGGTAGAATTTAAGAATATACCTTGACATCTACAGTGTACCAGTGAGAACATTAAAAGCAGTAAGCAACAGGATTAACCCGTTCCTGGTCAGAATACATGTACGTCTGAGTCTGTAGCTCCCTTGGTGCAGGTTGGGGGCATTGCACCATTCCCCATGCCCCAGAAAGCTTTTAACCTAGGGTGTGCCACCATACATGGTCTTACATACAAATCTCTGCAAAAATGTCTTTCTAATAACAAGAAATTTCTGTAAAAACATTAAGACAGATGACAATTTACATCACGATGCTTTTAGGCAATTTGCGTGGGCCACAGTTCCCATTGTGTGTTTTGGCTGTCTTGCATGATGTATGTCCATGTTGGTCAAACAGGGAGTACAATGTAAAATGGCTTCAGTTATTAAATAATACAATCACAGGGGTGGTAGAACTACATGTATAAAGTGGTCCATTTGCGTGAGATGATTGTCACATGATGAATGGAGTTAACCAGCATAGAAACATCCATATAGTGGGAAGCTTAACCCTTCCCCCCCCCCCTTTAAAGAAGCCAAAACTGCCTGGTGGTCAAATGTCATCTACTTCAATGTTTTTGACCGATTTCAACAGTAATGAAAGAAAATTTGAATGAGATTTGTAGATAAGATCTATCAAGATCATGACATGCCTCAGGTCAAAACAGCTGCCCTGGGCATGAGTTGGGATTTTGGTACCCAATTGATGCCAAGAAAGCTGTTGTCTTGGTCTCAAACACAGTCTTAATTCAAGGGGGAAAGGATGAATGGTCATATTAAAGATGTTACAACTGAGATTATGCACATAAGCACAAAGGAAGATTTATTACGCAACTGGATCCATGCACTTAGTGAATTCCCCTGATATTATTACCACGATACGTAATTATACTGCTATATGTTTCCCTAGTTGCGTCAAATAGTTCCAGGTATGCATACGTGACTCCCTTACATCAGGACCATCTATTGTAGGACTGAAGATTAACAGCATACCAGAACATCACAATCAGTGAGGCCTGCCTTGTCATGTGGGACAGCCTCCAATTGACTTCTTGCTTGCACATCCTTTACTGCATGATCCAAATTGATCGACCTTCTGTCATGGTACATGTCAATCGTGTAAGATGTATTGTTATATATTAATGTAGACTAGGTCACCCAAGTCAGCGACTGTGATCAAAAAGGTCTCAAACAAAGAGCCATTGACTTTATAGTTGCTTCCATGTTTGCCATTTAATTGATTAGAGTGACAATTTAATGAGTAATCACGAACTTAATTGCCTTGATACATGTTTATAATTCTAAGTACCCATGTAAGCAATCATACCATTTCAAATTTGCAATGTGCATGTGCACATGGTGCCTGTTTATAAAGTTGATATTGCCTCTTGAAGTAATCTTAATATGTTTTTATGAGATCTGTGGTGTTTGAATTTACCTGTGAGTTTGATTTATGTGAGGAGCAAACGTTGACTGAAATTGTTGGCACTTGGACATTAATGGCTGTTATTGTTCAGAGTAGCTTATTAATAATACAATATGCACTGAAAAGATAATCTTTTAACCCTTTCTCCATCAAAAAATGGTTAAAAATTGGTTGGTGCTCAACTGTGACCTGCATCAGGTTTTTTTTGCTCAACTAATTTCAGCAGTAATGAAAAACAATCTGAGTGGGAATGGTACATGAGACATGTCCCTAGCAAGATAACATGTCTCTGGTCAATAGCATAATTTTACTTAGTCCCCAATCCACACCAAGTAAAGTTGTTGACCTGTCTTGTTTCCAAGGACAAAGGGATAATGTCATACTGAGTGATTTTTTATAATGTATATTCTTTTCCTTTGCAAGGCAACAGAGGCTAGAAACCAATGAATGATTGAGACCACGCAAGTTACCGAATTAAACCCCACTGTCAAGATAGAGGGCCAGCACCTGGCTTGTCTCATCACCAAGAAAAATGTCTTACTCTGTTGTTAACTGGACTGGAGACTCTGTAATGGAGGCAACTTACGAACCATACACATCTGCCAATATGGAAAACTTGACAAATACGACAGACCTATCGCTCATGATTCCTTCCCGTTCAGCCACAGCTTTAGGAGCAACAGTCATGTTGGTCTTCTTTGTGATTGGCATGGTTGGAAATGCCTGGATTCTTTGTGCTTTTATGGCAAAGAAGAATGTGTGGAATGTTATCAACATTTTTGTAGCCAGTTTATGTATTAATGACTTGCTGAGTCTTTGCCTAACTGTCATCCTGATCATAGATTCGTACTTCTGGAGACGATGGACAGCTGGTGATGTCATGTGCAAACTAGGTCCAGAATTTACTGTAGCCTTTACAGGATCATCTCTGTGGCATACTGCTCTGATCGCTATACATCGCTACATAGTAGTTGTACATAATACATTTTATAAACGCATGTCCAGAAAGTGTTACGTGACCTTTGTGCTGGTGACAGCTAGGATAGTGCCTTTTGCTTGTGCATCTCCTGGATTCACCCTCAAGACATCCGGATATATGGAAAAGTTGCTGCGCTGTGTCTTCTTACCGAGTCAAGGTGGGAGGATCATATCGGTCACGGTCATCCAAATTATTCTACCTTGCATTATTGTTGTGCTGTGTTATGCTCTAATCTTTGGATTTGTCTTCAAAGTGTTTCGTCAGGTCCAAGACAGCAACCTGATCCTTCAGCGGGAGATCCAGATTACCAAGATGTTTGGGGTAGTGTTTCTCATGATACTAGTTGGATTTATACCATATGCTGTGATCCGAAATGCTGACAAGAACAATACACTAAGTGCTGATATGTATGTTATTGTCACTGTGTTTTATGGAGTGGCTACCTGCTCAAACCCATTTATATATGGTGCAATGAGTACCGATATTCGAAATACTTGTTACCACAGTCTTATGGAGTTGATCAAGTTCTGTGGATTCCAGGATTGCATGAAATGCTTCTCAGATCGGCGACCAAGTAAGGCAGACATGTCTATTGTCATGGATACTGATCACATAAGAGCAGATGAAATAACGAGGCCTACAGAGCCCACGTATAATGTAACTGAGATAGGCCATCTTCAGGATGAAAGCGAGATTCATCTGAATCAGATAGACAGTCAGGAAGGCTTAGACTTGGATGAGTCGGCAGCGAGCGGAACCATTGAAACAAGCGTTTATGTCTAATATTTGTGTAAAAACTAGATATCATTTTCCACGAAATTTCACCAGAAACACAATTCGCCCTATGTTTGATCCATTCCTCAAGTAGTCATCAATGGAATTATCCTAACAAGAAAGGCTAAGTACACCGTAGCTATTGGCAGCTAACTAGCTGAAAACAAGCATAATAGTTGAGAGAACACTTTCATTTCATATCTGGGCAAACATTTATTGGGAGTCAACACCATGCATCATAACAGAGATGAGTCGTGACTGAACAAAAAGTACAAATATTTTTAATTGTGCTATTTTTAGAACCAATTCAGGAGCTTGTTTGTATTTACAAGAAACTGACAACAAGGTATTTTCCTCTAGTCAGATCCTTAAACTGTACAAATGTGCAAGTTGAATTATGACATTAAGTCTTAAAGTGGTACTCAATATTGGTGGTGTATATGTGAATGTTAAATAAAGCAAGTGTACTGTAACAGTATAAATCTCAGCTGCCACATCTCTTTTTTATTATACAGTATGTAAAGGCGAAGAAGTGACACCGGGCACACAGAAAAATCAAATCTTATTGTGGCATATACATGAGAATGCATTCAGTAGCGTGTACAAATGTATATAAACTGGCTGATCATGAGGCCAAATTGTGATGTCAGGCCCCAGGTGGGCTACAGTGTACAAGAGAAAGTACTTTGAGAAATACATGTATAATGCTCTCAAAATCAATGAGTTAAACAGCCCTCAGTGGTATTCGACACTTTTGGTTGTATTTTGGTCAAGTTGGGTGCTGCTTACAGGATGTGGTGCAACTGCATGCCACTCTGCATTACCAAAGTGTGACAAGGCATATGTGTTTTGCCTTTGCTGTGAGGCTTGACGTTTGGCGGCAAGACCGTGATGGGCTGATTATTAACTCTTTATGTATTGTCACCAGATGCCATCAACTAGTTATCCCAGTGCTATCTGCTTTGGCTGCAGCACTTCAATATCGCTCAAGAAACTATTTGGTGATTATATTGCAATTAATTACCATAAGTATTAGTTTCACTAGCAATGCCCTCTTATATTGCCTCCCAAATTATATTCAGCCCTGAGAAAGTCTTTCAAATTGTATTGTCCCATTGGAGGTCCTATACTTACCCTAAGAGGGCTTTTCACATTGTGTTCTCCCATTCAGGCCCAAGTGTCCCCTTTAAGAGAGCCTGTCACATTCTGTTGTCCTATGGTCTGTATTGGAGGTAACACTGCAATTGAAAGTTACAAAAAAAAAAAAAGATTGAAACACATGGAGTACACATTCAGTTCGTGTCAATAATCTTGATTTCGAAGGGATCAAATTTAACATGTAGTGGGAGACTTCAGTTTCCCTAAAGAGAAGCTTCTACAGTAAATGATGTAGTGTTTTGTGGAGTACACTTGTATTTAAATGCATATAAAATTATATACAGCTGTATACTTTCTTTTGGAATTACGAGGACCTCCAGATTAAAGCTCTTTAAATGTCTGAGCTGTGTGAATATAAACTTTATTAAAAAAATTCCCAAATAACAAAAATATGTACATGTACACACTGCTTAATGAAACTTTATTGTAATGCTTGTGTGTATGATCAGTCTTTTTAAGGGTCCGCCCCATAGGGGGACCCTTTCTGTTTTCGGTTTGCCTGTCCGTCCGTCTGGATGTGCACATTCTTGTTACTATGATATCTATGTATACAGAATTGCTCCCATGTATTTTGCTCAAATTTGGCAATACATGTATGCTTACCTTACCTGGAAAGATGAACTGATTAGATTTTTGTGTCGCTTTGACCTAAATTGAGCAAATGGTAGCCTAATTACATGCTCGTTAGGGACTGTTACTGCAATATCTCCAGAATACTCCAATGTATTTTGCTCAAATTTGGCAGTATGCTTATCTAGCATGCCAAGATGAACTGATTAGATTTTGGTGTCACCATGACCTAAGTTGAGTAAATGGCGAACCCTTCAGTCAATGCTTGCATTCTCGGTATGTCTAGTTAAAAAATGTTTTTTGAACACATTCCATGCTTGGGCCAAATCATCTGATATCTATACATGTATAGATTTAGGACAAAGATTACCTAGTTAAATGCTTTATAAAGAGATAAATAAAGTACGTACAAGCATGCCTGAGTCACCCTTCGCCTGAGCATATAAGGTAGGCCTTACTGACCTTATAAATTTTATCCAGTGACACTCGACTGTAGAATTTGACAAACAAGAAATTTTACTATTTAATGAACAAAAAAAAAAAAAAAAAAAATGACAGTATGATATAACCCCCAAAATGACAACAAAACAAACAAAAGCAGAGAAAAAACATGAAAAATATGTCAAGTTAACATTGATATTGTGTGTTGTGTTGAATGGAGAATCTTTTTATTTTCTGTCTTTAAAGTCACTTGATTAAAATTATAAACAGGACAACTTGTTACCCCCCCCCCCCCCGAGTTAACCCATTTCCCCTTGAGTTAAGGCCGAGTCATCAGATTTGCTTGGCATGGGTTGGGTACTAAGTGCACTTAGCGCCCAACCCACATTGGAGAAAAACTGTTGACCTTGGGAATACATGTTACCTTTGAGACATCTTATCTACAATTTTCATTCATATTGTTTGTAATTACTGTTGGGATTAATTAAAAATATTAAAGAAAACAACCCTTGACCAGTAGCTGGTTTTTGCAAGTTAAAGGGAGAAAGGGTTGAAATGTGCCATCTGACAAAAGGACCTGTTAGCTTCAAGAGAATGACCCAATCGTTTCTCTCAATGCAATCTGGATGCAATGTACCCAGACTGTGCAGAGGAAAGTTGTTGACTGATGACATAATATTCTTGGTGAGTAACAAGAAGCAGATATATTTATGATGTCAGACACATGCTGGGAAAAGAAAATTATGGGGTGAAGTTGCATGCTGACATGTCTGCATTAATTATGACCCTTCAGGGGGTTAATGTTTACATGTCAGACTGAATCAGTGAACTTGAACTGGAGAGAAGCATGTTCTGGTATTTATATAAAGTATGCTTATAGCTGTAACTTAATGCTTGAAAAATAAAATCAATAACAAAATTGTGACATATATAGTAGGTACATATAATATCAGTTGTTTTCAAGTATAATTTGTCTGCTCATGTGCATATTGCCAACAATGCAGCAGATACATGTGGTGGTCACTGTCTTGAAAAACCACTCTAATGAGAGCTAGACCACCTACCTTGACAGACCACCTTTGCATTAGATTCTTCACATTATCTATCTCTCCTATGACAGACTACCTGTCTTGAGAGACCAATATGTTTGGTCATCCTCAGGAGTGGGCTTTCAAGACAGGTTTTGCTTGTACCTTATTGCTGTTCTTCTTTGTGTCTCTGCTTCACTTTGCATGATGACATGTACAGTGGCACCTGCTATATGTGGCCACCCTTTCTGCCACAAAAAGTGGCCACATACAGCAGGTGACCCATCACTGCAGGTAACTTAACAAAGAAGTTGACTCTTGTGGCCAGAAAAATGAAGCCACAAGAAGCGTGACCTTTCATGGCAGCGGCTGCATATAGCAGGTACCACTGTGTTTGAAAAGACCAATGGAGACTGGTGGGAGAAAAACAAAGCATATAGTTAAGAGTTTGACTGACTTGTTAAATTTTGTAAGAAACTCACCAAGGGTGATTAATTACAAGCAGGAACAATCAACTTCTTGCAAATGTAGCAGACAGTGACATTTACTGACAGATGTACATGTACATGAACTTCCATGTGTACATGCTACGTGTTGTTCATTGCAGTCTGCATGCCTGTACTTATGGAGCAATGCATGGACACATCAGTTGGCAAAGCCATACGTATCATTTTAATTATGTAATAGAACAATGCATGGACACATCAGTAGGCAAAGCCATACGTATCATTTTAATTATGTAATAGAACAATGCATGGACACATCAGTAGGCAAAGCCATACGTATCATTTTAATTATGTAATAGAACAATGCATGGACACATCAGTAGGCAAAGCCATACTTATCATTTTAATTATGTAATAGGAAACATTATTTTCACAGGTGTTGCTACATTTATATGTGTATTCAGTCTGGAAAAATGGACAAAGGCAATGATATGACACTTGCTGTCAATATTTCGTTTGAACGTTGGGGTTGATTAATTTAATAGAGTTATGAATCAAATAATTGAAAAACCAAAACAGTAAAAGCTGAACTTGTGGACACTTTCAAAAGACAGACATATATCTTGGATGGTACTTAAAGTCTGCCTGTAGTATTTTTCCAGCTCAATGACTAATTGAAATATCAAAACAGTAAAAGCTGAACTTGTGGACACTTCCAAAAGACAGACATATATCTTGGATGGTACTTAAAGTCTGCCTGTAGTATTTTTCTAGCTCAATGACTGTGGTTGATCATAAGATTGGTACCTGTACAATGGAGACTGATTTTGAAACTTTGTTTCACCACTAGTAAACCTATGCCAGATGCATTTGTCTTTATCATCAAATACATGTATCAGTGGCTGTATGGTGCACACGTACATGTAGTGAATTCATGTTAAAAACAAATATATATATATTGACACTTACAAATTTACAGAAAGACAAAATCTTGAGGATCATTAGATATTTTACTCTATGTATGTATCAACCACTGCCCATCAAAGTCAAGTCAGCAGTTTAAATACATGTACATACGTGTTATGTGTCAGGTTTGAAGGCTATACAGCGAGCTTACCTTGTACAACACACATTTGGCAATGCAAGTGCATATCTAAACAATATGGTGAATTATGTATGATTTGCAATTTAGATCAAAGGTAAAAGCTTGCTCTACTGACCCAAATTGTCAGTTTTCTAATGATGATAGGGTGGTCTGGTACTACCTAATATGGTGCATTTTCAAGCATTAACTGGGTAGGTACATGTATGCCTCGGGCATAGACCAGCTGCAGTTCTTACATTTCATCACATTGAGACCAATGGTGCAATTCAAGACCCCAGAAGGCAGCACTTGACAGTGTACATTTGCATAAATTGGCCAGTTGCTGAACAACAGCTTCAATAGAATTTGCTCTTATGCAAGTAGTAAAGTAATGCAAATGATTACCCTCAAGTGCTACTGTGTGGGAGTCCTGAAACAGTCTATTGAGATCATTAACATTTCTGGTGAAAAGTTTTGAAAATTTATAGAAATCAATACAGAATACACATGTATATGTTACAAAATATATCAAGAGAAAATTGCGATTCAAATGAAAATATACCATGAAACATACATGTATAAATGCATGAAGAACTTTTATGTGCCTGTATTGCAGTCCCACAGTTTGCTTGAAATGAATACCGTTTCCTATGCACATAATGTCATACATTTAGTCACATTAAATATTTTAGATTTATCCAGGTGATTCCCAGATCTATCTTCATGTAATCAGTATTGCTTTTATGAGACAACAAAAGTTGATGTTACAAGTATATGTGTAATTGTAAACCAGAATGCTTTAAGGCACTCCTGTTAAGATTATGTACACAGCATGTTCAGTTACCTTGCAGGCTTTGATATCTGTTACCAATTATAGTAACCTCATTAAAACAACACTCAGATATCCAACAAATTCATTCTAGTGACACAAGTTTTGAATGGCAAAAGTTCATTTTCTTTGTTATTTGATTCATTTATCTGACATATCCAGTTATCCAACATACATGTATTTCTAAGGGAACAAATGGTGTCATTTTAACGAGTTTTCACTGTATACAATACTGTAAGCACTATGGCACAATGGTTATGTGCTGTTATTGCATGGTCTGTACAAGTGACAGTCTCTGTGCTCACAGTGTTATGATATAATTGCTTTTCACTAAGTATTGTGATGAACTAACAGCACATGTGTCACCAATTATGGATAACTATAAAATAGCATGCAAAGAAGTTTCTTATTTAACTCCTAAGCTTTATCATCTAAGCCAACAGATCACTTTAACCCACTGCACATAAACCTGAAAATATTCAGGGAAGCTGTGATTGTGTCCAGACACAAAAAAAATCTTATTTGGTACATGTACATATGGTTCCCATAAGAGGTTGCCAGGAATACAGTCAGAAGAGCTACATGCCATTGTGCTGTAATGACAAAGCCTGATTGTAACTGACTTGTGGATTACTTCTGATTACCTATTGAAACATAAGTGGCTTGCATTAATATAACTAACACAGACTATGACCTTGTGCATATACATGTAGAGTGTGTGACCCTCATATCACTGATTGACAGTTCAACCAGTTAGATGTATAATGACCATAATTGGACTGAAGTTGGCATTTTTGGGATGGACTTAAATGCTTGTCCAGGAGTCATTGCAAGTGTGTCCATGGATCAAAGAAAGCCCTTTATCAGAGCCAAACAGTTCCAGTCAAAGGGAATCCCAGGTTCATGGATGTTTCTTTCTGCTTTGGTTCCTGAGAGTAGTGAAGTCTATGCTATTGTGTTCCAATGTAATTTACCAGCAATGTTAGTAACTGTGCCAGGCTGTCATCTCCTGCAAAAGCCACAGGCAGGCATATAGGTCTACACTGTTCAGCTGGGTCGTTGATGGAATTCCAGATCAAGGACATCTCACAGTGACCTGCAATCCTGTTCTCAGATTGGCTGAAGACCCTTTACAATAAAAATTAACCCTTTGCCCCCCTTTAACCAGCCAAAATCGGCTGGCTGTCAAATGTCGTCTTTTTCAGTGTTTTCAACTAGTTTCAACAGTAATGAAAAGACTATGTAACTGAGAATTGTAGATGAGACATATTACTAAGATCACATGCTTAAGGTCAATAGCTTCCCTTGACATGAGTTGAGCATTTTAGTATTTAATGCTCAACCTGTACCAAGGAAAGCTGTTTTTGACTCAGTTTTAATTTAAGGGTGGAAGGGTTAACATGATAAACCGTGCACCAGATGTGTCACAGCAACCCAAAGGGTCCAACTGGGAAATGACTTGCTTGATTAGAATGATTTACCAAAGTAAACACCAGGGAATAGGGCCCAGATATAATTGACACCCTGGTTGGCCTTTCAAGTACCTGGGATAAGATTTGTTTCAAATTGACACATGCTAGGATCCCTATTTGCTTGGTTTGACCCAACACAATATTGCAACTTGGTCAAAACTTAGATTAACTGCAGAGAAAAATACCCCTATAGTAGAGACACAGCTACATCTGCATCTGTTTATCATGTCTGTGAAGAAGTTATACTAGTGCTGGGTAAATGTAACTTTTTCAGTGCCAGGTTTTGACTAGGACAACAGCTTTCCTTGGCATGTTTTTGGTGCATTGCACCCTGTGGGTGCTGAGAAAAGTTGTTGACCTGGGCGCCATTCTTATGGTCTCTGCTACTGTTGGTATTCGTTCTGGTACTTGAATAAAAGGTCAGTTTACAAACAATACAAATCTGATATCATTATGTTAATTTAAAGCAAATCAACTTTTGTCCAAGGTGGCACTTAAAGAGTTAAGGCACTCTTGCATGCAAACTTTCAGCAGAGGCTTTGTCTTTGAAGCTAATAAATCGATGGCCAAGATCAGTAAAAATTATGCTTTTATACGATTTATTTGTACAAATCCTGGCCACAATCCTCACAGAAACCCCCAAAACTAAGTAAAATGTTTAATGGGAGGAAATAAGATAGAACATTCTGGTCTCAATTTTGATTCAATCACAAAGCATTCATTTGGTTGATATTGTATCATGTACATGGAACCAATAAGCTGAGGCCTCTTTGTATTGGCCTTAATTGTTAAACTAGGAAATCAGCTAATTCTGTATACCTGATGCACATGTTCTTGTTGCTGTCCACATAGATCCATTGGGCAACAAATTGACAAAATGATTAATTATTTAAATATGATTGGTAAAGAAATGGTAATTCAACAGTTTCTGGACTAGGAACTTTTACAGCGGTGATCAGCAGGTGCAGGAATATAAAGTGATACAGGATACAGGTACATGTACATGTATATTCATATGTATTGCTGAAACTATACTGTTACGTGTAATAGATGGGTAATATAATGACAAATTTATTAAATTACTTTGATTGTGAGGCTGGAAATGAGTATTGAAATGTTTTGCACATTTAATCCTGTATCTGACTACTAGCGTATTTAACCCTTTCCTGCTCAGATCATCCAAAAGCACCTGAATGTAAACTGTCATCTGTCTTAACATTTTTGCTTAAATTTCTCATTACCAGAAAACATTTTTTGCTGAGATTTGCATGTAAAACCATTCATGATGGCGTACCCTAGATCAATTGCTTTCCTTGGCACAGATTGGATGCAATATTTGCCCAATCCATACCAAGAAAAGCTATTGATCACATGTGCTCTGGTCAGGAATGGGTTAAAGACGTACACACAGCAAACACCCATAATAGTTAGACCATCGGATCTCCAAAAATGTGCCAGATATCTCAGTATGTCAGCTACAGGAGTCAAATAGTCAAGGAATTTTGGCTTGAAGTCCTTCTAAACTGATATCTCAAAGTGAATATGCTGAGTGTCATTATAATCAGGTTTCACTCTATTAATCTGAGTGAACCTCTGTCTTCTCCTGTTTCATTTTGCTTACATAAAACAGATAAGGGCACCGCTATAATAATGTGCTTCTATTGCGTAAAAATATTTTTTATGTTCAATATGAGCATTTTTTTTCATGAATTATGCAGCTGGGTCAAACTATAAAGGACCTATCATAATGGCATGGAAATAGTATTCAATACAAAGTATTAACTTGAAATTGTTAACTGCACATAAATTACATACCTGTCATATGTCAACATTCCTTAATAAGAAATAGGCTGATATTTTGATCCCATGGAGGGATTGGTCTATTTAAAAATGATTAAAGAAGAAAAAAATGAATGTTCGTGTGGGAGATTGTCCAAAATGGGCCAAGTTTGCGTTGTTTAGCCCCGAAGGTACATGTGAGAGCCAAATGAGCAATTCCCACTAAACAGGGCAGACTTTACCAAACTATACTACATGTTTCTGTTACTTAGTGAGATCACTGAATTTTGCTTATTGTGCAGTTTGAAATTCATCCAATGATATGTATATTAAAGTCACAGCAAAACCTATTTGTATTACAGGATTACTGCTGAAGTTGAACATTGACTTGTATGCTTGTATGTACATCTCCAAATTGGGGGGGGAGGGAGGGAGAGAGAGAGAGAGGAGAGAGAGAGAGAGAGAGAGAGAGAGAGGAGAGGAGAGAGAGAGAGAGAGGAGAGAGAGAGAGAGAGAGAGAGAGAGAGAGAGAGAGAGAGAGGAGAGAGAGAGAGAGAGAGAGAGAGAGAGAGAGAGAGAGAGAGAGAGAGAGAGAGAGAGAGAGGAGGATGGGCAAGGGTTCAGCTTCATTCTTGAAAAGGACATATTAAGAAAAACAGACCATTAGTCTGAAAAGTTTTCTAATTTATAGAAATATAAATGTGCTGTCAAAATTTTTCTTACCTTCTTTTGTAATGAGATGAATATCATCACTTTTAAACACTCAAGATTTTGATTTGCATGTTTTGAGGGAAACAAACCAACAATTTGGCAACTATTAAATCATAATTTTTGCATGGCATGAAACAATAGATATTTTCTAAAAGTACGGTAATTAAGCAGAAAATCTTTAAGATAGCTTCCAGTTTTATTCCTGTCTTCAGAAATATTGTCATGATTTTATGAAAAATAAATGTTTTTGTTGTTCTTAGTGTTTATTTGTCAAAATGTAATGGTTTACTATAATGCTTTGTATTGCACATTTTGAGAGTAATTTTTGGTGAAGCAATGTCCATGGCTGTTTATGGTATCTGTGAACAACATTATCTAAACTTCAATGAGCGGATGCAATCATGCTGTTAAACTCATTCCATACCAGTCCCTGACTTTTCCGCCTATTTATCTAGATTTAAGACAACAATTGAATATTTAAATTCTTCATGAAAAGAGCTTTCGTTCAAGTACCAACATGCCTATAGTCTTAAGTCAGTGCCAGAACCACTGACCAAGGCCTAGCTGTGACCATAGTATGGAATCAGTTAATTGTTGACTCTCATATACATGTGTGTGTGTGTGTGTATATATATATATATATATATATATATATATATATATATATATATATATATATATATATATATATATACATGTGTGTGTGTATGGTAGAGAAAATAACAGGCCATAAAAGTAGTGATACAAAAACAAAAAAACAAAAACAAAAACAAAAACAAAAAACAAAAACAAAAACAAAAAAAACAAGAAAAGAAAAACCAAAGTAACCAAAAAAAAAAAAAACATAAAAAACATAACAAAACAAAAAACCTGCAACATTTGTATCATGTACACACAGCAAAGCATTTTCACACAATGGGCTTTTTCTGCTACCTGTATCAAGGATCAGAAGGAATAGTCATTGAATATCTTCTGTGTTATTCAGTTACAAGGAAAAAATACTGTTAGAGTCGAATGCTGTTATAATTTACTTTCTGCCACACATAAACTGAATAAGTAAAGAAATGCAAGGCTGGTCTCTGCAGTGTGTGGCTGTCAATGTACAGTGTACATTTAGATGGCATCAAATGAGTATACATGTAGCTAACATTATTTCATTCAAAACTGGAATCATTTCTTCCAGATATGTATCAGGGAAATTATATATTCCAATTCCTGACAAAAGAGCTTTTATTCACAAGTTGAACATGGAGTATGTAGATCAGCATTTGATAAATTTGTTATCACTGACTAAAAGCCTTCCCACCTTTAATGGTGTAAAAGGAATTTATTGCAGTTGTTTGCATATGGTATACAGACATTACATGTATGTACCATGTTTTCGATGTCTCATTAAGATTTAAAACAAGAACTGTGCGTTTTACATGTATACACAATATTCAGTTCCCTGACGGACCCTCATATCAATGATAAACAACTACTACATTTACTAAGGCATATATGTGTACAATGATGAGAATCAAAATGAGAAATTAATAAATTGTGAAAAAGCTGTCACAGCAACCATGAGGACTCCAACTGAGAAAACAGCTATCGACTTATAAGCATAAATGAACACAGGACCAGAACAAAGATGTTATCTTTACCCAGCTGACCTGTAAAATACATATATGTAGGTTAAGAATTGATACAACTGTACAATCTTTTAAGCATGCTGAAACCAGCATTTTACTTTGTGTTCATTGTATATATAATTTCACCTGTGTATTTTTAAAGATAAAATATCTGTTTTTAATATTTGTATCAGCTTATCCGTGAAATGTATGTTATTACATTAAAAATTTTAAATGCGAAAATAGGATACACAATGAAAATGAAATATAAACCATTAAAAACTTCATTGCAAGAGATTTCTAGGATGACACTGCAGTAATCATTATATTTCCTTGCCTCATAACTCTGCCAGTCAGACTCTCACATAGGAGATGGTCTCTGTTACAGATACATGTAAATTTAGCAATAAAAGAGTTTCTAAAAAGGATGGTGTTTAAAATGTATGTGAGCAATCATGAGGGATGGTCTTTGTGACACATATGGTTGAACCACCAAATTTCCAGGTACATGTACCTTAATATTTCGTGGCACTGCACCTACCTGCTTACTGAAGTAGCTCATTATAGTCCCCTGGGGATCCATTGGTAGCTAGGTCTCAGGTCAAACTTTTTCCTTTTCTTTTCTAGATGTGCATGCACAATGGAGCTTACAACCTATATTATGTTGTATTTTAAGCAAGAATTGTTCTTGGATTTCAATATATATGAGTCATCAAGAGGTATGTGTACATGTACTCCATCCAAGGTTTCAGTTTGAAAAACAATGTACAATGTAGATCTACTGACTCAGTCTTGAAGGACACGATGTTCACCAAACTTGTAGCATCCTGCTAACATTTGCTTGGAAATCACATAACCTGGGACAAATAATACACTGTACATGTACATGCAGTCATCATTTTGAGTGAGTGCTTATGAACAGTGTATTACTACACTGTACATACATGTACACCATTCATCTTAAAACAGTGTCACTAGTATAACTGCAGTATAATGTACATAATGTGGGTGTTTGGAGGGATCATGCAGTTTCAAAATTGCCAGAGACAGAGTTGGGGAGAAAATTTATTATTTAAAATTATGTTTTTCTTAGCTCCTGCAACCCCCAAATCTCCCAGCAAATCTTAAAAGAGAACATACAGCAAATGCATCATCTGGGAAACAAATATATGTGAATAAAGTGCACGTATCTGATGGTTCATTAGAAGGTATAAAAAAAATCTAGAATTTAAATCTTAGAATTAAAGGTTACAACCATTTATAAGTAAATGTACATGCAATGGAGAAATAGCATTAGAAAAGTGGAATAGATTCTCACCTTTTTATATATTCTCAGATTTGTGAGAAATGTTCATGCATGGTTTTAGAATGTGTATATAATTGTTATTTTCTGTTGCCTAGCTTGATGAATTGCTTGAACAAATATGTGACAAAAATAGTGTATGATTTGATATTTGTCAGTCATGCCAAGTACAGTATTATTATCTGCAAAGATTCTCACAGCAAAACTGGGGGCTCATCAGGGGTGGGGGTGTGATGGGTGTGATGGGTGGGGATTGTAAAAAAATGCCAAACTCCTGTCAAGAAGCTTAAGTTTGTACTTAATGGTAAATCTACTTTTGCTGCTCTTTACATAATATTACATGTAGATGGCTATCTGTTGAGCAAAAAATTCCTGGGATAATACTTTTTGTTTTATTTTGTGAAAAATGAGGTTCTGCTCACTCCATCTGAGGTGTGGTGGGACAAGTTGTATCATACACGTATATGTTTTGGACTGCAGCATTGGCTAAATAAATATTTATGGACAAATATTTTCATGTCTTTTGAGAACTTTCTTTTATCAGTTGTTTTCATGTGTGTTGCGTGTATGTATGTATCAAAGGAAGCACTCATATTCATTTTTGATATATTTCTATATTGAATATTTTATTCCTAAAATTTAAATATCCCATATTGCTAAAATTCTTGTAATTTCAAAATTACTGAAATTTGTGCAATCTAATTGTAAGTATTTAACCATTAAGTAATATGTGAATATGGATGAGTATATGTGTATGGCAAGTTAGCTACTGTACAGTGTATATTTATAGAACTTCCATTTATTATGACTGTTCTTTTTTCATGCCTCTGTATATACATACAAATGTAGATAACTGGTGCACATCCATGGTAACTTGACATATTTATAATAAGTAACTGAGAGAAAATTATTAGAGAGTTAACCATATTATCACATCCTGCAACACAGAGTGATTTTAAATGATTCAGATTTTTGAGTGAGATGGATATACAAACAAATAAATATATGATGTGAAGAAATTAAAATGATCTATAGAATCTGTCACAAGGTGACACATGGTACAAACTGGAACTTTTGCATCCTTTTTAGTTTCCCCTTACAATCAAGCAAAATTAATGTTCCATATTTAACCTTTAGTCTTTTAACCAACAAAAACCAGCTGGTGGTCCAGTGTCCTTTGTTTCAATGTTTTAATTAAACTGATTTCAACAGTAATGAGAAACAAGTTGAATGTGAATTGTAGAAGAGACCTATGAAAATACCATGCCCCTGGTCAGCAATTCTCTTTTACATGCGTTGGGTGCACAGCAACCAACACACGCCAAGGAAAGCTGTTGACTCAGTCTTGATTCAAGGAGGAATGGGTTAAAACTGCTTGTGACATTAAATTGTTTCACTCCAATGGTACTAATTATGACAAAACATTTACTCTTCTCATTTATTACGTGTATAATGATGTCAAATTCCAATTCCTGATGGAAAGTCCCTTCATTCAATTACATGGATTTCTCTACATATTATCTAGAGAAAAATAGAGCAGTCCTGGTCAACAGCTTTTCTTACTGCTCTAAAGCATGTCAAGTAGGAAAGCTGGTAACGTAGTCAACAGTTTAGTACCAAAAGGGTTAATACCTGCCCATATGAAAAAATCCATGCTATAATTTTCATGGTACTTGTTTTTGAAACAATTAAATGTCATGAACACAAGCTGAAATATGAAATATGTGTATAGAACTCTTTAATTATCAAGATCTCTGTTGAGAATGTGATGAAGAATATGATACCCTTCCACTTTTCTGTATGTTTTGAGATTGAATGGTTTTCTCTTTTTTTTTCTATCAAATTATACATATGATTATACATAATGTTTGACCATAGTGTATTGTCCTGGATAAATTGATCTAAGCTACCCATGCAGTACTGATTTTGAATTCCCAATGTTCCCCTTAGAACTTATATTGCTGAAGTTGAACTAATTACTGTGCACACAGCTTGGGATGCAAACTTTAAAAATCTCTTCAATTAAAAGGCACTCACAGAAAATTATTAACACATTTGTTTACCTGATGACATACTCTATGGGTAACGCCTTTCTGCTGAAGTCTGACATGAACATGATGAATGCACATGCACCCAGTCCTTCCAGGGATCGAAGATACTACATGGTATGCCACCTGGTGTTCAAAGCTGACAAATCAGAAGCTTTGAAACTGATTGCATGGTTCACTTGGCATACAGAAGGAAACTTCTGATTGGCCCAAAGCGGAATTGATTACATTCATGTCAGATGTAGTAAGGCATAGCCATGAGTCTATTATCAGGTTGACACCAGAAATAACGTCACTAACATTGCAGGATGGATCACTGAAATTGTTTACATTTATGGAAAGTGGGTGGAATTATGTCATTGGATAAATTCAAATTTTGCATAATGTGCCATTTATACATTATTTTACAAAATTTTGCAAAAATTTTGAAGTTTAACCATAATTAATGTAATTTGTTTGCTTATATAGGTTCAAAGTATTAAATTTACTTCATAAACCTGCATTAAATAAAATCATTTTGAAATAAACACTCGTTGGTCTGCAAGAGCTGGCAAAGTTTTGAGGACTGGCCAACATGAGAGACCATCATCAAACCTACGAACACAGCAACACCGCACAATATAAAATATGAAACAGCAAGCTTGGGCACCACTCACCACGGGGGGATTAGTGCATATAAGGTTGCTGTTTTGAGACCCGGCCATTCCGTGGTCACAAAACATTATAAGACCAGCCTGGAAATGAAACCTGAACATCTAACAAGACAAATCTCTCAGTAATTGTTTATTTTGTGTAATGTTACTGCATATACAGTTTCAGAAAATGAAGACCATAGTTAGGTGCAAGTATAGCAAATTCCAGAGTTCCACGTACTGTGCTCATCTACATAGAACAACATGTTTTTTGAAGGTCATATCCTTGAATTTATTACCATTGTGTAATGTAGATGTATATGTATATATATATATATATATATATATATATATATATATATATATATATATACACACACACACATACATACACACATATATATATACACACATACACACACACAGTTGTGTGTGTCTCTGTGAGCTCAACCTCACAACCCAGATGTCGCTCCAATCCTTCATGCACAAGTGTCTGCTGGTTTGCAGGTCCAAATTACATATAAGAACCAAATTAAAACAGAGGCAATATTGGCTGATAATTAAAACAAACAGTAGGCAGTCTGCCTCCTGGCCGAGTTTTCTAAAACAATTAAACAACATGTAAGTAAGTATTGATCTGTGACTGCTTTATAGGAGATGCTATATAGGAGACATTCAACCCTAGGAATATTTTGTGTGTATTTGATGAAGCCAGGACACTTTTCTCAGCAGCCACCTTAAATTAAGAGGTAGAAGCTGCAAAAGTGAAGGCAGAAAGCACATTGTCTCCTACTATGTTATTCAGACTTTCACAAGTACAATTAAAACAGATTTGCACCACTGTTTTTAATTAAGAATGTGAACACCACAGATAAATGTATCTTAATGTGAAAACATTTTGAAAAGACACTGCAAATTTAATATGGGCAGCACACTTGGAAATATGTACAATGTTGCAATGTAAACAATTGGCAATTGTTTTACATTGTATAGGATCACTTGTACATGGCAGATTGCACTTTGAGGAGGAAAACTGTCAGCATGACACCTTAAAATAATCCTTGGTAAATGGGTTTACATGTACGTCATAACATCTTGAAGGCATCTTGCAATCATAAGGAGTGACAAATCTATTTACAGCTACCGTTTTACAACAGCAGATAATTAAGATGTGTCAACTTGAAAATGCAGAAAACACATACAATGCAGCTGTCACTTTTAACTCACCCCTGGAAACTGAAACCCAGTACAGGCAGCAGCTTTATAAAACATGTTTATGAAGCAGGCAAACATTCAAAGTGGCAGCATGTTGCTTGCAGCAAAGAGTCTCGAACCAACAAGCAAATAGCACTCCTAGATTTTGTTGCGATCGATGTTGTCTTCAGGTGTTATGTTGATAAATTTTGCAGTTTTTTGTTCAATCCAACACAAGCCATGAATACAGTGACAAAATCACTCCCAACAATGGCTGGATAGCTTGTTTATAAACAGGATCTAGTGAGGGAAATGTGTGAACCTCCTTTGTGGACTATTCTTAACAAAGAAAGTATACATTTGAGTTGAAAAATGCTTCAAAAGTACACTTTCTAAACACAGCTTCTCAAAATGATAGTGTGTATCAAATTGCTTTTTTTATGGGGCATTTCAGTTATATGTTTTTGACCAGAGAACAGTCGGGTCTCCAACCAGCAACCTTCGGCACCAATCGCATGGCCCAAAATGGGAAACACACATACCAACTGTACCAAATTCTCATTCCTAAGAAGAATGGTTCAAATGAGGCAGGTATGTGAGAATGCCTTAATCAACAGGGCCCAGTTTATTTATTCCAGTACAAATGAAGTACTGTATTCTTAGTTAACCCAGATCAGGGACTGTACATATGCAAGTCCACCAGCAACAAAGGAGCACCAAAAATGTACATGTTTTGTGACCAAGGAACAGCCAGATCTCAAACCAGCAACCTCTGTTAGCAATCACCCAGCCCAAATGGGAAATGGACATACCAACCATACCAAATCCCCATTCCTTAAAAGAATGGTTCAATAGAGGCAGGTATGCATAAATGCCATATTAAATCAACACCACCCAGTTTATTGTATTTATTCCAGTACATGTACAAGTGAAGCACTATATTCAGAGCTGTCCTTAATCAGATGTTCTTACATATGTAAGTCGACCAGCATCAAAGGAGCACCAAATATATCTATATGTTTTATGACTGCACAATGGCCAGGTCTCAAACCAGCAACCTTCAGCTGCAATCACCTAACCCTAAATGGGAAAGACACATACCATAACATGTTATATAACAGTAGTTGGAAAAAAGGAAAAGGAATATTCTTTGCCATTTTTGGACAAAAAATGATTTTTTTTTCACAGTTGACATAAAGTCATATGAAAATTAAGTTGGTATGAAATAGCTTGGATTGATAAAAGCTGGGAATGCAGTAAAAAGTAATGAAATTTAAGTACTTTCTCCATCTACAGAAAGCACGACCATTTTTACATAAACATGTACATTCTCAAAGGTTGTTTATATTTTTCTTGAGTGAAAACCCACAATTGGAATGAAATAGGTTATTTGTGTGTTGTGGCATTGACAGCCAGTGCCCAGTCCTTTGTGATATAGGGCCATTGCTTGTAGTAACAGACCAGTATTATGGCTTTGATTTTACAAAGGAAGCAATAGTTGATAGGCCTAACTGGATGCTCCCATTTTTCGAGTGCAGTTGCCATTACATTTTGGTTTTTCTGTTTTGGCTGCTGATCAACTGGGTCTTGAACATTCAACCTTGGGAACATATTGCTGAAAATAGGAAACACTCTTCTCCTCTTGGCCACATCCCCATTCTTACAAAAGTGCATGTATACTTCAGCGGCACATGTAGATAGATATATGTGAATGCCATGATGAACATGGTTGACTGCATATGTACCAACACAGTGACATTGATAACACTAAACCAAATCCAATTCCATCGATCTACATATATGTGATGAGATTTATTTAAGTGCAAACTTTTGTAACGACAAATGTGAACTTTCAGATCCAAGAAGGCACATCAAAGTAAAAAAAGTATATTTCTTTAGATTTAGAAAAGGTTAAAATCTACAGTAAATGTATGTGGATCTTCACATATTTTGAAAGGTTTATACTTCAGTTAGCACAGCAAATCCATAAAGGTGTTAAGTATTACAACAGTAAATTGTTAGATACATCTGTGTAAACTTAAAAGTATCATTTCTTTAAATACAGCTGCTCTTTAGAAAGTATCGTCTTTTGATCTACAACAGTTTTAGAGGGTATCACTTCTTGATATGCAACTGCATTTTAAAGACTACCATATGTTGATACACAACTGAACTGTTTTTAGAAAATATTCACTTCTTGATCTGCAACTTTCAACTGTCCAGAGTATGCATCTGATTTTATCTACAGCCAATTACAAGGTTTCTGACAGGCCCTCAGGAAAAGCATATCAACAACAAATGTTCACTCTTAAGGGGGAGTGAATGGAAATGGATGTCTGGGTGGACCACATCCCTAAGTTCTCAACGACCAACAATATTAAATATACCAGCATGAATTGAATGCTTTTGCTTGGAAACTACAATATCAGATGCACCCTTACAAAACTAAATGTCGGAAAAATGTCGGGAAAATATTGGAATAATGTCGGGTGTGTTGGGATGATATCGGGATGACATTGGGATCAAGTTGGATTTACATTGGGATCATGTTGGAGTATATCACTTTGCCAATTTTTCAATGTTGGATTATGTTGGGTAATGTTGGGATCATGTCAGGGTATTTTGGAATCATGTTGGGGCATGATGGGATCACATTGGGGTAACAAACTTCATCAAGTTTTCAGTGTTGGGAGCATGTTGGGTTATATTGGGATCCGACTGGAGCAACAAACCTTATTAAATTTTTTAGTTGCTGTAATGTCAGGATCACGTCGGGGTATGTTGGGATGATGTCAGTACAACAACTTAACCAAAATTTTCAGGCAACACATCGTTGGGATCATGTTGGAGCACAGAACTTTGCCAACTTTTCATGTCGACCCATGCTGGAAGAACAGACTCTGTAAATTTTCAGGATCCTGACATGTTGGGATCGTGTTGGAATGCATTGGAACCATGTTGGAGCTCAAAACTTTGTCAATTTCTCATGCCAGAAGAACAGACTCTGTAAATTATGCAGGGTCCTGACATGTTGGGATCAAGTTGGAACACATTGGGATAATGCTGGAGCACAAACTTTGTCAATTTTTCATGCCAGGCCCTAGTTGGAACAACAGACTCACACATTTTAAAAAAATATATCCTTTCTATGTATACATACATAAATTTGCTTACAAAAACATGAGAACAACCCATTTAACTCTCTGGAATTTCAGCAAATCGCTGGAATTCCACTGGAATTTTTTCCCATCAATTGAATTTCAATGGAATTTTTGCCCCCCCCCCCCTCCAAATTCCACTGGTATCTCACTGGTTTTTTTTTTTTTACCCTGATCAGAATTCCCTGTGAAATTTTGTCCTCATTTGAAATTCCACTGGAATTTTCATTTTCCCAGTGAAATTTGACTTATCTCAATCATTATAACATTGCACTCAAACTGACATTATGAATTCATTGTCATGGTCAAAAAAAATTCTCACTTTACTGCAAAAGATGACGAGTGATGACATGAATAAAATTAAAGTAAGTTAATCAAAGACATCTTGTGTTCTGACATTGTCACTTTGTTGGCAAGCAATGAACCATGGCATTTTGAATCATTAAACTCTTAATAGGCATGTCAAAATATGGTCACTTCATGGGTATGGGATATTCTAAAAACATATACTTGAAATTTTAGCAGTTTACCAGACAATTTTTTTCTTTTTTTTCTTTTGAAGAATATGACAGCAAATACACAAACAGCATAAATCACATCCATACCTAGGAGTTTTTGTGATCATGTGGATTATGTTTGATCATGCTCACATCATTGTGCCTCAATATACATCTTCACCCTGAGAGCACAGGGATCAAGTTTCAACTGTTTATACTGTACCAGTCATCCTGACTCATCTGAATACTCAGTGGTTGATTGGCTGAGGCAGGCCTGAAAGCGAGGCTGCCAGGCTGGGCATCGTCAGATTTAAAAGAGCTATGGCAGGTTCATGTTCAAGTATTACAAGGCATCATCTTGTGATGTTTTTGAAGATAATGATGGCTTCAAGGACATTATAGCATACTGGCAGGCATGTGGATAGCTTAAGCTCAAACTTCACATCCAAGTGGTATACATGGCCATGGTGTAGTGTGAAATTTGTACAGCTAACAAAGGCAACTGAATGCAAGACTATCATAGGGCTGTGGTGATAACATAGGACTACTTTGGCATCATTATTGGCACAAGACACCAAAGTAAGTATAAATTTAAGCATACTTTCTGCAATGCTCATGAAATTCAGGGTGTGGATCACAAAGAATTCAGCTTTCACAGCATATATGACTCTCCATTGTGTTGTCAGGCTAGGATCTATATATACTGCCTTTAAAAACCCTCTGTATGGTCAGCCACATCAAGAAGCCTTGGCCATATATAGCACAGCCTGCCGACTACTTTACCCAGACCACAGGGGACTTGACCTGGCTGTAACTAATTAGAGCCCAGCAGATATACAAAGCTGTGTTGATAAACATTAACGCAATGGCTGTACTGAGCTGGAAGATATATATTAAAACACAAATTAACATGCATCAACATCTTGCACTTCCATGATCGAAGAAATCGAATACTGCAGTGAGAGTCAAAAGAGTAGGCAAATTTTCACTGGAATATTGGTCTTATACAAAGGGTCATTTGCCACCAAAATAAATAATGTATTATATGCTCAAAGTACATTTCCACTGGCATTCCAATGAAATGTCAAGTTGATTCAAGTGAAATACCACTGCTATTTCAGTGGAATTGCACTGGAATACCAATGTACATTTTTATGGGGAATTATACAACGAATGAAGGGAAGCAACAAAAAAAAAAAAAAAAAAAAAAAAAAAAAATCCACAAAATAAGTGGTCTGAATGATCTATCTGGATTGGATATTTTATCTGGTCAGTAAAGCTATATTTGAATAAAGGTTATGAACTGTAAGACACATATTAGCTGATTGTAGATTCAGCCTCACAGTCCAGCTTTTCCAGAAGAGATGTCATTCTCAACCTTTAAGTTTTCCTGGCTTAAACCCATTTCATCCAATATGGTCCTTGTGGTGAAAATAGAACATCAGAATATTGTCCAAATTTACATCTAGCCAGGTGAAGTTGCCAAAGGCCAGGGTCAACATGTCATTCTGGACCTTGTGGAATTTACAAATAATATAAATGTTTCATTGTGATCTTTTATTTCTGTAAATTAATTTATTGTTTCTCACTTTTATTGTATGATTGCTTACAGAAAGATATTTATGACATGTAGTAATCTGCGCCTGCAATTTTCCTTATAGAAGCATATAAAAAAAATATCTTGCAAATGAAAAGTTTTCAAAATGAAAATGTGAGCTTGTTGGGGTAATTTTGTTTAAAAATATAATGAATTTTAGAGTACAGGACCTGGGTCATTGCATACTGTGTCCGTAAAATTACTGTAAGACTTTTAAACATGGAAACTGCTGAGGCATGCAAACCCATAAAAGTCCCATTTATTTTATGTAAGTACTGGAGCGGTGAAATGCCTTTTAAATTGTCAATCAAAACCCATATACAATGTATATGTACTTTGAAA
Organism: Hermodice carunculata; assembly: GCA_964020975.1. Taxonomy (NCBI): domain Eukaryota; kingdom Metazoa; phylum Annelida; class Polychaeta; order Eunicida; family Amphinomidae; genus Hermodice; species Hermodice carunculata. The sequence goes on along the minus strand of OZ026615.1, from coordinate 27,424,870 downwards.
AATCATTAAACATTTCATGCATAGTGGGGTAAAGGCAGGAACCCTTAGCAAAGTATTTCAACCAAACTTTTTGACAATTTATAAATGTTACACTTTTAACATTTTATTTTCCTGTGTCCTTGCACATTTGTTTTCCATTTTTCAGAACTGCTACAAGAAGCATACCCTTGCACCACAAATGGGGACATCAAGCGCAAGCTGCAAGAAGTTGTGAGACCATCTGCTCAACAGTGAGCAACTGCAACCAATGATAATGAATATGGATCTGAAACTCTGGACTGTACAACATTTATGCCCCCAGTTGAAGGAAGGCATATAGTGAACACTTTTTCTTTAATACTGGTGAATCTGTGTATTATACATGTACCAAAATACACATGAATTATTATACAACAGGTGTGTCTTCTTGTTTTTTATTCATTATAGTCTTTAGAAGAAAAGTAATGGTGAAAAGGAGGCTCTCTACAACAATAGATTTGATCTGAAGCCATCTCCCAACATGTTGGGATGTAGGCCCAACGTTTTCCAACATGGGAGATGTTGGGATGTAGGCCCAAGGTTTCCCAGCATGTTGGGGGGATGTCGGGATATTGGTCCAACTTCTCCCAACATGCTAATAGATGTTGGGATGTAGGCCCAATGTTTCCCAACATGTTGGGAGATGTTGGGTTATAGCTCTGGACAACATTTCCCAACATGTTGGGGGGACGTTGGGATATTGGTCCAACTTCTCCCAACATGCTAGCTGAGAGACTGATACTGTGGAGACCTGACTACATTATGCAACTACAGGAGTCCGACATCATCCCAACATGTTGGGAAATGCTGGACTATAGGGCTTCCTCCTATTAGTCTCCAACATCTCCCAATGTTACTCCAACATCTCCCAACATTACTCTAACTTTTCCCAACATTACTCCTACATCATCCCAACGTACTCCAACATGTCCCAACAAAATTTTACCCCTGCATTCAGGCACCTCCTTCTTGTTCATTTGCTAAGTAAATGTTGGGATTTTACCAAATCCCAATGTCATCCCAACGTCTGTATCCCAACATTACCCATTGTCTCCCAACATAGTAAGTCCAACATGATCCCAACATTATCCCAATATAATCCCGACATTAAGTTTTGTAAGGGCACTACTGCAACACAATTTATAATTACCTGCAACAATTTTGCACAGTTCTGCATTAAAAAACAGCTGGAACTAGGATACTTTCAACACATTGAAGACATGCAGTCAAGGAAACCTGTACAGGTGTACCATGAATTTAGTATATTCACTTGAAACTATTCTTAAAGGAAGTTGTCAACCTATAACGTGTTTTAAGTTCAATTCCTCAGTACACGTTATTATGAATTAGGATTTCCCATGAGGTGATAGCCCCTGCTACAGACATTCCTGCATTTTCACACCCATTTGATAATATCAACAGTCTATGCCGGTACACTGAAGTCTGCAATTCAGTCCCTGTGAATACACTTTGCTTGTTTTATTGACATTTTCTCTTAGTGTATTAATTACCAAAACACCTGCCAACACCCACTGTGTGCTGAAGTCTGTAGACAAGAAACATGTATAAATAATTTTTCATAGGCTGAGTTTAATGATGATGATTAACATGTTGATTTGATGCAGCTTATTGTCCAAATCAACACAAACTTTTTTCAGTTAAGATTGACAGAGGCTAAACAGAGAAAATACGACAGCAGTGGTGAATTAAGATTGACAGAAGCTAAACAGAGAAAATACGACAGCAGTGATGATCAGTTGACCCAAGTGTTGCATGAATGATTATATTATGCTAATTAGACTGGATATATTGGCACTTTTTGAAGTGTTTTGGTCAGTGTGGCCAAGCCTTGGCAGGTGAAATGGGGATCAGACCCACTGTACAAAATGTCTTCAGGATGGTATCATGGTAGGATGGTAGATGAGAACAGACACCTGGAACATTGCAAAATATTCCGATAACGATCAGCAAACATCTGGGGCTATGCTGTTTCCCTGGCCCAAGCTAACCCTCCAGACAAACTGAAATAAAATGCTGTGTTTGAGTTGACCTAACTGCAAAATAACGACATATGATGGCCACTTTCTTGATAAAATCTTTCAAGACAGGCTATGGCTTTGCTGTTTCACTGAACAACCATGGCTATGCAGCTCTGCTCTCTCCCCAGCCCAAGTTAACCCTCCACTCCAGACAAGCTGAAATAAAATGCTGTGTTTGAGCTAACTTTACTGCAAAATAACAGCACACTACATCCACTTTCTCCATAAATCTTTCAGCCAGGGTTGATCAATTTTCATTAGAAAAAAAGGGCAGCATGAAATTTGTTATTTTTATATTTGTAAGGACGGAGCAAGGGTCACAATAGCTGGAAGTAGAAGAAGTTCGATCGGTTTCGTTGTGTTTCACAACTCATCAGGAACTGTGGGCTAACCGACGTTACATCTGATATACATGAATATGCCGAGGGGTAACTTTCTGTTGCCACGTAAAACACGTTATCGTGACTGCGTAACACAGAATCTCGGTTCTACCAAGAGGTTATTGTCAAGGTGAATTAGATTCAAAAGAATTTGAATCCCAGCAGGCCTGTACAATAAAGACTGCCATAGAAACAATGCTGGGGGTCAGCAAGCTTAAGTGTGATTAATCAGACTTCTGGGTGGTGGTACTACCATACCACAAAGCCCTGAACACAGGACCTTAGGACTGTGTGTAAAAACACAGTGTGGGGGCATGTGTGCGGTTTCCCAATGGGTTGCATAGGCAATATGCTACCCAAAGCAGAACCTCATGGAGGGATGAACTCGGAACATAAAATTTTAGCATTAGACCGAGCAAGAGAGCTCATCTCCCCATGATGTTTAGACCGAAAGGTTCAATGGAGCGCAATTGGTGCATCCAATGTCTTTCCTGTCTAGATGCAACTGTCTGGTGCGTTCTAGATGGGGGGGGGGGGGAGGGAGTGCGGATATACTCTAAAATGTGCACTTTTAAAGCAAGACCATGGTGGTCATTTTGGGCAAAATGTCTGCCCAGTGGCTGTGCAATGACTTTGTTACTGATGTAACGAAAGTGTTCGCGCAATCTGTCTTTTAGTTGCCCCACATATTGTTTGTTGCATGTGACACAGGTAAGTAGGTACACTAGGTTAGAACTTTCACAGCAACCTCCCTTGGGGACATGGTATGTCCGCCCAGTTTGTGTACTGGTTACTCTGCCTGAAATGTCCGGACAGATACAGTATTTGCAATCAGCTCGACTGCATCGTTACTGTGTCTCTTTCCAGATACAGCTGGATTCAGCTGTGTGTGTGTGTGATAGCTGATCCTGGAATGGACCAGCATGTCTTTCAAACTGTCTACCCCTCTGAAACCTACTATCACTTCCTTATCAATTAAGGCTTCTGCATGCGGCGAGGCCTCAAGTGTTCTCCAGTGGCTTTGGATGATCTGTTTTATAGGTGGAAGTGAGGGGTTGAATGTTGTGATCAAGAAAAGCTTTTCTTGGTCAGTCTCGGTGGTTGGCTTGGGAGCCAAAATTGTGGACCTGTTTACTGAGTCCACTTTTTTTTCCGCATCAGTCAGAATTTGAGTGGGATAGTCCCTAAGCTCATAATATTGGAGGATTTTCTTAGAATTCTCCTCATAATCAACGGTCTTACTGCAGATCCATTTGATTCTGAGCAACTGGCTGTATGGTCTGCCCACCTTAGAATGTTTGGGGTGGGCTGACCTGTAATGCAGATACGTGTGAGTATCTGTAGGTTTGACGTAAAGGGTGGTGTACGCTTTACGTTGTGTGTCAATTCTGACGAGAGTGTCAAGAAAGTTGATCTCTGTGTTGGAGACGTGAGAGGAGAACTTGATGGTTTCATGGCAGAAATTCAAATGGGAGAGAAACTCAGTTAGTTGCATCTCACCAAAGGTCCAGATACAGAAAATATCATCAATGTAACGCCACCAAACTAAAGGTTGTAGTGGATAATGTAGCAGTTTGTTTTCCTCTAAATCTGCCATAAAGATGTTGGCAAATGAGGGGGCCACTTTGGTTCCCATAGCAGTGCCACTAATCTGCAAGTAGTAGTCACCATTGAACTCAAAGTTGTTGCATGTGAGGAGTAGTCTCAGTAGCTGAATGAGTTCTGAAGTGCTGCGCTTATCAGAGTGATCCCTATTATGTAATAGGGCTCTGGCCGCACTGTGAAGGCCTTCATGAGTCGGTATGTTGGTGTAAAGAGAGTTTACATCCAATGTGACTAGAAGAGTATTTTCTGGTAAAGGACCCAATGCTTCAATCTTGTTTTAAAGTCAGTTGTGTCCTTTATATAACTAGGAATTTTTTTTCACTAGTTTAAGAAAGAAGTCGACGAAAGCCGAGATCCTTTCTGTGGGGCACTCATTGGCACTCAAGATAGGGCGTCCTGGTGGTGGTAGGATGCCCTTGTGTATCTTAGGAAGGAGATAAAGGCTTGGTACTCTTGGTTATTTAATGTACAAATATTTGTACAATTTTGGATTAATGCTGTTGTTTGACAGCATTTCTGTGAGGACACCAAGCACTTTTTTGTTGTGAGTGTTTGTTAAGTTGAAATCAACCTTTCTATAGTGATTAGTGTTTGACAATTGTTTGGTGGCCTCTGCGATATAGTCCACAGTGTTTTGTATGACTATACACAAGCCCTTGTCTGCTTTTTTAATCACTATGTGTGAGCTAGTTTTAAGGTCATTAATGCCTTTTTTGCTCATCCGCAGACAGATTGTCTGTCTGTGGGATTCTCGGTTGAAATTTGGCCACACCATTCTTCACAGATCTACAGAAAGCCTCTAAACTGGGGTCAGCAAAATCAGCCTCTGTGGGCGTGAAAGTGCTGGGGATTTTGTAGCTTTCCTGTGAAGTTGTCCCCATGTTGGGATCACGTGTGGCTTGTGTGGAAGTTACTGATGACTGAGCTGTCTCTGCATGTGGCTGTGGACAGCATATTGTTCTTGGCTTTTTTGTGAAAAAAACATTTCAGCTTTAAGCTTCTGAAAAATCTTTCTAAATCCCCAGCTATCTTGCCCGTATCAGGTTCTCTGGGTGTGGGACAAAAGCTTAGACCTTTATTCAAAAGTTCAAAAGGCTAATTTGGGATTCAGGAAAGTTGTGATGGGACAAATTAACCACTAGATTATCAGGGATTAGAGCGTGGCTGAAATCCCTGGCATTGTTTGAGTTGTTGCAATCAACTGCATGTAAGTATTCAACTTTATCTGTATCATAAGAATTGAATGGTAGTTTGACATGGTTACTCACGTTTCTAGCAGAAGAAAGAGAGGCTGCTGTACCCATAAAGTTTTTAAGGGTAGGGCACGGACTCACGTCTGTGGTTCCTGGTGCAAGTGGGACTGCAGTATGCTGTTCATAAGAGTCAAAGTCAAACTGAAGTGAAAACTGCTCAGTGACTTCATCAAAAACTAATGTAACATAACTGTTAACTTTCAAACAAACACTGTCACTGTCAATGTATTTGCAGTGATCTAGCTCCTTGAGTATTTCTGTCCCCTTCTGTTGTCCTGTCCATAGCGACGGTTTTGGGGGCCTGAATGGCCTTGTATTTTTGAGATACTCGCCAGGAGTGAGGTCATAGCATTGGTCTGGCTTTTGGTTAGGTTCAGACCTGGTGACTGTGGGGAACGGGGTTTCTTCTCACGTGGGGAGCGAGGGCCCTGTCGCCTCCGAGATGGAGAGCGGTTGAAAGGTCTCCGTTCCTCTCTCTCTCTCTCTCTCTCTCTCTCTCTCTCTCTCTCTCTCTCTCTCTCTCTCTCTCTCTCTCTCTCTCTCTCTCTCTCTCTCTCTCTCTCTCTGTCTCTCTCTCTCTCTCTCTCTCTCTCTCTCTCTCTCTCTCTCTCTCTCTCTCTCTCTCGGTTCGTGGGTCGCGAGTTGCTCGCATTCCCACGGGGTCGCGGAAGGGGAGAATCCCGCCTCTGCACCCCGAGTTGCAGAAAAAGGTGGTCCGTGTCAGCCTTTTCCATCTCAGCTTTCTTAGCGATGAGCTGATCTAGCTTTTTACGTTGCCTCATAATGATTGGGGCCATTTGTTTACCTACAACCGTTGAGATAATCTCCGTGCATTTGCGGAGGCCTTGCTTATCAGGACCGTAGCAATATTGCAGATTACTCAATTCATGGCTAATTGCCTCTCTCAGGTGTACGAGCATCTATTGCTGCATATCACATAGTTGTTTCAGCTGTGTGGCTTCCGCCAGCATTGCCGTCTTCTTCCAGCTCTCCAACAACTGTCGTGGAGGAAGCATCCCTTGCGGAAGTCTCTGAGTGGACGTGTGATCTTTTGGTATCACGTTGTGACTGATGCACTTTGCTTAGAAGTCTATTTTTGCTTCTGCCTTTGAAACTCTGGCGAGTGCCTTGAATGTTGAATATGCCTTTTCAGGAATATCCTTAGTTTCTTCTGGCCTTTCCATGCTGGGATCTCTGCTGTTCGCTGCACTGTGGCTATATTCCTGGCGTGGAATGCTGTAAGATGACGACCTGTCGTCCCCCCGTTGCAGAGTGGACTTGTTATTTTTATGTTTCATAAAATTTATTTAGGGCCAGGAGTCTGGCTTTTTCAGTGGAGTTGGTCAGGTTATGGGAACCACACATATATATTTTTTTAGGCCTTAGGTAACTTGGACATTTGTTGAAACATTTTTAAATTGGATGTTCTTTCCCTATTTACACATTACCTATTTTGATATATTCAGTTTAATTTTCACTTGGGCATAGCCAAAGGTACTTGTTCCATTATAAAAAATCATCTGCATCCCTGACTTTTAATATTTTTTTTATTTTATTCGGATATTGGTTAAAGCATGCATTCCTATTGACTACTTTGCAAGTCATTGAGGATTGCAATGGAAATTCACATTTTGACTTCTTCAGCACCATCTGTCAGATTCACTGCAAACTTGAAAGGGATGTGCCTTGAATGGGTCTCTACCAAATATGTTCAAATGGTCATGCTCCATGGTTTTAAGATTTTTATGTATGTTTGAGTGTATGCGTGTGTAACTGGACTGACAGCTTTCACTCAACAAGTTTGTTTGCTTAGGGCTGTCATATTGCACATGCTTATCAGGGCCAGAATTTCGGCGAGAATCCAAGAATCCATTCTCGTAAAGATTCTCCTAAACTTGTCTTTCTTTAAAAAGAAAACTAACTGACAAAAATCCAAATAGATTCTCGCAAAATTTTGGGAAATTCTGGCCCTGCTTATAGTCCTCAATAAGGTCTCAGACTAGTATGAAGATGGGGGACCTTTACCCAATTCCAAAGATCACAGAGCAATTTGAGTGAATTTGGCTTTCACATTATATCTTGAAAATTTTTGACATAGGCATGCCAAATTGCAGGTGATTACAGTCCTACATAAGGTCTCGGACAAGTTCAAAGATGGGTGTCCTTGACCCAATTCCCAAAGTCACAGAGCCATTTTAGTGAATTTGGTTTTGGCGCAATAACTTGAAAAGTTTTTGACTTTGGCCTGTCCAATTGCAGGTGATTACAGTCCTACATAAGATCTCAGAAGAGTTTGAAGATGGAAGGTTTTTTCTATAGGGCTTTCTTATTGCACATGCTTGTAGTTCTGAATAAGGTGTCAGATGAGTTTGAAGATGGGTGACCTTGACCCAATTCCCAAGGTAACAGAGCCATTTTAATGAATTTAGTTTTCACATGATAACTTGAAAAGTTTTGTGCATGAGGGTTTCATATTGTACATGCTAATAGACGTGCATAAGGTCTCAGATGATTTTTGAGATGGATGACCTTGAAGTAAATCCCAAGGTCACAGAGCCATTTTAGTGAATTTAGTTTTGACATGATAACTTGAAAAGTTTTTCACATGTAGGGCTTTTATAGTACACATGCTTATAGTCCAGAAAGTGGTCTCAGATAAGGTTTGAGGGAGAGGGGCTTTGACCCATTCCCATGGCCACAGAGCCACTTTTTGCAAATTTGATTTTCTCACTATAATTTGAAAAGCTTTTAACATAGACCTTTCTTACTGCACACAGTTTTAAGCCTACATAAGGTCTGAGACAAGTTTTAAGATGAATCACCTTGCTCAAATCCCAAGGTCACAGAGTGGGGGGGGGAGGCATAGATCTAGCAATCTCTGATTGCATTTTAATTTATGAAGTTTTTTATTCATTTTTGGGCAAAATGTTAAATCTTCTTCTCTGAAATCACCTTTCCAATTGCTTTCAAATTTGATAGAGACACTTCTGGGAACCCCCAGAGCTTAATTGGTTCAATAGTTGGTACTACAATTTTGTTCTATTTTTAGCTCAGCTAACTTGTCAGTTCACCTGAGCTTATGTTATGACTAGGCATCCGTCATCCATCTGTCAGTCTGTCCATTGTCCATCATCCACAATTCACATTTTGAACTTCAAAACCGCTTGCCAGATGATTTAGATTCACTTCAAACTTGGTAAAGATATACATGTAACTCAGGTGGGTATCTCCCAAATTGCTCAAGTTGTCATGCCCAGTGATATTTTTTTTCGTGATTTTTTTAAAAGCAAAACATTTATTCTTGAAAACCACCAAGCAAATTGCTACAAAATAGGGACACTTCTAAGGACCCCCAGACCTTAATTTGTTCAGCAGGTGTGTTTTTTAGCTCAGCTGACTTGTCAGTCAGCTACTTGTCAGTCAGCTTATCTTTTGTGAGGGTCCGTCGTCCGTCTGTCCATCGTCCGTCTGTCCACAATTCACATTTTCGACTTCTTCTCGAAAACCGTTGGCCAAATCCACTTCAAACGTGGTGGGGATGTGCCTTGGGTGGATCTCTACCAAGTTTGTTCGAATGGTTACAGTCCAGTGATTTTTGGATTTTTAATGAATTTTTTTGTTCTTTTTTGGGGTAAATCTTAAAAAAACTTCTTCTCTGAAACCACTCACCCAATTGCTTTGATATCACACAGGAACACTCCCTGGGACTCCTGGTTCTTAATTTGTTCACCAGGTGGCGCTGCAATTTTTTTCTAAATTTTTTAAAGGAATTTTTGTGTGTTACAGCTATTTTTGACTTCTTCTCCAGAACCGTCACTCAGATTAAGCTGAAACATGGTGGATATGTTCCTTGTAGAAGGGTCAAACAAAGTTGTTCACTAAGTGGGAATGCTACCAATTTTGTTCAAATGTTCATGCCCCAGTGATTTTTGGGTTTTTAATGAATTTTTTTGTTCTTTTTTTTTTTTTTTCACAAATCTTAAAAAATCTTCTTCTACGACACTGCGTACCCAATTGCTTTGATATCGTACATAGACACTCCCGGGGACACCTAGTTCCCAATTTGTTCACCAGGTGGCGCTGCAATTTTTTTAGGAATTTTTTGTATGGTTTTGCTATTTTTCACTTGTTGTCAGAACGGTCCCTCAGATTAAGCTGAAATGTGATGGATATGTTGTTGTGGAAGGGTCAAACAGTTGTTTACTAGGTGGCACTGCTTTGGATTCCTGATTTTTAAGGATTTTCAATTCGGGTACTTATCGTTCGATGCAGTTTTCGTATTGATTACTATGTAAGTCAATGGGCATTCTAGTGCTAATTCACAGGACAACTGACACAGAATTTACTGTTTACTTGATAACTTGAGATCTGTTTTGAGTTAGCTACACATGTTAATTATTCTGTATGAAGGTCATGCTGACACAGTACATGAATGACCTTGACCTCCTTTGCATGGTCACTGTGCAACATACATGAGTTTTACTCTTCATTATAACTTGAGAACTACTTGAACTTTGATGTTGCACATGTAAGTGTTCTTGTATAAAGGTCAGACTTACTCAGAACATGGTGTCCTTGATCCTTTCCCAAGTTCATAGAGCTGCAAGTGTGATGAATGTCAAGATCAGCTGAGGCACTGGCTGTTCACACAGCCCTCTTGTTTTGTTCTTTTTGGGGGCAAACCTTAAAAAATCTTCTTCTCCGAAACCGCCCACCCAATTGCTTTGATGTTCCATAGGGAACCTGCCAGGGACTCTTAGTTCTTAATTTGTTCACCAGGTGGCTCTGCAATTTTTTCCTAAATTTTTATGAATTTTTGTACGATTTTGCTATTTTCGACTTCTTCTCCAGAACCGTCACTCAGATTAAGCTGAAACTTGGTGGATATGTTCCGTGTAGAAGGGAGTAACAAAGTTGCTGACTAGGTGGCACTGCTTTGGATTCCTGATTTTTAATGATTTTTTCAATTCAGGTACTTGGTTGTCAATGCAGCTTTCCTATTGATTACTATGCAAGTCAGTGGACATTCTAATGCTGATTCAAATTTTTGACTTCTTCTCCAAAATCGTCCTCCAGATTTACTTCAAACTTGGTGGGGATGTACCCTGGGTGAGTCTTTACCAAGTGTGTTCAAATGGTCATGCTCCAGTAAATATTGGATTTTTTTATGAATTTTTTTTGTTCTTTTTTGGGGCAAATCTTAAAAAATCTTTTTCTCCGAAACCGCCCACCCAATTGCTTTGATATCCCACAGGAACACTGCCAGGGACTCCTAGTTCTTAATTTGTTCACCAGGTGGTGCTGGGATTTTTTTCTTTTTTCTTAATGATTTTTTGTGTGTTTTTCCTATTTCCGACTTCTTCTCCTGAACTGTCACTCAGATTAAGCTGAAACGTGGTGGATATGTTTCTTGTAGAAGGTTCAAACAGAGTTGTTCACTAGGTGGCATTGCTGTGGATTCCTGATTTTTAACGATTTTTTCAATTCGGGTACTTATTGGTCAATGCAGCTTTCCTATAGTTTACTGTGCAAGTCAATGGACATTTTACTGCTTATTCACATTTTTAGCTCAGTTAATTGACTAAGTTAACTGAGCTTTTTTGAGGGTCCGTTGTCTGTCCGTCCGTCATCGTCAACAATTTACTTTTTTGACTTCTTCTGAAAAACGGTAAGACAGATTTACTTCAAACTTGGTGGGGATGTACCCTGGATGAGTCTCTACCAAGTTTCTTCAAATGGTCATGCTCCAGTGATTTTTGGATTTTTTATAAATTTTTTTTGGTTCTTTTTTTTGGGCAAATCTTAAAATGTCTTCTCAGAAACCTCTCACCCAGCTGCTTTGATATCTCAGGAGGGACACTCCTGGGAACTCTTAGTTCAGAATTTGTTCGCTAGGTGGTGCTGCAATTTTTTTTCCATTTTTGGTGATTTTTTGTGTGTTTCTGTTCTTTTTGACTCCTTTTCCAGAACCGTCACTCGGATGAAGCTGAAACTTGGTGGATATGTTCATTGTAGAAGGGTCAAACAAAGTTCTTCAAAAGGTTGACTCGGTTCATTTTTTCATTCATTTTTTTTTTTTTAAAGTACAAAATAAAAAAAAATTTACGAAACCTGAACATGGGGATTTCTTGTAATGGAAATAACTTAGATTATTTTCGCCATATTTATGTCACACATTGTAGAAATGTGCCTTTGATAGGTCTCTACATATTTTATTCAAATGGTCACACTGCATTGATTTTTGCATAAATTTTTGGGTAAATTTTTAAAATTAGGCAGATGCATGTCAGCTGAGCACAGGATCATCATGATCCTCGTCCTTTTTTCTTTCTTTCATAGCTCTGCTGACTGAGCTATTAGAATCCGTTTGTGTCCATCGTCTATCTGTCTATCTTTTGTTACATTTTACATATTCAACTTCTTCTCAAAAACCGCTGCACGGAATGCTTTGATTTTGTACATGAATGTTCCGCAGGTGGACTTATAATAAGTTTGTGAAGGAGATGATGATGCAATAATTTTTCTTTTTTTTTTTAATAAACTGTTTAAGTAATTTTTTTAAAAAAATTCATCTCAAGAACTACTTTGCCAATTGCTTTGATTTTGCACATAGGGTCACCTGGGGTCACCTAGTTCTTATTTTGGACACCAACTGGCGCTGCAATTTTTTCTTATTTTTCTATGAATTGTTGTGTGTTAAAGTTATTTTTGACTTCTTCAGAATTGCTAAACATAATTGCCTAAAATTTTATCAGAATATAATTTGACTTTAGACAATAAATTTTTGAGAAAACGATAGAGATATGTTAATTTTTGATGAAGTCATGGGAAATCAAACTTTGTTACTGTACGTAAGTTTTACCACTGTATAGTATGTATGACAATTGTTTTAACATTTTTGACTTCTTCTCAAAAAGCAGCGCTTGGAGTGTTTTGATTTTGCATTGGATGCTCCCTAGGTGGACCTCTACCAAGTTTGCAAAGGAGATGAATTATATATCAAACTTTGTTACCACTGTACATTACATTGCTATACAGACGACAGTGCATGTGTTGCAATACTGTAAAAGCATATTCCCGTCAGCAGAGCACGGGATCATCATGATTTTCTTGTTTATTGGTTTTTGTGTGTTTAGCCATCTTCAACTTCTTCTGTATGTTATATCTTCAAAACTGTCACTCAGATTATGCTGAAATGTAGTGGAAATGTACCTTGTGGAAGAGGTACACAAATTTGTTCATTATATAGCTGCTGAAACTAAGGATTCTTGATTTTTAAGGAAATTTTCAATTCAGGTATGTATCAGTAAATGGGTGCATTCCTGTTGATTACTATGTAAGTCAATGGAAATTGCAATGGAGATTCACATTTTTGACTTGTTCTCCAAAACTTTCAACCAGATTCACTTCAAACTTGGCGGGGATGTACCTTAGGTGGGTCTCTAGTAGGTCTGTACAAATGGTCATGTTTCAGTGTTTTTTGTAATTTTTGTATTTTTTTTTTTATTCATTTTTTGACCAAATTTTTAAAAAATCTTCCTCTCCGAGACCACTTAGCTGATTGCTTTGAAATTGCATAGGATGCTTCTGGGGACCATCAGACTTTAATTCATTCAACAGGTGGTGCTGCAATTTTTTAAAGCAAATTTTTGTTTTTTTACTGTTTTTGATTTCTTGTCAAATTTTTCTGACACTTGGTAAAAATGTCACTTGTCGGAAGGTTCAACAAATGTTTACTAGGTGGTGATACGCTAGAGTGCTGACTTTTGATGAATTTTCCATTTCTGGTACCTTTTTGCTAATGGATGCATTCCTGTTGGTAACCATGTAAGTCAATGGGGATTCTTCCAATTTCATTTCAAATCAAGGTTTGCCTACTTGACTTTGCTCAATTCATCATAGGTCAGTTGAGCATGGGTGCATCAGAGCTCTCTTGTTTTACACAGTTGTGTGCGTTTTTTACTATTTTTGACTTCTCCAAAACGTCATTCAAATTGTTATGGAAGTGCGGCTTGTGGGCAGGGTTAAACAAAGTTGTTCAGTGGGTGGCGATATTTGGATGCCTGAGTTTTAATGAATTTTTCAATTTGGGTGTATGTTGGTTAATGCTTGCATTAGTTTAAACATATTTTATCCACATTTATTGACTGATTTGGGAGAAGGCAAAGCATATATTAATCCCTCTTGTATGCATTCCAGTTGATTACCATGCACCTCAATAGGGATTGCAGTGGAAATTCACAGTTTCAACTTCATATCGATAACCATCAACCAAATTCACTTCAAACTTGGAGGGGATGAACCTTGGATGGTTCTCTACTGAGTTTGTTCAAATGGTTTTGCTCCAGTGCTTTTCAGATTTGATATCAATTTTTTTTTTTGGTCTGTTTTTTGGCAGAATCTTAAAAAAAATTCTGAAACTAATCAGCCAATTGCTTTGAAGTTGGATAAGGAAACTTCTGTGGACCCCCTGACCTTAATTGTTCAACAGGTGGTACTGCGATTTTTTTTTGCCTATTTTTTACTAATTTTTGTGCGTTTTTTGCAATTTTTGATTTTTACTCCAAAACTGTAACCCCTATTGTTCTGAAACTTCGTAGAAATGTAGCTTGTGGGAAAGTTAAACAAAGTGTTTTCTAGGCAGTGATACTTTGGTTCTCAGATTTTAAATGTTTTTGGGTTTTTTTGAGCTCTGCTGACCAAGGTCACACAGCTTATGTGACCACTCATGTCTGTCCGTCGGTCCCTCCATCCGTCTGTAAACTTTTACTCATTAGTGTGATACCATCCACAGTTTTCAAGTTAGCCCAATATAACATTCAGGACTTATAGGGTATATGAAAATCTAGGCCTAGTTTGATATTGGTGGCGCCACCTACATTATGTAATATAGGTGTCAAAATGTGAAAATCTTGTGAACATTCTAGCATCTTTAATTTTTGTCGTATCTTCACCAAATTTGGTGGGGTTGTGGGGGAGGTCAAAGTCTAAGTTGGTAATGATACCAGTGGTGCTACCTATAATTTGACAGAAATTATGAGTCAAAATTTGTTTTAAGATGTAAAATTCCATATTTGCAAAAGTAATTGGATTAGACTTGCTAAATTTATATGATATATAGACAATGTCCAAAGCTAGATTCACATATAATATCAGTGACCTTGACCTATTTTTGTGGGGTCACCATGCGTGTAAAGTTGAAAGAGGTAATCTTGTAATGCCAGGGTGTAGCTTTGACTTCAATGGCAATGTCAGCACAGCAGCAGGCAGGTCTATGGGCCTCTTGTATTACTTAATCAGGGTGTCTTTGATCTTCTGTCCCGAGGTCACTCAGGACATAAAGTTAAGGACTCACTCGTTGTTGTCTTGGCACATGCAACAATATTCATCACAGGAGTTGCACAAATAATTATAAGCTATGATTACATGTGGAGTGAAGTGCTGCCTGGTGGACAATTTTTACATTAAGCTTTTTATGCACCTTTCATTCCACTCACCAAATCACCAGAGTCACCCAGGGACATGACCAGAGCTTTGCTCGTTGCCAAGTGAAAGGAAGAAACTCGACACATGACTTTAGGTTGGATTTGGGCCGAGGGCTGATCTTTTGTTAATTTGCTAAATGCCCCCGGCCGTTTAATCACAGATATTTACACATTCAAAGATTTCCGAGAACACAATCTTTATGAAAGCTAAACTTGGCAAGTGGAAGGGCTAAAACAGCCACAAAGCCGGAGGCTTGCCCCCACCAAACTCTGGTCATAGAACCTGGGGAAAGGAAGTACTTTACTTATGATGTCATTAGTATTACATATGGCTGGTGAAAACCTGATGCTACCATGATCCGGAGTAAAGTGTCTCTTTGGTGCCATGTAGAAGTCTGATTATAGTATGAATTGTAGACATGCTTGCTGGTAAATCCATGGTGTAAAATCCGACTTGGCTGAAATAAAGTGTCTCAATGTTGCCATTTTTTAAATTCAAATGTTACTGTTATGCCGTTATGATGTGTCCCTGTTTATGTTGACCCCATAAAATAGAGTCAAGCCCATTGTGAATTAACATCACAAGGAAACGGACGTCGTAAGTCTATGCACACACTTAGTTTGGAAAAACTTGTAGACGCAAGTGTAGACATGGTTACTGGAAAGTCTATGGTTTAAAGCCTGACCTGGCATCACGTTCCTTGATGGACTGGTCAGGTGATTATTCCTTATCAGAATGTGCACGAGTTCATGGCGCTCTGTTGGTGATTACTGACAACATCCATCTTGACCGGGGAATCCCTGCAAATAAATCCTCAAAAGAAACCAATAAGTCACAGTAGAAGAAACAAGCAATCCATGGTTTGAAATTGTCTGGGACTGATGTAGAGACTGCTATAACTCTGCAGGTAAGGTGACACGCCAACATGCAATGTTACCACCCATGACAGAGACGATCAACCATATATATACAGCTTTTAATCTGCCAATAAGCTAACGTGCAATGCAGGCGCCAATGGCAGTGATAACATATATACACACCTTTGTCCTTCTGCATGGAAGCCAACATGCCAACATGCAATGTGACCACCATACAGTGATAGAATTGTGGGGTAAACCAGCATGTCAAAATGCGATGCAGACCCCAATAGCAAACCTACCCACCTTATCATTCCGCAGGTAAGCCCACATGCCAACATGCGATGTGATCTTCAACTGCAGCAGTAAATACACCTATCAATTATAATCTAACTTTGTGCAGCAGGTAAGCCAACTTTGCCAACATGCAAAGTGCTCACCTAGTGCAGTAATCGCATAAAACACAGGTTTGCTTGCAGGACCCCTGCATGCCAACATGCAATGCAGGAGCCAGCAGCAATACACATATGGGTCATAAATGTAACTCTGTGCAGCAGGTAAACCAACTTTGCCAACATGCAAAGTGACCACCTAGTGCAGCAATTGAATAACAGGTTTGCCTGCCCGACTCCTGCATGCCAACATGCAATGCAGGAGCCTGATTACAGGGAAAGGAAACCGAATTTCATAAGAAGACCAACTACCAATGGCCCCTAACCCCATGCTGGATCTAGTTAGTTGACACCCGAATGTATTTCTTAAAAGCATCCGACTTCCATCTCCCTCTTAGTCTGATGACGCTGTCAGGTACATTATTGTGGGCATCCTGTGTAGCTTTCCCAATACGGAAGGAGTGTCCCTTGTAGCATTTATCTGAGAGACCACAAAATTGTAAAGCTGATGTGAGTTGACTGTCAAAATTGCGTCTTAAGATAGGGGCCCCTAAGTTATCATGAAACAAGGGGCCTGGTCGATCACCTCGAGATTTGATATATGTGGTCAATCTTTCCACTGGACAAAAGGGGCCTTTGCATGGCTTGAATGATATGTAATGTGGTCTACCAGTGACATTATGTTTGAAAGACCGAAAAGCAACCTTCACCTCAATTATAGATTTTTTGTTTGCTAAAAATGTTACGTCTTTGAGGTGCAGCACACTTGGAGCATGCTGACTGGTAACTGTCAGCTCTCCTATCCTAGCATAAGTGAAGAAGGCAAATAAGAACATTGCCTGAAACAGAATTTTTTTGTAGCCAAAAAGCGAAGAATCGAGCGATCGAACAAGTGCATACAAAATGGGCTGGGTAATAGGTAGTCGGAGATCTATATGCGGACGGAGCCTGTACGCCCCGGCGACCAGTTTTTGTACAAGAAAATTCTTAGTTGGGTCGGCCAGGCCATGCACTTTGTGCAGGAAACTAATCGCAGAAAGACTTGAGGAGATGGATTTCGGAGCTTTTGACTGAGCAAACTGGTAAGACACAAATAGTGCAATAGTGGATACTGACAATGGTAAGTTTTGACCTATATTATACTGCCGTAGGAATGTAGCCATATTCCGCCAGACTCGTTCGTAGGCCGTCCTAGTTTGTGCCGTGACAGAAGTGTTCATTAATGTGTTCATAGTTTGAACAAGTTGATCGGCTGAAGGTGTTCTGGGATCGGAGTTGGGTCTCGATGGCAATGAGGAGCCAGTTCCCGGACTTTCTGAAATTGAAAGCGACTGATTGCATCACTTAACTGATTGTGACATCCCGGGACATGCTTGCTCCTGAACATGATATTATACCTCAGACAAGCAACTACCAGCTTTCTGACACCCACCATGACTGTAGGCTGTTTGCATGTTTGTTTGTTAATGACGGCCACCAAGGCCTCATTGTCAGTGTGGAAGACAATGGAGTGATTTTTGAGGAGGCAACCCCAAGTTTCAATGGCGATCACGATTGGGACCAGTTCTAAAAATGTTATATTGAAATTCTGCCAGTGGGAGGGGAAAGCCCCACCCAGCCAGCGAGCGCCTAAAACTGCCCCATAGCCCTTTGAAGCGGCACTGTCCGTAAACAAGTGCAGCACTGAACTTGACAGCCAAGCTTCTTGTATGAACATGGTTTTGCCATTAAAAGTTTCCAAGAATCCTAGCCATGCTGCCATGTCAGCCCGTGCTTGGGAGTTGAGACTAATGTGGTGCCATCTACTGGTTGTGCGTGCCTGAGTTAAAAGGTCCATCAACCGCCGCAAGAAACATCGCCCTGGTTGAACAACTTTACAACAGAAGACCAAAAACCCTATCAAAGATTGCAAGTCGCAAAGTTTAATAGACCTCTTGCGAGAATATTTGCCAAGCAGGTCTACAGCTTTTTGAATTTTCTCGGGGGGGAGTCTTGTTTCCATTTTGATTGAATCAATGGTGATGCCCACGAAAACAAGGACCTGATCAGGGCCCAGGGTCTTCTCCAAAGCAACCGGCACCCCAAGGTGACCGCACAGCATTAGGAATGCATCCAGCACTATTTGACATTTCTCTTTAGATTCGTGCACGAAAAATAGGTCATCCAAAATATGGGTCACGTATTTCACATGCAGCTTGTTTACTAGTATCCACTGGAGGGCTGTGCTAAAAGCTTCAAACACTCGGCAACTGATGCTACACCCCATAGCGAGGGTTTTGTCATAATAAAATTGGCCTTGCCACTGAAAACCTTGCAGTTCATAGTCTGCCGGACATATAGGAATTAATTTGAATGCATTCTGAATGTCACTGCGTGCCATCCAGCTTCCCTGTCCTGCCGCTTTTACTAAAGCTACAGCTTCGTCGATCCCTGCATATTGAACATGACAGGCCTCGTGGGGGATACCCTCATTTACCGAAGTTGTGTCTGAATTTCCACAATAAGAAAGGTTGTGTATTAACCTAAACCCACCAGAACTCTTTGGTACCAAACCCAACGGACTGACTTTAAGATTAGGAGGGCAAGTCTTGAAAGGCCCTGCTACTCGACCGGCCTGAACTTCTTTTTGAATTTTGTGCGAAACAACCTCTGGATTAGCCAAGGCCGATTTGGAGTTTGGAGCCCACTGTGGACCACGTGAACCTTGGAATTCCAAGGAAAAGCCATGGGTGAACCCTTCGATTAAAAAATCAAAATCTTCCTTGGGATAACCTTTAAGCCATGAAGCCAGTCTCTCAACATTAACGGGTGTTGGTAACTTGTTTGTTTGGTCCCTGCTGGGGTTTCTGATTGCGGTAATTCTGGCTTTGTAGTTGAGTGCTTCTGCATTTTGTGGCTGGGTGGTCGCCCCTGTCACACCTGAAGCACCTGCCTCTGTGATACTTGATGCAGCTGCCTCTGGGGACCCTACCAAGGGGGTTTGGCTTACCACCCTGGTTTCTACCACGAAAGGGCTGCCTGCGTAAACCACGTACAAGGGCAGATGAGAAGAGCACATGGTCAACGTGTGCCCATGTGGTTTCTTCTTGCTGCTTACCTTTTCTAAATTCCTCATCATAGTATCTCCAGTCCCCACCATCATTGTAGATTTTTCTTACCAGGTGTTGATAATTTAGAAGATCAGACGCTTGGCCAGGGAATTTCTCGAGTATAACAGCAGAATAGATATGGAAAGCGTCGGTCCATTCATCAATGGACAGTGCTTTAGGTTTATCCTCTTTCCAAACAATGGATGGGACTTCTTGGCCTGGTGTCACTTCTGAGCTCAGTTTGAGGCTTTGTTTTCTATCTAAAAGGGAACCAAGCTCAATATATTCCCCTTCCCATATTTTCTTTTTTATCTTAAGTGGGACACGAGCTGCCAATGGTTTAACTACCGAATGCTGGGCTGGAGTTGCTTTAGCAATGGGAAATACAGATGCTATATTTTGTGCATCAATCTCATCAATTTCCGCCTCTGAATCCAAATCATGGGTGGGGGCTGGAGCAACCAGACTACTGGGGAGTACACTTGAAGTAGGCATAGCTTGATTGGGGGCCCCCCTGTTACCTGTTTGAGCCTCTAGGAGGGCTTTAAAGCCCTCAGCCATGGTGTTTTGTAGGAGTGCAGCTAGCTGCTGGAACTGTGCAGCATCCATGGTAGCCGCTGCTGGGGCACGTTGGTGCTGCTGCTCGGTGACTTGGGTCCTAGCCCTCTTGGCTCTTGGCTGGGGCGCCGTAGCTGCTGCCTCCTGTGCCCTTGCTGATGGCCTCCCTCGGCGAGTGGATCGGCGTGTTTGTGCTCTAGGCATGCTGGATAAAGATTAAAGGATAACAAGTTACATGTAATGCACCAAACAAGTTATTTGTGCATACCATACCACCCTGTGTGGCTGATGGCAAGCTCAGTGACAGATACGGTAAATGCAACTCTTCACTGCCTTATCTGCACGCCTTGATAGGCTCTTTGCAAAATCATTGGCAAGAGTGCACAACAAGGCAACAAGCCACACTGCCACGCATGCTCACATGGGCATGCACACTGGCAAGCAAGTTGCTGGTATGCTCTTTGACCGGCATGGTAAAATTTCATCACTCAGATGCACACTGCCATACTTGCATGCCTAGATAGGCTCTTTGCAGCTCATGGCAAGGGTGAAAACTAGGCAACATGCCACACTGCCACGCGTGTCCACATAGACAGGCTCACTGGCAAACAAGTTGCAGAGGTCAGAACACATGTAATAGCCATCAATACATAGCCTTATTTGGTCCCTGCTCTACACAGGCGAGCGTGTTAACCAGAGAAATTATGCACAGCCCTTAAATAATCGATGTTGCTGCTAGCAAAAGAGCTGGATAACATTTGGTGCTTAATTTTTATGTCAAATGCTGTTGCCATTGTCGGGTATATGAGGTAATTACTCGATATTCATACAATGTACCATGCAGCTTGCAAGTATCTTGCCTCATGACCCATGTACTTGAGCCTGGAACTGCCGGAAATGGCAATATACTATTTGGTTTGACTATGTGAGGTGTACCACACCCAGCGGTTATTTAATTTGAAAGGAAGGAGCCGACCACGGCTTTACTCCGAAATGAGCGTAGGAGAAATCGGGGATCACTGAACATGCTTATGACCAGTTTAGTTAAGTCTTTACTGCGGTGCGAGTGTCGAATAACGAAAGCTATTTGTCCCGGTCAAATATGTCTCAAACGTCTACATGACCCCAATACGTTTGCAAGTAATTAATTTTCCCACAATTGTCCGAGAAAATAAAACAGGACCGCAATACTTATCCTGGTGCGCTGCTTGGAACAGCGTGATCACCTTTCCGGGAGCCGCCATGTTGGCGTGGTGCGCCCTCAAGCGGCAAAGCTGAAAACCAACAATTGTCCGAAGTTTTAATGGCACGCAAACTTCATGCCATTATGACTCAAGGCCTTCTGGATGGCGCCTCGGATGCTGCGATAAAAGCACTCCTGGCCTTCATCATCCAAGTGTACACCGTCACGGCAGAACATCTTTACATGGGAACGGAAGCGATGCTCCCAGAACCGCGCACCCACTGTGGTCTCGGTAATTGTTTTAATGTAGGAGTTGGCCAAAACCCGCCTTTCTGCGTAAAGGGTTGGTGAAACGTACCTTGGATTTGGCCGCCGGAATATTTCACAAACAATGACCCTTTCCACACCAAACTCCTGCAGTAGCAGGTCTACCATATTGGCGAGACGATTGCTCACAGTCAGTGGCGAAAAGTGGGGCCAAAATAGCTCGTTCCCGCCACTCTGAACAACCACGATCTGTGGACGAAACCGCCTGACAATGGAATTGGCTGGAAGGATCGACTGTTGTACAATCCCGTCGGCAGTACCTCCACTCAAACCCTCATACGCGACTTGGCATTGATTGAGGCGTAGATCATATCTCTTGGTCTTGGCACAGTAATCCTCAAAACGTGTCACAAAACTATGACCCAGTATGAGCACCCGTGGGAGGTCGGCACCAATATGAGCCATTGTGCCAGCAAACTTGGGATTTGATCACTACCGACGTTACGTCTAAACGTTAAGTAAATGTAATAATAATTAATATAGCTAATGGAATAGTAAAAGGTGACCTACCTGAATGATCAATGACAGTAAATACAAACCCGCACACAGAAGTAGAAGAACAGACCAAAATTTCCGTTGATGCAAAAAAACAAAATTGCCGTTGAAGCAATGAAGAATTACCGAAACACGACCGGTTGCATTGACTGCAAACTGGAGAAGGCTTGGGGAACAAGTTTGAAAACGGGACGCAAAGGGTTTAGCCAATAAGAAACAAGGTGCGCACGCATCCTTGCCCAAGGCTTCCTGTGTAGCACTGCTTACGTAATACGGCCTCATTGCTGATGCATAAATTACGCTATCCTTTAATAGATAGCTTCGTATATATGTTCAGAAGCGACTTGAGGACTCACAGCTTTGAAATGAACAGGTGTGATAAAGCCACGATGCCAGCAGAGCATTAGGCCCATGGGCCTCTTGTTTCAATTTGAGTACTTGTTGGTTAATCATGCATTCTTACTGATTACCATGTGAGTCAGTATGGATTGTAATGGAAAGTCACATTTTTCATTTCCCCTCATCCCCTTGACCTGAGTGGGACGTATCATGAGTAGAATGTCAAGGTCAGCTAAGGATGGGCTCTTAACACTACCATCTTGTTCCATACAATCAAAAAAGAGTTTTAACATTTCCAATAGGCTAGCTTATTAAAGTACAAGTAGGCAGCTTGTAACTGCCATAGACTACCGATAGTTCTGGGAGTTTAACCTAACAGAAAACAAGCTAGACTAAAATGTCTCAAAGGTGAATATTAAAATAGAATGATGTCAGAAGATTAAATTAAGTAGCAAAGCAGGCAAGTCTAAAATCTTTAAAATTATTGAAACCAAACTTTCTAACCATCTCTGGATGGATCTTAATATATCAAAACTTGCGCAGAGCAGAAACTCAATTTTTTTTATATGCACATACAATGTATGTGTAGGTAGCACCATTTCAGTAGGTCATCTGCACTTGATACAACTTCTTGCAAGCCACTGGAAATTAAAAGCAATATGGTGCATTTTGAGACAAAAATCTTTGTTTCTGCAAGCTATTGGAGAGTAAAAACAGTAGCATTGCTTGGAAGATTTTTTTTCTCCCAGAATGCACCATTTTGCTTGTTGATTTTCAGTTTTTTCTGGAGGAGCTGCAATGGGGATTGCAACGCTAATTCACATTTTCAACTTCATCTCTAAAACAATTTTCAAGATTCACTGCCAAATTTGGGGAGGGGGGTGTACATTGGGTTGGTATCTACCCACTGTATTCAAATAGTCATGCTCCAATCGTTTGTGGATTTTAAGGGCGGGGTAATCATAGTATTTCCATTGATTACCATGTAAGTCAATGGGGTCTGCAATGGTTGTTCACATTTTGACTTCCTCAAAATCGCAAAATGATTTAGTGATATTGCCAAAAAGGACTAAATGTCAAAACAGCTTGTCATTAACCAGCTAAGTCAGATTAAAATTGGAGCCCTCTCCCAACACTTTTTTTTTTCAGCTTAAAACTAGCCTTCTTTAGGGGAAGAGGATGAATTTCTGTTATGGTACATGCACATTTTCTCCCTTTCATAACCTTAAAACCAGTTTCTTCTGTAATTTTTTAGTGAAGGAATATGCTCTCATGACAAAATACTTTGAAGAAGACAAATTATACTGTCTTTGTGTGCATGTTTTATAGAGCAGCTCATGAACTTGCTATGATGACGAAGCATTTTGGTGTGAGAGTATCCTTCATCTCTGTTAATATAAATGGACACAAAATAGAGAACTAAATGAGTCAGCTTAAAATTTGAGCCCTCTCCCAGCATGTTTGAGCAGAAAAGTAGCCTTCCTCAGGGGAAGTGGAGGCCCATATTGGCCTTTTTTACAGTAAGTATGTTAATGAAGAGGTGCATCATATTATTTCTGCTGTATATTGTGATGTCATACATGTACATATTAAAATGTAGTCCTATTCCAACTTACCCAAGGAAATGAGGTTACACCATTACTGATAACATATAAAATAGCTGCCCTATGGTGAAAAATATTTAGCTTAGGCCTATCAGAGAAATTGAAAGAAGTATACATTAGTCTGATTCACTGGATGTGGAAAGATGAAGATCTTCTTTCAGGATGTCTGGCTTTGTGGATGGATTTAATTTGTTTAAGAGCTTTTGCAATTGAAGTGTCCACCTTTTCATAATTATATAATCCACTCATCCTGGCAATCAGTGTCACTCACTTGTTGTATGTATATATGTGTATGTACAAGTAGGTTTGCGAGGGTAGAGATGAGCTGACTG
Source organism: Hermodice carunculata (assembly GCA_964020975.1). Taxonomy (NCBI): domain Eukaryota; kingdom Metazoa; phylum Annelida; class Polychaeta; order Eunicida; family Amphinomidae; genus Hermodice; species Hermodice carunculata. The sequence goes on along the minus strand of OZ026615.1, from coordinate 27,400,913 downwards.
TCATCTTTGGAATATTGTGTCCCTCAATCTCCTAACTTTTATTTCACAAGTTGTGACCTGTGTGACTTCTCTTCGTTTGCCTTCTGGACACCTTTAGCAAAGTGGAATGTTGCATGCCAGGTGCTTTTCATCATAAATTTAACTTTTGATTCCCAAGACATTGTCCATTTCATAGATATGGCTGCCACTTTTTGAGGATTAAATTGCACTGATACGATGTCTTTGTTAGGATGTTTGTTTGTACAGTGTCTATTGAATTTGTCCATATATGTGTTCCAAATCTTTCATGCAAATAGAGTAGGTAATTATTTTCCACTATAAATCTTGAGGCCTTGAAATTCTCCTGAGAGAAAAAGCTCTATGGAAGGATATGGCACATATACTGTCACATTGTAAAAGGTAGTCTCGTAAGCCCCTGGTCTGAGCATCAGAGGTTTTCATGTCGCCACAGATTTGCTTGTATACTTGTGCCTATCCATAGGGGATGGCTTTGACACAGTGCTTGGTGTGGCTAGAATCTAATCGTAAATATGTGTGTCTATCAGTGGGTTTGCAGTGAACAGCTTTTCCTTGTATTGTGATTTTCACCTCTGGAAAATGCATTTTTAGATCGAACTTTCTGTGGTGAATTTGATGGTGAGATATATTTTGTTGATGAAAATGAGAAATGTTTTTAACTCATTCTATACCAGTCCCTGATTTTTCCGTATATTTATCTAGATTTAAGATGGCAATTAAATATTTAAATTCTTCATGAAAAGAGCTTTCGTTCAAGTACTAACATGCCTATAGTCTTAAGATAGTGGTTCTGGCACTGCCTGGCAAGTCATGCTGCAGCTGCCAGAAGGGCAGCTTCAGCATGACTTGCCAGGCAGTGCAGAATGACCAAGGCCCAGCTGTGACCATAGTATTGAATGAGTTAATATGTCTGGACTATGTGACCATCTAAAAAAAAAAAGTTTTGTTGATAAGTCACCATTCCACATTGGGTTTTAAAGGTGCATTAGAAAGAATCTCTTCTTAAACAAGTACACAGGTGTAACTGGGAACCATTTAAGTGCCCATTGCAGTCTCTGACAGTTGTAGATAAAAGGTTTTGTTGAATGTGAAACAATTCATGGTAAGAATGGAATGTGTTAAATTAAGTAATAGTCAGGTTTGTGGCTTCTTAGCCAAATGATTATTAAGTATTTCATTGGTCACTTTGATGCCGTCCCTGTGAAGGATGCTCATATGTATACGAAGAGGTGAAGTCAGCAGTGATTAGAATGCTTGAATCTGAGAAATTGACTTGTGCCAATTTGTTGAGAAAATCAGTTCTGTCCTTGATATACATGTCAGACAGGATATTGGGTGCCACGATTTTTTAGATATGTGTCAATAGATATTGAGATTCAGGCTGTAGGTGTGTTGACTGCAGACTATCGGCCTACCTGGTGCAACCTGCTTGTCAATTTTAAATATAAAACATGAGTGTGTGCTGTTGAGTGATTAAAGAATTTCTTCCCTTGATAGAGAGGGTTTTTTTTGTACATTTCATTAATGAAAAAGTTGATTTTTGTGTTCATCATGGTTGTCTGATCCTGATCTAATTTGCACTAAATAGACCTGTTGTGTAGCTGTCTAGGCCTTATTTGATGTGATGGAGGTGGCAAGAACTACTGTGGCAGTACCTTTATCAGCAGGTCTTTATGTCTGTACATTGCTGTAGAGATCATAAGACCTTCATCAGCTTTGATATCATGAAAGGTGTGTGGTTGATTATTATAAGGAATGGTTGATTGGAGCATATCAATAAATCTAATTGGTGCCATAGGCCTTTCTTTGGGGTGAAAGGACAGTTAAATGAAGCTACAGGTAATTGAATGTGCACATTCTGGTCTGTAATGTCTGTCAGTATGTTTGTGTTAGGCCCATTACTAGCTTGTGATTCACAGAACTGCATGATCCTATGTTTTCTGGAGAAACATTTAAAGTCAAGAAGTGCACTCCTGGTACAAGGAGGTCAAAGAGTAGGACAAAAAATGAACCATATAATAAGAGAATTGTCATCTGGTGTTAAACTGTGTTCAGAGAGGTTAATGACTACCTTGGAGTGAAGCCCTGTCAGCGTTGTGGGTTTCCTCGTTGTCCTTTGTTGGTATTTGTAGAGTCTTCTCCCCATATTTTTTATTGGTTCTGCTGTTCCTCAGTCTCACCTCTTCAGTAGCCTCATTTAAAGCTTATTGAGTTGAGTTCTGAAGAGGCGTGATGCATCTTCAGAGGTGTTGTCTTTGTTCAAGGTATATATTTTCTTAATTTCATTGTCTTTAGTATAGTGTCAAGGCCCAAAATTTTATAAGTCAGTATTAGTTTTTTGTGTGTATCCCATGATGAAATGCCATTCAAGGAAGAATTCTCTGTCTAAACTATGGATTTGTGGTTCTCTTGTGATTGTTAGATATTTGGGTGTTACGTCTGTATCAAGACACATCATAAAGATAATGACCAAGGCATGGCATTTGCGAGACTTGCAGAGTGTTTCACCACTGTTGCATGGTTTGTGCCTCCAAACCTAGAGATTTCTGTTAGAATACCCTATCTGTGACAGGATTAGGATAAAAAAATATGCTTTGATCGAAGTTACTGAAGCAAACCAATGCATAGAACTTATTCTGTAAGGAAAAAACCTCAACCTTGCCTTTTTTTTACGCTAGTGAGGCTACAGCTAAGAGAGAAGGCCCCTTTGTGAAATTGAAGTCTGCCTTGCAGCTGACTTCTTGTATTCCTACTGAGTTTCAGCACAATATTTTGCTACATATTGTGTATATTATCATGCACCAGCGAGTGTGCATGGCTAATGGAGATAGCATGCCTTGTGCTTAACAATACATGTTTTATGACGGAGCTGTGGGTAGCGTGCTGCCTATGTGGAGTCTCTTGCATTTTGAAACGTTCGGTAAAAAGTTAAAAAAATGAAAGCTTTGAATAATTGCATAATAATTCCTGTCTTCGAGCACACTTGTGGGACACCTGTAACTTGTTTTCAAAGACATCATTTTCAAAACACTGTGTAGTTCTAATGTTTGCTATTCTGCTTAGAATAATTTATATATATATATACACATGTATATATTAAAAAAAAGAAATGAAAAACCTGATTCCAAGGAACCTGTTCTGGTGATCTTTTTACATGTGCCTCATACTTTGTTTTTGGATTTTAACTTTATAATTGTAAGCTTTATAATGTTAAAATCATTGGAATTTTTAAGACAACATTTGTGGTGGTAGGTTTTTATAAAGAAAAAAAAAACAATGCTGGTCCTGGGAAAATTGTTGAGTTAAGGAAAATCTGAATTGGAATGAAGATACCTGAGACCCATCTTTGGCTGCCATATAATGAAGAAAAAAAAATCACCAAAATAAGTGAGATCATACTTAAATTGTTCACAATTTTTGTGAATTTTTTAAAATTTTAATTCTATTTCTATGATTTTATTTACAAGGCACCACAGATATCCTTTACAATTTCTTTGCTTATAAAATATGAACTACAGTAAAACCTCTCTAACTGAACACCTCTGTATACCAAACACCTCTCTATACTGTACACCATTTCTCGGTCCCAAATATATACCTTCAATGCTATCAAACCTCCCTATACTGAACACCTCACTATACTGAACACTTTTTTCTGGTCCCAAGGGTATTCGGTATAGGGAGGTTTCACTGTACATGTATATATGAATTTTGTCAGAGACATTAAATTGGGGAAAAATTCTTGGTCTCTTTTATGATCACAGGTGATGAAATATTTTGTAATTTTTGTTATGCCACACAATCATGTCTCGATATGGAATACAACACTTAAATTGATGATACCTTCTTGGTCAAGTCCCTACTTTCGCTGATTCATTAATTCTAGTATGACTAACTATAAATCAAATAAATGTAATACAAATTTTATAATCAGGTACATTGAAAAATCTAGCAGATTGCAAAAGTGACACATTTTGGTTTTCCATGTTTGCAATGCAATGTAACTTGAGAAGTACATCTGCAAAAATGTATGTGGAAGAACTGCACTTGGTCAAACACAGCAGCGGTTAATAAATATTCCACCCCAGCTCAGTTGCACAACCTGATATGCTAATTTGGGTGATTTAAATTAAGTGACCCTTATCAGTGCTTATCTGCAGAGATTCATTCTTTGTGCATGTACAATAAGGAAAACTGCATAGAATACATCATTTGTATAATAATCAATTATGAGCTGGTAATACTGTAAACTGATTCCTTGAGCCAATTTGAGCAATATCATGTTCAGTTGGTTAAATGGTTAACTTTTTTGAGTCACTGCATTCCTAATCAGTGCATAATGTGTTGCTTACTTCAGTTGATTTCCAGGCATGGAGTTCTTTTGTAAGTTTAGAAGGTTATTATGAAAAATATGATATACAGCACCATAAATGCATGCCTCATTGATATCATACTGTTACGATGCCCACCTTCAGAATATGCTAGATCGTAGCAGAACTCAACAAAGAATCACAATGTTCAGATAACTTTAACAATATTTAACAATATATTAACAATCAAAATTCAGTACAAAGTAGTAGATAAGTGGATGGCATATTACTCTGAACAACAAAGAATAAACAGAGAATATTTATGACATCAGATGCAAACTGGAATTCTCAAAGGGAAAAAGTTTCATATTGATAAAGCATCTGTTTCATCAGGACAACACGGGTTAAATATCAGTGATTCCATGCTTGACATATGAGATAAGATGCTGCTGTTGTTTTAGCAGATACCTGGCCATTGTTATCCATGTTGTACTGTGGTTGCCACTTTACCCTTCATTTATGATAACAAATTTTGCTCATGTTGTCATGGTCAATATCTCTTGGTGAGCACTGCTTTCTCCCGCATAGATCTATTGACTGTTTATTTAATGAGTGGCAAAATAAAGCCTTCTAAGTCTGATGTTATATAAGTATCTGTACTGCAATGGGTGTTAAATCTGTCAAAATGTTCAGATTTTGTCACTGTATTGTCAAACATATAATACTTTATTAAATTGCCTGTGTCTACACACACTTTTCTGTTTTCCCTGAAGTTCTTTCTTTCTTTACCAGTAAATTTTTCCAACACTTTTTTCTCTAATAATACTTTATTAAATTGCCTGTGTCAAAATCTTGAACTTCTTCAAAACTATTAGATAGAGATGTCGTTTCAACTACTATAGGGGTTATTGACCATTGTGCATGGAATGAATCTAAAACAAAATTGTAATTTAAATCATGCTAGTTAGCAGTATTTGAAATTTCAATCTTGAATATCTTAAAACTATAATAGATAGAGATGTCATTCCAACTTCTACTAGGGGGGTTGTTGATCATTGCATACTTAGTGAATTAAAAACAAAAGTTGAAGCAATTTAAATTATGGCAAGTAGCACCACTGGAAATTTTAAATCTTGAATAACTTCAAAGCTATAATAGAAAGACATGCCATTCCAACTTCTACTCCTATATATGGACTAGAACGCATCTGATGAATTGGTAACAAAGGCTGCACAAATTTAAATTATGCAAATTGAGGGCATTTGAAATTACAAATCTTGAATATCTTCAAAAGAATGCGCACATGGCAGATTTCAGCTTTCTGATACGTGGTGATACCTGGTGAGAGGAATTAAAAGTGCAGTAAAGTCTGAAGTTGACTCTGTCATCAAATATTTAATAGTTAGACCTACCATTAACTTCCATTTTTATCTTCTATGACTGTTTAGCTTTTTATCCAATTAAATGAAGTGAAATGAAGCAAATTCAGGTTCTGGGAGTGTGTATATACATGCATTGAACCTGAATTGGGGCTGAGACTAGGAATTACTAGTCTCAGCCCCAATTGGGGCAAGGCCAGTTGTCTATAGCAACAGACTGGGCATGTTGTTAAAAGTGGAACCATAGGGTAGGGGTATGGTGGAAGATGCAGTGTGGCTTTGAGTAATACATGTATGTTGTCTTTAACTGTAAAGAATAGTGTAGTACCCATTGTACGCTGTCATAACTTTGTCATACCATTCGTACTCTCTAGTACTGAAGAACTCATTGTACACTATTGTAACATTGTCGTATTGATTATACACTTAGTACTGAAGTGCCCATTGTAGACTGTCATAACATTGTTGTACTGATCATACACTGTTGTACTTGAAGTACCCACTGTACATTGTCATACCAATAAAACACCGTAGTACTGTAAAACCAATTGTGCATTGTCATACCAATTAGCTTTGAAGACACACACACTGATTTGCTATGCAGCAAATTATCTTTTCTAGTTAGGATACTGCATCTACTGTATACATGCATATTGTCTTGAACATGTAAAATGATCTGGGGTGTACACATTATTTTTCTTATTTTTATCGAATTTAAGTGTGGGAGATAAAAACATAGCATGGGATAGCAGGTGTAGATAATATTTGTGGCACTTATTTGAGTGTCGTTTTCCCTCAGCAAGCCTTGCGAGGACCACAAAAATCTGCCAACTTTTGTCACAAACATTATCTACAACTGACAGTCGATGCCAGATTATCCATGCATGCACCTGGGACTTCGACCTGATGTACATAATGTAGTCCCTCTGAGAGACCACACCATTGACAGACCAGTAATCTATCTTGCAAGACCACATTTATCATGTTCTATCTTTTACATGTTATTTAATAACCTTTGAGAGACCACCTGTTTTATGTGACCATTATTGGGCTTGTGGTAGGATAGTCTTTTAAAGGAGTTGACTACTTTATTGCATGATTAATCATGATGATTGGGTCGTGCCTTATTGCATGGGTACAGTAAATTGTCAGGAGATACAGAGCATTCAGCCTGATTTGACAAACCACATACATGTACACTTACATCATTCTAAGATTTCAACGTTGTCAAATCTACATAGAAAGTCCACCTAAGGGACCTGCCATGAGGATCGATGACCCCTTCAGACAGGTTTTACATGTACCTCTTGATATTTGAATGTCTATTGGCCAGTTCAGTCTTCATCAGCCACTTGATTTGGTCTAAATCGTTGATAGCTATTTTTAGTAATCATTTCCGGCATCATTATTTGGTTAACTCACAAAGCACTCAAGGGACCAGCCAAAAGAGCTAGGATTTTCAAGCCATGTGTAGGTAGCCTATCAGGTCTTCATCACTCCAAATTGCAAAGCTTCCATGTGCACCGTGGGATCTGGATTGTTCCATGTAATTGCTCCTTTATGTGCTTATAATTCAACTTGGAGAATTTTTTTACCCCCTTCAGGGTCTGCCATTGCAGTTACTTTGGTTATTGACTTAGTTTATTTTAGGAAATTTGAAAAACATGTTTCTTTTGTAAACACCATGATATAAGTCCTGCTACTCAACTGTATATGTGTATCTATGGTACGAAGAATGTAAATGTGGCAAGTTTGACCTTCCTTCACAGCCAAGTATTACTCTAACAACTTTCATAAACAGAAAAACATGCGACCTCACAAGATTGGAAAATATGTTGATGGGAAAAAAATATATATATATATTTACAATGATAAATGTTGCATAAACATGTTGGAGAGTGGAAAAATGGAGATGTAATATTTTCTCAACGTATCTTCAAAACTTTTTTGGAAAAATAATGATTCTTTTGGTTTTCAGTCAGTGTATATGAAACTTTTTTTTTTATTTTGTCACACCAGTATTAGGGCCAGCACATGGCACTAGCCCATCACACTAACTAGCAGACTCTGATGTGCTTGCTTGTCTATGGTATCACATCAATTTTGACTGAACATTGTCATTTTATGGTCACATCTGTGACATTCAATAACATATAACATCAGTAGTGGTTGGCTCAGTCCTGAAGAGTCACATCAGTGATGAAACTCGGAGACAACTTTGGCACAATTGGAAACAGCATATACCAGTCTAGCCCAGTTTTATTTGTGTACTATAAAACTACCAAATAGGTTCAGCAGTATTCTTTACATGCCTCCATCTGGAAAGGGGATGGGGGCACTCCCTACCTATTAGTACAGGTCTATGTACATGTCCATGTAGGCTTCACCTAGGGCATGAAATACAGACCCAACAAGAGCTGAATGAATAAAGAACTAGAGGGCCGTGACATTCCTGTGCTCAGCTAACCCTGGAGGATCCACGATTTCTGAGAGAAAGGCCAATATGTCAGATTTACTGCAATCCTTAGAAACAATGCTAACATGTACATGTACCTTTACTGATCATTCCATATTTCAAAAATCGGTTAAATATCAGGAAAATTAAGCCAGCACACCTTGTAGTGATCAAACTAATTGACAATGAGTGTTGAAACATACCCGCCAAGTTTGAAGAGAATCCAACATGTTATTTGGAAGAAGTACTTTGAAAATAGTAAAAGCACATGAAATTTGATGTAAAATACAAACAAACAAATAGGGAAGAAAACAAAAATGGAAAACAAAGCTACCTGGTAAAAAATGCTAAGGTCCACAGATCTCCACAAGTGTGCTTGTGCAATTTTGACATAATTAGGAAAGCTGTTTCAGACAAGATTTTTCAACATTTAACCAAAAATAAACAAAAAACTCATTAGAAATCTTTATCACTAGAGTTTGACCTGTTAAACAAACTTGAAGGAGATCCACTTTAAGTGCATTGCCACCAAGTTTGAAAAGAATCTGTCTGACAGTTTTGGAGAAATCCAAAATAACTGTAGATTGAAAACAGATCGACAATGCATATAGATGGCATACAACAGGCAACCACCTTTCCTATGAGCTCAGTTGGTGGGAAAAGATGAGTCTTTGACAGCTAATTAAATGCTTTGAAGTAAAGGGGAGGGATTTTTAATGCATGATGGCTTTAAGACAGGGGTTATCAGATGATAATTTATGTTAAAAAGATGGGGTCTTTTGTGTGGCATCCACCTGTATAGCAATGTATTTAGAGACTGACTGCCTTGGACCTCAAGTTTCCTTGTGGCAGGGGAACAAGATTTGTCCATATTGTAATGTTACCATGCATGGAAAGAGAGCCTCTTTCTTTTGCAAAGGCTCACAAAAAAAAATAAAATAAAACTCAAAATTTCGAGTTTGTATCTGATTTCCTCTTGCACAAATGACAAGAGACAGATATAGAACAGATGAAATATCACAATTGCTGGCTATAGTAATCATCTAGCCTTATGGAGGTAACATGATAAACATAGGGAGACAAGACAGATAGTGGGGCATTACAGACTGAGTTCCATTGTACATGCTGCATATTATATGATTGGTTTCCTATCGTGGGCTATCTGTTTTAATTTTGGGTACTAAATCTGGAAGATTTTTCAATAAATGTTTATGTGGCTAGAAATATCTCAGTACCTTTGTCCAATTTGCATTGTGCATGTCCTTAGAGTACTTTGTGGATATTAAATGGAGCTAAATTATAAATCATTTCATAAAGGCAGTTTCTGTGTGATACATTGAGGATATGTCAAGCAAAAATATGATGCCAAACATCTTTGACACCTTCACCACAGGAGCACAAAGGAGGAATCGTTGATCCCAATTTTTGATAATTATATAGGTGTTCCTTCGGCTGACTGCAGCCAATTTGTTATCAAGCATGAAGGATTGAAAAGGATGTCTTTTTGGCGTTTATAAGATAATGGTGTTTCACAGGACAGCAAGGACAACCGATTAATTTTGATTTGAATTGAGCCTATTGAAGCATTTCAAATATCAAGAGGCAATAAATTCCATGATATTGTGGCACTTAACAAAAAAGAAAGAAAAAAAAAAAAAAAAAAACTATCAAAAAGATTCTAGCTGAAAAATGAGGCAAGTCATTCTTGTTTTCTTGAACATCTGTTAGCTGGTGCCCTTGAAATACAAGTAGAGGGTGATTGAATTTTTGATGCTTATGCAAAAAAACTAACATCAAAGCTGTTAAAGAGCATTGAAAGATACAAGCGAAAGCCTTAGCCCAATCTTCTACTAATGCTGGGTCAGAGTTGATACAATGTAGTAGTGGCAGCTTCAGCAATATTGCCTAAGCTACCGAGATGTACACGTGCAGACAAGTATTGTCTACAAATCATTTAATTTTACAAACTAATATTGATTATGTTGTTGATAAAAATAAAGGAAAGAATCGTCTGCAAATGATTTAAATTTTAGAAACTGTAACATTGACTATTGCGTTGATAAAACAAAAGAAAGAAGGGGGCTTAAAGTACTGAGTCCAGGGGCACACCAGCAGAGATAATCCTCCCCCCTCCAAAAAAAAAGGGGGGGGGGTGGAGAAAACAGAAACAAAAACCACCCCCCCCTTTCCAGGTTTTATATTTTTATCCTCAAGAGTTAAATTTTTGAGATAGTTTTTTAATAAAATCAGGCAGTACAAATTCTAGGAACAATCATGTCAGTTTGAGTATCATACCAGGCTTAATTGGAATCTTGAGTTATCCATGGCCAGTTTCACAGAGGAGAGGGCACTTTTGATCAGTGACACCTTGCCATTAAATTTGTGTGGCTTTGATGTAACAACTTTGTTTTCTTGTCAGGTATTGAGTCCAATGGACGTTTGTTTATACTTCAAATTAGACTGTCATTATGTTTGTTCCTGGTGGAAAATCACTTAATTGCATCTCTATTTTAATTTGAACACAGCAGTGTGTCCACTTTACCCAAAAGCAAAGAATGGCCAAACACAGCTTCTTTCCTCTCATGATTACTGGGACTTTCATGCTAACTTTAAAACACTGAAAAGAACTGTTTCTAAAACATGGTTCATGACTGTTGATAGCAAGGTTTGATTGACAAAGCTGTATGTGTCCAGCCTAGCATCACTCCCATGTTACATATGCCCAGCTGTGCAGGTTGCCAAGTCTGCCCATGCCATGTGAATTTGATTGACATGCAGCAAGGCTCTTATGCACTGAATACTGTTTACCTAAACCAAAGCATGTCGGTTGACGGTGTGGCAAGTGCTGCATCAGAAATTCATTTTTGTCTCGCCAGCGTCAGCTGTTTGCGAGACTATAAGCACTCACTTTCCGACGTCCATCCATCTGTCCACCAAAAAACTTCAGCTTGGCATTATTTCACTGGCTAGACTAGATAGGACTTTCATACATGAGTGGATGACTTCAATATAGATCATCACTAGAAGTATATACCATCACTGCCCATCTTCATTGATCATGCTAGGCTTGAATGAGGAGAAATAAAAAACACTTTGTAGTGGCATTTCCTCCTAAACTGGACTAAATAGGGCTTTGATATTGGATAATATGGTTCATGGGAATCATCCCTAGAGATGTGATAATCTTTCTAAATTGCATGTGACCTCTAAAGGTCAAGGTCATTTGGCCATCTGAAATGTTTATCTGGTCAGAATTCAAGGTGTGTGTGTGTGTGTGTGTGTATAAGGGTGAAACTGGTATGTCAAGCTGTGATTTGTATGATCATGCTCATGATCATGTTATGCATGTACTTTATTGGCCGTTTTGGAGGGGACATTTGGGTATTTGACACACACACACACACACACACACACACACACACACACACACACACACACACACTTACACTAATGTCCCCCTTACCCATATGGATCAGTCTTCTTTATCCTGTTTAAGCCCCTTTTCAGTCTTTTAGCCATGTTCCTTTTCAGTCCTTTTGGAGTATGGGGAATGAAAATGTACTCCATACAGGTACAGTTTCAAATTAGTCCCCTGTGGACCATTGAGAATTCAAAGAGGGCAATGCAAGAAGACTTCCTGGGGTTCCAAGGAGGCTTTTAGGGGACTCCAAAGAGACTCCAACAGGGTTCAAATATGCAAATGAGCAGCGGCCTCCTGTCAGTCCCTCCCAGTAGAGGTGATGCAAAGAGACTCCATTATAAAAGTAGCCATTGGAGCCACTTTACAGCCCCATTTCTTTGGAGCCTCTGAATATCTCTTTGGAGCCCCTTTTAAGTCTCCCTGGACCCCTTGGACCCCTGGAAGCCATTGGAATGTCTTTGGAGCCCCCTTGAAGCCTCCTTGGGGCCCCATCTCTCCTCCAAATTTTGACACTTGCACTCTGAAACTCATAAAAGTCCAGAGAAGTCAACGATTAAGATATGAAAATTGGGGTATAATTTCAGAGCAACTAGGCTGAGTAGTGTCAGGTAAATTCTTTGAAACCTACCACAACAAATGAAGAATACAGTTTTAAGATATCCAAAATTTACTGAATTAAATCTTGTCAACTCTTTAAATATACACTCCAGGTAAAAAAAGTATGAACATTGAAGTTAGGTGTACCTGTGCTTGTATATATGTATGTCATATCCTACAGAATGTAAGTCAATTCCATTGGAGAGGTAAATCTTTCTTATTCTGTATTCTGGAAGGATTTCAGTAAGTCTGTTTGCAAGGCTACAGTATAGATCTGGTTTATCTAATGTTCTACTTACATGCAGGGGCCATTTTGGCTCCTCCTTTTGTATTTGGTCGTAGGCAACTTGTAAACTATTCAACATTGTGAAAACATGCACAGCTTGGTTTCATTTGGGTCAGTCATGGTTCTCCAGCAACTTTTACCTTTCAGCAGAGTGAGTGTCCATCTGGTTCCTCTGCTTAATTTTAGATGGGTACAAAGCATTGATTTTTGAGGCCATCTGAGTGGAATCCAAGGGGGTGATGTTACAGCAATGCATATACATGTATCTTAAGAAAGATTGCATGATCAGAGCTTCGTTAAGTTATATCAGAGATATAGGGGTGGATCAGAACCATGCTACCAAGTGGTTTGTTATACCATGAAATTCACAATATAATGGACATGTACATGTATATGCATAATTTTGTGGCACATGTACATGTACATGTAAGTTGCCAATTTTCAACTGTTGTCTGCAATGATATGACTCTGGCTGTATATTTGTCTCAATAAAATACAAAATAGAAACAAAAACCAAAATGGCCTGGGATGTACCTTTGAGCATGTACATGTTGTCATGTAGACTAGCAGTTCCAAATGAAGAGCGAAGACATTGGTACCATTAGATGCTTTATTCCTTGCAATACCAGTTAGGCTTGAACATATATATGATGTACAGATGAACAATGAACATGTGTCATGTGCTTCTATACTTGTCACACATGAACAGATGGGCACACCCCGTGTGCCTCTTAAGCCATTCTAGCAGATTAAGCCATTCCAATGGCTTCAACTGTAATAAACATATTGCCATTTGATAACTCATTTGATAATCCATTTAAGCCTCATACATAACCTATACATAACCACATGTATTCCTTTCATTATGATACATAAGCCGGCTGATACCTATACACTTGACCACTTGGATATCGACTGTATAAACCATTTGGACATTTACGACTTATACCTGGTATATATATTGCAACCGTTAAGCATGAATGTACGACTCATCTTTTCTGTGTTACAAGAAAATATTCATAAAGCTGTATAAGAAACTTCATTTTTAACCACCTTTTTAGAAACCAGACAGAAACCCAGTAATTATATATACATGTATATACAACTGTATAGCCATTTTAATGAGCAATACGTGAGGAAACTGCATGACTTCACTATTTCATACAAACTTACATAATCCTTTTTTATTTTTTTTATTTTTCTATTTTTTTTAAATCCTTTTTTTGCTTGCAGGAATACATGTATACTGAGCCTGTATGCCTTAGCTCAGCCAAAACTTTAAGACAGATAACATTGTCCAGACCCTTGCAAAACTATATACTGCAAGGAAAAAAATATAAAGATACATGTATGTGACATCTCTCTCTCTCTCTCTCTCTCTCTCTCTCTCTCTCTCTCTCTCTCTCTCTCTCTCTCTCTCTCTCTCTCTCTCTCTCTCTCTCTCTCTCTCTCTCTCTCTCTCTCTCTCTCTCTCTCTCTCTCTCTCTCTCTCTCTCTCTCTCTCTCTCTCTCTCTCTCTCTCTCTCTGATAAAAAAAGTAGTTCTGCAGAAGGGCATGTAGTCTCTGTAGGGCATAGTCTGGACTTAATCATGGGCAGCTTTACATAGATGTAGTATTGCTTTTATGTTACTTGTAAAACACAAAAATGTACAATTCGGATAAAAAAGGGAAATAATTATGATAAAAATACAAAATGTATATGTAGTGTATTTTGAGTCTGTAAAACTTGGAAAGCTGTTGATCAGATAAAGACATTAACCAATACACGTACCAAGTTGAATCTAGAGAGTGACTGATATACTGTGGCTTTTTTACTTGTAGTAAATGAGTTAAATGATTCTATTGAAGTTGGAGAAGAGTTAACATCAATTGTATACTAAAGGAAGAAATGACCGTTTTACAATAAAAGCAAAGTGCGCAGGTACATGTACATGTACATCTAGATTTGTACCTGTTGTAGCCAGAAAAACAAAAACAAACATTGCCAAAATACAAGATGGAAAACTTGTCAAACAAAATATGCATGTGAAAATGTTGACAGGGACAACTGAAAACTGATTCATCCAGGAACAATTTTAATCATTGAAGTAGATGGACCTGGTCAGAAATCAATGCAGCCAGGCAACAGAACAAGACAAATCATTAACTAGTGTAACTTAAGAGAAAAACCTATAACAGCAGAGAAAGATATGTGACAGGATGCACTCAATTAATCGAAAGAATAGCCGCTGCAAATGTACATGTATGAGACCATGGATGTAGAAAGGGGTGGAGAAACAACTGTGGAATACACACAAGTTTTATCAGCCACTATCCCATTAAGTGCATGTGAACTTCAAAGGCATGCTGCCTGATTTGCTAGCCCTCTGATGTCAATGTGCGTCGCCGCTGTAGTGGCCAGAGCATGACCGGAAACCTACATGTAGCACATATTGTGCTGGTTTTATTTTCATCAAGAGTAGCTCTTCATTAGTGGAGGTAAAGAAGATGTTTCCATGTGCATTGTGTTAATGTATACATCTTTCTCTTAATGAGAACTTTATAATGGCGTTTATATGGAAAAAATCGGATGGATTTCACCCAAATTACGGTGATTTAGTTGAAATTGTATACTTTAAATAACTGCAAGAAAACACATTTATCTAATAGTTTTTAGCGACCAAAAGTCTACTTTCTGTTCTGTTGCTGTCCTCCAAACTTGGCATGTGGGTTCTTTGAATCACATAGAATAAAGATATGGAGTACAATTATGTGTTGGTTTGTGTCGGGATCGAAGTCCAATTTTAATCATGAAAATATGGTACTTTCGCATTTCAGCGCAGGCATTTTCGCATGGCTTGTAATGGAAGCTACCGCGATGTGCCAGTTGACTATGGGCCAAAGTATGTCACTGGCTATATTCTGCTGTATGCGTCAGCTCTATGCATTCCACTTAGCATCACAGGCTAGCAAGATGTGATAATCCGATCTTTATCAGTCGCGACAATTAAGATGTGACTGAAGAACTTCTCCATTTGTTCCTCCACCCCCTTCTACCTCCATGATGAGACAAACACCCATGTCCATGTGTATGTAGTGTTCATTAGAAACAAAAAATTATTTTAAGCAAAGGACTCAGACTCAGGCAATGTTTATTTTACACACCAAAAGTGAATTCATTCAGAACAAGTTTCAAAAACTTGTGCTATCACGGTAATAACAAGATTTATTAAGTTGTACCCTTACATTAATTGTAAGTCTGTCAGGTTGACTCCTACTACATGTAGGTAAACTTGTTTCCACTATTTCAGTTTCCCCCTGGGAGAAAAAAATATTTGATCAAGTTACCGCATTTAAATTGTGATAGTTTTGATACAGATATGTTAATTGTATTTGTGTCTTTTTGTCCAGAACCACTTCCTAGTAGTCATTAACCTATTCCGCATCTCCAAACTCTTTACTCTCCATAAGCTAACCTGCCCCTATCTAACTAATATGCATGTACATATGGAAGTAAATGTACTATTGTCCATATTGCACACGTTCCTATGTAAAATTTTGGCATAGGCTGTGTTAGCCCAAATAAATTAAGGAAAGTTTGTGGGTTACAAACATGCCAGCTGGGTATAGTGCACACACTTGAGTGTGAATTTACACGATAGTTTTTGACATAAAAGCCAGGAAAGGAAGCAGTACACAATGATTTATCAGTGATGAAGGGGAGGGGGGATTTTGGAGTAAAATTGGTAAGTAAAATCTGATACTGTTTTGGGATCTATCTTGTGTTGGTAGGGTGCATTATTATTTTGACTACAAGTGAAATGAGTATGAGATGGTGGGGTACTGAAAATATATTTAGAAATCATTTTGGTAATTTATTTTCTATCTACCTAAAATAAAATTTTCTTCATTTGAGGTCCTTGAGGTCAATGGCATGCACAGGTATAAAAGTCTGGTGGATAAACTGCAATGGTTAACTATTGATGAAAGGGTTGATCACAGGGAAGCATAACTAATGTATCCAATAATAATTGGTTTGGTACCAATGTATCTGAAGGACCTATTCTCATATGTGAAAGACAGATGTTATATGAATATAAGATCATCAACCAAGAACCACCCCTATCTGCCAAAACCCAGGACAAATTACCGAAAATCCTCATTTGGGTATTCAGGGGCCATTCTATGGAACTCTCTACTGTATGCCGTGAAGCATTCTAAAACTTTTGACAGATTTGAAAATGAATGTTTTAGTTACGTACTGTCAACAAGAAAGAAAAGGTCACAAGTTTAACTTTTGTGTACATATTTGTCATATTTATGGTATTGACTCCAAAGATCTCATGTTACTTGCATATCATTGTCATGATTGTACTCTCTACCATGCACTGTAAAGCATTGTAAAACTTTTGACAGATTCAAGAATGAATGTTTTAGTTACGATCCTTTATTTACATACATGTACTGTCAACAAGAAAGAAAAGGTCACAAGTTTAACTTTTGTGTACATATTTGTCATATTTATGGTATTGACTGCAAAGATCTCATGTTCTTGCATATCATTGTCATGATTGTTCTCTCTACCATGCACTGTAAAGCATTCTAAACCTTTTGACAGATTTGAAAATAAATGTTTTAGTTACATACTGTCAACAAGAAAGAAAAGGTTACAAGTTTAACTTTTGTGTACATATCTGTCATATTTATGGTATTGATTGCAAAGATCTCATGTTACTTGCATATCACTGTCATGATTGTTTACCAAACTGAATGTTTGAGGGCCCTGGGGAAGATTAGGAAAATGTCACCCTCACAAAACAAAGCTTATATTATACACTGTATATATGTAATGCTTTTAACCATAACAGATCTTCAACTTGAATGATATTGAGTTGTTTAAACAGTGGACCAGTATGCGTTATGTAGCTGGCACGACAAATTAGACAAATGGCCCTTTTTACAAATTGAAAAATTCTGGTACATGGATAGTCCTACATGTAGGTGAGGACAGAGTTATTAAATGTGGCCAAAAAGAAGAGTTATACATGTCACACAGTATTTATTGGGATAGAGTTTTTTGTTCTTTTGAGAATTCCAGCCACTTTAGAAAGGTTTTTGCGAATTTGATTTATATGGGAGTTCCAATTTAAATGTTCTTGAATTCATAAACATAAAAAGTCGAATAAATCAGTTTTAAAGTGGAAAAATTG
Source organism: Hermodice carunculata (assembly GCA_964020975.1). Classification (NCBI taxonomy): domain Eukaryota; kingdom Metazoa; phylum Annelida; class Polychaeta; order Eunicida; family Amphinomidae; genus Hermodice; species Hermodice carunculata. The sequence continues at coordinate 27,383,257 of OZ026615.1, read as the reverse complement.
TTTATTTTTAAATCTGAAGTGTAATTTGATTCTCTTTGAGGAAAGTGAAATAGCAAATACTTAGATTTTGCAATGTGTAGTGAAAACTTGTTTGCTGCCAACCAATTGGATTCTTGTGTTTAATTCCTTATTGATGAAAACAGTTGCATTTTCAGCACTTGAATTTATTGTAGGGCAAAAATTGAAAGATCAAAGGACTTAATAAGAGTAGTGTCATCAGCATATATAGAATGAAGTCAAAAACAGATGACAGAACATGCATATTAGTTCATATCAATAATGAAGAGGAGTCGACCAAGTATTGATCCCCTAGGAATGCAAGTACATGTACTATCACACATTGTTAGCTGTTTGGAAAGAACTTCATCGTACTGAACAAACTGGGCTGTAGTAGCAAGATGGTTGTCAAACCAACATAAATCAATTACAGACACACCATAATATATCATTTTTTTGTTAGAGTATTCGGTGATCAGGCATATCAAATACCATTAATGAGCAAAAAAGATATTTACAGGCAATTTGCCATTATCCAGAACATTTATAAGCTGATCTATTAATTAAAAAAAAAAAACATTTCAGTGAAATGTAACTTTTTAAAACCATGTTGGCTGCTTAGAATGAAGAATTGGATTCAACGTACTCATACGGTTGCTGGTAAACAACTTTTCCAAGAACTGAAGACATGAATGGAAGTAAGGAAATTGACCTATAGTTATGTAAATGAGAATTGAATCCTTTTTGTGTATGGGAATAACTTTGGCAATTTTTAATTTTTCAGGGAATATACCAACATTTAGGGATTGATTAATGATAACAGATAATGATTTTTGAATGGATGATATTAGGTGTTTAAGTAGTTTCATTGATAGACTATCATGTCTGGCACTGGTTTTAAGTTTGTTTTCGTACAGTTTTGAGTAATGTCTTCCAGGTCAACTAGGGTAAAAGAGAATGTGTGTTAGTGTTTTTTTGTTTTTGTTTGTTTGTTTGGTTTTTTTTTCAGATAGAAACAGTAACAGGGCTTGTTCACAGAGTTGCTCTTTGCCACTAGTTTGCAGTCAGTATTCGCGAAAAATTCATTAAAATGATCAGTGATAATTTATTTGTTTGTTATCCTATTGTTGTTGTCAGTTACTTTCTATGGGTGGATGCCTATCTCAAGTCAGGAGTGAAATTTGTTTCTTCACATTGGTATTGGAAGATGAATGTTGATGTTTTGCTACATGTAGCTCTTGAATATCTTTGCTGTCATTGTTGGGTTGAAATTTATGAGTATGGATTATGTTTTCTGTACTATATAATGAAGAGGGAAGGAAATTTGAAAGGGAGATACAAAAGAAACCTGTAATAACAAATGCAAACACCTACATGTATCACATTGTCAACAAGCAGGGCTCAAAATTACATGTGTCAATTAAGAAATATGAAACTTTTGTGGAAAAAAAATGTTAACCTTTTTAAATGTCAAAGGGAGGACCTGGCCATTTCTCTGTTGAACCTTTTCCTTTGGACCCAGTGTTAAAGCTAGTAGATTTTAGTAGACAAAACATTGGGGCATAAGAAAGTGCAGGAAAGTTTTAAAAAAGGAATTGCAAAGGTTTGGAAATAGAAGGTCAAGGGTAAATAGGTAATTCCCCACAATGTTGGCATCATCCATCATCTTTCCAAGGTACACTGTATAGTGATTACCCAAGTCTCCATAGGTTTCTGCTTTTCTGATTCCCATTTGTCTGGACAAATGACATAGCATCATAAACCAGTGCAGAGTGCTACTTGTGTGGTGACAATATGTTGGGCCAGTCTGAGAGATTAAGGGCATCCTTGAAGACTGAGAAGTTCAGTCTTGCTTCCTGAATGCATGAACCCATCATTTCTCTCTGCCAATGAGCCAGGAAACCTAATAGGAGACATTCATATTTAACTGCGATCCTGCTCACTTACTGTGTTGCCGGGGCAACAGACTGATGCTTCCACCATGATCAGGGCAGATTTGTATTATGTACTACATAAACATTCATAAATAACAACTTTTCAACCAAAAGAGAGCCCATTTCTGATCAATTTAGGCATCCTTTATGTTTCAAATATATGTTAATACATTTTCTTAAGATTATTCTGTGTTTGTGTTGTTCATTTTGTTGAGAAAGCACTTTTGACTATGCTAAATACATGGATCTGCCCTGATGCAGGTGGCTCCCTCTTTTGCTGAATAGGTGTTAGAGTAGGACTGCATTTAGATATGAATACATCCTATTAATGTATATGACAAAATGTTTGCCATATCAGTATCGCACCCTAGTTGACACAGCAGAAAACTGATCCTTCAAAAACAAAGTACATGCTTCTCACCCATCAGATCCTGAACTCTAGCCTCATTATTGAGTCAGTTTGTATTTGTTATAAATTCAAATGTTCTGATCTTGTTATGTTTCATTTATTCCCCTCCACTTTTAATATACATCGTATGAATTTAACATTTGCTCAACAATGTCTTTAACATTTAACAGGTCCTCTTCAACCTCTGATGGTGCCCTTGCTTCAGTTGCTATATTGACAAGTGGACTTGGGCAGTAAGTGTCAGTGGCTTGAACTTCTCTATGCATCTGCTTATGTCAAAGAGATTGATCATACATGTCATGTATTGCATGATACAAAGCTTTTAATTGTGTCTGCAATTTCAACGGAGTTTACTGCTGGGGTATTTTCATGATGCGAGATAGATGTGTCAGTAATCACATGGTTCATACATGCACTTTGAACTGCAGTGACAATCTCTGCAGTCTGAGCCAATGTTACACAGAGCCATTTAAGACTGGCTTCTTTCATTGTTATACTAATGATTCCACCTGATGTTCTGGCATAACAATTGGTACTCTGTTTAAGAGTGAGATCTGGTGAAACCTGATTGAATTTGCCAGGATCCTCCTTACTACTAAGTATCCCTTGACATACTCCTCGTGCTCTTCTTGTGCCCCGTACTCTGCAAGTCCATCACATCCTTCAGATAGTTTGATAAGTCCTGAGCATACTTAACGTGACCTACTGCAGTTACGTATATGGTGTAATTCCAGTAATTACATCATGAAAAAGTTGCCCGTTTCCATCCCTGTCATCTGACCTATAATAATGAGACTGAGAAGCAAATCTATAAGATGTAGAAACTAAATAAAAATTGGTCAGCTAGCAGATGATACTACATGTTTTATCTGTAATCAGAGGTCAGCAAAAACATTATTGTACAGTGAGTTTAGTAGATACTCAGGATTGATACGTAATTAAGAAAAAAAAACTCAAGTGTATATACATATATATTGGCTTGAGCAACAGAAGTTTGATGAGGCCTAGAGTTGGCCTGTATTCTGGAAAGATGGTCAGTTTTCTACATTGAGTATTATTTTTGACAAAAGTGAAAGTCAAATGTGGCAATTAAATTATAATTCAAAGTTACAATCCTTCAAAGAAACATTTGAAGTCTGGTGATCTAGGAATTTATCCATTATAGGGAAGAATATTGTTTTGAATAGTCTTGCTACATCTAAACTTTTGTGTCCCATGTCAATAATGCATAGTGATGCAAACACCATAAGAACTGCACAGTCCTCTATATATACATGTAGGTTTATGTGGAATGATTCAGCACATAAGGGTAAAAGTCCAGTGATGCATGAAAGTATTCCTAATGGTGGGCTTAAAGTTTTACATTGTCATGCAAACATTCTTGCTCTTCAGTTGAATCAGGCTAAAGTTATTTTTAACAACAGTAAAGCTAAATGGATTTTAGTTTTTCAACATTTCATTCCTCATATGGATATCAAAGACATTTTTCTGAGGTATCACATTGATATATCTCAGTATAACTTACCATTATTTTACCAAGATGTTATCAATCCATGAAGACAGTTTAGAGCTTTACCTAAACCTAATTCTTTTGAGATATTTGTAGTGAAATGTGGTTCAATGTTATCAGAGGTGAAGGAAAAACTTTTCTATAAACACTGGTGAAGAAAGGGAGTCAAATGTTTTAGTGAAACATTAAACGCAAATGAAGAATTTTTTGGTATAGCAGAGCTACAAGTTACAGTTAATATGTCAATAAATTTTCTTGAATATAACTCTTTCAACTCTACTGTGCTTAGAGATTGGAAAAAAAAGTTACACCTGAAAAATTTTACTTTCACAGAAATTCCATCTTCTGTAAATTTGATTGTAAATAGTAGAAAAAAAATATTAAAAATGTCAGTTGTAAAGAATTTTACTGGTGCATTTTAGCTAGTAAGATGACTGAATCACCAACCTGTGCAAGTATTTGGCCTTGTAAACTTGGAGTTGAAATAGAAGAGTGGTGTAAAATTTTCAATCTTGCATTTAAATGTACCATGGAAACTAAAATACAAGCATTTCAATTTTCAGTTATACATAGATTTGTGGTACATAATGCAAGATTGTACAAGATAGACCTTATTGGTTCTGAATGGGAAAGGTCAGAATTAGCTCTAAGGTGTGTATTTGTCCCAATACACAACTGAATACACAAACATCTGGAGGGCTAGAGCTGTATCATGTGTATATTCCCATTAGTTTGTATGTTTAAACAACCTTAAATAAACTAGTCATTTTTGTAGTTGTGGTTATATGATTTTTTTGAGGTACATGTAATCAGTTATGCATCTTGATATACTGTCTGAAATTTGGTGTTTCATGTGCAGTAGTTTTCAAGTTATTAAGTTGCAAATTACAATGTAAAGCAATGGGAATACACAACCCTAGCCCTCCACTGACTGCAGTGCCCTCTTTTAGGCAGTTATTGATCCTTTTGTTCTTGCCCTTGCCTATTATGCAATTTAATTGCTCACAAAAGATACACTTTTACACAGATTTTGGGAATGTGCATATGTAAATGTATTTTTGATTCAAGACTGGTACAATAGATGTTGTTCCCATGATTAAATAACTTTAACTTCAAAATATGTTTGTTATCTTAGGATTTTGTGATAAGCAAAGCAACTATACTTTGAACAGTTGTTTATTACAAGCCAAATATTATGTTGAAAAGAACTGCGTAAAAAGCAGAAAGTGTCTTGTTGATTTTTTAAGATATCTTAAATACAAAGTCATAATTGAAGAATATATTTCAAGTTCTCATAGTAAACAGCATGTATAGGAAAAAAGGTGCTCAAAGGTAGTAAAAGGCTTGACATTGCAATTTGCTTCCTGTGACATTACAGATGTATTTTTTATGCGTTTCTATTGTATTTCTGCTTATATTTTTGTGATAAATGCAACTGCATGTACATTGTATACTATAGGCGTGTTGAATAAAAGAAAAAAAAAAAGACGAAGAAGCTGATCCCAAAAAGAAAATGTCTTTGAGCCTGCACATCCTTCAATTTGTAACTGTTCAATGTGCTGCATCTGGACAAGTAAGTCTGGGTTCAGGTGGTTGGCTACAGTTTTTGCTCTGTCTGTACATGTATATATCATTTGTCTTCATACAGCCAATCATGGAATCTAAGCCATCTGCTTCCTTGATAGGCAATTGACAATTATTGTCTTCAAACAACACTCACAGATGCTGCCAACACACACCTTTTAAGAGTTGGAATGAACAAATGCTACAATAAGATTTTTGACCCATATATCTTTGGGATTGCTTTGGAACCATAAACCCCAGGTTTAACAAGCAGTTCTTCTAAACCTGAGCCATCCATATATAATCATGCCAATTACACCAGAGGAGCTCTTTATTATGTGAAATCGACCTATCCTTAGAATAAGGTGGCTAAAATCACTAGCCAAGGCTTTTGCAGTTGGGTGCCCTTTGCAATCCTACTTGTATATAAAGAGCTTGATCAGGAGTGACAACACAATGTTCCATGCCTAAACTCTCAGTTGCTGCACAGTCACTTCAATGTTGTATATACCACTGATGTGTCTGTTAGTGTGGTACATATTGATGGCATACAAGTGCTTCTGGCTGTGCCCAGGTAACAAATTAAAGTGACATCAAAGGAGGTAATGTGTAAAAGGGGAAAGAATTTCTTTTTTAAACATGTTTCAACAAATGTCCAAGTTACATGTACATGTACCTAAGGCCTAACAAAAATATATATGTGGTTCTGGTAACCCGACCAACCCTGCTGAAAAGGCCCAACACTAAATAAATTTTATGAAGCATAAAAAAGTTTCAAGCACCCTTCCTAAGAATTGATTGACCCTGGCTAAAAATTTTCACGGAGAAAGTGGCCGTCATGTGCCGTTATTTTGAAGTAAAGTCAACTCAAACACCGCGTTTTATTTCAACATGTCTAGAGGGTTAACTTGGGCCAAGGAAACAGCATTGCTGCATAGCCACAGTTGTTTATCGTAACATTTCTCTAGGTTCCTGGTGTTGTTATTGTAACATTTCTCAGGGTTCCTGATGTTTGTTCTTTGAGTTACCAGGGCAAACGGTCATTAGAGTACTTTTAAAACATAACTTACTATCTTAATTTTGATGTATTTAAAGTACTTTTAAAACATAACTTACTATCTTAATTTTGATGTGCCTGCTTGGTTGTGTCTGAAGCAATTATCATCATTAGTTACAAATCCAATTGTGACAGAATACCCTGGCAAACCATGCACTTGTTGATGAGTGCTGTTTTGAACATGGCACAATGCATTGAAGGACAGTCGCACAAAAATACGTTTGATTTAGATATTAAAGTGAATTGTGGCCGCAGGATATATCATATCCTTATTGATGCTCTGAAATATTTGCAAAATATATACTTTGGTTTCATATATTATAACCCCCCCACACACACACACACACACACACACACACAATCATTCCATTACTGTCCTCACAAACTATTGGGTGTGGAATCCACAATTTCCAAAATGGCAGCCTAGTCCGTGTGGGTTAGTTCCAATTGGATATTTTGCAGAGGTAGTACCCAAAATATATGTGTGATTAGTGTTAAGGGAAGGTTAATTTGTGAAGTGAAAAGATAATGAACAATATATAATGTGACTTTTCCAGAGTGAGCATCACCTGAAAGTGTAAATGCAATCCCTTGAAGTTACCAGTTGTCAGTAGCAGTGGGCCCCAAAATAGGAATATTGTACCTGAAACTGAAGTCACCCCCAGGCTATGAATGAACATACTGCACTGGGCGGACATACCAAGCGCACCCGATGGTGGACATAGGTTCAAAAGTACAGGGGGATTTTTAAGTAATTGGTGAGAACCTATGTTGGTAACTTAAGGGTTACTAGTGCTCATGACTGCATTGAATGTGCTCCAACTGGGCATTTCCATTTCAGCTTGGATCAATTTTGTTGGTTGAAGCCTTTGCAACTAATTGTAACCCAATCAAATCTGTTTTCTGAGCTGTTTCAAAAACAGGACTTTTCTATAGAATGACTTTAAGAGAAGCAAGATCCTCGAGGCCTGACATAAGTCTACTTTTTACAGAGCATTTTTTTTTTTAAATTCAGGGTTTTGCTTTTAGATCTGTCGGTTCCTTTTCACAACACAACTAGATTTCTCAACTATAACCTACATCAGTTTTTTTTCCCTCAGGAAGGAGGCAGAAGTGGCCTTCACTGGTATATGATGCTGTTTGTTGCATGGGTTGTTCCTCCCCTGTGACAGTCCTCCAGAAAATCAAGATTATCAATTGCACATTGCAGGAACAACGTGCTTGGGATAGACATGTCACCTCTAGCAGTGAGCCCTTGCACATTGGTCATGTTGGTGGCTATGGTAGTAAGAATCCTTTTCAGCATATGAGATGGAAACATGTAGTGCATGTGCAATTCTCAACAAATAATCGTTTCAAGTCATGTGGTGAATGTATGTGGCAGGTCCAATGTGTTTTGGTTGAAAAGTCAAGAAAGGTGTACAATCAATCTGAAACCAACTTTGCTGCCTCTTTCAGACAATACCGACATCTTTTGCACTGTCAAATGTTTGAGCTGATTAGTCTTTCAACTGTTATATGATAATTGCAGAGGCCTGAGAGAGAACATTATACATTGTGGGAGTGCTGCTCTTTCACATCTTTCATCTTCTTGACAGCAACTGAAAGAATATTTTGCTGCAGAGTGGTAGTGCAGGTTTTTTCAATTACATTGGGGTCTGAAGAGCCTCTTGCACAGTAAGGGAGAACCTACATATTACATCCTGACAACCTACTTGCTACCTGAAGGATATCTTATCACCATAAATGCTTGATGAGGCATTGTTTCAAGGTGGACATTTTATGCCCATCAACATTTTCAGCATGTTGTTGGTGTTGTGTATGGTATTCGTCAAGCAGTGCTAGTGACTTGAGCTCCATCGAGTCCTGAAACAGTAGCCTATCTAACTCAAGACATAGCATTTTAGATTGCTGTACAAATCAGTCTGCACACCTGTTGCCATAGAACTGCATTGTTGCTTATCAGTTGGCAAAGATTTGAGAACCTTCGACGGTAACCTGTCCACACACTTATTGTGGTACCATGCACCCATTGCAACCAGATCAATATGGTCAACACCATGAGCTTGTAACCTACACCGTCTAGGTAAGAAGCATACCTGTAGATGTGTCATTCTTGTGCTTCGCTGCATTGCACAAGTCAAGTGAAGGACTATAATTTTTCTCCCAAACATAAGTGCAAGGAACCGCAGCTCTTATGTTTTTTCCCACAAATGACACACATTTCTCTCTGGCGGTAAAATGGTACAGCAGACCTGGTCAAATACTTACCACCATGTTCAGGTGTATTTGGATACTTCTTGTCTGAACCTTCTGGGAGTGATCTTGGTTTTGGTCTTGCATCTTGCAGAAATGTGACCTGCATTTGGCACCATAATATAGCATCGCCTGTGTCATTTTGGACTTTTTGTGTGCAGTGAGTCCAAATCTAGGTGTAAGTGGTCATATACATGTACATGTACATATAAGGCCCATCCTCAGGTGTGTATAACCATTTTAATTAAAATTAATGCTGCTGTGCTGCTGTCTGGATTTAACCGGGCTTGTGAACCACCAGTTTGGCATACAATACATTTAGAATAATCTGTATGATGCCTTGCCTTCTCTGGCACCCTACATGTCAGTAACTACTGTCATTCATGATATGATGACAGAACTGTTTTACGAGCACTGTTGTATGTGTGTATATGCTATTCTATACATGTTCTATATGTCTATCAGTGAAAGATACATTACACAGTAGTCAAGGACTCTCTTTGATTTTGAATTATGAGCACAAGTAGAGCAAACATTTTTAAAACACAAATAATCAACCCAAAGATGACAAGTTTTGTTGTTTTTTTAATTTAAAAAGTAAAGTACAAACTAGTTTTGGGGGCCTTTTTATTTTTCCCAATTTGAAGAAAAGGCCCCAAATTAGTTCCCAATCCTTTGCAATTACCTACATGTAAAATCATGCAGGATTGCCAAAAAGGTACAAAATTTCTTCCCAATTTTTATCCAAAATGGCCACGTTCCCCAAAATCCTAGATTTACCCCCTTGAACTATATGTACAGCAAAGCAAATGCCTGAATGACAAAAATAAAATACCCATGCAGCGCACACCATCGGAACAAAACTGTACAAATGTCTAGGAGCAAATGGAAGAAGGACATGTCACACCTGTGCCATGAATACAAAACATCCCCCCCCCCACACACACACACAAGTGGCTGCAGCTGGTAGCTGAAAATGAGGTCGAAGAAAACCAACGCAAGAACTGAACAGAAATATGACAATTCCATGAGGTTAACAGCAAAATGAACCTGTGACACCTGTACACTCAACACAAAATACATGTACGTACAGCTCCAGCTGGTGGGGGAAAAAAGTGAACAGAGTCGAGGAAACCAAAGGAAGAACCTAACAAAACTGTACAAGTTCCCTGAAGAAAACAGTGATGGGAACATGTCACACCTGTGTACCAGGACTCTGATCATGATGCATTTTCTTACCAGTGACTCTGCTTAGTGAAAGACAGTGAGTGAAACCCAACAAAGAAACCTAAGCAGGAACTGTGCATTAGTTTCCTTTAAAAAAATCAAAGAAATGTAAGCTTATGCATCTGAAAATATAGATACACACAATGCAGTTGGTTAAATCATTATAATCTAGCTAACAAATAAATGTGAGGTAAGGGTATACTATAATAATCTAATGCCATTCCTAATATTTGCTAAAATGATCATGTACAAATTTGAATAGAGGTACAGAAATAATGTCTCTCAAATTAGTATTTTGTCCATGATTAGACAAGTATACTTTAAAGTTATGTTTTGACTTGATGAAATAATTTCAATTTGATTTAAAGAAGGTAAAGATCTATAAGTCGATTCATTATTTTTACTGAAAATAGGGTGAAATGAATATGAATTAAATATAATGATGTTGATCTTCAACAGGATGACACCTGTTTAAGCATTCATGACTGTTTATTTTTGTGAATATATACATAATTTCAGCTCATTATCTTGAAAAATCTGATAGTTATAACAAATTGTATATACTGCACTTTGTATAACATTTGTCAGCATTTTTTACCTTTGATTCAAACTTCCCAATTTCAAGTAGTTTTTAAACTTTCCTGCATATTCTTATGTCCTTAAGTATTATTGTCTATCCACAATACGAATTTTATCCCTGGGTCCACAGGTGCGAGGTTTTTTGAAAGCTAAGCCACTTTTCTGGATCTGACCTCTGGACTGACACACTAAACCAGACCTAGTGACCTCCAAATACTCATACGCAATGAAGCACAAAATAATGCAGCATTGTCATCTTTGAATAAAGAAAATAACAAATGTACCTGCTTTTTATACACAGGTTATGTGGTACATGTTTCATGGATAAAACAGGTTAAGTTAACTAAGTCTGTGTGCATAAAAACTCAGCCTTTTTGCTTTCCCTCAAATAATATATTTGTTTGTTTGTTTGTTTGTTTGCTTGCTTGCCTACTTGCTTGCTTGCTTGCTTGCCCGCCTGGCCACCGGCCCCCTTTCTTAATTATGTGTGAATTTTGTTCTCAGTTTTTCTTGGACACTTTTGCTGCCATAAGTACCAAACTTGGTGATTGACCTACATGTAGTAGTGAAATGAAGCACCATGTTGAAAATTATGCATATAAGAGCCATTTGAAATTTTGAATGTTTTAAAATCTTTACAACTATTTATGGTAGAGGTACCATTTCATCTTTTAGAATGTTTAATATCTTTACAACTATTTATGGTAGAGGTATTATTTCATCTTTCAATTCATTGGTTTGTGTTTCATGCATAGGCACATCCAATAAACCACAACCAAAAGTTGTAGCATTTTGATTTATACTAATTAGGGACAGTTTAAAAGTTTAAATGTTGAATATCTTTGAACTGTTAAATTTAGAGATACAATTCTACCTCTAGTGGATATGTTTTTTCTGTAGGCAGATCCAATGGACCACAAACAAAAGTTGCAGAATTTTAATTTGTGCATATTCGGCACACTCAAAAAATTTAAATCTTGAATATCTTTGAAAGTATTAAAGGTAAAGGTAGCATTCCAACGTTAACTCACAGGTTTGACCTATAAGTACATCCAATGGACCACAAACAAAACTTTTAAAATTTTAGTTTATGTAAATTAAGGGCACTTGAAAAGTTTAAATGTTGAAAATGTTCAAGATTATTATAGCTAGAGGTGTCATTCCAACTTCAATTTATAGGTTTGTATTGTAGTCACATCCAATAAATCACAAGCAAAAGTAGAATTTTAATTTATGCTAATTAGGATCACTTGCAAAGTTTAAAGTTGCATATCTTCAAAACTAGAAGCGAGTTTTTCTTGCGGAAAACATGCATCCCCAAGCATGACATCAGTGATCAGTGTAACTTTTACCAATGCATGTCAGTATTCACCAAGAAAAAATGTAAATACTTGCAGCATTTTTATAAGACTTGTCCATGGTGATTACATTACAAGCAACAATGCATGATTACCTGACTTATTTCTATGAATTCATATAGTTACAGTTAACCAATCAACTTTTTGAGGACTGTGTGACCTTCACCTGCAGCCTGAAGATCATCACATTCATGTGGAAAAAAAAGTCTCCAAATCCATGGATTATCTGCACTTAAACAGAAGATAAGGAGTCAATAGGGGGCAGAGGTATAATAAACATATAATTAAGGAATATCCTATAGAAATAAGAATCACCCTGTGACCTTGACCTTTGGCCTCAAGGTCATCCATTAATGTATGATTAAAAACTCTGCAAACCCATGGATCATCAGTACCAAATTAGGAGGGAATGGGTCAATAGGGATCAGAGATACATGTACAATAAAAATATAGATTACCCTATAAAATTAAATATTGCCCTGTGACCTTGACCACTGGACCACGACTATTTGAACAAATGTGGCAGAGACTGACTCAAGGTACATCCCCACCAAGTTTGAAGTGAATCTGGCTGACAGTTTTGAAGATGAAGTCCTCCAAAACGTGATCCACAGCAATCCCTATTCACTTACATACATGTAATCAACAGGAATGTATGCAGTTTGACCTTTCAAGGTCACTGAGGTTTAAAACACATCATACAAACTGAAAGCCCATGAGTACTTTCCTGTTAACAATTAATAATAACCTTGGGCCTACGATGCACCATTAAGAAGGTATAAGCCAATATGTGAATATTGCTCAGCAGAAAGTGCAACAAGGAGTTGACCTTGACCATTGACTTCAAGGTTATATACTATTATATGGGACAAATTTCCCAGACCCATAGATTATCTGTACCAAATTAAGAGGCAATAGGTCAAGAGGGGACAGAAATATAAAGAAAATAAGATACACTGCAGTGGCAGGGACGGCGGCGGTTGCGGACAACAATGGGACCACACTATATATACATCCTCCCCTATGGGGGATGCATAACTATGGAAGGGAGATGTACCATTCACACTTTGATAATCTCCATAGGTTTGTGCTATAGGCACATCCAACTGACAACAACCAAATGTTGCAGAATTTTCAATGTTTTTTAATTAATTATTTGATTAGGAGAATACACAAAATTTAAATCTTGAACAACTCAAAACTAGTACAGATAGTGGTGTCATTACAACTTCAATTGGTACGTGTATGTTGGTGACATACCTGCATTCATTGAAATATGAACCAAAGTTGTAGCATTCAAATTTATGCAAATAAAGTGAATTTTTACAAAATTTGTCTACTCTGCTGGGGTCTTCCCTCTTTGACAAGGTCACTTTTAGCGTTGGAAAAGTGACTCAGTTTCTAATTGGCTGAGTATGGTTACTATGGTAACAGGCTTCAGTACACTAGGGACCAGAAGCTGCTACTGGTCTAGGTAATAATGATGAACTTCCTGATTGGTGTTTCAGTCAGGGGCAGGGTCACAGTATAGTTTTGTTTCCCATACTACATATGTATAAATAAAATCCTGTTGAACAAGGGCAGTCCGAGTGTACTAACATGGAACTTGGTCTGCTTTGCAGGCAGTAAATAATGTCCCAGGATGTACAATGTATGATGCCAGTAATTAATAACAAATGTTTGACTGGGGCCATTTGCATGTGTAGGGAAGATCCATCAATAAGCCTACAAAAGTTTAAGTTGGGCTGTGCCTATTATTTTACCAACTGTATATGTGTGAAATAATTATCCTCACTGTCTACAGTTGGATTTGTTGTCAAAAAATGGAAAACAGGTCAAAGGAGCACTAGATGTAACTTTAAGTCCAACTTTATGACATAATTATGTCAATGGAAATCCTCATACTTTTTACTTTGCAACAGCTGCAAGGTTTGCCCATAAATGTTGATGAGACAGTGATTGCATATAAAAGAACCTGGAGCATTGTGCTTAAGAATGCACATGCAGCAGTCAGTGATGGTGGGCAATGTGGACAATGGTGACACTGTCCCTGTTTTACCATGTATGTAAAAAGTGATATATTTAGAAATGGCTTTTAAATGAAAAACCTTTTCTTTGTTATTATAATTTCAGGGGCATCAAACCAATGTGCAGAGGTGGCTTAAATATTTGCAGTTTCGCTGGCTTAATGTTCAGCATAGTCTGGGAAAGATGCATGATTGTTTTTTTTTTTGCCATTTTCTGATCAGCTGTGATTGAGGTGTTGCGTGTGACATACATATATGATGGCTGCACATTTTGCAGACATTTTATTCAATATACTAAGAGCTTTTCTGGGAAAAGATAGAATTAATACACAACTCACTGACAATCACTGCTGCAAAAAAGTATACATGTAGCTGTACTAAACAAAAACAGAATCTGTGCATTTGTTTTGACAGAAAATCTATGTTTTTAGTGCAGAAAAAATCAGGTCTAAAGCATTTTGTGCCCAGAGTTTTATTTCTCATGAACTGTGCATGTTAAAATCCAGTACAGTAAGAGAGCCTGCAAGCTCAATGTGCTGCACATACACATGCATACGTAACCCTGTGTAAATTGACGGGCTCATTTGTATGCACACATGTGGATCATGGATGAGGTATGACCAGACAGTCAGGTTTTATCTGTTTGTCCAGACAACACCCTACATGTGAACATTTCCTGCCTTGCTGCCCTTTCTTTTAATGTTCTCATGAATAACAGTGCAATGCTAACTATAAAGGCAGAGCATGTACCCGCTTATACAAAACCCACCATTGTACCTTAAATCCACTGCAAGACCTTGAAGATCATATGGCCAGGCCCATGCTGAGACATCCACTGCCTAATAAATTCCCATCGGTAAAAAAGTCTTTGAACAAGGCAATACTATCGTCTCATTCTAAGCACGATTTTGTAAAAAGACGTATCTAGGCTGTTGTTCTGCAGAGGTCAGTACTTGGATGGCTGTGCCTATGCAGCTGCCAAACTGATTAGCAGAATTGAATGAATTGCAGTAATTTGTGGTTTGATTTGTCATATTGGGATTTGTTTTTTCAGGTCATTCTCTCATTTGAATTAATGAAACTTTTTTTGATTATTCTGAACAACACCTTCAATATGTGGTTACACATGTTGTAAGAAAGTACATAGAATCTGGATCTAAAATACTCTCACATTTCTTATTATCAGGATGAGAACATCTGTATAAATGAACTTTCACATTCACAGTGAACAAAAACTTTTATTAATCTTGCAGATTCATATTAAGTTTCACAATAAACTGTTCAAATATAGTCCCATAAGAGCAGTGCAAAAGTTGAGTTAAGCTGAAGTTTGAGATCATAGTATATGCATACCACTGACCCATATGCTTGACCCAATGACATAGTTTTATGAAAAGTAACAACACAACCATCGGGAAGACATTTTACCCAAGCAAACCACAGTGGACTAGATTTTGATGTCGACATCCTAGAGTAGACATCCTAGAGTAAATTGAGACTCCCCTGAGGTTAGTATGCAGCAGGGAGCTCAGACTAACTGTGGAAAAGTATTGGATGCACCAAGTGTGGTCCATAGAACCATTTGGTCTCAAGATCATGTGGCAGTGAGCAGTTGTTGCTCAGTTGCATGCTACAATTTTATTGTCACAGCTCACTTCCCCATAACAAACCTTGTTCCAACACATAGGTGTTTGGAATCCATTGACACTGCCACAAATCATTTAACCAGAAAGCCAAACTGCTTCTGCATTTCCCTAGACAGGGGACTCCAAAAATTTTTGTGCCTCTGTTCTTGAGCCATAAGCCTAGTTTATTCACAAACTGGCCTACTTAGGCCAGCAGACAGCTTTTTCCTGCTCAGGAAATTGAATGTTCCCTGCAATAGAATTGTGAAAGAAAATGGGATTACTGACATAATTTACAATCTCGCCACCAGCTGACATAAATAAAAATGCCTGTGTTTACATTGGCATCTCCAAGCCAGTATATAAAAACTAGGTGTTTGTGAGAGTTGCTCACAACTTTGGTTCCTGACAAGGGACAGGGCTGTTCCAAAAGTGCTTGAGCCTGAAATAGTTGTACATACATCCATATGTAGTCACTTGTTCTGTCATTTAAGCCCATAGTTTTATGAAAACATGCATTTTAGACATGATTCATGTACATGTGTATGTATGTGTGCGTGTGCATGTACATGTATGTGTGCACTGTTTTAGATACAAAGCTGAAATACAAAGGGATATAGGCCAAACACAAGTAATAAATGGATATTACTGTGACAAAGATACTTGACCTACTGGCCTAGTTTTACCATATAACATGAACATGTGTGTCAGTGCACAGTCATATATGTGTGATGCTTCCTAAAACAAAATCAAAGCACAGAGACATTGTACATGTAGTGCAGGATGATCAGTTTATAGATATATCACCTTGACCCAGATACATGACCTACTGACCTAGTTTTACTACATGGCTTGTGTTTTAAGTATGATGTATGTCCATTTAAGGTTTTAAGACACACTGTCAAAGCAGGAATATACACCCTGCAAATGAATAGTATATGGGATCACTGTGATCAGGATACTTGACCTAGTGAACTGACTGTAAATTGTAGCATGTCTATTCATCATAAATGTGTCTGTTTATGGTTTCATGAAACAAAGTCAAAGAAGAAAGAAATGGTATCTTTAATATAGATGTATGAAACAAAACTTATGGCTGTGACCTGGCCAGATACATACATACAGCTGTTTATTTCATGTACATGTATATTGTAACAACCAGTTTTGTCACATGACAGACCCAAGGGAACTGATGCATACATGTACATGTACATGTATGTGCGAAATTTCATGAAAGTGAGTACATCAGCTACATTTCTACAAAGTTTGAAGCCGGTAAATCCATTTGTGTTTTTTTTATCCTAATTTATATAATTTACCAGTGTGAAAGCTTGTGTGATTGATGTGAGGCACTCTGCCTACTTAGAATAGTTTTTATACTAAATGTAGTTACCAAGGGTAAATAAATTCATTGTATTGCATTGTATTGTATTGTATTGTATTGTATTGTATTGTATTGTATTGTATTGTATTGTATTGTATTGTATTGCAGCAGGAAAATATTACAATTTCACATCCCTAAAAAAATTAAGTAAGTAAGAAAGTTAGTAAATAAGTAGATAAATAAGTTGTAGCAACACATGTGGATGAGCATTGCTTTATCCCTTTGCATCAGATACAATGTAGTAATGTATACAATGATTGCCTGTGATTTAATCATAAATCGATTAAAAAATGAGGACATGGCAGCAGCCCTTACTCATGAACTTTGGCAGGGATTTACATCAGGTACATTTCCCCAAAGTTAAAAGAAGGTTAATCCATTTGTTATTAAGAAGGGTCAAATTACAAAAGCACACAATTTACATTATAAATAAATGAATGACTATATGAATGAATGAATAGAATAAAATAAAATAGGAAAAAAAAGTAAATAAAAAAATAAAGCACCACCTGTTGATCAAATAATGAAGTAGGGCCTAAGTGTTTTTGAAGCAATTGGCCAAGCTGTTTCTATGAAGAATATTTTAAATGTTTTCTAAAAAATTTACATAAACAAACAAGACAAACCCACCCCCCCACCCCCACCCCCACCCCAAAAAAAAAACAAAACAAAACAAAAAAAAAACAGAAAACAAAACGAAAACAAACAGAAAACAACCAGAAAAAAAGACTGGAACAGAAACTATTGAACAAAGTAGGTAGAGATCGCTACGTACAGCAAGTTTGACAAGGATTTGGCCAATGGATTTGGAAGAAAATACATATCCATCCATATATATATATATATATATATATATATATATATATATATATATATATATATATATATATATATATATATATATATATGGTGGTACACCCATTTCTGTGTGAAACCATTTTAACACATGCATTCTCACTGATCATTGTTTAATTTCAAAGGAAATCCAAAAATCAAGAGCTGACAATACTGCTGCTTGTTGAACAACTTTGGTGAAGACACAGTCAAGCTCCATTGAAATTAAGTTTAAAGATAATCTAGAAGATGGTTTTGGAGGACAAATTAAAACTTACAACACACACCCCAAAAAAAAAGAAAAAATTGATATGTACCAGCAAGAGAAAGAACCTGATGGCACTGGAAGCTGTCCAGAGAAGAACCACTCATTACACTTTAGGGTCTCCCTTCTTTGACATTCAGGAATCCCATGTTGCACAATCTGAGCGGTTTTCCTTTTGTAGATAAGAATTTCTTGACCTTATCTTTTTGTGCAAATGGTTAAATAATCAGACCTTTTCAGTCCATACAAGTGCCAGTACATCTCCATAATTCTGATAATGTTGTCTGCTTGAAGATTACCCAGTCACACAGAAACCTTCTGTTCATCACACCTACATGTTAATCGGTATATACCTGGAACCACTTACTGTCTTACATTTGCAATAGTTCGTCAATCAACATCTTTTTTTTTTTCTAACTCAGCTGACTTGTGAGTCAGCTGAGCTTATGTTATGACTAGCCATCCGTCGTCTGTCTGTAATTCACACTTTCTTCTTCAAAATCGTCAGCCAGATTCACTTCAAACTTGGTGGGGTGTGCCTTG
Source organism: Hermodice carunculata (assembly GCA_964020975.1). Lineage (NCBI taxonomy): Eukaryota > Metazoa > Annelida > Polychaeta > Eunicida > Amphinomidae > Hermodice > Hermodice carunculata. Next base: position 27,364,689 of record OZ026615.1, on the reverse strand, counting down.
GGTGGGTCTCGACCAAGTTTGTTCAAATGGTCACACTCGAGTGGTTTTGGGATTTTTCATGAATGTTGTGGTTTTTGGGGGGGGGGGCAAATCTGAAAAAAAAAATCACCTGTTCTGAAACTGCCATGATGGAAAGATTTTATTACAGTGCATGCATGATCCTTGCCTTTTTCAGCATTTGCAATATTCCTTTGGTGAAACTTCCATATACCATCACAAGCGCTCAGCACAGCTGCTCGCGCATGACAGGATAAAGTGCAGGCCAAAGCCTATGGCTTCATTCTGATGTGTAACTTTTTTGTTGCAATTGTGCTCATATAGGCCTGATGAGGTTATGTCAGTTTCTTTTTGTGTAAATACCTTTTTATATCTACTCAAGCAACCCTAGGAACTTTATAATTAGCATACCCTTGATGCACCTGTGCCTGCTATGTTTGCAGATAGAACAGACACAATCAGTAGGTTGGAAATGACCAGCAGGCAATCTGCTCATTGGTCATAATATTTTATTAAGTACAACAAAAAGTTAAACTAATACCTCCCAAAATTGCTACCTATGGTGGAGGTGCCTTTAAACTTGAGACTGATCCAAACATTGTGCAAGTGCACTAAAAGCAGGATAATCTCCAGGCAGCTACAGAAATACTGTTTACAAAAACTGCAAAAGTGGGGGCTAAAAGGTGCCACAAGTGCCAAACTTACCAGGTTGGCACTGCCCCACTCAAGACACACAATGTATTGTCATAGTTTCATTTCTTAGTACCATTGTTCCACAGCATAAACTTTGCTCATCCATCATGCATCATCATCTTGGCCATGGGGAAATGACTCATTCAGGTGCACTTGATCACCAGTTTGGATCTACTAAATCAGCAGGTTAGCTGTATTTATTATATTGATTTGTGTTATTGCATTGTATCCTGTATCATCTCAATGTAATATACTGTATATGTATATGCTGCTGATTGAAGTTTAATAAATTAAAAAATAAAATAAAAAAGGTTATATATGAGCACAGTATGGTTGAACTAACTTAGCTAGGTTTCCACTTTGATGTTAACAAAGGGCAAGCAACTTTGAAACCTTGCATGTACATGTATGTGTATCTAGCTTTGAATGGCTTTGTATGCAACATCAGACAGGTTCGTTCAGTGACTGGCTAAAGAGCCTCTCATGAGATGTCACAAATTTACTCATTCTGTAATATGATATACATGTATATGTTGTATTTATGCTACCCAACATCATTCCCTATACTCAAATTTTGTGACCAAATTAAACATGAAAGTAGAGAGGGTCACTTGATAGACTATTAATGAGAAATCTAGTTTTTCTTGTTCAATATACTGGAGTTACTTGTATGTCCACCATTTAAACTGAGCACATATATTTTGAGTTTTTCAGTATTTCTTGCAGCCATGCTGCTGTTTCATCACTGCTTTCATTGCTGTGCAGCACATCTGGAAGGAAATCATTAAAGTGGATCAAACTATCAAAATATACGTCTTAGTAAAAACTTCTCTGTGATTACAAATAAATGACCCTGCCTCACAGAATTGCCTTAAAGGAACTGATTTCCCATTCATTGATGCCACGTTTTCACAAAAGTTGTTCAAAATTGGGTACATGTGCAGTTAAGCCTGCGTAAAACTTAACAGTCACCAAACGCATCAACCTTTTGCAACCTTTTCCCAACCTTTTGAATGAAAAGCAAACCAATATGAAACAACACTTTCCAAACCATTTCAAAGCCATTTCCTCTGATCACATTAAAACACTTTTAAACCCTTCTCTAATGGTTAACAATTTCACACACTTTCTCAACCTTATTGATAAAAAAAGTGAAATGTTTTGCATCTGTTTCAACCATTTGAAACCCTTTGTCAACCTTTTACAAACCCTTTCTGATTCTGAAGGTCCAATACATGGTTGCTAGCAGAAATGTTTTCATGCAGTATATGTAACTTCAAAAGAGGTTGACCAACGTTTATCAAGTTTGATCCAACCGGACATCATAGTTATAATATATTGCTTCACATTGCAGATACGTTATTTAGACCACACTTTCAAGGTCATAGGGTCAAAATTAAATGACATTCCTAAGTCATCTGAGAAGGATTATACATTGCAGATGAGTGACCTTAACCTCATTCTCAAGGTCACAGGGCCAATTCAACCAATTGGTTCTGGCTTTGACCCAAGGTGGATTGTATATATGTATATAATGTTGGAGACTGGGCAAAATGGAACACATGATTTGCTCTTGGGTTGCATGATCCACACAAACAATAATGTGATGTGTAATTGGTCCATTACTTTAATTCGCAGCAAAAAGAAATGGCATTGAATGACCTTTTTTTTTTTCCAAAACCCTTGAATCTCTATTAAATGACCATTGCATTGTAGTGCATAGCTACTCATGTTAGACTTGAAATGTATGTAGAGCAATCCACTGAAGTAAAATTGATATACCTTTGGAATACATGTACTATTAAATAGCACTTGAAAACACCACTTTGAGAAACCAAATTATGCTTATTAGCAATACAATCATGGATGTTGATGGTGTGGGAACAGTGGTTTTTAATGGATTTTCAGTGGTTTTATGCAGGTGAAATTACATATATGACAGTGATGTAAATGGTTTTGTAGTGGAATTAAATGATATGCCCAGGAGAATTTCAAGGTCACTTAAGTGTCATTTAAATGGTATAGATGCAAAAGAAAGTCAAGTTCAAACACCAGTGAAAGGCATTTTACAGATACACAATTGTACATGTATGTATAGATTATAGGTTTGGTTACTGTCCAATATTATTATATGGGGGCATGGTTCATATGAAACTTGCCAACCTGAAAGGTACATATAAGCCAGTCTCATGTGAAGCACACTACAATGTACCAACTATTGCAGAGTTAGCTAATCCTGTAATTTATCTTTCTGTTTGGTAGATTGGTCTGCCCACATAAGTAAAAACATCATTGCTATACCATCACTAATATAACGGGGATCCACAGAGCACAATTATCTTAGATAATGTAATCTGGTGAGAACCCAATTTCCAATGGTTATCAACAGCTATGGAAAATATTAAGAAAATAAAGAAGAAAAAAAAGCATGCATGTGTCCATGTAAAACTTGCAGTGCATTAACACTTACCAGTCAGAGTTCATGATTATCATAGCAAGGGGAAATATTCAGAATGTAAGGAAAAAAGTAATGTGGTTGAAACTTTCAATGTATTAGCGTTTTCCAGTTAAAGTTTGTGTATATGAGAACTCATGCTATTATCCTTTGCAGTATGTGGACTAAATTGATTGCTATGGTTACCATACACTAAACATATTTTTCCACACCAAATAAGTGAGAGAAAGGTTTGGGTGAAAATTGTGCAAGTCATGTGTGCATATGTTTAAAGGATGATATATATACTGTATTCATTGTAATAGGAGCATGCACCCTAATAGAAGCACATCTCCAACCTTTCCTTCTCCACATACGATAGCTATTTCCCCTAACTGTTTACAAAAATAATGACATTTGTTGAAAAGGCAGACAGTACTTGTGGTAGTTTTATCTTCCAAGGCTTGATAAACCCTGTGCCCTGTAAAAGCTATTATCATTTCGAACTGAGAAGAATCTGAGTTGCACAGTGCTGCAATCACCAAGTTTGATGAAGAAACTTTTTGCACTGGCATGGTGTGCTACTATTAGAATGCACATGGCATTCCAATATTTGTGACTTTATTGTATATTCCAAAAACAGCACATTATTTTATATACATATACATATGCATATATGTACTTTCTTCAGTATCCACAAGAATCACATGACACATGGAGAATAGGGGCTGTAACATCTATATACAGCCAAGACTGAGAAAGCGTTAATAATTTTATTGTCCAATTAACATTCAATGCACCTTGAATTTAAGGATCATGCTGTCTCCACAACAAACAGGTTTGTTGATCTGTGTTGATTCATCACATGCAAACCTCAGAATTTTCTTTGTACAGGTACATGTGCATGTACGGTTGTGTTTTCCCATGCTTAATGACATTCATGGAACTTTGCCACAGGTATGACACCACTGAGCAACAAGGAGTGGCCTTAAAATGGCCTTATGTTATCATTTATTAACATCTTAATGCCTCTTAAATGACCCTTGAATTGTACTCCAAAATGATAGGACGGACAGCAAGCTAATCCTTTGAAACCCACTAGGCACATGTACAAGGCTTAGCTTGGAACACCCTTGTAACAACACCACCCTGAAAACAGTCTTGAGAGAAGACAAACTGTGCAAATTAGCAATACAGTCAGGGATTTCAAGGGTGTCGGGGCAAAATGGTTCTCAATGGTTTTGTAGGAATGTCAATGATATTACACAAATTATATACCTTACACGTACATGTATATGGGAGTTAATTTTTTAGTGGTTTTGAATGGAATCTAATGTTAACCATATGGCCATGAGTGAACTATACGTGACAACAGGTCATGAGTGAACTGTGAGTGACAACACAAGTGCCACTATTACACAAACATCCATCAAAATGTGGGATCACATCTGAATATCCAGTTTCCATCCTAACTGGCTATATTTAATGATTTTTTTACTGTGTATCTTGGGGAAAAAACATGCACGCACATCTGTTCATGGAAATGTACATTTATCCTGTAATAGATAACATTTACATTGTCTGATTGGTTTTAAAATAAGCAAGAATTCTTTATATCCAACCTTTAGTAGCCTCCCTAGTCACGGAACAGATATATTTTTCTGTACATATACCTGTTTTGTGATTACACGAATGAAAATTAATGATCACCATCAAGGGTATACATAAATCAGCCACGTTTTCGATCCACAATTATCATCTGTTCAGTGCAGCAAAAATAGCAGAGAAAAGTATTTTATTAAATAAATTGTTATGGTTTTCATATGCAAGTGTCAGTATATTTTATCTATTACAGGATAAAATCGTCACTACCTGACTGTTCAGGGGATACAAGAAAATGTCCATATGAAAAGATTTGTATCCCGTTCAGACTGCGGCTTCATGGGATATGAACAGACAGGTAGTAACTGATAGTATTGTTGTACTGTGTACTATATCATTTACAGGTCTCTACATATATACTTTATCATCTGCAAAGTAAATTTATTCCTAACATTAAAAAAACAACACCTTGATTGTGATTCAGCATTTGGGGCACATACCGTGTAATATATGATACATGTCCGTCCAATATTCATATCCGGGCTATAATTTGCTTGTCGTTCAACTTACATTGATGAAACTTACACACAGGAACATAAGGGTGTGTCATGTACCAAAAGTATGTCACTAGGTCAAGTATTTGGGTTACAGTGACGTATTCTTGCAAAATCATGTCTGGGCTATAATTCCTTTACTATGTAACTTGGATTAATGAAACTTTACACACAGCTGTATCTACACATAAGGGTGTGCCATGTATCAAAAGTAGGTCACTAGTATCTGGGTCACAGTGACATAACCTTATAAGATTATGTCCGGGCTCTAATTCTCCTCTTCACTCCATGGATTTTCTGTCTGGAGAAAGTCCCTAAACTGCAGCAGGTGCATAGAGTCAGGGTGTTATGGATGTGAAAGTAATTGTTTACTTTGTTTTGCAAAGGGCATTGAGTTCATTGAATGCTTTGCAGAGTCACTGCAGAGTCACTGAGTTGGCATACTTTGTTGGGGTGACTCTCATATAACTTGTAAACATTTGGAATAATTTAGAATGGTGACCTACATTCATATGGATATGACTCATTTCATTGTAAACACAGAGAAAGCCCTGATGTGGTCCAGACAGGTCTCAGTGAATCGGGATGTGTGACTGATTGGAAAACTGAAATAATGCTGAAAGTTCTCAGCATGGATATATAAAGTAGCTCCCTTCATGACTGACGGAAGAGAATTGTGAGATCTGACTGGAGCTGTGTGTCATCAAGCCAGTGGGAGAGTGAGCTATTGCTGCAGAAAGATACTCCGTTATACCTGTGAGACCGTGCCTTTGAGTGGACTGGTATATTTGGTGTTTAATTGTACCACATTGGAACCAAACTGTACCTATATGTGGGATTAATGGACCAGATTATTTGGCACCTGCCGTAGAACTAGGAACTATGGGACAGTACCTGTGGAGAATCTCTCACCAGGGATTAGGATTTATCTGCAGTCTGTTCATATTGGAGTATCAGCATAGCTATTAGTGTATAATTTCATTCATGTACTTTGTCTTGATTGTTGATTGTTTGTATATTGTCACTGTTAAAGTTATCTCATCTTTGTCATTCTTTGTTGTGTTCTGCTATGGTCTGGAACATTCTGAAGGTGGGCATCATAACACAGGGTTTGGGGCCATAGGGAACAAACTTAGGAACCTAGTGAAATATTATAATAATAATCTTTCAACCGGGGCTATGCTGTTTCACTGAACAACTGTGTCTATGCAGCTATTCTGTTTTCCCGGCCCAAGTTACCCCCCCCCCCAAGACAAGTTGAAATAAAAAGCTCACTTTGAGTTGACTGCAAAATAACAGCACACGTTGGCCATTTTCCAGATAAAATCTTTCAGCCAGGGTCGATCAAGTTTCATTTTACACAAAATGACTTTGACGTCAGTTTAATTTGTTACCATTGGCACAGCCGGGGGCACTTGTATGTTACTAAATATTGGGTTGTTGTTCAATGCATTACCCCCAGGCATTTCATGTTACTGAATATTGGATTATCAGAGAGGAATATTGAGCAGTACCATTTTAAATATTTAACACAGTTGAAGGCAGAGTTATAAGCAAAGGAACAAAATTGCTGTGATATTTTTTGCACTACTACTGAATATTTGAGTAATGCAGTTTTGTTAGGAATTTACCCAATTATTAAACCTTTCTGAAGATACATATAAACAGGCCAAAGTCAGAATATTTACACTCTTAATGTTCTTCCAGTGAGAATAGTGCATATATATTTGTCAGTGTGAAATAGCTGAATCATAATTTTGTACCAATAAAATTTTTGCAAATAAAACTGTAAACATCACGTGCAGGTACATGTACATGTATATGCATACATGTATGTTTAGCTTCACAGTACTTACATATATGCCAGTCATCACTACTACGGTTATTGAACTCTGAACATGACAACTACCAGTTGAGCCTACATTCAATCTGAAACATGTTTTTGGTTTCCTGTTTTTTTTGTTTTTTTTTCCAGATATCGTCCCCTTATGATTAAATGGGAAGAGATTCACGATTCTCCAGTTGCATCTATGGAAGTGGTACACAGAGAGGTAGTGTTTATTCTGCTGGCTACTTCCCTGTATTCAAATGTACAATTTTTCATGCTGCCATTGGCCATATTTTGTGACTTGATATCACTTGAGTATCTGTTGTCTGATTTGTTATTTTAAGATAGCACAAAGTTTCTAATTTTATACTGCAGGGTTTCAAAGCTCGTGCTTGGAGAAAAGCTTCAGTTTTGAAATTTATGAAACTGTCATTTCTGTCAGCATATTATTCCTTCTCTTTCAATGAAACATGTTTTAGTTGATATTGTACATAGATCAAACAGTATATGTACACATTGTATGTCACAATAAAACAAATTAACATATATCAATGATAATAGTAACTCCTATTTATGGTTCATTATAAAACTTCATTATCCTGTAATCTTTGGTGACCTTGACCTACTTTTCAAGGCCACAGGGTATGTTTTGCAGAGTTTGTGTTGTGGGATATTAAAAAAGTTTTTGAGATAGGATTTTCAAATTGCACATGATTGTACACCACTGTAAGGCCTGGTTTATTTTCAAGCATTGTTGACATTGACCAACTTTCCGAGATCACACAGTGGATGACATTACTGCTCTAAATATTGAAAGCCTGTATCTATCAATCTGAATTATATATGAAAGAAGATTCATGGAGTGATTCAAACCCCTAGAGAAAAGCAAGGTGATACATCTATATTTGACCTACTTTTTATGGTCAAAGGTCAAGTGCATAGTATAGTTCCTGCAATAACTTGGGAGATTTTTTTGTGATCTGATGTCCCACCACATACTCATACACTTCTTAAAGGGCTGATGTCCCACCACATACTCATACACTTCTTAAAGGGCTGATGTCCCACCACATACTTATACACTTCTTAAAGGGCTGATGTCCCACCACATACTTATACACTTCTTAAAGGGCTGCACGTACATGCAGTTCTTACATGAGTGACCCTGACATACTTTTCAATGTCACAAACACTTCCTTGTACCTTAGTATGGCACCAAAGCAAAATAGAAGCTACATGGAATGAACATTTTGATTGTTGCTCTTGTAACCTGAATTAAGCCATAACCTAGAATGGCCCCACATCAGATTCTGTATAATGGGTATTGGATACATGTAACTCTAGCCAAACATGAGTTTCTTACAAAACGTTGTTTTTTTTTTTTTTTAAACAAAATTTGAGGTTTTGCTAATATAGTCAACATCTATAAACCTGTTAATGTTAGACTGGCTTTATACATATTTTAGTAGCTACATGTATCTGTTGATGTTCAGCATATATTTATTATTGTAACCTCTATTTATGGTTATTGACATGAAACCTGATAACCCACTTCTCAATTCTCCCAACACTCAAATAGATTATTCTGGTAGTCCATTGTTGATTGATTGCAGTTTTTTTTTCAGTGCATCCTGAAATATATTGTCTTTAAAACATATCACTGAATCAGGTAAAAGGAGTAATGTACTATGTACATGTATGTGTGTTATCAGGTTTCATGCATGGCCAGCCTCCCCATGGTGGTGTTGCTAACACTCATCAGTAGATGTCTTGTGTGTCTTTTAAAAAGTACTTCCTCCCAGTTTCTTCTTTTGCTACTCCCTTGTGTCTGGTGTAGCTAGAAATTTCTTTCGAGCTACCTGCTGGTCTCTCATTTTACTTCTGCTTTGCTTTTAGCAAGATTGCAAATTCTCAGAAACTACAGCAGGCTGTCTGCATGCATGCTGAAGTGTAACGATAATTGAGGCCCAAGGGTATTTAGTGCTTTACACAGTATTTTCAGGTTTACTGCATATAACTTTCAGAACTTCCATAGGGTATACAAATCTACATATACATGTACATCAAATTCAATATAGGTGATAACACATATAGTATTATGTAATGTATGGGCCAAAATTTAAAAGAAAATTAGAATACCTTTTTCAAAGCTTCCTATCAATTATCATGAAACTTTGTAGGAATGTTGACTGGGCAAAAAAACAAAACTTGGTAAATTTGGTGATGCCACTTACAGTATTATGGTAAATATGGACTAAAATGTGTTGAAAATGCATTAGGTTCAATATTATTTTAGAAATAATAAGAATATTGAGATGGAACTACAAAAATTACACCAAATATGCATACATGTAAGGCCAATGGTCAAATTTGGTAACATTTTGGGCGACCATTGACTTATTTTTCAAGGTCATCAAGCATTAAGTAAAGGGTACTAGATTGAATATGTTGCGAAGGAATAAGGCTAACAATACTAAATGTCCCACAAATGTGTATAAGACAGTACTGTATGTAGAAGTTACTTGTAAATATTGCACAGTGTGGATGACCTTGAACTATTTTCTCAAAGTCACAGAGGGCTGGCATTTTAGGATGATTATGTATTTTTTGTGATGATCATTCAATTACGTGTCAGCATAGCATTGACACTTTCCACTGTGGGCTATTTTAGTGGCTTACATAGTCTGTGTCTGGGGATTTGGGGCAAACTTCCAACTGTTGGAACCATTAATGTATTCTGTATCTATGATATAACTAGTTATCATAACTGTATATCAACATGTTCAGTAGAAGTAGTGCGCTCAGTTTCCGTAATTGTCAAAGTGAAAATAATAGGTGCAACACTTGGTTGCCATGGTAACCAAAGTATTGTTTCATGTTCTGATATTTTGCAAAACAAATAATGTTTAACACCATGAAATGGTTCACCAAGGTCAATGTTACATTTCGAAATCTTTTTTAGCTATGCTGACCAAAGGTCACAGAGCTTATGGGACCAGTCATGTCTGTCCGTCTGTGCATCCATGGTGTGGTCATTGGATAGGTTTTACAATTAGCAGTAACACATTACACATAGATGAATTTGTAAGGAGAAAAAGAATATTGATGAAAAAACTATGCCACGAAACCTAGGACCCCAAAAAGCTATATAAAACTCTGTTGAAGTGTTTCCATAGATATGGAACAGTATTGACAAAATACAACACTATTTCCAAGACACTAATAGATTATATTAATCTGTAGATTTAGATAGGGCTAACATAGAAGTGGTGGTATGGTGTTAGTTGGTATATCGTAAAGTCAACTTAAACCCACCTAGAGATTTTCTCTAGTCTGTCTACTGTCAGAAACCATCATTCATTGTTTGTTCCTCCTATTTCATCACTTGGGTGTAGAGGTGACTATAGTCAATTACCTTATACTCTCACTTCATGATCATTGTTATTACTGTGTAACATAATACTAGAGACATCTGTAAACTTTTGCTCATTAGCACGATACCGTCCACAGTTTTCAAGTTAGCCCAAAATAGCTTTCGAGACTCAGAGGGTGTATGAAATTTTAGGCCCCCTTCCTATTGGTGGTGCCACCTGCATTATGTAATATAGGGGTCAAAATGTGAAAATCGTGCACACTCTAGTACAGTAGTACCTGCTGTATGTGACCACCCCTGCTGCCAGGCAAAAGTGGTCACATACAGCAGGTGGTCTTTCACCACAGGTAAAGTAACAAAGGAACAGGAGCCTTTGCCTTGAAAAGGCAGTCTTAAAAACTAATGCGGTCTCTTATGAGAGGTGGTCTTTATGGCAGGTACCACTGTATCTTTAATTTTTGGCAGATCTGCACCAAATTGGGTGGGATTGTGGGGTAGGTCAAAGTCTACGTTGCTAAGGATACTAATGGTGCCACCTATAATTTGATGGAAATTATGAGTCAAAATGTGTTGTAAGATATAAAATTCCATATTTGGAAAAAGTAATTGGATTAGACTTGCCAAATTTATAGGATATATAGACCATGGCCAAAGGTAGAATGTTATATAATATCAGTGACCTTGACCTATTTTTGTTGGGTAACTATGCCTGTAAAGGAAAAGGTGATATTGTAATGGCAGGGTGTTAGCTTGGACATCAATGACAAAGAGAATTGAGCCTACAGATCAAAATTGCACTTGATTACATAATATATACAACTGTACTTGGTGATGTATTTTTTGTGCCGCTGTGACCCGGCCATTAATTATTAAGTTTGGCACTTGTCCAAGGTTATTGTTTTTTGTCAATAAATGGAAAAGTTATTACCTGACAGACTATATATGAAAAGCTGGATGTAGGGTGCATATTTTGATCTTAATTTTTTTTTATCTGAGTTGAAGGTCAAGGGCAAATGGCCAGTTTGATTACAGGCATCATCTCGTGAATGCTACCCACCCCACAATTTTTGAGGTAGGCCCATATAACATTTATGAGTTATAAAGTGTATAAAGTGTATAAAAATCTTTGTGGCCATCAATGTTGGTGGCACCACTAGTAGTATTATGTAATATACAGGCCAAAATGTGAAAATCTTGTGACCGCAGTACCATCTACAGTTTACAAGTTAGCCCAATATAACTTTCAGGACTTGAAGTGTATATAAAAATCTAGGTTCACTTTGATATTGTTGGCTCCACCTACAATATTATGCAATATAGGGTCAAAATATGAAAATCTTGTCCACACTCTAGCCTCTCAAATTTTTGGCAGATCTTCACCAAATTTGGTGGGATTGTCGGGGAGGTCAGAGTCTAAGTTGCTACTGGTACTAGTGGCGCCACCTATAACTTGATGGAAATTATGAGCCAAAGTGTGTTTTTAAGATGATAATATTCCGTATCTTGAAAAGTAATGACAGGCTGTAGCTCGGACATCAATGGCTATGTCAGCACAGCACCAAGATTTTGGGCCTCTTGTATTTCATAATCTGGGTGATTTTGATCTTCTGTCCCAAGGTCACTGTACATGTGGACATGAAGTTAAGGAGTCACTCATTGTTGTCATGGAACATGCAACAATATCCATCATAGGAATTGCACAAATAAATCATGATTACATGTTAAGCAAAGTGCCATCTGGTGGAAATTTTATACACTAAATGTAAATAAGCTTTATATGTTCAGAAGCCACTTGAGGACTCACAACTTTGAAATGAAGAGGTGCAGTAAAGCCAAGATGCCAGCAGAGCATTAGGCCTATTGGCCTCTTGTTTAGTGCCAGGATCTTGACAGGTCAAATCACAAATACATTTATCTATGCCATCATTTGTATCAAATATAATTTGGGACTGTTAATTGCCATGGTAATCATGTTGGTCAGCTTATTTGATAAGTTGGCCAGTTACTGCAGTCTCCATAGGTATTACCACATGAATTCAGCAAATTTCAATTAAAACACATTAGTGAGCATGCATACATAGAAAGTTCGTGAGTGAGAAACTTTTTCCACAGGAAAGCTGCAAATAGACCTCAGAATATATATTGCCAAAATTATCTCAAGGTCAGCATTTTAGGTCAAGTGACATGACCGCCATCTTGCATTTTTGCTCTTTTTCTTTTAGCAAATCATAGCATTATTTGATGGTAAAATGTTATTAATCAATCCAAAACATACCTGGAATGTCCAAACATGCAGTGGTTATGTAAATGGGCACTTCTTTCTTACAATTTATACCATTTTACCTCTGAAATTAATAATTCAGCTGTCCAGGATGAGCATATCAAGCGCTTCACAGACTATAAACTGTTGACGCCCTCTGGCTGCCATGATGCAGTGTACCCCGGGTAACCTTTTACACATATCAATATTGACACTTTTTTTAAGGGGCCCGCCGCAACTTCAGAAACCCTTAATTTACGACTTACGATGGCATTCCAATCACCAATTTAATACTATGACTGGGAAGTGTACATGTTAAAGATGATTTTTAATACAAATCCATGGTTTTTCCCTGCAACATAACCTGCAAATGGATCTAGGCAGGTTAGTCTGCCGATACAGGGACTCCAGCTTGAAAGTATTAAATCCATGCCTCAGCCTCTTGTTTTTAAGACAACTGGTACATGCATGTGAAAGTGCAAGTGCGCATTTGATTTTGTCATAGTATTTCTCCTCTGTGGCTACCAAGATGTTGTATTGTGTTTTGCAATCATGCTGTCTGACCCTTATGTGAGCAATGGGAAGTCATATACTGTGGATATGATTGCCTGGTATAATTATGTGGTAGATTTGATCATGACATGGCTGACAGGGAGTTGATGTAAACTTGGGAATGTCTATAGAGACCAAATTACTGCTGTCAAGTTTTGGTATTGAAAGACTTGAAGAGTATACTGACTGTTATTTTTTGATGACAAGATGAGGTATTGTGTCTGGTAGCATGTCTATAAAGAAAACTTGCTGGAAACAGGACAAAGTGGATATGTGAAGATACATGCCAACTACATGGCCACACTGTTGTTTACTAGTAAATAACAGAAGTATCGTTAGAGATGGTCATAACTGCCATAGACAAGATATAGATTATTTTACATCATCTAGGAGTAGAGTTGAGACATACGCAAGATTCAGATTTGTTAATTAAAATGTCCATCTGCTTCTGCATGCACGTCATTATAAGTCTGGTCTAAGATGCTGTCTCTAAAAATGCCCATGAGACAGGCACCATATGATACATGTACATCATGCTGTATGGTCATGATGATAAATATGGTTTATCAAGAACCTTGGTACATGTAGTCTGCTATAGAAATGTGTATAATAACAGTAATAGAAACCTTCATTAGAGTTTGACTGTCTCAGATAACATGCACTATGTTTAGGGAGGCTAGCAGGGTAAATGCTTTGAAAATTAGGAAAGTTGCAACTTGACCTCACTTTTCCTCTTAAGAGAGGGCAATGCAGTGTATGTCACCAGGAAGTGTATTTTACAGCTGATTATACACATTTTGACTTACATGTACATGTATATATTGTTCTCCATGGTGGTCCTTTGTGGATTTAGCGGACTCACAGCATGAATTTTACAAGACAAATTCAACAGACCAAAAAAAAAGGCTTAGATTGGTACACATACACATGAGCAGGACACCCTCCCCTGCCAAAACTGCACCTTTATAGGTACATGTATTGCATGTGAGCTTGACATGATTTAATCTATGTGTAATTAACTTTTTACAAGTGCCAGACAGAGTATAACCTTTACCTGGGTCATGCTGTACTCTGTCCAGACTGAAGCTGTATTTGTATACAGTGATGCACGCATCACCAAATTTAATCAGATGACACCAAATAATACGTCCTGTCTGAGACGCTGATTTTGTCTTGGACACATTACCATCCATAAGCCAAAGGGCAGCAGTTTTACTTGCATTCTTTTCCAGGGAGTCTATCTGTAATAGCAAATTTCCATCTGAATTAGCAATCTAATTGTTTGGTTGCTAAATCCAGAGATCATAAATCTTCCGAACTCACTTATATTGTCCCCATTGCTGACAATACTTCTGCAATATGCCAACCTTGTTATCTCATCTTTACTGACCTAACGAACTTGCATAATCTTGGAATCTAGTAATTATCTCATCTAATTGGAATATGGGAGGTGGGAAAAGACTTTTCATTAGTTTGCTTGCCTGCCAGCATTTTTCCAAAGTACACATCGTGATGCTGTGTAACTGGGGGATCTGGCTCTTTATGTTTACAAGGTATTTAATGTCATTTCTGTTAAATCAGTCAGAACTTGCTTCAGGGATTTTGATGATTTATAGTCAAATTTTGCAAAATGTCATGGGATTCAATATGACATTCTGTGCGTTCTTTGGGAATGTTGTTAAAGTTTTTGTGTCCAACATCAACCAGGCAAAATAAGCAAATTGTCTTGATGTCGCTGCATGTATATTACATGTACAGTTGATCATCAGACCAATTTGAAGATAAACCTATGTGTATATATATTTATCCAGTAATTATAGCTGTATCATCCAGAAAAGGTGGAAGATACAGACTGGGTGATGACCCTGTCCATATCACCACAGTGCAAAGGTCAATCCATATCACCACAGTGCAAATGTCACTGAGAACTACTTTCCCCATGTTTGATGAAATAAACGCTGAAACTGTTTTTAATTGTCTTTTTTTTTTTTTTTTTTTTGTATTTAACGATGAAAATAAAATTACAGCTATAATTACTGGATAAAATAAAACCAGCCGCGTGGAGGAGACTTGTAAGCAGACTGGCCTCGTTCCTGCGGCGGATCACTCCTCATGCAAGCACTCGGAGTGATCTGCCACGGGAATGAGGCCATGCAGTCAGCTGACTCGTCTCCTCCACTTGGCTTGTTTTACTATTTTATGTGTGCTGCAGTGTAACATAAATGTTACCTCTCATTGGTTCCATTGACTCATTTTAAAGGCCCAAATATTATAGTCGAGTACTTTTTTCATTTTCTATCACATATGATCATTAAAAGATGCTATTGCCCTAAAGGTTTGGTACCTTGCATGCATCTTTACATATACTAAGTCAGAAGCAAAGCATGACCTCCTACATGTATTACAAAATACCCCCACCCCAGGTGTATGAACTGTGCTTCTCCAGGGTCACATCATTGTCCTTCTTCAGCATAGAGTTCTCACCTGCCCCCCCCCCCCAACATATTTTTCCTTTCATAATCTGAAACTCAAAATGCATTCAAGTTATATGACATGGCCTCATTGTAGAGGGATGATTCATGATAATATAATTATTATCCTGTTTATACAGATTGTAAAATAACTGAGCAATACATGTGGGTTCAAATATATTAAAGCCCACATGACTCTAAGTTTTGAGTTTCGAGGCTATCAAATGACATTCTTACATCTGGAATTGAAGATTTCAAATATTTTAGGGAAAAAAAGTTTCATACTGTATTGTAAAGAATTAAGGCATTTGACTGTCTCACTCGTACTAAAATATACAAGTGGCTTCAGTCAATTGTCATCTGTAATTTACCCGTATTCCCCTCAGGTGCTTGCTTTTACTTAGTGTGCATATAACATAGTGGTACATAAATTGCTACTGTGTCTCTGCTTTTGTATACAAGCCCATCAAAAAATACATTTTTAGTTTTGTCAATGTGTGTAGTTTCTTTGCATGTTACAATAAATATTCTAAGACAAATTTGTAAAATGTGAGGGGCATTTTATTCAACAGGTCTAATTTACACTTTGAGAAAGGATCATAACAAAACTTTTGGCATAAACTGCTTGAAATCAATGGTCTTGTAAAGACAATAATATAACATAGATTACCATTTTTTGTTTTTGGTTAAAAGGTATAGTTTTCATGTTATTGAATTTTCAAGCATCAGCAATTAACACTAATAACTTCTTCCATTTTGGAGCCAAAAAAGTAGCATTTAAAATTGGAATATTGCCAAACAAAAAAAATGGTTAGGTAAGTTATACTCTTGTCTTTAAATAGCCGTTAATTTCACAACGATTCATCCATCCAGTTTTGAGTGAGGCTTTCTCAAAATTACCAAGTCTTGTGAAAATTTGTTTCAGAGATATTACTTACCAAAGAGAACCAAGGAGATTTGCTGACTTTAATTGCTCACAAATGAATGACATCTGCTCAGACCATTAAGAAGGATGACTTAATGCTAATCCCTTATACTCTGTCATAACTTTGACCTACACACTTAAAAACAATATAGTGGTTCTATAATCAGTCACCTGTAAAAACACATCCAGTGAGGCTTTGACTGTGAATGGTTATCTAAACATCACCATTAGTGACCACATCCAACAGCCAGTTTACTGATTGACTCCATAAAGCTTGTACTGACAGAGGGACACTTTTTCATCCTAAAGTTTTGCGTAGGAGTAAACTTCTTACAGTGAAACTATTTGACATGGATAAAGATTAGCACTTCATCATCCCAAAAGTAACAAAAGCTTAATTTCATTGATTTTAACTCATTCCATACTATGGTCCCAGGCCTTGGTCAGTGGTTCTGGCACTTCCTGGCAAGTCATGCTGCAGCTGCCCTTGAGGCAGCTGCAGCAAGACTTGCCAGGCAGTGCCAGAACCACTGACTTAAGACCATAGGCATGTTGGTACTTGAATAAAAGTTCGTTTCATGAAGAATTAAAATATACAATTGTCATCTTAAATCTAGGTAAATATACATAAATATCAGGGACTGGTATGGAATGAGTTAAGGCCTCAGGTAAGCCTGGCATCTGGTAAAATGTTATCTACATGAACATGTACAAATGTACTTGAACGTTCTTGACCAATTTCAACAGAGGTGAAAAATAATTTTTCTGAGAATTGTAGGTCATGATTGCTTGACCCAGGTCAACATGCAGCTTTCCTCAAGATAGGTTGGGTGCTTTAATAGCACCTACCTTATCTGAAGGAAAGTTGTTGATTCTGTTTTAATTGAAGGAAGGCAAGGGAATTGATTTTATAGTACGATGGCATTGGTGATTGTCATGTGAAGTATGCCAAACTTACAAGTACATGTATGCGATAGGAAGTGCCTGCAGTGTAGCTGAGCAAAATTTTTCTAGAAAAATCTGAAGTCATGTTTTCAAAGAAAAATGCATCATGTTCGAAAAGAAAAAATGTTGTTGTTTATGTCATAGGCAATGGACATAAATGTAACCCTGTGTTCCTGTTTATAAGTTTTTGTGTTGATGCATTTGTATCATGTAGCTGTGACAGGTACCTGCAAACATGTTTTAAACAGTTTTGACATGTACATGGCAGGAGCTGCAAGGTGACATAGCCCATTTAGCCTGGCCTGGATTGTCCTGGCTACACCACCTACATGTACATGTATACTGTGAAGGCTTAAAATTGGGTCTGCCACTTGTTTCTTCTCCAGAAAAAAAAACACCCATGCTGGAGACAGCTGTTAAAAGGCAGAGGAGTGCCATAACCCAAGCAGATGAAAAGCCTACTTGGGTACAATGGACTGGTGCTTTGGGTTCTGTCCTTACAAAACCAAAATGTTAGGATTTTGATGGTATTTGCTTGGTTTTCTGGGTGATCCTTAGTGCCATATGTCAGGATCTCACCCGGAAAAAATGCTGGGTTTTGCTGGATTTGAGGGAAAGAATCTCGGGATTATGTCAGGATTAAAGCGAAATCCCAACATGTATGGATCTTGCTGGAATATGCTAGGCTTTGACCCTGCAGACTGTGTACATGTATGTCGAAATCTTGCTGGAATCGGCTAGGCCTCGACCCAGCAGACTGTATGTTGGGATGTTGATGGAATCTTCCATGCCATGACCCAGCAGACAGCATGTTTAGATATTCCTGGATTCCACTAGGCCTCTACCCAGCAAGCACTATGAAAATAGTTTCCATTTATAACAGCCTGCAGCCAGCATAATCCAGTGTGATCCTGACATATCCAAAAAAATTTAAAAAAAAAAACAAACAAACAAACAAACAAGCCCTGACCTTCTTACCCAGCAAAACCAAGTGTACCCAGCAAAAACCTGACATTAAAACAAAGCTAAGTTTTTACCCAGCGGAAACCAGCATGATCCCCGCATACTCAACAGAAATATTACAAAACCCCCGGCACAATCCCATCATTTTTAAGTTGAAAGGGTGGAACTAATTTTCTTCATGTGTGTGCTTAGTTCCAATACATTTGTTTGTGTAATACTATCTCCCTTGCAGGATCTGGCATGGTCACTCTCAGGCAATTGACATGTTTGTTCATTTACTATTTGGCTCATTAAGCCTTTGTTATTAGATACTCACATGTGGACTTGGAAATAGTTTTTTACACCTCAGCTACACTTTGGCTGATGTGTAGTGTCATCCTCTCTCTGTCATCCACACTTATTCTCTTTGCAATATTTAAGAATGCAAAGAGCCACATGTACCTCAAGCAGATATGGTTTGTGGAACCCGCTTATGACTATAATATAGCTTGGATTGAATTGCATATCAAACAATGTAACCTTCTTTCTAGGACACAGGAGCCACCTTTAAACCTACATGTAGGAATAAAAAAAGCTACGTCAACCAAATTTGGTGTGTGGAACCTTTTAATAAAGAGCTTGGGTGGGATTGCATATGAACAACTTTGACCCAGTTTTAAAAGCACAAGGGTCAACTTTGTTAATTCAGGGAAGTGCAATAGGATGGAATCACATCCAGTATCTACCGGTAGCCCACCCAATTTTAATCCAATTTCAGGGAGTAATCTTCAAAGCACGCCTCTGAGAACCTCTGTGTATTCAGCTTATCCACAAGATCTTATCGCAGCCTTTGTGCCAGGTGATGGTTTCCACCGCTGACTGTATCTGGTTATATTTGGTAGCGACCAGTTGAATTTGCAACAGGTGCGCATGCATCATGCTCTATTTCCCCCTTGTTCGATGCACACAGAGTTTGAACATTTTGGTCTCCAAAAGAGCCTTAAAATGGTGTTTGGAGCATTGGAATCAACCCAAAGAACGTAAGATATGTCCGGAAACGGGGAATAAAGATGAAAATCTGGCATATTTTTAATAAAACATAACTTTTTTGCCCGGATAATACTGTATATAGAGAAAGTAAAATATGTGGGTTCGCAGGATGCCCAAGGTTGCCCACCCAAGAAAATGTTGATTAAAAAAGTGAAAATTTCTGTCCCCCAATGCTGAAAATGGTGGTGGCGAAACTGTTATTTATTATTTTACGCTCGCAAAGTTGTGTATTCACCGTGGTCAGCAGTGTTTGCAGACCATTAGCTTATCAGATTCACACCTGATGCAGCCAATATCTGCAACCATCATCCAATCTTTAGCTGTCCCCTGGATGTTATTCCGTCCTATAGCACTTCCCTGGTTAATTGCAGCAGTGTCAGCATGATCACTTGAGAATTGAATTAACTTCTCAAACAAAATTGGGTACATGTGTTCCTCAGTGGAGTACTTTGTATCAATGATGTTGCACATGAGTGACCTTGATCTCATTTCAAGGTCACAGGTCAATATTATCAAAGCCCAGTAAAAAATCTTATATATATTGGTTTATAACTTGATACTTGTAAATGCTGATACTATTAAACATTAATAGGAAAGTACATATGGAGTTTTGTTGGTATTTGTTAATTTTGACCTTGAAGGACCTTCAAGGTCACTGGGGTCAAATTTCTTAATTTCTTTGTGAACATTATTAAACTTGAGCATGTTTCATGCCCAGTTTGTGGTCTTGCAGTATACTGCAAGTCAAATCTTACTTGTCAGCCACATACATGTTACATGTACATATTAGTAACAGTGAAAACACACTGAAATTACTTCTGTCTGACCTATTCTCCTGACTTCTACAGTGACCAGTTACACTGATATACAGATGACTGCAGCCTATAAAACCACAAACAAAACTGAACCATCTGTTTGATGCAATACATCTTCAAAGACTGCTCACCACTTGCCAGAGATACAATGGTCATGGGAGATTTCAATGTTGACGTTTCTGAATCCACAAAGTCACCAGATAAACTCAAGATTCTCAATTTCTTTCCAAATTAGAATCTACACGTACATGTTTTTATCCATTCTTTGTCTACAACAGAATACAATACTGTTATTGATCACTTCTATACCAACATAAACAATACAAGAATTGGCATATCAGGGACATACTCTTCTTATATACCAGAAAGTTTGGATTGCTGTCAAGCATGCATGACACATGTACCTTTCGCTAGAGTATAATATATCTTTACAGTACTTATACCGTATTCATCTTAATAAGCCCACACTCTCTAATAAGCGCACCCCCTCTTTTTTCAAAGAAAGGACCCCCAAAATGTCCCATAGTTTTCAAGCAAATGTAGAATTTAGTATTACATGTACACTTAGACTCTACATTTTTTTCAGCTTTTGCGGATGAAATTTTTTCATAGCGCACTGTGCGCTTATTAAGATGAATATGTTACAGTTGCAGATATCACCATTCATTCATACAAAAAACAACATTAACATGATTTGATTTGACAGTTTTATTTGGTCTAAATATATATTGTGTACATAGTATAGTCTTCAGATGTTTAAAACCGGGAGACTCTGCACTAAGACTCCAGTGAGTCGCTATCGTGCAGGCCACCCTCAAGATACATAAATTTATTACAGTACTTAACAATGATTCATACACTGCACGCAAAATAAATATAAGTAGACCAAACAACAGAAGAAATATATAGAGTTTAAATGATTATGGCTTATTACATATATGACAGTTAATGTTACAGTTGGTCTCATAATTGTTAACAATATAATTCTTAGCATACTGCGAGAAACCTTTAAAAGAGTGAGTGTCGATCTTTGTCATGACTATCTCCGGTAAGTAATTTTCATTCATTAAGTCTGGTATTTTATGTCTAATACATGATCGATTAAATTTAGTATTTGTGAAGAGTATTGGCATGGTTGGGGTTAAGATTGGAATGTCATGGATTGTTGCCTCAAATCTGCTTGGGGGCACTACCGTTCTTCTAGTTCGCTCAATTTGTGGCCCTTGTTGATTAGCATCAAACAGAGTGTTAAAGTAGTAGGGTAACATAAGATTTTTGAATTTATAGTATGTTTTGATACAAGATAACTTAAATATGTCATTAAATTTAAGCAGGCCACATTCTTTAAAAAGGGGGGATGTATGTGTATTGTATTTGCTATTGCTGATCCATCTTATTGCTTTCTTTTGCAACTTGATAAGTCTGCCACAGGAGTGGAACCCCCATGCAGTTATTCCATAGTTCAAATGAGATAAGAATAGGGCATTGTAAATTAATTGGAGAATGTGTTTGGGCAGTAGGTTTTTCAGTTTGGAAAGTATGCCACATACCCATGATAATTTGTTTGAAATAAAATTTACATGCTTATTCCAGGTAAGGTTATGATCAATCAAGACACCTAAAAATTTAAAACTCTCCACTTTCTCAACTGGTTCATTGTTAATCATTATATTTGGTATTTGGTGAGGGGATAAGTATTTTTGTTTTGAGTGGAAGATCATGAACTTAGTTTTATTTACATTTAGTGATAGCTTATTGACAGCCAGCCAGTCACTGACTTTTTTTAGTTCTTTATTTATTTGATCAGATAATAAAGATTGAGACAATGTTTGGGAGTTAAAATTACAGACTGTGCTTAATAGGTTTGTGTCATCAGCATACATAATTGAGGTAAAATTACTGGCTGTGGATAGGTCATTTATGTAAATAAGAAATAGAAGAGGGCCCAGGATAGATCCTTGGGGGACTCCAGTAGTAATTTCCTGACAAGATGGTTTAACATTTTCAATTTCAACATACTGAGATCTGTTACTTAAGTAGCTGTTAGACCACTGTAGCTCAGTATATAAGATTCCATAGTGTTCAAGCTTTTTGAGGAGTATATTATGGTCTTTAGTGTCAAAGGCCTTCGAAAGATCTAAAAAGAATGCAATTGGCAGTTTTTTCTCATCAAGTTTTGCATGTAATCTATCAATAAGTTCCAGAACTGCCGTTTCTGTAGAGTGCATTTTCCTGAATCCATATTGATGATTATAAAATAAACCCTTCGCTGTGAAATATTGAAAGACCTGTGTATGAACAACTCTTTCAAACACTTTGGAAATAGAGGGTAGAAGAGATATAGGTCTGTAGTTGTTGAGATCATGCTGATCATCTTTTTTAAAAATTGGTATTACTTTAGCTATTTTTAATTTATTTGGAAAAATGCCATTTTTTAATGACTGATTTATGATCAAGGTCAGGGGTTTGATTAATGCTTCTGAGCAAAGTTTAAGGTAGCGTCGGTAAACCTAATTTGGACTGCAAACATCACTCCTGCCAAATTTTTTTTTTTTAGAATTTGGAAGATTAGGCTGTCATCTGTAATGTGACCAAAAATCGAGTTTAAAAAACGTCTACTTTTATGCGAAATTTGAGCTCAAAAATGTTCTAAGTTTCAACCCTTCACCCACGCGGATCGATGTTTGTTATGGTATGCAAATAGCCTTGTCAATCAGACTTAGCACCGTGACGTAATCAGGTCAAACCCGCTGAATTCGAGTGAACAGGAGAAGACCAACATGTCGGTATCAACATCACAGCAAGTACTACAAACGCACAACAATTCACGGGCAATACAACATGGGGAAAGCTGAAAAAGATAAGCGAAGCACCCATAAGGCCGTTAATTATGATGGAGAGGATGTTGTTACTAGCAAAGCAAGGGTCACAGAAGAAATGAGTGTTGCTGGGTGAGTGACTTTGGGTTCTGATCGTAACTTCATAAGCGGCAAGTTAGTCTTGCGATTAAGTTGAGGCAAGGTTTGAATTGACTAATACCTATTTATCGGCAAAATGGCTATACATTGTAACTTTTCTGTGTGAAATTTTATCATAAGTAATTTGACCAAAAAAAAAAAAAAAAAAAAAACTTGCAGGCACCAGACTTTCGTTCAGATCTGAACTTTTTCGATTGCGCAATACAAATAACCATGGAAACCCCTATTATCACTCGGCGCCTCCGTGCACTCGGAAACCCTTTGCCGACGGACCGGGCAACTGAATGTAAAGTATTTGGTGTTTTAATGCTACAAAGTCATACATTTCATGCAGGCTTGTTGAACTGCGTGAGTAAGTGTCACGTAAACTGCGGCCCTTGGAACCTATACCTACGAGTACGAATCAAGACGGAGATCTGAGGTAGTAATGGCAATGCTGACCGGTAATGGGAATGTGGTTTCAGGTGTATTTCGATACATGTATGTGTTTTTTGCAAACTTTTGTGGTGATCCATTATCAAGAGTCCTCAGTAAACAATTTGTGTGCTTTTTGCAGGTACAATGCAGAGGTGTTTTTCAACCAGCTGGTCATGTCGATCACCGCCATGAAAATGAAGAACAAGACCCACAAACAAATACGGTGGTTGCACAACTGTTCATGGGCCTACATAAGCTGAAGGTACGAGTTTCCTTTTTCAGACAACTACTCAGTAATAACAAACAAGTATCAATATCGTCCAGTGCCAGTGAGAGGAAAAGACAAAGACAGAGACATGTGTTTCAGCTTCAATACACAACCAAAAATTTATTATTATTATTATTATTATTATTATTATTATTATTATTATTTATTATTATTATTATTATTATTATTATTATTATTATTATTATTATTATTATTATTATTATTATTATTATTATTATTATTATTATTATTATTATATTGTAATTTGCCTAATGGGTTTCAAATTTGAAATAACAGGTTCATTACAAATTATCATTGTTTTATTTTGACAACGTCCTTATAATATTTCAGTATCTTTACATATATTATTAGATTTTAATATCTTCACATATATCCAATTTAAAAGGCCTGGTATTCATGTCAACCTCCCTGATCGTGGGATTGAAGAAATTATGCAACAAATCAACGCAGGCACTTTCAAGATTTTAAAATTTTATGCATGCACATGAAAAAAAATCAATTATATAATTCTGTATTCATTATTTATTTAATGACAATGTCCTCATAATATTTCATTATCTTTATATATATCCAGGTATTCATGTCAAATTTTCTTATCATGGGATTGAAAAAAAGTATGCAACAATCAGTCCTGGCACAATTTTATGCTTTTTAATTTTTACACAATGCATACGAAATAAATTAATAATATAATTCATTATGCATTTTCAGGATCAGGAAATAGGACCTGCAGAGTGCCAATTCACCTTTCCGCCATGTGTCCTTGCGCTGATAAGAACCATGCTACCCAACCAAGTCAAAGGGGAAATCTGGCCAGGAACATACGAGGTTTCCATAGAAGAGTTTTGTCGTGCCATTATGACTGTTTAGAAAATGGACATGTGAAATATGGACTACTGGTGTAGACAAAGCTTGATGAGGCTTTTGGTTGATGTTTATTGCTTGTGGATTGGTAGAAAATTTCGAACACTTTTTTTCGGCTGAAGGAGATGTACAGGTGAAAGCGGATAAATGAGTGTTGGATATATTGTCAATAAACTTGTTTTTTGTACAAAATTAAAAATGTTGTTGTTATATCCTTGCATTTATCAGATTCTATATCAAAATTGTCATAACACTTTACCACAAATTTTACATGAAGAAAACCTACTAACAGTTTGGTGAAAAGGGGAAAATAGCATATCTGGGCAGTTTTGTTGTGGTGCCAAAACTTATGCCTACATTGAAATTTTATCATTGACCCTGATATACAGTTCACTGAAAAAATGTAATTATGAAATGGTCGTAACCAATGATTGGTACGGAACTACTTGTACAATATACCATATTGTTCCTAACTGGCCTTTTCGGGGGGGGGGGGGCATTTTATCCTATAGATGTCGATGAGGAAAACACCAGGCAACCAAGCTGTTTTTACATTAAAAACATGACAACAAAAACGACTATTTGTTGAAATCCCATTCTTTTTTATACAAATATATACAGGTAGTGGAAATCTTATTCTAACAAAGTCCAAAAAACTAGGACTGACTTTTACGTAATGTCCAATGTTGCCACTTTGATGGCATTCAAATTTATTGCTCAACAGTCGACTCATTACTTTTTGCGCTTGATATGAGACTGTTTTCTTTTTTCACTTGGACCCCTGCATGTGTAACTTTACATGAAATATAGTCCATTTGTTTCACATGGGTTGTACACATCTACTCCTCCTGAGTGGGACATTCTTTCGGGTGTCCCTATCGCCCACACCACATGATGTAATGCTTTATTGGCGTTTTGTGCAGCTCCCAGTGAACAAGACCCCACAAGCTCTTTGTCTGTCACTTGTGTTAGTGTGGTGAACAGCGGTCGCATTGATTCCACTGCCGCTGGAGCTCGTGGCTGTGCTGGTGGCCTGAAAATAAAATTTAGCTATTTTGAAATGAAGATTACCATATTACCTCTATTTTGCTCCCTCCACAATAATCACTGGTACAAGTGGCTGTAATATTTATCATATATATGCTTATTCTCTTGTTGAAAAAAAAACAAGGACACTTTGGTACCTATTTGTGACAGCATTATGAAGGCATAACAAAAGCCATGAACACAATGGAAGCTATGAAATGCCAAGGTTAACATCTGACAGTGTTTGTATATGAACCATACCAGCAAAACAAAGGCAGAACGCACCTGCATTGTGTTTGCATCCTTTGATACTCCCATACCATTAATCCCCCATCATGCCCCATACAGTAACCGCTGATGAAGGTTCTCTCTTTCAGAATTTCAATGTTTGTATAACAGTAAAAGAATCCAGCACTATCTTCAGGACAATTATATATGATGGCCCATGTTATATACAACTATCTGAAACCTTTTGCCCAAATTGAGTAACTGGTAATTAGAATCTTGTAAAAAAAAAAAAAAAAAAAAAAACCTACTTACCGGTAGCTGTTTGTCCCTAAAGTTTGGTCGACTTGGAATTTGCACCAGCTTGTAGGGCCTGTTGGACACTGGTCTTGTGAGGGTGGGTCGTCACAGTGGCCCAGCATAGCCCATGTATCCTTTGAAATCCGGTACTGATCCCCAGCGTTGTCAATAAACTCGCAATCCGACGGATCTGGTCGCCCCTCGGTATGCCACTCGCCTTCTCCAGCAACGTCTACCGTGTCTGCCTGGTCACTGACAACTGTCCCGGTCGAAACGTCCGCAAATTTGCGTCCCGTTGCAATTGATGTAATCCTTGCGGTATAACTAGCTTCACTATCAATCTCCCTCTGGTTCTCAACCCGCTATCTAGCAATTCTGTCCAGCGAAGAGGTTTCCCATTTTTTTTCTCCTTCCTTGACCGTCACATGGTTTTCGCGTTGAAATTTGGTCAGGTCGTACAAAGTTGTACAAAACTTTCCGAAACAGTAACACTGTGCAAAGTGAAGCACTGCCATCGTGTTAATAAAGCCATTCGCTTGTTTGATCTGTTGTATGAGTCGGAAGCGATGCCAAATTTGCTGGTCCCCAATGTTTGATCCAACATATGAGCAGTGAGCGATGTCATATTTGTAAACTTGTC
Organism: Hermodice carunculata; assembly: GCA_964020975.1. NCBI lineage: Eukaryota > Metazoa > Annelida > Polychaeta > Eunicida > Amphinomidae > Hermodice > Hermodice carunculata. The sequence continues at coordinate 27,337,509 of OZ026615.1, read as the reverse complement.
AAACAAACTGTAAAACCGCGTGTTGTTGTTTGTCATCGCCGCCATTTTGAACACGGGGGCCAAAGTTGGTTGCCCGGGGTGATAATGCGATTATGGCTATCCCCCTTCGCCCCACCTCTCTCATTGTCTTTGTAGCGGGACACATGAGAAACCATCACAAGGAAACCACAGATTAGTTCAACTTTTAGTGGAATGACTTCAAAGATTGTGATTAATTGACGGCTTTTAATGTTCATTTTTTTTATGACAATGCATAGAACGTATAGTAGCTCATGGTTTCTTTTCACACAAGAAGAGTCGTAACGATGGAGTGAATACAGCTCAAGTAACAGCCGAAAATGCCACCAAACACGGCCAGATTTCCTTTTGGGGCCATTTTTTGCGGTTTCGTTTTGGCGACGACTTTCCTAATTTTGATTTTAATTTTCTCGAAAACGGGTGGACCGATCTTCACAAAATAAAAAGGCACGACAAGATAACAATATAACTTAGGTGCAGCATCCTGCGTTTGGATATATTTTGATTTTTTGTGCGGTTTTCGGAATTCTAAACTCAGAGAAGTGGTTAATTTGAGAAGATACCCTTTCTACAGCTGATAAAATGATAACTATTCCTTTTAGAGAAAAAACAAAAATGCCGAACCTGGGCACCTATATAAAGTTTCATTTCACAAAATTTCAAGGTTGTACGGAAATTTTTATTCATTTGCGCCTCGAAAAATCTTGAAAACAGACCCTCATGCTATAGCCCGGCTCCTGTCTCACGGGTGCGCTTTTTCCGAATTTTTATAGCACATATGAAATCTAGAGATCGTGGCGAAAATAAATATATATAGTTTCATGGGTGTAAAAATATTATCCTTGACAGAAGAGCGGGTTAAAGACCGCAGCGGTATACATGCGGAGGTTTACCGACGCTACCTTAAGCAGAATTGAGGATATATTGTCCACTCCTGCACTTTTTTTAGGATTTAAATTACGTATTACTTTTTTAATTTGTTCCTCATCCACATAAGTAAAGTGGAAGGTGGAGTTTACATTAATATTTTCTAGGTAAGATTGAAAAGATTTTTTGCCTTGAGTATCACTTTTTCTAGCAAGTGTTGGACCAATATTGACAAAGAAGTCATTAAATTGTGATGCAATCTCGTGTGTGTCTGTTATTTGTTTGTTCCCGACATTGAAATACTTGGGGAGTTCTTTATGGGTGTCTGTTTTATTCAATACATCTTTTACAGTTTTCCATGTGTTTTTAATGTCATTTTTATATTTGTCAAATTCTGCCTGGTAAAAGGCAAATCTTGCCCTTCTAATCATTGATCGGACTTCACTAGAGCACTCTTGTAGTCTTTCACTGAGTTCATCATACCGCTCATTTTCAGGGGTAATTGAATGTACTTTTTTATACAAATTTAAGTATCCCTGTGTTTTATTTTGTTTAAAATATCATGAGTGATCCATTTAGTCTTTTTATGTTTGTATTTATTAATTTTTTTCTTTTTCAAAGGAAAGTGTTTATCAATCATATAATCTAGTTTACTTGCAAATTTCTGACCATATATAATTTGAGGATCAGCATTGATATTGTTATCAAATACATATTCCCAGTTTGTGTTATTTAACTCATCAAGAAAATTACGAGTAGCCTCTCCTGTGAAAGCTCTACATTGTATGTGCTTCTTGTTACTATGATTTGCATTCACATTAAAGTTGATGGCTGAGATTGTGGCCATATGGTCAGATAATTTGTGTACCAAAATTCCAGTTTCTACTGGTTTGCACGAGTTTGAAATCTTGCTGAAAATATTATCAATCAGAGTGGCATTTCGTTTGGAAAGCCTGGTAGGTAGTAAAATGTTAGGCAACATATTGTGTCCGGTAAGGATATCATAGAACTCTTGATATTTTTCATTGTTGCTTACTTTGAGTAGATCAATGTTAAAATCCCCTGCTAATAGTAAATTATGGCTTTGGATATCCACATTGTCAATTATGGGAACAAACTCTTCTAGAAATGAATCAATAGTTCTATGGCTGTTGTTCCCTTTTGGGGGATGATAAATGTTACATATTTTAACATTGGTATACATGCAGTGTATATATTTTTCTGGTATATACATAAAGATAGTCATTCAGAACAGCATTGTATAACATATGTCTGTAACATAGCATGCTGTTTTGCAGGTAGATAGCAGCTAGAGGTGAAATTTCACACAGATATATGTCATCTTCACAACATGAAGGGCTCAGCCTGCAGCAACCAGTTGTGAAGATGAGTATATATACGTGTAGGCTGAGGGGTATTGGTTGAGGGCATAAACCAGCTACTTTTTATGAGCTTCTGTGTGGAAAAAAAAGCTATATCTGAAGTAAAGTAAATTAAGAAACATTGTTTTTGTTAAAGTTTACTCTCCCATTCATATTTCACCCACAAATTAAATGAGAAAATAAAGCCAGTGTTAATGTTGTGCTGTGTCACTTATGAAATTAAATTCTGATTTATTGCTTTAATGCTTAAAATTGAGGTCTCCCAGATGTAGCTTTTGTCAGCTCAAATACTTCAGGCACACAAGAAACTAATCATAAATAATAGAATCACCTGCTTTTGTACAAGGTGTGCCCAGGAAGGAGTGTTCAGGATGTGTGCTCGGCAGTCTCAATGGGGATGTAAGCGACATTAAGGCAGGTGCAGGAATATTGACAGAAAAAAATTATGTACTTATTTGTCGCTGTATGTGGACAGGACCTCAGATGCACAAAACAAGGTGCCATTAAAAAGGGTGTTACGACATTTGACTAGAAACCTTAAAAGGGTGTTATGACTTTTAACCCACTTCTGGTCAGAGGACTACTGAGTCAATAGCTTTCCTTGGAACAGGTTGGGTGTGTTGTGCCCATTCATTCAAAGTAAAGCTACTGATGTAGGGCTTGCCACCATGAATGATCTTACATACAAATGTCATCAAAAATATTTTCTGGTAACAAAACATTTGAGTAAAAATGTTAAGGCAGATGACAAGTTACATGTACATCCAGGTAATTTGAGCAGGAAAGGGTTAACTACAAAAGTTGCCATCAATCATCATTTTTTGAAAAAAAAAATGTTTTTTGGGGAAGAGGGATGGAGAGAAACATCACAATTCTCAACTTCCATTCAATTTTTTAATTGAGTGGTTAAAGAAAATCAGTAATATACATGTTTGTGAGTGTCCTTGTAGAGTTTATAATTACATGTAGATTGGAATGCATGCATATCTTTTCCTTAAAGGTGATATCTCTATCACATGGATGGGGTGAGTGTGTTTGTGTTTCTTGTCTTAGTGATCTGTTAGGAGGAGTGTTGGTGGACAGGACAGTCAATCATGACAATAATGGATTTGACACCGCAATAGAACAACAGAATAGATAAGCTGAACTTTGTATGACATTTCTATTGCCTGCGTGCTGATGACACAAGTTTATTAACCACCTGGGGTTTGATGTCATACAGTAAACATGTGCCATAGTAGGCTTTCTTTACTTGTTTATGTACATTAATCATCAGTTTTTCATAATGCTGGTGAGGATATAAAATCCATCCCTTGCTCCATTGAGGTTTCAGAGGCTCCAACTTGTGTGATGTAGTGGGAAGTAGATCATCAGATTTGGGTGGTACACTGTATGAAAAATGTTCATACAGTGGTTCCTTTTTATAGGGCCACCCCAAGTGCAGCCCAAAAGTGGCTTTTGAAGAGGAGTGGTCTCTGTAGAGGGAGACATAAAGTCACACTTTTTGCATAGGTATGGTGGTCTTTAAAGATGGTTGGCCTCAGGTGAAAGGGCCCTTAAAAGAGGCGGACCACTATACATTGTATTCTTGTCTTTCAATTGTTATGTTTTCACTGTCAATATACATTTGTTTCCCTGTTATAAAGAAATCCCAAGTACACAGGAAATGTGGCCTAGGTAGCTGTCTTTAACAAAGGGGAAAGTAAAGGAAAATGCCATACTTGCTGCATGCGGTCTCTGTAGAGGGGTGGCTTCTCATTAGGGGGCCTTATAAGAGGGGGCCCGCTATACAGTGAATGGACTCCCAATTTGAGGGGCCAATATTTGATTGATATACATGTGCATGTATTATATAACATCAACCATCCCAAGTGCACTGGAAATGTGGCCTTATAGGAGGGGCTGGCAGTCTTTCACAGGGGACAGTAAAGGAAAGCGCCATATACTTGCTGCATGGAGAAATGCTCTTTGTAGACGGGTGGCTTCTCACTCATCAGGAGGCGTATAGAAGGGGGTCCACTATACAGTGAATGGCCTTCCAATTTGATGGCCGATGTTTGAGTGACATGCATGTATTGTATAATGTCAACCTCAGAAATAGTACCAGATCGCCCAGGCTTCCAGTAAGATGTTAAAAGTCACAGCTTTATGTTGTGGTTGCCAAGAAACTACTAAATATATGGATTAATAAAGGGAAAACAAACACATCATCAGTGTATTGAACTAGGAATTTTTATATGCTTGCCAATTGTTTTGCACAGGCTTGAATAGTTCAAACAGGAGACATTGTGTTCAAAGTTGGTGTATGTATATACAAATCCCTTGCAAAACCACAGCTACTGAGACATTTCGTCACTTTCATATTGTGGACAGGACCTGTGCAGAGAACACATGGATCAATTAACAGTCTTTGCCAGTCACTATGATAACAAAGTAGTTTGCGTGTTGCTATAGGCAAGATTTCAGTGAGACAAAAAGGGAAGTACATGTATTGCTTCAATCAACTTGCATTCCACAAATTGATGCTTCATCTTAAGTAGGCAAGTAAACTTTGTGAACAAAGTTGAGAGCAGATGTCTTTTAATGTCGTATTTTTCTATAGAGTAAAATTAATCAATTTGAAGAGATGAACAATGTTTATTGATGAGAGAAGTAATCCATATATACATATATATATATATATAATGTGTAGACTAGGCAAGTGTAAAGGTGACTGGTGGAGCCTGTCAACCTGGAACACTGCTCTGTGATTGCCAGACCGGTTTCTGCAATACTTGACTCGTCAGTGGCTATGGTCTAAATGAACGGATTGTGGCGTTGGTGAACGTGCCCTGTGGGCCCCGGTCTTAGTAACGAGGGTTACGTAAGAGATTTGACGTAAACAAATTTTGACGTCAGTTGTTTACCAACTGTCAAGGATGACTGTCGGTTTGTGTGTATGGGCACGTGCTACTAAGGCACCGCGTGTTTACAAAATGTGCCGCGGTTGCTATGGAGACAAGGGTGTCTCCATATTTAAAAAAAAAATATATATATATATAATATGCATGTATGTATTTATAAAGTCATGGTACAAATTCATCCACCTGGTATATATGAATGTCCAATTTTGTGTTTATACTGCTTTGCTTCAGGAATGTTCACAATGTTGACAAGTATCAAAAGCATAATTGTATGTGTTGATTTGTTTGAACAAACAAGCTGTCAAGCTGATGTTGTTGCCAATGATTTTAAATCTTTTATGAGACAGACCCTTTTCAATAGGTACACAGCCATGACTGGTTTCAGCATTTTAATGCATTTTCAAGGTGCATAATGCATGCATGTAGAATTATTTTTCAGTCCAATAAAATGATCACGTAAGTTTCTGTTATTAACATTATTTGTACAAGCATTGAAGCGGGGGCTTATTATGACATTCAAATTATGCTTCACTAATTTAGGCCTATTTCATGACGTAATAATTATATCAGTGGGAAAATTTCAATTATAAGGAAATAATTAGGCCTAGATTACCATAAATGGTTAATAAATTGCACTGTTTATCCACCACTTATATTTGTGTTGGAACATGAATATATTGTGGAGACTGGGGTCCACCCTGCTACCATTTCTATTGATATTGTACATTGTATTTTGTTTTTCTGCTGGCCCTGTTGAAATAGCAGTCATAAAATTACTGGTTTTACCTGTATATGTATATTCAAAGTAACTTCCAAGTAGTGTAATAACTCTGTGAGTAACTTACCTGCATTAACTGTTGTATACGTACCAGTAATTATATTTTAGAGTGACTTCCCACTGAGGAAATAAGATTGTCAACACCTTACCTGGATGTAAATACTATGTAAATATCTGGATTGTTTACAATAACAACTTTCATTTCTCACCTGTAAATAATTCATCTGGGAAGTACATGTACATGCATTCATTATTATTTTTAGCTGTGAACAGCAACTTACCCGAAGTAATTTTTACTTATTTCTAATACAAATTTATCATTTAGATTGTGTGTGGTACTGTAAAACCTCTCACTGTATGACTAACAGTTTGATGGTATAATGGCTGGAGAAGCCATTTCTAATCACTTGTGTACTTGTTTCTCACTGTTTAGGATACAAAGAGAAAAGAGGCTACTAAATACTGGAGTTATGGTATTTTGACCTGGCTTTGCATTATTTATTGTGTATGTGAATGTTCAACTTACTTTCACAGTAAACTAGCTCAGGGAAGCTATATATAATTACTAGTTGAGGGGAGCACCTGAGATATTTGGAAAGCAGCCTTTTCTATTGTCAAATGCCACTGGAATATTGTTTATCATTGTAGTGAAAAGAAACCTGATTTCACATAATTATAAACTAATTAGGTAAATGTCATGTGTTGCTCATGTGCTTGGTCAAGCTATTATTGCATGCACTTGATTTATTCAGGTGGGAAGCTAAATTATCTACGTAGAAAGCCTGCGCTTCCCTTAGGAAGCCCGTGTTTTAATCACCAGGATTGACACAGGTCAGCAAGTACATTGTAGTAACCTCAGTTGTACTGCGCATGTGTGGTTGTAAAATTATAGCACGTGCAGTCATGAAATTGACACACTCAGAGTTGGAGTGTTGCCAAGTTTTGCTTCCCCCAATCAAATTGTATGAAGCACAGACCTTCCTTCCCAACCAATCAAAAGGCCGGGAAGTGGGGAAGCCTTTCCCCAAAAGGTATAAATAGTTCAAGCAAAACAGAAAGGGGGCTCCTCGCATTTCACTGTCCTTCAAATCGGACCACGAATCCCGAGTTTGCAGAATAGCCAGTGGGCCGATTCTTGCCACTGGAGCATGTAGTACTACAAGCACATGCAGTTTTACTGGGTAAGCTCCAACAAAAGAAAAATGCTTGTGTAGAAGTGTGTTTGGCAACTTAGGGAGCGATACAATAGGGAGGGCCCCGAATATGGTACAACAGGGCTAGGCCTAGGGATTATTTTGTAAATAGTGTGGCGCACTGTTGTAAATAGCCAGTGTTTTGTGAATTTGTGATGTGATATTGTGATCCTACTGCTGCAGTATTGTATATAGACAGTGTTTTGCCTTGGCATCCAATGATTATAAATAATGCATAAATTTCAGTGTGTGTGGTGTTATTAAATTGTTGAACTTTACGCAACTCTTACTGGTCTTGGTGTGTATGAAAATGAACAATTGACGCGTGGGGTTTCTGGAAGTCTTGCGTAAAACTGCAGAACTTAACAGAATGAATGTCTCCAAACAAGGGAATGGTGAATGAAAAAAAAAAATGCCCAGAAACTGAACTTGCAGCATTGGCGCTGCCTAGATTTAAAGTCCCGAATAAGAAATTTAGATATCTATTATTATGAGCGTGTCTGGGGAACCTGCCTGAAGCTGAGAACCTGAGTGGTAAAATCCATCGGTATAAACACGCTACCAAAACTTCAGCTGATCATTTTGGCGACTTTGTGGAGAGGCAAACCCCTGGCACATCACAATATGTATATTAGAGCCAAATTATACTTCATGTTAGATTACCATGTAAGATATGGATTCGGGTGTGCTAATGTGGCCTACATGATCACTGAAGCAGGTGACCCATTGAGTAGATTGTACTATAAGCATAGGTTTTAATCTTCCAGTAGATTGATGCCCAACATCGATATGAATTGTTGGAAGGACTGTTTTTTTTTTATTATGCCTGCCACCTACCAGAGGAGGGACATTATAGAGATTGCTTTTTCCATCCATCCATGTGCGTGCGTCCGTCTGCTATTCGTGTTCAGGCTATAAAGCGCTTGTTCTTCAACTTGGAATGATGAAACTTTCCACACAGGTGCATCTGGACATACAGGTGTGTCATATACCAAAAGAAGGTCACTAGGTCAAGTATCTGGGTCACAGTGACATATCCTTGATACATCCTGTCCGGCGGTTAATTCCTTCAATATGTAACTGAAACTTCAAATGCACATATATCTTGACCTAAAGGTGCGTATGAAACAAAACTAGGTCACTAGATTAAGTGTCTGGGTCACAGTGGTATAGTCATACAAAACTACATTATGCTTGATGTCCAGGCTGTAATTCTGTTGTCCTTCAACTTAGATTAATGAAACTGGACACAGGTGCATTTGGACATAAGAATGTGTCATGTACCACAAGTAGGTCACTAGGTTAAGTATCTGGTTCACAGTGACATATCCTTGTAAAATCGTGTCAGGACTATAATTCCTTTAATTATGATTTAACTTAGTTTAATTAAACTTCATACACACATATATCTTGACATAAAGGTGTGTCATGAAACAAACTAGGTCACACGGTCAAGTTTCTGGGTCACAGTGAATCAATCATGTAAAACTACAATAAATTTCATGTCTGGGCTGTAGTTATGTTGTCCTTTGACTTAGAGTCATGAAACTTTACACACCTCTGTATTTGGACACAAGGGGACACTGGGTCAGGTATCTAGGTCACAGTGATATATCCTTGTAGATTCATGTCTGGGCTGTAGGTCCTTTAATCTTTAACTTATTTTCGTGAAACTTGACACATGCATATATCTTGACCTAAAGGTGTGTCATGAAACAAATGTAAGTCACTAGGTCAAGTATCTGGGTCATGGTAATAGCCTATTTTTATTAACTACAGCCATTCCAAAATGAGTTCTGTGATTAGCAAGACTACAAATGAGGCAAGGGAGGCATGGACACAGCAATCTCTGATTGCAATTTAGTTTAAATTTGTAATCAATACTGGTATTTGCAATAATATATTTAGTATACTCAAGTAGATATAAGAATTTCAAGTCCACAAATTTTTTGTAGATGTAAATGCATGATGATCCTGTAAGCTTTTTTCAGCATCATTTGAAACCTTGTTAAAGCAAAGAACTTTGAAAATGGTACATTTTAATTTAAATTTGTAATCAAGACTGGTATTTGCAATAATATTGAGTACACTCAAGAAGATATAAGAATTTCAAGTCCACAGATTTTTCATACATGTACATGCATGATGATCCTGTAAGCTTTTTTCTGTATCATTTGAAACCTTGTTAAAGCAAACAACTTTGAAAATGGTACATTTTAATTTAAATTTGTAATCAAGACAGGTATTTGCAATAATATTGAGTACACTCAAGAAGATATAAGAATTTCAAGTCCACAGATTTTTCATACATGTACATGCATGATGATCCTGTAAGCTTTTTTCTGCATCATTTGAAACCTTATTAAAGCAAACAACTTTGAAATGGTGCCATTGTTATTACAATAGGGCTTACATTAAGCATACAAGATTAAAGCCACGGTAGTGGACCATTGCCACAAGAGTTTAATTGAGCATACAAGAGGGAATCAATCCATTGCAGTGGACATTAACATGTGACCCAGCATCTTTTAAAAAGTCATGGTCTGATTTCAATGTACTTTTATGTTAGTGATTAAAACTTTGAACAAAAACTGTGTACTTTATATGCAATATTCAAGTGTCTCCATGCATGCTCATCGTATCACTGATCGACAAACAGCTGAGGCATATAATGACCAGTGTGCATTAACACGTGACCTAGAATCTTTTAAAAAATCATGGTCTGGTTTCAGTGTAATTTCATGTTAGTGATTAAAACTTTGAACAAAAACTGTGTACTTTATATGCAATATTAAAGTGCCTCCAGGCTCCTCATATCACTAATCAACAAACAGCTGAGGCATATAATGACCAGTGTGCAACTGAACTATGCATTTTAATTTTATACCATATGTTTCGCAGCAACCAAGAGGCCCCCAAGTATGAAAATGATTCTGCTTGAGAACTTAATTCTTTCAGTGCCAACTGCAATGTAAGTCAAACTACATGTATATGTAAGACAAACTGCTCTCGATTATAAGAGTTGTGGGTTCATATATATCTTGTGAAAAGATCTTTCATTCAAGTGGATTCAAATAGTTTCAGAGAATATAATGATTGGGGTCCACAGCTTTCCTCGGCATGCTTTGGGTGCATTGTGCCTTAAGGGTGTGGAGGAAAGGTGTTGACTCAGTCCAAAATGTGGCACTGATAGAGTTAATAAGCATATATTAACAGAGGATGAGATCAAAGATGTTATCTGCTCCAAAATTGGTCTTAGAAATACTTGGGATAAAAACTTGTGCATTAATTAAGCATATTGAAGCCATGATGTTGACATTGTACAGATGGGTCTTTGGGCCTACAGGAGTTAAATCTTGCTATATTAATGTGTATCAGATCAGTTTCTGGGAATTAGTTACACCACATATAGATGAGCAGAAACTCACCCCCCCCCCCCTTAATTTCTTTTGGCCCTGTTTTAACCAATAAACCAAATTATTAACACTGTATTGCATTACTATACATATACATTGTATTGGGGGGAGGGACTTAATTCATCAGATCATGTCATTAGGTATGCACAGACAAATAATTAGATAAACATCTTGGACATGAAACACTATAAGTCATGTACATATACATGTAGGTTTGTTACATGATTGTACATGTATGTTCCAAACATCCACTTTTGGATATAACAAAGGGCTTCCTGTGAGGACTGAAACCATGGAAATGCTGATGGACAAACAAGACATGCCAAGTTTGCTCACCATCACATTTCTGGATGATTCTTAAACACATGAAATGATGAAAGAGGACAGATCCTAGTACATATACATTATTAATGAACATATTCAGCAGAATCAATCATTTGCTGGATGGTGGACCTAAAAGCCAGGCAGTAGCAGAGAAACTGCCTCCTGTCAAGTCTTCTCTTTCAGTACTTTATAGTATGGTACCAGCTGGCTGACTATGAGAATGTTCCAGTACATGTACTGCACATTGTAACTTTCAATCCTATCAATGGCCAAGTGGCCAAAATGCTGGCTTAACCACACACTGTAGAATTTTTAAGTCCCTTTATTATAACCCTGCAAATGAAATTTGGAGGCTATATACTGTTTTCAGCTTGTCCAACTGTTAGACTTATTGTCCGTCTGTAGCAGATCCTTCAATTTTGACCAAAATACTTCATGATTCACAGGGCATATCAAACTCAAATTTACTCTAATTGTACTTTGGCACTATTTCTTGACCTGATTATATTTTGGTGACCTTGACCTCATTTTCAAGGTCACAGGACACAAATGTATGTATGTATGCATATTTTATTTATTATAGTGACATGTGCATACAGAATAATAAATAAAAAATATTTCAAATAAATATAGAACACCCAGCCACTTTGGCTTGTATTGTATTTGTGTCTTTTTGCCCAGAACCACTTCCTAGTAGTCAATATCCTATTCCGCAGTTCGAACTCTTTACTCTCCATAAGCTAACCTGTCCCTGTCTAACCTGTATACATATGGAATTACTATTGTCTATATTGCACACGTTCCTCTGTAAAATTTTGACATAGGCTGTATCAGCCCAAATAAATTAAAGGGTCTTCAGCGGGTAACTACTCAACATGTTTCGGAGCCTTTTACCCGTATGTCACTTTGAACCAGTAAACATAATAGAGTTATAAAATGAGCCTACATGTATATGATGCCTCCTTTCTGCTGCTCTGAGCATTATTCAAATGTTTTGCCACAAGTTTCACCCAACTGTGGCTCTACAGGAACTGAAAATATAACAGCTGCAGTGCTGTACCTCTCAAGATGGAACAATTGTTGTTAGATCTTGTATTGTATGGTGCAACATAAGATGTGGTTAACATCTCGAGTATGTGCGCCCCCCCCCCCCTCGAAGGAGGAGGAAGCATATAGCAATCACTTTGTCTGTTTGTCCATCCATCTGTTTTCTGCACAACAACTTCAGCACTTTTTGGCATAGAGCTTTCATAGCACATACATGTAGGATTATAGTTCTCTGCAAGGGCTAGGTTAAGTTCAGAGATGAGTGATCCTGACCCAATTCCCAAGGTAACAGAACCATTAGTGAATTTGGTTTCTGCATGATAACTTGAAATATTTTTGAGCTAGGGCTTTTATACTGCATGGGACTAAGTTCAAAGACTTAATAATGCAAAGGTTCTGTCTGTACGTCCATCTGTAATTCTGTCCATTCATCCATCCAGCTGTGTTCCAAATGAAAACTAGAAGGCTTTTTGAGTCAAGACTTCCTGCTTGCACATGATTATGAACCACTGTAGGACCTAGCTTAAGTTCAAAGCCCAGTGACCTTGACTTCTTTTGTAAGGTCACAGGGCAGTTTTTGTGGATTTGTTTTCCAGGTGACAACTAGAAAACTCTTTGAGTTAGGACTCTCAAATTATCACAGAATTATGCATCAGTAAACACTGTAAATAATGCATGCTGGATGACGCATTTGCTCCAACACTTTGTTACTACATATGTATATGTGGCATATACATTGTAGCAGACCTTGAACCTGTGTGCAAAATAAAAAATGTGCAGATGCTGCAGAGGATGGCTAAATCAACGTGAAGTTGAAGCACAAAAGTCAGTAGAAACTTAATTCTATGGGCATGTCAGGTATTTGAATAATCTTTAGTCAAATATGTAATGCTTATCTACTGTACATGCACTTGAAAGATGGCACCATTCAAACCATGTACAATTACTTTTTAAACATGCACTGTGATTATTTCATGAGTAAATTCATTTACTAAGAGTCCCTTACCATTGTCTATAATGTTCTTGATTCCTCACAATACATATACATGTACTCCGTCCACCCCCCCACCCCCACCTCCCAGAAAAGAAATAAAATAAAACAGGCACCCCCTTTCCCCCTTTGTCAACATTGGGTACATGTATGTGTGTAGGGAGATTGTTCATTTACTGCACCAGTGCTTTTGTTACCTCATTTGGGAGGATGTGGTGGTCCTGAGAAGGACCTTTTTGTTTCTTTAATTTTGCACACATGAGTAGCAGGTGCAACCACAAACTTCTGCAAGCAAGCCTGGACCCTCTTTGGCCTGTTCGATGGCGAAGCAGATCCCATAAATGTTCAATAGGGGACAGATCAGGAGATCAGGCTGGCCATGGCAACATGTGGATGTTGTTCTGCTGGATATATTCAACATGCTGATTCATGCAGTATGTGGCTGTGCATGGTCTTGCTGGAACAGTAACCCAGGATGATTGCAGGAACCATTTGGTGACAATTGGCAGGATTTCATCCACATAGTGCTGACCTGTTAGGGTCCTATTTACCCTGATGAGTTCTGTTGTTCCTGTTGCCGTGGTTGCCCCTCACATCATTACGTCTCCATACCTGTCCTGTTTCACCATGCATTCCATCCACAAATCTCTCTGAAGGCATACATCTAACCCATATTCTTCCATCATTGAAAGTGAGGCAAAATTGTGACTCAACCAACCACATCACACTCCTTCACTGATCTCTGGTCCAGTCAGCATATTCCTGACACCACTGTATACATGCTGCCTTGTGTGCAGGACGAAGGGGGATCTGGACAGCAGGGCAGTATGACCTTGGTTTGGTCAGGGATGTGGGAAAAGATGGATATACCACTGGCTCAGGGTGTCAGCAGTAATTCTGCTATGCTCAACTGAGCACAACAGCCACAAAGGGACATAAAACACAATACGTGGCCTAATCCCCAGGGTCCTTCCTTGTGATGTTGGAGGAGGCATAGTTGTAACGGGTACACTGGTACCCTTGTCCTGTGACCATGATTTTCAAAAGCTTTTTTATGCGTGCGCAAGTGGTTTCATGATTTGAATTGGAGAAAGATGAACAAGGCAGTGCAATTATTGTCAAAATCATACTGTTGGAAGGAAAGTTAAGACAATTTTCATCCCAACATTTGATAGTTTTATACATTTTTGAACCAATTCATTGATTAATGGAATCAAGATTTTTATTGGCCAAGAAAGCACTCCAACATTATTTTGAACCAATTTGATGCATCAAGTTGGCTTTTTGTGTGAGAAAATAGTGAGTGCCAACCTTGACCGGCCAAACATGGTCGCATCGCGTGAACATTTGCGTGACGGCTTGTAAATATTGCGTGTAAGTGGGTTCTTCATTAAGGATTGATCACTACATGGAAAGCTTGCAATGATGACGATAAACAGGGAAAAAAACTCACTTAACCCTATACTGGTCATGCCCCTAGTGGCAGATCTGGCTCCCCAGTTCAAAATTTTTCCAATATGGCTGACATTCTCAAAGAAAATAACACAAGGTTGTTTGTACATTGTGTCATAACTTTATTTGTTTGTGTCTAGTAGGCAAAATGACATAGCAAGATGCAATGGCATGCACACAAGGTACTTTTATCCTTTTTTTGTCAAATTGTGTGAAGTTTGCATGAAGAAAGTAGCAGGAAAGCAAAAATCATGTTTATTTGTGCTAAATACTCAAAACTTCCACCAAGGTAATTTTACTCTGTGGAAGTTTTTTCACCACTTTGACTTGATAAAATTACATGTTTTACTTTTTATGGCAGGTACAAGCATATAAAGAGATGAAAAACCAAATGCAAACTGTGAAACTGGAACTGGAACTGGAACTGGAATGACAAGTCAATTTCCATGTAAAAAGCGAGAAGGAATATTGTATATGAGCAATTTTTCAAATTGTAATTTTGAATATTTTTTTCCTCCCAAGTGACATGCTTTACACATGAATAATAAATTTATGACTATCATGTGCATGTACTCAATCACACACACTGTCTATAGAATACTGCAAGCCTGTAAAATTCATAACTGGTGTATTTAATGAAACTGGAACTGGAATGACACGTCCATCGAGGAACATGAGCAATATTGTAACTTGCATCATTGAATAAAGTGGATTTTTTTTCCATTTTTTTTCTTTTTTTCTCTCAATCATATAGATCTACAAATGGTAATCCTGGTTTACAGTGGAACTATGACTCTGCATAATGAGCATGTCGAGTGTGAAACTCTACCAGACTACCTGATTCACAGAGTGGAACCTTGCATATACGGCATTCAAAGCTTGTTTGTTTTCCCCGACCAGATGCCGCACGTCGCCCAAGCCCACTGCAGTTTACACATACCCGTTTACGGCCCTCTATATGAACTAAGTCATGACCATTCAAGTTCGATTTCTCCAATATACTTCCTACCTTTTGCTTGCGAGGTTTCCTTGCTCTCCAAGAGAAGCCAGCAACCAACTGTCTACACAGATCAAGTCTGAACTGTAGATGAGTCAACTTACTGCGCTCCTTTGTGTTGGGTAAAAAAGAATGTTTGTACACGATAAAGGCATTTGATATGCATGTGGACACAAGATACCAAACTAAATATCGCCAAAATTTCTTAGATTCTCTGCCAACACTATAGTAGGCCCTCAACTGATCCGCTAGATCCACCCCTCCCATGTTTTGTTGTACAAGACGACATTTAGCGGACAGGGAACTTGGTTTACATCTGCACCTTTGCGCCTGGATACAGAGGAGTCCACAGGGTTATAGTTTGTAGATATAACGCTTACATCTCGCTTATCAAGCCAAACCACTGCCACCATATTTCCTTTTTGTGATTTAACACTTTGTCCTTGTGTTAATAGTGGAACATTTTTCACAGTATTAGGGAGGCCCCTTCTATTTTTGCAGAAAGTTCCACACGCATAGGTTTTGTGTTGGAGTAATGTTTCTAGAAGAGGGATTGAGGTAAAAAAAATATCAACGTATATGTGATGTCTCAAATACATGTAAGGCCTGTTTAGGAAAACTACAACATCATAAGCCAAGCCTTTGCCACTGGGGCTGTCCATTTTTCAGGTGTATATGTCAAAATTGCATACATAACCCAAGGCGGCCTCAGCCAGGGTCCAAGATTTGAAACCCCATTTTGTGGGTTTTGTGGGCATATATTGTTTCATTACAGAACGTCCCTTGAAGCCTATCATGGCTTCATCCACACTGAGCTCACACTGTGGCTTGTATCGCCATCTACAGTTCCACCTTACCATCTCCACAATATTTTGAACTTTGTAAAGTTTGTCATATCTTGGCGAATCCGGAGGAGGTTGTTTCTGATTATCCATTAAAGACTTGCAACTATTACCAACAAGAAAAATGTGAAATAGAGCTCAAAGCTACTGTTTGAGTATATAATACATGTGGATTAAGGTCACAGCCCCCCCCCCCAAAAAAAAAAGAAAAAAAAAGAAAAAATGGCTACCATGCTAAGAATTACTGGCATTTTGACTCATGTTCAATTAGGCCACTTCATCTTTTTGCATTTATATAGGCCATTAATCAATACTGTCTTTCCTAAAAGTTGACAGAATTTATTTTTGTGTAAATTCTGCAACCAATTTAAAAAAAAAGGTTTTCCTGGCCTCCTACATGTACCCTTACATGTAACTTTTAGGTGGTGCAAACCTTTCATGCATTTTAATTTGTCAAGCATTACATAAATTTCTAAAAATTACACAAAGTTTGTTTAAAGAAACATGCAACAATACAAAAATGAAAATAGATGCAGTTAAACTTTCCATTTTGTGTATTCACTATGTTTTGAACAACTTGTTTTGAGAGATAAGAAAAACTGGTGTTAGGAAATTACTGTACTACACTGCAAAGTAAATATGCAAATGATTTAGCTTTTGTTGCAGCAGGGATGTGGAAAGAGATACATCCCTGGTTATAGGGATCTTAAAGCATGTGTCGGGGCCTGGTAATGTTGTTTCAGCACTGGCACCGAGCATTTATCCGTGGATCACTTGAGTCAACCCAACACACCCCTGTACAATTGGGGCCAAGTCTGTGATATAATCATCTCTCCCCACATCTCTGGTTTGGCTGACACCAGCCTCCTGGTGATTGTATACTGTGATGCTGCAATGTTGTAAGCCTGGTGCTACTGCTGATGAAACCTCTCCACCAAAAAGGACCTGTTTCTCTTTACGTACTGCACCAGGTAATGGTTGTGAAAATCCTGGTTCTTCCAGATCCAGCTTTGGTCTTGCACCCTTTCATTTGTTGAAAACGGTCCCACCACGTCCGTATACTGCTGACCTGGAACTACCCATATTCCTGGCAACCTCACACTGGGAAAGACCAGCCTCCAACATGCCCATGATCCTGCCTCTTGTCAAATTCAGAGAGCTATGAGTAACCCATACACCATGGCATTATGGATTCACATTGATCCCTGTAGGCCTATTCTGAGTGGCCCCTTATAAACTCCATTTTGGTTCCCAATACCAGACACTTTTTGCACCTTTGTGTCTGTTATCTCATTTCCAGGGTTTTTTTTTTTTTGTGTGTGTGTGTGTGTGTGTGTGTGTGTGTGTGTGTGTGTGTGTGTGTGTGTGTGTGTGTGTGTGTGTGTGTGTGTGTGTGTGTGTGTGTGTGTGTGTGTGTGTGTGTGTGTGTGTGTGTGTGTGTGTGTGTGTGTGTGTGTGTGTGTGTGTGTGTGTGTGTGGAAAGCCAGAATATCATAAGGATCCCAGATCTGTATTCCTCATAAAAAGACTTTCTTTCAAGTACCAACGTGCCTATAGTTCCAGAGAGAATATCCCAGGTCAACAGCTTTTCTCGGCACACATTGGGTGCATTGCGCCCAATGGGTACTAAGAAAAGCTGTTGACTAAGTCCAAAATTTGGTACTGAAAGAGTTAAATTCAATATATAAAAGTGATTGTATCAAAACAATTTGAACAGGAAATGTCCACACTATGGGCCAAACACATTTAAAGTAGTGTTACCAGTTGATTGTCCCAACAGTCAGCTAATACTTAATTTTGCTCAATGTTGAATCAGTCAGCTCATGTTGAAGATGTTAGGACCTGTAGATGTCTCAGCTTATCACACATCATATATTACTCACTGAAACATGGCTGCATGATGATTTCAATGACGATTACCCTTTACAAACTTCAAGCTGGCCACACCACACAGAAATCAATCCTATACTAAGCAGTTTTTGGCATCACAAATGAAAGAGGTAGTGGTATATAGCAATATACGCTCAAACCAATATGCAACCAGTGTCTTGAATATTTGTTCTACTGTCGTACAATTAGCGATCAATTTTTTCTCTATGTTATACTATACAAAAAACAAAAACAAAAAAAAAAAGCAAAAAAAAAAGCAAACAAACAAACCAAAAAAAAAAATTATTGTCCAAATGGTATGGCCCTGTCCTCATGGTTATTTGAAATAAAACAAGGAAATCAGTATGGGTCTGTAAAACCTTCCATTGTACAGACCTTGTCCCTATATGTGTGCATGTGATTTAGCACAATAATGAGTGCATGAATGTGGTAAACTGAGATGAGTTGTACATATACATCACGTCTCAATTTCTGCTATTATATACGCAAGTTGGGATTGTCCTGTCTCCCACACTCTGTGTTTATTTTGTGGGCAAATAAGTGTAGAACAGGTAAAAATTTTGCATGTAATACAAAACGAGTATGACACTGAGACAGAGATCTTCATTGTGCATAACTAATGATCGAAAAATATTCTGTTTAGTCTGAGTGCTTCTGACTTCCTCAGCTTTGGGGTATGGGGAGGGGGGGGGATTAATATGAAGGTTTGATATTTGTATTCAAACTTTCCAAAGTATATATAACATGGCCATGTGAGTTCAGGGCTGCTAATGGATACATGCTGGTGACATCCCTTAAACACTCAGAACAAGAATTCTTTATTTTACATGCAACTTTTAATTCCATATGGGGCCGTCCAATAACTGAGGAATAGTTAAGCTAGTGAGGCATCATACATTATACCGATGTATAATGACCAGAATGCAACTGAACAATGCATTTTAATTGTGTGGCAGATAAATATAAGCAACCATGAGGTCCCCAACTGTGAAAATGACTCTCAGTATCAGATTAATTAGAAGGAGTAAAAGTGACAGAATAGAACAAAGATGTCATCTTAACCATAGCTGGCCTCTGAAGAACTCTTTGTAATACTTACACTACATCCATCTTTAAGCAAGCTGTAACCATCATGTGTGAGGCTTGGTTTTTACATGGATATTTAGAAATTCACAAGACACAGCTGTTTTACATGAAAAAACATGCCATAAAACAGATGACAGAACATATAATTTGAAGATTATGTTAAAAATGTAAGTACAAGTAACGTGATAAGATGGGAATAAAAGCGAAAAGCTACATTTTCTCTATTGCTGTTTTCTTTTCAAATGTTAAATTAAAATTTTTTTTCCCCAAATATTTGTGAAGTGAATTTTATAATGTTAGTCTTAAAAGAAAGATAAGCATGGCAAGCAATGATTTATTCTTCAGATTGTTTTATTAAGCTTTTTTCTTCTCTTCACAGAATATTGGTATGCATGTATTTGAGTGAAACTCAAGATTTCTTTCAAAGAGATATTCATCCCTTTACTGTATAAGGATATACATGTGCATGTAACTTGATAAAAAATTAAATATATACAAAATCTGAAGGATGGTTCACTACATCAGATTGTTTTCTGTCATTCACATCTAAAAGGACAAAAATTATTTATGTATGTATTTAAAAAAATCAAAATTACTATCGATTAACATCTAACAAAAGTGAACGTCATGTAGGAAATGTTATGCTGCTTTTATGTCTGTCTGATTTTACTCTTTGAAATTTTTTTCATAACCTTCAGACTGTGTGTTTTGAGTACATGTATGTATTCCTTGTTTGGTATGTTTTTGTCATAAGATACCAGTAGCATATGAAATAAAGATACAAAGCATCAAATAATGAGTCTCATACCCAGTGATGGCCCTGAAGAATAAAAACACATATACATGTATGAAAGTAAAACATGCTGAGTGTGCTTGTCTGAGTAAGGGCATTCTTCACAACTAGTGTGCTTGTCTGTGAGGGCATTCATTGTGATGATTGTGGCTGTCTGTTAGGGCATTCTTCATGGTGAGTATACCTGTCTGTGAGGGCATTCTTCATGGTGTGAGTGTATTGTCTGTGAAGGCATTCTTCATGGTGGGTGTTGTCTGTGAGGGCATTCTTCATGGTGAGTGTTGTCTGTGAGGGCATTCTTCATGGTGAGTGTTGTCTGTGAGGGCATTCTTCATGGTGAGTGTTGTCTGTGAGGGCATTCTTCATGGTGGGTGTTGTCTGTGAGGGCATTCTTCATGGTGAGTGTTGTCTATGAGGGCATTCTTGGTGGTGTTTTCTGTGTTAGTATACTTCGTGAGGGTATTTTTCATAATGAGTGTTGTTGGCTGTGAGGGCATTCATCATAATGAGTGTGCTCTTTACATTTGTTGACACTTTCTTTCGTGTCTTTCCACATGTTTTATGGTTTCATTTCAGATGGAGGTGTCTTCCAGGTACATGATGGTGGTCTTCCATACAGGCTACATGTAGATAAAGATGACCTTGACCTTAATTTCAAGGTCACAAGATCATTGGGTTGCATTATTTATTTGATGACATCAGAGCTGTTTGATGTAGACCTATGATACACTACATGATCATGGTTTGCCATGAGAAATCGGATGTTGTTGAATCGGTGACATTCACCTAATTCTTAATTATTATAAGGTTGTGGGACTACTAAGTAAGTAAGTAAGTAAAAATTTTATTGACAAAGACTACAGGTCAGTACTGACCTATTTGTCCTACATACATACAAGTGCATCATATATAGAGTCCATAGACTGAATGCAAAAAGTGGTAGAAAAATAAGTTATCTACAAGTCATCACAGGTACTCAAAACATAGAATGTGCAGGTATCTACTACATACAATTATGGTAAGAAAAAATATTAATGAGATCAACCTAACACATGATATAATGGCTCCATATTGAGAAAAGTGTACAATAGCACCACAGAAGATGTAAGTTACTGATCATGTCACACATGTATAGACACCTTGCGTACATATAACGTAGCACCAGACAGAAATACAACACCATGTGTGTGCTCATGAGCCATTGTTACAAAGCTAAAGTGAGAAAAAAAAAATCTATCGTGGTCTACATACTTAACTTCCTCTGTACATGAGGCTTAAAAAAAAAAGAAAGAAAGAAAAAAAAGAAACTAATTGAATATTCACTGATTTCCCGGTCCTCATGGTCTACATACTTAAGTACATGTCTACAGTTACTGTATGTACAACATGTTGACAAATTGAGGCTTGTCAGAAATCGGGTCTATGTATCCGAGATGCTTCCATTTCATCTGCCAGAGAGATGCCTGTCCCCACCCACAAAGTAGACTTTAAACATACTTATTCTTCAGAATTTACATAAATAAAACCTTCGTGGATATATTTGCCTAGTTGGTGACGACAGCGAGAGTCACAATTTTCCATAATTGCAATAAATTTTTGTTGCAGTGGGAGGGCACTAAAATTTTCGATATAAAGTTCTACTTGATCGAAGAGAAGTTGCCTGTTATTCTCATACTTCGGACAGCTCATTAAAAAGTGTGTCTCATCTTCCACACAGTTCATATTGCAATTACTACACTTGCGGTTCTCACGTGGTATTTTTGGTTTTGCATGTCTCCCGGTTTCAACTGCCAAATTGTGTGAGCTTAAACGAAATCTTGAGACTGCTGTCCTATATCGTTGATCTTTAATTGCACTTAGATAAGGTTCTTTCAGAAATCGGGTTTTAAAGGACCGGTAGGTACATAATTTACCACCTTCACCTTGTTCCTGGATTTTTCTCATGCATTCATTTATGAAAGTGCTTTCTAGCTTTTCCTGGACTGGATTTAGGAGAGAGTTATGATTTTCAGTGTTCTGTTGTTCCCAAATGTATTCAAAGCCTAATTTAACAATTAATCTTCTAATGTTTGTGCACCAGTTTTGTTGTCTGAGTTTGTCTAAATTAAAGAGTGTATCATATGCTTGTTTGACTGGACTAGTTGCAGGGAGTTGCAGTATTCTGACCCAGAATTTTACTGCCTTTAATTGTTGAACTTTGTATCTGTTGACTTGAACTCAAGAGTTATTTATGCTGGCATTTGGATATACACAAATGTCAGGATGGTTCTTTGTAAAGGCTATGTTATGATTGAATACATATGATCTTGATCTTATTCCCAAGATCAAGGGCTACATGTACTTTGGTAAATTTGAATCACCTGCTTACTGCCCCACTTTATATCTGGCAGTTCCAAATGAACATCATGCTATCAATTACCAGTATAGGCATACAAGGTCGGCTGACCACAGGAAGGTTACTGTCCTTTTGTTATTTGTAAATCTCTATTGCATCACAAGTCTGGAAGTTCTGTGGAAGGCCTCTTGCAGTATGTACACCATGTATGCATACAATGCGAAATGCACATTGGGAAGGTAGCTTTGAATAATGTTGGATTGCAATGCCCTGGACTCCCGCAGATTCCATCTGTCCAACAAATTGCATTCTGTAATTGAGCAAAGGAACTGTTTTTGTTGGTATAAGGCTTATGTGTTACATGCAGATTTCATACTTAGACATGCTTTTCATTGAATGCATTTCTATGAGAAACACGCACATTGTTGTGGCATGAATTGCATGTCCATGCACTGTAAATAGTTGCTTGCTTTTGTTGACTGCATGACACGAGAACAGGACACATCCCACTGGACTGAACATTTGAAAGGGTAGTGTGTTACTTTGTTTACAGGAAATACAGCTATCGTGTCCCTCTCTAATCTCGCTCCATTTTCAATCAAAATAAAACAAACACTGTGATGGAGCAAATGGAAACCGCCACATGTCTGCAGAACATCACTTGGTTAATTAGCTTTATCTATTGTCTTCATTTTTAGTGTTAATGGTGTTCCTTTTTAGCGTTAATGGGACCTATCTGTTCGGGCGAGTGATAATGGCTTTCACCTAAATATTGGTAAATCAGTTGCATGTGTTGTGTTAATATCTGTAGGTCGGGTTACATGTATGGTTTATGGCTTGTTTCTGTAAGGAAGAACGTGAATGTGGTCACGCATTTGTGCTGTATGTAAAACGTACCACTGGTGCTGGTATACCTCACATTGGAAAGCACAGCCTAAGGCCAGCCTTAAAAATATTTCTGTTTCATATAACAGGGCCTTGACAAATTTGATGAGGCAGGGAGGATTTTTTTTTTAATATATTTTTTTTTTAAGTGCACATACCTACTATGTATTAATGCAATATGGGCATCATGCCAGTACGGAGTCTAATCACTTAAAAAAATCAGAGGCAGAGCTTTTGCAGCACGTGCGTGGGGCCCCAATAGGTGATAATAATCGCTAATTGATAAACATTCCAAGTTTAAACAATTACTTGGTCCGCAGTTGTATTCATCAGAACTTTATCTCTGTCAACACAAGCAGACATTTTCACTGTTGTACACTACATACGATAATGTTACGATAGCAAAGGTACCGGCAGTAATTATTGGTTTGCTGAGCGGGGTCACACTACTCACCGTCAGTGTGATCTGCCCCAACGATGTCAAAGCAGCGTCAAAATACAATAAAATTTGCATGGCGAATTAACATCAAATGCCATTTATCGGTGTGTTCTAACAGTTTTGGAAAAAGTAGGTGCCTTGACATGACTTCCAAGTTCCAGTCACACGCAAGTGACAGCGTGGAGTGGCTCTGCGGTGAACTGACCCAGTCTCACGGACTGATTTGGGACACATTCGGCTATTCCCGCTATCCCCTACCTTTGCGTATTTGCCTGTGACTCCAAATAATTGTTGCAATAAACACTGGAATCTTTATTTTCGCATGCTGCAATATAAACAAAGCTTCCCGTTTGTGTGTTCCCTCCGTAAATTACGGCAGATTCACACATGTTCACTAGGCGGAAGCCATGATGAAAACACTGTAACACGAGCCGTGATTGGCTCATTTTTGCATGTGACTCAATTGACCAATCGGGTGATGTGTTGTGTGTCAGACCACATGGCCAAAGCAGCTGTTTGTGTACAGTTGCAGGAAAGATGTCGACGGTGCGCACACTCGATTTCTGATTTGAAATATTACAATTTTCGTTTGAATTTGATTTAGGAACACCTTTTATTGCAAGGAACTTGCCAATACTGTATACGCAAATTTACTACGATGTACCGATAGCATTCATGGTGGGTACGCAAACGATATGCGTTTACAGAACTGCCACACGGGGCATGCGAGAAGCGTTAAATCAAGCCTGAACAAAAAATGTTTTTTGCACTGTTGAAAAAAATATTCCAACCGCAACGTTTTGCAGACACCGGGCGCGTTATACGAAACAGAAATATTTTTAAGGCTGGCCTAATATTGCTCTCTTTCACTCTGCCTTTCTTTCTCCAAGCAAAATCACCTTTAGGAAGGGTACAGAAAATGAAATTAGCTGCAATCCTGAAACTTCCTCTAAAATTGGTTTAAATTTATGTATCCAAATTTCAAAGTTCTACTATTTAGTATAGTAGTCTGACTTAAAATTCTTAATTGTCCTGTCATTGCAATTCTAATGTAAATATAGTAGTCTGACTTAAAATTCTTAATTGTCCTGTCATTGTTTGGATGATATCTCTAAACTATGGTCAGGTAATTACCAACTGTACATTAACATTAAGGGTTAAATTTGTTTTAGGCCTACTTTAAATGAATATGAGTGTTTTCCAAAGTGGGAGGATTGGGATCCCGTAAAACTGGTTTAATTAACCCACTGCCAATATGTTGGTAACCTGTTCCAAGTCAGGTAGAAGATACTCTCATCTGTTTAAATCTCATTACTGTTGGTCATGGATCCTTCTGACGATGAACACTAGCATGTCTTACTATTTCGTAAATGATCCTGGATCTGACAAGGTTAAATTGGTATTTGGTTTGGTCTCATCACTATCATTGAAAACTGTGGTCCGCTTCTCTTTTCATGGAACTTTTATATACTGTAAATTGTTTTATATTCGCGTGTTTAAGTTTTCACGGTTTTAGTATTTTTGACATTTCACTGTAGTTTTAATTTCACTGTTTTGGACATAATTCCCATTCTAACAATGTTAAAATACTATTTCGCTGTGTTTTTATTTTCACGGTTTTGTACCATCAGCGAAATAAGCAAAAATAAGAATACAGCGAAATTAAAGCAGTTTACAGTATTTGGTAACAATTTGAACATTCAGGCATTTTCTGCACATATTGCAGTGCAGTAAGTGTTCCAAGTGTAGTGAAACTGATGTTGTTTTTTATAATTGTCTGATGAATATAGTTTGTTGTTGTGAAAGTCATGTCAGGTTGGCTCAAAGAAGGACTTGACAGAATTTGATGAAACTTAGTAGGATTATGTATCTAGGCAAGACCTAGGTTGGGATTGTATTTGAGTGACCTTGACCTAATTTTAAAGGTCACAGGGTCACTTATGCGAAATTGGTTTCCGTTCGATAAGTCATGAAGAACTTGATGGAATTTGATGAAACTTGGTAGGATTATGTATCTTGGCAAGACCTAGGTTGGAATTGTATTTGGATGACCTTGAGCGAATTTTGAAGGTCACAGGGTCACTTATGTGAAATTGGTTTCCGTTCGTTAAGTCATGAAGAACTTGATGGAATTGGATGCAACGTGGTAGGATTTTGTATCTAGGCAAGACCTAGGTTGGGATTGTATTTGGATGACCTTGACCTAATTTTCAAGGTCACAGGGTCACTTATGTGAAATTGGTTTCCGTTCAATAAGTCATGAAGAACTTGATGGAACTTGATGAAACTTGGTAGGATTATGTATCTAGGCAAGACCTAGGTTGTAATTGTATTTGGATGACCTTGAGCGAATGCTCAAGGTCACAGGGTTACTTATGTGAAATTGGTTTCCTTTCGATAAGTCTTGAAGAACTTGATGGAATTTGACGAAACTTGGTAGGATTATGTATCAAGGTAAGACCAAGGTTGGGATTGTATTTGGGTGACCTTGACCTAATTTCTAAGGTCACAGGGTCACTTATGTGAAATTGTTTTCTCTGCAATAAGTCTTGAAGAACTTGATGAAAATTGCTAGAGTAATGTATCTAGGTGAGAGCTAAAATAGGATTGTAATTTTCAAGCAAGCTTGGTCATTATGTCTCCCGGTGGAAGCCGGGGGACATATTGTTTTAGTGCCCGTTTCTTCCGCTTCTTCTTCTTCTTCTTGTCGTTATTGTTGTTGTTGTTGTTGTTGTTGTTGTTGTTGTTGTTGTTGTTGTTGTTGTTGTTGTTCCTTATATGGATGATGATCATTGTTGAGATGGTGGTTGCAAGTAGTACCTTTTTAAATACTGAATTTTATTGAAATTTTCAACAACTTAAGAACCTCTGCTTACAAATTCTCTGATATGCTGCAAATTTTGGTCCCTTTTCATAAATTGTATACATGTATAAGGGCATTGTGATCTAAAAGTCTTTCTCACATGTAAAGACACCCTTGTTTTTCTGTATGCCCAAAAAGTAAATAAGTAAACATAAAATAAATAAATAAATAAATAAATAAAACTGCTTTCATTTTACAACTGACCCACATTTTGGGTAGTGTCACAAGAAAAACAGGAGCAGGTATCACTGTAGGAAAATACCTACACATGTACATGTACATTAAAAATTTATTTGTGATTGAAAGATGCACACACACACACAGACATGACTGCCCACTGCAATGTAGCTCACACATGTTGGTGACAGTCCCTTTAAAAGTTGGAACAAGAAATGTGTAATTTTTTTGTATTTAATTCCCTGTGGGACCATTACATCACTTGTAAACAAGCTTATCAGGCATACCATGACAAGAATCTGACCAAGCTCTGTATTTTGATTGTGTGCCAGATGTGGTATTGCAACCCAGAGGATCCGAACTGGTGAAAATGACTCCCTGTCAGATCAATGAGCATAAGTAAACACAGAGAGCACAGCAAAGATGTCACATTTACATGTGTATACATGCACTCGGTTGGCCTTTAAAGAACTGGACTTAAGACTTGAACAACCATGCCTGAGCAAATAAATAAATAAGCAACCTGCCATTTGAAACTTTGTCATTGTTTTTTTTTTTTGTTTTTTTTGTTTTTTTTTTTTTTTGTTTTTGTTTTTGTTTTTTTTGTTTTGTGTTTTTTTTAATGTACAATACATCTTTGTGCTGTTTTCCAGAAAAAAAATTCAAACTGTGTTCAAATTTCAACTGGACATTGTGAACATGTACAAATTTTCTGTCCTAAGTGGACAGATTAGTATACAGTGTATATACATTACATGTATAGTGACAGTGGACTAGGATGACACATGTATGTAGCTCTGAAAGTGCCTGCATGGATATATACATGTACATGTATACAGTATGGCCTGCATTTCTCTTAATGTTGGTGCATGCTATTTTGTTGGTTGCCGATACATGTATGTATTTCTGCAATTAATGATGTTACAT
Organism: Hermodice carunculata; assembly: GCA_964020975.1. Classification (NCBI taxonomy): domain Eukaryota; kingdom Metazoa; phylum Annelida; class Polychaeta; order Eunicida; family Amphinomidae; genus Hermodice; species Hermodice carunculata. The sequence goes on along the minus strand of OZ026615.1, from coordinate 27,309,904 downwards.
GAATTCATCATTTGTGATTTTTGTTTGGTGAAAATGTATGAAAGACTATGTCAAGAAAATGTGGTATGAAAATAAGGTCCAATGGTTAAATGTGATACCCTATAATTTGTAAAGGCAGCACTCATCCGTCATGGCGAAATGATAGTCCTGTTATGTAACAATCTTGCATAAGATCTTTAATAAGGTATATTTGGTTTTATTACAGGTTTGAGGTATATAGGTTTGTGCAATGGGACATATCCACATTAACTGGGATCCTGGGAGGGCAGATCTATGTACTAAGCAGAGCCAATATATGAGCTTGTATGCTACATTTTCTGTAAAAGTAACAACTCAAGAAAGCAAAAAACTTATGAAAACTCATTCACAAAGTCTTAAAGCATACAAGATGCTGCTAAACAAGTTGAGAAATCTTCATTTGTTTGGTAGAAAAAATTGTTATGGTTAAATAAAGCATCTGGCACAAGTGCGAACTTTGTGGTGTGTGGGTGCTTTGGTGAAATATTACACAATTCATTCTAAGATCATCACATGTCCAATTGGAAATGTGTACAAAACTTTGGGGAATCCATGCACATGCAAGTGTAATCAGTGACTTTTCACAATGCTTGTAGGGTGTACAAAATTAAATGAAGAGATCCTTTGGATTGCTGAGTTGGCAAGCATTCAAAATAAAACAGAAAACATCTTGACATCTACATGTAAACCTAGTTTATTGTAAATATTGTAACAATACAAGGTAACAATAGGGGTGATGGGACATCAAGGCCTTACAGGGTCATCCCTGCATAGTTGAGAAGAAAACTCTCTTGTAGCAACAGGTTCAGTCTTGAGTGTCAGTGACTGGATCGCCCTGGGTACAGTAAATCTTTTAAGAAGAAATTCAACATACAACAATGCCTGTTCTATTTCTTGAAGATGCAAGATGATCTATGAATAATTTCACATGTACCACCAGCAAGCAAAATTGGCTGTCTTTAAATTAATTAATATAAGTGCTGCGACCAAGACAATAGATCAAAGTTGCATCCAGCATAATGCAGAAATATTATTCATCAAGCACCTTTTGACATAGAATCATGCAAAGTAAAATGTGGTTCATGACCTGTAAAGTTAAAAGGAGACAATATCCTGGGTATAAGTAAAGAATGGTTCTAAAATAGCAGCAGCTTTTCACATTAAAAAAGTGATTTAGATTCTGCATCATGCACAGAACCGAAATAGCACTCAAGGACTTGCAATTAGCCATGGTAATATAAGCAGATGCATATTGCCCATGTGTATGTAGCTGGATTTTGTGTCTGTCCTTCAAAATGTGATTGAAGCTGTAACCATTGTAAATAATCTATTGTAAGTTGATTTCATCGCATATTATAAAAGCATTTCTATTCATAACTCAATTTTGATGTGTCCAAGAAACAAAGCTAATTCAATGCAGGAGTCATCTGACATGAAATCAAGTGTGCCATAAATTAACCCTTTCTCCTCTGAGTTAAGAATGAGTCAACAGCTTTCCTTGGTGTGGGTTGGGCGCTATAGCTCTCAGCACCTTACCCACACCAAGGAAAGCTATATTGATCTGGTACATGTTATCTTGATAGGTCTCAGCATCAATTCACATTCAAGTTGTTTTTCATTACTGTTGAAATAAGTCAAAGACATTGAAGTATGCCACATTTGACCACCAGCCAGTTTTTCCCAGTTTGAGATGGGAAGTGTTGACATGACTTGCTGCTCAAGGTGAGTAGTCATGGCATGTTGATATCATAGCTGTCAACTCTCCTCTTCCCACTGGGAGCCCCCTATTTTGAAGACCTCAAAATTGGTTTAAGTGACAGCATTTTGTGCAAAATTGACCATTTTCTTTGTTTTCATGCACTTTTTATAAAAGTCTCCCATAACAGAGTTTTGGGGGTTGACACCTACATACACGTGTATGTGATATCAGCTGCCAAAAAATATTTTCCTGCTGGTGATATCCCTTTAAAATGTAGAAGGAGAATTGTGTATTTTATATGTCATGTCTAATTCCATAATTAGGGACTATTGTTTCTCCTATGTCTGAAGCTTATCCTTCATGGGTTATCCTACATGGGTATGAAGGATAAGGTTTTAATTGTAATATCTCATTCGATTTGTCACTCATTGGTTTCAAGTAGTAGACAAACCAATGAGAGCCCATGGTGCATATGATAAAAATAACGACTCCTCCCACTTTCAAAATGGTGTCGTTTTCAAACTATTTCTCTGATATAACTTTGGTTTGATGCATATTTGCCCTTTTTAGACATAAGAGAAAGAAAATCCAGTATGAGTGGCTTATTGGGGATAACCTTGGGATCACTCATGGTTGGATTTTCATGTTTTTGCTCGGCACAGCTTTGCGAAAACATGAAAATCCAACAACTCATGATCCAGACATTATCATCAATGGGCTACCCATACTGGATTCTCTATATCACTCATAAACAGTTAAATGGAAGGAAAAGTGCTGCCACCACTAGGTGACTATAATCATGTGTAAATTGTATATAAGGGGCAGGCCAGTGTACACAATCTCCTGGCAGGAGATCAGAGTTACAGATCCCTCTATATTTCATTGTAGCTATTTTCAGTGTCATTTAATGGAAAGAAATGCTTTTAACATGTGGCAAATTGCAATCAAGTCCTGATGAAGTTCCAAAAAATTTTGCAGAAATTTGTTCAGGCCATGACCAACAAAGTATTAAAAAAATATCAAATACGCAACTACACCTGGATGCTAGCTTTTTGCTGGTGTATGAATTGTGCACTGAGGGGGGGGGGGGGGGGGGGGGCGAGCAGGGCATATTTTGTCCATCCTCAATCCTCATCAACTAGCTCTTGCCTGACCTGGTAGACCATGCATGCACCTACATGAACATCGTAATGGAGTAACTTTGTGTTTCAAGAAACCTGACATGGCTATATCTATCTGGATATATATGTTACAGTGTTTTTAAAACACTGTATTTGGCGATTTACGGACTATATCTCCATTGAGATGCTCAATCAGCCAATCACAACTGTGGTCTGCTGCCTCTTGTCAGCTTAAGAAGTGCCAATGGTACCCTAGCATGGCTGGATTACAAATAGAGATGAAAAAAAATCTAATTATCACATGGCCATTGTTAGGGATGCAAACAGTATATTTTATGTGCATAATCTTATATTTCACTGCAATTTTATAATGTATACTATATATTTTAATTCTGTGTATTGAGTCAATGTTTTTTGTGAGTTCTCTCTAGTCTCAGGGGTTAAGGAAATAATGTTGTAAAGTTATTATTTTAATCATCATCATCATCATTATTATTATCATTGTAGAATTATATCACGGCAAAAACAGCCCATTTAGATAGTTAAAAGTGTCCCATTTTTTTGTCCACTTCCAATTACTTTCAAACTAACTGGCCATATATAATGACCAGAATCTAGCTGAGCACAGCATTTTTAAGTGAACACCTTTTGTGTCACAGCAAGGCCCCCAGCTGGGAGAAGGACTTTCCTTATCAAATAAAATAAGCTATAGGTGGCATAAGTAAACACAATGGAATAGAGCAGCAATGTTATCTACACCATAGTGACATTTGAAGTACTCATGGCAATACTTGTGCGTTAACCCTTTTTATGTAAAGCACACTTTAACCATCATGTTCCCTTAGCACAATTGTTATTTTGATGGTCATTTTTGTGATTGGAGGGAAAATGACAAAACTTGGTACCAAGTCAAGACCATGTTCAATTTGATCATTTTCATGATGTTGAGACTTGTATATTTCTGAAACTGCAAACATTTCCTGTCTTGGAGTCAATTAAGTGTTGCTTTGCCAATTGTACAGTTGTTGAGTGGACTGGCAATTTGAAAATGTGGAGAGAAATGTTTTGTACGTCACACATAGTGTGAGATGCAGGTTGAGGTTGTGAACCAATGTGCTGCTGACTGCGTGGTAGTAGTACATGCAAAGTTGGGTACATGTGGCTGTGTGTGGAGTACAGATGTTGTATGACTTGTTCTATAGCACAATACAAAAGATTCAACAACATATCAAAAACACAAATACAAGCGTGTAAGTTGATTGCTTCATTTTGCCTCTGGTTGAGCCATAAGGTTAGATGCTGTGTCATTTGACCCCCAAATGTGGTACTCGCAGCAAATTTGATCCCGTGGGTGGTACAAGGTTCAATGCTCTTGGTATGGAGAATGAGTGCTTTCTTTTCACTATGATTTGCAAAGAAATTTTCTATTTTGGTATACATGTAGGATGAGGAGGTTGAACATATTGGTTTTATGGCTTCATTCTGGACAAAGAGGCATATTTCATCAGGTTATTATCCTTTAAAAGTATCCTATTGCAGCTAACATAATGTTAGTGGATAAAATTTAAAAAAAAAAAGAAAAGAAACGAAAAAAGATTTTGCGGTGCAACATGTAAAATTTTCTGTACACGACTGTGACTGACATGCAGAATTTATGGAGTCACAATGTTCGAAACTCAATATATCTTCTGCATGGTTGATAGAGGGGTTCATGGAACAAAATGTTTTGAGAACTGCCTGTACATTCAGCATAGCACCCTGTACTTTTAGGAATTTTGCTCACAATCAAAATAGATAATGCAGATAACAGGATTTGGATGGATCTGAAACTTGGAAAAAGCTATCAATTTCAGATACAAGATGTGGCGTTTCGGTCAGTACCACCAGGCCCTAGCAATTTGGATTCAAAGGCCCAGGCCTGTATGGTCGTAAACCTTGGACAGACATACGCTGATAAATATAAGTACAATGGTTTGGTATGTAGAAATCATTGAAGTGGTGAGACAGTTTCAAAGACTTCTAGGAAGGCCCACCTGCATTTGAAATGAAAAAGCTTCATTTGGTACCCTTCCTCTGTGAATTAACTCTTTCAGTGCCAATCACTTCTTAAGTCGATCTACTGAAGTCAAACTAGCCTCAATTATCATTAGGATGCCAGATTTGTATTCCTCGTAAAAAGACCTTTCGTTCAAGTACCAGTATACCTATAGTTTAGACGGAATACCCCAAGTCAAAAGCTTTTCTCGGCACATGTTTGGCGCAGTAGGCCCGAGAAAAGCTGTTGACTCAGTCCAAAATTTAGGGTTGAAAGGGTTAATACTGAGTCAACAGGTCTCCTTGAGGTAGGTTAGCCACTTGGGACCCACTCCACTGGCCCCAAGCCAAGGAAAGCTGTTCTAGGGCATGCTATTGACTGAATGACTAACCAGGAATGAGTTAATGGGTAAAGGGTTGAAGTACCTTTTTACATGTTGTATGCTGATATGAATGACTAACCAGGAAAGTGTTAATGGTAAAGGGTTGAAGTACCTTTGTATGCTGCTATGAATGTCACGCTTATGTGATGAAAGCACCTGACTTCTTTCTAGCATTCTGTCAAAGTTGCACATTCATTTGGGCTACAGGGACCTTCAGGATCTCTTGATATGTGGAGCAAGTAAAGAACATAGTGGTAAAAATGATAGAAAAATGCAGAGCCATGGGGAAAGTGCATGTAGTGCACATTAATTGCATAGTTCTAAAATATCATGCAAACCTGTAAAATTGCTTTGCTGCATGTCTATGTGTGGGTATGGATCTTAAAATTTAATTTTGTGTCCATGATCAAGGGACAGAATGAATTGATTTCCAGGACAGATATACTGAATTAAAGTTGGGTGCAGCATGAGATCAGCATACACACTACACAGAGAACAGTTAAATCACGGCCTAACATTTGTAACATGCAGAGCTTAGATATAGACTTTAATACTCACCACTCAGTGATTGTGTGGATTCCGTGAACGACTTTAGATATCATGACTGAAGGGCGTAGCACTGAGGTGGAGCCATGGTATCCAACAGAGGTCATAGAATCCACACAATCACTGTATGGGGAGTATTCAAGTCTATTCTATCATGTCTAGACTTAATTTAACTCTAATAATTACCACCAATGCAGCACTTTTCGCATAGTAGGCCTACATAGGTCTACCAGCCACCTAGCTGATTGCCAATGAAAGTGGCATTTCATTGCAATCACTGCGCGTAGTGCCAAATTACTGCACTGAATTTAGGTATTTGTGAGTTAATGCAAGCAAAAAGTTCCATTGATTCTACCAGCCTTAGAGCATACACACACACACACACACGATCACTGTTGGACTTTGAGTAAACACTGTTCAACTTTAACATCACATTTGGAATAGATTAGGAATGCCAAATAGTTGAAACGGCAGGTCAACTTTTTCAAATGGAAGTTTGCAATCCTGTCAACAGATGGCAATGCATGTATGTAAACAAAGCATTGTGGCCTACCTCAACAAATTTTAACACCCCAAACTGTTTGCTTCAAATTTAAAGCACAGAAACACAAAATTATAGTTTCATTTAGTACGGAAACACAAAATTATAGTTTCTTTTGGATAGATAAATGTTAGTCACCCTCATACAACAAAAAAAGTTTATTATAAATTGCTTGATGGAGCCGTGGTTAGTGCTGAAACTAACACTGGTTAAAGATCAAACCAGTCATCTGATTGGCTGTTGCCTGCTGCCCATGATAGAATATACAATAATAAGCTAAGATAGTACTGAATTTCAGCTTATGGAAAAAATAATGTTTATAAAACAAGATCCAAAATGGCAACATATCCTTCACTTCATTTTTTTTTTAATGTAAACAATGCATTTTGATTATGTGATGATGTAAACTATGTAATGGAAAAAGAATCAGAAAGACTGTTCAAACTGTTTTGTGTGGCTTTCTTTTTCCGTCCTGCTTACATCAGTACGAGGAAGCTGCATGAACCAATGGCGCAAATTAATACATCAATAACAAATTACAACCAAGAATTAATTCACTTATGCTAAACCAATATATATTGTGTATGCATGTGACAGAATGATGCTTCATGTAATTAACTGCCTTTCAATTGCTTATATTCTATGAACAATTGTGTTTGGAAAGAATGGAAAAGAATTGTTTCTAAGCAACAGTTGTCTGAAGTATGTGACAGGGGCAAGTTAATTCAGCACAGATATAGGTGCATCACTGTGTTCAGTAACACTTCTTGTAAAATGCTGTCAACAAGGAGGAAGTAAGAATTAGACACAGTTATGGTGAACTTGCTTTTGACTAATGAAATCAATTATGAAATATATTATTTGCTTTTACCTACCCACATCTGGCAAATGTGCAGCAGAAAATTGTCCATATAACACATCAAAACCCATACGTCACGCATTGAAAAGGCGAACAAAATATACGTTTCCATCATTATTGAAATATATAAGTCAGTTTGGCATAGAGTCATGTCCTGTGCCATTGATTTTAGAAACAGTGGAAGCATGATATTGCTTTGTCATGAGGTCTATCCATATATATATCCAATTGGAGCAGGCATGCACGTCTTGCCTGATAAACTGCAGGTGTACCGGTTTACAGGTAGTCATGCAGATTGTACTGAATCGTGATGTCTACACTCAGCTTGGACTTTATCTGATAAGTCTCACAATGGGGACTGATTCATTAATGAGTGCTCCTTTCTGCAGTTGGTTATTCCAGCTTTTATTTCATTTATTCATTTTTTTTTCTCTCAGAACGTGATGGAACCCTAGGATGAAAACAAATTATATGGAAAACATTTTGCCTTCTTCTGATCCCCTTTGAAAATATCATTTGAGCTGAAATTTTAAGTGGTTTTGTAATCATAGCCTTTTTGGTGGACAAGAGATTCTGCTGTCAAGGACTGGAGATTAAGCTTAAATATTTGGGGGAAGCTAGAACCTAATAAAGGTCAAAGATTGAAAATCATTCTTGCAAACACTAGAAAATTATGAACAGATTATCAAAGGGCATGATCCACAGATTTCAAAGCTTACTAAAATTGTAATATTCTGTGCTGATTGTTAAATAACATGTTTACTTGTGATAAACATGTGCAATGGCAAATGTCTTTTCAAGTATGGGTATATATTAAACTCATCACACATTCAATCTAATTCTAAAATTTTTGCATGGAAATGATGAAGTAATAGTCTCAGGAATTTGGGTCTCTTAGGTGGCAGATCTGTCTGTTGTTTGTCCATCAACTATGCTCCATCAACAATTCACCTTTTTGACTTCTTCCCAATATCTGTTAGCTGGATCATTTTCAAAATTGGTGGAGATCGATGTTCCTTGGATTGCCCTAATACCTTATTCATTAAAATGGTCATGCTGCAATAAATTTTGCACTTTGTATATTTTTTGCATTCATGGTGGGGGGGGGGGGGGGAGGGAGGTCTGGTCCTCAAAAATTGTCTCGGGAACTACATGCCCACTTGCAATTGCTAGGAACACTCCTGATTTTATTAATAATGCAGATTTTTTTAGTGATAGATTGATGACAGACTGCTGCATGTTTGCTGCAAAGCATATTTATGCTTTCACCAGTATTTCTATGTACGATGAGAAAAAAGTTGTCACCATAAAAGTGTAGGGATTGGATTTAACCTAATTTTAAAGGTCAAGACTTCATCATAAACCTTTTCTTCATTGGGCTTCATATTGGATGTCTTATAGAGCCTTCTAATCTGACACTTTTGAATAGTTCCAAACATATTTTAGGCTCTTATTATGATTTTTAGCTCTGCTGACTTGTCATTCAGTGGAGTTTATAAATTCCATTTGCATCTGTTGTCAATTCATCTGTCTGTTGCATGTGTGTCTGTTATAGACTTTTACATTTTTGACTTCTCAAAAATCATTCCATAGAAAGCTTTGATCATGGATATGGATGTGCCCATTTGATCTTCAACCAAATTTTCAAAGGAGATGATGATGCAATATTTTTTCTATTTTTCTGATGAATTTTTTAATTTATTTAAAAGTCCAAATTTCTTATCAAGTGCTGCTTGACCAATTGCTTTAATTGATATTGCATACAAGGTCACCTTGGGTCATGTAGTTCAATATTGGCCAGCAGGTGGTGTAACAATTTTGGTCTTTTTGCTGTGAAGTTTGTCAAAGCTATTTTAGATGTCTCGAGATCCTTGGATAGAATTTCCTGACATGTTATCAGAATATGATCTGACTAAAGATAGTTACAAGTGTGTAAAAGTGATGGAATTATGCTAAATTTTTAAGAGGTCATGGGATATCAAATTTTGTGACAATCAGATTTTAAGTGATGCCCCCTGAATACATGTATATATATATATAGCAAGAGGGTGCAAAAATTGCAATAAATCAGAACAGCTGTATGGAATTTTTTATTTTACACACTGAGATTCCTGAGGTGGGCCTTTTTAAATTTTGCAAAGGAGATGATGTTGCATTGATGTCTCTGTTTTTAATGATTTTTTATTTATTTATTTTTTAAATCAAAATTTCTTCATCTCAGGAATACCTGGCCAATTGCTTTGATAGAGCCCACAAGGTCACCTAGGGTGACCCAGTACTTATGTTGGCCACCAGGTGATGTTGCAATTTTTTCTATTTTTTCATATTTTTTTTGTTTGTAAGGCTATTTTTGACTACCTGTTCAGAATGGCAGAACAGAATTATTTGAAATTTTATCAGAACATAATCTGTCTAAAGATGATGCAAGTTTGCAAAAGTAATGGATTATGGTAAATTTTGAAGAAGTTATTGGATATTCAACTTGGGAGCCATACATGTATGTTGATAAATGCCATAGTGTAAATCAGCAGTACAGTGCATTTATTGCAATGTTGTCAAAGCTGGTGGATGGAATGCTTTGCTTTACACATTAATGTTTCCTTAGTACATGTAGGTCTTCACCAAAAAAGAAATGCAAAGATTATGATGCAGTTACATTCTGTGATAGGGGATTGATGCATATAAAGCATTTACAAGCAGTATATATATTACACTTTTTACAGACTAAGTAAATTTGACATATTGACTCACATACATATCTTGGTTATGTAGTAATGGTGGATCCTGGGCCCATGGTTACTTGCTAACATTCATAGGGAAAACACCTGTGGAGTCTGTTTTGATGTTGTTAATTGTGACCTTGAGTGACCATGAAAACTGAAATTAAATGCTGTCATATATATATATATATATATATATATATATATATATATATATATATATATATATATATATATATATATATATATATATATATATATATATATATACATGTATATATATACATGTATAATACTAGTAATTAGAAAACATAACTAGACATGACTTAATTTACACAGGTACATGTATAAATGACTAAGGGCAGGTACAATTGGTTAGACACTGGAATGCCATGAAATAATAGCATGATTAGGAATGCATGCAGGTATTCCAATAAAGGAAGCTTCACAAAGTGTGTATATCATTCTCATCACAGAAACAGGAAAACCCATGATGGCTTCAAGCTGATCATGTGTGGCAATTTTTTGTGATTAAAGGCAAGAGGTTAGTAAGATTAAGCTATGTTACATTATTCATAATATGCCCCAATGGTCAAACTGAAAAGTTAAAGTGTTGTCGATGAAAAAGAGGTAATGGACTTCCATGGACCTTACATCTGAACTTCAATGAACCTTTTCCCTTGCTTTAACCCTCTTCTGGTCAGTATACAACTGAGTAAATAGCTGGCTTGGGTGCAATGTGTGCAGGTTTAGCCAAGCAAAGCTAAATGACCCAGAGTCACCCATTAGGGTAGCTAGGTACTGTATACGAATCTCAGAAACATGTTTTCTATGAGCTGGAAATTAAGTAAAAACATTAAAGTAGACGATAAAATACATCTGTGTACTTTGGGGTGATTTACAGACTGTAAGTGGGAAAGGGTTAATAGCTTTAGGAGGAAAAGTATAGGCAAGACATGAGCAATACATTGATGGCTCAGCTGGTGTAATTGGACATCATCAGCTTAAAATTGAAGACTAAGTGCCAGCAGCCATCACAGGCAGAATGGGCCAACACATAGACGTATGAAAATTGAAGGATTCTTTGTGTACAGGTTAACTTTATCCCTGTGAAAAACTGCTATCATATTTACAGCTTTTCCTGATGTTGTCTTAAATTAAATACAACAAAAAAACATATCAAATTGGTGAATCATGATATCAAGTTTAATATCTTTAACTATAAAACTAATATTGGTTGAATTGAAATTAAGTGTAAGCATATAACACACATGTGTGCCATTGTTTAAATGAAGAAAGCAACAAAAGAATCATAAAAAGCTGCATTGTGAATGAGTTAAGTTGCCAGAGATAGCCAATACCTAGTGGTGGTAATTGCTCACGGGTCGATTGTATTTTGAGGACTTGCAAGATTAGCCATGACATGCCCAGATAAAGTCAATGGAATAATGTGGTCTGCGGTCTGGTTTAAATGCTGGGCAGAAGGCTCTGCATTGGGGGAAGTGGAGAGACTCTATATCAATTTGTAAGTTTGAGTGGGTAAAGCTGTGGTTTATTCTGTATAAAATGCATCATCTTCCCACTTAATTTGTGATAAATCTGTTTGTTCAGACCAGCTGACTAACTTTATTAGAGACCTCCCAGGAAAAGAAAACATAAAAAACACACACATGCAATATGTGCATGCAATTAGTTTTGTATTTCCACTAAATGCTCAAGGCACCTGAACTGTACCTAGTTAAGCTGTTGACCTGGGCAATGTTTTCTTGATAGGTCTTATCTATATTTCTCATACTGTACAAAATGTTTTCTGTAATCAAAAAGCTCAATGACAAATTGTTCAACATGACTGTGTACTTACTGTTGGATTGTCATCCCATGCCTACAAGGTGTACCTTAATTTAGAAGGTTACTGAAGTGGACATACATGTAGTGAAGCAGGCCAAACTGATTATCGCAGCCTATAATGGTTATAATAAAAAGAAAAAAAAAAAAACCCAATTCCACAACTTTCCTTGTTACAGCTTGGGCTCAATGCACCCAAGCTGTACCTAGTTACCCCTTGGCCCATATAGGCCAGAGGGGTATTGTCGTCACCTACCTGTCCGTCTGTCCATGCCTTGTTATTGCCATATCTCCGAAAATACTCACTTCGTAGAGACCAAATTCTTATCAAGGGGCCAATAAGGTGTTTCAGGTGCCTATCAAAAAGTAGGTAACTAGGTCCCATTTAGGTCACTGTACTATATTGAAGACAAAATGGCATTAACAGAATACTTAAAAAACTATTTGTGCACTCACTCACACAAACACACCAAGAAAGAGATAAGATAGGTACTATGGTTGTAAAAGCACACAACAGTGTGACCTAAATTTTTATATATTAATTTTAGCATAGTACCTGTTAATGGAAAAACTGCTCCACCTGATAAACTAATAAAAAGGTTTCTTAAATCTCACTTTTAGAAGAGTTTGGTCGGGACACTAGCCACAACCAATTAAATGTTTTTTTACATCTCATTACAACAGTTAGTGATAAACTAATTACATGGCTTGTTATAGCAGTTAGCAATAGACTAATTAAATGTTTTCCTACCTCTCATTTTAACAGTTTGGTGGTGACAATGGGGAAGGTGGAGGGAAACTTTGAAACTTTTGCTGAACTTCCGACACTTAACACAGAGACCAGCATGCAAACAAAGCAATACAGTCGATCTTTGCAGAGTGAACAAAGTGACACTAATTAATTATGCATGTTACGTCATGACTAATTAAGCAGTGATTGGCCCCGAGGCAAACAAGTCAAAAGGGGCCAAGGAAGGGTGGGGGGAGATGTGAGCATGTAAAATACACCATGCACTGGGCAGGTGATTTTCCTTTATGCACCCACACACACAAACACACCAAGAAACAGATAAGACAGGCACTATGGTTGAAAAATCACACAACAGTGTGACCTAAATTTTTATTCAAGTTAATTTTAGCACATTACTTGTTAAGGGAAAACCGCTCTGGGCACATGAACTTCCTTGAATGTAGCTTCATCAATTATTTATGACAATTGAACCTAAGGATGCCTTAGACATCTATTGAAAACTAGGTCACTAGGTCACATATTTAGGTCACAATTCTGCATTGAAGAAAAATAGCTGCACCATGATATCTCCAAATATTAAGTTACTCATTGTAGCTGCACCAATTATTTATGACAGTTGGTCCTAAGGAATTCCTCAGACACCTAGTGAAAACTAGGTCACTGGGTCACAGCTTTAGGTCACAGTGCTGCATTGAAGAAAAATGGCCTTGCCATGATATCTCTGGTCATAGCACTTGCACCAAAGCTTAGTCATTAGGTCAAACAGAAGTAACCTTGACATACATGTGACATTCTTTAAGGTCACAAGTATTTCAAGGTTACTCATCCATACTGTTTTCCCATAGTTCTGCCCATTGAATATCAGTGACCTACAGCAGCTTCTATTTTTCTATTTTTGTCATCCATGCATACCGAAGCTGTATAATCACATGCTAATACTAGAGGAGTTTGCAGATTCAAGCAAAGTTTACCATATTTTTGCCACGTACATGTATGTCTCTGGGGTACTTCAGATCCTTTTTGACAATCAGGTGGGACACACTTTAGGCAAGGGTACAGATTTTATACTTATTTAGTATGAAATACTGTCATCTTTAATACATTATGGCAATGATGATATACATAGCCAAGGCTTTCTTTTGCTTTGGTAAACTAATTATCATTTGATTGGGCAACATTTCAGGATCTGCCAAATACTCATGATAACTGAGCCATAAACATTGAACTATTCCATGTTATTCAATCACTCAATTTATAGATAAATTCCACTTTCTTTCTCTTTGTGCAATGATATGTCCATTCCATTCAAAGACATATTGATTCATTTTCATAATTCTAATGCATAATGGTCATTGTCAAGATCATTTATAGTTGTAACCAATATTTCATTTTCAGTGATCTGAAATATTAGAACCAATGGAAGCTGAGGCGTAAATTTATTTTCAGACTTTTCAGGGATATCGTCAGCATTATAATCCTTCTGGTCTCACATGCAGGTACATGGGCTTCACCTAAAGTACCATTTCCCAGTTATCCACCCTGGACAAGGGGTTTTCAGTCCCTGACCGGCTTCTACATGTAGTTAAGCTCTTGACCAGGGCAATGTTTTCTTCATAGGTCTTATCTATATATTTCTGATACTGTACAAAATTTTTTCTGTAATGAATAAATTTAAATAGACACATTAAGCCTACCAAATTTTACATTCAGGAGCTTGATTTTGTGTGATTTAGGTGGAAAATGGTTAACACATAAGCATTGTTTTGTCTGGCTAATTACTTGCATTAATTAATTATTGAACAAAGTTCGTTAAGCAAGACAAATTTTGTCCGGGCCATATCTTCTAAACTATTAATGCTAGCCCTTTGAATTTTTTATGGTGTGTAGACCTTAGGTATTAGGTGTGCATACGCATTGTTTTGTGTGGCTAATTACTTCCATTAATTAATTAATTAACGAAGTTCATTAAGCAAGCTGAAGATACAATACAAATTTTGTCCGGGCCATATCTTCTAAATTATTGATGCCAGCCCTTTGATTTTTTTTATGGTGGGTAGACCTTAGAGGGGATATGGTAATGGGCACCGTCCGTGTGTCCGTCCGTCCGTCAAATATTTGGGTCACAGTAATACATAAATGTATAGTATTTTCATGTCCTTACTGTAATTCTTAAAAAATTTTGACTTCTTGTTATAAAAGTTTACTGATAATGTATTGTAACCTAAAAGTGTGTAACGATGCAAAACTAGGTCACTAGGTCAAATATCTAGGTCACAGTGTAAACTCCATGTAAAACCTTGTCCATGCCATATTTCCCTTACTATAATACCTACAGCTACCAAATTTATTATTTTAATACTACCTGGGGAGTTGTTGTGTCACATGGCAAAAGTAGGTCACTAGGTCAAATATCTAGGTCACTGTGAAATCCATTCAAAATCTTGTCGGGGCCATAACTTTTTTGTCCTTTTACTTAGATTAATGAAATTTTACACAAATGTGAAGCTTAATCTAAGAATGTGCCATACTTTTAATTTTTTTTTTCATCTAGGTGACACCCCTATATAGTAGTCCATTCAACCTCGTGGGCGACGAGCGGGGGACTATGTATTGCTCTGCAATACTCATTAACTTGTTGAACTTTAGGGGACCCAAGCCCCTATAAGACTAATAATGGTTCAAAGTTTACAAAAGTTCCGGAAGTGTTGTAAATAATCATTAGCAACACGAATCACTTATCTGAGATGACTTCCGACCGGTCCCAACATGTAAATTAAGCATCAGCGTTTCTGCCGATGGTCCAAGATGTATGCTGCAAGTGCTATTGGGGACCGTATCATAAAATTTTAAATGTGATCATAAACAATAAAATTATTGCTTGACTATTTCAAAGAAAAAAATTACAAGAAATAATGAACGCTGAGACCATCCCCGGGAATATCCCAGGGCATCACGTGCACTTGGCTCGTGTAGGTAAACATGCACCCAAAGCTCATTTGGTAGATTTACCCCGATTGGTTAAAATCTTGTTCCGGTGTTGCATTGTGGGTAATATTCGAGTCAAAAGTCGTTCGGTGCATATGCAAATGGCGGCACGATAATCGATTCCATCCATGATTTCACGGAATAAATTCGAGTTTTTTCATATTTTAATTACACTATGCCTGCGGCGCAAACATCTATTCTACTAGAAAAACATATAGGAACGTTACCATAGTGCCTGCGGCGCAAAAATCTTCGCTTTAGGTAGGAACATGGACATCGTTAGGGGATTTTACCTATAGAGGCTCGGGTCCCCTAAAGTTCAATAAGGCCCTTATAATGACACTCAGATAACCAACATATTCAATATAATGACACCAGTTTTCATGGAAAAAAGTTCATTTTGCTTTGTTATTTCATTCATTAATTTGACATATTCAGTTATCTGACACTTTTTTAGGGTACAGATGGTGTCATAATGACTGTAAATGTATGTGCTCAAAAAGTTGCAACAAAGACGAGTTGTAGTATTAAAGAAGGATTGCACCAGTGTTGCACTGACATCAAAGATGCATTGTTTTAGTGTGTCAATTATCTTAATTGCTACACTCTCTTGATTTGCCTTACACAGCCTTTCAGCCTATTTTTTATACACATGTACAATGTATATTTTAGACCAGACTATAATGCATGTTAACTACATGTATAACATTTATTTTTCAAGTTTTAGTGCATAGGCAGAAGTTGACTGTTACATGTATATTTGAAAGTTCACTGGGATAGATAACATTGTAAATGTATAATGATCAATGACCTTGGTTCACTGACACAGATTTTTACTGACAGTATTCCTGACCAGTCATCATTCAGAAAGTACATAGGAGGAGGAGGAGGAGGAGGAGGAGGAGGAGGAGGAGGAGGAGGAGGAGGAGGAGGAGGAGGAGGAGGAGGAGGAGGAGGAGGAGAAGAAGAAGAAGAAGAATTTCAACTGACAAAATTGATTTTCTTGTGACAAGTTGTCTTGGTTTAATTGCTACAGTAACAGGTGGTTTTTCATTGAAGGTATAATAACATGGGGTATATGGACTAAATATAAGGGGCCTGGTGAGTGTGGTTTTAATAAGGCATTGGTCTTTTAATGGAGTGGTCTCTCAAAAAGGACTACTGTAACTTGATTTGTGGAAGAGTTTAATGAATTCTGCAGGTGTTTTGGGATATACATGTATGTGGGCACTGATGGCAGGTACATGTATTAACAATACATGTATAATTAGATGTATACTTTTATGGCTATAGGCCTAACCTGGTTGTACTGCAGTCCAGCATGGGAAATTTGAATTCATCAACATTTGGAGACATTTTGTGAGTTTCAGTGTGGCATTATTAGATGACACCTGTATGGTAAACATATTCAAACACAGCTGAACTTGACAGAGAGGATTGTATCAGAAGATAGGCAACTGAGAGCATGTTACCCTCAGTCTCAAGTCTGCTGAGCCAGTCTTCTCTGTAGGACTTTGCCATGTTTTAATCCTTCATTAAATGGCATCTTCCAAATCTTCTTGGAAAGTTTCAAAATATTTATTTTTGGGGGGTCAGAACTACAGGGTAGATGTGGCGCTGTTGCTCCTGTTTGTATAATCAGCCCATTCCCCCTTTGATTAAGTCAACAGCTTTCCTTGACAAGGGTTGGGCCTTAGTGCCCAACCCATGTCAAGGAAAGCTTTCTGCCTGGGTTGTGTGACCTTGATAAGTATTATCTGCAATTCTCAGTCAAATTGTTTCACATTACTGTTGAAATTGGTAATTAGTTGAAAACACTGAAGCAGACGACATTTGACCACCAGCCTATTTTTGGTCATTTTAGGGCAGAAAGGGTTACGTCAGTGGAGTTTACATTGCCTGGCAAGTCATGCATTGAATGCTGCAGTAACAGCTCAGTGCCTGCCATGCCAGGCAATATCAAAACCACTGACAATGATGGCTGCCATAGTATAAGTTGAGTGTGGAATGAGTTCCATATTGCTTTGTCAAGATAAGAGGCAGCCTCACTATAGAATGTGCTTGTTGTTGACATGTGGAAATTATTTTAACAAATTTATATGTACACCTGTATGCGTTAAGGTGTGTAACTATTGACCGGGGATGATTTCTGCTACTCTGTTTTAATTTAATTGCACTCCATGAACATGGGTCATAGAGAGTTACTGAATTGTAGTTGATTTTCATGAATCAGCCTGCACCGTGGTGCCTTGGTGGATTGGTAAGATTATAGCCTATGCTCCGATAGAGGACAGGATGAATGCTTGCAAATCTTGCATAGTAACACCTCACTTTAAGTCACACCTGATCCCCAGAAATAGTTATAAACCCTTCTTTACTGTGCATTTGATTCTTTTACATGCTAGAAGACATATACGTAGCCAGATTTGCAACTTCTGAGTCAACTCCAAGAAGCTTAGTGCCCAGCCTGTTGTCCCTTTAGAAAGGAGTACGTACTGTGATCTGACCAGCTCCTGCTCTTGGCTGGCCTGCACCATTCCAGTGAACATTATGATGGGATGATGTTTAGCACAATTCTTCTCATTGTTTACACAAAGCACACACGTTGTGGGTACTGTGCAGGCATGATACTGACAATGCAAAGCGAAATGATGGAAAAGAGTCAAATCTAATTGCCCTCACTTGAAGGCTGAGTTGCTTATTTAAGACTGGAAGGATAGAGAAGAGTGAAATATAATTACCCTTTACTTGAGGGCCCAGTTGCTTATTTAAGACTGGGAGAATAGATGAATTCCCTTGCATTTGCTGCTGACTTGGATAAAATTTAATTATCAGCAGCAATGAGGAAATTAACTGAATATGTTGGAAGAAAACAAACATATTTTCAATAATGTTAATCATGTTAATCAGACATCAGTAACTGATGGGTTGAAGTGTGTATGATTTTCTTTTGGAGTTGTGCTCAGCATTGCATGTGCACATCTCATCTTTTCAGTCACAAGATGATGAGCTATATGTACCTGGGATTGATGAGAAATGTAGTGTGCCTAACCTTGCATGAGAAAATTACTTCATTTGTGAATGTGGAATATGTGTGGGTGGCATATCTCTTCTAAATTGACATGACAAGCCATTGCAGGCTGCAACTTTTCTCAGAACAAGATCTTTAGTTGACACTATAAAATTATCTTCTTTTGATGTTAGAGTCTTGTTTTGTTTATTTTTTCAATGAAAGTGAAACCTAACCAATACTTATGAATCACAGAAAGACTTTCAGCAACAAATTTTTGTGTTCCTAAGATTTATGCCAAAAAGGTAGCTGACTGCTTTTGCAGGAGAAGTCTGTAGCCTCTGACCCCAGCATGACTTTTTCGGTTTTTATTTTCATAAATTGCTATACTAAGGGACCTTGTTGACAACTTGGAATTTCATGGATTAATGGCTCAAACTGTCTTCAAAATTTTTAAATTGAAAGCAAGAGCACAAACTCAAATAATTGTACAGTCAGGTGAATGATTCAGTGTTGCCATCGAGCACCTATTTCAAGGTTAAAATAGACAATTATAACTGTCTATCTTGCAGTAAACATTTTATTAAAATACATGATTTCAAAATTACAAAAGAAACAGAATATTAAATTGAAAAAGCCCAATAGTGGACTTTTAATTTTAAAGTGTAGCGTGACCAAAATGATGTATTTTTATTGTGTATGAAATGGAATATTCCGCCATATGCAGGGCAGACATTTTGAAAGGTAAAGAGCAATGCCAGCATAAACAGCAGAAGATTAAACACCTTTTGGTGCAATATTTGAACTGAAAAAAACGTTCACATTTGGATTGCAGGGTGTTAATCATAGATTATGTGGAATGTTCTATAAATCAAGATAAGACAACTAACTATACTACTACTGCAAGTAAATGAATGTAAAGTGTAAGTTTTTTTTCCATCATTAAAACTTTAAACTCAGCTAATGATAGAATCCTTAGTCTTGGAAAATATCCAAAAAATAGATTTTGTTATACTGACTTGGAGGCAAGAATCCTTTCACAACATATACCCCAGCAGGTATATTGAGACAGAAAAGGCATGGCCAAAGAAAATCATTCACAGACAGTCAATTTAGAGAAAAATTGTAACAAAAAACTTATTTCAAAAATGATTCCAAATGATTGTAATTTTATTAAAACCTTCCGATTAAATCTTACAAGTATTGCTGTAATATCAGTCATTCTGGCATAAATTACACAAAAATATGCCGCAAATATTACATTAGAAGATATAGCTTCTCGCAAAGATTGTAATTTTCTGTCCAATATTAAAATTCTATATTTTAGACCCACATCACAGATATATCTTCACAGGTATTATTCTAAATATTATACAGAATGTGTCACTGAAAACCTAATGACTTCTGCTGGCAGATTCAAGATAAATATATTTTGGTTCCGGAAAACTGATACCACAACTCAGTACACAGTGAGGAGACTGTGTCCCTGCTTATTGATCATCAGAGCAGGAAGGTACATATACAACATGTAGGTACATGTATTTGCAGGCCGACATAAAACTGTTGATCTTGAGGGTGGGATTTTGAAACAAAAGTACACCCTAGTTTTCATGATACCAATGGTGAAATTTTGACTCAATCTAGGCCTGAAATATAGTGTTTACATTTTTGTGCAGGACTTGTGCCATTCATGAAATAATGAAGGGATTAATTGCAACAATATAGTCAGGCAGTTATGTGCACTAGGATAGAATTGAAGCAATATTTTACAACTGAAAGTAAATCTGTATTTTACATGTACAACTGAAAGTATACATGGTGCCTTGCAAATTCCATTGGGTTTTGATTATAATATGACTGTCATGACTTGATCAGAAAGCCATGGATATTCAATGGCTATTTGTAAGTTTTTAGTCACTCGTTTTATTTAAAAGCTACATTTTCAGGTAATTGATAATTGATGTCTGTCTGACATCATGATGTGGCTCTAGTGTGGAAAAAAAAGCTCATAATAATTTTGAACTAGCTTGCAAAAAGTATCATGTTGATGTTTTGAAAAATAAATGTAGGAATTAATAACGCATCAGATATATAAATAAAAATATTTGTGCACTAGATAATGGATTTATTAGTAAAATGTTTTATTTACATAAAAACTAAATGCCTTGAAACTATAACACACACATACATATATATATATATATATATATATATATATATATGACAATGACGACTATTCTTTTCCGGTACTGCTTTGGATTTTAAATTGCATAAAACTCCTTTCAAATAAAGTTTTTATTTTACACAGAATTTTACCTTTCCAAATTCAAATGTTGTTGCCTTGTTCTTGTAGTGTCTGATTTCTTCATTGATTGTTCCTCAATATATTTTGTGCTACTTAGAGGTCATGCCTGGACACTGGCCATTTTAAACTTAAAATGAGATTACATACCACACTGATGAGGTTTTTTTTCTTCTGTTTTCTGTTTTGAGATGTGACATAATCCACTTTTGTTAAGAGGGATTTGTATAGAGAATAACCCTGTTTTCCATTTGGAAACTTGAAACAAAAAGTTTTTTTTGTTTTTTTTTGTTTTTGTTTTGAATTATAGAGAGTAAGCTGAGTATGGGACCATATTTTGTATTTATGTCTTTTTGTCCATAATCACTTCCTAGTAGTCATTACCCTATTACGCAGTCCGGACTCTTTACTCTCCATAAGCTAACCTGTCCCTGTCTAACCTGTATACATATGGAAGTACTATTGTCCATTTTGCACACATTCCTTTGTAACTTTTGACATAGGCTGTACTAGCTCAAACAAATTAAAGGGTCTTCAGCAGGTAACTACTCAGAACATGTTTTGGAGCCTACACCTATACATGTCTCTCTGCGTAGTGGCTCCTTGTCTAAGCTAAATATTCAGCACAGACAACCCACGTAATTATGAATAAATATGAACGTGGCAAATGATGAATTAGATGAAAACGGGAAGTTTTGCTCATAAATGCAGAGCTTCATTGTGAAAGAATACTTGTCAAACAAACCATAATTACTAAATTTCTGTATAAAATATTACTACACTTCTCCCTCTGCCACCACCACCACCACCAACAACAACAAGAAAGAAAGAAAGAAAAAGAAAGAAAGAAAGAAAGAAAGAAAGAAAGAAAGAAAGAAAGAAAGAAAGAGGAACAAACCCAAGCACACCCATTGGTTCAACATGAGCTGCTCAAAATATTAGTTTGTATAAAATATATGAGTGTTAAATATTACCTGTTGCATGTACATGTACATTATGTAACAAGGACAGGCAAGCTAAGAGTGTGTCTAAGTGGTCAAAGGTGTGAAAAGTGGTGATATTGGTGTGCCTTTGGGCTTTATAAGTGGCCAATGGCACCCCAGGGATCAATGAGACTCCATAGTGCTACTGTTATGGGTTGCTCACAGCTCTGACTCAATTCAACAGAGGGAGAATCATTGGCATTTTTCGATACTAGTCTTTCCCAGTATGAGGTTTTCAGAAGAATGGGGTACCTCAGGCCAGCAGGAAAGAGGTGACAGGACGGTTTTCAGGAAACAAGAGAATGCACGAGGAAGCTGGATGTGGAAGACCAAGATTTTCAGATGGGAGGGATTACCGTTACCTGGTGCAGTATGTGAAGATACACTGGTTCCTTTTAGTGGGGAGGAGAGGTTTTGTCAGCAGTTGTAGGAGGCCTACAATATTGCAGCATCATGGCATACAATTAAGAGGAGACTGCGTGGTGTTGGCCAAATGAGGTCATACATCCCTGCCATCTGCATCCCACTTGGTCTAGCACACAAAGCTGCACAGATACATGTACAGTGGTCTCAGGAACATGCTGACTGGACCAGAGATCAGGGGAGAAGTGTGATGTGGTCGAATGAGTCATGGTTTTGCCTCTATTTCCATGATGGGAGGATTCAAGTTAAAGATGTACATGTGTATGCCTTCAGCGTGTACAGAGAGATTTGTTGATGAATGCATGGTGGAACATAACTGCTATGTGAATGGAGGAGGCAGAATCCTGATGTGGTTGGACAATACAGTAGTCCCTCCTTTGAGAGACCGCCCTAGTGCCACCCAAAAGGCAGTCACAAAAAGCAGGTGGTTGCTGAAAAGGGGTATAAATAACATGAAAAGTACTACAGAAAGACCTGATAACTGTGGTCTCTCAAAGGAGGTGGCCTCCCAAAGGAGTGGTCTTTCAAAGGAGGGATTACTGTAGCAGCAACAGAACTCATCAGTTTAAATGGGACGCTAACAGGCCAGCACTACAGCTGTATGTGGATGAGATTCTGCTAACAGTTGGTGAATCGTTCCAGCAAGACAATGCATGGTCACATACTGCATGAGTCAGCATGCAGTACATCCCCAGCAGCACAACATCCAAATGGTGCTATGGCCAGCTCAATCTCCTGAACTGTCCCCCAGTGAATATTTATGGGATGTGCTTGGCTGTCGAGTCAGGGACAAGTACACATGTACCACTAGTCTGCAGGAAGCCTGGACCAACTGGCACAGTGGCTCATTGACCAGTGGAACCAAATTTCCCAGGCTGAGATAGCCAAGCTGACCAGCAACATGCCAAAGAGGGTCGAGGCTTGCTTGAAACTGATGTGTGCAGCCTTCAAACAAACAAAAAGGTCCTTTTCAGGACCACCACATCCTCCTGAAAGAGGGAATAAAAACACTGCTACATGTACAATAAAATAAACTCTCCACACACATCCTTGCACACATACCCTATGTTGAAAAATGGGGGGTGTCTGTTTTTTTCTTCTGACCAAGAGTATATTAGAAGTACATGTATATGTACACATCACTCAAAAATGTTCTTGAAATTACAAATGTTAAATAAAAAGCACAGACAGATTAAAAAGTGGGAGACAGCTGCCAAATGGGAGAAATTTGCTGTTCATAGTGTACAACTCTCTGTTGTTGGCCAGTTAGATTAAAAAAACAGTATACATGTATAGTTTTATTATTTACACATATGATTCCACTCTTAAGCTGCACTAAATTCACTTGACAGTACTGGGATAGGTATGAGCCTTGATTGGATTAAAGAATAATAATAATAATAATGATAATGATAATGATAATAATAATAATAATAATAATAATAATAATAATAATAATAATAATAATAATAATAATAATAATAATAATAAAGAACTGGAAAACGTGATAAAAGGTCTAAAAGTCAATATGCTTTCTCTGAATGTAAACAAATGAAAATTCATATTACACAACCCCACACCCCCACCACCAAACAGAAAGGAGAGAAAAAAAACACCCATAATCCCTAAAATTAGAATTGAATTAGTTAAATTGGAATGTTTAGTTTTGAATTAATGTTGATAAACACTTATACTGAGATTTACACATAGATGAAATAGCCACCAAAATCTGTAGCTCTTGGTGCTTGGTGCAGGCTTACATGTGTAATATTATTTCTCAAAGTTATTGACTTTGCATGTACATGTATGTAGAATTAACTGTTTTAGGGTGGTTGTCAATTGTTAGGGGTAGTGTGTGTCTTAGCTGACCAATCTTTTTCTTTTTTTTTTTTGTATTTCATCACAGTGTACCTATTTCACTCATTTCTTCTTGTTTGGACAGATAAACAAGATCTGAGTCTCAGGCTGTTCAAGTGCCAAATTTGAGAGTTGAAGATTCTTTTAAGGTTTTTTTTTTTCCTGTAATTCAAGTGGCTTATTCTTTAAAAATTGGGTAACATAGAATTATTATACCCTGTCTGCGAAGTGGAGGGGTATATGGTAATGGTCACCATGCATCCAAGTGTCCTTTCGTCTGCCCTTCCATCCGTTCGAAACAAATATCTTCTAAACTATAAATGCTAGCCCTTTGAAATTATAGATTTGGTAGATCATAGGTAGTAGGTGTGAATAGGCACTGTTTTGTATGCTTAATTGCTTACATTAATTAATTTATTAACAAAAGTGCATAAGGCAAGCTCCAGATCAGAAATGATTTTATCCAGGCCATATCTTGGGACCTATAAATGCTAACCCTTTGAAATTTTCAGGGTTGGTAGATCTCTAGTAGGAAGTGTGCATAGAATTAAATTTATTCAGCTGATTACTTTCTTTTAGTAATCAATTAACAAAGATGGTTAAGCACTTCAAAATCATATGCCTCCAAAACAAATTTTGTCCAGGCCATACATGTATCTTCTAAACTATAAATGGTAGCCATTTGAAATTTGTAGAGATGGTACATCTAAGCTAGTTGGTGTGCATAGGCATTGGTTTGTATGCTGAATTACTTTAATTAGTCAATCAACATACATGTAGTTCATTAAGTAATCTCCACATCTGAAACAATTTTGTCCATGCCATATCTTTGGAACTATAAATGTTAGCCTTTTGAAATTTTCATGTTTGGTACATGTAGATTTCAGGTAGGTGGTTGGTAGATTTCAGGTAGGAAGTGTGCATAAGCATGAATTTGTTTGCCTGATTACTTTCTTGTACTAATTAACTGATTAACACAGATAGTTAAGCAGCTCAAAATCATCTGCATAGTTTGTCCATGTATTTTTTTGGAAAATATAATAAATGACCCTTCAAAATTTGCAATGTGGGTACTTTTTATATTGAAGAAGTGCATAAGCATAGTATTACATTGCTAATTATCCTCAATAATTAATTAATTGATTAATTAACTAAGATCAATCAGCTTCAAGATCAGAGGGCCTTTCGCATATAATTCTGTTCTATGCAATATCTACTGAAGGATTAAATGAAAGTTTATTAAACATGGTCACATGTGTGTATTTACCACTATGATTATCATGGGCAGGGTATACGGCTAGCGTCAGCAGCTACTTGTTGAATCAGTGATCAGTGATTACTTTTGCTGCTCTGTCAATTTGCAGATAAAGTCTTCCTGTATCACCCTGTATTTGACCATCAATGTGTAATGTGCAACTGAAATGTGCATTGACAACCAACATGTACATGTATAACCACAGTGTGAATTTTACAACCAACGTGTATATACATGCAACTGCAGTGTATATTTGACAACCAACAATTGTAACTATGCTGTAAGGTGACAGAAAGAGCCCCATAAGTAACATGTTTATATATGTATCATATTGAAGTGAATCTTTCAAAAACACTTGTATTTGTCTGTGGCTTGTGGAAATTTGCATGATGTGCTCATGGCACCATTGATAGAGCAACATGTTATAACAAAAGCGGTCAGTTGACACAACCCATGTTAACCTGCGTGTTTACCACATGTACATGTAAAATCTCAGTGCTGAGCACTTTTTTCCTCCCTTGAGTCCAATCACATGGCAGTCACATTGCCATATGGCTGGCAGAGTTTATGTGGCCTTGCGGTTTCCTTCATGCCAATGTCAGATGGCTGTTACACTTGCCCTGATTTCAGGACTCCCGGAGCCACAGGAGCCTTTGCACTCTGTCCTGAATGGGATTCGAAGAACAAAGGAGAAAAACTCAGTGGACTGGCTGACAGGTGTCTTCACTGTGGCTACAGGTCTCAGCTGAGGCACAGGCCGGCGTGGACAAGAAAGGTCATGTCTCCCAAGGAGCAAACAAATCATTCCACTTTGGGTTGGTTAGAGCAAATGCCGTGACAGCTATCTTCAGTTCCTTCCTTCATAACTCCCAGTCATGTAAAGACTGTCAGTTACTAGAGTTTTCTTTGTACTTCTGTTATCTATATAGGTAAGACGATGATCTGAACTTTAGGAGTCTCTGTTTCATAATGCTTCTATCTTTGACTTCTTGTAATTAAAGTGATTGTCATGTTTTCGAGACATTATGGTGTCACCGCCTGCTTGCAAGGTATACTTACTGATCTTATTAATCTTGTTTGTGAGTTCCTTTGATTTATTTTTGTCCTGCTGAGAAAGCAATTTTTGTGTAAACATGTTTTCCTCTTTTCTATTTCCGATGTAGTTGGCTAAAAGCATGACATCAACAGTTAATGTTTCTGCAATAACAGTTACATATTGTTTTGCAGACTCTCAAAGCAAGGTAATTAAATCAGCATAAGATTTGTTTGGCTGACATGACCTAAGTATAATCACAATACACTGCTAGTGTTGCCAACCTGGTGGAGGTATATTTTTGGGATCTTATAAAATGGAGAGCGGCGTAAGCCACGAAGCCTTCCTGGGGTGGGGGTGGGGGGATATAGGATGATATTTAAACCTTTGGATTTACAGAGCCGGTTCAAGAGAGAAGCACTATTGCATCAAAACATTTTTCGGTTAACTCTTTCCTACTCAAATCACCCGAAGTTAGCCCCAGCATGTAAATTGGCATTAACCTGAATGTGTTAACTTAAATTTCAAGTTAATAGAAACCACTGTTGCTGGCAATTGTGTATACCACCTATCATGATGGCATGCCCCAGATCAATGTATAGCTTTCCTCAAAAAAGGGTTGGGAATATTGCAGGAAAGGGTAATTACACAACCTTTTGGACTTTGAAACTTTAATGTAGTCTCACATTACAGTCTCAGGTTTGATTAAGAAACTGTGCTTGTACATACATGTTTTAAGAGTTTCTTAAGGTACTTTACTCAGTTTTTTTTTTTTTTTTTTTTCATTTGAAATGTATGGAAACAGGGAAGAATTGTAAGATGCCTATAGTGATAACTAAATACTGGTAAACAGTATGAACTTCAGGTAAATTTGTTTGTCTCCATTGTTTAAAAGCGAGAAACAATTATACATCATTTTTGTGGATGCTGGAGGCCACACCCACGTTATGTAATCGTGCACCTGCGGCAGTGGCCGTGGCACACACTAAGTACATTGTAGGTGATCATCAGGCTGAGACTAGCTATAGCTCTGTTGATGTCCTCTTATGCCAGTCTAATTGACTTCATTCTTATTTCCACCTGCAGCAAATGTCACACAGAAATCAACTGTGTATTGTATGACTGTGTCACGTACTTCACTGTTTGGTGGTTTAATTGCCTCCCCTACATGGATGCAGATGCAATTCAGCTATCTGCATATATGCTGGGTTAGTCTTTGGCTTAATTAGCAGCAGCATGTTTGATTTATTTCTGATGTACATGTACATAATTGATAAAAGTTGCTTGGGAAATGTTCTGGCAACCAATTTCAATGACAGTTGCATCTCTGTACTTTCTTCACAAACTAGAAGGCTTCAGCTGTGGGTTAGGTCTAAGTTTGCAGGTCATTAAAATAACTTATATTTGTTTTTATGTCTCCCCGTGCAACGGGGGGCGGGGGGGACATACTGTTTTTGCGTCCGTTTCTTCTGCTTCTTCCGCTTCTTCTTCTTCAACACGTTGTGTGCGTTGCGGATGCTATGACTCGAGAAAGATTTGACTTGGGAAGTTGCAGATTCACTCAAGAAAGATTTGACTTAAAGAGGTTGATATTTTGTGTGATTATGTTTCTATGTAAGATTTCTGTAAGACCTTGCTTGTAAATGCAGATGTATGATCTTGACCTATTTTTCAAGGTCACGTGGGCATGTCATGTAAAATTGACGCGATCACAATAACTCTGCAAGGATTTTACTTTGGAGGTTGAAATTTTGCATGATTATGTACCATAATATGAACTAGGTTGGGATTGTAGATGGGTGACCTAAACCTATTTTCAAGGTCACATGGCCACTTTATAAAAATCATTGCAGATGCACTCGTGAAAGATTTGACTTAAAGCGGTTGATATTTTGTGTGATTATGTTTCTATGTAGACTTTTGTAAGGCCTTGCTTGTAACTGCAGATGTATGACCTTGACCTATTTTTCAAGGTCACGTGGGCATTTTGTCTAAAATCAATGTGGATGTTATAACTCAAGGAAGATTTGACTTGGGAAGTTGAAATTTTATGTGAAGATGTTCCTATATATGATCTTGCTTGGGATTGCAGATGGGTGACTTTGACATATTTTTTCAAGGTCATGTGGGCATGTCATCTAAAATTGACATACATGCAAGAACTCTGCAATGATTTGATGTAGGAGGTTGGAATTTTGCTTGTTTATGTTCCATAATACCAATTAGGTTGGGATTGTAGATGGGTGACCTTGACATATTTTCAAGGTCACATGGCCACTTTTTAAAAATCATTGCAGATGCACTCAAGAAAGATTTGTCTTAAAGAGGTTGACATTTTGTGTGATTATGTTTCTATGGAAGACTTTTGTAAGACCTTGCTTGTAACTGCAAATGTATGACCTTGACCTATTTTTCAAGGTCACGTGGGTATTTCCTCAAAAATGAACGTTTTGAAATGTCAATAAAGAGTGTACCTTCACCATATTTGTAGATCATTGGAATTGGTATGCCTATTTATAAAAATAAGGGTGACAATAGTAAGGGCGCAGGGGGAGACATTTGATTTTCTGTTGGAAAATCAGCCTGTTCTAGTTAATGCCTCTGCATGTACCAAGGTGATTCATGATCATCACATAAACAGACTGACAATGTTGTATTGTGCCCTGTTGAAGTTCCAGGAATAATTTATCGACGAAGAACAGAACAGATGTGAAAAACACTGGAAACTAGCTGCAGACATTTCAATATATATAGACTTTATGTATACCCATTCACCTTGTTTGTTAACTTTCAGTGGTTACATGTACTTCATAAACTCACAGCCATATCCACAGTGCCTTGGGCTTTCAACCCTCCTACATGTATGGGGGAAAAGCCATGACCAGGTTTAAGGAGCTATGGCTAGGGCTGAGAAACCATTGCCAAGCCCCTCGACAGGGAGTGATAGAAGTGGTTCAGGATCCAGAATTTCAGCATTTCCAGCAATGTTACTCGTCCCTTAAAGAATGGGAGATGGAAACCACTGAATGACCTTTCAGCTTTGAACACCTACATGGACATGCACAGTGTACTTAATTACAGTGCATTCATCTTGGCAGCCATAAGGCCCTCAGAATGGACTGTGTACATATAGACCTGAAAGACCGTTGCCTCCATACCCTGACACCCAGGACTCTTCTTGGAGGTATCTTAGAATTGTAATAGTATGGACGGTATTAATATCAGTTCCAGGCCCTCCCCTTTGGTCTCACTCTGCCACTAATTGTGTTACTCATGTACATGTGGTGAGTGATGGTGAACTATACACATCAATGAGACATGTACCTTCAGAATTGCCGGAATGACTTAGGTATCTGGTCTCTGTTAGGTCAGGACACTGTGCTTTTTCTTTATGATCTGTGTGGATCCAGGTCTGCTCATCAGTTTCCAAAAGTATGACTTAGAACTGTACTCAGGACTTTATATTTATGGAAATAAACACCTAGTGCTCTGTGTGTACACCTGGCTTTGCAGGCCACAAGAGGACAGCTACAAAATGTAATTCCAGGCTCCACGCTCTCTCTTGAAGAAGTTTTTGTCTAAGTCAAGGCTCCCATTGAGAATGTGGACGAGCCATATCAGCACTCTTAACTCCACAGACACCCTGGTACCTTTGGGATTCTCAGTCACACAACTGATAGATACAATTCCACCAGACTGTAAGTTTTTCCAGTTGTGAAGGTCTACTAGCAATGACCTGTTGGGTAACTCGAGATCTCTCAGTATTTTTCTTTGGAGAACACAATGTTCACTGGCTCACTGCCAGTGTGGATTATCTGGCCAGTGCAGTATTGATGCTTACATGTAAAGTCATCAACTGGCCAGAGCTAGAAATCATCAGGCTTGCCATAGACCAGTGTAGAGAATATCCAGCCCGAGATCTGTGGCTGCCACATGCAGCTGATGTCAGACAACCGTGTTGTGGTGGCCGTTGTCAACAAGGTGGACCAAAATCCAAATTGCTTTTCTCATTATCAGAGAATATCCTGCTATGATGTCTATAAAACAGTGATAAAATCCGATTTTGACGCATAGTAGGATCCCTAATAGTGATAGCAGATCTACATTGTACATCATGTACATGTACACGTACTCAGTCAAAAGCGCAACTTGGACAAGCAATGAATATACAGCATCTGCTTTATCCTCAATCACATCTTTCCTGTGGGCTCTATTGACTTGCCTTTAGATAGACTCATTTGCCACAAAGGACAACATCAAACAGCTGATGTTTGTGTCCCCATATCCAGATAAGGGGGCCTGGGCCATGGACATTCTAAAGTTGTTGTGGAATAATCTTCTTGCATTTCGTCAGGGATGCCAGCATTCAAAGTGTCATTTCAGGGACAAGTAGTCAAGACCACCAGGGACACAAAATAATTGAGAAAGAATATACCAGTACATATTCAATTTGGATGAGAGACACATACCGTAAATTGGTCAAATTTTCAGCTTATATCAAGGATTGTCCCTGATGATGAGGACAGTTGGCATCTCTCTTAACCTTATCTTCTGACCACCTTCTGCAGAAAACATTGCAAAGTGTGCAGCTTGTCCTGATCACCATTTGTTGGCCAAAAAGACCATGGGCACTCAACCTTCTGAAACTCTTATTTCATCAACTACACACATATATATATATATATTACACATTTCATGACAATCCAGGACTGTGTCTCGTTGCACCATATGACACTGGAAGCTACTAGCTACTGTGTGAGGCTATAGGCTTCTGAATTCTCAAAAAAGTGGCAGCAACAGTCATAAGAGGAAAGCTTTATTCCACTTCTCTGAAAGTATGTAGTTCAGATTTGCTAGGTGGTATGATTCACGGAATCTTGACCAATGAAAACTGCCTTACAACCACACAAGTCATTGCTGACTGCATGTGTCATCTGTTTTGTCACGCCCCCCCTCCCCCCCAAAAAAGGGGCCAGTTTGTGTCAACATGTTCCCACAGGAGGGTGTATCCATTCTATTACATGTACTTGTATCTGGCATTATGCAGGCACCTTTCATTCTGAGGTATAGTGAAATTTAACAAGCTCATGTATTAGTCTTTTTGGTGACTTTCACTTGGGTGCAAGATGGAATGAGATCCACACTTTAAATTGTTTTAAAGCTGTTTTGGATTGAGGCAAGATTGGAAGTGCCGCTGAGGCTTAATTAGACTGTCATGGCTAAAAACCATGATCTGAGTCTGCCATTGACAGTATTTGTGGGCTTCTCGATGAAGTACATGTACATTTCTCACCATATAGTCCCTGCCCCCCGTCATCAATCAGTCACAGGTAGAAAGAGTACTTTGACCTGTCCAGATAATCAAATTCTGTTTTTTTAGACCAAGGGAATTCTTAAAGGGAAGGGAATGACTTTTCCTTCCTTTCTATCGAGGATACTGAATGAGGCTCCACCTCAAAGAACATGTACATTCTCTAGCTGGAATAGTTAGGCAATTAGGTGGGCCTACACCTTGATGGACACAGTTCATGGCTTGCAGAAAATATGTTCTATTGGAACACCCACACTTGTGGCTTTTGCGTCCAGTTAGGATGGTTTGAAACAAGTACATGTATCTTTGAAGCACATTATGATCATGGCTCGATTGAAAGCTGCACAATACATGTAGAAGTACATGTATGTACATGTACATGTATGTTAAAATATATCTGAGGAAATTTGTTGTGTAGTAAATTAAGTTAATTATGCATTTTCAAGCTTCTGTATGGCTATTGATTAATGTACAAGTACTTATACATGTATATTTACAATGTGGCAAAACATATACATGTACATGTAGATATTCCTACTTTATTTAGATAGGCTATGGAGTTTGGGACCAAATATTACAGCAACTTCCATTTCAGCACACTTTGTTTTTTCTATATGAATGTTAGTGGATCTGTTGTAGGTACTGTTACTTCTTGCACCCATTTTGAGTGGTCCCCTGGTGGTCCACAGCAGTGGTCTCAGGAGGCACTGTTGCCTAAGGGACTGTGACAGGGAAGACCCGCCCCGCCCTCCCCCCCCCCCCCCCCAAGGGAAATTTACTGTGGGCTGCTGTGTATCAGCCTGTGGGCCATAGCTGGGTATGGTAGAGGAGTTTTATATTAATTACAGTGTGGGCATGTGGCCCCACCAGTGGGTATGGTGCAAGGCTTCCCAATGGAACTATAGGATGATCCATTGATTTGATTTTGCTGAGTTGTGAATGATCGTTTGCGTGATTTATAAGGCTTAACTCTGATTTAATTGTTCCCACACATGCACATTCTGCTATGGAGCCTGTTCATCTTATGATGTCCTCACTTCAATGGTTGATGCACCAGAACAATACCACATATTATCCAGCTCCCCTACCAAGGTCAAAGGGTAATAACAGAAAAGGCATTTCATTTATGTAAGTCTTCTGCTGCTTGAGGGGTTGTCAAGGCAGCGCTAGACAGGCATCCATGATTGAGTATCTTCCACAAACGTGGTAAGATATATGGGAATAGATCGTCCTTCTGTTGCCAGAATGCTTGTACATCTATGTCATAAGTGAATCATATCTGTCAGTAAGTGATTCCACTGAGGACAGAATTTGAGCATGTTTTGCATTAATTTTGTTGTCGTCTGTCAGTTCATCTTGTCATTGGGCATATAATGTTCTTGCAAATTATTATCTCCTTTAATAAACAAATATTAGAGGAAGACTGTATGGGGAGTGAAGTTGCCAATCACATTTACATTGTACATATATCCATAGATCTAGTGGTGATTGAGCTTTGCAAACTTTTTGCTTAGTGGAACTTCAAAGGGCAATTGATCCATGCAGGACATCTACACATATACCAATACCATCCATCCATGTAAAGATTATTAAGATAGGCACTCTTTCTTTACCTTGTACATGTACATGTATAACCACATTTGGTTCTGCCTAGATGAACTGCAAATTTTCATGTTTTTTATCAAAAGCCTTCAGGTACATGTGGATTATACAATGTAAGTCACCCTCTTGAACCTAGGGAACCTATGGGGACTGTACACACCTAGAGGGACTGACACATGTACATGTAGATTGCAACCTGTCTGGGCAAGATTTCCTGTACTGTGATCCTTACAGATGCCAAACTTGGTGTGTCAATACTTCTTTGTATGATGTGTGATGCACAACAAAATTACTAGACCACCTTGACCTAGCTTTGACCCCATTGTATATATGCATGTTTGGGACATAATTATACTCTATACAGTTCATCTTTTCAAAATCTGGTAGCTGGATTCCCTTTTACGTGGGTGGGGTTTTACTAGCTGTAATATAAGGTGGAGCTCTGCTGAGTTTTATCAACAAAACATGCCTCATTGACTTTTGGAGAAATCAGCTAAGCTTCCATGTACATTCATGTGTGCTTGGTTGACAGTAGGATATTTTGCCATCTGTTGTCCAGCCGTACATCCATTCACACTTGCATTTTTTGCTACATATAATTCTCAAAAAGCATTGGTTGACACATCTTCAAAATTGGTGAGGAGTTTCCCTGGTTGGCTTACTACCATATTATTTAATTGGTCACACTCCACTGATTTACAGGTGTATACTAGTGGCACCGGTGGAGAAATACGAAGCTATCTACCAGAAGATAGCATAATTTATGCATTGGCAATGAGACCATATTATGTAAATGGAATCTGGAAGTTGTGGCACAAGGATGCGAGCACATCTTTCATACTTCAGATGCCTGTGCACCTCGTTTCTGATTGGCTAAACCCTTTGTGTCCCATTTTGACAATTGTTCCACCAGTCTTTTCCAGTTGGCAATCTATGTAACCGGACATGTTTTCATGACTCAATCATTCCATCAAGAGAAAATTTTTGCTCCTTCCACCCCGTTCTGCTCTTGAAATCAGTGTAATATTACTCAAGCTGTTTTAGCCCTGCCACTTGCCAAGTTTAAAGAGTTTTATTCTTTGACATCTGAAATATTTAAATCTCAGTGAATAAATCTGAATGGGGCATTTAGTAAATTTCCAAAAGATCTGTCCTTGGCCCAAATCCAACCTAAATTCTTTGTTCAAGTTTACTTCCTTCACTTGGCAATGAGCAAAGTCCGGATCATGTCCCTTGGGGACTCCTGTGATCTTGGTGAGTGAAATGGAATGAAAGGTGCATAACAGATGTTTTTGAGTTGAAAGTTTATCCCGCCATCCATCTGTCCTTCAATCCAATCAATGTTTGTTACCTTGATACATGTATCTCAAAAATGCCTGGACAGACTTTTGCTCAAATTTGGTACACAAATACCGCATAAGGCAAAGATGAACTAACGGGGACTTTATTTCCTAATATCTATCTATATATAATCATGGTCAAGGTCGTGCAGTCATCAGGTAAAACCATTTTGTTATCTCATATGATATTGTGAATGCTAAATCTTAAAGGCCATTATACAAACAGAAGCAACAATGTCGCATCTTCCGTGTAGTTCTGACATGCCCCCCCCCAAAAAAAACCCACACTGTCAAAATTCTCTCTGTTCCATGCCAATCCAGTCACTGACTGTGTCTAAACCCATACATAAATTTATCAATATTATCATGTTTGATTTAGAAAAGTCAAGGCTTCAACAGCCAAATTAATTTATAAATGGGGAATCAATTAATGCACCCAAACACTCGTAACATGATGCAAAGGGGTGTTTTGATTGAATTTGCAACCTTTTGGAGTAATTATGTATGTGTTTTTGTTTTTTTGTTTTATTTATTTCAATTCTTTTAATTACAATCCTGGCTGTAAATCACATCCCTCAGAGCAAGAGAGTAAGTAGTCCGCATAGCTCATTTATGAAAAAAAAAAATGAAAATGGTGAAGAAAAGTTTTGGATTTAGAAGTGCATTCATATGTCTAATGCCCTATGCAGCTGGGAGTCAGCTTGAGGTATTCTCCCAAGATCATAGATACATGTGGTTTCTACTCGACACTTGGCCCTCCAGGGTGACCTTATGTCACAACAGCATACTTATACCTGATATTCCTGGCCAACTTTTTACCAATTGTGACCTACTTACAGGAAACAGGTTTCCCTTGTGATTGACAAAATAATCTTATTTTAACAAAGTTGAGTTGCATTGAATATCACAAGTCTAAGAAGGACTGATCAGATTTTGGGGTCAGAATGATCCACATACGAGTTATTCTGACCAATTTATTGGCCACAACATGCATCTTGATACAATGTATATCTGGCCTACAGTATAATCCATGGCTCAGTTCAGTGTTTGTTTAAACTGCTGGGTTAAGATTCCCCATGGGTGATTGGACCTGAAACCTAGTGTTATGTGGCCACTTAGATGAATTCTACTATTCACTTTATAACTCAAGAACAGTTTGAGGTGGCACTTCCATATTGCACATTATAATGATTCTGATTTTTGCAATAGGGTGACTTTGACTTCATTCAGAAGGTCATGAGGCAATGTTATTGAACTGTCTTTCTGGATGATAAATCATAACTGTTTGAATGTGGATTTTGATACTGTACTTGATGGTGGTCTTTCTATAAGACTATTATAGTGATAACTGCAGAAAACCTTGATCTTAGTTCCAAGGTCACAAGGTAAGGGAAGTAAAAATTGAATAAAAAACAGTAACCTTCCTTTCTGTGATGAGCATGTGTGCTCACTCCTGCCACAGGAAGCACATAATATCATAGTACATACTTTTGAATGCAAAAATTGTTTAGCCCCCATTTTTTTTTTTTAATTTTATATTTTTTATATGCTGGCAAATATTAGCATGTATGGTATACAGGGGTGTCTGAGCACACGACTGTCACAACCCTCTGTTGTAAATGTCCAATTGGTATTTCAAGCTTTGTTCAATCATAAGTGTATGCACATACTCTTATATGTATACTTGAAAACCATTTTCACCTTCAAATGTAAGTGTATGAACCTCAAAGTACAGAGATATTGTTGGACAGCAAGCTCTTATGTGCCTTTATAGTGGCATTAAGTGCAAGTTTGAATGTTTCCAAATTGCTAACAGATGCCAAAAATGAATAAACTGTTTCTAGAGAGATAGATGTTTGAGAACATGGGTTTACAGGACATTGAGTGCCAAACGGAATGAAGTGTGAAGATCTGAGAGTGAGAAATTATATAGAACTACGTTAAAGGCAGAATAGAAATATGGTGGAGATCATTGTTATTATTTCACTGACAATAATGCCATACTTTGGTCAGAAAGAAACTAAATTTAGCACATGTTCATTAGTATTTCTCGTGCTTTTCTCATTTCTTAGAACATATAGTTCTTGCAACTAGTGTTCAGGCCTGAATTGGCAATTGCTTTTCATGCAGGTTTCATTAAATGTCATTCATTCAAACAAATTAGTCATTGATTGGGACTTTATCACATGCAATTTTCATTCCCAAGTTTTTACAGTTACCACTTATGTGCATTCTGGACAAGATGAATAGGACAAGGTCTGCAGAAATGAGATGTCTGATGCACACTTGCACTGCATCAAAGAATGTGCAGAACACAGGCACGTTGGTCTTTAACAGAGTTGCATGTCCAATAAGTGAGAACTTGAAAGTAAAAGATTACCATCTTGTTTTTACAAGGTAGATGAATAAAGCTGCCATACACGTACATGTAGATGAAGTAGTGCAATCATCATTACACCCATGCAAATGATGACTGAATTACCATACACAGCATTTTGTTACCTGAAACCGTATCATATATATTCTTTTTTCAGGATGTGTTCGACATTATAGTTCTGAAACAGTGGCATAGGTCGCAGTTATCAGTTTTATGTATATTTGGCTGAATACACAACCCAATACACAAAATTCTGGCAGGCGAGAGGTGTGTATTCCCATAAGATTCTATGTTAAAGTGACATTCAATACGTTGATTAGTTTTGCTGCAAAAGTTATCAAGTTGACAAGAGTATTTTAACTACATGTACATACAACTATTTATCACAAGAAATTTGATGTTTCTCGGTAGAGCAGTTTTAAAGTTACATTTAGGTGTAAATTACAATGGAAACTAATGGAAACACACATACGTTGCCCACCTGCCTACAGAGTCCTCTACTGAGAACCCACATGAACCAATTAATCTTGACCTCATGCACCTATTAGATTCCACTCCCAGTGTTTCTGCCAGCAGAGTTGCATAGCTAAGATCTTGCAAGTATGCGCTATGCACATGCATCAATTTATACTATATATCCCAATTAGAAATGATGTGTGTGATGTATTTTAAACCATAACAGGCCTACCTGTGTGTTCCTACAGTCAGAGATGCCAATTTTTCATATATATACAGAAGTCTGTATTTTTGTTGTGCTTTCTGTAGAAAAAATGATGCAGATCTATATTACAAATGGATTAAAACAGTCTTGATATGTTAAATCT
The DNA here is from genome assembly GCA_964020975.1 of Hermodice carunculata. NCBI lineage: Eukaryota > Metazoa > Annelida > Polychaeta > Eunicida > Amphinomidae > Hermodice > Hermodice carunculata. The sequence continues at coordinate 27,272,085 of OZ026615.1, read as the reverse complement.
CAACCCGTTTTTGTATTTTTGCCCAGGAAGCACTGCAGGCATCTCTGATACAGTGCAAGTAAAATGTATGCCAAGAAAAGCATGCTGTATGATACAGTGCCTGTCTTGAAAGACTGCTGCTCTACTGTAACGCCACAGTATGGTCTTACATGCATGGGACATGTGGTCTCTAAAGACATGTAACATATGGGAAGATAGATGCAGTACACAGGTGCAGCCATCTCTTGTGAGAGACTGTAACCTGCTGTTTAAGACCATATTTATCAGATCCCAAGGTCTATCCTAGCTGTCCTATTTTATCTTCATTGAGAAACCACCCACTTCGTGAAAACTTTTTTGGAGCTTCCCAGGGATGATCTCACAAGAAGCGATTACCTTAGAAATCGTGTGGATAGTGTTCTGCCTGGAGAGGGTAGTCTCACATGGCAGGGGTGTCAAGACAGGGATTATTGTAATGCAGTTCAATCCAGCACAATCTCCATGAGGCATGAAAATTAATCACATTATGTATGTAATGCCCATGTGATATCACATTGTAAATTTGTATGTTCTGCTAATGCCTCTTTTAATGTCACTTCTACATTGTCTGTTACCCAGAGATGTCAACATTCAAAATGCCATTTCAGGGACATTTAAGTGAGGACATCAGGGACAGAGCATATTTAACAAAGAATCTGTAAGAAAATAATCAGTTTCAATGTGGGACAAACACCATAAATTTGTCAAAATTTAATGTAATTTTAGGGACATTTCCTGACAATACGGGATATTTGGCATCTGTTGGTGACCTGGGAAAATCAGATTACGTGTGAGTGTCCTTGAGTGATTAGTAAATTGCTGGGTGCACCAACAGATGTCTTGCTTCTTTGGAATGTACCAAATTTTGATAATTTTCAAGAAATTATAGCATCATCTCCAGAACAAGGCAGTCAATGAGACCCTCATGGCTCTAATACAATAGCTGCCTCTTACCTATAGTCATGTGACCTTAATGTGCATGGACTGTGTTACAGGATCTGTAGCAGCTCTTTTCAATGTTGTTTCAATGGGACACTTCTAAGTGGACATACATGTACATGTAGACCTCAATTGTTCAACAGGTTGTACTGTAATTTTTATATATTTTTCAAAGATGTTTGTATAGTTTCGTATCATTCTTTTACTTCTTCTTTGAAACTACTTTTTCAATTTTCATCAAGATGAGCAGGAATGATCCTTGACTTAATCGGTACCAAATTTGTTAACTAATTGATGCTGTTATTATTTCCTGAATTGATTGTTTAACATTAAATAATGATCAACAAGCATATATTTTTGCATGGTTAATAAATGTATACGGAAAGTAGTGTAAAAAGTACATGTAGATGTATGCAGCTTTCTCCAGAACACTTGATCTCATTCTCATCAAACATGCATGCAGGAGATAAACTTCTTTGGGTCTCAGTACAGATTCTTTAATAGCTCACACTTGTGCATTTTTTTTCTTGATTTTTTAAGATTTACATAGTTATTTTTGGTCTAAATTTGACTATTCACTTCATAAATTCAGAACTACTTAAGGTAGGACTTGTGACATTGCACATGATGATGGCCTCCAGAATTTCCAGGTAAAGACAGCACATGGAAAGATGTTAACTTTGTTTCCAGGATCACAGAATAACATCAGTTAATTTGTATTACATATCATTCTTCTGACTATGCACCCTGCATATCACATTGGTTATTATTGTGTTTTCCATTACTGTTGAAATTGGCCAAAAACATTGTAGCAGATCAACATTTGACCACCACCTGCCTTTTGGCTGGTTAAGGGGTACAGGGTTAACCCATGTCATTAAAATCAATATTATTTCACCTTATACACAAAACTATCATCTATGTATGTAATTACCAGACTGTTCATGCAAGGTCAGCTGAGCACAGGTCTGTCAACATCATCTCATTTCTCTAGCCGTGTTTTCCATAATAAAATGAACATGAAACTGGTCACTATTTTTAGCTGTTGGGATTGAAACAACACACACTCTTAGCAATAACTGCATGCATGTACAATTTCCGGAGACATAAGTAGTAAATGCTTTCTGGCTGCCTCACTTTCAAGAATGTACTGTTCAGGGTACAGCACTTTGAAGGGTAAGATTTCTCTCCATACATCCATCTTAATTGTGCAGGTCTGTATCATTTCTTTCTGTCATATAGTATTTCTGTAGGACCTCATTTGTTTATCAAAGGATACTCATTCTTGTCACACAGGTAAACAAATTAACTCTTTCAGTGACAATCATGACAAAAGTCAATCTACTTTAATAAGTCAAACTGGCCTGAATTATCATTAGGATCCCAGATTCGTATTCCTTGTAAAAAGATCTTTTATTCACGTACCAGCATGCCTATAGTTCCAGAGAGGATATCCTAGGTCAACAGCTTTTCTCAGCATGCATTGGATGCAATATACACCCAATGTATGCCGAGAAAAGCTGTTCACTAAGTCCAAAATTTGGCACTGAAAGAGTTAAGTGAAGCCAAATAGTACAGAAGTGTCATGTTTATAAGCCTGCATGTCATCATCAGTACCTCATGCCATTCCTTGAAGGGGAAGACACAGTTAAACATGATCATTGATCTCCAATTCTTATAAAAAAAATGTGACACAACTTGAGCATGTATGGATCACCTTGTTATATATTTCAAAAGTTAAAAAAACAGTAACTGTCTTTTTGCAGGCGTAAAACAAGTGCAGTGAGTGTGGCTTATTGGTTATGTGTAGATAGAAAAAAAAACCCGAGATCAAATTTTGCAAAACTGCAGATAAAAATTCAATTAGCATTGTTTGATTTTTGATGGAGGACGTGCTGCTCATGCAAGATTTATGAATGCATATTTTTATGAAGAAAGGCAAATATGATGTAAAAAGCATCCAGCAGGTGTCAGCCAGTTGGACTAAATGTACTCCTTATGCTTTGCTTGCAATATTAATTGTGATTTGTGTCTGATTCCAGGATAGTATGATACTACAAGAAGGTAATTAGTTTCTATTCCCCATGATGCTTTTATTGTAATTTATGTCCTCATATGCAGTTTTTTTCAATAAAGTGGTGTCCAATTACATGCATGCAACACCTCAAACAGGACTTGATGACAGTTGGTCAAACATGGTCACACTGTGCATCTGAATAACAACTTGGTTTACATTGTAGAAAGGTGACCTTGATCCCATTCTCAAGATTACAGCCAGTGTGCTTTTGTGTGGTGGTTTTAGATTTTTTTTTTGGGGGGGGGGGGGGGAGGTGGAATCAATCAGAATTGGCACGATACATTTTAGTAATACTTTACTTGAGAGAGCAGATGGGTGACCTTGACTTCATGTTCAAAGCCGTAGCTACTGAAAGTATATGTCTGTGCAGTAACTGAAGAAGGATGTTATGAAAATTTGTTATACTGGTCAGACAATGAAACAAAGTCAGACCATGCTTGTGAATGTGGAATGGTGACCTTGACCTCATTTCAAACTTCACACGGTTGTTTAAAGAAATGTTTCTGTATGAGCTGCACCTGAAGGATGTAACAAAGCATCCACAAACATGGTCAGACTATATGCCTAGCAGATTTAATTTAATGTGGCATACAAGTGTCATGGACCTCATTCTCAAGGTCACGGGGCAATGTTTCTTCATGTCATAACTCTGTAAAGATTGCTGAAATTTCATAAAGTGTGGTCAGATCATGCATCTTAGGAAGTCCATTAGTGAATATGCAGATGGGTGACATTGACCATATTTTATGGTCACAATGCTGTACAAAATGAAAATATGTTGGGCAATAATTTGAAAAATGTGATTAAAAACAACTTGTTCAATACATGTACATGTATATGCATATTAATAAGACTTAACTTTGGATTGCCGATGAGTGACCGTTATCGCATTCTCAAGGGCATGGGGATGCTGAATATTGATCTCTTTTTATGTGATAAATTAAATCAAGTTGAATTTGATGAGAGTTGATCAACTTGACTAGAATATGTGTCTGAGTAAGACTTTGCAATTAATACTGCAGCCAGATGACAATTAGCCTGATTTGCAAGGACACATTGCTGCGTGCCACACAGTTACCCAGGAAGAACACAAAAATTGAGAAAAGGTGGTCAACATATCAAACTATACATATATGTATAAGACTTCCTGCAACCATGTGCTGACATTTAAAAGCCCACAGATCATACAGAGTAAATGTGTTTCTATACATTTGCTTGATCAAAATTTGATGAAAATTTATCAGACTTGATCGGAATTTACATTTTAAAATCCTCGCATGGCATTGTGGATAATTGACCATGGCTTCATTGTTATGGTTACAGGTTTGCTCAACAGGATATTGATTGTGTGCTTACTGCCAAGCATTTAAAGTCTTGATCATACTTTGTATTGTAGATGGGGCACCCTGACCTAATTCTTCAGGTCATGGGTCAATTATAGAAAATTCTTTTTCAAGTTTAATACAAAAATATTCGACCAGAATGTGCCTGTCCACTTAAGATTGTGGACCAGTGATCATGATCTCATTTTCAAGTTACAAATCACTTAACAGCAATCTGCTTTTGTGCAGCAACATCAAAAAAAGTTATCAAAGTGGATCAAATTTAGCCAGACCATTTGTCTTAGTGCGACTTCACTTTAAATTGTATATGAGCGACCTAGACCTTATTATCTAGGTCATGGGATGAATTTAAGGAAGTTGGTTCTGCAACATGTATAGATGGAGCATAAGATAGATGCATGTAGGTGTCAGAAAAACAAACCCCTTGGGATTGCAGGCAAATGGAAAGACTTGTCATGGTGATTTTGTCCTGCAACATTGGCTCGAGCCTGACATAAACTTAGCAGAAGCAATTGCTAATTTGTGTGGCCTTATAGTATCAGCTAAATTTGGTATCAGTGCAATCTGAGAAGGGAAGCGAGGTGAAGCAATTGCAATTGCAAGACAGCACACCAGATATTAGCAGAGGATAAATGTGCCAGTCTATAACCTTTTCAAATTAACTGCCAAAGACGCATGCTTGTGGATAAGATCACCGTGTCATGTCATAAACAGGTCCCATTTCAGTGGGGACACTGGACACACAATCACTCATGTCTACTAGCTATCAACATGATAGGAGGCTGAAGAATTGATGTAATTCACTCAAAGTCAAGGGATCCAAGGACAATCCCTCTCTTGGAAAATTATCCCCGAAAGTCAGAAAAGCAAATCAGGCAACTTTGTAAGGAAAACAATAGCTTTACTCAAACTGAATGTGAAAATTATTTCCAGAGACTGCATTCAAGATTAAAATCCAAGCAAGGTCCCAAAAACTACATTATGATAATATTGGCTTGAAATTTGTGATCAGATTTCTTGACAAAAACCTGACAGGTCAAGCTAATTCTGGATGTTCATCTTGCTCAGACAGAATATGAACAAAGCATGACACATCAGGCAGACCTCTGGCAAGTTCAGTGCAAGGAATTTTTGTATGAAGCCATTGTTTATTTCATCATATCAAGAGTGGAAAACGAAACAATCCCAGTTTTTGCTCTAATCATGCACAGAGATGTGTAAGATTCTTCAGGTACTCGGATATGTTAAACTTTGTGCATAAACCTCTTGGTCACAATCCTTTACCAGTTTGACCAGACAGTAAGCCACTGCTCAGTTATCTCAGAGACTCATGAATGGAGAGAGATTTATCTTATAAAACAGAGCAATACAAAAAAACTGATGCAGACAAGCACATGTAATATGAAACTTTAATGTACAAATGCCGTTTACTGTTTAATCTGTGTGCGATAAAAAGAAAGGGTACATGTTTGTTTAATCAATGGAGAGCTCAACCATGTACTTAATATTACTACATGTGCATGGAGTTCATAAAAGGAAATGCGAGTCTTACAATGTAATCGGTGGTAGTTAGTCTGTGGAAAAAGGAAATCAGAAGGCTGTGCTTAAATGGCAGATGAACATAATGTTGGCATGTCATACCTAGCAGCATCCTCTGACAAGAAATAGGCAGATATGTTTGAACTGCCATGAAGGATGGTTTATATTTAACAAAGAATAAGGAAGTAAATGGATCTTATTGGGGGAGATTGCCCAAAATAGGCAAAGTTTCCATGGAAAATCCAAAAACTAAAGCCACAAAATGGAAGACTCCCGCCAAATGGGGAGACTTGACAGGTGTAGCATGTATGGGGATCAAACACTGCTCCCTGTGGCACATGAAATACCAAGCAGATCCACAACAGGGGGCATAATATCTGGGAAATTCATCTACGCTGTTATGATAATCTGACTGATGATTGGCCATGGCCATACATATGTTTAATACCATTTTTTTAAAAGAGTACATCTACTTACATTGGCTTGTTTTCATAAAAAAAATCCCATTTTATAAGTATTGAAAAAAATTTTGGATTTCTTTTTCAGCATTTAATATTTTGTTTTCTACCCATGCTGTACATGTATTTCTGTCTCAGGGTAGAAATACTTAATAACAGTTATGTATGCCTGTCATTCTACATGTAAAATGCTATCATCTATTATCTGCTATCAGTGCATTTCATTGGTGGAGGGACGTACAATGCTTAGCCTTCTGTCCATCCTTCACACAGCTTCGTTGATTAACATTCAATTTGTGTATTTCTCAGAGTAAAAATGAGGAGCTTGAGTGAAAATTTACACGTATCCTTTCTTTCTCAGCATATTTTTTTCTTAAATGGTACAGTGAAAACTCTTTATAAGGACACCATCTGTTCCGATAACTGAATATGTCAGATAAATGAGTCAAATAACAAAGAAAATAAACCTTTTCCTGTGAAAATTTGTGTCTTTATATTCAATATGTTGGATATCTGAGGGTCCGTATAAATGGGGTGTCACTGTATATGGCAGTAATAATCTTCCTATAACTTTAATTTTTAAATTTAAGCACATTGTTTCAAATTTGCTTACATGGATGAATCTGCAGTAGTTACCTGCAGATTAATCATTAAAGTAAGATACAAGCATGCTTAGGTTGTAGGTTGCGTCACAATGTACAAGTGAGCTAATACCATCCCTCTTTGCAAGTCTGCTGATCAGTGGAAAAGTCCCTCCCTACTCCTCCCCCATTTTTCATTGCAGGTTTTTTAGTTGAAACACTACTATGCATATTAGATGTTACTGAGGTCCTTTAGTGTGAAGTTTTTTCTTTTTTTTTCTTTCTTTCTTTTTTTTTCATTTAAGTACACTAACACTAACCAAATGTCCATCAAGTCCATTGGGTGAATATCTATCATGCCTATTACTACTCCTCAAATGAGAAATGTGTGAAATAAATCCTGTAAAATCTGATTAACACTTTGGTTTGTGATTTGTCAATGCACATAATGTGCCCCCATAGGATACCAAGCGTTTTCTTGCCGCATCAGTCTGGTATTAAAAAGTGCAGTTCAGCAGGTCGGCTGCTTGAGGATCAATACACCCAGTCTGCAGGGTGACTGATCATCATCAGCAATTGTTGGTAAAAGATGCTGGTACACAACCAGGCCTGATTAATCCTAACCTATGTAGTAACTTTGATTTTTAATTTGCCAATGTACCCCCAAAGGGTGAAGGTCTGTTGCTTTATGGGGCCTTGCAAATAAATGCTGGCATTTTAAAACAATTGTGGTAATTAAGTGTCCTTTTAGGTCTTAAAATAGGCAGTTTAGGACATTATAACTTGTACATTTGTACTTTGATATATTTAATCTGATTATGTGATGGGTTGAATACCAAAGAGACCATGCATGGTCAGTGCCTTTGAGATGTTGAATGGTCGAACTGTGAGTGTAGAACTTACTTATTCAAAAGGGACGCTTGCAAGTCACTGCATGCAAATCCATGAGTTTTAAAAATACCTAAAGACTTTAGTTTTAAGACTGCCTGGATGAAAAAGGATTAACTGTGATGTTTATGGCTTAATTATACATGCTTGTAATTAATTTGTGCATTTAACATGAAATTAGTAAGGATCATAAGACTTTTAGAAAGGAGATTGTTGAAGTTTTAAAACAAAAAATAAAAACTTAAAAGAATTTGAAAAAAATAATTGTCATTAATTTAAGGAAAATTAAAACCTGGCAAGACCAGTGACGGGGAACCAAACTAGGAGAGAAAGCCAGACCGGTTTCGTATCAAGTGATACTCATCAGTGGCAGTCAGGATCACCGTGTCCCACTGCTTTTATAGGCAGGGATAACGTTGCTAATTGACGTTAGGTCAACGTCATGGTGGTCGTACGTCACGACGCAGACTGAGACTACCAGTCAACTGTTGGATTTAACGAGTTGGGGTGAAATTAATTTAAGGAAACTTGAATGCTATACTCCATCATGCTATCCTGTTCAATATGATGACAGCTACATGTACATGCTGTGTCATAGTAACACTAAGATGGACATTGATCTCGGTTTTTGTATGCATGCAAGTGTCATAGTACATGTAGGGAAATTTGGTGTTAAAGCAATGTTACTGTGGATATGTGCACAGACAGCCAGCTGCCACCAGGGAAGCAACACTATGGTTGTGGATTATAATTCATGCAGACAGATCACCTATTGTGTGCACTATATGCAGGTGCATGTAACTATGCTGATGTGTTTTGTTTCATATATGCTGCCTTGGGCTATTCAGGACTGATACTTGTCACTCAACCCAAATATGTTGTGAATATAAATACATGTACAATGTAGTTCATTGTTGTTATGAGAAAGGATTGACTAGTGTGCATGTGAAATGAATTTGCCTCCATACATGTATGTATAGCAAACAATATGTTATCAATGGATTTCTGAGTCATACTTTCAGAAATCAGCATCCCCAGCACTTTTGCCCACATGTGCTGTTTTGCTAAATATCTTGTCATTCTAGTGGTATTCATTTATGCACTTGTCTGACACCAAAATGGCTTTTTCGGACAAAGAAGAACTATTCGCAGAAAACGGAAGCCATGCTAATTCCCTGGAAAATAAATCTCCAAGCCATCCACCGATTAGATTTCAAGGTTATGTTCTGGATAATGTATCCAAACATAAAGATCTTGGTGTCACCCTGTGCTGAGACCTACAATGGAATGACCTTATGACCTTATGTCAGAAATTGTAACGGAAGTCCAGTAAATTTATTATCATGAAAACCTTGCAGTTTTCTTTGGACCGCCAAACCTTTGAAACACTATATATACACAGTCAACCCTCCCTATACCAAATGCCCTTGGGACTGGAAAAAAGTGTTCAGTATAGTGAGGTGTTCAGTATAGGGAGGTTTGATAGCATTGAAAGTATATATTTGGGACCGAGAAATGTGTTCAGTATAGAGAGGTGTTCGGTTAGAGAGGTTTTACTATATATATTTATATATATATATATATATATATATATATATATATATATATATATATATTATATATATATATTGTTTATCCGCCTGTATGAGGAAGTTGCTTGGCAAACTCTGGCCAAATGTAGAGAGTTGGATAAATTAACTTTAATGTATATAATGTATAAAATGGTTAACAAGCTTCTACCAGAGCTGCTTTGCTCTTACTACTGAAACATCATCCTTTAATAGTTTCTCTTGAAACCTGAAACTCAGCCTCACTTCACAGTAATAAAATCCAAATTATACAAACCGATATCTCGATCAACTAAATTTCCCCAATTGTTTAATTCAGGCTGTAGATTTATAGATATATCCAGCACACATGTCTCCACTTGGGAGCCAGTCTTTTAAAATCGCATTTATTGAAAATTGGGATCAAAGAAGTGCCTGCTTTTTTCTGTGGCTCATCTAATGAAGATACATTCCATTTTTTCTTCTCTTGTCCCAAATATAAAACCAATCGCCTACTACTACATACTAAAGTTGTCCATCTTGCTCCCTTTACCCTCCAAACCCTGTTATATGGTTCACCCGAATGTTCTTTTCTGGTAAACAGTGACATTTTTTTTCAGCTGTCCATGAATTTATATCTGCTACAAATTGCTTTAATTCTGTTGGCATTGGTTAGGTATGCAGAGTTCCATACATGTATCCAACTAGGCCTGTAATGAATTTTATTTGTTCTACTTTAAATTCTGATAACAGGCATCTTTTAACATGCTATCCTTGCTGCTTGTATATCCACTGCAAAATACATGCTATCAGTTAGGTAATACTACCCAAATCTATGCCTGACTCTCTGTCTTGCCTATGTCCACGTCTTCTTTGTGTGTTGCTGTGTGTCTTGTCTGTCCTGTGCACACCATCATCTTCTTAACAAGAGGGATTTACATAGGGCAATGCATTTTTCCCGATTTGGAACTTACACTGGTTGAATATATGTGCATGTACTTTGGAATTCTTAAATAAAATATGTTTAAATCAAAATAGAACAAAAAATTCACTAAAACATATAGAGTCTGACAGCAGAATGCACAATTGTTCATGTGTACTACATACATGTATGTATCAGAAAAGTATCTTCCCTGTAGGGCATGCAGGTTTCCTACAGATAAGGTGTAAGTTCCAAAACAATTTTTGTTTCTTTTTCCCCCCAAATGCTAGATCTACCTTTTGGTGAAGCTTCATCTTCAAACCATTTTCTTCTATCTTTTTATGTTTTGTTTTACTGAAATAAAAGTTTTTAAAAAAAACAATACTAATCCTTGATGCTTTGGCATTGGCCTTGTTTAAATTTTTAATTCGCTTTATACTGGTAGATGTATCTCTATGTGTGTTTTGACATTATAAGCTTGATGAGGCCAAATATGTCAGGGCCTATTTAATATTTCTTTGTTTTTATGCGCCTTAACTGTTCCCATGGACACACATTTGTCGTGTGCTTGAATATAAATGTAGATACCTTACCCTGATATCTTGTCATGTCTTCAACCATCCATCATTGTACTTTGGTATCATCACAAAAACCTGAGATTGTTTCCATGACATTTTTAAAATTATGCTTTAAGTTAAAGGCAATCTTCACTTACATGTATATTGTTGATCTATTTTTATTTCATATCAAAGTCAATTATATTTTGAAAATATATAAGCTTTATCTTCTTGTTATATGGTGTCACATATCCAACAATTCATGACCAGGTTTTGAAAGACAGACAATTTGAATAGTTTATGCATTTATCATGGGCTTGGAGTCATTCTGGGTAGCACGACATTGTTTCTTTGAGGCAAAAACTTTTTATTGAAGGCCAATTCAATTTTTACGAGAAAAACTCATTAATTCCATACCATTTCTACACTTAATTTTACACATGGTACATTGTAGCAGTTTGCTTGCATGCCATGTTTCATGCTTTAGTCTGATACTCTGTTTCAAGCAAGCACATGTACACAAAAGGCACGTTCTAGGGAGCTATATATAGATACATGTACTATACGACCAGGATTAATTTGGTTCATGCATGCCCAAGTGATATTTTATATGTTTACGCTCATGCAAAGTCTTCTTATACCCTGTTCTAATAGTCAGTGACAGATTAGCATGCACAGATGATGAAATAAAAAAGATGGGAAGATCGTGCATATACATGTACATGTACGTGCAGCAACTCATGGTTGTTTATACCAGTATGCTGAAGGTGACAGTGAAAGTTATTGAAATAAAAAGAATGAAACTGCATTGTCATTATTGACATGAACTGCAGGTATGAAAACAATCACTGTACCTCCTAACAGAATTTAGGGGTGCACAATGTGTACATGTATCCTGTTTTTAGCTTGTCTGACTGTCAGTCCAACTGTCGGTATCAGCTGTAGCAGAACTCTTGCAAGCAAAATTTCTCATGATTCACAGGCCACATAAAATTTACATTTACCTTCATCATGCCTTAATATATTTTCTTGACTTATTTTCATTGTGGTGACGTTGATCTCATTTTCTAGGTCACAGGACCCATATATGTGCAGAGTATGGGTCGTCTAGCCAGAATGTCAGCAAAACTGTTCTAGTGCAAGACAGCAGAAAGGTGTATAGTAGGTCTGAAATGGCCCTTGATTGAGAGATCATCCGCAGTAAAATAAGAATCCAGTTGCCACATACTTTGGGAAACTTCAGTTAACTCATTCAGTGCCACATCTGGACAGTTGACAGCTTTACTCAGTGCTCTGTGGGTGCATGCAAAGGAAAGCTGTTGACCTAGAGTGTCATATTTCATTTAACTACAAGCATGCTGACACTTTTATTGAAGGTCTTCTTACAAAGAACATGAATCTATCACCCTTATTATATGATTACAGAGCAGTTTGTTTTAAGTAGTTTAACTTTAGTTACAGTAGGCACTGAAAAAATTTCCAAGTGCAGGGCAAAGTGAGAAGGCTCTGGTTTCCTCTACAGCCAGCTTATGTTTAACCCTCTAGGGACAGAATCAACTGCTTTACCTGGCACACTGTCAGGGCACAACACACCTACAACGCAGCTTGCCATAGCCCGAAGGGCTGCCAGCTTTGGGTGGTAGTCAGAACTTGCAGATTAGTTGAACACATCCAGATTAAATAATGAAAAATTGAAGATGGAATTAGTTTTCATATTATTTAAGCAGGCATGTACTTTGGCCAAGCTGATAAATACATTTTAAGATTCTTTGAATATTGGCAAGGAGTTTTGTGTAGTAAATTGATTTATTCTTTTTTCCTCCATTTTTAGTCAGGAATGGGATATTTGCTTTTCATATCCTTTTACATAGCACAAATCCATGATAGCCTTTTTTCCATATGTTTGAAGTAATTTAAATTATCCCCATTTATAGATTTTCTAGTATATTGTAGATAGCTGCCCAAAATTCTTTCCTTGATTCTAGTTTTCACCAGAAAAATTCAAACAAATGCTTATTTTTCAGGTTCGGATTCCTGAGTAAACTTAATTTCTACTTTTCCTGCCCAAGATAATGTTCATCACAAGTACTAATTTTGTTCTGATATGCATTGCTGAATTGCTATGTGCTTTACAACCACTCCCCTAAAAATGACATACTCAACTGCTCGCTCTAAGCCAGCTATTAGCTGACTATGCCGACACTGGTCCCTTTTGTGAGTGTGTTTCAACATAGTGCTAAACATCATGCTAAATGAATGCATGTGCAATGACTTCACTTGAAAAAAAAAGAAGATGGTTAAAAGAAAGTAGCCTTCTTTTAAAAGAAAGTAGCCTTCTTAATTCTATTTGCAAAAGCCCTTCCTTGGTAAAACTAATGCAGGAGCTGTTACGCATAGCAACTGCTTTGATGCTATAGAGCTGCTACATGTAAATGTATGCAGCTGCTATATAGCAAATTTCAAATGCAAACTTGAGGTAAGCTGATGAATGGCAGTTCATGTATGTACATGCATGTATTTATTCTACAGGTAAGTTTGAGGGTGAATTATTACTTTCTAGAGAAAATTTTAAAAGTAGTAACTCTTTGTAGATCACATGACCTAAACATTGTTACAAGTCAATTGTGATGTGCCTGCATCAGTGACGTACGTGATGCATTGACAAAGACAAAATCAAATGTGCGTGAGCGATCTTTGATTATACACCGTAGACATAGAATAAACACGGCACAACAGGTCCGCATTGAAGGCAGTCCTCAAGCATTTTTTTTTGTGATAGCTATATCATTTTCTCCATGTTCTTTGTACATACCATATCATATATTAAGGAACAAACTTGGTATATGATATCATACATATAATTTTCTGCCTAGGTGGTGCATCCTTTCAACAAGTGCAACCACTTTTGCAACTGTTTGCCCCACTTGATGTTATATTGTATAGGCCCTATGTGTGGCATTAAAAAATACTGTGGTGGGGGACGTAGATCCTTTGGATCACTGTGCACTTGTTTACATTTAAAAAGAAAATATTTGTTTTACTTCCCTGTTTACATGTATAAGCAGATCTGCTAATACCCTATAACAGTGATCTCCTTCTTATAAGGCCACCCAAAATGCCGTCAAAAAGTGGCTCCATTGGGGTTGTCTTCAGATAATCACTTTTAAATTCAGCATGTGTAGATATGTAACACACCAGATCGGATAATGTTCAGGCAGAGACAACAAGATGATGGCACTTTGTGATGACCAGTTGTTTCCATTGAATGTTGTGAGACAACTGAAAAACACACACACAAAAAAACCCCCAACTTTTCACTTTGCTTCAGTTTTTATAACATTTTCACTCCACTGAATTTTTTTTTGTAAGAAATCTACTGCAGTATTCACTGTATAATGTACATGTAAATGCTTCAAGTCTTACATTATTTTTTTAGTTTCTTGTTTTGCTTTGTACATTTTTGTCTCGCCACCATAAGCTGTTTGCGAGACTAAGCACACACTCTCCACACATCAACAAAAACTTCGGAGTGGCATCATTTCACTTACTACACTGGGTAGGGTTTTCATACATGGGTAAACAATTTATAGTAAAGGTCACTCCAGATTTGTACCATCACTTTAACACTTCATTGGTAACATCAGGCTTGAATCAACAGTGCAGAAAAACTTCAGCTGAATAATGCTGGTGAAGATTTTTATGTCCCCTGGGCATGGCTTTGGTTTAAAATGCCAATTTCAAATTTTATATATTTTAAAATCAGAATTTCACACTTTGCTTATTAACCCCTGTGGAGGCATAGGAACCAGACGATCCAAACTATTCCAGCTTTCTTTTTTTTTGATTGGAAAAATAAAGTTTGTGGCAATAAATGTTTGGATTCATTGTGATTTAAATAATTATTGGTCCGCCTTTGACTGTTTTAAGTTCAGTCCTCACTTGCTTTCTGCCCCGGGATATTCTTGTATGCTCTGGGGGCCTATGCACGGGAAGAGTAAGACCTTTTGGTCCCACCAAAGAGTAAACATCACGACTTGCTCTATGGTGCCACAACTTGACAATCTTGTGAAGCTTTCCATTGTTCCTGGTGTAAACTGCAGATGGGTCTTGCTAACCTCTAACCTTAGGGTGGCAGTTAAATGCCACATTGCCATAATGTACAAACAAGCAATGCAGGTGTCTGTGAGGTTGGGCCAGCAGCCAGCATGAATGAGATCAGAGATATGGCCATTGCCACCATAGGCGTGAAGTCATTAAGCACTAATACACAGAGGGCAATGGGATTAGCACGACTACTGTGTGCCAAGTCTACATGTATATCAACTGGTGCTTAAACATGCACCAATAATTGTGGGCCATTGGTTTATGTGTCACACCCATACGTGCAGAGCCATATCATGGGCTGATAGGTTGAAAATACCACCAAAGTGAGATAAATAATAGGCACCGGACATCAAATTATATAATAATACACCTAAGGTTAAATTAGTTCCTTCTGTTATCAGTGGGTACTTTGTATCCATTAAAATTATTGTCAAATTATATAATACAACACCTAAGTTCAAATTAGTTCCTTCTATTGTCAGTGGGTATTTTGTATCCATTACAGTTATTATAAACTATCTCAGGTCAGTTACATCATAAAGTTACATTACATAACATATACACTGTATCATATTATTGTAGAGATTTATCCTATGGAACACTGGTATAACTTGGTCATTACACTGAGCTTAATGTTCACTTCATTGTCTTCACATCCATTTTACCCACAGCAGACCCAGCTCTATACCCTCTCTTAATCCATGCATGGTGACCTTGCCAGTTGCCTGACTGCTTTGGAAATCGGAAAAGGTTTGAGTGAACTTTCATTGTTGCTGCAGCCAGCAGCAACACAGCAACCCATCTTCCGCATTCAGATTCAGAGATGAAAATGCACATTTTCAATGCTGCTTGAGACAAACAGGTGACACCTCAACAGCTAGTACTCCATGTGCTTGCTGTGCTGACTATCTTCTTACTTGGAAATGTGTTGTGTTTGTGACAACACTCCACAGTCACCTTAGCTTGGAGGTGTCAGAAAAAAATTGAAACCCACAATTTGACTAGATCAATGTCACAAAACGTAAAAAGGCAAATAAAAGTACTATTTTGGTACCAAAAGGGTCAAAAGGTTGTTGATATGAATAGAAAAACACATTTGCCTTCCATATACATGTATGCCTACATGTAGAAACTGGGCTTTAATCATGAGAACCTTTAAGTGTATTTAAAAAAAATGAACTAAAATTGTAGACAAGCCCTACCAGAATAATATGCCCTAGGTTAACAGCTTTTCTTGAGGCAGGTCAGGTGCTTAGAACATCAGCAACTTGTGGCTTTAATTCAAAGGCAAAGGGTCAAGAAAGCTACTCTTTCTGTATTGTATTTATATACTCAATAGTAAGCAGGAGAAACCATAAGATGTGGAATTCATAAGACTAAACCAAAGAGTTTATGACAATTCCTTCAAAGCCCAGACAGGGCCATTATGGTGAGCAAATTATAACCACACATTAACTGTTAAGCAAGTATATGATCATGGGAGCATTATCCAACCTTGTTTTTTCATGTTTTTTTTTCTTCACAAATCCAGAGAAAAACTGCAAATAGTGAAGGATGCAAGCTAGAGCTACAGCTTTCCTTGTAAAGTGTCCCTATATGTACACCACACCCACTACACTCACAACAATAATGAAATACATGGACATTCTCATTGGTACTGGCACAGGAACACTGGGAGGGGTCAACAAGTCCTTCTAACAAAATCACCTCTCAGACTACTGCATCTCACTCAAAGCCAAGCATACACTTACAATGGCTAACTTTCTGTCTCCAATATAAGACAGTTCATTCAGTTGATTGACTTTTGATTTCTGATTTAACTTAGATTTGGATTCTTGCAGAATTTTGACTCTCCTAGAATAACTAGATTATTCATTCTATTGCTTGATAATTGAACGGGAAAAAAAGGAAGACATGAAATATTCATTTCTTGCAAGAATTTTAGGGAAGGTGCTACATGATCTAATTCTTTGACTAGGATTTGGTTCTAAATTTCCCGAATATTGCAAGGCATTGTCATGTTTGATCTTGTAACAAACACTCAACTTTGCACTTTTCCAATCTGACTTCTTCATAAATAAGATCATGATGTACCTTTAGTAGCACCTGATACAAGGCATGCTACAGCCAGTTGTACAATTTCCAGCTGCTCTGATTAGTTTGCTCTGTAACTATCCCATATACTTTCTACTGAATAAAAATTATAGAAATTTCAAAAGGTTTACCATTTTCACACATTTGTCAATTATACTGTTGATAAGACTAGACCAAGCTAGATCTAATTATTAAATCTAAATGCTTATGTTTTGGTACATTTTCCAGAGTTTTATCCTTAAAGACCATCTGAGGTTATCTGAAAGTTTTCATTTCTTAGAAATATTGAACCGGTGGTTTTTGTTTTGTTTGGACTAAAAGCACATGTAACTAGGCATTTTTGTGAGCAGCTCTCCATTTTCTGTAGGTCCACATTGAGGCTATTGGTTGCAAAAATGCATTATCTACATGTACATTAGATATCACTTTAGACCACTCTAACATCTCTATTTTGGTCTAGGGCATCACGGAAATTATGATACAAATATATGAGTTGATTCACAGTACTGTCACTAGGTATATACCCAGCCTGACACTTGATGAGCTATGAGAATATTGTCCTGAAATTAACTGAATACATGTACATGTTTGAATATTACTGCTTCAAAGGCCTTATACTGACACAACTCAGTGAACATATACAATAGTTACTGCAGAGACTGGCACATATTGCTTGAAAACTGGAACAACATTAGTCTTTTACATGTACCATTCTGACAGGAAATTTTAGCTCAGCTGACTGACAAGTCAGATGAGCTTATGTGATGGTTAGGCATCCGTCTCCCGTCTGCATCTACAATTCACATTTTTGACTTCTTCTCCAAAAGCCCAGCCCAGATTTGCCTCAAACTAAGTGGGAATGTACCTTGGGTGGGTCTCCACCAAGTTTGTTCACATGGTCATGCTTCAATGATTTTTTTTTTTTTTTTTTTTTTTTTTTTTTTTTTTTTTTTTTTTCTTCTATTTGGAAAATCTTTAAAAAATAGTTTTAATTGGAAAATTTGACATGGGAATTTCTTGTAATGGTTATAACTTAAATAATTTTGGCCAGCTTTGTGCCAGACTTTAGAGATGTACCTTTGATAAGTGTCTACATATTTTGTCCTATCCCAAGTTCCCAGAACCACAAGTGTGATGAATCTCTAGGTCAGCTGAGCAGGGGCTGTTCACACAGCCCTGTTGTTGGGAAAGATTAAGACTGTGTGCCACCTGGTTTTCTCTTTTCACTGGTTATCATGATTATTAATTGAATTCTCAAGTTTTCTGTCATGATTTTCTTCAGCTAGCCTCAAATCATCAATGTGCATGTATTTACTGTGAAATTGTCTGAAATGTGGCCAGAGATGCTGTCTTCCTTGCCCATTTTAGTAAAAGTTCTGCTATCCATTTTTTCACAGGGAAGAAAATTAGTGTATGATGGTGCATCATTTGAACTCACAGTCATGTCCTTATTTGGCATTGCTTTCCTGGCACCATGCAGCCAGGAGGGTATCAGTCCACTTTGTACACATGCTCTCACTATCACTGGACTCAAAAACATGCTTCCCAATTACTCTCTGACACTCTGCTTTTGAATATATCATGATTGGTTTACCATAGTCCCAAATTTATCTATTGTAAGTTGAAGATTTTTTGCATCAAAAAAAGGAAATTGGCACTTACAGGGTAGTTTGCTAAATGGAGTAAGAACATTTGTACATCAACCAAAAGTTGGAATATTTCATATTATTTGGTCTAGACATGATGTATTTTCAGTAATTCTGGCTGAGGCTGATCAATATGTATTGTTAAAAATAATGGCACAAAAATTTACGAAATTTTTACTGTGGTTTGTATTAGGATCTGCATTAAGATTCCCTGCTATAATAATGTTATGCACGTCTGTGTCCTTAAGCTTATCAATAGATGCTTACAAATCGCCCAAAAAGACATTAATGCACTTGGGGGGTTGGTAGATGACTGCCACAAGAAACTTATTATTATGTAAACATACCTCAACCCAAGGCATTTCTAATTTAGCATCTTCAAGATCACTGTGCTGTTTGATATGACTTATGACCATGATGTGTACAAAACCAAATATCCACTGGCACCAGTAGTTTTGTTGTGGTTAAGGATTGGGTGAAAGCCAGGGATATCTAAGTTGGCATGGAAATTAGCATTGGATAAGTTTTTGACGGTGCAATTATGTCAAAGAAATCAGCTTATAATGTTTTAATACAGCACAGTTTATCTGGATAAAATACTGCTGTTTGCTTGACAAATTGGTAAGTCAACACTTGGATCTACTGGGCTTGGATAATAGGCTGTACATCACTCAAAATCAGTTAAAGTATTAAAGTAGTACAAAGTATGGAGTGAATGGCATCATCAATCCCTCTATGCACCAAATAACAGTACAGCTGATAATGAAAATTCCTTTCAGAATAACTATAATGGTCACTCGTACATGAATAACTAATAAGGACTAATAAGGACTTCAAGGAGTATGATGAATAAAATGGAATACATTGTCAACATAGCAAACCAGACTGTAATATTAGTATCATACATGTATATGGTGTTCCAAAGTTACCGTGGCCCAATATGGCAAGCCACTTTAAAATTTATTCAGATTTATGGATATCCAGGATATCCAAAGTTGAATTTTGAATATCCAAAATTCAATTTTGGATATCCATAAATCTAATAAAGTGTTGTAATGGCTTGCCATAGCCTAATACCAAGAAATAATGGCACATCCACACTGGTGACCCAAATCATTTACCAGAGAGAGAGAGAGAGAGAGAGAGAGAGAGAGAGAGAGAGAGAGAGAGAGAGAGAGAGAGACCACCATTACCAAATTTGGTATAACCTTACAAGTATTTATATACAAGTAGTTGTGAAACATGGCAAATTTGATCAAGTATAAATTGCTAACTACATGTATGCTGGAAGGTAGGTATGGGCAGAAGGAAGCTGTACACTGTTCACTATGCTTTTTGAATTAGTGACTATACCGCTTGTCATATTGTATTATGAGATCAAATCTCACTGGCAGGTATGTGCACTTATGAAAAATAATGTTTATTTCTGTAAGGTTTTAGGCTAGAAGTAATTGATAGTAGAATAGCTGGTGTTAAAATCAACATAATACTTAGACACATACACTATTGTGTGCATGATATGTAAGATTGTATCTGTGGTAAAACTAAAGCTGAGCATAGAGTATGATTTGCAGATAGTAGTGACTAATATTTAGTATTTAACCATGAGGAGTTAATGTGAAAGTAGTCCTGCATGTGTTATTGACATGTATGATCATGTGATGCATTTACATGTATCATGAGATGGATACAATGATCAAATCATTAATACAATCAGAAATTTGAAGCCACAGTGAATAGCAATTTATACAGATAATGTGTATCAATGCTAAAACTGGGCAAAATCAAGAGGCACAAACAATAATACATGTAATGGGTCAATTACAAGGCACAGGTTAATATTATACATGTAGTGGTAGTTAATTGACAGCAAGGTCCAAGCAAAAGTACACATCATACACTGTCAAGGTTACAGATGAAATATTCCTATGACTCGTAGAAATGTAATTAATACATCATGTATATATATATATATATATATATATATATTAATATATACACTCAGGATCTTCTTCCTTTGCATGGATTACAACATCAGGGTATACATGTATAGCATTCAACTTATTATGCTTAAGCCTTAAGTTATACACCAGGGGGCATGACTGCATAACATGAGCTTCATCCTGAATCTCCACACACATACGCAATCTTTGCTGTCACAAAGTATTGTCCACCCAGCTACATGTATATAGATGATTATAAAGCAGAATTTCTTGGATATATTTACTACAGTGAAACCTGTGTTGAGAGACCACGTTGATGATAGACCACCTGCCTTTTCAGACCCTTTTTACTATGTCCCTTTTGCTTTGTTTCCCATGTTATTGTACCTGTATTGAGAGACCACCTTCTTTATGCGACCACTTTTTGGGTCGCCCAAGTGGTTGTCTCTCAAAACAGGTCTCACTGTATTTTTACCACCACTAGTGTGTGTCAAATCAAGTGCAAACCAAAGGATCACCCCTCATGCCTTGTCTTGCTTAAAAGGATCGATAGGCCACTAGGAAGGTGTGCTGAATGAAGAAAATATAATATTTGAATAATTATGATAATGGCATACATGTATAAGAATAACTTTGCAGTAAGACTGAATCAAGAAGCCTTAGTTAAGACATAGCAAGGCCAGTGGCAAACAAAGGCTTGGGAATAGGAAAAAAATATGACCGGTTTCACTCATAGGCTGAGCTCGTCAGGAAGTACCTGAAACACTGTTGAAAGACGCTGCCTTTATATACATGTACATGTAGTGAGGGATGACGTTGTCCAGGAACGTCATACAACATACCATAGTTTATGACATTAGTGCATCTGGCTGATCTACCAGCCTAACTGCAAAAGGGCATGTTATTAAATGACGGGACTTACATTTTTTTTTCACTTCATAATAGATTATACATACCCTATATGGGTGACGATGTGGGTTAGGTAACTATATGTATGTGCCATCCAAACTCATTGGTGACTCACTGACTGGAACAAAAGTCTGCTGTCAATGTGAATTGAGAACAATTATAATTTCTAGCCTTACTTGGTTTGGTACTTAGTATTGGCCCTAATTATGAAATGAATTAATGTACTTTACAGCTAGTGTTTTCTAAAGCCAACCCCATTGGGTGTGGCTGGATATCATTCATGATGGTAGATAGACACTGGACGAAAAAATTAGCATAATACAAAGCAAAGGTGCCTATAGCTAAGGTGGCTCTCACACCAGTGGCTATAAATAGCCTTAATGAGAGTATCCTGGCCAGTACTTATTTATGTATCATGATTTGTATAATTTGTTTTACGCATGGTCAAATAAAAGAATTTGAGTTTTGAGTCTACTGGTGACATTGAGGCCGAACGGTTCAGTTGTGCACAATTGGTGACTCCAAAAGTTCATAACCTTTTTATGCCCCCCTTCGAAGAAGGTGGGGCATATAGCGTTGCACATGTCGGTCGGTCGGTCGGTCTGTCCGTCGGTCGGTCCGTCGGTCGGTCCGTCGGTCGGTAGACTGTGGTTTCCACACAATAACTCAAGAAGTTTTTGAGCTAGGACTTTGATACTGTATAAGTGTATCATTTTAGTTAAAAGCTAGGCGAAGTTTGAAGATGGGTGACCTTGACCTAATTTCCAAGGTCACAGTGGTACCTGAGTTAAATTTAGTTTCCGCACAATAACTGAAGAGGTTTTTCAGCTAGGACTTTTATATTGCACAGGATAATAGTCCATATTTAGAGCTAGGTAAAGATTGAAGATGGATGACCTTGACCTCTTTTTAAAGGTCACAGAGCCACTTTACTGAATATGGTTTCATGCTTTCTGCATGATAACTTATACCTTGGAGCTAGAACTTTTATATTGCACAGGTTTATGGTTCTCTGTAAGGGCTAGCTTGATTTTGAAGATGGGTGACCTTGACCCAGTTTTCAGGGTCACAGAGAGATTGTAGTTAAACTGTGGTTTCCGCACAATAACTCAAGAAGTTTTTCAGCTAGGACTTTGATACTGTACAGGTGTATCATTCTAATCAAGAGCTAGGTGAAGTTTGAAGATGGATTACCTTGACCTAATTTCTAAGGTCACAGTGGTACCTGAATTAACTTTGGTTTCGGCACAATAACTGAAGAGGTTTTTAAGCTAGGACTTTTATATTGCACAGGATAATAGTCCATATTTGGGGCTGGGCGAAGTTTGAAGATTGATGACCTTGACCTCATTTTAAAGGTCACAGAGCCACTTTACTGAATATGGTTTCTTGCTTCCTGTGGTTTCTGTACAATAACACAAGAAGTTTTTAAGTTAGGACTGGGATACTTTACAGGTCTATAGTTCATGCTAAGGGCTAGAAGAAGTTTAAAGTTTGGTGACCTTGATTTAATTTCCAAGGTCACGTTTGTACCTGAGATGAAATTAGGTTTCCACATGATAACTGAAGAGGTTTTAAACTAGGACTTTTATATTCCACTGGATAATTGTCCGTATTCAGGTCTAGGTCAAGTTTGAAGATGGGTGACTTTGACCTAATTTCAAAGGTCACAGCCATTTGGTTGAATACTGTTTCTGCATGATAACTTGCATTTTAGAGGTAGCACTTTTATATTGCACAGCTTTATGGTTGCCTATAAGGGCTAGTTTGAGTTTGTAGATGGGTGACCTTGACCCAGTTTTGAGGGTCACACACAGACAGACTTCCTTTTTTTTGCACAATAACTGAAGAAGGTCAAGTGAAAATGAGTGACCTTGCCATAATTTCCAAGGTCATAAAGCCACTTTGCTGAATATGGTTTCTAAATGATGACTAATTTTTCGGCTATAACTTTTATATTGTCCAGGTTTTTAGTCGTTTTTTAAGGGCTAGGTTAAAGTATAAAGATATGTGACATTGATGTATGATCAACCTTCACTAACTTTGTAAGGTCACGAGTGCCCCTTCTACCACTATCAATAGGGTAGCGAGGGCAAGGGTAATGAGGGAGGGGGGCATCTATGTTTTACAAACATATCTTGTTATATTTGATCGTACAAAACTTCAAAGTCAAATATGCAAAACTATATTATCCCTGTGGACATATAACTTTATGCTAGGTTGTCAATTGACAACAAATACATATCCCAAATCACCAAATATACAATACAATAACAGTTGGGTGCATCTTTGTGATACATTGTGTGAACACTTTATGAGGAATAATTTGAATATGGAATCATCATGCTTCAGATAAGGGGAACCTTTAGTGTCATCAGCACTGAAAGAGTGCATGTGCTTATTCACAGGCAGGGGTATGCAAGTTGTGCATGGCTTCTTGTGCATTTTGTAGTTTCTGTACAACACAATTTAAGCTAATATATCAGCTTTCATATTTACTTCTGAACTTAAACATTGGCTTCATTTTGTCAAGCAGTGCAATGCTATCAGATGTTGGTATGATTTTGAAGGTTATAAAAATGTACATCTACAATGCAAAAAAAGTGAGTTTTGTACACAAGAACTGTTTAACCATGCACCAAGGTGTATTAATTAGTACATGTACATGTAGGCTAACCAGTCTGCGGTCATTCTAATAAAAACAGTAAATTGCGCCTCAAAGTAAATACCACAGGCACTATGTGGCTTAGGGTAGTCTGACTGCAGCAGTGGTAGTCTGAACACAGCAATGGTAGTATGACCGCAGCAGTGGTACATGTAGTCTGACTGTAGCAATGGTAGTCTGACTGCAGCAGTGGTAGTCTGACTGGACAAGCAATGGTAGTATGACCACAGCAATGGTAGTCTGACTGCAGCAATGGTAGTCTGACCACAGCAGTAGTAGTCTGACCATACAATGTACCAATGGTAGTCTGACCATACCAATGGTAGTCTGACTGCAGCAATGGTAGCACATGTACATGTAGTTGACTGAAGCAGTGCTGCAATGTTGGTCTGAGAATTAAATGCAGCATACACGCGTCTCATGTCTGGCTCTGTGTACATGTACATGTTGGTGGAGAAGCTAAAAGATATCAAAACAAATTTAACTTTCTGTAGACTGAACTTAGAGAAAATCTGTTAGCTGATAGCATGCTATTCTTTATGACAAAAAGAAACATGACATTTACAATATCAGATATTTGCTGCTACTTTTTAAAAGGAAATTAAAGGATGCTTTGTGTAACCCTAGATCAATATTGTGGTGCAGGAAATCACTATTAAGCCCATATAAATATGTCAATATAAATTGAGCAAAGCTAATTATAAATAGGCAGGTGAATATATGTTTGAAAAATAATACTTATAAGTAAATGAATGAACAAATTGAATTAAATTAAATTAAAATGCCATGAATTTGTGCAGAGATATTGTGAAAATTATTTGTGTTGAGAAAATCACGAGCTTAGACTAGATTGACTGGTTATTAGGGGCAGAGGTATTTGTTCAACTAGTTTTGATGATTAGTTCATCAGGAACTGTTAGGAATATTACACAGGCCCTTATATACCATTACAAGCTTTCACATGTTGTTTGAAAAATTCTTGATCTGGTCTGCATTTTCTGTACACCAGTAAGAAATCATATAATTAACTTAATTTCCTTTTTTGGCACATTGATGAAAAGAGAAAATTTGAATGTATTTGGGGATTTGTTTTTATACATAAGAAGATACTCTTTTCAAGCTAATTATAAAAGAAAATAAGCTAAGTTTCATTTCGAGTTCTGAGAGAGAGAGAGAGAGAGAGAGAGAGAGAGAGAGAGAGAGAGAGAGAGAGAGAGAGAGAGAGAGAGAGAGAGAGAGAGAGAGAGAGAGAGAGAGAGAGAGAGAGAGAGAGAGAGAGACGTGTTAACTCGACTACCCAGCAGAGTATAGACTTGCATGGAGATTGGGTCTGCTTCGAGAGGCTAAGACCTAGAAAGAAAGTTATACAAGCACCTGTCAATGCCTGTGCCTACAGCTAATAAGCCATGGTTAGTGGAATTGAAATACCTGCATTGGACAATCTTCTATTCTGGTAGACTACATGTAGATGGCACACTGCCACCTTCAAGTCACTTAAACATTCACAAAAGCTCCTTTTTTTTTTAACTCAGGTGTAGGGTACTGGGTACATGGTTTTCTATGTTACACAGATTATTTCTGAAAAGGTTTGTGAATATTTCGTGTGTTCCCAGAGTTCTGTGTATCACAGTGTAGGTCATGTTTCTTTCACATGTTTTCCCAGTCATCAGCTAATGCACCGTGTGAATTCCACAAGCAAGCCACCAGCTCTCTGTCACAGATGCTGGTGCTATTATATGAAGCAAGGCACATTACTTTTGCAAATTGGGGAAACTCATCTCCTGTTTACAAATTGTAACAGCATTTTCAGCTCCCCGCCCCCCAAAATGTGCCATCTACATGTACGTGCATGTACAGGCCATTATACTATCCCCACTTGAACTTGCAGTGTAGTGGCCATTTTCCACCCCATGTTGTGCATATAAATCTAAGTATAAAGAAGGAGGGATTTGCTTCAGGCATCAGTAAGTGTTTGCTTGGGACTCTTGTATCTTTAGTTCTTTAGAGAGTTGCTCAGTGCTGTAATGCACAAGTATATGTGTCATCTGAGGTACAGAATGTGTCGAAAGGTGACATTTTATGACATTAAATTTCATATTTGAATATAATCAATCCATGGTGAGTGATGGTGACAGACTACTGCATGTGTGTTATGGAGTGCTATTCATGGTTTCACTAATATTGTACATGCACATGTATGCGTATGGTATAAACACTTGATTGAAAATACCTTTGAATTAGGCCACTGTGGATGAAGAGTAACTTGTCTGAAACGTTTGTCTACCATTGTAAGTTCCCTTACATTCCTTCTCATAATTATTTAGTTTCATTTTGAAAATTACAGTCACTCCATGGCCCATTGATTGATGGAGCATGCGTTGCTGGGCTTTGTACTTGATTGCCAGAAAGTGGTCTGACTTGCCTTTTGAGATTTTCAATGTCTGTGTGCACTGTATAGTGTATTCTTCTGTGTGTCCTTTTTGTTTATTTGGGAAGGCAGGGATGTTAACATTGGCAGCAGGTCTCAGCAGGCCGAGTCATGCTGAATTCATGGGTTAATTGATTATCATACTACCATATCTGCTTCAAACTTCAGATATACATAACAATACGGGCGTTCCGAGTTAGGGATTTTTTTAACACCAGGCTTCGCATGGTAGATTTTTTCCCTCCGCGCATGCCCGACATGCCTGGTAACGCAATTCCGCGGTCAAGCTTTCCCGGGGTAATAGTAGGCCGTGACCAACACAGCGTGACAGCGAAACCCATAAGAGAATCGACATGCAACAGTGATCGTTCTGGGATTGCCCCATTCAGGACGGTGGCCACTAGGCTCTACCCCCCCCCCCCCCCCCCCCATTAACCTGCATGAGGACACCCACGCCCGCGAGGAAGCCATATTACAAATAATTATGATTAAAAAAACAAAAACAAAAAAACAAAAAAAAACCACTTTGTCTAGCCTGTGGAGCGGGTTTGTCTTTCAGGACGGTGGCCACTAGGCCCTTGCCCCCCATGGCCTGACGACTTCCCCCTCCCCGTACCATACAATCAAATATACTCAAATTTTCTGCACTACCGGAACCCATAACCTACTTAAGAATAACAAAACCCATCCTGGCTAACTTTGTCATATCGACAGACAGCCAAAAAAATCCCACCACACAACAGAACAGAACAGTGATCGTTCAGTTTCAGTGAACATGGCGGGAAATACGGACGACGGAGCGGCAATTAACGTGATTGAACAGACGGAAAATGAACTTCTCGACAAATTCTCAAAGATGAAAGTGGTTGACCTTAAGAAGTTTCTAAAGATTGCCTACCTAATAAGCAAATGTGACTGGACACCCAAGAATGTTCAGAAGTACCGCGAATCCAGGGGCTACCAACTTGCGGAACAGGGGCGCATCCATGGGGTTAAGTTACACGTGCTGTCCAACTTTGTTCCATGCAAACTTTTGTATGTGAAGGCACTTTGTACAAGACCAACCCCGCAAGGCGAGGCACTGAACCAGGTCTGGGGAATAGTCACGGAAGAAGGGGTCATCCATACTGGCTTTAATAATAATTATTCGATATTGATTTATTGTTTAATGTCGCCAATCTTAAACAAATAATAACAGCTGATCTGAAAATGCTTGAAGGCCTACAGTGTGCCAGTGATCAGGTAACAAAGTTTGCAGACAGTGTATTGCGAATTTAAGTGAGGTGCTTTACTGTTAATTTCTGATTGCACCCGTCAAGCGCTAATCTGGTTAGTGGTCAGCCAAGCGCGAGGATCTTCAAAGCACTGGCAGAAGTGCGCCCTAGGCTAATCCCTCAGAACTCACCGAGTCAATCAAGGGTGACTTAATGCATGGTTAGTTGTGCCACAATGCAGGCCCCAGTTTGTATAGGTTTTGTCTCAGGTTTTGTGTCAATATTTTTCATAGTGACCGTGTTTTCTGCTATCTTTGGTACATCTGGTATCTTAAAGGTGTACACTGGCATGCTTTCTTGTAGTTACACTTGTAGGTTATTGAAATAACCGGCGTTAAAAAAATGACACCAACTTTCCCGTGTTAACCCAATGGGGAAAAATGGCGAGACTTGAAAGTGTCCCCCGAGACTTGGAGAAACGTCCGTGACTTCGCGGGAACATAGTAGTCAGCGCCACCGGTGGCAAAAATTGTCCCTATCTCGGAACTAAGCAATTGGGTACATGTAATACTATGTGTGGCTTTAGGCAGTACAGCTGGTGTCTTCTGATGTGTCAACTGAGACTAAGTATGGAAGCTTGCCTGAAAAGTGAATGGCGAAAATGAACAATGCTGAAAGAACGAACAGCAAAGGTGACCAGTCACTGAAAACAGGTTGCCTTTTTCATATGCTGCATACATGAACTTTTACAAAATGCTGTCAAGTTAATTTGCTGATAATATAATATTACAAAGACAGAGGATTTGGGTTTGTATGTGGTCATGCAGCAACCCTTTTCACAGGCCACCAGCTTTATTAATGAATGACAGACTCGTGTAGCTTTATGTACATGTTCATTATGTGGTGTAGCACCTCATAGCACTTCACAGGGCCAGCACAACAAACAAACAGCTCCCTATACTTAATTCAGACAATCAGCAATTGTGAAGAGGATCTTGCATAATCATTGCATAGCGATATAGAGTTCCATAGCGATATAGAGTTCAGCCTGTAGAGCTTAAATGCAGGCCCACCCCACCTGCAGTATGGCATGGGTGTGTGTGTGTGTTGTCTATCTAGATTCATTTCTAATCTGAGAGCACCAAACTACAACTGCTATTTAGGCAATAAATACATATCATCGGTAACACAGACTCACCCTGGTCTTGCTGTCACAGACCAACATACCCAACTGTATCGTGGTGACCATGCATTGTAGACTTGCTTGATTATGCCTTCAGTCCTCAATGTCTTTTAAAGGTTGCCAGGGTCAGCACTTCAGTGATATTGCCTGACCATAGTTGGTTCTATGGCTTGATGACTCTGTTTGAAAAGCACCTTTGTTTGAATAACTTTTTGTTAATTATGTCCTTTAAGTTTATTAATGGGAGGGAAGAACCTCGCAGGAGTCAGATTTACATTTGTATGGACTTTTTGTAGAGTAAGGAAAGGGGCAGGTCAAGATCTGGACATCTCCATAAGACATTAATTGATAGATACAGTGGTACCTGCTATTTAAGACCACCCCTACAGCCAACAAAAAGTGGTCTCATACTGCAGGTGGTCTTAAATTGAAGGTATATTTAACATGTAAATACAGCAGAGGGTCCTGAAAGAGTGGTCTTAAAAAGACATGTGGTCTTAAAATGGAGGTGGTCTTTAGAGCAGGTACCACTGTATAGGGTAGTGGGGGCAGTTTTCGGTCACCTCACCTTCATTAACCATATGCTGCACATCCGTCACACCATTCAATATTTTGGTCTCGTGCTGCATTGGGCAGCAGAATTGTGCTCACGGGTTGTTTAGACCTACAAGCTCCCATTATTTTTGCAAAATTTTACCTTTTTTCATTTCTGTGTGCTGTCATTTTGTTGTTACAACCAGGTTGTAAGGACCAAGAAACAAAAAGTGGTCAAATTTGTGGTCAAGTCATGTTACCCATCAACAGCAGATGCCAGTCAGACCAGGAGAATTCCAGAACTTTCTTTCAATGTGTCACATGACAAGAAAGTGACAAATTTAGTGGGGAGCATCTCTTATGGAATTCTACCTTGTTTTTCTTACCACTGGAGGCAGTTTTTGTTCATGTTGAATTTATAACACTGTAAGCCTATTAGGGTGAGTTGTAATGGAAGAAGTGATGTTGAGTAGCTCCTAAAAAAACATTTACAATGTACAAAAGTTAATTCTCCAATGCGAAGTACCGGAGAGCAAATAAGATGCGGCCGTCATGCAATTCCAACATGGCAGGTATGCTCCACGAACAATACCAACATGTAAATTTCAAGCTGGTCACCTGTCAAAATAATCCATTGTTATATTCTCACGAAACGCATAAACTAGCTGTCACAACTATGTACATTTTACAGTTTTGCAAATGCTTTTACACAAATAAAAGCATCTTTGCTTTTCATCTGTACAGACCAGCTGACCAAAAACTGCCTCCAGTCATGGAAAATTGCCATTTTGCGCCCAATAGAGTGTCATGAGTTGTACCAAGCAGGAACACTGCATGTGACATCTATCAGTACACTAACAAATTAGTAGTACCACTGTAAAGTCACATCTGGAAAATATTTATCAATGCTTCAGGAACTCCAAAGGTATGGATCGATTTATGCTTAAGTAACCGAAAACTTCCTGCACTATAATACCCTACCATCCAGTCCATTGCAATTTGCTCAAATTTGATTTCAGCTTTAATAACGTGACTTGCCTACCTGGGGTCTGTTCTAATGAGTCAATGTTTCCTTTGGTGTAGGTTAAGTGTCTAGGGTAGTTCTAGGAATGCTTGGGATCATTTTTTATTTTGTTGATCCTTTGCAGTCTTCGTAGTGGGACTTGGCTTTGCTTGACAAAATTGCATCTAGTTTTAGTAGCCTTGATCTTGATCCAAGAGGAGATTGTCAGACTCTAATTCAGATTTTTGGTATCTGACCCATTGTTTGTTTGTTTGTTTTTTTCCTCTCGCTTGATAGAACTAAAATAAGACCAAGGATGTTTATTCCTAGAACCTGGTTTGATGAACTTGTATGGTATATGTTTGTCTACCAGGGTAAAATAATTAAGTCACTTTGAACTTATGCCAAGGGCTTTGTATGCCTCTTTTGGCATCTACATGTACATATACACGTATGAAGTCCCAGTTGGTTTCAAGGATATCTTTTTTTAGGTCTTTGTGCGTGTAATTTTCCTTTGAGCACTTGTACATGTAAACCTTCCTGGGTGTATAATTTATTGTAGGTTAGGGGCAATTAACTTTATGCCACACTTAAGCTTAGTTATGGTCACTGCTGTCAAAAGGTTGATCTACATGTACAGGTACATTGTACATGTATATTATTAAGAATGAGACCTGCTTTCTGCATAAATGTTACACTATAGACAATTATATTAGTGACTACTGTAGCATCATAACCATTATCAGAATGGGACCTGCATGTTGCATATTATACAGCAGCTACAGACAAACCACCATTGCAAAATACAACTCCAAACTTCCAGGGTGAGGCATGATGATTGTGCACATGCCTAGCCACATAGTAACACTGGCCTCTCCTTGCTGTGGTAGGACATGCTATCTTGCATCTCAGGCCTACTCTGGTTAGACATCTATGGTGTTGCCATTAATTTCCAATTATAGCGTTGGCTTAGGGTATTCTATAGTGTTGGACCTCCACCCCTGCCAACAAAATGCATGGAACAGATTCTATCAAACTTGGACGGCTCCTAATCCACAGGTCGCCTGACGATATTCAACCATTCTTACGACATTGCTTGTCCTTCTTGTGGGGGAAACTTTAAAACTTAACACCCGCCTTTCAGGGACATTTTGTTTTGTTGGCATGTTTCCTGGTGTCTGCAGAACAGCCTGGTACTGGCAGTTGTACACAAGTATTTTGATGGTATGACAAGCAATAAATTATTAACATTTGTCTGCACCCATGCATTCATTTATGAACTTCTTAATGTACATGTAGCACTATGTCTGCTACAGCCGGGTGTCCTACTTCTCGCAAAATAACCGGTCTCGTGTCGCACGATCCTGGTATTAAAAATGGGTACTAAATAAACTGCAACGGTGGTATTATATGAATGATCACTGCAGCAGCATAATCGTTTTATACAATGGAGACCTGCATGCTGCAGTATACAGAAGTTGCCGACAATACAAGACATGCATATTAATTTCCTAGCAAAAAAGAAGGGGGCTCACACCTGTCATTCACGGAGGATACATGGGCATATCATTGTCACAGACAGGGCCAGATACATATGTACCCCTTTCTTACAAAATCAGTGTCTTTTAGAGAAATTTAAGTTTACAAATAGCAATGTCATATTAATTTGGTGCTACCTAAATTGGTTACAAGAATAAATTTCCATCTGTCTGTACTAAGTATTCTTGATTTCCAAAGTATTAGTAAATATCCTGCTTCCCTTTACAGGCAGCGGCCTGTAAGGCGAGACTTATGATGGTCACTAAGGCAACCAGTTATGCAGTTGTAGCGGGTAATTAATATGTATGCCTCATATTATCTATGATGACCACTGACACAGCATAACCATTATAAGAATGAGATCTACATGTTGCATATTATACAATATGTATATGTATACATGTACATGTGCAGGGTATGTTGCACTGCATGCTGTTACAGACAATTATATGAGTGAGACCTGCATGCTGCATATATGGTACTCAGCAATCAGTCACAGACATTATGTGAGTGATCACTCAGCAGCATAACTGTTGTAAACACATGACCACATCATACTAACTATATGGTACATGTACATGTGTAGCAGTTGCTTGAAAGAAATATTCAAGTTTGTAAGTTACTGTTATGCCTGTCTAACCTATGCACACCATAACACCCAATCTCTCAATCTCTTTTTGCTTATATGCAAAAAAGAAAAAAGAAAGAAGTAGACAATGACTATAGCATAGATAAGGATTCACACATTTTTGGCCCAGAACTTTATTAAACTTTAGGCTACTGTGGAAGCCTAAGTGAATTATATAAACATTGGAATAATTTTTTTTCTTGCAGATAAAGGTTCATGTCAGGTGCAATCATGGCATATCTTACAATGGTAATATGTAGTATGCATAACATACCATAACTTTTAAGATATGGCAAATACATGTAAAGCATTCAATTGTCTGTTACAGACTCACCTAGGGGATCCAGGGAGGGAGATAACACACCTTGAACATGTGTGGATGCTTTTTGCAACTGAGTGCTGTTTCCTCTTGGAAACATGAACTTGAATGAGCATGCAGGCCTATGAATATGATGCATTTTTTCTGGCCCTTGGATCCACAAGGAGGTGGTCAACGAGTGCTGTGTGGATGATTAGCTTGCCTCCTCCATGTGATTAAGAAGGATACATTGTCAATGAAATAATGGGTTTAGTGACTTGGGCATGAAATTGACTGCATGTGAATCTGTCAAGGTTGAGCCTGTAATTTAACACAAATTTTGTATGCAATGATGATAATATTGAGAACCACAAGTTATATGGCTGACTGGCATGTGATGAGTCCATCACTGACACTTGCATGATAGAGATATAAGTAGTGCCATGAATTATATGGCATGGAATCCTAGACTTTGTCCTGACAGATCAGTCAATAAGTGCATCAGGCACAGAATTACACTTGAAGGTCTACAATTGCCACTGCGACTTTGACAGCCTCTCCAACATCGTCATATCAATCCACTCCAAGGTTACTTTTCATTATTGCACAATCAATGACAATTAATGCATTTTATCCTTGTTGAAAGTTGACTGTAAGTAACACCATCACTGGACACAATGCATGTTCATGCATATGACAGTTTATGTAGATAAACATCCAACACAGCTTGAACTACAAATAGCAGCATTCCAGCTAACTGTGCTGATGAATCTATTGGTCATAAGTCCATGACTGTAATTTAAGAAGGAGTGTACAAAAAATGTTGAAAGTTGAAAGTACAAAATAAAAAAAGCATGCATGAAACCCAGAGTATAGTGGTTTGCCATTTTTTGGGGAGCATTACAGTTTTCATGGTTCTGATTTTATGTGATGTCTCAAATAAAACCTACTCAAAACAGCAATGGAAAAACATCTATTAAGGTTGCAAAATAGCCAAATATTGAACAAAAATATGCAAACACCTCTGGCAGTCAGACCCTGACTAGAATTGTTAAGCATACCACGAAAACTGATACCACAAAAACTGGCCAGAGGAACCCATCTTGGCCCCAATGGCAGAGCCATAGCCTCGAATGTAACTGGCATACATGTAGGGTACATTGTACCTCCATGTCAATGTATTCAGTATATGTGTGCATGTTTACAAGCATATGTGATTGGAATCTTTCTTGTGTCCATGCACACCAGATATGCCTCCAAAAATATGAAATTCAGACATTATAGATTCCTACGTGTATTATTCCGTGTAACCTTAATTGGTGATAACCCTAATGTATTTCCAAAATGTATCAGATTTCCACTGCCCTTGAAGTATGATTTGCGCATCTGGGGCAATGTCTTGTTCATCTCATTATATATGCTGTTTCAAAGATGTGGTTTCTAATGCATTGTACTCTCCAAATAGTAACAATACATTGTGGGACAATTTCTAGCACAGATTGAACAGTTAGAGTTCTTGCAGTTATATATGGTACATGTATACATATGGTTTGTAGGGATGTCCAGATTCTATGATTATTTTTGTCATTTTCCGTTTCTCAAATTTAAAATTCCGTTTTCTCAAATTGATAATTCCGGGTTTTTTTCCATTTTAGGTATTTTATCCACGCTGCAACTTAGGAAGGGCTGTTTGAGGCTGGTAGTGTTTGGCGTCCGTTGCCACGCTGCATGGCTGCCATATTGCTGGCCAACTTTGGCACGTAGTAAATAATAGTCCCACACAAAATCAGGCCGGCTGCCGGCATTGGGTAATTTATCTACATTTGTTACCAGAGGTCTCTGGTAAATCATTGTTTATTAGGATGGAATGGCGGCGATCACGAAGGATGAGTTTTATGTGAATTTACACAACTGTACTTCAAATAAAGCTTTGGAATGGCTGAAAATAACGGGAAAAGGTTGCAGTTTTGGAGAAATGTATAATTCCATTTTATTTTACCGATTCCGCAAATCCATCCACGATTCCGCAATTGCGGAAACTGGACATCCCTAGGTTTGAGGTCAAACATAGATTTTTCTGGACAAGTACTTGAGAGGCGTGTCTATATATATATATACAATGTAGGTCCATGGTCATGGCAGCAGCTGTACTTGGCAGTACTTTGAGTCCTGTACCATATTCTGAAAGTTACATTTCATGGCTAATTAACCTAACACATTGTGCTAAAAGGTGTGGAAACAGACTTTAACTTCCACACTGGCTTTTTGTCTGCTGTACAAACTGCCACACCCCCTATCTGTGTCACATTATTGGCACACAATATATTTGCCTCTGCCAATTCTCCAATGTGCATCTAAGTGTAAGATGCAAAGGCAAACGTGGTGCGCAGAAGCGTGTGATCAAATGAGCAAGGTTCCTTCAGCTGCATGCATGTAGTAACAGCTTTAACACGTACAGGAGCCATCATGGCTAGCCTTATTTACTTTTGAAGCATAGAGGTAATGAGCCCCATATAATCATGTTTTGAATAGGAAAATGTTTAGTTAGGTCTTCATACCCTTTGATCATGTAAAAAATGATATTGTAGACATTATTGTTATTATTATTATTATTATTGTTGTTGTTGTTGTTATTGTTGTTGTTATTATTATCATCATCCTCATCATCATAATTATTATTGTTATTATTATGGATTTCTAATTGTAAATTTTTGGCCAAAATTTTTGAAAATTGTCTTCTCTGAAACTGCTCAGTCAATAATTTGAAATTGCATTGGTACACTTCTGGGTAGAATGGTGACTTACATTTACACAGTACATGGGTGACCTTGCCCTCGAGGTCACAAGGATATTTTGGTGAATGTAACTGTAAAGTGACAACTTGACAAGCAATTCAGCTAAGACTTTGATGTTTTACATGATAATGGTCCTATTTTAGCGGTGTACTTAGACAATATATGTGTGACCTTGACCTCATTCCCAAGGACACAGGGCCACTAACATGAAACATTGATACTTTGAGAACTATTTGACCCTGGGGGGACCATGTTAGTGTTCTATGAAGGTCAGAAGTACACAATACATGGGTGAACTTGACACTATGCCAAGGTCACAGGGCTACTAGTGTTACAAATTTCTCAGTCAGCAGAGCGTGGGCTGTTCACACATCTCTCTTGTTTAAAATGAAACCAAAAGAAGATATACGTATGTGGTTGTTACCCCTTTAATATCAAAATTCGCCAGTGCTTTCGGACCTCTATCCACTATCGGGGCAACCTTCTCCATTGAACTTTGTCTCTGACGCAGTGGGGCACTTGGCACTCAGCCTATTGCTGACCCTTATTTCATTGCCTCAGGGCAACTTCTATGTCTGATACAAACTACTATTTCTTGGGCCTACAACTTGTCACTGTTTGTTGTTGTATTTACATTTTCAGGTAATGCTCACTTTGGAAAAGTCCCACTATATATTGTACATTACATTCATTTACCAAATTAACCTTCCCTTAACACTAATCACACATATATTTTGGATGCTACCTCTTCAAAATATCCAATTGACTTGGCTGCATGCCATTGTGAAAATAGTGAGTTCCTCACCCAATGCCAATGGTTTGTAAATGAGCTTTGGCACGATCTTGCTGAGTGGGGGTGGGAAGAGGGTTATGATACATGGAACCAAAAGTATATATTTTGCAATTATTTCAGAGCATTAATAATGATATATATGCTGTGGCCGCAATTCACTTTGATATCCAAATCAAGTGTACTTTTGTGAGACTGTCCTGCAATCAATGCGATAATTGCGCAATGTTCAAAATGGCACTCAAGCGTGCCGTGTCGCATTTGGATGTGTAACTAACGATAAATGCTTCAGACACAACTGCCCGGGCAGATTAAAGTTAAGATAGTAAGTCATGTTTCAAAAGTACTCTAACGACCATTTGCCCTGGCAACTCGGAGAACGGACACCTGGAACCATGCTGAAAACACGTGGCCATGATTCACTGTGATTTTCTTTTCCCACAATGCATTGCGCCATGTTTAAATGGGCACTCAAGGTGTGTGTGTGCATTCCTTCATGTTGCATTTAGATTTAGAACTAACGATGATAACTGCTTCAGACACAACCAAGCAGGCAGATTAAAGTTAAGATTGTAAGTCATCTTTTAAAAACAAGTTGAGGACTCTTTGCTCTTGTAGCCTAACTCGGAGAACGGACACTTGAAACCTAGGTATACTAGATACGAATACCGCACCCATCCTGGCTATATATGCGGCAGCTATGCTTTTTCCCCGGCCCAAGTTGACTGTACTGCAAAAGAACGGCACCCATTGGCCAGCTTTTCTGTTAACTTTGTTTTACAACTTGGTTAAAGTTGATTTGAACGACTGGTTTTTTTTTGTTTTTTTTGTTTTTTTTTGATGGGTGGTTGTTTGGGGGCGTGATTTTGCTGGTCAGTTGCGTGTTGCAGTTGGTCTAAGGTTGTCCAACTGGAGCATTGTAGCAAAATTTTGCATCACAGTTCTTGAAACATGCTACAGAATTTAGCCAAAATAAGTGTCTTTCATGTGAAGAAGTTCATTGAGAAAATGAACCAGGGAATGTAAATTGGCTGCTGCAATTAGACAGCCCTGTGGTCTTGCACATCAGGTCATTTAACATTGACATTGCAAAAGCGCCTGTGCCAAGGAAATCTGGTCATTTTGACCAGGTGGGGACTGGGGTCGGTAATTGCAGGTACTACTGTACCATGATTATACTTATTCCCATGCAGAACCTGCCATGGTATATCCAAGACAGTGAGTGTAAGAACATTTTCAAAAATAAGGTGAAATCATTCTGGATGCACGAGATGGGAGTACTGCTACTTGAGAGGGACCGCTTTATACATGTACAGTGAAAACTCCCTATACCGAACACCCTTGGGACCGGAAAAAAGTGTTCAGTATAGTGAGGTGTTTGGTATAGGGAGGTTTGATAGCATTGAAAGAATCTATTTGGGACCGAGAAATGGTGTTCAGTATAGAGAGGTGTTTGGTATACGGAGGTGTTCGGTTACAGAGGTTTTACTGTATATCTATAGTTTCAGTATCTTAGTGTTATCAGGGACCTGCAATTTATACATAGCAGGTCCCTGCAGTTATAAAAATTAAGTCTTTGGTGCTTATATTTATTTATGTAATAATTTATCCGAAATTTTGATCAATCTTTTAATTCATAAATAATTAAGGCATTTCAGCTACAAACCTGTGCAAATTAAGCAACTTGATATTTTTCCGATTTCATACTTGCATTTCTGCTATTTTCATGTTGTGGTCCACTCAAGGCAAGATTCCCTTGGCACTTGGTACTCCCATTTCATGCATCATAGTTTGGTATGCTTTCAGCAATTATATTGCACCATCCTGGCATACATGTATGTGTGCATAAAATATTATCAATCAACATTCAGTGATAAAAGTTAAGTACATTCAGGCCTAGTGATTATCTTAATGTATTTTTTCCTGCTTGCTTTTGTAGAGAAAATACACAACTTACTGATTGCGGGATAATTTATCTGTTAATTTTCCCTGAATTAATAATCATAAAATGTGTGGAAAATTCTCTAAAGCCTTACATGTATGAATGCAAAATTTGTCTTATCTTAATTGATAACATGGCAATTTTTTATATTTATTATTTTTTACTGATTTTTGCTAATTTTCATCACATTTTTTTACAGTCTGAGAAATAATAGCCAAATCAGTACAATAATGACTAAAATGTTGTGATTTCTTCACCCATGTGAAGGCAAGATACTTGAAACTCCCCAGATAAACCATTTTGCATGCTCAAATTAAAAATTTGTCGGGGGGGGGGGGGGCGGGAATGCCCGCAGAGCCGCCTAGCAATTGCCTTCGGGCCTTTGGGCTGTGTAGGTCACATTTGGGCCACTGAAAAAAAATTACAGACTTTTTTGGGCCACTTTGGTCTCTGACTGAGTAATTTGTAGCACTGGCCTGAGTCGACCAGTATTTATTAGGATAGGGCGGCTCTAAAGTACTTTTTTTTTTTTTTTTGTGTTTTTGTTCCAATAATTTTAGGGTTGCGCCTTTGTAGTTGGGTCTGTCAGGTTACCGGAACCACACATTTATTTTTGTTAGGCCTTTGGTAACTTGGACATTTGTTGAAACATGTTGAAAAAAATGTATGTTCTTTCCCCTTTTACACATCATACCTCTTTTGACGTCAGTTTAATTTGTTACCTGGGCATAGCCGGAGGCACTTGTAAGGTTGTAAAAATGCATACATCCCACATGTATTTCTGTGACA
Source organism: Hermodice carunculata (assembly GCA_964020975.1). Classification (NCBI taxonomy): domain Eukaryota; kingdom Metazoa; phylum Annelida; class Polychaeta; order Eunicida; family Amphinomidae; genus Hermodice; species Hermodice carunculata. The sequence continues at coordinate 27,232,712 of OZ026615.1, read as the reverse complement.
TCAAAATATGGGCCAAATTCACAGGTTCAATTGTTCCTCCCAGAGAACAGCAGCATTAAAAGAATGTAGATTTCATTTTGTTTTTAATATTTTTTGCTTGTAGTTTCATGATATTAAAATGTGCAAGTAATCTGTTTTGTGTGTGTGCGTGTGTGTGTGTGTGTGTGTGTGTGTGTGTGTGTGTGTGTGTGTGTATACATACAGTATGTATATATATATATATATATAAACAAGAAAATGTCCATACATGTCCCTTTTCCAGTCTCAGTCATGTTCATACAGAATATAATTATCATTGTAACTTTCTTTTCCACATGTATCAATAGATTTTTTTTATGTTTTGCCTTCATAGAACTATATCAATGTTTATTATATGAAAGTTATTGCAGAGACATTTGACTTTGTATAAAGACCACTCTTTTTACAAGGAACATGACTCTAGCACCCTTAGTATAATTCAGAAGTTTGACTCCAGTCACAGCTGGCACTAAAAGAGTTATGCATTTGCACAGAATAATAAGGTCAAGTAACTCAATTGTCTGTGTGAAAGGGGAAACAAGTTACACATGGAAGGACTTGTAAATGTCAAAGCAGGGATACTCGCAGATGAAACAAGTGGCTCTTCTCTGGACAGCTTCCAGTGCCATATCAGGTTTTTCTTGCTGGTGACACTCCAGTCCTCTAGCTGAGCCATATTGTAAGTGGATATGTACTAGAGCAATGGGAAGTGTATTGGTAGCTTCAGGAGGTGTCTTGTTAATACAGGTCCTTTCAATTATACCCAAGGCATGATTTGATTTAGTGCAACGTTTTTCTTTTTGTTTTGACCAGCCTATACATGTAGAAGAGTCTACTTCAAAGCCCAAATCACTCTTAGATGGAACATGTTCTAAATAAGTTTTATTCATACTGTATATTTAACTCAAAATCATTGTGAGACCTGGCAACAGTAAGCACACTGCCTACTGTATTTGTCTTTAACATCACACCTCATTGCCCTTAGGTTGCTCCACATTATACAAACTGTCAATGTCATTTGGGAGTATTGCTGCATTGACTTTTGTGTGATTTTCTCTTCAAAGAGGAACTTTGTAGAGACAGGGGCAAACATCATTGATGTACAGTGTACAACAAGAAAAGAAAGGGTCTTAAAATTGAACCCTGAAGGACACCCAATACAATGGGCTTCCACTCAGATTAATTTGGATGCTTCTGCAAGAACACTGTGTTTTCTGTCAGTCAGGTAGCTCATTGACCAAGTGTGTACATGCACATGTAATTGACCTTCAGGAAAGTAGCACAAGAATCCACTTAATTTTGTGTCAGTACAAAGCTCGAAATGAGCGAAATTAAGCAGGAACTGTTAGTCACTCATATACAAATTAAAACAAAAATGCAATAGAATGAATTTGGATGAAAGCAAACCACAATAGTAAACAGTCATCTTGTATCTCCAAAGAAAACATTTGTATCCAATGGATGTTCAAACTGACCACCATTGATCTTAATCAGCTACATGTAACTTAGTCCTTTCTAAATGAGCTGGTGGTGTTCCTTTCAAACTGGAGACAAGAAAATTGCATAATATAGTCATTATTTATTTCCCAGTTGGACCCTCATATTGCTAATGCACAGTTCAACTTACGATGCATATTGGTACTTCAGTCCATCTGAACATTGCATCTTAATTGTGTTCCACATGGGCCACAACCCCCAAGATGTCCACCCACCAACCCCCCAACCCGGGGGAAATGGTCATGCTTATCAGGTTAATTAGTAAGAGGGAATACAGCAGTGATCTTAAGTATACCCAAGTTGGCTTTTGAAGTACTGCTATACATGTAAGAGTGGACGAACTATTAAGATGTGTAACCAGCATTATGCTCACTTATATTATACCAACCTTATAATGACCTTCACAGAGCTCAGAGCAGGACTGTGTCCACACAGGCCAGCTAGAAACTGAGTCACACACCCTAGCTATATTGCACATAAATGGTTTTACAGGTATATATTGCATGTCTTTTTAGTAGGCGCTACTGTACATGCTGATGATCAGCTTATTGGGAAAACTCATGTCAGTAACATATGTAGGTGTTTCACTGGAAGTTAGAACTCAGATATTCTTGTTGAGCATCAGTTGACGAAATCTACAGGAAAAGCAGCTGCTGTTTGACACGAGCTTTGGTTGTGGATGAGTGCAGCACTGACCATATGGAACTGACAGGTTTGTGTTTTAGTTTAACACACAAAAGATCATGACAGATGAAGATGGATTGCTTCAGTGCATTTTTTTATTTTATGTATTTTTTTATTTTTTGTAAATATTAGCACTTTATATGAGCAACATGCATACTGCAAGTTCTGCTTTATACTTACATGTACATTTAAATCATACAAATCATGAGATTGATAATTCACTGACTGATGTCAGCATACATTAATTGTACATGTAAATGTCAAAACACAGATTTACGAAATATGGAAATATAACTGAAACCAGGATCTTAACTTTATTTGGCCTAAGGTTACTTTTTGTGCAATAAATGCTATATCTTCTTCAAGAAATATTGTGATGAGGTGAATTTGATTTGACTTTGGACCAGCTGCCTTGATGAGTACAACATCTATATACATGCATATGCTGTGTTAATATTTTCAGTTACCAGAGTGATCATATATTGAAAACTAGACAAAACTAGAAAAAATTCACTAGACACCTTCTGATATTCTGTTGCTTAAAATGTTTTCAAAATAGTGTTTTTTCGTGAGAAAGTTGGTATCTGAGGCATCATTTTCCACTAGGTTAGGGAGCTGTTTATAAGAAAGTTGGTCATCCTGGCAACCACATGGTTAAAGATGGTTTATATTTCTTTTAACCCTATTCAATGCTTTATGCCTTATTGACATACACAAGACATTGCTGATCTGAATTAGGTGTGTAATGATTTCAAATTGAAATGCATGTTCATAAAATGGCCTTTAACATTTCTGTGAAAATAATATTTTGTTTTTCTTAAAAGCTGATTTGGAATTTGGAGCAAATTAAGAGCCACCCCCCCCCCCCCCCCCATGGCCATTTATTTAAGAGAAAAACTACTGCCTGAGTGAAGCCATCAATCAAATATTGAAATAATCAATTTGGGGATATTCTTAAGCCATGATGCACAGTACATAAACTTGCTGATGTGTACAATTTTAGGTGTTGGGATTTCGCTTGGTACAGAGAGCTCATGCTGGGACATTTACCCGGATTAGTTTTCACTCTGATTTTGCTTTTCCAGCATTGCAAATATTGGGCTAGCTGGTTCCCTCTGTTGCACTTCTAGCAAGTGTTAGGATATCTACAGCCGAGAGAGAAAGTGTCTGTAAAATGTGACAATTGAATTACCTGTCGATGACACGTCCCTGAGTTGGTTTTGCTTGGATTTCCGACTTTTTTGTGCTCAAAACAGCTGTGTATGTACATGTACAACTGGCAACAAGACAGGGAAAAAAAGGACATGGTAAACTTGTGTCCATGTGGTCCAGCCAGTGTACACATAACATTTTTTAAAGGTATATGATATTCATCTGAAAATCCAACCAATAGCAGCTAGGTTCTCCTTAGTTCTTTGTGGATGGGCATCAGCTTTAAGTACTGACAAACTACATGTTAGCAGGGAGGTATATTTAAATATACTGTATGTACTTGATGTATGGTATGATGTACTTTCCTGATATATGGTGGCACAGCACTGTCAATACTTTGTCCCTTTGTCAATAAATGGTGTCATTACTTAGTGAATCAACACTGTCAGGAATTTGTCAATCAACACTGTTGGTACTCTGTCAATAAGCAATATTTAGTACCATGTCAATCAACACCATTACTACTTTGTCTTGTTGTCAATAAACAGTGTCAGTGCTTTGTCAATCAAGCATGTCTGTGCTTTGTCAATAACAATATACAATATCAACAATGTCAGCACTTAGTCAATCAACACCATTACTACTTTGTCTCTTTGTCAGTAAACCGTAAACAATACTGACAAAGCACCTGAGAGAAACTGAGTAATAGATATCAGAGAGGTTTGAAAACAAGGTGACATAACACTGACAAAGTGCTAAATAGTAACTGAGTAAGATCTGAGAGGTCTGACAAAATGACATGACACTGATAAAGTGCTGGATAGTAATTAATATCTGAGAGGTCTGACAACTAAATAGAAGCTGAGTAATATCTGAATGGTCTGATAAGATGACATGACAATGGTACTGACAAAGCAGTGAATAGTAGATTAAATGAGTAATATTTGAGGGTGTGACAATATGACATAATGCTGATAAAGCACATTCATGTAATAAGTAATATCTGAGAGGTCTGACAACAAGATGACATATACCACTGAAAGAGTACTGAATAATAAGTGAGTGACATGAGAAGTCTGATGACAAGATGGCATACTATCAGTTATACCATGCTCTGCCATGTACATGTATGCTATACGGGATTTGGCCACTGAAGCATGCTGTGTACCACTGAGCCCTTTGGGCTTCATGCTACACAGCTTGCTGAGGTGGCCAAATCTTGTGTGCCACAGCAGAGCTTGGCATGGCGATTTTATCTCATATTCAAAGCAAGTAGTTTGAATAAAAAAGCAAATAAACAAACAACAACAAGACTGGACCTATTGCACAGTTCACCTTCGTCAGTTCGAGCCGCGAACCAGAATTTAGACAACTGCTTGTCAAGTTCTCCCTCAAAGAGAAAGAAGTCGACATTCTGTCCAGCTTCTGGTAAATACACTGTATGCCCTGAATAGTTTTGCTGAAGATTCATTGGCTTTTAGGGTGTTTTTGGGCATTAATGCCATTCTTTTGGAAGATAAATCCCCTTCAGTAGCAAAACGTCGCTTGTTTGCCATTGTTTTCATCTGCTACGAGATGAAAAAGAGGCTACCGTTTTACACAACTTTTGAACTCAACGATGTGACATGTCGTGACACACACATGGTATGCAATATGGAACATATCTTTCAACCAATCAGTGTGCCCTATTTGCCTTGATTATAAGATAAAAGCACTTGTAACACTGACAAAACATTGAATAGTGCAGAGTAATATCTGAGTTCCTACTGACATTGTCACAACTGACAAGACATGTTGATTTTGTAAGGGATGGCTTGTTACACCCTGTGACAAAATCATTATCTTAATGGGTTACACCATATCCCATTTCAAAACCAATCCACGTTAGAGCTCAAGGCCTTGTACATATAAATGATGTACATATACACCTTAGATACTCCTGCAGTAGCAGTCATGCCCCATTCATATCCATTGTCATTTCAGTGTACCTCAGTCTAGGTGCTGATCAAAAACACTGAGACAGAGACATGCATTCAATGTTGCCAAAGGCAGACTCCATCCTTGGTGTCTGTCACAACATGTAACTACTAGACTGGTCCTGCAGGTACCCACTTGTACATGTTACAGAGCACTGTATATGGACATTGTACATGTACCTGGACCAGGGGGACTGAAAAACACACAGAATGATCTCATCCACAGAAAAAATCTTGCAATAGAATGTACCATATTTGTCAAATGAAAACTCTTTCTTCAGGGCTCTTACATTATTGTATGTGGCAAGCAAAGCTTGTTCTCTCTGTTCTAGACCACGAAAATGTGTGGGTGAAACTCTCATTATGGAGTTGTGGGAAAGGATTCCTGCCTCGCACTGTGATTACCATGCAGTGGTGCCACTCAGACTCTTGTGTGCAACCTGGTATTGTTAGCTCAGCTGACTTGTCACTCAGCTGAGCTTATAGGATGGTCATCCATCCGTTGTCCGCCTGCCGTATTCATTACTGATCTATGTGCTCTTAACAACAAGGATGAGATCAAGAAACATTGGAAGGAAATTAACCCCAAAGAACTCATTTTGAATAAAGAAAATGAGAGTCACAATTAGCCAACTTTCCTTGATCTTGAAATAGGGATTGACAACAAACAGTATGTGACAAAGATTTTTGACAAACGAGAACAATTCAAATTTTACATAGTTTCACATCCTGATATCACTGGAAACATTCCAGAGAACCTAGCCTATGGTGTGGTTATTGGACAAGTTTTACTCATTAGCAGAAACACATCACAAATAAGTGAATTTGTAAGGAGAATAATTAAGAATATTGATGAAAAATCTATGCCACAAAACCTATGACACCAAAAAGGTATATAAAACTCTGTTGAAGTGTTTCCATAAATATGGAACAATACTGACAAAATACAACACTCATCCGAAGACACTAATAGATTATATTAATCTATAAATTTAGGTAGGGCTAACATAGAAGTGGTGGCAGGGCAATAGTTGGTATACCGTTAAGTTAACTTAAACCCACCTAGAGATTTTCTCTAGTCTGTCTACAGCCAGAAACCATCATTCATTGTTATCCTCCTATTTCATCACTTGGGTGTGGAGGTGACTATAGTCAATGACCTCATGCACTCACTTCACAATCATTGTTAGTAAATAAGTGTAACATACATGTACTAGCGATGTCCATCCACAATTCACATTTTCGACTTCTTCTCCAAAACTGTCAGCCAGATTCACTTCAAGCTTTGTGGAGATGTACCATGAGTGGGTCTCTACCAAGTTTGTTCAATTAGTCAGACTTCAATAAAATTGGATTTTTTTTAATAAATTTTTAGCTCTGCTGAGTTTTTAGTCAGCAGAGCTATTGGAATCCATTTGCCTCTGTCATCCATCTGTCCGTCCATCCATTGTTAGACTTTTTACATTTCCTGACTTCTTCTCAAAAACGGCTGCACAGAATGTTTTGAATTTGCACATGGATGTTCCCCAGGTCGACCTCTACAAAGCTTGCCAAGGAAATGATGATGCACTATTTTTTGTCTCTCCAGCATAAGCTGTTGGCGAGACTAGGCAGTCACTTTCCGTCCGTTCGTCATCAAAAAACTTCGGAGTGGCTTGAATTACGCTGGCGAGACATTCATGCCCCCTGGGCATGGCTCTGGTTCTATTTTATATGAATTTTTAATATTTGGAAAATTTTCAATTTTTTTAAATAAATTTTTGTATGTTAAGGCTATTTTTGACTTCTTCCCTAGAACGGCTAAACAGAATTGCATAAAATTTTATCAGAATATAATTTGATATTAGACAAAAAGGATATGGACACATGTATGTTAATTTTTGACAAAGTTGTGGGAAATCAAACTTTGCGACCGTAGGTAAGTGTTACTACTGTATAGTATATATATGGCTATTGTATTTACATTTCTGACTCTTCCAAGTTTGCCAAGGAAATAATGATGCAATATTTTTTCTATTTTTTTTTACTTGTAGCTCAGCTGACTTGTCAGTCAGCTGAGCTTTTGTAATGAATAATCATCCGTTGTCTGTCTGTCGTCCATAATTCACATTTTTGACTTCTCCAATCTGTTAGCCAGATTTGCTTCAAACTTGGTGGGGATGTGTCTTGGGTGGGTCTTTACCAAGTTTGTTCAAATGGTCACGCTCCAGTGATTTTTGGATTTTTTATATTTTTTGTTCTTTTGTGGGGCAAATATTAAAAATCTTCTTTGAAACTGCTTATCCAATTGCTCTGATATCGCACATGGACAATCCCGGGAACTCTTAGTTTTGAATTTATTCCGCGGGTGGCGCTGCAATTTTTTTCTAATTTTTAATGATTTTTTTGTGTGTTTTTGCTATTTTTAACTTCTCCAGATCCATTATTCATATTAAGCTTAAACTTGGTGGATATGATTCTTTTGAAAGGGTCAAACAAAGTTGTTCACTTGGTAGCACTCCTATGGATTCCTGATTTTTAAGCATTTTTTCAATTCGGGTACTTATCTGTCAATGCAGCTTTCCTATTGATTACTATGTAGGTCAATGGGTATTCTAATGCTTATTCACATTTTCAACTTCTTCTCCAAAAATGTTAATTGGATTGACTTCAAACTTGGTGGCAATGTACCTTGAGTGGGTTTTTACCAGGCTTGTTCAAATGGTCAAGCTGCAGTGATTTATGGAATTTGAATGAAATTTTTTGTTCTTTTTTTTTTTTAACAAATCTTACAAAATCTTCTTAAGAACTTAAGAACCACTTGAACTGGGATCTAGATGTTGCACATGTTATAGTGTTATTCCATAAAGGTTAGGCTTACTCAGTACTTGGTGACCTTGATCCTTATAATCCCAAGTTCACTGAGCCACAAGTGTGATGAATCTGTACTGGTCAGTTGAGCATGGGCTGTTCACACAGCCCTCTTGTTTATATGAAGCCTGCATAAAGTGACAAAGTGGTACTGAAAACAAGAAAAAAATATTCGTCTCAATAGCAATAGGCAGGAATTACTTAAAACTGCATAATCCAGATGCTGAGTCAGTAAATTTCAACTTACGTGTATATCTGCCATTTTTAGGAGAGTCAAAAGCATCCACCTTAGCAGTATACTGTACATGATGATGAGTACACACAGACATGTAGAGACAATTAACAGCTGACACATATCCCTGACAAGAGACCCATCATAGTTACAAATATCTTATCAAGCCTGATCATTTGTCCATTGTGTCAGAAAGTAATTTATCCCAGCTATAATAGGTTCTTACTGAAGAATGCTGGACAGATCCTTCTCAGACGGGGTAAAAGACTTTGAAGGCAGTATCAGACAAGGGTATACACAGCCAGGCATTAACTTGCCTTACACAGATATATGTATTTTTAAGCTTGGCTGACTTGTCAGTCAGCAGAGGTTGTGTGATCCTCATCCATCTGTCATCCATCTCTGTGTCCATAGATGTGCGGAGCATATAATTTGGTTCATGAAATACATTTAACCCAGGCTAGATTATAAGATCAAGTCTGCTGCAAGCTCAGGTATCTTCATGATATCTATGTTATAAATTTGTGTGGTGGTTGCTGTAAGTTCTACAAGAAGTCAACTACAACAAAGAATAAGATTAAGGAAGAAAGTACACTCAGAAGGTGCCTGTCTGTCCATATATCAATCTTTGTATCATCTACATGTATATGTTTAGGATGTCTTTGGTCCACATTTTCAAAAGATACCAGGTTTTAATATCTTGTTGAGCATTACTGTGATCAAAGTCTGTGACTCACTGCTTGTTCATACCAATCACTTCAAAATCCAGTTAGACTTCATTCACCAAGTGGGATTAAGGTACAGTATGAAATTTTCTGTCACACCTAAAAACAGAGTACATGCATGTCTTGATTTTGTGCCTTGGGCAATTCACAATCCACTGACCAACAATTTGAGTGGTTACCTGAAAAGTTCACATGACCAGCTGAATATGATTCATTAGCCATGTGGTTGTATGATTTCCACTGTATTCTTAATCTTAATACTTGAACTGGACATAGGTCCGTCTAATATCTGAATAGCCTATTATACTCTATAATTAGTGTTCCATTCTGTGCCTGGAAACCTGGTCCTGACCAGACAACTCTGTTAAACAATCATGCTGTCAGACAGGAAAAAAAAGATTGATTCTTCCAGGTATTGGTACCTTATGTATTTTTTAAAAATGGTCCAGAGAAGCCATGCAAGACATAAGTGCAGTGGTGTAAAATGCATTGACATTATATATATATATATATATATATATATATATATATATATATATATATATATATATATATATTTATATATATATATATATATATATATATATATATATATATATATATATATATATATATATATATATATATACATGTATATATATATATATATGTGGATGGACAGATAGATACATGTAAATAGATACCTTCCAATCAGCTTCTTTGAAACTTTTGTCAATGATTTGGTGCCCGATTGTGCAACTGTATATTTACTCAGATGGATCTATTCACGATCATTTTTATACCACAAGTCCCTGTCAGAAATAGTATGACAGAAATGTCAGAAAATAGATGCTCCCTATTTTTCTGTTGCCTTTCACATTCTAGTTCAATTCTCAGGATAGTTTTACAATTTTCCTGCACCCTTTTGTTTTGTCCTCATACACCTTAAAAACTCCCCAAACATGAAAAGCCTCACTCATGTTGTTCTAGTCCCTTGATTTGAGCAGACTGTTTGAGAGTAAGTCGATTTGTTTGCCCTAATTACATGTCATGAGTCCAATTGACAAGAACTGCATACACTTTAGACTTGATTGATGTGAATGACTTCCTACACTTTCCTCAGTCTTCCTATTGAAGGGGCCTGTGGAAGCTGCTGTGCAATTGTCCTTACCTGGGTGGCTTCCAAGGAGGTGCTGTGTGTTTTTGGTGTGAATATTCAAGCTATCAGACATGATGAAATGTAAGACAACAGTTAGAACAGACTGTGCTCAGTGACTTAGATGTACATGTATTCAATCCAGGATAAATCACAACCTCAGAACTGAGCTGAGCTGAGCTGAGCTGAGCTACATGTAAGCTTCTGTTCTAACTATTGTTTGAACTGAGCAACAAACTGAGCAGAGAAAAGCTGAGCTGAGCTGGGCTGAAATTTGAGCCAATATTCTGTATATGAATGACCAAAATACTTAACCCAGTGTGGTTTACTAACATGCATTTTGGACCTGACGCACATGTTGAAGATTTCATTTACAGAATGCAGGGACAAAAATGTTACAACCCAAATGCAGACAGTACATGGACATTGCTGTCAGCCAAGATACTTATACATGGTCTTACAAAATGACATACATGTATACCTTTACCCTGACATATAACTACATGAACTTTCGTGACACTTTATATTTGAATGGTGAAAAATAAAGGAATTTCATTGGTCAGTCAGCCCTTGCATGTGTTCCTGTAGAGCTAGCTTCACCAGGGTCTATTTTCTGTAGCCCCTGGAGTACCAAGGGGAATTATTGTGACATCATTTGACAGCCTTGTTTAACCCAGATGACTTTTGGGGAGGACATTGTGCGGGAAAAAGTTTACTTGTGAGGGACAAAAGGCCAGAAAATGCCAAATGAAGCGATTTGCTTCATTTACGGATTGTGAAATATTAATAAAAAGAAAAAATGCAACATCAGACAGTACTATTTGTGCAAACCAGTGCACGGCAAGAAACTTTAAAGCATCATCTTTGGAAAAATTCCGGCATTCTATCAATCGCCATCTTCGGAGCCCACCCATAAGTTGTGATATTGATGTGGTGAAAGACTGTGAGTTTCGGAGTGCAAATGACAATTTTAAAGCAGCATTACGTGGACTAAAATAACAGGACCAAGTTTAGCAATACCGTGTCATCCCTGATGCAGACCAGCCAAAAATCTACAACTCAGATATTGTAAATACTATGACCCCGTACGGATAATGCAAAAGGTACAATTCGACATTCATTTTTACCCCTCGGCCCAAAAGGCTGAAAGGGTATTGTCGTCACCTACGTGTCCGTCCGTCCATCCGTCCATGCCTTGTTAACCCCATATCTCCAAAACATACTCACTTTACAGAGACCAAATTTTTATCACAGGGACATGGAGGTGCTTCACATGACTTTTGAAATGTAGGTCACTAGGTCTCATTTTAGGTCACAGTACTACATTGCTAAAAAAAAAAAAAAAAAAAAAAAAAAAAAAAAAAAAAAAAACCGGCTTTAATGCAATATCTAAAAGTAGTGAATGTAGCTTCATCAATTATTTATGACAGTTGGTCCTGAGAATGCCCCAGATGCCTATTGAAAACTAGGTCACTGGGTCACATATATAGGTCACAATGTTGCATTGAAAAAAAAAATGGCCATACCATGCTGTCTTTAAATATCAAAGTACTCATTATAGCTGCACCAATTATTTATGACAGTTGGTCCTATGGATTCCTCTGATACCTGGTGAAAACTACATGTAAGTCACTGGGTCACAAATTTTGTCACATTGCTGTACTGAAGAAAAATTATCTTGTCATGATATCTCTGCTCATTGCATTTGCACCAAAGCTTTGTCATTAGGTCAAACAGAAGTAGCCTTGACCTACTAGAGGGGTATTGTCGTCACCTACGTGTCCGTCCATCCTGGCCTAGGGGTTTTCAGTCTCTGATCGGCTTCTAGTTACTTTTATAGAAGAGGTGCTGAAAACATGCGCAACATGAGAAAAGATACTTTTATCATGAAAACTGATGCTAATACAGGCAAGAAATATGTCATCAAACAAATTCCTTTCTTCTTCACCACCGGCAGATAAAATTGTCACACTGGTGATACAACAATATGGATCACGTGGATGAAAGTGAAGACCCTTAAGCCAAACCATCCAAAGAAAATGTAGGCCCTTCAGGCTTCGCCTTTAGGGCCTACATTTGGGATAGTTTGGCTTCAGGTTCTACATTTTCACCAGGGTGCTCTATATTGTCGTGTTACTGGCTGAACCCCAGTGTAACTGATAGTATCAAGGACAGTAAAATCATAGCCTATAGATAAATAATGTATTTCACTTTGACTCCTGCATCTACATGACCTATCTGTACTGACCTAGTATTAATCATTAAGTATTTCAGTGCTGAAAAATTCAAGGTCAGGGGAATGATAAAAATTTGAAAATCTCTGGAGCATGACCTATGAAATTCAAATGATAAAAATATTAATTCCTCATGATAACCAGCTGGTGAAGCTGATGTAATAGAGAATGACCAGAGTTGAACTGGATACTACATTTTAATTGTGCACCAGATGTGTCAGAGCAACTAAATGGCCCACATCTAGGAAAACGATTCTCCTGATCAAATTAATTAGCATAAACAAATATGCATGTAAAATAGCAATGTTATCACTTTCCCAGTTTGCCTTTCAAATGCTGGGAATGAGACTTATACAAACCTTATATACAGTAAGAATGCCAAAACTGTCATGAATGTTTGAAGACCTTGTCACATGCAAGACACAACACAGCTATTGGAGAACAGGAGATGACAGTGCCCGTCACCTGACCTGTCCCCATACAGTAGTCAATCTACTTGTGTTACAACTATACATAACCACCACTTTCCCATCCATAATTTACATTCAAACATGATTGATATTCACTTGTTTGACCCCATTCCATCTTGCAGTCATGTGTTTACTCATTTTGGCAAATCATTTTACCGATCTGGTACAAAATAGATAGGTTTCAGTTAATTACTTTAGTATCTGAAATGGTGAATTTCTGAATGGATAAGGGGTGCTTTGGGGTAATTTTGGGTGGTCACTGGTCAGGTTCTTCAGGGGGTCTCCGAAAATTCGTAAATTATGATTAATAGGTGATTTTGCACAGTGGAACAGCTAGGTCACAAAAGGCAGGTGGTCTCCCAAAAGAAGGGTCTTTTAAAGAGAGACTACATGTACTGTAAACCAGGAATTTCTGCACCTGTAACCCATGCTCTCACCAGTCCTGAGTCAAAGTTTACTGCAAAATCAATCAATATCATGAGCAGTATTTCATTCAGCTACAAAGACAAAAAACCGGCAAGAAAAATGCGTCATATGCCAGATCACATGTAAAAAGTGTGAAAACAGATACATTAGAGAAGCAAGTACATGCACATCCCTGGGAACAGCCATTCAGGAACGCAGTAAACCATCAGGCCACTTGACAGCCACAGGAAAATGCTGCATTGCTGTAAGATGCAAATATAGCAGAGCCAATGTCAGCATCATTGGCGTTGTAAACTGTAACCGACTCAGAAAAGAACTGATAAGCCAGGAAAATTACCAACAAATCCTTCCTTAACTCATCCCATACTGTGGTCACAGGCCTTGGTCAGTGGTTCTTGCACTGCTTAGCAAGTCATGCTGCAGCTGCAGCATGACTTGCCAGGCAGTGCTAGAACCACTGACCCAAGGGCATGTTGGTACTTGAACGAAAGTTGTCGTCTTAAATCTAGGTAAATATAGGGAAAAATCAGGGACTGGTATGGAATGAGTTAACAAAGACCAAGGCTACTATTGACTGTCCATTTATCCACAACGCATCAGCAGCTCCCCAGTTCCTGCCTCCTATCACATAATAGGCTACAATTTCAATCCCATGAAGGATGGGGGATCAGTCTGAAATATCATGTACATGTATATTCTTGATTCACTTTGGGAATCATTGTTACTACATTCAATCATCATGCATCCATCAACAATTTACTTTTTGACTTCTTAACAAAACAGTAGGCCAGATTCCTTTCAAATGTGATGGAGATATCCCTTGGTTTGGTCTCCAGTTACATGTACAGCGTACAATGTACATATACTTGTAGTTTCTGTAACAGGTCATATCCTGGTGATTTTTAGCTCAGCTGAGCTTTAATATAGTATTTGTCTGCTAACATTTATAAGTTTTCTGTCTTTATCTTTCTTCTTTTTTTTTTAAGCTCAACTGACTTGTCAGTCAGCCAAGCTTATAGATTCGTCCAGCATGCATAGTCAGTCCACAACTCACATTTTCGATTTCTCCAAACCAGTGGCCAGATCCATTTCAAACTTTATGGAGATCTACCTTTAGTCTATCTCTACCAAACTGTGCAAATGGTCCTGCTCCTCCAGTGACCAGTTTGTATTTTTTATTTCTTTCTTTGGGGGTTCACGTTTTGACAAAATTTTAAGAAATATTCTTCTCTGAAACCATGTGGGCAATTGCTTCTAAATTGCATGATTACACTCCCAGGGTCCCCCCCCCCCCCCCTTAATGTGTTCAACAGGTGGCACTGAATTTTTTTTTTCTTTTTTTGTTCTTAAATTTGGTGGAATTGGAGCTTGTGGGAGGGTAAAACAAATTAAGTTCTTCACTGTAGGTGGTGACACCTGATTTTCAATTCATTTTTCAGTTGAAGCATATATTCCTATACAATCAATCATCATGCTTTTGTGATTCACTCATTTCTATTTGTTCATCCCAGTTCTCATGACCCAAATTGACCAATTAGAGTGATTGTTGCTGGAAGACTAGCAGAGACGTGTTCGACTTCACTTGTCAACATGGATGGGGCATGTGGAGAATATCAGGACATCTGTTTGCACAGAGGATGAATCTTGGGTTTGTTGTATCAACCTCATTCATTTAAATAGACAAGGAATAAAGATCAAAGTTATAAAATGCACATATCAGAGCACTGTCTGCATAGAATTGTAGAATCTGTCATATTCTAGGGAATTCGCAGATATGTGCTGCACATGTACATGTGTTCTTGTGCCTGTGTGCAGCATTTAAGTCAACTTTGCTGCATCTTCATCCATACTTTTACGATAATGTTTAAGACGCCTTGATGTATTATTGGTTGAGATTTTTTTAAGGGCAATGTAAGTAATAGTTTTGCTTTGTTATGTGAAAAATTGGACTGTTTTGGGATCAATAGAACATTCAAAGGATCACAATTTCAGCGCAACCCAAATGCAGCCCCCATGTTCATGCTGAAAAGCCAGAGCCCATCAATATTTCTGGATGCTATGGGGCTCCCTTTGGGATGTAGGATACTAAATCAATTCAATGGAATTGAAATAGAAAGTATGTATACATGTATATAAATTAGAATACTTGGGTTCACACCCAATAGATTGTGAAATTCAGGATTGAATCACAGCACTTCAGGCTTTAGATATCATAATGAACTTGTAAAAAAAATACCATATTCCTTCATTTACTCTAGCTGGCAGACTACCATATTGACATGCACTTCCTATCTTTTTTCAATTCTCACTGTCTTTTTCCATCAGACTTCACCCAATGACGAAATGATGCCAGAAAAAGACCATTTGAAGCCGTTCTTTAATATATTTGAAATGTGAAAGTTTAGTGTTATTTATTAAAAGCAAGGGTTTCTGACACTGATATGTTTTAAATCAATCAACCAATACAATATACAATAAGTTTAAATAGATTGAAAGTTAATTGCCTCCTTTAAAATTTTGTTTGGATTATTAAAAAGATGTAGTGCCAGTGGAATGTTTGTCAATAATAATTTTTGTCTACGGTTTTCAAGAATTTATCGGAAAAACATGAAATAATTTTTGAATAGAACATGGATGTCAGATAACTCGATCAACTTCAGAACATCAAATCACATTGTGACCGAGGGATTTATGGGTAACCATTTTTTTTAATCACTACCTACCTTACTTTTTTGCTTCCCCCCAAATGGAAACAACATTTTTTCAGGCCTCACTAATGCTACTTGCCTGGTCAGGACTTAGCAGAATATATAAGTGCTAATATCATATAACATTACGGGCTTATTTCCCACAAAGCTACCATCTGTAACGTGGCTTTTTGACTCATAATCTCTTCTTCTTTTTTTTTTTGTAGAGCTATTTTATTAAATGTTGGGCTGTTTTAGCAAGTTGGGAAGTTAGAGTCAAAACAAGGCAGCCTTCAGTGCTGGCAGTCATCCCCGTCGCATAGTTGATGAATTTTTCATGAGGTGTCTCCTTCATTTTCGATTTCTGTGAGGGTCTCTGGCACTTGCTGACTGTTGTCAACAAAGTGAAACTGATGTGTTCTGATTTCTTCTTGAGCAGATCCTCTGCCTCCCCCAGTTCATGACGGTATGCCTTGTTCATTTTAAAGAAATTTTATGCATTTTTGGTTAGTCCTTACCAATTTTGTCCAAATGGTCATGCTTTAATGATTTTTAGATTATATATACATATATATAGAGAGAGAGTAGAATCTCCAATCAAAACCACCTCTACAAACACCTTCTACATATGCACCTTTTATTCAGTCTTTATGAAATTGTAGGAATGTATATTAGGATACAAACTTATGCTATGATTACTGATTGCATTTCACACATGGAGGACAACTGTCCTTCAGAAGCAAGCAGTGATGATTGACCCAGTGCTGCCCAGAAAAACCCTGCTGTTGAGTGCCCTGGCCACACTAGTGCACCCTCCATGAGCACCTCAGTTAATTGATAACATTATTTAATGTGCCAATGTTTTCTAAGAGGTAATACTTGGATTTCAGTTTTCTTGCTTAATTCTGTCAGTGTCAAGTTTTAGACCGAGTCAACAGTTTTCCTGAGCACAGTTCAGACACAACATCCCCAAAGTGTGCCAAGGAAAGCCATTGACCTAGACCATTGTATTCTATGGGACTAAAGGCATACTGGCACTACATGTACTTAAATGAAAGGCCTTTTTGCAAAGAATATTAACATAGTATCCATTTGATAACTGATAAAAGTTCATCTTAAGTACTTTAACTTTAGCTTCAATTGGCACTAAAACTAAAAGAGTTAAGAGTTTTGTTCATGAATTTTTTTTTGACTGTACAGTAATCCAAAGGGAGTAAGTGACTCTCCCAGCTTGTTTTCAGTTTGGCTTTGTTGCCTACTCAGTCAATTTCACATCCTTTGGGGTACATATTCTGCCTCATGGAGACATGTTTCATTTGTTAGATATAAATCTATGATATTCTAAATGGCAGAAGTCTCCACCTTTGTGTTTTTTTGTTGAAAGGTTGAACACATGCACGCCTACATACTTGGGGCTACATGTATATTTATCTCTACAGTGTATTATATGCTGAAACGCACTGTAGCAAGTGTTCTTAGCTCTTTTCAGCCAAACGTCTCTGAAGTCTAGTTTTCTTCTGACTTGGCATCTTGCCTGACATCACTCAGTCAGTTGTTCCATTCATTTCCATTCCCAAAGGTGCAAGGATGTAGCTGCTGTAGTTCTTGTGCCTGGCCCATCAGTGGAGGTCCAGTGAGGGCTGGGCACATGCAATGGCATCCAGCCTGCCACTTCTAACCCATTGACCAGATTGATTGGGACTTTAAATACTGACACTAGCATGGACAGACAGCATCACAAAGCACCAGGAGACTGGCTTCACCAGCACACACTAAGCTTGTCTGAAGGAAAGGGACTTGTGTACACTGCCTTCATTTTTACATGACAGGGAAATTGCTGTGAAATGGAACTTGGATTGAGCCGATAGAGAAAGCCCCCTCTAAGCCTTAATTATTGAGTGTTAGTTTTTCATCAGTAAATACAAGAAGTGTTGCTGGCTATGCAAAGACTTTTTAGCTCTGCTGACTAACAAGTCAGCAGAGGTACTGGAATCCATTTGCGTCTGTTGTCCCTCCATCCGTCATTAGACTTTTTAAATTTTCAACTTCTTCGCAAAAACCGCAGCATGGAATATTTTGATTTTGCACATGGATGTTCCCTAGGTGGACCTCTACCAAGTTTGCAAAGGATATGATGATGCAATATTTTTTTAAAATTTTTATGAAATTTTTAATTGATTTTTTTGGGGGAAAAAAATCATCTTAAGAACTACTTGGCTAATTGCTTTGATATTGAAATAGGGTTACCTGGGGTCACTTTGTTCTTATTTTGGTGACCAGTTGGCACTGCAATTTTTTTCCCTTTTTATGAATTATATATCAAACTTTGCTACCACTGTACATGTATATAGCTTTGGAGACGATAGTGCATGTGTTGCAATACTGCAAAAGCATATTCCAGTCAGCAGAGCACAGAATAATCATGATCCTCATGTTTTTATTGTGTATCAATAAAAACATGTAATAATACATGTTATCATGGGTGGTAGAGGGATATGAGGCTGGTGATACTACATGTATATAATATAGTGTCACTACACATACTACATGTAGTTTGAAAGCATTGTATGTATACATGTAAGTGCTTTATATACTAGTTTGAAACCATGTATATGATGTAACTGCTTTCAGTGGTTCTGTAATTGGCCTGTTCACACTCTTTTAGTGAGCAGCAAGCGGTCAACATCAATTCAAAAAATTAATTCACAATCATTTGCACCAGTTTTTGCTGAATTAGGTGGTTTTTGGGACAAAAAGTTGGGTCTACATGCATATTACAGCTTTTGTTTCAATTTCTTCACAATTTTTTGCCTTTTAACATTGTAACCCATGTGTTATATGTTTTACTCACTTTTTGGGATTGACAACAGTTGCTTATGAAATAAATGAATGATTTTGGTGACCATGCTTCACTTGATGCACCAATGACAAATTCAGATTTGTCTTTAGAGTTTACTCAAAGTATTAAAGTGACAATTGTGAGTTCAGATTTATTGCAAAACCAAGTTCCAAGCTCTGATATAGGCCAAGATTGTCTTTGCATGTAGGTGGCCTCTGCATCTGCCAGGTGAACACGTACATGATTTGTCAGGGAGCTTAATATGGCACAGGAAGAGTTAACTGGTCTAAAACTGTGGCAAAAAGAAACAGATAGCCTGGTGCAGGACAAATGGTATTTTACTATACCAGTTACTGTTACATTTATTGACACACATGGAGGCTAGAATGTAGTTCTTCCTTGCAATACAAAAGTTTTTGTTATCCAAGCAAAATCCTGACTAATTGGCATTGGAACCAGCGCACTTTTTTGCCTAATATACACATATACATGTACTGTTTACTATATATAGCAGTAATTGATCACCTTTAGATGGATATGCCAAGAGCCAGGTAGACCACTTTACAAATGAACATGCTTTTCCCAAGGGCAGCATTGTAGAAAATAGACTGTAATATCAGTGGCATGAAAAGAATGTAGAAAGGAGAATCACTTGAGCAATTTTGTATTGTTATACTGGATTGTTAACATATTGAGAACTTCTGTTGAGATGTAGCATTTATCTTCTGGAGAGTATGATTGTTGTCATTATAATCATCATTATCAATATTGTTACATGTACGTGAAGGTATTCATCATCTCTGCTAACTTGTCCGGCAGCAGAGCTTATCAAAATTGTTATCTTTGCATCCTTTCATCTGTCCATTTAACCCTACTGCTCCTTGTATTTAATCTTGTATTAAAGTGATTCATCACTTTATCTTCACAACCAATGATGATACAAAGTACAAAACCAACTGCAGAATATCTCTTGGATTATATTAAAATGGATGTGAAGAGAAAAAGTAGAGCTTTACAAAGAAGGTAGCAAGGAGGATAGCTGCACATGTGCAATATACTTAACCCACCACGGATCTTGTCTGGTTCCTCTAGCGGGTGTAAGCCCTTAATATTTGTATAATAATATATATATATAAGTTCCCTGTCAATATTTCACTTCCATTTTTATCATATGAAAGATGGCACATTGGTCATTCCATGGTAAACACCCATTAACTCATCTTTTGGACTAAACATCTTCTTTGTTGGCCTCTACATGTACTAACTTTTTGAAGGGGATGATGATGCGTTTTTTTCTAATTCTTTTCAATTTTTATTTATTGTTATGCCCCCTCCTACTGGAGGAGGGGCATATAGTAATCGCCTTTTTCCATCTATGCGTGTGTCCATGCACTTTATGTCTGCTATTCGTGTCTGGGCTGTAATTCGCATGTCATTCAACTTAGATTAATGAAACTTTACACACAGGTGCATCTGGACATAAGGATGTGTCATGTACCAAAATTAAGTCACTGAGTCAAGTATCTGGCCACACTGACATATCCTTGAAAAATCGTGTCTTGGCTGTAATTCCGTTACTATTTATCTTACCTTCGTGAAGCTTCACGTACACATATATCTTGAGCTAAAGGTGTGTCATGAAACAAAACTAGGTCACTAGGTCAAGTATCAGGGTCACGATGATACAATCATGGAAAACTATATTACACTTTTGTCTGGGCTGCAATTCTGTTGTTCTTCAACTTAGATTAATGAAACTTTCAGTGTTATTGGCAGTTTTGGAGAGGAGAAAGGTGGTGAACCTGATGGCAACCTAGAATTTCTTGTTCCGGGACAGATATTGCATAAATATTATTGAAATAACCTACTTTTTAATGAGAAAGGTGGTAAAAAGGTGAAAGGTGGTGAAGAAAAGATGAAAGGTGGGCCACCTTTGAGCTTATAATGTGGGGAAAACACTGACTTTACACACAGGTGCATCTGGACATAAGAGTGTGTTCAGTAACAAAAGTATGGTCACTAGATGAAGTATCTGGGTCACAGTGACATATCTTTGTAAAACATGTCCAAGCTATAATTCCTTCACTGTTTAACTTAGTTTCCTGAAACTTCACACACACACATCTTGACCTAAATGTGTGTCATCAAACAAAAGTAGGTCACTAGGTCAAGTACTGGATCAAGGTGATACATTCATGTAAAACTAATTACACTTCATGTCCAGGCTGTAATTCTCTTGTCGTTTAACTTAAAATCATAAAACTTTACATGCCTTTGTATCCAGACACAAGGGTGTGTCATGCATAAAAGTAGGTCACTAGGTCAAGTATCTGGGTCACAGTAATAGCCTTCTTTTATGGACTTCAGTCATTTCAAAATAAGACTTGGGATTAGGAAGGTTATAAATGAGGTGAGGGTGCTTGGATCCACCAATCTCTGATGCCATTTTATTTTATCAACAATTTATTCATTGGAAATAATGGGCCAATTGCTTTGATTTCATACAGGGCCACCTGAGGTCATTTAGTTTACATTTTGGTCACTAGGTGGCACTGTGATTTAGTTCTTTTTTTATTAGAATCTGTGTGTGCTATTGCTAGAAATTTTATCGGAATATAATTTCGCTTAAGGTGATGAAAGTTTTGCACAAATGATTAAGGTGCCAGGATGGTTTGAGGCATGTTACAGACTCTGCCCACTTTGACCTTGTCTAGGTCATCTTAATTGATCATTTGATCCATTAAACTATATATTTTCATGATCCTAGGGATGTTTTTGTGTCACTGAATATTGAATCAATTCAGATATTCTTTTAGAAGTTTTATGCTGTTTTGTGAGCAGATATCATACCTGCCAAGGTTACTATTTAGGAATAGCAGTTACTATTTTTGATGTGAAATTTTTATAAAATAGTGTAAAATTTGATGAAAACAGTAAAATATTGTGATTTTTAAGAACATCATTTCTTGAATAATTAATGTGAAAATATCACTGATTACTATTTACCCAAAAACTATTTCTGTTTTGGAGACTTGGGGTTGGCAAGTATGTGATATAGATTCACAAGTTTATTTGAGTTTGTTCACAAAATATTCAATTTTAAGATTAGCGAACTACAGTGCTGCCAGAAAGTCTTGCTCCGAAACTCGGGGGGGGGGGGGGGGGGGGGGGGGAGGTTACCAGTGGAGCCACTTGCAGGTTCCACTTTTCAAAGTGTAATAAAAATTAAAATTCTGACACCATAACCAGCTTAGGGCCAATGGGAGCCACTGGTAGGTGCAAAAAGCACACTGAGTAACTAACATCAAACTTCCTAACAGTGTTCTCTGCAGGAGTCCCTTGTACAATATGTACCCGAGGAGGACCACGTGCAAGGGTCACCAGAGGAGATGGTGCAAGACTTTCTTGCGGCACTGTATCTAAAATGAAAAAAAAGACCCCTCTGCAAGAAGCAACTATGTGTCTAGGGTTAAAATTGATGTTTTAAAATTTTATAGAAATTTGAGGTTGGTACCATGATGTTATACAGTTTCTCCATTTTTGAGCTACAAAAGTTACGGAAGGAAGGGTTGAAAAGCCAAATCCAAAACTACATTTCCTAAGATAAACATTTATCTTGCATTATGAGTTTATTTTGAGATTATACATCTATCCATTTTTGATTGATATGATTTTAAAATTTGATTGATCTTGTGAAAATTGACTTCTGAGAAAATCGCTTTAAAAGGTTGTGGCTCTGATTTTTGCATAGAAGGGGCCATCAACTGAAAATTGCTCATAACCTCTAATTGAACTTTATGCACAGTCGCACGAACATATAACAGAAACATCAGATTTATGTTTGGCTGATTGGTCACCCCCAGTGTGACATGATCTTTATTATTTTAATCCATACAACCCAACTAATACAATTTCTACAATGAACAATTGATGAATGCGCCCGTTTTGGGGGGCGAACCGGCCCACTTGTGCTATTAGACACCCTAATGAAGTAATGGTGTCAGATGAAACCTACGTATGTACCAAGTCTATATGACATATGGTGGAGGCTGGGGCAGGAGGAGGGCCTTTCACAGAAACTGATTTTTACTACTAATTACACTGGCGTGAATAGCTGATCTGGGCAGTATGCTGCAATGTCCGACCGACGCTACTTAGCTTGCAGCCGCTTGACGCTCATTGGCTACCCGCACGTGAGCGCCCAGAGTGATGACCAATCAGCCGTTGCATGCGACCGCGCATAAAGCCAGCCACGCACCTTGCACGTGACTGGAGTTTTATGCACAGTCACACGAACATATAACAGAAACATCAGATTTATGTTTGGCTGATTGGTCACCCCCAGTGTGACATGATCTTTATTATTTTAATCCATACAACCCAACTAATACAATTTCTACAATGAACAATTGATGAATGCGCCCGTTTTGGGGGGCGAACCGGCCACTAGCCGCCTCGCAGAGGTGGCGCCCCCCAAACAAACCCATGTTCCCCAGTGGTGGAGGTGGTCCTTGTCCATCCTCCTTGCCTACAAGTATTTACATGAGCCATCAGAATAGCCGGCTAACAAGCAGTGGTCCTTGCCCATCCGCCCGCCAACAAAATCCCTGCCCATGCGGGCATTGCGTTGCCTAAGTGCAACTTACTCGAAATAACCTTGGGTTATGAACTATTTGTTAATAGGGGTCAAGAAGTGGCCCTTGTCCCTGCTCCCATCCCTGTTACATGTACAATCCTATTACTACGTGCCCCATTATGAAAAGAGGGGGTGTTCCTTGTCTGTCCTCCTCGTCTAGTTTACACAACAGGCCGGATCGATGGATGCCGCGAGAAGTGGTCCTTGCCCATCCTCTCGCCAGCTAGCCATCCTACCCCTCCGGGCCTGTGGCCTTGCTGTGTTAGCAGATATGAATCGACTGTGTAGTCCTACGAATTACGAAATATAAGTTAACTATTTTATTTTTTCCCAAGACCAAAGAATGTGAAATCATAATATGTCTACTTGTCCCATTTTGGGGCATGCCTCTTTGTTTAGTTACCCTGGTCAACCTTAAGTGGAGGTGGTCCTTGTCCATCCTCCTTGCCTGTAGGATTCACAAAACCAGCCCAGTAGGGTTGATCCAACCAACAAGCAGTGGTCCTTGCCCATCTTTTCGCTGGTTAGATCTCCCACCCACCCTGTCCGATAGAACAGTGGTCCTTGCCCATCCGCCCTTCAGACCTAATGGGTCCTCCGCCAAGGGTGGGCAGTGATCCTTGGCCATCTGCCCGCCCCCAGCCTGGAGAGAAGCTGGTACCCACAGATAAGAACAAAGTGCCTTTGCAACCAGACCTCCCTCTGATTTATCTCAATTTGCCTTGTTAATGCGGATGTAGCGCGGGAATGTGTCAGAGTTCCAAGGGCCTATATTACGAATTTGGGCATCCGACAGACCGCGAGCAGCTGCTTCAGTGGCTGCGCCAATGCGAAAACTATGACCCTTGAAGGAGGATACGTCCAATCTACAGAACTCGAGAACTGTTTTAAGGGTGTCATCAAACCTGCGACGCACACATACTTGCCCATCTAACATAAAAAGAGGGCCTGGGTGGCTTCCTCTGAGTGTGCAAAATTTCTTAAGGATCCGCACTGGACAAATAGCCTTCTGCGGTTTCGGATTCCTCGTAAGAACAATATGTTGTGGACCATGTTTGGTGCTGGTTTTAGAATTCCGAATGGTGACAATGATCACGCACCTTGCACGTGACTGGAGTTTTTAGTATCAATGGAATAAATAAGAACCTTCACATTTGATGTATTCTTGCTATAAGATACATTGTTGTCTTGCAGCATAAATTTCAGGTATGATTTCCTCTCAAATTTTGTAAAGCCAGCCCTATTGTTGGTTTTATGCTTGTAGTTCTGCATGCCTTTAAGGGAGAACATAAGGCAATTACACAATCACCTGACCCTGATCATAACAACAGCTTGTGTCAAAATGGCTGCTGGCAAGTGGGTCTACTTGTGGTTTGACAGTTTGTTTTGTCAGTAGTTACTTGAGTGGCAGCCTTATCTCATTTACTGGCTCACTCAGTTCTCATCATAGGATCAGTAAACAAGATGTCCTGATTAACTCCCCCCAGTCAAGTATCTGGCCATACAGTGTTTTGGAAAACCTATAGCTAGTGCAACCTGTGGATGAGATCGCATGGAGAAATTACTGGATGGGAAAAATCAGCATGCCAAGATCAACGGCTCAGAAAAAGTGGATGCAAAATGACTTCAAAGAGAGTTTGTTGGCCAGAAAGAATGAGGATAGGCAAAAGGAAAACAGTGAGATTGAAGAATTGATGGCTATGGGCCTATGTGTTTGACAGCATGGAAGATTTTTTAGCCCACAAATACCCTTTTCCTGTACAAATAAAAGTTGAATACTGGAATCCTTCAATCTGGGTCAGGCAGTATACATGTATGCATGCAATGTAATGTTAGCCAAATGGCTGAAGTCATAGATATACCCCAGTGCATGAACATTATCATATACATGCTCACAATGGCTTGCAAACATTGAATTCATGACCAAACATCTTGACAATACCCATTGTTCAGTGATGCAAGGTGCAATTCTGTTAAGTTTTGACAACCTTTGAAGTAAGGACAGTAAAGATCCTTGTCAAGTTGGCCAACTGCTATCCTGTAGTTTATGCTGCATTCAGATAAATCACATCATGCCAAATACATTTAGATCCACAATAATGTCCATCAACCACTGTTATAGTGAACAGAAATAGCTGTTTAAGCTCCATCAGTGCCTTTGCCCTGTTCATCTTTCAATGATATGTACGTGCATGTATTCAAGCATGCTGCCATTTTTTGTCCTTGCAGTCATGTGACTATGTTGTTGTTAGGGCTGGTGGGCACCGCCGTTGGCTGTTCAAACATTGTGGAAAATTATACCAAAATACTCAGAAGGTACATATGCAGTGGTCTGCTGAAACTTGCCATAGTTTTTCGTTGATTTTCTCATGAACATAACAATAATGTTTGTTTTTTGCGGGTATTGGGATCATTTGCTATCCATGGTATTCGATTTGCTGCCTGACAGTGGTCATTTGCACCCAACTCAAAGCGGAGGGTGCAAATGATTACTGGTGGGCCACAAATCGAATACCAAGGGCCGAACAATGATCTCAATGACATAAAAACAAAGATTATTACTATAATTTTTCAATTGTCATATTTTCCAAACCAATTATCGTTTAATACATGTTACAATGTAGATATAGGGCCTATATTTAGTTAACCTCGCCATTTATGCCCACCAAATGGGTGCAAATGTCATTTGCAGCCTGCCACACCATGTATGCCCTTTGTTATGGTGTTAATGTGTAGGTAATGCCCTATAAATGAATAATAATATTGATTTATTTGAAACAGTATTTGGTGACGACATACTTTAGGTGTTAGTCTTGGGATACAGAACAAAACACTTTTTTTTTCTTCTTTTTTTGAACAACCCTCATAGACCAAACCATCCTGGTGCATGTACCTTTTAATTAGACATGTTAGTGTTTGAAGATCCTATGTAATATCAAACTTTGGGACCATATATGGGTAAGTGCTACTACTGTACATGTATATGCATGTAACTGTAGCATCAATACAGGATATATATTTCAATACATATTTTGAAAATAGTACCAGGTCAAATCATCCCAAACTGTGATTGTCCCAAATCAACTTATCCCCAACCAACTCATATACCAAAACTTGATTTAACCTTTTTTCTAGTGCAAACTCATTGTATTACCAGCTTGCCCATGGCCATATCTCCCAATGTAAATTTGTTCCAATTCCAGCTCATCCCAGGAAGAGAACATCAAGTGGAATGTGGAAAATTAATAAGAACATTCACTATTTTAATGAATAGCCTAGGCAAGATTGTTTGTCTGTACACTGAGGTGTTGTTATCTAGCAATTTATATGTATCTACCAGTTAATATATGATCGGGTAATCCCCACTATACATGTAGGCCCTGGTCATTAGCACAGCCCTAAGTTAATACATGTATATCTCTCTTTCAGTGGTGATGATGTATATATGAATGTAGGCTGTAGGCTCATGTAAGCTATTTACTAAAGTTGTTTATAAATACAGAATGACCTCATATTCAGAAGTTAAAATTGCTATAGCTATTTATGTTGGGAATACTTGTCTTAGCATATTAGTTCCTAAATTTGTTATTTTTAAAAAAATTAAATGATTTTATTTGACATTTAACAAACATACATTATACATGTATATAATATGCAGGCATACAGTAGAACAAAATTGTAATAATAAAGCTCATTTAAAATTAATGTCTTTACAGAGGTACATGTAGCAGAACACAACAAAGAATGACAAAGATGAGATAACTTTAATAGTGACAATGTACAAACAATCAACAATCAAGACAAAGTACATGAATGAAATTATACACTAATAGCTATGCTGATACTCCAATATGAACAGACTGCAGGTAAATCCTAATCCATGGTGAGAGATTCTCCACAGGTACTGTCCCATAGTTCCTAGTTCTACGGCAGGTGCCAAATAATCTGGTCCATTAATCCCACATATAGGTACAGTTTGGTTCCAATGTGGTACAATTAAACACCAAATATAGCAGTCCACTCGAAGGCACTGTCTCACAGGTATAACGGAGTATCTTTTTGCAGCAATAGCTCACTCTCCCACTGGCTTGATGACACACAGCTCCAGTGAGATCTCACAATTCTCTTCCGTCAGTCATGAAGGGAGCTACTTTATATATCCATGCTGAGAACTTTCAGCATTAATTACAGTTTTCCAATCAGTCACACATCCCGATTCACTGAGACCTGTCTGGACCACATCAGGGCTTTCTCTGTGTTTACAGTGAAATGAGTCATACCTATATGAATGTAGGTCACCATTCTAAATTATTCCAAATGTTTACAAGTTATATGAGAGTCACCCCAACAAAGTAGGCCAACTCAGTGACTCTGCAAAGCATTCAATGAACTCAATGCCCTTTCCAAAACAAAGTAAACAATTACTTTCACATCCACAACACCCTGACTCTATGCACCTGCTGCAGTTTAGGGACTTTCTCCAGACAGAAAATCCATGGAGTCAAGAGGAGAATTAGAGCCCGGACACAATCTTATAAGGTTATGTCACTGTGACCTGGATACTAGTGACCTACTTTTGGTACATGGCAAACCCTTATGTGTAGATACAGCTGTGTGTAAAGTTTCATTAATCCAAGTTACATAGTAAAGGAATTATAGCCCAGACATGATTTTGCAAGAATACGTCACTGTAACCCAAATACTTGACCTAGTGACATACTTTTGGTACATGACACACCCTTATGTCCAGATGCACCTGTGTGTAAGTTTCATCAATGTAAGTTGAACGACAAGCAAATTATAGCCCGGATATGAATATTGGACGGACATGTATCATATATTACACGGTATGTGCCCCAAATGCTGAATCATAATCAAGGTGTTGCTTTTTTAATGTTAGGAATAAATTTACTTTGCAGATGATAAAGTATATATGTAGAGACCTGTAAATGATATACATGTAGTACACAGTACAGCAATACTATCAGTTACTACCTGTCTGTTCATATCCCATGAAGCCGCAGTCTGAACAGGATACAAATCTTTTCATATGGACATTTTCTTGTATCCCCTGAACAGTCAGGTAGTGACGATTTTATCCTGTAATAGATAAAATATACTGACACTTGCATATAAAAACCATAACAATTTATTTAATAAAATACTTTTCTCTGCTATTTTTGCTGCACTGAACAGATGATAATTGTGGATCGAAAACGTGGCTGATTTATTTATACCCTTGATGGTGATCATTAATTTTCATTTAACGACAAGTTAAATGACTTGACTATTAATCATGATCATGATAGCTATGGCATGGAATGATTTTATTGGCTCAGCTGGCTTATCAGCCATCATAGCTTACGATATCATCCGGCTTCCATTCACAATTCACATTTTCAACTTCTTTTCCAAAACTATCAGCAACATTCACTTCAAACTTGGTAGCAATGTACCTTGGGTGGATTTCTACCAAGCTTCTTCAACTGGTCACACTCCAGTGATTTTTGGATGTTTTATAAATTTGTTTGGTTCTTTTTTGGGGCAAACCTTAAAAAAATCTTCTTCTTCGAAACCACTCACCCAATTGCTTTGATATCACACGGTAACATTCCTGAGGACTCCTAGTTCATAATTTTTCACCAGGTGCCGCTGCAATTTTTTTTCTAACTTTTTATGTTTTTTGTGTGTTTTGGCTACTTTGGACTTCTTCTCCAAAACTGTCACTCAGATTAAGCTGAAACTTGCTGAATATGTTCCTTGTCGAAAGGTCAAACAAAGTTGTTAGCTAGGTGGTACTGCTATGGATTCCTGAGTTTTAATGATTTTTACCTCAGCTGACTTGTCAGTCAGCTTTAGGTTTGGTGAGGGTCTGTCGTCCATCCGTCGTCCGTCTGTCCACAATTCACATTTTCGACTTCTTCTCAAAAAGCCAGATCCACTTCAAACTTGGTGGAGATATGCCTTGGGTGGGTCTCTACCAAGTTTGTTCAAATGGTCAAGGTCCAGTGATTTTTGGATTTTTAATGAATTTTTTTGTTCTTTTGTGGGCAAATCTTAAAAAATCGCTCACCCAATTGCTTTGATATCACACAGGAACACTCCCTGGGACTCCTAGTTCTTAATTTGTTCACCAGGTGGCACTGCAATTTTTTTCTATTTTTTTTATGAATTTTTGGGTGTTATAGCTATTTTCGACTTCTTCTCCAGAACTGTCACTCAGATTAAGCTGAAACATAATGGATATGTTCCTTGTAGAAGGCTCAAACAAAGTTGTTCACTATGTGGGAATCCTGCAGATCCTGCAGACTCCTGATTTTTAACCTTTTTTCAATTTGGGTACTTATCGGTCAATGCAGCTTTCCCATTGATTACTATATGGAAGTCAATGGGCATTCTAATGCTTATTCACATTTTCGACTTCTTCTCCAAAACCGTCATCCAGATTAACTTCAAACTTGGTGGCAATGTACCTTGGGTGGGTTTCTACCAGTTTTGTTCAAATGTTCATGCTCCATTGATTTTTGGATTTTTAATGAATTTTTTTGTTCTTTTTTTGGACAAATCTTAAAAAATCTTCTTCTCCGAAACCGCTTTCCTAATTGCTTTGATATCACACAGGAAGACACGTAGGGACTCCTTGTTGTTAATTTGTTCACCAGGTTGTGCTGCAGTTTTTTTCTATTTTTTTATGAATTTTTGTGTGTTACAGCTATTTTCAACAAAGTTGTTCACTATGTGGGAATGCTGCAGATTCCTGATTTTTAATGATTTTTTTTTCAATTCGGCTCCTTTGCGGTAAATGCACCTTTCCTATTGATTACCATGTAAGTCAATGGGCATTCTAATGCTAATTCACATTTTCGACTTCTTCTCCAAAACCGTCATCCAGATTTACTTCAAACTTGGTGGGGATGTACCTTGGGTGGGTGTCTACCAAATTTGTTCCAATGGTCATGTTCCAATGAATTTTGGATTTTTTTTATGATTTTTTTTCAAAAATCTCTACAAACGTTTTAATAGGAAAGTTTAACATGGGAATTTCTTGTAATGGTCATAACTTAAATAATATTGGCCAGATTTACTTCAAACTTGGTGGGGATGTGCCTTGGGTGGATCTCTACCAAGGTTGTTCAAATGGTCACACTCTATTGATTTTTGGATTTTTTATGAATTTTTTTGTTCTTTTGGGGGGCAAACCTTAAAAATTCTTCTCCTCTGAAACCGCTCACCCAATTGCTTTGATATTGTACATAGACACTCCCGGGGACATCTAGTTCCCAATTTGTTCACCAGGTGGTGCTGCAATTTTTTTAATGAATTTTTTGTATGGTTTTGCTATTTTTCACTTGTTCTCAGAACCGTCCCTCAGATTAAGCTGAAATGTGATGGATATGTTGTTGTGTAAGGGTCAAACAGTTGTTTACTAGGTGGCACTGCTTTGGATTCCTGATTTTTAAGGATTTTCAATTTGGTTACTTATCGTTCAATGCAGCTTTCCTATTGATTACTATGTAAATCATTGGGCATTCTAATGCTAATTCACAGGACAACTGACACGAAATTTATTGTTTACTTGATAACTTGAGATAAGCTTTGAGTTAGCTGCACATGTTAACTATTCTGTATGAAGGTCATGCTGACACAGTACATGAATGACCTTGACCTCGTTTGTGGGGTCACCATGCAACATACATGAATTTTACTCTTCATTATAACTTGAGAACTACTTGAACTTTGATGTTGCACATGTAAGTGTTCTTCTATAAAGGTCAGACTTACTCAGAACATGGTGTCCTTGATCCTTTCCCAAGTTCATAGAGCTGCAAGTGTGATGAATGTCAAGATCAGCTGAGGCACGGGCTGTTCACACAGCCCTGTTGCTTTCAATTGGGTACTTATCCGTAAATGCACCTTTCTTGTTGATTACTAGGCCAGTCAATGGGTATTCTAATGCTAATTCACATTATCAACTTCTCTGAAACCTTCATCCAGATTAACTTCAAACTTGGTAGCAATGCACCTTGGATGAGTCTCTACCAAGTGGGTTCAAATGGTCATGCTCCAGTGATTTGGAGATTTTTTATGCATTTTTTTCTTTTTTTTTTTCTTGGATAAATCTTAAAAAATCTTCTCTGAAAGCACTCACCCAATTGCTTTGATATCACACAGTAACACTCCTCGGGACTCATAGTTCTTAATTTGTTCACCAAGTGGTGCTGCAATTTTTTTTCTATTTTTTAATGATTTAATGTGTGTTTTTGCTATTTTCAGCTTCTCCAGAACTGTCACTCAGATTAAGCTGAAACTGCGTGGATATGTTCCCTGTGAAAAGGGCAAACAAAATAGTTCATCAGATGGCACTGCTGTGGATTTAAAAAAAATTTTTTTAATGATTTTTTCAATTCACGAACTCATCAATAAATGCACCTTTCCTACTGATTAATATGTCAAACTTAGTAGGGATGTACCTTTGATAAGTGTCTGCCTATTTTGTCCTATTCCAATTTTTATAGAACCGCAAGTGGTACATATATGAATCTCTGGGTCAGCAGAGCATGAGCTGTTCACACAGCCCTCTTGTTTTCTATGTTTTATAAATTTTTTATGTTATTGTAATTTCAAATTCTCAAAAAGTACAGGTCACATTCTGTTCAAACGTAATGGGATGTACATGTATCATAATTTGGTTTGTACAAATTGTTAACAGAGTGGCATTGCTTACATTCTGTGATGTTAAATGATTTGTGAAGTACCACAGTGTGCAATGAGTAGAGTAACATGGCATGGTACAGTTATAATGCGATACTAATATTGTAAATGCCTGTATCTGTGGTTTTCTCCAAAACAACAGCATCAAATCTTCTTTAAACTAAGTGGGGATGTACATGTATGTGGTTAGTTTACTGCACATGTAGCTATAGCTATTTATGCTGTTAAAGTTGACATACACTGTATCTTAATTGCTTCCTGTTGTGTTATGTAGGATACAAGAGTGTGAAGTGAGAGACATGATACCTTATATTCCATGTACTCATCCTTGCTATTGTGTGGGGTTGAGTTGTGACCTTAACAAGCTCCAAGAGCATTATGCCAGCAATATGACCCGACCTTATAGGACCATGTCAGGATATTGATTAAGTGGAACATAAGGCCATCTTTCTTATTCATTAGCCCTTTATGATCCTGAAGCAGACTCTCCAACTGTTCATTATGTTGGATTGAACAGTGAAACATTACCTCACTGTTGTCCTGCCCAAATGATGCCGGCTTTTACCAGACATCAATACTTCGACCTGATGATCTGACCCCTTGTGCTTGTGTTGAACGGAGTGATATCATGAGCCATTGATGTGAATCTCTGGTCTGTGTGGTATTTATGGTAATTTAATTAACGGTCATAAGACAGGCACTGATAGAGGATTCACTAACAATTTGCTGGATGAGATGAGATATGTCTGACTTTATAGCTGGAATGAATCTACACCTTTGATGACTTTATGCAGAGATAATGTCCTGCAGGGTCATTCAATCCATTAACCATGTTCTAGTCAACAAGTTGCCGACCCTTATTCAGTTATGGGTCCATCAAAAGGTGCATGTCACCATTGATTTACTTTCAGTGGTTTAATACCTAAGGTGTTCACTCTATACATATAAGTTATGATGTGGTTGCTCAATTTTAACCCATCCTTACTAAGATGTTTCTTTTTATGTGGGCAGGTGACTTGGCATGCAGATGCCACTGTGTGACTGTGCGAGGTGTGTAGTGATGCAGAAAAAAAACCTATATGTACACAGTATAAGGTTTTTCAGATCATATGAAAACTTTCATTGGCCAGGCACCTGGGTCTGGAGATTTTGTCCAATACAGTGTATCGTATATATACATGTACATATACCCTTGAAATGTCCATTTTGCTTCTCTCTTTTTGTCTTTTGGTGATTTGTTTTATTGACTTTTCAAAAAGCTTTTTTTGCAATTCTGTAGTCTAACAAAATGGAAGAAGAAAGGTGTTTGTTTCTTTATGATCCCACCACACATTCTCAAGCAATGCAATTGTATCATGAATAGTCAGGAGATTACATGAACAACTTCACTTACCCTCATGATAAAGTGTCTAATTACTATAATTATTGTGTGTAAAGACCATTCATTTTGTTTATATGCAGAGTACATTTTCATGTTGTTCATATGCAGTGTACATTTTCACATTTTTCAAATGCAGTGCACTTTTCAATAATAGGTTTCTTTTTTGCTAGAATCCTACATGCGGGTAGAGAGCTATCAGCTAGACTGCACTGTTTCTTGTGGCATAATGCATGTATAATGTGCAGGCCTATTTTCACAAAATGTTCCAAGTAGTAGCCCTTAAAGTGCTGATTTCTAGAATGAATCAACAGCTCTCCTTGGCACATTTGAGGCCCTGTCCTTGCATGGTGTGGGTTGGGTACATTTCCCCCAATGGCCACACCCAAAGACAGCAGCTGTCTTATTCTGACCAGAAAAAAGGGTTTAAAAATAAATTTTGCTGCTGACAAAGTAAATAAGGAACACATGGATTGAGCAAATCAGTCTAGACAGTGTCTTCCTGTATAGAATGAGTTGCTTAACCCTTTCCACTCAAATCACTCAAAGTCATGCAAGCACTTGAATGTAAATTGCCATCTGCCTTAATGGTTTTACTTTAATTTCATGTTAATGTAAAGCATTTTCCCTGAAAATTGTAGGTATGGCACACCTATTGTGGAGGGACAATCTCAGGTCAATAGCTTTCCTTAGCATTGGTATAAGGGCACATTGCACCCAACCTGCACCAAGGAAAGTTGTTGATGCAGTCATATTCTGACAGGGAAGGGTTAAATGTCACAGTTAAGGGAGGCATACTGTTTTTATTCTACTAAGAATTACTACATGTAATTTTTTCAATTCTTCCCAAGTATGCCAATCACACTGAAGTCTGGACGTACATCAACACACTTGATCTCATTTTTTAATTTTACCTGTTAGATATGATTTTCAACATATATATGAGGAGTGAAAATACAGTGACTTGTAGATACACCTGTATTTGGGGTTAAAATAGACTTTTCTTCAGAAGTATTTTACTCAATGGGTGTTGTTTTGTTTGACATGAGAGAGAAGGTGTTCTGTGCTGGCATGACAAATTGATGTGCACCTGACACTCTCATGCAGTATGTATTAATCCAGCTGTGATAGTTGAAGGCTAACAGTCACTTTTGTCTGAGGTTGCCTGGACTTTAACCCTTGGACTACCACCATGCAAGCAGGGTGTGATTAAAGGCTCTCATCACCTGCCCATTTGACAACTAACCTGGGCAAGTTGATCCCATTTGGACTAAATTATCACTTGTCTCAGTCTGAAAGTGACTCATCTTAAGCAAAAATGGCCAATGTCAAACTTATGCCATGTATTTGGTAAATCTCTCATGAGAAACATGTAGAGATCTAGTATAAAGTATTTTTCTAGGGAACTATTACAAGTGGCATCTTGGTGTCATGTCAGCTTTGGGTTGGTAATGATATTTATTACTCCACCCCCGTGGGGGTGGGGGAGTGACAGGACGACCCATATTTCCAGGTTTTCTGTCCATCCCCTGTTGTACTAATGGCCTGATGCTCCAATTACATCATTTACACCTTGACACCATTTCTTGACTTTGTTTTTTACATTTTTGTGACCTTGACCACATTTTCAAGGTCATAGAGCCCATGTTTGTTGTTTTTGCATAGATGGAGCCATCAATCGACATTTTGCATTGAGGTGTCTGTATATAACATATGTATATATATATATATATATATATATATATATATATATATATATATATATATATATATATATGTGTGTGTGTGTATATATATATATATGTGTATATATATATATATATATATGTATATATATATATATATATATATATATATATATATATATATATATATATATATATATATATATACTTTTCATGCTTGTAAATCTCCATCTAGCCCAAAATATCATAGAAACTTTCAGGATCAGCTTGTCCTTCATTATCTTCATGCATAAGACCAAACCTAGAAGAGAAACGTGTCTACCCGGGGAGAGGGAGAGGTAGCCCTCTGTTGCCTGCCGCCCGCAGGCTTGAGAGTTCAGTAGCACAGAACATGCAAGTGCGCTGGTGGATATGAGCTCCACTCACTCAGTAAGCATTCGCGGCCCGCCAGCGACATGCCCGTGTGCCATGTTGGAATTGTCAAATGACTTCTGACTGGTACTACATGTATATGTGGATAAGGGCCATACATGTAGGATTAAATGTACAAGTGCATGTGCTGCATTTTGCCATCATGCAGTACGTGGAGTTATGGATACTAAATGTAGATTTTTATCAAAATTGAATAAATGTTTATTATGCAAACATAAATGATCTTATACTGTGAACAGCTCATTGGCTTCGAAAACTATATACAAGGATTATAGTTTAAGAGAATAACAAAATGAACTCTTTGGATCTGATTACAATCAATATCCAAGGTAACATTTCCTTTTCTAAACAGGTGTTTGATTTATTTACACAGCAGAATTTACAGATGCAGATGAACTTGAAATAACTGCAGCGGGCACTGAAACGAGTTAAACATGGTAACTGTTATACTGGTATTTAATAGACCTAATATTTGTAAAGAAAATTTTCTTTGTTTGCATCTTTGGTGAGCATTGTAAATGTAGATACTCAGGCACACAATACAACATGTATATCCATCTCAAATGGTTATTCTGTTTTAGAGGAATAGTCACATGATGAGAGCATTGATGATATTAAAGATATTTATCTATGGTCTGGGAGAAACATTCAGTTATGGTTTTCATGTTTCTGATATATGGTAAGTATAAAACTGAAAACAATTTAAAAACATTGACAGTATATGTTTAGGAAGGGCATAATTAGTTTCTAAATTACGCATCAACATTTTTGTGTAAGCCGCCTGGTATGATATACAGGTGATCCACTCAATAGTTTTCCCACTAGGTGGCTCAGTGACCAGGAATAAGTTTTGAAATGTGCCTATTACAGCTTTGGCTACATGTAATGTATGTACCTGTATGAATGAATCTCAAGGTCCACATACTACATAACAACCACACAAAATTTATTATAGCGATAACCTCACAGCACAAGCTTTTACTATATTATGCACTTTCAACAAATATTGACTGCTACTCAATTAGTACATGTATGTTGTAATTTTTAGTTTTTTACCCTCGGCACATAAAGTGCCAGAGGGTATTGTCGTCCCCTGCATTGTCTGTCTGTATTGTTAACCTTACCGCCATATCTCAAGAATTATTCACCGTACCTGTACCAAATTTTTGTCACAGAAGGTCCTTATAATGGACCAGGTTCCTATTGAAAACCAGCTTCCTCTCATTATTTTCTAAACTTTTGTTTGAAAAGTTAAATGTATTTATTTGAAGGTAAATCTTAAAGCCCAAGAACTGGACAGCCGGCACATATCTCAAAGTACAATGTACAAGTACATTGTATATGTTTTTCTTCATACATGCAGAGCCAAGTGCAATCATAATTTCAGTGTTGCCCAACCTGGTGGAAGTATATTTTTGGGAGATTATAAAATGGTGAGCGGCATAAGCAAGGAAGTCCGCCTAGGGAGTCTGGAGGCATGCTCGCGCGGAAAAAAAATAATAAAATGGACATCAATACATACATTTTTGTTGCATTTGAGAGTACTTGAATACAAGTTTGAGTGGTGGCATGAGTGCTGAACACACAGCAAGTAGCACAGCAACTTGATGTGCCTTGAAAATATCACCGTGAAAAGAGGATTTGTTAAAATTTACCACATTATTTTTTTGAATGACATTTGTGGTAATTTTTGCGAGATTCTTTGGGGTAGTTCAGGAGTCAGGAGGGCAGACAGGACATGCCTGAATTTTTTTTGGAGATTCCCAAATGATTCGGGAGGGTTTGGAACACTGTAATTTGGCCAGAATATGAATTTTTTTCAGTATATCTTTCAATTTGTGGATATATACATTTTGCAAACTACTTAACTATCTATTTTATACTCAGCTGAGTTCACGCTTTGGTAGAGAACTTCTCAGTCAACCCTCATAAGGATAATCAAAGAAGGGCCTCACCTCACCTTCAGCAACTCGCAAAAATGTCACTACCTTGAGTCTGACATTCTTAATGGCTTTAGAAACATTGACACAATCAAGCTGGAGTCCTCATTGCTACTATATAGATGGCACCATCCACTGCAGGTTTTAGTTCACAGCTTTGGCTGAATAATGATGAGCTGGAAGTAATTGTGCCAAGATGAATCTGGTCACCAGGGATATTTTCCATTGCATTTCTTAGTCCAAGAGGATACAGAGGAGAATGTATAAAACGGTGACAATTTTCAATATTTACAGTGTGTGCTGGCTGTCAAGCGCATAGAATTAAGAAACATATAGGGTCTCACCAAAAAACAAAAAAAGAAAAAGAAAAGAAAACACATGTACACACCAATCAAAGATGAAGCATAGAAGGTTTCAAAGCTTAATTAACCCCTTGCCTTCAAGTGGCTGCATGGGTGTCAAATGTGTACTACAAAAGCATTATTTACAGTCCAGTGAGTACTTGCTGACCAGTATAATCTGAAAAGTATCAAATATTACCAGATAGATAGTGCATCATTAGGTCATGATTCAAAAATTGAATATTTGTCAAAATTTATATAGTATATGTGATATTTGATGCAGCGATACTCACATTAATGCCAACAATTAAATCCAGCAAGCTGCATTGAGGATAATTTAAAAAAACAACAACAACAAAGAAACAAATAAAATGTACCTATGCGTATACACCACATAAATAAATAAGTTGATTGAGTGTGATGTGAGGGGCTTGATTTTTGTAAAGAACATTTGGTCCTTCAAAAGACTACCCTTGCATGTGTGTGGTGCATGCTGATTTGTCTCGCATGATCATGTACATGTAGATGTAGGCATAGGCCTACAGTGTACTTCTTTGTTTTGTACAGAAGCCATCCACAAGCAATCCTGCTAGTTCACATAAAATCATAGATTCTTCTGAAAACCTCATGCACTCTCTCAAACCGTGATGTATTTACTCAATCCAGTATGCCAACAACTGAAACATCATTTCCAGATCAGATGGGTTTCACAGCAGACCAACATGTCATACTTGATGATATTGTCACTGGTAGTACCAACTTTACTATTTCCGTTTATACAATAAATTGGATCCCAGGTTTGTGACCCGGAATCCTTTAGTTTCTGTATTCTCGGGGAGACATATTTAAGTGATGCTAATATTTTTTTATTATTTTCCTTAATTGTCAGGAGAAAATACATGTACATGTAAGCTTATTGTCCATTTAAGACTACAAAGTGAGTCATTTAAAATACTCTAAGGTAATGACACATGTACTTGTACAAAAGTATGAAATTGAGTTCTTACCTCATATAATTGCTCAAATTTCTGGGAGCATTGTCTTTATGAGACTGGGTGGCAACTACAGACTTGTCATAAACTCTTGTGAAATTTCATTTATTTTGGTGTTGGCTGCATGACCACATTTAAATTGGATTGATAGCACATGCTTGATGATAATTATGCTTCCCCCAAATGGGGGATGCATATTGTGTTTAGTCCTGTCATCTGCCATTTCAGCTGACACCCCCCCCCCCATCTTATTTTCCTTATATTTCTGTCCCCTCTTGACCTATTGCCTACTAATTTGGTACAGATGATCTATAGGTCTGGGAATTTTTTTTCCATATTATAATATATAACCTTGAAGTCAAAGGTCAAGTTCAAATCCTTGTTGCATTTTTCTGCTGATTCAGCAGTTTTTACATATTGGCTTATACCTTCTTAATGGTGCACTGAGACCCAAGTTTACTATTAAACGTTAATAGGAGAGTACCTATGGGCTTTCAACTTGTATGCATATACATGTATTATTATTTTAGACCTGAGTGACCTTGACAGGTCAAACTGCATACATTCCTGTTGATTACTATGCAAGTCAATTGGGATTGAAAATTGTTTATTCGCAGTATCAACTTCTTCAAAACAATTAGCCAGATTCACTTCAAATTTGGTGGGGATGTACATTGGGTAGATACCTACCAACTCTGTTCAAATGGTCATGCTCCAATATAAATATATATATATATATTTTGTTTAATTTTTTCATTTGTATTGATTACCATGTAATATAAGTCAGTGGGGTCTGGAAGGGTAGTTCAAATTTTGACTTCTTCAAAGTCATAAGCCAGATTTGCTTGAAACTCTTTGTACAGACACTCTTTAGACTTTTGGAATTTTTTCATGTGATTGTGGATGACCTTCAGGTCATACATGCCGTTCAAGGTCACAATGCCTTGCAGAATAAAATGGTTTCCCTGCCACGTACATCTTCAAATGGGTATGATTGAAGTCCATCAAACTTTGTCATTATTTACCCAGGTGAGACTTCCCTTAAATTTGCCAAGAGGTGCCGTGGAGGTTAAGGGTCAAGGTCATATAGCCCTTCAATGAAATTTAGTTTTAAGTTCCCCTGCAGTACCCACAAGGATTTAGAAAGTTTTGACAGAAATGTAGTGCAGTATGTATGCAGGTAACAATTTGCAAAGCATTGGTTATTAGTGACCTTGATATCAAGGGTGAAGGTCACAGGGCCCCCAAAAAAGTTGATTGGTTAACTATAACTATGTAACTTAAATACAATGTATAAGTCAGGTAATCATGCATTGGTACTTCTCATGTGATCCCAATGGACAGGACCTTACATGTATGTACCCTAGCTGAATATTGTACCCTTCTATCACTGAACCCTGTCCAAAATTAATCAGATGGGTTGCATCAAAAGATCAATGATGTCATGCTCAGGGGATGTATAATATTTTTCACACAAAAAACTTGCGTCTAGTTTAGTTGGCAAAACAGCGCTATTTTTTTATTTTCTTTACTTGTTAGGAGAAAATAAGGTGACAACATCAAGCTGTGACATAAGACCCTTTTCTTGTAATTGCTTACATTTCCGGGAGCATTGTCTGTATGCATGGATGGGGACTGCCAGCTTGCAGTAAACCCTGTGAAATTCCACTTTCATTGGTTTTGGCTGAAGGCACTTTAATTGGATTGGCATGCACATGCTAAAAGTAATTCAGGTGGCAAATTGGTTGCAATTTTAAAGATTTACAATATGCAAGCAGGTTGGGCCCTTCTTGTGTAAATCATGAGAAACCATGAATCCACTGCTTCTTAATGGTATGCAAAGTAAGAACTTCTGCTCATCTGCACATTGAGTTTAAGGTGTGTTGACAGAGTGAATTGAACTATTAATAGACCCCCGTGACTTTTCAAAAGCATATCTGATGCTGAATCCCAGGCTTTGTGGATTTTGGTGTCACAGAGATCAACAAGTTGTGCATTCCCCACAAACTTGTGGGGCCTTGGAGCCATGCTACCATGCATGACTTGTTGTCCTGAGAAACTTTCTGCAAGATACTCAATATCTTTCATACATCTGTGATATTGATGCTACGCTGGATTCACAATAATCTATTCCTATTTAATACAATACAGGCTATTGTTCAGTTACCAGAGCTTGTAATCAGTGCAGTTCTGTGGATTCCAGCAATGTCTCCACCCCACCCCCACCCCCAACTTTTGTCACACAATCCACTTAAAAGCACTATTTTAGAAAAAAAAAATGGAACACTAGCTGGTTTGGGCCAGTTTAAGGACACTAGGTACATTGTATAAGGGTTAGCAGTCAAAACATCCAGAAAGATGTGTTGGTGTCACAGACATTTACAAGTCTCAAGCACGATACATGGATTTTCACAGTTACCAATTAATGGTTACTTACATGTACATGTACATGTATAAGTTGAAGAGTGGTGTGAATGAGTGCTGGGCTGACAAAGCATATACAAGTAGAACTATTACAGCTTCATGGTGGATACTCAAATGTCATGTTTTGGGTGCATGGTTGGTGGAGCTGTAACACGCTCGCCTTTCCCCTCTGTTGCCCAGGTTCCATTCACAACCGGTGATGCAAGTGGACAGAGTTCCTACCACTCTGACTGTGCACGGTGGTTTTCTCTGTCTTTCAGTTTCCTCCACTAAAAAAAAATGGGTTGGAAATTAAAGTATATGCCAACATCTGTGCCATGGAGAGTGATTAGCTTAAGCTTGGCCTGTTTCGCAATCCATGTAAAGATATGGGTCTATACTTTTTTTAAATGTCCTGCACTGTTCAAATGAAAAAAAAAAAAAGACATATCTTCTGATAAATGGAGGTGTAGATAAGGAAAGCACTACAAATTCAGCATCAAATTTGACAAATCTTCATCTGCTGATAAGTTAGCCAGCCTGTTTTGCAATCCATGTAAAGATATAGGTCTGTACTTTTTTTAAATGTCCTGCATTGATCAAATAAAAAAGACACATTTTCTGATAAATGGAAGTGTAGATAAGCAAAGCACTACAAATTTGACAATTAAGTCTTCATCTGCTGATAAGATAACCAGCTGGTTCTAGGGTAACTGTTGTGCCCGTCTGTTGGGTCTAAAGTGTCACTCCGTAAGTGGTGTTGTACAATGTACTTAAT
Source organism: Hermodice carunculata (assembly GCA_964020975.1). Taxonomy (NCBI): domain Eukaryota; kingdom Metazoa; phylum Annelida; class Polychaeta; order Eunicida; family Amphinomidae; genus Hermodice; species Hermodice carunculata. The sequence goes on along the minus strand of OZ026615.1, from coordinate 27,190,490 downwards.
TGACATCTCATTTGGAATACCTTTAATTAAATTTATTTCATGTTCTGCTTATTTTTACTTTGTTTACTGATGCTTGATGCTTTAAATCCCTGAAATCAAGAACAAGTTGCAAGAAGTTTTGATTCCTCGGCCCATAAAGGCCGGAGGGGTATTGTTGTCACCTACGTGTCTGTCTGTCCATCTTTGTTAACACCATTATCTCCAAAAATACTCACTTTACAGAGACCAATTTTTTTTCACAGGGGGCCGTGAGATGTTTCAGGTGCCTATCAAAAAGTACATGTAGATCATTAAGTCACATATTTACGTCACAGTACCACGTACATTGAAGAGAAAACGGCATTAACGCAATACTTAAAAAATATTGAATGTAGCTTCATCAATTATTTATGACAGTTGTGTAGCTTCAATTATTTATGACAGTCTTAAGGATGCCTCAGACACCTATCAAAAACTAGGTCACATATTTAGGTCAAAATGCTGCATTGAAGAAAAATGGCCATACCATTATATCTCCAAATATTAAATTACTCATTGTAGCTGCACCAATTATTTATGATAATTGGTCCTATGGATGCCTCAGATACCTAGTGAAAACTAGGTCACTGAGTCACATATTTAGATCACAGTGCTACATTGAAGAAAAATGGCCTTGCCATGATATCTCTGCTCATTGCATTTGCACCACAAACTTTGTCATTAGGTCAGACAGAAGTAACCTCCTGGTCTCACATGCAGCTACATGGTCTTCACCTAAAGTACCATTTCCCAGTTGTCAACCCTGGCCGTAGAGTTTTCAGTCTCTGACCAGCTTCTAGTTAACATATGGCATGTATAGTGAATTTAAAGTCCATGAAAGGTGTGAACTGCAAAAGCAGTTGAACTTAATACCCTTTAAAATAAATGTATTCATGGTACTTGTCTCCAAAGGAAGACAAACTTCGTTAAGTGGAATGGAGAGGACATAGAGATTGGTCTGTTTAGCAGGCAATTGGGACACAGAGATGTTTCCCAAATTGTATGGTTAGCACTCAGACCAGCCCCAGTATGTCAAGAAAGACAGCAGTGTCTGCCAAGGGGTTGATTTACACCCTTAATGTTGTTGTCAAAAAAATGTGTTCACTAACTTTGAAATCTGTGTTCATGAGGTATGTCCATTATATTGTAAACCGTAGAACTGATGGTACATGTATAACTATAGGCAGACAAGATTCTTGTGTCCACAGTTAAGAACCCCATCTTTATGTACTGTGTGAATAACCAGCAGCTTGGCTGGTGCCATTACCTGTGGTATCTATATTTCTCTCATTTTGGTAACTGACAAGCAACATCATTGATTTAAATGTGCTGCATGTGCCGGATGTACCAGTCCATATATTACCCCAGCTTGGTTCCGTATCTTCAGATAATGTCACTCTGGAACCGTGATGCCCCGCTCTATGCTTTGCAAATGACAGTGATCATGGTGGCTGCAAGATGCAGGTTTCCCTCGACATCAAGGGAGGAAATGATTTTGTCAGTTCCTTAATAACATGATATAATATGAGCTTATAGGATGGGTGGTGATCTATTGCCTATTGTCAGTCTGCCTCCCAACCAGATATGGACCAGTTGTTGACATGTCATAAAATACAGATCATAACAAATTCCTCTGTCTCAAAAAAGTAAATAAATATTTTTTTTTAAAAATTAAGGTCCAGATATAAATGTGTATATAAATAGAGTTGTCTTCAGAGAGTGTCCTCAAAAAGGCACACAGCATATGTAACAGGTGAGAAATACAATATACAACTTTATGTTCATAGAATGTTCTCAGTATAAAGGCATTTATATGAAATATGTAAATGTTGGAAAAATGAGACAATTTTACATGAAAAAGCATTAAATATTGTCTTATCTACAGTAGATTTTGTGGATAGGATTTGTGTCCTGTTAAAAGACATACATGTCCTTTTAGGAATAAGTTGCAGTGTAAAATTGTTACTGTTTGTTTGTGTTCCTCATCCCGTCACTAGGGGGCTTTTATCGCACTGTGAGCAGATGCACTGCTGAAGCATGAGCATTTGAAGATTCTTGATAGAGAAGTATCCCAGGTGCATCTTCACCAGGTTTGAGGTGGATCTGGCCAATACTTTCAGACACAGCTATACAAACACATACATGTACAATAGTCCATGTACGTGGCACTACAATACACATACATGTATTACTACATTGTAATTCACTAAAAGCCCAGAAAACATCTTAAAGCAAACTTTCTTCTTTAATTTAGTCTTATGGTATCTTATTTAAGACTCTTAAGATGGTCTAAGATCTTTTTCCTGCCCAGTCAGAAAAAGAGAAAGTGAGTAAGACCCAGTAAGAGGAAATCATGTCATGCTATGACCATGAGAGAAAGGAGCAGAGGCAGTCAGTCAATTTTCAGACCAGGTAAGACCTTCAGTGGCTGCCTCATTAACATAATGAGATGATAAGAGTATATTCAGACTTGGAAAGACATTTGGCAACTGGCTCATTAGCATAAGAGAAAGGCCTGGGGGTGACAAAACTATTATAAGATCTGGTAAGATGTTTTGGGGTTAGGGTAATTAACACAAGTAACATGATCAGATATAACAAGACCTTGTAATATGTAGGCACTAGGATATCCACAAAGTGTCACAAAACAGTATACTCTATGTATGCACTATCTTACTGAGCAGCATGTCCACTGATTTTTCATTCTCTGTCCTCCTTTTCAAAATCAACTCAGAGTCCAGACCATGATATATCTACCTAGCTAGAGATACACATGTACGGTACATACTCCCACTCATGTATGTTGTACCCACACACTTTATATAATAACTTCATGTGGCCACTATAGTGGACAGCACATTGACAAGCTTATCACTGATGATGTATCTACCTAGCTAGAGAAACACATGTACAGTACATACTCCCACTCATGTATGTTGTACCCACAAACTTTACCTCATCGGCCACTATAGTGGACAGTGTATTCACAAGGTCATCACTGATGGATGGTAATGTGTTGAAAGTTAAAACAAACAATACTTGTGGTCCAGAACTGTGACAACACATGTATATATGCAGTCATCCATTACAGTCTAACAGTTACATTGTACACTAATGGGCAGGCCTGTACCCGAGATACATGTACCTAAGTTTTTAGCTTAGCTGACTTGTCAGTCAGCTAAGCTTAAAGTATGGGGTTCTGTTGGAGTCTGCGTTCCATGGTATCAACAATTCACATTTTGCAACTTCTCTGAAATCCGCTGGGCAGAATCACTTTCAACTGGTTTTATGTGCTATGAGTGGGCGTCAGTCATGTATGTTCAAATGGTGATGCTTCAATGGTTTGGGGATGTTTTAGGAATGGTGAAGGGGGGTAAGGGGGGGTTTCAGTACACTGGTACAGGTAATTATTTTTCTAGAGTACGTAGTACAGAAAATAAAAATCTTTCAAAATTTTGGATAGTACGAAGTACGTAAAATAAGAGGGCTTCCAGTACGCCAGTACAGTAAATAAAAAGCCCCAGTACGGGAAACCCCTTACCCACCCTCATGGTTTTGTGCATTTGGGGGTACATGTGGTAACATTTCTGTGGCTATCTGCTTTAATATCTACCACACTGTCCTGTGTTGCCATGGAGACAGAGTCTCATAGGCAGCCTTCAATCCATGCATGCTAGGGGGGATGGTTTGGAAGGTTTGGGATTTGTAGCAAATGGGATGGGGGGGGGGGGGGCGACCACTCCCAACAACTGTGTGGTGAGGCTGTCAATAAAATACAGGGAATCTCTTTCTGTTTATGCAAGAACAGACCTGCTCCATGCTGCACTATGTACTAGGCAGGCTATAGTTCCCACTAGTGGTAGACAGAGCTTTTAGTGCACCATTCTTGAGACTGGTGTGTTAGCTGGTCCCTTTTTTTGCCTGAGGCTATGAGTCTGCTGGCTTATCAGTCCCAAGGGAGCACAGGCATTGGACCTCTAGGCAGAACAAGCCTGAGTGTACCCCAGGTTGAAAATAGACTACCTGCTGAGTTGGCTAGACCCATCAAAGTATGGTCTTCCAGTCCTCAATGACTGTTCACACAACTTTGTGAATTTTAAAACTGTGTGGATTAAATTGTGTCATCTCAGTGTGGAGACTTTCATTCATTTTCTTGTAACCAGTGAGATGAAGCCTGTTCTTCATAGCCAGTACTAAGAAAGAATAGTGCTTGTGTCAGTTCACAGGTACCTGTACATGTAGTTTCATGACAGCATCTGTTAAAAATTTGTTTAGGTACAAAAGGAACAAAGACAGTTTTGTATTGCATGTATTCACATCCCCTTGAATTACAATATGTATACACTGAACATGTATATGTGCATGTATGAATAATGTATATGTATATGTACATGAATACATTTATTTTCATGAGCATTAATTTTCACGGTTTTTGGAACTTTGGACCTTTCACTGAAACTTTAAATTCAATATTTTTGTTATAATTCCAGTCAATGCATTCTTAAAAATATATTTCACTGAGTTCTAATTTTCACGGTTTTGAAGCATCAGTGAAATAAGCGAAGAACACTGCGAAATTAAATGAATTCACAGTGTTCTCATCCATACTGCCCAGAAGGGCTGAACCTCTGAGCAGTGGGCACTTTTCTCTGGTCCCAAGGGTACCCACTGTAGAGAGGTTTCACTGTATGAGTAAGCACTCTCTCTGTGTCCCACCACCCCCCCCCCCCCCCATACCGACCCAAGTTGGTCAGGAGTTTTTCTCGAACCCAATTTTTGCAAAAACTTGGCATAGTGACTATCCTAACAAGTTAAATTGTGCATCTCATTTGGAATAGTCATGATGTTTAAAATTATGCAAATCCGGGGGAAGTAAAATTTTAAAAGCTCCATGTCTTCCAAACCGTCGCAGACAGACTTTAAATTTCAATGTGCACATATAGGTTTGTGACACCTGCCAATATAATGGACAGTATATTGGTTGTAGAATTTCAAATTGTGCCAATAAGGGGCATTGAAAAATTTAAAAGTCCAATATCTCCAAAACTATTATAAATAGAGATGTGTCATTCCAACTTTAATTTATACATTTATGGAAAACCCACATCCAGCAAACCATGAAAATGTAAAATATAAATCTTGAAAAGCTTCAAAACTATTATAATGGTGCCATTCCTACTTTGTGGCATAGCCCCATCCAAGGGAACATAAACCAAAGTTGTAGGCTTTTAATTTATGCAAATTAGGCGAATGCCTAATTTGCAAATCCCAAAACTATTCCCAAAACTATTATAGTAAGTAGTTTTATTCAAACTTTACTTTCTAAGCTTATGACATGGCCACATTCAATGAATCAAGAACCAAAGCTGTACTAGCATTTTAATTTATAAAAGTTACGCTAATACACGAAATTTAGATTATGTTAAACTATATGCCAAAGTGCAGCATTTCACTCTGTTCTCATTTTGAAGGCACCCAAACAGAGTTGCCTCCTAAGCAGACTTTCTTGGGGCGATACACTATGTTGGCCCCCAGGTAGTTCGCCGGGGGGGGGGGGGGGGGGGTAGTAGTAGACCGCCAAGAACGGATGTTTAGCAGGCAACCAGACAGAGTTGCTGTGAAGCAAATCTTTTCCAGTTGAATTCTGTCAGCCTACTCTACCCCAGCCCCCCCACCCACCCCACCCCCCACCCCCACACAGCTGTGCAAACATGCTGTCCAGTGCTGATGCAGTGATCCCATGGGAGTTCTGTCAGCCTACTCTACCCCCCCCCCCCCCCAGGCCCATTTGTGTGGCCCAAACTACCACTCTATTGAATGTGGAAGTGGTCCGAACAGCCTGCAAAAATGCTGATTTTGATCCAAAAATTTATCAATATTTTCAATAATAAGTGAAAATGTACATTGGTCTTGAACCCCCACTGGTGGTTGATCTCTTTGTCACTGACCAGCAAATTGTTAAGTTGCTGCCACATCCAGATATAACCAGGTGTAGTTATATTACATTATATTACATTCCCCAGTGAGTGTGTTGTTGAAACAACACAATTTAAAATAAACAAAGACATGTTGCAGAAGGTACACTGGTGCACTGAAGGTATATATGCTGGTACTAGTAATAACTCTGCCCTGGTACACAACAGAAAATAAAAAGGCTTCCAGTACATAAGTACATCCAATAAAAATGCCCAGTATGCCATAATGGAAAACCCACTGTTTTCACTATGGGAAGACAGACAGATAGAGAGAAAGAGAGGTGACTGTGTGGAAAAGTCTGGCAGACCAATGTAAGGTGCTGTCACACTGCTATATGGCATTTTACCAGTGAACTGCTGACTGCATATAATTAAGCCAGTATTAGTTTAGCATAGCAGACATGCTTAATTGCTTTTACTTTGAAGTTCTCCATCTTTGTTTGTGTGTGTACATGCATCTTTTAAACAGCCATACACATAGTATTGCATGTTGCACATATGAATGCAATATAAAGCACAAAATTGGACCAGCTCATATCTAGAGTCAGATGCAAATTACAACATGGAAGCACTACAACTTTCAAGAGCATCATATAAAGGAAAGGTTTTGTGATGAATAAAAGAAGTAATAGAAATTATTTGTATTTTTCCAAGCATTTGTCTTTCAGTCTTGATCTCTTTTTGTGCCTCAGTTGGTGTATTAGAAGTGAGACAGCTGTGCAGGCAATGAAAATGTGAATGTTTAAAATCATGGTTGTTTCTTCATTTTCTCTTACTCTCCATCTGTCTGTATATATATATACATGCATTGTAGATGGGTCCCCTTTATTATCCTGGGTTAAGGGCAGGTGAAAGTTGCCTGCATAGCAATCCTCAACCTCAATTGATAAAAGCAGTCTACTTTATGTGCAAGGTACATATTTAAAAAGAACAAACACTTTGATGTCTTAGGTTTATAGACCTGCCCATCAGAGTACAATGTAGTTGATAGGCTATAATGGATGGCTGTATATATACATGTGCTGTCACAGTTCTTGGACCACAAGTATTATTTGTTTAAACTTTCAACACATTGCACTCCATCTGTAATGGCCTTGTGAATACACTGTCCACTGTAGTGGCCAGGTGAGGTAAAGTTTGTGGGTACAACATACACGAGTGGGAGTATGTACCGTACATGTGTATCTCTAGCTTGGGAGATATATCATGGTCTGGACTCTGAGTTGATTTTGAAAAGGAGGACAGAGAATGAAAAATCAGTGGACATGCTGCTCAGTAAGATAGTGCATACATAGAGTATACTGTTTTGTGACACTTTGTGGATATCCTAGTGCCTACATATTACAAGGTCTTGTTATATCTGATCATGTTACTTGTGTTAATTACCCTAACCCCAAAACATCTTACCAGATCTTATAATAGTTTAGTCACCCCCAGGCCTTTTTCTTATGCTAATGAGCCAGTTGCCAAATGTCTTTCCAAGTCTGAATATACTCGTATCATCTCATTATGTTAATGAGGCAGCCACTGAAGGTCTTACCTGGTCTGAAAATTGACTGACTGCCTCTGCTCCTTTCTCTCATGGTCATAGCATGACTTGATTTCCTCTTACTGGGTCTTACTCACTTTCTCTTTTTCTGACTGGGCAGGAAAAAGATCTTAGACCATCTTAAGAGTCTTAAATAAGATACCATAAGACTAAATTAAAGAAGAAAGTTTGCTTTAAGATGTTTTCTGGGCTTTTAGTGATAAAGACTTGTATGAAATGGTGTGCTTCTACATGGATGCATGTTCTCCAGGTTGACCTCTAGTAGGTTTGCAAAGGAGATGATAATCCAACATTTTTTCAATTCTAGATATTTCTTGATTTATTTAAAAAGTGAAAAAAAAAATGCTCTTCTCGAAAACTGCTTGGCTGTTTGCTTTGATATTGTACACTGGGTAACCAAGTTCCACAATTTAGCCACTAAGTGCAGCTGATGCTGTTTCCATTTTGTAAAGAATGTTTTTATGTATAGTTTTGTTTTTGTTTGGTTTTTCATGTTTTCATTTTTATAATTTTTATGTGGAATTGTTTACTTCTTTCAAGCGACACGCTGGATTGTTTTCAAAGTTGGAAATGAAGTCGGCTCCAAACAAGACCATTATCGGTCTTCTTGTTGCACTTTTTGTAATTATTGACATTTCAGTCCTACATAAGAGTAATACATAGCCATAATCAGTGGTACATGTATGTCACATATGGGCTTAATTATTACCAATTCCTGATAAATATTTTGGGATGATGGCCAAGGGGGTCCTACATCATTTAAATCTTTATGTTTAATCCTGTCTGGCTTGAAGTGCTGGGATGTCAATTGACATATGTGTTAATTTGTTTATTTTAATGTCATATAGATGGAAAACATGTCTGCTGAGAATTATAGATAATGCCTAACATGATGGCACACCCCAGGTCAATAGCTTTCCTTGGCATCAGTGGAGCATGTTGCACTCGGCCAGTACCAGTACCAGGGAAAGTTATTGACTTAGATCATATTCTGACCAGTTAAGGGTTAATGTCATTTGAAAATGACAAAGTTTTTCAGCAGGTAAATATTTGATGTACATTTATACTGAAATATGAGCAAGACTCAGCAAGCAGCCATTGAATGGCAAACGCATGCAGGTTCGACCAGTTTTGATACTGTGTGTACATGTATCTCGTCAGGAACCATTAAAAAACTGTTGATACCCAACTAACATACATTACATGTGGGTTTGTGTTTACATTTCAGCAGCACTATGACGTAATACAATAGTATGTCTGTCATAATCTGAATCTGGTTCCCATTGGCTGTAACAGGTCCAGAATGGGAATCCCCTGGCTGGGGATCTCCCTCTGATTTTGACCTGGCTTGGTCCGAAATATTTATGTTGGGTTGACTGGAAGGGACAGTCTTGGGTTAAGTCACCTTTGCCCTATGTTGGGGCCCAGGAAAGTGTAGATGCATTGTTCTTGCAGAATGTTCATATCTGTGTGCAGTTTTTTTTTAATGAAGAATCACATGGGTGTGTGAATCTATGCATGCTTATCATAGGAAAGTTTATACTGAAACGTTATCGCAAAAGCTGTCAGCATGTGCCCTTCACACTGTAACTTTAATTCCATGTATCTCAATACTAAAACTGTCAGGTGTCAGTTTGGAGTAAAAAACATGTGGTACTTACATGTAAACTCAAGTATTTTGCTGGTATCAAATATGCTACATGTATCAGTGCTGTTCTGTCATGTCAATTTATATTAAACAAAAGTGAATTTCCCATTTTACAGTTTGACCTTTCCCAAAACAGCTTTATGAGATTTTTTTTTTTTAATATTTTTTTTCCTGACAAGGTACAGTGGTACCACTTAATCATCCATAAAGGTCCTTGCCCTGTTACTTACTGTCACTGAAGACAATACAGTTGACATGCAAATGAGGTTGATTTGCTGTCGCTATGCCTCATATGTGCAGTCTAATTGGAGATATCCAGTGTACCTGTTCTGAACCATTTGATTTACCTGCTTTGTGAATATATTGTCTCAATTTTAATGACACATCAAGTTTTGTTGGTGACTACAAGTGTGATGTGCTGTTTCCTGCAAGTTGGCAAATTAAGATAATAATGAAAATATCACTTTAGTATTGAATTGAATGGAGAACTTCTTGTTTGTGCTTGTGGTTTATATGGTACAGTATACCTATGTTACCAGCCTATACATGCTCATGTACAATGTGTAACATGGAGATCTGAAGCAATCTGAAGGACATTATTTTGAACCATGCAGCATGTCCTAATTCTAAGAAACTAGATTTTTTTTTTTAGATTCATCAGTCAACTATATATAATTACTTGGCCAAAATTAATTAAAGATTGGATGGGTAACATGGTACATGTATGTGTATTTACATGTATTTACATCATCAGGTCATCAGAAAGATGCCAGATTGGATTCTTCTTTATGCCATTCCTGGTCAGAATACGACTGGGTCAATAGCTTTCTTTGGTGCAGGTTAGGCACATTGCACCCAACCCATGCCAAGGAAAACTACTGACCCCAGGCTGTGCCACCATGAATGATCTTACATACAAATCTCAGCAAAAATGTTTTCTAATGACAAGAAATGTAAATAAAAATGTTAAGGTGGATGTCAATTTACACCATGTAGGTGTTTTGGGGGTGATTTGAGCAGGAAAGGGTTATTCCTGGCACCTCCTTCTACTGTACTTGCATTTCCATGTACACGTACTTTTATTGGGTCTGCTACCGTGTGCTCTGACAGTTAAGTCAGTCTCTGTGGTTTTTTTTTTTGTTTTTTGTTTTTTTAGAAACCAGCTATAGGGAAAAAGATTATGATATTCCAGCATGCAGACATGCCAGACATAACTCTGCACGTTGGCATTTTTGCCTGACAGGATATGGCCATTGCTAGCTCTGTGCCGGAGGAAAATGTGTTGAGAAAGAGGATATTGTTCAATCAGTGGGTAAGGAAGTAAGGCAGAAAAACACAGGAAATAGAGAAGGAAAGTAAGAAAAGATCATTTGCAAAGTCGGCGAAAATGGCATTACATATACTTCTATTACATCAGTCTATTGAGGAAAATATACTTCCTTAATACAATAAAATCCAACATGATAACTCAGGTGACTGGAGGGGTCAGTATCACATACATGTACGTGTAGCTGTAAATGTATTACATTTGGTATAGGTACATTGAATAACTCAGTGTTGCAGGAGAAATTTCACTTGTTCCAGACTACATGTGGTAGAGACAGTAGTCAGTCGTTTTTTGTTTTGTTTTTGTGTGTTTTGTGTTAAGGCATTGTCTGGCAAGTCACGCAAGAGCTGTCCATACCTCAACATTGTGCATATTTGGGAACACTGGCAATGGTTGATCTACATGTAGAGTGGGAACATAACCTCTTTGGCATGTCAGTCCAGTCTTTTTATGTGTTCTGTAATCATGATAATTAATGCTGGATTAATTTCCATTTTCTGTAAGTATGGATATCTTTGGCGAGATGAACCATTTAAATCTAAAAACAAATCTTAGTCTTGGCTATGTATTTGTGTAAATGTTTTTACTTGAAGTAAAAAGCTTCTGTTGAGTTTGTGAAACTGAGCAGGTTATTTCCAGTCTACCATTTCCTTGTGCTAATGACACGTAGCTATAAGGCACATGTATACATGTAAATATCAGTAACATTTTGTAGTCTTGGGATCTCCTTTTCTGTCCGTGCTTCCCATATTGAATGAATTTAATTTGTGCTTTGACATCAACTCTGAAGAGAGTCCTTCAGTGCATGCTATTCAGAACAAATGAAAGGAATAAAAAGAAACTTTTTTTTTTTTTTTTAAAAACCTTTGAGCTACTAGCTTGTATATGCAAAAACATGCTCCTGTGCAAATATCAATACATTTTTTTCTTTTTAAGCAGTTGCTGGAATATGCATGTAGCAATATTTATCCTAGAGACCATGCAGTATTGCCAACTCTCCTGGATTATCAATGGGGCTCCCGAAAGTTTGTGCTGAACATTCTTGAAAAATTGTAGATTTATGACAATTTTCAGCCACCTCGCTAAATTTCATCAATATTTTCCTTCTATATTTCATATTAATTTATCAATCTCCTGGAATTTTGCTTTCCATCTCCTGGATTTTAACTTTTGGTGCATTCGCAACACTGAGAGACTGTTTGAAATCTCAAACTGAATCCAAGCTTCATTATGCTAGGATTTTCTTTTATTAACTTTACTGTTGAATTTTCTTGCAAATTCCAGATTTCCAAGCTCCATGTGTATATAACAAGCTGAAATTTGCTTTGAAAAACTCACAAAATTCTACTAACATGTGAACTGTATTCAAAGTTATTCTGGCTTTCTGTTACATATATCTTTGGATTTTCTGTTTAAAAAAATGTAAAAAAAAAAACAGGCTTCCACTTTTTACCTGGCCGCAAGCAAGATGAACAAGGAAACCTTACATTTGAATTTGCTGAATAAGATTGTTTTGTTACTCGCAAAGAGATTGCTTATGAGAGGTAATGGCTGTAGCAGGTATATCATAATAGTAATTAGGAGTAAGACTTCATGGAATAATATACATGTAAATTAACATGTGTATTGTCAAAATTCATTACATTGCATGTACATGTATATGACAGGTTTGCAAAAGTCCTTTCCATTGCAGAACAGCTGAATTCACATTTTACATGTACTCCAGTCAGTTTGTGAGTAAAGAGCAGTGTAGAGCGGTAGTTAGCCTTTGGCAGTGTTAGAAGTCTCTAAACGCTGGCTAATGCTGGCGAATGCAGAGGCCCAGGAGGGTCAATTGAACTTTAGCATTTCCCAGTGTTGGTCACTGTTACCCAGCATCTTTAAGGCTGGCTAGTGCCATGTAACGCTGGGAAATGACTTGAAACACCGAAATGATCAATTTAGTGCCAGGACTAGTTACTAGTGTATCTGATTGGGACAATATGAGGCAAGCCAATTGCCTCATAAAAAACAGCACAATTCAATCTCTCTACATGTATGCTGCATAGCCAATCCAGTCACTGTCTTTGTCTAAATATATACTTCAGTTAATCACTTTTGCATATTCATTTTTTTTTCAGATCAAGGCTTCAACAATTTAGCATATCTGATTGTATTTATGTGAATTGTATCATTGGTGTTGTGTCAACTGTACATTTTTGTGTGTGTGTGTACGAAGTGAATCTGTAATTTGAGACAAGAAACACAATTACACAGTGATTTAATCACTGGTAATTTCACTGTTAATTATGCTGCAGTTGTCTTGATCATGTACATGTAAATTCAAATGGCTTTGTTTCTCTTAAGATGACGACTTAATCAGATTATACATTCTCCTTTTATACAGCTTTCAAATTTCTTTAATGCACAGGAGGATCTGGGTGTGTAATCCAGGGTGCTGGAAGGGAATGCAATATTTCTGTTCTTATCGTCAAGGGAGCGAAAACTCACCTGATCATGAGGCTGGTCCCCCGGCGTACACTGGTGGTAAAGTGACAAAATTTAAGTCACTCTAAAAATATCTGTGCTTGTTTTGCTCATGATACAGTGAAACCTAGTCAAAATAGTCAATCTTTTCCCTTCAAAATGTGTCAGATACGTGTACAGTGAAAACCTGTTATAATGACACCATCTGTTCCCTGAGAGATGTGTCACATAACTGAATATGTGAGATAAATAAATCAAATACAGTAAAATCTCCAATTAAGACCTCCTCCATAAAGAGACCATTTTTGTATAAAGACCACCAATTTACAGACCCATTTTTGTTTTTCCTTAATTTAATTATATCCCCATTAAGATCACTCCCTTATTAAGACCAAATTTTTCAGTCCCTTAGGTGGTCTTAATAGGGGGATTCCACTGTAACAAAGAAAATGAACTTTTTCTCATAAAAATTTGTCATTATATCAAATATGTCAGAATTTTGAGTGTCATCATAATGAGGTTTCCCTGTGCATGTATCTGAATATATCAGATAAATGAGTCGAATAAGAAAGAAATTTGATTTTTAAGTAGCTTAAAACCAGTTTCATTACATGTAAATGAATATGTCGGACATCTGGGTGTCAGTATGATGAGGGTTCACCGTACAGAACTGCAAATAAACACATGGTTTAAAGGGAAAAAGTAAGCTGTAACAAGATTAATATGGTTTATGTGACCTATGTGAATTAAGGAAAACATGAGTTTGATGTTTGTGCTGGAAGGTCAAAGATGCTGAAAATTTATATCCTGTGAACATAAATGGCCAGAATATTTCTAGTCAGTGTGTAAGTCATATTACAGTGTACCACAACAGGTGTATTATGCCACACACACAATTTGCAACTGATGAAAGGGGCTGAGGTATTCATGTACATGTACTTTTACACTTAGTGGTGCCTGTTGTATGTGGCCACCCTTCAACAAAGAAAAAGTGGCCACATACAGCAGGTATCCTGTCACTCGAGGTAAATTTGCAAGGAAACTGACCCCTACAGTTTTATGTCCAAGGCTTGCGGCAACAATTCAATGTGGCTGTTCATGGCAGTTGTTTCATACATCAGGTATCATTGTGAAATGGGCTGTCTGCTGCAGTCACAGCTACAATACTTCTTTTACCCTGAGCATCCTGATGTCCACATATATGTACATGCATTAGCTTGCAATTTTTAGCTCAGCTGACTTAGAACCACTCACCTGATTGATTTGATATCGCACAGGAACACTCCTAGGGACTCCTAGTTCCTAATTTGTGCACCAGGTGGTGCTGCTTTTTTTTTTTTTTTTTTTTTGTTTTTTTGTTTTTTTGTGATTATTTGCTATATTCGACTGCTTCTCCACAACAGTCACTCAGATCAAGCTGAAACTTGGTGGATATGTTTCTTGTGAAAAGGTGAGAGTTCTTCACTAGGTGGCACTGCTGTGGATTCCTGATTTTCAATGATTAAATCATCCTGTGCTCCGCTGACCTAAGCTGGTTCACACAACCCTCTTGTTTTGTACCCCATCTGAAATTCTGGTGAAACTGAATAGCACTCCCTGCCAAACGTGCAGCACTGTGTCATCATTCTGTCACTGCAAGGTTCTGTACCACTTGTATATTGCTGAAAAAGGATCAGATATGGTCAAATAGACATTTTAATGCAAGAAAATATAAGTTTTGGACATTGTTCTGTGCATATACCTCTGATGTCACTTCCATCTTAAAGTAACAACTCCTTGGATACAACTGTAAATTGCAAAACTTGCTGGACATACCCAGAGGTACAGTGTATGTTCCACATTCTTCGCTGTAAGGTTTATATCCTGCACATCATAATGGCTACCAATATGCAACTTGAGTTATATTGTGATAATGAATGGAAGGTTGCTTGTACAAGCAAAAGTTTTAGAAGTGGCTCAAGAACGTAGAACTTGCATGCATGATCAGATGGGTGTGAGTGAGTTTCCCAGTTTACAATGTACATGTACATGTACAGTACACAAGTAAAGTGCCTTGCTGCATGTTAATGGTGTACATGTACAATGTAGCACAATTTAGTCACGATGTGACGTCTTTGATCCTGGGTGAGGAGTCCAGTAGCATACTCTACTGACATTGTTAGTTGGGTAAAATGTGGATCAAACTAAAAAAGGAAAATAAAGTAAAAAAAATCTTAGCACCAATGGTGAATTTTCAATGGTACCTTGCTTTAATTATTGTTGAACTTGCACATACAGGTTGCTTATAATTATGAAAGGAGCTTTCATTCAGGTACATGTAGCAACTTGCACGTACAGTATAATGTCAGAGATTTTTTGCCTACATTTTAGGAACTACATGTACAGTGTACTTGCCAATTTTCCCTGTTTATTAGAAATGAGTTAAATGACCTGTCAGTTTTGCTTCGAAACAGATAGTCCAGGATCAACCTGCACCAGTTACATGTAGCTGCAGACTTTGCTGGACAAAAAAATCTTCGGTGTCCATATTTGGATCATTTTGAGATTAGAAGAAAACCGGGAGATAAGATAAGGCAAGAAGCCCAGGAAGAAGATCAGGAAGTCTTACAGGTTTCATGATGAAAACCGGTGCTTATCAAAGCAAAGAGAGAAAAAAAAAGTGAGATGAAGATTTTTTTTTTAAAGTTTCTGTTAATCAAATTCAAAGAACTATACACTGTATATACTGTTATGTGTGACTACATTGACAACTAGGGCCAAGCAGAAATTAATATTGTTTTTTTGTAAAAAGTCTTTCACAAATAGTGTAAGTATTAGGTAAGTTATTGTATTTTGAGAAAATTTTTCATTAGAATTAGTGGATTTATAAAAAAGCAGTTGTTGCACATGTATTTATGGACAAATATTAAGTATTAGGTAAGACATTGTATTTTGAGCAAAAAATTTCATTACAATTAGTGGATTTACCAGTATTTAAAAGTACATGTAGTAACAATGCTTTGATTGTCATGATGTGTACACCTCAGCTACCAAGAAAACTGTTTTTTTTTTACCCCCAACACTCTTTAAAGCCAGAAGCTGATCACTGCGCACACACTCTCAGCCAGTTTGTCACTTTCTCTGAATTACTAGAACAGCTCTCTGTATCAATTTTCCTTTGCTTCATGGTACAAAAGACATGCAAAACTTCACTTTCTGTTACCCAATTTGTAAGCTCGGCACATAAAGTGCCAGAAGGTATTGCTGTCCCCTTTGTCGTCCGTCTATCCGTCCGTCATGTTGACATTACCACGATATCTCAAAAAATATTCACCATAGCTGTACTAAATGTTTCTCACAGAAGGACCTTATGATGGACCATGTTCCTATCGCACACCAGCTTCCTCTGATTATTTTAATATTTTTTATGAAACTTTTGATGTATGGGGTCAACCCTAACGACATTACCACGATATCTAAAAAAATATTGACCACAGCTTTACCAAATTTTTGTCAGAGATGTATTTTATGATGGACTAGAACCCTAATTAAAAACCAGCTTCATCTGATTATTTTTAAACTTTTTATGAAACTTTAAATATACATGTATTTATTTGAAAGTCGTCTGAGTGGTGTCAACCCTGACGACGTTACCGCGATATCTCAAAAAATACTGGTCACAGCTTTACCAAATCTTTGTCAAAGATGCATCTTATGATGCACCAGATTGCTATTTAAAACCAGCTGCCTTTTTGCATTTACATGTATAAACTATTTATAAAACTTTAAAGTATTTATTTGGAGGCCCTCTGAGTGGTGCACAAGGGGACAATGTTACCATATATCTCAACAATGATCAAATGCAGCTTCACCAATTTTTTTCGGAGATGCACATTATAGTGGACCACATTCCTATTTAAAACCAGCATCCTCTTATTATATTTAAACTTGTTATAAAACTTTTGAAGTATTTATTTGATGGCTGTATGAGTGACACACAGTACAGTGGTCTCTCTCACCAGGATCTGCCCCAAGAACACATCCTAAAGCACTCTTTCATTTCGTAGACAACAATATGGAAATTGTAAGTAAAGTATTCTATTGCGAAGTCTCAAATAAGATAAAAATTGCAGAATTGAGGAAAACAAGATTGTGGGGGCCAATGGGAATCTGTTCTCTGAATGCTATTTTTATGATAAGTGTGTCAGTTCAATACAGCATTTTCTTAAAATTAACATGGTTACCACATTGCTATTTAAATTTGAAAAGGAAACTTACTGGATGAAGCTAGTGAGAGCTATTAACTAAAGTGCTATCTCATTGATTACATAATTGCAATTAGGTTGAGTTACTGGATGCTATTTGAAGTCCAGGTCAAGTCTGAGCCCTGCAGCCAAGGCTTGCAAGGAGAAGTGGGGGGTGAAAACCACCCTACAAAATGGCTTTTGGTCGGGTATCTTGAGCTGAAGTGTACACAGCATGTGTATTTATAAACAAATTTTACCGTTTTAGAACACAATTTCACTTTACTTGCTATTTGGACCCCAAATCAGTGGCAGTTTGGGAACATTCTACACGAAAGTGCTACTGTATTCATGTAGTTTATATCTGACAGGTGTATTAATTAAAATACTCAATACATGTAAAATAGTTAGGATAAGGACAAAATATTGGGGGAGGTACATGTGGGTGGATGGGAAACAAAGAATTTTTTTTCTGCAATGCCTTTAATACAGTAATCAATTACTCTGTAAATTCAGGAGCTGCCTGTTGATAATTTACAGTGTAGGACTCTCCCCTAGAAGTGGAGCCACTGTACATGGCTGTTTTCCTACCTTCATTGCCTGGAAAACGGCAATTGTGATTTGGACCATGCAAATTTGCGCGGTGGTCCAAATCCCAATCGCCATAGATAAGAGACCGCGTAGCAAGATAAGGTCTAATACTCAAGGTAGGCTAAGTGCTTCGCAGACCCAAAGGTCTTGACTCTTGGACTATGTGGCGTCAAAGGTACAGCCTACGTCTAATGTTAAATAGCCCGAATGTCCAATCAGCACGCTTTAAGAGAGAGAGAGAGAGAGAGAGAGAGAGAGAGAGAGAGAGAGAGAGAGAGAGAGAGAGAGAGAGAGAGAGAGAGAGAGAGAGAGAGAGAGAGAGAGAGAGAGAGAGAGAGAGAGAGAGAGAGAGAGAGAGAGAGAGAGAGAGAGAGAGAGAGAGAGAGAGAGAGAGAGAGAGAGAGAGAGAGAGAGAGAGAGAGAGAGAAGACTATCACACTTATTGCGTGAATCGATACTGATTAAATCATAGCTTTTCCTGAAGCTCACAAGTGTGTCTTCAGCCAAAATGATCAACAGAAAAAACACGTGATCAGAGCTGCCAAGCTGTCCAACATATAAAACGGGTGCTCAAACTTCGCAAACAATCAGGGCCAATGTGAATGGAAAACTCGACCAACTTTCAGGAAAACTCGATTTGTAAAAATTTACAATTAATACTAACTTCACCAGTTCACCAAATCCTATGTTAAACATTGTCAGACAAAGAAGCTCTGTGGACATTTAAAACACATTCCCATGTGTACGCCTATGTGCATGCAGACCAACATGCTATCTGCGCTCAGCTCGGAAATGACATGTACACGCGTATATAATGCTTGTTCAAATGTCTGATGGGTTGCGCGCAAAATACATTTCTGGTCCTTTACACGTGTATGTGATCTTTCCACTCTAAATCGGAAATAGACTGTATATGCTATATGCGCTCGATCAGCTCGAAAAACACATTCCCACGCCTGTGTGCATGTACATGCTGTTCAAGTTGCGCTCAGCTCGGAAATGACATGCACACGCGTATATAATGCTTGTTCAAATGTCTGATGGGTTGCGCGCAAAATACATTTCTACTCCAATAAGCGTGTATGTGATCTTTCCACTCAGCTCGCTGGTAACATATACACGCGCATGAGAGGAAATAACCTGTACAGGCTTGAGCGCAGATAGCCAATTGACGTGCGTCAACCTGCGCGCAGACGGCAAAAAAGCTATATGGAAAAAACCTTTGCTGGGGTAACTTAATTTCCTTGACTGCACATATTTTAACATTGATAATTGTCCTGGAGAAGCCTTACAGGGTGAAATAACTTCAATAATTAACTGAACTAATGTGGGTATGAAAAATAGAAAGTCAACTGTACATGTAGAAGTGTACAC
Organism: Hermodice carunculata; assembly: GCA_964020975.1. Lineage (NCBI taxonomy): Eukaryota > Metazoa > Annelida > Polychaeta > Eunicida > Amphinomidae > Hermodice > Hermodice carunculata. The sequence goes on along the minus strand of OZ026615.1, from coordinate 27,171,319 downwards.
TTTATTAATGTACTCATACCATGTACAAGTGTTTTGGAAAAGTTCTATCTGTTTATTGCAGAAAATCATGACAAACCTGTGTCTCCAGGTTTTACATCCATATTGTACACATGTACATGTATGGATGGCTATGCTCCACACTCAAGGCTTTTTCACCAACAGGAGCAGAAAGTTTGTGTTGTAAAAATGTACTCAGTTTATTAAAGATGTTACGAACTGCTGAGGTGATTGACCCCACAGTTGTTATAATCTTGTCAGCCTGCAGACAGCATTTCAAATTCTCTAAGGTACCTTATGAGTGACACATTAATGAGAGGGACTCAACTCCCTTCTTGTGAAGGCTTTCCATTAATGCTTTGTCTCCTTCATGCAGGGGGTGTCCCGGGGCATAGGTTGATTTCCTCTGTTCTCTTGGTTATTATTTACGAGTGGGAATTTATTTATTTTTGTCTTATTTTACACTGGCATTTGAGTTATGTAGCCCTTATTTTCATTTTATGTATTTTATTTCCTCGGGCTCCGGGGGGGTCAATAAACTATATACAGTGGTACCTGTCTTGAGAGACCCCTCCAATGACAGACCACATATTTTTTAAGACTGCTCTCTCAGAACATTGTGCTTTCTTTTCCATGTTATTATACCTCTAATGAAAGACCACCTGTTTTGAGAGATCACATTTTCATCTGCCCTAGGGATGGTCTCTCAAGACAGGGACCACTATAATCCAATTATCAGCATGTGTTGAATGGTAAGATAAGATCACTGTTTGTATTCCTCTGCACAACCACATCTGTCCCAGATTTACAAATCAGCATTGTAGGTATACTGAACAACTGATAGGTTTTGTGCCTTATAATTGGAAGTGATGCATTGTTGGTGACCAAAGTATTACAAGCAAAGCTCTTGTATTGACAGAAAGGCTGATAAATCCATCTTGCGAACTGAATATCACTTGCAGGTAACATGTAAACCATATGGATTAGTAGCTATTTCCCTAAGCATTCAGAATCTTAATGAGAAATAGCTAGGAAAATTAAACATTGTGCCTACAAATAATTTGTTTCTAAAGCCATGCATTACCACATGTGACAATCCTGGCAACTTAAATTGTCTAGGGTTTGACCAACATACATTTTAGGCTTTGTTGAAGGTGTGCATCTATGTAGACAAACTTCTCATGATTTTACAGCCTAATAGGCAAGGACAAAAACAGAAGGTTCTAGCCCTGCCTAAAAGAGGGCACTGCAGTCACTGGAGGGCTAGGGTTGTGCATTCCCATTACTTTACATTGCAATTTGCAGCTTAATAACTTGAAAACAACTGCAGATAGAGACACCAAATTTCGCACAGTAAATCTAGATGCGTAACTTAATACCTCACAAAAATCATTCAACCACAGCTACTAAAGTGACCAGTTTATTTAGGGTTACTTTAACATGCAAACCAATGAGAATACACAGCTCTAGCCCTCCAAATTTTTGTGTATTAGGTTGTGTATTGGGGCAAATACACACTTCAGAGCTAATTCTGACCTTTCCTATTAATATACATGTAAATATATCTATAAAGACCTGCTATTATTTACGAACCTGTATCCACTATTGGGACAACCTTCTCCACTAAGCTGTATCTTTGACTAATTTGGGGGGGGGGGGGGGAGGTGCCTAGTGTGCCCTGTGCTATTACTTAATTTAGCCTGAGGGCAACTTCAGTGTCTGATGCAAAACCCCTATTCTGGGGCCTACAACTGGTAACTGTATGGCATTGTATTTTCATTTTCAGGTAATGCTCAATTATATATTGTACATTAAAGTGATTCAACAAATTAACCTTCCCTTAGCACTAATCACACATATATTTTGGATACTACCTCTACAAAATATCCAATTGACTTGGCTGCCATTTTAAAAATTGTGGATTCCACACCCAATGATTTGTAAATGAGTATTGGGACGATCTTGTGGGCGCAGGGGATTATAATATATGAAACCAAAAGTATCCATTTTGCAAATGTTTCAGAGCATCAATAATGATATGATGTATATGTTGTTGCAGTGCCAAATCAAATGTATTTTTGTGCAACTGTCATGCAATCAATGCTTTGTACAATGTTAAAAATGGCGCTCATCATGTGCCGACTCAAGCCAAGGTATCGTGCCACATTTGGATTTATAACTAATGATGATAACTGCGTCAGACACAACCGAGTGGGCAGATTAAAGTTAAGATAGTAAGTCATGTTTTAAAAGTACTTTAAGGACCGTTTACCCTGGTAACTCACAGTACAGACACCGGAACCTTACGAAAAATAATGATCACTTGCTGTTTCACCGAGCAACTGTGGCTATGCAGCTATGCTGTTTCTCTGGCCCAAGTTAACCCTCCAGATCAGTTGAAATAAAATGCTGTGTTTGAGTTGCACCTTACAGCAAAATAACAGCACATAATGGCCACTTTCTCCATTAAAATCTTTCAGCTTGGGTTGATTAATTTTTATTCGGGAAGGGCAGCTTGAAAGTACTTTTTTTGTTCCATCAATTTTAGGGTTGGGCCTTTTTAATGGGGTGTGTCAGGGTACTGGAACCACACATATGTTTTTGTTAGGCCTTAGGTAACTTGGACATTTGTTAAAACATGTTAAAAATGAATGCTCTTTCCCCTTTTACACATTTTACCTCCTTTGGCATCAGTTTAATTTGTTACCTGGAGACAGCCTGAGGCACTTGTTTATTAAAAAAAAGAAGCTTTTTTAAACTATCTCACCCATTGCTCTGAAATCACATCTGGATGATGTTGACCTTATTTAAAATTATAGGGTCATTTTATGTCTTTGGAAGTACAGTTGTAATATCAACTAAGAACAGGACTCAGGGCATAGTGCTGCTGTTTTTGTACTCTGCTAGGCAAACGTGTTGCAAGTAGTGTGGAGTATTATATGAAAACAAGGCTAATTATATTTGATTGGCACACAGATTTTTTAACACCTATTGTTTACTTGTATGTACATGTACATAAATGCCACGCTAACATGACAAATATACATATAAATTTATATAGATGTAGCCATGTTTACATTTTTAGTGCATTGCAACACAAAATACTGCCTCTGTTTGTTGAAGGTTGGTGAAATGATCTGACAAAATGACATCAAATTGATAGGCTCAGAACATACTTTTCAAGATTACTGTCAGGTTATTTTTTATTTTTTTTTTTATAACAAAATCGCTTGGCAGGCATTTTGCCAAACAAGGTCACCAAGACCACAATATTATAGTCCAGAGCTTGCAACATATCTTCACCCCGAGTTGCAAAGTACAAAAACGCTCAGGCTTAGCAGAGAGTACCACTGGATCCACCAATTGGGCACAATGGAACCTTTAGGTCTGAATGTTATGGGGAAATGGGCATACTTGCCAAGTCTTATGCTAAAATTTAATTCTCATGCCTACTTCCCTCAAACATAAAGCAGATCATTAACTAATGTAACAGAAACTCTTGATTTCTTGATATCCACAGAGAAAAATAAGACTCTGGGGTTCCCTCAGATAGAGGAGACATAATGAAGCTCCCCTAGTTATCAATTATTTACAGTATGGACATGACATGAGTCACATGACTGACAATAAACAGACATATGCATGTCTTCAGGCGGTTTTCAACCAATGTTTGAACCTGTAGTTCAGCGTTAGGCCTACAAGATAACTTTGATTGCTAAGATAGTGCAGTGTCTGTACTGAGTAGGATTTTCCTACTTGTATAGGATTTGGCAAAAAAGTAGGATTTAGTAGAATTTTTCATGAAAAAGGCTCATATTAGTAGGATTTTACATGAAAATCTAAAAATTTTCCTGAATGTGTGCTAAATGAAGATTTTTAAAATGAAAGAAATTATTTTCTGGTGGAGATGAACCATCATTAATAAGCAAGATTTTATTTCTTAGCAGTATTTCAGCTCTACTTGGGGTCATTTAATCCTAAGTAATTGTAAAAATGGAAAAAATTGGGTCATATTGACATGAAATAGCTTCACTGAGTTCTCCAATACTATGAGTAGGATTCAAGTGCTGGTACAAACATTGTAGTGTGATGCTGTGGCATACAAATAAAAGGTGCATCTGTTACTCTGAATTCAGTCTCTGATGAGCACAGTCGAAGGGGGTGAAAGTGGTCAGACTTAATACTAAAATTAAACATTCTGACTCAATAAATTGGTCATGGAGCATACATACATGTACATGTAGGCACTTTGCTGCCTAGGCACTTGTCAGATATTGACTTGATTGCATTTCAATTAAGTTGAGAGGATGTGTTCTAGCTTTCATTTCAGTGCATGTTTTTCAACCCCATTCTTCCCATCCTGGGGAATATCAGACACAGGCACCTTGTCCTGTTCTTTTTACAGCACTACCTGCTATTTTAGACCATCCCTAGTGATAGTGACAAAAGTGGTCACTTATGGCAGGTGGTCTCTGCAGATAAATTAACAAAGAAATGAGTGCAGTATCTTTATTGGGCAGTGTGTCTTAAAACTGATGTGGTCTCCCATGAGAGGTGGTCTTTAGAGCAGGTACTACTTTACATGTATATGGATGTAATTACAGTGAAAAAAGATGTAATTATTGTTATATTTGGAAAGCAGAGATTTTCTACTTCTTTTCTTGGACATTTCCAATATATATACCATCCATGATTGTAATTGCCATGGAAACATTGAGGTATTGTCTAAATGTGGTTAGATTGCAATTGGATTTTGTTAGATATTGTACGTTAATGAACCCCATGCAGACTGGGTCTGATTGGTCAAGCTTTTTTGACCACCACACGTCCAATTTCAACAGCACACGAGTTTGATGTGGAAATTGCTGCAGACAAGTCATTTCCATTTGATGGTCTTCATCTCGTGGTGACTGCCCAGTTGGTGGTCTGTTCCACTGCAGGTCTGTGGGCATGGATAAGCGTGCTAATGTGTTCTCAGCTTTGTCCAGCAAGAACGGAAGTTGGGTTCAGTGGTGACTTTCATTTATCAGTTAATGGAATGGCGAATTTGGCTAGGAAGTGCTTTTAGGAACAAATTATACGCATGTTTTGCCTTCTAAAAAGTAAATTCCATGAACTCTGTTCTCCACACCTTAGGTGGATTGTAAAACAAATTACAGAGCTTTGAGTCCACCGACAAAGCAGACTGATTTTATGAAAGCTGCAAAGGTTTCACTATCATGTTGCTGGTATCATTACATGGGCATCCGCAGCATTAACAATCACACAACTTTGATCTCACAGGTTACATATTTGTGTTCAGATCTCTCCATTTGGCCCCCATAACCTCAAACCTACAGTGTAATTGGGCATAAACTGTAAACTGAATGTTAGATTGTCTCTCAGACATTTGAGCTGTTTTGTCACAACAAGAAGTCTTTGGCAATTTCTACAGGTGCAGGAATAGGACTTATGAATGGTGATATATATACATGTACAGAGTGTTTATGATGATTCTACGAAACACTTTCAAGTTATTTCAAAATATATGTATGGCCATTATTTCAGACTAAAGTCTCTAAGTCATGATAAACTTGATGGCATATATATATATATATATATATATATATATATATATATATATATATATAGATAGATAGATATATATATATATGTAGTAGTATACAGTAAAATCTGTCCAAGTGGGCACCACTACTAAGTGGGCACTTTTTACATGGTACCGTTTTTTTCCCCCATTAGGTCCCATGTTAATGGACCCTCCGTGGGCACCTGTCTTATGTGGGTGGTGCGTACCCTAAAAGGGCATTTTGTATACCTTTATTTGCTTAAGTGGGCACCATAATTAATCTTTTTCTTTTTGTTTATCCTTCAAATATCTCCCAATAATATGTCAAACTGCAGTTTTTCTTACCAACAGGAGGATGCAAAGGAACAGAGCATGTGCTACTGTGTTTTCTTCGCATTATTTTGCTCTATTTATCCCGTTGAAACCCATTTACCTGGTTTAGGGGGCTCTGGATGACTCTAAAATGTATTAGGAATCACTTAAATTTGAGGCATCAATGAACAAAATCCTGGTTGAAACAAGGAAAACCTCACAAAGACAGAGTAAAATAACATTATATAAAGTGGTGAGCTGACATATATCAGGCCTGATATGCTTCGATCTGCAAGTGCCAACAAATACAGTGTGAAGACTGTTCATTACAAGGACATACATGTACATGTATTTGCACAGACTTTTCCAAGTGACATTTAACACTGATATTAATGTTTCCAATGAATAATTTTTTTCAATCAGTAGTTCTCATTAGGTGGGAAATTACTGGTTAATAAAAGGAAGTATGTCAAGGATGTTTTTAATCTGTTCTAAATGAATGCCCTGTACAGCCCCCTACAGAGTATTACGTATACATGCACCTGTACTTTTCTATATGGCTCAGCAGGCTGACCCTGCGATAAGTGGGGACCTGTCTTAAGTGGGCACTTTTGCCCAGTCCTAAGGGTGCTCACTTAACACAGGTTTTGCTGTATATATAAATATAAATATGTTTACTGATGGCTTTGGGAAACAAGTACAATGTAAACCAAATTTTACAATATTTTCTCATTTGATTATGAACACAGAATTGACCATATGTACAGGTGTATCGGCATGCAATGCGTGTACACAATTAGAGATATCCAATGTTGAAACTGTCTCCATCCTAAATAATTCAACAATTATCATAACCTGAGTTAACAGTTGAGTGTAGCCAGTTCTATGAGCCCTGTAATACATGTACATGTGGTAGATTTGCATTCAGAAACTGAAATGGCAAAAAAGGATGAGTGGTTGTGCTCTATGACCAGCATATTATGGGCCCTCTATTGTGTGGACATTGCGTGACCAGGAAAGCTGATTAGAGAATCCACAGCAGACATGAGAACTGATAGATATTTCTGGTGGTTCCTGTCTTGAAAGACCATGCACCCCTATCATAGGGTACTTCTGCTGCTATTTTGTTAAGCACTGTCCATGTTATGCGAGAGACCACTTGTGAAACAGTGTATTCAGAGATGATATAGTCACAATATGTTCATGTGGGCAATGGCTAGGGGTGGATTCAAGACCGGCTTTACAGTGTCATGATTTGGATTGAATGTGTTAAGTTCCAGACCTTTATGCAGTTACAGATGTACATGAAGGAGACAAAATTAAGATACGTTCACCCATTTATAAACAGGTTACAGGCAGAGTGAAATCTGGTTGCCTTCAAAGGCCACCCCAGACCAAACTGTGGTCACTCAAGATCCGGACAGGTCTCTGGATTATAGGAGGTACATGTAGAAGTAACATGCATAGTACTAAGCTAAGTATCCTAAAAAGTTGACCTTTGGAGGCAGATGGTGTCTGATTCAGTTGTCTCTGAACAGAAGGGCAACTGTACATGTAGATACACGTGTGCAATGACAGTATTTGACTGAACTGCTTCACTGCTTGCCCTCCCCACAAACCCCTAGGCACTTCTCAATTCAATAAAGACTCCATAGATTTGTAGATTTTTCCATTACAAGTTGAACATCCTAATCATCTTGCCGTAAGGAAGACAAGTGAGATTTAATTCAGTGGGAATGTTACGACAAATGAAGAAGGTATTACCGTAAACTGATCCAGTGCTGTTGCCATTGTATCATGAACACTGCTACAAACTTCTTTAGAATCCTCCTTGCAGCAGTGTATGGGTACCGATATGAGAATGTTGTTGCTATATTTGACACTCTGGCATCTAGCAGTCATGATATGCATGTATTCATGAAATATTAAAGTTACAGAAAAGCCAGAGGCACTTAAGTGCAAAGCATTGACTGATTGGTGGGTCCACCTTTTCATACATATATATATATGTGGCTCCTGTGACCTTGAAAATGAGTTCAAGATCACCAAAGTGTAAACAAGTCAAGATATTGCATCAGGGTACAAATAGGGTTTATTTGGTTTCAGGTGGGCTATAAGTCTTAAGATACTGTGTTCACAAACAAAGGGTGGGCAGATGGCACCACGGTTGGAAACAAGGATGACAAACAACCTGAAAACATACTGGGTCTCCCACCACCCCACCCCCTTTGGGGTGCATGACCGATAAAAATCAAAATCCAGCTCAGTGAGGATCTCCAAGTGTAGCTAATAAACACGTGTATGACATGAGAATATATGAAGGGTTTAAAAAATTATACATACTTTGCTTTGTGGTCTGAATTCTGAGTTTTGCATATGTATTACTTGACTCTTTGCTGGTTAGAATGACACTGTGGTTACGTTTTGAATGGGAATTACTGCGTCCAAGCTGGACAGAGGAAAGCTGTTGACCATGCCAGGAAACGATGTTCTGCTAGTGCTCATCTACATATTCAGTGTTATCCATCAGAATGAGAAACTAAAGTAAAATGTTCAAGCATATTAGAATTTACATCCAGGTGATTTTTGAGCAAAGCAGGATTAAACTGAGAAAAATGAGAGGCTTACATGTATGTTATATTATCAATTGACTATGAATAATATGGCATCTATACGGCATTTTCGGTCCATGTCATACAATGTAGAGAACTGGGCCAATATGGAAAAACAGGGCCAATATGAAAAAAAAACTGGGCCTTTATGAGTTAAAGGTAATCTGGTTCCCATGCCTCTAGCCATATATGTAACATCACTGTGAGGTGGGTACCAGACAGATTGTGAACTGGGCCAATATGAGTGACGTCATACTTCTTGCATCTTTGCCCGTTTGTGCATGGACTGTTGAAGCACAGGAGGAATGGATGAATTTATCAGAAGCCCAACAAGCAACTGTGGTCACCAGATGCTAGATATTCTGGCAAATGACATACTATGGTATGAATTGCTCACATAGACACAGTTTGAAGAAGAAATGGAAGGTATATCAACTGCGCTGAGTTAGATAAGAACACTGACCCAGGCCTGTCTGAGTTAGGGCCAGTTCGGGTCACTGGTCAGACATTTTAGCCGTTGAACGTTAATGTGATGTGTTGTTTTATTATTTATAGTCAATTAATAAAATTACCATTCATCAGTAGTTTTCATATTGGCCCAGTGTACAGATCCTTGGTCAGCCACGTTGGCCTTCAGCCTGCGGCCTCAAGCCAATATGGCTGACCTCGGACCTGAACTGGACCAATATGAAAACTACTGATTAATAACATAATATGATTGCAACTTACTATATGTACATGTGTGTCATACATGTACAATTACATGTAATATTGATCTCAATTCAACTCTGAGAGAGTGATCACTCAGCTGAACAAAAAAATCAGTCCAATTAAGTTTTTAATATCATAAGTGAACAGTATGTTACACCAATTTGGCATACACTTTATGTAGAGATTATTTGAGCGAAATATGTAAACCATCTTGTGGTGACATTTTATGTAGCAAATGAACATTCAAATTGAATGTTGAATTTCCAAATTTTCCAAAGAACTTTGACATGCTAATGTTTACTTTTGTTTGTTTGTTTGTTTTTTTATTTGTTTTTTATTTTTATTTGTTTGGGTGGGAAACCCAGATGCAAACAATATTTTCAATTACTTCTCAGCCCCTTATATAACCTTAAGCGAGCATAATAAAGGTGCATGGTGTGGCTACTGTGTATGGTAACTCAGACATGAATCTACAATGTAGCTACATATACATGTACACTTCTTACGTGAGTTAGCCCTTTACATGTACAAACTGTATTAGTTTTCATTAGGATCTCACAGTAAATGATTCATTTACTTCTCGTGCACTTGGGGTCTTTTTGGTTATCCATGTATGTACAAGTGAGGCCAAAGTTTAGGTGCTCAGGACATGTATAAGGCTTATGAGACAAGCATAATTCTGCAGCCAGTCTTTGTTACAAACACAACTTTCACAGGTTGCTTATGAGAAACTGAGTGCCTGATGGTAATTGAAGCTGATGTACATTTACCCCTGAGGCATGGTCCCAGAGGGGTTGCAGAGGGTGCACCAGCAGCCCACCTACCCCCTACAAAACCCATAAATTTCCTTGTGTTCCAAACCCACCCACTACACCTACCCTCCCCCCCCCCCCCCCCCCCATGGACCATATTAAAGTTTTATACAAATTTACAGAAGAATACGTTGAAAATGTGGCTTTTTGCTGCCAGAAAGGGAGACTAGAAGGTGTGAAAAGACTAAAATTCAGGAGCTTCTGGGAGCTTGGCCCCAGATCCCCGGCCCACATTTTTACCACCCCTGCAAACAATATTTCTGGATCCACCCTTGTGTACACATCCTTTGTCCTTGTTTGAAAAAAAAAATGAATCATTGCCATCAATATTACTAAGATGCAGTGTGTATCGCCTGCTGAACACCTAGACTAGAGTTCTGTGTCCATGCTTTCCCTGGGATTCTTGGACACATAATGCAATCAGAATTCATCCTCTGCTGTCAGCATGTTGTCAGGTTGTATCAACATGGCAAATTCTTGTATACCAGCAACCTAGCAGCCTTTCAGGGCTCAGCAGATCATTAAAGTAATTAAAGAGGTATTTAATTAACACATGGATACATGGGTTTTAGTGAGGTGCTATCAACCTATTTGGCTATTTTCATTCCCACTGTTTTCGTGACAGGTTCTACACATTCTGATTTTGGACTGATATGGGAATATACACGTAGGTGTAGATGGTTGATGCTGGGTGATATCACTCTGGGAAATGTGATCTTGATAGGGCTCACCTACAATTCTTAGTCAAATTGGTTTTCATTACCATTGAAATTAGTTGAAAACACTGAAGCTGACGACATTTGACCACCAGCCGGTTTTGGCCAGTTTAAGGGGGAAAAGGTTAAGGCTCATAGAGTTTCAGAAGCTTGAAGCTGATTGCTTTTCCCGTTTGGCTTGTGCAGGTCCATAACATACGGATGGGAACTGCACAGGGTTATGTCATTCACTGCCAAGTTATTAAGGCTCTGTGAGCAGCAGGTTGGGAATTGGTTTGAATCAAACCAATTCCAAAATACATGTATTTATCCAATCCAAGCAAGTTCATTTTTTTTAAAGATGTTTTGGTCATTTTACTATGTAAGCTGTAAGTTCCTTTTAGACTTTGTTTGATAAGGAAAAAGGTTTGAAAACACTTTATTAGTCTCACAGCTGGCACATTATTGATTTAGCATTAGTTTTGTAAAAGCTAGTTTTGATTAAAATTTCAGTTGAATAATATTTTCCTAAATGTTGCATGTAATTGGAAATGTTTTTTAAAGACACTTTTGCATGTGGCTTTCATTTTTTCCATCATCAGTGGTTTTATACGTTTCATTTGCAATACATTAGAAAAAGTGGAGTAGACCTCTTATTAATTAACCTTGTCTAGATTAACACCTAGGCATTAGATTGTTCCCGATAGCATGGAAATGCCATACCAGTTTGTACATAATTGAAAACATAAATTTAAAAGAAAAAAATCACACGTGATGCTGTTAGTTGAGTTGAGTAGAATTTCTTTAGCACCCAAGGTGCTGGGACAGCCCATGAAAGCCAATATGTCTTATAGGCGGTGGGGTATTGTCTGAAGCCAATATGTCTTATAGGCGGTGGGGTATTGTCTGAAGCCAATATGTCTTATAGGCGGTGGGGTATTGTCTGAAGCCAATATGTCTTATAGGCGGTGGGGTATTGTCTGAAGCCAATATGTCTTATTGGCGGTGGGGTATTGTCTGAAGCCAATATATCTTATTGGCAGTGGGGTATTGTCTGAAGCCAATATATCTTATTGGCAGTGGGGTATTGTCTGAAGCCAATATGTCTTATTGGCAGTGGGGTATTGTCTGAAGCCAATATGTCTTATTGGCAGTGGGGTATTGTCTGAAGCCAATATATCTTATTGGCAGTGGGGTATTGTCTGAAGCCAATATATCTTATTGGCAGTGGGGTATTGTCTGAAGCCAATATGTCTTATTGGCAGTGGGGTATTGTCTGAAGCCAATATATCTTATTGGCAGTGGGGTATTGTCTGAAGCCAATATATCTTATTGGCAGTGGGGTATTGTCTGAAGCCAATATGTCTTATTGGCAGTGGGGTATTGTCTGAAGCCAATATGTCTTATTGGCAGTGGGGTATTGTCTGAAGAGAGAGACCTGCTGCCACCTCTAACACAGCCACTCTTCTAGATAAGCAGCAAGGGATATTTTCATATGCATTTCCCATAGACATGTCAACACATACCGTAGCCCTTGAAAAACCAATCATGGATCATTGGTATGGTTGAGAACCAGAGACAAGTCTCTTGCATTGGGTTGGCTTTATTAGGGTTCCAACTTCAGCATTTGTGACCATATATGCATGCGTGTGAAGAACAAAATTCTTTAAAAGTTGTTTTCATTACAAAGTTTCTGCATTTAGAATAAATCTTTCAAGCAATAAGATTCCTACTTCCTATATATAAGTAGACAGCTTGCATTGACAGATCTGATGCCTTTCAATTTTGACTAGCAAGTGGTATTGTGCAATGAGCTCTCATATACCCATTGGAAATTCCTTTGTGTAATCAGACTGTTATTTGCAGGAGGGAATATTAGAGTCGTGCCAAAGAGCATCTCATTAATTACATCCTTACGCAATATGCGTCTTGCAAGTTATTGATAGTATTGGTGGGGCACTTCCGTAGACAACATCACCTCATGATGCAACAAGACAGACAGGGAAATCCTTCTAGCTTGGTTACAGTCCCAGAAATTACTTTGTTCTAATTTGATGATAACCCTTTCCCCTGCAGAGCAGCAAGAAGTATCTTAATGTCAAATATGTTGGCGTCAAAGTTTTTAATTAATTTTACAATAATTGAAAACATTTTGTGGGAACGCTATTGGTGGAAGGTACATGTATCAGAAATGCCTATCCTGGGTCAGTAGCCTTTCTAAGCAGAGATTGAGAAACTGATCTTCATTAGGAAAAGCTGTTTACTCAGTCTTACATGTAATTCTAGGATTAAGATGGTTACAGTATTTTTCCTATATTCACAATGTAGAACTGTGGGTGTTTAGGAAATTTTAAGAATTTAAGACTAATACTCAGGCATAGAAATGTAAGATGTGAGTATTGTATTGGCATTTTCATACTGCTTATGGTAACTTTTTTTTTTATTTTGACATTTTGTGTCCCAGAAAATTAAAGTGGGTGGAGTACTTGAAAGGGAAAATATTCATTTTGACGTGGTGGAAAAAAAGTTTGAGTTCTCTCATTAAAAGTACGGTAGAAGGTAAATATTTTGATCCATTTAGATTCAGGAGGGATATTTATGTCACGGAACTTTGAAATTTATTTGCATGTATATGAGTGATTGCTTATATACTGATACATGTAGATGTTGTTGCTTCATTTTATTACTATTGCAGATCATTATCACACGAAGCTGATACTTCAGTGAAGTGTCCTGTGGTGCACATTTTTTGCATAACCATGGAATAGCTTGAATGAACTCTGTTGATAACATTTATTGTTTCACATGCACATGTATTCTAAAATTAATACCTGGTCAGACTATGAAAGAGTCAATAGCTTTCCTTGGTACTGGTTGGATGTAATGAGCCCAACCAGCTCCAGGGATAGCTATTGACCTAGGGTGGGCCATCATGAATGATCTTACATGTACCTATAAATCTCAGTAAAAAAATATTGTTGAGTCACGAGAAATTTAGTAAAACCTTGAAGGTAGACAACAATTTACCTCGAGGCACTTTTGGGCAATTTGAGTGGGAAAGGTTAATACATTAATCACATTTATGTTTCTTGAACTGTTTCAGTGCCAATCACAAGAATGTCATGCTCATCTGTATTATCATAATGACATTAGATTCGCATTCTTCACCAAAATACCTTAAGGTACCAGCATGCATGCATTTCCAGAGAGAGAGATAGAGAGCAAGAAGTGTTCAGGTCAGAGTCAACAGCTTGCCAGTTTGGGAACACCCAAAACATGAAGAAAGCTATTGACTCAGTTTGAGTAACAGCAGTAATGTGAGAGTTAAATGATAATTTTTACAGTAACTAATATGGTGTTTTCTTTATTTCATATTTTTCAGGTGAGTAATTTTCATGGCAAATCATTTTTCCGTGCTTCAAGGAGATGTTTGTTTGTGTCCTTAAAAGAATATTGCAACATGTATGGCACTGAGGGTGAGTAAATTTATCTTTTCTAAACACACACACACACACCAACCTAGTTCAGGAACACCCTGATATGTAGCTTTATTACTCTCAGCACATAAAGTACAGGAGGGTATTGTTGTCCCCTTCGTTGTCCATCCGTCCACCAGTTGCCTTTTGTGGGTGACTGCATGTCATAAGTCAGGAGTGAAATTTGTTTCTTCACATTGGCATTGGAAGATGAATGTTGATGCTTGGGTAACTCTGGAATCTCTTTGCTGTCATTGTAGGGTTTGATATTTATGAGTATGGGTCATGTTTTTCTGCATAAATGTATCATACCAGAGAGGTCCGTCTGTCTGTCCGTCTGTATGTATTCCTGCTTTCTACTTTTGCTGTAAACTCAGCTAATGAACTAGTCAGAAGAACCAAAAAAGTGATAGGCCTACCAATTCACTTTTAATTTTGGCAGAAGTGATAAAATTTGGATTTTGAGTGGTTGGGCCTATACATTATGGAAACACTATAGTCTGTCTTTAATGAAGAATATTTCAAAGGTTGATAGGACCGGTTTAAAACCACCAGTTGCCTTTTATGCGTGACTGCCTGTCTCAAGTCAGTAGTGGAATTTGTTTTTTCACATTGGAATTGGAATATTCATGTTGATGCTTTGGTAACCCGGGTATGTCTGTGCTGTCATTGTTTGGTTTGAAATTTATGAATATGGGTCATGTTTTTCTACATGTATCATACTAGGTGCATCTGTCTGTCAAAAATTCACATACTAAATACTGCAAAAAAGTGAAAATGTACACGGGAGTGAACAGAATGTTGATCACAGATAGCACAAGTGATATTCTACTAGACACTGACAAAATCAACAAAAAGAATGGTGCCAAATCAATTCAAACTTTTGATTTCTCAACATTGTATACAAATTTAAGATCAACTTGACAGACTTAAACAACGTGTTAATTTCAATGTTGGATAAAGCGTTCAAAGGTGGCACATGTCAGGATATTAAGATATCTGGTGCTGAGGCTAAATTTGATTAAGGTAAGAACAAAGGAATATCTTACACAAAGCAAGAGTGTGCTCAAATGATAGAATACATTATCAACTATGCATACTTATGCTTTGGAACTACAGTCTATCAACAAATAGTAGGCATACTAATGGGAACAGATCCAGCCCCATATATTGCCAACCTTTATTTATATTTTTATGAATCAAAATGGATGGGGGAATTGCCAAAAACAAACTTTACAGCTGCAAGAAGATCCTATTCTCACACAAGAAGATTTATAGATGACCTGTGCGCTTTAAACAATGGAGATGAAATAAAGGGGAATTGAAAAAACATATATCCCAAAGAACTAATATTAAATATGGAAAATGAAAGTGATACAAAAACTACTTTCCTTGCTCTGGATATAGAAATAAAGAACAACCAGTATGTAACAAAAATATTTGACAAGAGAGACCACTTCAAATTTGATATTATCTCCTACCCTGACCTGACAGGAAACATTCCAGAGAAACAAGCATATGGAGTTTGTATTGGACAAGTCATACACATTGCTAGAAACACCATACTTGTTAGCGATTTTGTTAATGGGGTTAGAGCTTTGTTGCATAAATTACAACACAAAGGTTTCAAAAAACTACAACTACACAAAACTCTGTTGAAATGTTTCCAGAGATATGACCAAATACCTAAATAACAAGACTAATCAAGAACATTAGTCAAATTGTGTCAAGATGGAGTTCGAAATGACAAAGTATAGTCCTCAAAGTGTTTAGAGTGGTAAGGGGGAAAATACCCAGGGTAAAGTATACGTAACCCACCTAGAGAATTTTCTCTAGTCCGTCTTAAGTCAGAAAACTATGATCATACTCACTTTTTGCAGGATTACTTTCTTTTCAATCTTCATCCAGTATAGTGGAAGAGGTGGCTTCCAGCTAATACCTTAGTACACTTTACCTCATAACACCTCTAGTCAACTTTATGGTGCTAAAAGTTGTATTACTATTTACCTCTTTATATTAGTGTTGGTATGGTGGAATAGTGTATGAAGCTTTTAAGTTTCAAAGGAGATGTCCATCTGTCTTGTCAATGTTACTGCAATATTTCAAAAAATGTACCACATAGTTGTAGCAAATTTCTGTCACAGAAGGACCTTCTGCTGGACCAGGTTCCTA
This sequence comes from Hermodice carunculata, assembly GCA_964020975.1. Taxonomy (NCBI): domain Eukaryota; kingdom Metazoa; phylum Annelida; class Polychaeta; order Eunicida; family Amphinomidae; genus Hermodice; species Hermodice carunculata. The sequence continues at coordinate 27,154,966 of OZ026615.1, read as the reverse complement.
TTGAAAACCAGCTTCCTCTTTTAAAACTTTAAATGTATGGGGTTAACCCTGACAATTTAAAAAAAATGTTGAGTGTAGCTTTAGCAAATTTTTGTCAGAGATGTATCTTATGATGGACCAAAACCCTATTTAAAACCAGCTTCCTCTGATCATATTAAAACTTTTTATGAAACTTTTAATATATTTATTTGAAAGCCATCTAAGTGGCGTGAAGCCTGATGATATTACCGCCATATCTCAAAAAATACTGGCCACAGCTCTACCAAATTTTTGTGAAAGATGCATCTTATGATGAACCAGAAGCTAATTTAAGACCAGCGTATATGACAAGACTAGTGCCTTGATAGCTGGAGGAAAGATTGCGACCAGTTTTGATCTAAATTGATCTCATCAGGCAATGGGGGAAACCATCAAGAGGCCCTTTTTATGTATGCAGGCATAACTTTGCTGTTGTCACGTAGTACGCGTGAGTGTTATTACGTGAAAGAGCAACGTGCATCACTGTGGTATTGTTGCCACAGCGGAAGGATTCAACAGAATTTTTTGAATCTGTGAACCATCCAAATATGGATAGGTGATCATCTGACACCAGCCAGGGTAAGGTGCTGCAAATTATGTTGGGCTAAAAGATTCAGGTGAATGATTTTCACCTGGATGCCCTGTATGGGGTCAGGAGAAATGTAAAGTTATAGTTTCAGGGTAAAAATTTGACGGTCTCTCCGATATTAAAACAAATGTTTTAATATCAGCGTAACTCTAGCACGGAAAGGTTAGCAACACCCTTACAAAACTTAATGTCGGGATTATATTGGGATAATGTTGGGATCATGTTGGACTTACTATGTTGGGAGACAATGGGTAATGTTGGGATACAGACGTTGGGATGACATTGGGATTTGGTAAAATCCCAACATTTACTTAGCAAATTAACAAGAAGGAGGTGCCTGAATGCAGGGGTAAAATTTTGTTGGGACATGTTGGAGTACGTTGGGATGATGTAGGAGTAATGTCGGGAAAAGTTAGAGTAATGTTGGGAGATGTTGGAGTAACATTGGGAGATGTTGGGAGACTAATAGGAGGAAGCCCTATAGTCCAGCATTTCCCAACATGTTGGGATGATGTCGGACTCCTGTAGTTGCATAATGTAGTCAGGTCTCCACAGTATCATGCGGTCTCTCAGCTAGCATGTTGGGAGAAGTTGGACCAATATCCCAACGTCCCCCCAACATGTTGGGAAATGTTGTCCAGAGCTATAACCCAACATCTCCCAACATGTTGGGAAACATTGGGCCTACATCCCAACATCTATTAGCATGTTGGGAGAAGTTGGACCAATACCCCGACATCCCCCCAACATGCTGGGAAACCTTGGGCCTACATCCCAACATCTCCCATGTTGGAAAACGTTGGGCCTACATCCCAACATGTTGGGAGATGGCTTCAGATCAAATCTATTGTTGTAGAGAGCCTCCTTTTCACATTACTTTTCTTCTAAAAACTATAACATGGTTCATACACCTGTCTGGCAACAAATTTCAAGACTTTTTCAAGACTTTTCCAGACTGATTCGTCCAAAATTCCAAACTAACTTTGGGTAACATCAGCGCCAACACATAACAAAAATAACAGGCATCATTTAACTAAACTTTAAATTTCTGTCCCAAATGGATTAAAATACCCAAGTCTGAGTACAAAATATGATTTTCCAAACTTTTCAAGACACAAGTGTGAAATTCAAGACTTTTCAAGGCCTTGAAGGCATGACCTGAAATTCCAAACTTCTCCAAACTTTTCAAGGCTTGTATGAACCCTGTATAATGAATAAAAAACAAGAAGACAGAGCTGTTGTATAATAATTCATGTGTATTTTGGTACATGTATAATACATAGATTCACCAGTATTAAAGAAAAAGTGTTCACTATATGCCTTCCTTCAACTGGGGGCATAAATGTTGTACAGTCCAGAGTTTCAGATCCATATTCATTATCATTGGTTGCAGTTGCTCACTATTGAGCAGATGGTCTCACAACTTCTTGCAGCTTGCGCTTGATGTCCCCATTTGTGGTGCAAGGGTATGCTTCTTGTAGCAGTTCTGAAAAATGGAAAACAAATGTGCAAGGACACAGGAAAATAAAATGTTAAAAGTGTAACATTTACAAATTGTCAAAAAGTTTGGTTGAAATACTTTGCTAAGGGTTCCTGCCTTTATCCCACTATGCATGAAATGTTTAATGATTTTTCAAAGTACATGTACATTGTATATGGGTTTTGATTGACAATTTAAAAGGCATTTCACCGCTCCAGTACTTACATAAAATAAATGGACTTTTATGGGTTTGCATGCCTCAGCAGTTTCCATGTTTAAAAGTCTTACAGTAATTTTGCGGACACAGTATGCAATGACCCAGGTCCTGTACTCTAAAATTCATTATATTTTTAAAAAAAATTACCCCAACAAGCTCACATTTTCATATTGAAAACTTTTCATTTGCAAGATATTTTTTTTATATGCTTCTATAAGGAAAATTGCAGGCGCAGATTACTACATGTCATAAATATCTTTCTGTAAGCAATCATACAATAAAAGTGAGAAACAATAAATTAATTTATAGAAATAAAAGATCACAATGAAACATTTATATTATTTGTAAATTCCACAAGGTCCAGAATGACATGTTGACCCTGGCCTTTGGCAACTTCACCTGGCTAGATGTAAATTTGGACAATATTCTGATGTTCTATTTTCACCATAAAGACCATATTGGATGAAATGGGTTTAAGCCAGGAAAACTTCAAGGTTGAGAATGACATCTCTTCTGGAAAAGCTGGACTGTGAGGCTGAATCTACAATCAGCTGATATGTGTCTTTTATAGTTCATAACATCCATTCAAATATAGCCAGATATAATATCCAATCCAGATAGAACATTCAGACCACTTATTTTGTGGATTTTTTTTTTTTTTGGGGGGGGGGGGGGGCTTCCCTTCATTCGTTGTATAATTCCCCATAAAAAATGTACATTGGTATTCCAGTGCAATTTCACTGAAATAGCAATGGTATTTCACTTGAATCAACTTGACATTTCATTGGAATGCCAGTGGAAATGTACTTTGAGCATATAATACATTATTTATTTTGGTGGCAAATGACCCTTTGTATAAGACCAATATTCCAGTAAAAATTTGCCTACTCTTTTGACTCTCACTGCAGTATTCGATTTCTTCGATCATGGAAGTGCAAGATGTTGATGCATGTTAATTTGTGTTTTAATATATATCTTCCAGCTCAGTACAGCCATTGCGTTAATGTTTATCAACACAGCTTTGCATATCTGCTGGGCTCTAATTAGTTACAGCCAGGTCAAGTCCCCTGTGGTCTGGGTAAAGTAGTCGGCAAGCTGTGCTATATATGGCCAAGGCTTCTTGATGTGGCTGACCATACAGAGGGTTTTTAAAGGCAGTATATATAGATCCTAGCCTGACAACACAATGGAGAGTCATATATGCTGTGAAAGCTGAATTCTTTGTGATCCACACCCTGAAATTCATGAGCATTGCAGAAAGTATGCTTAAATTTATACTTACTTTGGTGTCTTGTGCCAATAATGATGCCAAAGTAGTCCTATGTTATCACCACAGCCCTATGATAGTCTTGCATTCAGTTGCCTTTGTTAGCTGGACAAATTTCACACTACACCATGGCCATGTATACCACTTTGAGCTGAGGTTTGAGCTTAAGCTATCTACATGCATGCCAGTATACTATAATGTCCTTGAAGCCATCATTATCTTCAAAAACATCACAAGATGATGCCTTGTAATACTTGAACATGAACCTGCCATAGCTCTTTTAAATCTGCCGATGCCCAGCCTGGCAGCCTCGCTTTCAGGCCCGCCTCAGCCAATCAACCACTGAGTATTTAGATGAGTCAGGATGACTGGTACAGTATAAACAGTTGAAACTTGATCCCTGTGCTCTCAGGGTGAAGATATATATTGAGGCACAATGATGTGAGCATGATCAAACATAATCCACATGATCACAAAAACTCCTAGGTATGGATGTGATTTATGCTGTTTGTGTATTTGCTGTCATATTCTTCAAAAGAAAAAAAAAAAATTGTCTGGTAAACTGCTAAAATTTCAAGTATATGTTTTTAGAATATCCCATACCCATGAAGTGACCATATTTTGACATGCCTATTAAGAGTTTAATGATTCAAAATGCCATGGTTCATTGCTTGCCAACAAAGTGACAATGTCAGAACACAAGATGTCTTTGATTAACTTACTTATATTCATGTCATCACTCTTCATCTTTTGCAGTAAAGTGAGAATTTTTTTTTGACCATGACAATGAATTCATAATGTCAGTTTGAGTGCAATGTTATAATGATTGAGATAAGTCAAATTTCACTGGGAAAATGAAAATTCCAGTGGAATTTCAAATGAGGACAAAATTCCACAGGGAATTCTGATCAGGGTAAAAAAAAACCCAGTGAGATACCAGTGGAATTTGGGGGGGGGGGCGTCAAAAATTCCATTGAAATTCAAATGATAGGAAAAAATTCCAGTGGAATTCCAGTGATTTGCTGAAATTCCAAAGAGTTAAATGGGTTGTTCTCATGTTTTTGTACGCAAATTTATGTATGTATACATAGAAAGGATATATTTTTTTAAAATGTGTGAGTCTGTTTTCCAACTAGGGCCTGGCATGAAAAATTGACAAAGTTTGTGCTCCAGCATTATCCCAATGTGTTCCAACTTGATCCCAACATGTCAGGACCCTGCATAATTTACAGAGTCTGTTCTTCTGGCTTGAGAAATTGACAAAGTTTTGAGCTCCAACATGGTTCCAATGCATTCCAACACGATCCCAACATGTCAGGATCCTGAAAATTTACAGAGTCTGTTCTTCCAGCATGGGTCGACATGAAAAGTTGGCAAAGTTCTGTGCTCCAACATGATCCCAACAATGTGTTGCGTGAAAATTTTGGTTAAGTTGTTGTTCTGACATCATCCCAACATACCCCGACGTGATTCTGACATTACAGCAACTAAAAAATTTAATAAGGTTTGTTGCTCCAGTCGGATCCCAATGTAACCCAACATGCTCCCAACACTGAAAACTTGATGAAGTTTGTTACCCCAATGTGATCCCATCATGCCCCAACATGATTCCAAAATACCCTGACATGATCCCAACATTACCCAACATAATCCAACATTGAAAAATTGGCAAAGTGATATACTCCAACATGATCCCAATGTAAATCCAACTTGATCCCAATGTCATCCCAACATCATCCCAACACACCCGACATTATTCCAATATTTTCCCGACATTTTTCCGACATTTAGTTTTGTAAGGGCAGTAATAAAAATCTAATTTAAAACCAGCTTCCTCTTTGTATTTATAAAGTATTTCTGAAACCTTAAAGGAAGGCACTCCTTACGTTGTATTATACATCATTGGAAAGGATTTTTCATCAGGATTTCATATCTGATGTTTATTTTATTAATTTTCACAAATTTCCGATGTTTATTGCCAAATATTAAAACCCCCACATTACCAGCAGTTCACCATTACGCGAAGCCAGTCGAGATGTTGGACCAATTAGAAGCGACTATACAACTGGCCAATCATAGCCATCGGTTGATAACGAAGCCAAGCGCACCATGATCATTGTTCAACACAAAGCCACTTCAAATTATGAAAATTGTTTCCGAGGTCGTTATGGACGTAAAGAATATGCATATGTTATGTGTTTCAATCAAATCAATTATTATTTATCAATGTATTTACTCCGTTCATGATAATCGGTCCTAAATCGTGACCGTGTAACGTGAGCGATAATATGAGCTCCGGGAGTTATCAAACGATCGGAATTCGTCACGCAGCTTGAAGTGCGCTGAACACAACTTCGTGCTTTTGTATGCTGCCAATACTTCTTCTGGGATTTTCATAATAGCATTCCATTTATCTGCTAATGATGTGTCTTTTGGCCAAGAATGAAAATATCTTTCTGGATATTCGGTGGCTGTGCCACCGCACGAAACACACCTTGGCATTTTCGTCTGTTCGCAGTCAATGAAAAACTTGGAACTCTCTACCCCACGGAGGTGTAGAAGGCTGCAGAATACCGCTGTTTCCAAATTTGGCTATAAATATGTCCAAGATCGCGCGAGGAAAGACGTGACATATCGTGACTCGTAAACGTTGCTTTTTTCTCCCTAAAACGAGTTATTAAAAACAGTTTTAAACAACTGCTGCATATACATTGACATATATTATTAGTTTTCGTTACATTTCCGACCACTTCAATTTGAAACTAGGAGTTTATTCTCATCAAGTAAAAAAAACTAGGTGCAGAAGTAGGACTCCTGTGATCCGCGAAATCGCCTTTGATCTTCCATAGGTTTGCCGCTTCCGGTAATTTGACAGGTAAAGCTGATTTCAGCAACTTTAAAATGCAGATTTTAGAAATATGGAATAAAATATAACTAAACCATTTTACATATGGTAAGTGCCTGACATGAAGTTCCCAAAACACTTAAAATACAACGTAATGAGTACCCTCCTTTAAAGTATTTCTTTGGAAGCCATCTGAGTGGTGCACAAGGGGATAATGTTACCTTAATATCTCAACAGTGATCCAACACAGCTTCACCAATTTTTTTTTTAGGAGATGCACATTATAGTGGCCCCCATTTCTATTGAAAACCAGCTTCCTCTCATTATCTTTAAACTTGTTATGAAAATTTTGAAGGGTGTATTTGATGGCCGTATGAGTGACACATAGTACAGTGGTCTAGCTCTGTCACCAGGACCTGCCCCAAGAACACATCCAAAACTACTCTTTCATTTAATATAGGGCCAGTACTTTTCCGCGATCGCGGAAAACGGACGGAATTAACGGAATCTATGATCTCAAACGGAATTTATGATTTGGAACGGAAATCGGCAAATGCCACGGAAATTAAGCGGAATTTGTGAATTTTGCCTCTCAAATAATTCAAAATCACCACATATGTCATCGCATAAAGCAAAACACACGGACTTGGATTCAAATTTGACAAGTCGGCGGCGTTATCGACACCACGTGGAGCAAATTTAACGACAGGCCGGTCACTTGCGCGCTATAGACCCCATTACTACCATATCCATTCATTTGCATGGCATATGGATATAACGCGCAACAGAGGTACAATGATAATAGCGCCGTCTGTAGGTGGAGGCTGTCAACGTACATAGTAAACAATATGGAGTCACTTTGCCGTTCGTCGATGGATCAACATTTTCCAGAGGCGATAAGATCAACTGTTTTTCCTTTTTTATTGACCAGTGCTAAAATCGAGCCCTAAAATTAGTGAAACGGAAATGAAACGGAATTTGTAGTTTCCCAAAACGGAAAAACACTCATTTTGAAACGGAAAAATACAGGCCCTATTAATAGACAACAATATAGAAATTGTATGTAAAGTATTCTACTGCAAAGTCTCACCAAATAAAAATGCAGAATTGAGGAAAAAAAGATTATGGGCGCCGAGGGTAATGCTTTCTCTGAACACTATTTTTGAAAATTTGAAGCTGGTGCAGAGGCTTCAAATACATGTAGCACAATACAGAAAATGGGCGGTTTGCATGAAAATTTTATATATTACCAGATAGGCAGGATACATGTATCTAATACTTAACAGGGAGACATGGACACTCAGCAGTTACTGTTGTAATATTCTAATAGCTTGGTCACATTAAGAAAGTAATTCAAGCTACGTTCTGAAATGGCCTAAACTAATCTGTGGTCCACAAAGAACTGGTCATACTTGGAAGTTTCTTTGCAAAACACAACACCATGCAAAGTGGTCCAGCCCAGCATTCCTGGTTGAGTAGATCGTGTTACTGATGTTTCCATATAGACCTGCACAAACCGTGCATCATGTGAAATTGGTTTAATTACATTAATCAGCATGCACATGTGGAAAAACATCCCTAGGCACATGTACACACAATGGTATTGGAGTCAATTCTCATTTACCACGCAGTTTATACACTGGCATTTTCAAAGTAAAACATGTTGAAAATTACCTTAAATCACCTGGAAAACACTTTAAGGAATGGAGATTTCAATCATACTTTTGTAGTCACTTGCAAGATAGGGTGGCTTACAGCAAAAAAATGAAAAAGAAAAAAAAAAGATAAATCATTCAATGGTTGACTGGCCATTGGCTATCATGCCCACGCATTTTCCAAGACATGGTGCAAGAATGGGCCCTAGTGTGTGGGTAGTACAAGTACATGCATACTCATTGTAGTTTGTGGAATGCTAATACAGTCTGCATGCCACATGAATGCTTGATGTTGTATGGTACCAAGCTGTTCACTTCGGACAGAAAATACAAAGAAAGAGCCGCGGTCAATAGTGAACTTGGAACACACGCCACGCAACATCAATTCTTCAGGTGATGTGCAGAGTTTGTGTAAGTGTGTGAACCTGGAGAAATGAGGAAAACAGTCAATAAGAGAATACTCCCAGTAAAGACTATTGATAATATGGAATGCATATATGTAGGTGTATATCATTTTGAATCCATTCCTGTACCATGTGTTTGAATGTTTCTGATAATATTGTCAGGCGATGAAATGTGAAGAATCTGCTGCAAAATAAGGAACACAGTTATGATGTTCAATGCACTTTTCCAATTAAATACCACATGGGCAAATGCAATTTGTTTTACTTAATTTGTGGCCATTGCAAGTAGCTTATTGACAGTATAGGCCATTACATAATACTGTAGTTCAGCTCAGGTGATTTATTAGACAGGCATTATGTATGAAGTTCACCGATGCATTGATCTTGGAGCATGAGATTGAGCACAACTTGCCAAGAAAGTAAGCAAGCCCATTCTTTGATATATTAATTATGATTCAGCAAAAATATTGAATGGACAGATTGAAACACATGGCAGATTTTAGTGAAAGACGTAATGTAATGGAACATAGTGCCTACTCTTGTATTAGGCTTTTGCTGTTGACTTTCTGACCCACATTCACACACCTTTATTTAATTTAAATAAAAGAAAAAACATATCCTCAAACCTTGATGGTTTAACTCATTTCCATTCTGTTCTGGTTTGTGTAGCTGCTGCAAAATAAGGAACACAGTTATGATGTTCAATGCACTTTTCCAATTAAATACCACATGGGCAAATGCAATTTGTTTTACTTAATTTGTGGCCATTGCAAGTAGCTTATTGACAGTATAGGCCATTACATAATACTGTAGTTCAGCTCAGGTGATTTATTAGACAGGCATTATGTATGAAGTTCACCGATGCATTGATCTTGGAGCATGAGATTGAGCACAACTTGCCAAGAAAGTAAGCAAGCCCATTCTTTGATATATTAATTATGATTCAGCAAAAATATTGAATGGACAGATTGAAACACATGGCAGATTTTAGTGAAAGACGTAATGTAATGGAACATAGTGCCTACTCTTGTATTAGGCTTTTGCTGTTGACTTTCTGACCCACATTCACACACCTTTATTTAATTTAAATAAAAGAAAAAACATATCCTCAAACCTTGATGGTTTAACTCATTTCCATTCTGTTCTGGTTTGTGTAGGTGTAGCTGCCTTGGCCACTGATTATTTCATTGCCTTGGAAGTCTTGTTCCAGAAATGGAAGCTAGAGCATGACTTAATTGCTAAGCAAAGAAGTGGATCCCAAAGGTGACATGTATAAAATGGAATCCATCACAACAAAGGAAATAGCTAAATTAGGAGTGAAGGTATAAAGATATGGCAGATGGACAACTCTGTGGGAAACTTGATCCTGCCATATGATAAAGCAATCAGGCAGAGTGGGTAAGAGGCAGCCGCACTTTACTGACACACCTCCGGCGCTACACTGCGGAGCACTGACGATTTAATGACAGCCACTATTAACACCTGGTTACTGTGTCTAATTAAATCAATAAACACTGAGACAATTAAGTTATACTTGTCTCAGTGGCACACTAATGAGACATGATATACTTTAATGCTGGCTATGAAGTGGCTAGGGCTCATAATAGTCCATATTGAACACAATGACTCTCTATCAACTTAATGGGATGTGCAGCGTACCTGCTGAGTTTATTTAGATTGATGAGGAGTAGCTCATATACTTCATGTGTAAAAGCAGGGATATGGATATCCCCAGTAAAAGTGATTTTGCTGCTTGCAGTAAAAGCTTGCTGTATGGTACAGTGTATCTACTCCATTGTACACATGAAGAATTAATAATGCTTCATAGTGACTGAAGCAACAGAAAAATTTGTAACTGAAAGAGTTTTTTTTCCATCAGTGTTTCATGGAGGAGAACCTGTGACCATGCCTGCAATAGTTACATGTACTTTGGCTGTCAAGGCTTATAGGTTTTATTGTCACATGTGTCATATACATGTATGAAGAGTAAATAATTGCTGGAGATACGTGCTTACTACTGTTTTTGTGGGGTGGGTTTTTTGTGTGTTTTTTTTAACATACAGTTATACCTGCTGTATGTGTAACCCTTTCTGTCACAGAATGTGGCTATACATGTAGAACGTGACCTAGCTGTCATCAAAGATAAACTAATAAAGAAATTGACTTTTTGGCCAAAGCAAATATAGCCACATAGACCAGGTGACCTGTGTGAGCAGTGGCTGCATACAGGAGTTATTATGACTGTAGTAATATTTGTAAGGAGCCAGGATATCTTCCTCTTTGTGTGCGATGATGCCAGATACACCCGTCATTTTACAGAAATATTACATGTGGGTGGTTCATAGATTAAAAAGTATTCTTTCACAGATACTGGCTTTTTTTTTCTTTCAAGGACCTGAAAGAACAAACAAGAAATAAGCATGAGCAGATATGGATTTCGAAAGGTAATTAAAATATGCCAAAGTCAAATCAAAGTAATGAACAAATTGCTGTGAATGGCAACCTTTAAAATGCGTTTGCAAAAATACCAATTCTTATGATGCAAGTGTACACTGTATAGGCAAGAAATATATTCAACAAAGCTGTATTGAAGATGATTAGAAAAAAACCTTGTGCATGTAAATGTGCATTGCACATAAATATGTTCAAAACTCCCAAATACCTCCCATGTGATTGGTTAAATTTATGTAGAGAACATTTATAGTAGTCCTTCTTGCCCAAAGCAGGCCTTCTATCTGTAGATAAGCATCAGAACATAAAAAACAGTCGGCTTCACAGGCAATCTAGCTTGCCTTTGGCCAGGAAGAAACAACTAAGGACGCATGGCACTGTGAGGGGACCAAATATGGGAATTTAATTTTTGTTTGGCTTGTTATATTTGCTTTGAGAAAAGAAAATGTGGTCACATAAAGCAGATGAGATGGTACCGTGGTGTGCATGTTGTCTTGTTGACTTGTCTTGTCATTCCAATATTCACATGATACTGTAGTCCTAGGCCTACTTATTTGCTTTTAACAGAATCTTCACAGGCACAAACAATTCTAGAATTTGGTCTCAAAAGCTGAGATTCTAAAAAAAATGATCAACTGCCACAAATTTCTCAATCGGGTAGGCCCATGTCTCAAACATTATTCTTAGTTCTTAACAGACCCAACGGGTCAGTGCATCATACATGATAACATAGCAAAGTTGTGCACAGTTAAGTGGCATTATTTTTTCTTCTTCTTTTTTTCATCACATATCTTGAGAAAATAGGTTGACTGTCTGTTATTTGACTATTAAACTGAGCCTTTTGTACTGTAAATATATACATGTACTTATTTTCATGTGTATAAAGTTTCACGGTTTTTGCATTTCAGGCATTTCACTGAATTTTTAATTTCATTATTTTGCACAAAATTCCCAACAGATCAATGTTAAAAATACTTTTTCTGCTGTATTTTTATTTTCATGGTTTTGTGCCATTAGCGAAAATAAAAATACAGCAAAATTAAAGCAATTTAGAGTAGTCAAATGTAGCACGAAGCAAAATGTGTCATGAAGTCCGTTTCTGGTAATTGCACATGCTTGCAGGACTAATGTCTTCATTCACTAGCTGCTCATCTTTACGGGAATTTCGACATCTGTGTTGACAGAGTAAACCAAACTGTTTCCTAAACTGCAGAATGCCCAGCAACTGCTGGAAACCCACAATATGCTGAATCCCATGCTCTGCTGATCTCTGTGTTATGAAAGTCAGCAATTATAGTGCCTACCCGAAGAAGTTGTGGGCATAATGCTTACAGTGCAGGATTGGTCAGCCTAAAAAATCTGAAGTCCATAATATTTGAAAGAATTTTTTTTTATTCACTTAGGCAATAACTGTGGAATTGTCATGGTGTGAGTGGACCAAATATTTGACATTAATTTTTGTTACTCATGGTAGATTTGCTTTGAGAAAAGAAAATGATGTGTACTGACTAGACCATACAGTGGTCCCTCTGTTATATAGCCATCCCAAGATCACCAGAAATCTGGCCTGATGAGAGGGTGGCCTCTTGGGGGGGGGGGGGGGGGGGGATAAAATGAAAATATCATACTTGATGCATGGAGGAGTGGCCTCTATACGGGGGGTGGTCTCTTGTCAGGGAGGCCTTACAAGACGGGGACCACTGTATACATGTATGCTATGCTTATACATTCACAAGGATTATCCTTCAGCCTTGACAGATAATGGTTATGCTGACTGTATGATTTAAATATGCATGTACAAGTACTGCATGTAAAATCACATGTACATGCATATGCTAGTTCTGACCTTGCTGCTAAGTGAAACTCTTTGCCCTGCCTTCAGAGAACACAACTAATGATGCCCTATAAAGCAATCTGATCCTTTTAGGGAATTCAAGTCCTGGCTCACATAACTACAATAAAATTGTTGGCTCCCCATAACACTGCTGCTGCCAAACATATTTGGGAAAAATCGATTGTGAAATTAAAATGTAAACAGGCATTTTAATAAAGTTTTTTGATGACATTGATAAGATTTCAACCAAGGTGCACTTTAGACTGATTGGAATGCCAGAAATGTCCACATTATAGCGAGATGTGTCATGTTTGGAGTCCAAAAGGTCCATGGCAAACACAGTGAAAACTCGTTATAATGACACCATCTGTTCCCTACAAAATGTGTTGGATAACTGAATATGTCAGATAAATGAGTCAAATAACAAAGAAAATAAACCTTTTCCCATGAAAATTTGTGTCATTATATTGAATATGTCGGATATTTGAGTGTTGTTATAATAAGGTTTCACTGTAACTGTCAAACTGAAATGAGAGAGCACATCTCTGTAATACCATTCAAGCCTTAACTGGGAAAAGTAATTTTTTTGCTAATAATTTGCCAGAGTGTAAATAATGTGATTCACACATCCAATCATTTCTTGTACAGCTATGTTGAATCAGATCTGTATAAAATAATTTATGGAACAAAATATGCATTTCTTGGGTATCTGCCTGGATTTGCAAAGAGCTAGACCTGCAGCATTGACATTAATAGAAACATGACATTATATCAAAAAGGTGTGTATGTTCTGGAGGTGGTCTCAATTAGAGATTCTAATATATATATGTATAGGACAGCTATGCAAATAGCAGAATTTATGACAGGAAAGCATGCCTGGTGGAGGATGGGAGTGGTAGCCTAGCAACCCTTTCATTCATATTGCATCTAGGGTAACATGCATGAGCATGACTTATCCATGTCATGCAACGTGATTGGCTGCCCCAGTGTCAGTGAATATTTGCCCCCCCCCCCCCCCCCCCCCCCCCGAACGAATGGGTCCTCAGGGGCCCGTTTATTCGTAAAGCTTTTGGGCTCCCCTGTGTACATTTGCCCCCCCCCCCCCCCTAGAAATTAGAATAACTTAGTTTTGGCCCAATACACTCTATATAAACATGTACATCCTGTCTGATATTTTGAAAACTCTAAAAGAAATATTTTTAAAAGAATTTGCTATTATTTTGTAAAATAAATGTTAATCAAACAATTGAATACATTTGCAAGGCTAAATGTTTGCCACTATATATACATGTATATATTGGTGTATTTTACATGTAATGTGGGTGTATATACCTTGTAGGAATTATCTCACAATCCATCCAAGTATATACCAAGTTTTTTTTTATTTGTGCAACACATATTTTAGCACAGATCTACCCCACATGTATAGATTCAAGTGTCTTCATTTCCCCCTGATTCCTTGTTATCTGCATTTCTGGAGATACATACCTGGCTCTTGATATGAATGAAGAAATACGTGTGCAATAAAACACCAGATTTTTAAAAGAAAGCTCTTTCATACTAGGAGGGCCTAAATATTCTGGAATGGAAACAGGGATGTATGTGTTCAGTTGATTTCCTCTTTTTGTATGTGTCTTGAAATGGATATAAATGGGGAGGGGGCCCTTTGGTTCCAGAATATTTGGGCCCCCTATTTGTAAGTAAATGCCTTGCAGTGGATATAAACAGGGAGGGGTACCTTTGGTTCCAGAATATTTGGGCCGTCCATTTGTATGTGTTAAAGTGGATATAAATGGGGAGGGGGGCCTTTGGTTCCAGAATATTTGGACCCCCTATTTGTATAGGTAAATGCCTTGCAGTGAATATGAAAGGGGAGGGGGCCTCCGAGGGCCTAATATTTGGGCCCTGGGTCCATCTGTTCAGCTCTTCCTTCCTGGGTCTGAAATTTGAATCTCTCATTCAATGCAGCTTAAATCTCCATGAGAGATACACCTTCGTGAAGGTTGTGCCAGTATTTCTTATTCATCATCAGTTTTTCTCTTCAGTTTTACAACTTACAATTGTTCATCATCATTCAATATCGTCATCACAGACTTAGTGTTTGAGCAATATTAATTCAGCAAGGCATACCTGAATCCAGATCCATTTCCATCTGTTGATCTCCATTCAGTGGACCATTATGAGGATGACAAAACCATGGATCTTGATACTTGGCTATAGCTTCATCCACAGGCTTGAAACTGCCTTTTCAAAAGGAAAACTGTTACTGAAAATGGACTTGACACAGTTTACAGTTAAATTACATGGACGAGCCGGTGCTTCAGTGCTGGACACTTTGAACAGAGACATGCAACCAAGCCAGTCATCATCCAAAGGTTCAAACCCCAGCTCATAATTCTTCCAGTTGGTGGCAATGATTTATGCAGGCGCGAGGCTTCTGTTGTGCAGAAACACCTCATGATCTAGTGAAGGAGCTCCTGGGACTATGCTCCCTAAAGCAAGTTTTGGTTCTCCACATTTTTCTACAAAGGAAACCCCAGTACATCACCGCAGCATAGTATGAGGACCGGCGGGAGGAGATTATCTATTTGAGTGTATTAAGTTTATAAAGGAACAATGACACTATTCTTCAAAGAAATGGAGCAATGTAAGTGATAGTTATAACATGTCACAGGACCATCTTGCCACATAATCAATGGGGTCGAAGACCGAGTTGATTGTGATGGCATAATGGTCATTGTGACATGTTATAAATGACTTGTAACAAGGGTGGTAGGTACTGACCAAGATATTCCTTGGTGCAGGACATTTTTCCCCTGCCTTTTGAGCATGGTGTACTTTGCTGCTTATGCAAGTTGTCACATGCACAGTCAAGTGTGACTACTTGCTCATGTATTTTCCACTTACCAATATGGCAGTAGGAAGAGCAGATGGTGGAAGCCAAAATGACAGATTTAAGTGAGTTGGGCAGTATTCCCACTCACCAGTTAATTTTTCAGAGGAGTACGTGTCATAATGACGAGAGTGCACACTACAAGAAACCTATTGCAGGTAAAAAAGCAATAAATTTTTGAAATTTAATTCACTTATTTTTTTCAGAGCTCATGCCTGGCATGGACACTGATTTAATGTGGTAAATTGAGTCATGTACATGAACTTTCATTATGTCGACAGTGATGTCATGCTAGATATGACAGGGACTTGGAATTTTTCTAGGACTACATGTCTGTACTGTTCCAACTCCTGTGGTCATCTGCACAGATCCTGCTGGAACAATGCCTTAGTTTGGGCTGTTCAGGGGAAGGTGTCAACAACAACTGTTTCTGCAACCACGAATGTGGAAAGAGAGGGATATACCACGGACTCTGCCCCTATTGTACAGGGGTGTGTTGGGTTGACTCAAGTCATCGACGGATTAAGTGCTTGATTCGAGTGCTGAAACAACATTACCAGATCCCTACAGCCAGGCATGTATCACTTTCCACATCCCTGCGATAACAAAAAATAAATCATTAGCATATTTGCTTTGCAGTACAGTAATTTCCTGAAAACCTTTTTTCTCTCAAAACAAGTTGTTCAAAACACGGTGAATGCACAAAATGGAAAGTTAAACCACCTTTTTCTTATTTTTGTACTGTTGCATGTTTGTTTGAACAAACTTGAGAAATTTATGTAATACTGAAAAACTAAGGGTAGGCAAGCCAGGGAAACTACTTTTTATTGGTTACATAATTTACACAAAAACAAATTCTGTCACCTTTTAGGGAAGACAATATTGATTAATGGCCTATATAAATGCAATGGGGGGGGGGGGGGGGTCTCTGACCTTGTATTTTAATCCACTTGTATTATATACTCAAACAATAGCTTTGAGCTCTCTTTATTTCACTTTTTTTTCAGTACTCGTTGCAAATCTTTAAATAAAGATTGTCTATAGATGCCTATTTTATAAACAGTGATGAAGGGGCTCATAATAAGAGTTGCAGCATTTGGAGACCATCACTGGTTAGCAGTGGTCAGAGGGTTAAATGAGGTTTTGTTTTTTGTTTTTTTTTTTGTTTTTTTGTTTTTTTTTTTTGTTTGCCGCTTATCGTCAGCATTGCAAACTTTCCATGTAGCGATCACTTCTGGTTGAAGATCCCACTTATATGCAATATTTACAAGCTATCATGTAAATGTTCATGTGATGCGACCATGTTTGGCTGGTGAAGGTCGGCACTCACTATTTTCTCACACAAAAAGCCAACTTCACGCATCAAATTATTCAAAATAACGTTGGAGTGCGTTCTTGGCCAGTGAAAATATTGATTCCATTTGCAAGACTTTTGTTCGACCAATGTAAACATTGCGGTTCTAATGATAGCCAAGACCGCAAAATAGTGATAAATAATCAATGAATTTGTTCAAAGATGTATAAAACTATCGAATGTTGGGATGAAAGTTGTTTTAACTTTCCTTCCAACAGTCTGATTTTGATAATAATTGCCCCATTGTGTTTGTCTTGCTCTGATTCAAATAATGAAACTACTTGCGCACGCATCCAAAAGCTTTTGAAACATCATGGGAATAATATGGCACTGGACAAGGGGACTAGCGTACCCATTACAACCATGTCTCCTCCAACATCACAAGGAAGGACTCAGGGGATTAGGCCACATATTGTGTTTCATGTCACTTTGTAGTCGTTGCACTCAGTTGAGCATAGCAGGATTACTGCTGACACCTTGAGCCCATGGTATATCCATCTCTTTCCACATCCCTGCTGCAACACACTGCCTGTAGGTCATGCTGCACTGCACAACACCAGCAATGCTATTGTGTGAAAAGTGTTCATTATGTGATACAATCAACACCTTTTCCCCAGCTCCCTATTGGTCTGTTCCTACCACCCATGTTACAAAGGCCCTTTCATGTCTGAACTCACTGTCATTTGATCTGACCATCATTACAACATGGTATGTGATTCTTGATGTAGGTCCAGGATGTTTGCACTTGCTCACAGAGAAAATTCTGAAGTTAAGTGTGTTTTGTGATACTAATGGCCATTCATGAAGAAAGATTCCATTGGAATCAATGTTTTTAATTGATTGGATTCAATGTCTGTACATGTCTGCCCTAAAGTGATGCCAATGTCTCTGGCCAAACCGTTCAGTGGAGGAATTCAGTTTTGGATACAGATATTGCTTTGGGAGGTCTCGTGGTAGTGTGTGTTTTTTTTTTTTTTTTTTTTTTCATTTTAATATATGTAAATGTACATGATAGGCATCTCATTCCTTGCATGTATAGCAGGGTGAGCAAACAAAAATGGGTGTGTAGCATCAAATATTACCGTTTTCCACATGGGAAGTATACACAGAAAATTCCTTTTTACAATGAAAACTGTTCACCTTATTTTATGTTCGGAATGAGCGAGACTCGAACCTGCAACCTTTGGCACCAGTCGCCCCCAGCTGAAATGGGAAAAGCACAAATCCACTCAACCAAATCCCCATTCTCCAAAAAGAATAGTTCAATGGAGGTAGTTATGTGCAAGTGCCATATCAACATGGTTATGCAGGATAAGTACTGAGTTGGCATTCATTTCCAGAATCGGGGACTTAAATCCACCAGCATTAAGGAAATGCCAAAAAAGTAAATTTTCTGTTCGGAACAAGCAGGGCTATGTATTTGTATACTTGGAAGCATGATTTAATTTCCTTTGTAGCCTGCTGAAAGGAGACAACTACAATGTACAATGGTAATAATAGCAGTGAGAGTGACAAATCAATTCTCTTGGGTCCACCTGGTAACATGGATTAACCTATTGTAGCCTTACTGCAAAGTGTGTAAACATATACATCTGCAGCAATGATTATGTTAACTGGGAAGACATTAACTTAAGAAACATCTGAATAGAGACTTTTAAATTGAATACAATTGTGGACCTTCAGTGGGTCTAGTTTGAAGTTGGGCACTGTGCCCTCCTCCCCCCACATGAGGCCTCCTGAACATAGCCTCCAACATGTATATACAAAAACCACATCTCCATTAAGAATTAAGAAGTACATGAATTTCATCACATTAACCATATGGAGAGAGATTGATTTTTGTACAAGGGGTGGCCATATAATGTGGGGACTATTTTGTTGTATTGTATATGGATGAATTTTTTGTCAGGGTGACAAGAACAGTTTTTCATATACATGTATGTGGGTTAAAGATTCAAGATTCATTTATTCCAACAATGCAGTATACAATATGTATATCAGTGTTGCCAACCTGGTGGAGTTATATATTTTCGGGAGATTATGAAGTGGTGAGCAGCAAAGCTGCAAAGTCCTCCTTGGGTGGGGGTCGGGGGGCATGCTCCCTCGATTTTTTTTTTTTTTTGTTCAAAAATAGACATCAAAACATGCATTTTTGTGACATTTGAGGGTACTGGGATTCAAGTTTGAGTGTTGGCATGAGTGCTAAACTACCGGGAAAAGCACAGAAGCTTGATTTGCCTTGAAAATATCACTGTGAAAAGGCAGATTTGTGGAAATTTTCGTGAGATTCGTGAGGAGGGGATCAAGTCAGCACATGCCTAAATTTTCGGGAGACTCCTGATTGATTCGGGAGGGTTGGCAACACTGGGATATGAAGATAATACATTCCGTTGAAACCATCTACATGTATTACTGGTATTGTTGAGGAGACTATCCTTAAGGCTTGTATAGCCTCTTTCAGGATAGCCACCTTTACAATTGAACAGACAAATATTGACTTATGGCCATAAAGATTAAAATAATGTAAGTAAGTATATTGTCAGATACTGTACCTTGAAAACTGTTTATAAGTAGGAATTGGATATTTTTCAAAAGTCTTGTTATATTCAGGATCAGTCAATACTCCTCAGCTATAAAGCAGCAGAGTGCAGGACCATCATGGTCCTCTTATTTCTAGTATGCTTTATTAGAACTATACAAAGTGGTTTGTGGGTGTCATTTCATGCAGCACCAGATATATCTGTTGTACTTTTGAAAGCACCAAGCATACCGTTTGACTGACATGCATATAACTGGGAAAAGGTGGTACTTTAACACAGTTGGACATAGATTATTTGGATTCCACAAGATGAAATGTTTTTGAGCCAACTACTGATTATCTGCAGATCATGTGATTGTTATGGAAGAGTTGATTGTCACAGATGTTTGTACCAAGACGGACATCTTACACCGTTTGCTGTGATGGGGATTTATTTGATATAAAGTGTATTCAGCATGTCATAGCCAGGAGACTATAAAATGAGGAAACCAAGCTGCCAATTGCCAACGGGCCCTATCAATTTTGTGCTGCAAAATGTTGGTAAACATGATGATTTGGAATAGATTACATCTCACATCCATAACACAGATTTTGTTCACCAATCAAAAAAAAAAAAAAAAAAAAAAAAATTGATGACATGCTGGTGATATCCATTTAACTCTTTCAGTGCCAACTCTGACTAAAGTTGAACTGTGCTGTACCTAAAAGGAACTGCTGTGAATTATAATGAGGCTGCTGGATTCATGTCCTTTGTAAAAAAAAAGGCCTTTCATTCAAACACCAGTGTGCATGTAGTTTCATCAAATGTAATAGTCCAGGTCAACAGCTTTCCTCTGTGTGCTTTGGGTGCATTGCACCCTGAGTGCACTGAGAAAAGCTGTTGACTCAGTCCAAAATGTGAGACTGAAAGAGTTAAAGCTTAGAACAAGAACTCTGTATTTTATATACAATATTTGTTGGACTGTCATGTCAATGAATAACAGTTAGACCAATGAAGCCTCATAATACATGTAATGGGACCCCCCTGTCACTGAAAAAATTGTTAAGGACAGGTAAGACACCAAAAATAAATCCCACTTTAGTCAATCCTAGCTAAAACTCTATTTGTGTTAGGATAACATATCATATATGTGTGTAATCGTCATACTCCAAAGAATTTATATGGCCCGTATTTTTAAATGTTGATATAAGTCACTAATTATTTGTGATAAAATCATAATTACACTTGGATCTTAATCCTGACATATTGGCAACAAAAAACGATCCTACGATTTTTTATGTTTGGTTTCGTTTTTTTTGTTATCCATCCTCAAAGTTTGATGTTTCAATTTTCCCTTTGATTTTCAGGATGTTCATTTTCTTCATTTCATAGAAAAAGAACGAAAGCAAAATTTTGAAAATTGCTGAATCGTTTTTGCAGTTCAGACATTACAGAATCAAAAGCCGTTAACCGGATTAAATTTCGCCCAGCCGTTTTCTTGGAATAACCATTCTTAGGTGGGGTTCTCGTCCTATTATCCTTTCTGAGAAAACAAGCTTCAAAGGCCTTTGATGTTGATCATTTGCCTCTGAAACAATACCATTTGGTCAAGTTGTGCTGATATTTGTACAAAACGTAGAAAACATCGTCCCTTAACATTTGGGGAGGTTGTCAATCAATTTTTGGCCAATCACATGAATAAAAGAGCCTTTGAAGTACAGAAAGCATTATTCAGCGATCTGTCAAACGGCGACTACAACAGTCTGGTTTCAAAGCGTGACGTCACGGAGGCGGCCCTTCAGGCCCTGCGACCTCAAGCCTGGCAACGAAAGTTGTGTTGCCTTGCTTCGGTGGGCGTCCTACGGCTGCTCGTGGTCTGTGCACGGATGGGGTACCTCTTCATCCCGTTTTCAGGGATAGTATTTTATTGTATTTACTCATATCTGTATACTTTATGTAGTTTGCTAGTTAGCTTGTCATTATTTTGTAGTTATTTTGTCAATGAGTGTCATTTCTCTTTCCAACCTGAATTTTGTAACTTTATTTTGTGTGTTTTCTCTGCTGTTCACGTTTATGCTTATTTCGATGTGTTTATTTGTACTTTAATTTCCTCATCCCTGGGTTTCGATAAAATATTATCATGTACGTGGGTATTGTTGATTAGAGTGTCAATTTTTTTCCCGTCTGTCTTTGGTGTGCAGGACCACTGGGGTAATCCATCGCGGCACGGCCTTTGAAGGGACATCGTTAGACGATTGCCGCTCCTCTTGAACATTTAAAGTCTCCCTTCATTAGAACACAAAACAAGCAAGATAACTATAAAGTAAACCACTAAGGCTATGATATGTTAGCATGTTTGCATCTTTTCCCTGCCCACAAACATACTTTCGGCATGTTGCTTGTTTTGCATTGCCGCCCTGATACCACTCTCATTTTGCCATGGGCCGTTGCTACCTGCAGCCACGTGACAGGCTGTTAAGTATATGATTGACAGGTGGCATTGTTCCATTTGGCGGCCGAAAACCAAAATAATGACACATGGACGTTCGGATGTCCACATACTTGTGTGGTTTTTGGCGTTTTTCTCATATTTCTACTGTAGTTAAAAGCTTGAAATTTTGACAACTAATAGAAATGACATTCATCTTGTAAAAACCGTTGAAATCTCAAAATCGGCCATGCAAAGGTTTTTGGTGTCTTACCAGTCCTTAAACTACATGTAGCTCATGAGCCATATATTGGCCAGAGTGGACGGTACATTTTAATGGTGGACTGTATGTGTCATAACAATCATGAGATCCCCAAGTGTGAAAATATACTCCCTTATAAATTATGAGATTAATTACCATTGGTAAACACAAGGGAATTGGACAAAGGTAATCTACACCCAAGTTGGCATCTGAAGTACTTGGGATAGTGTGTACAGGTGTACAATCCGTAAGCATGGTTCAAACCATCATGAATTATACAGAATCAAGCAAAACATACAATCATTCTAAATATAGACTTGTAACTATGTAAACACACACACACACACACACACACACACACACACACACACACATATGCATAGGTATATATGTATAGAGAGAGAGTGGGAACCATACTGCAGGACCTGTATTAGTGACGTCACTTGGAGCCGTGCCAGCGATTTCGCGAAAGAACAGCCGTGGAAGAGTTGGTGGGGGGGGGGGGGGGGGCAGTTTGAAATGTTGTTCGTTCCTGTCAATTAAAAAAAAACAAACATCATTAATCATGTGTTTTCATATTGGCCTCCTTACAGATCCTCGATCTGCCATATTGGTTGTCTGCCTTCAACCGCGGACCAATATGGCAGGCCTCGTATCTGTATTAGGAGGCCAGTATGAAAACACATGATTAATAACATTATGGCATAGTGGTCTTGCAAGTTTAACATGATGGACTTCAATACTGAAAGTACTGGATTGTGATTTTACAAAAACTTGAAATTCTAATTGTGAAACTGAAACTGTTGATGCACAACGTTTTTTGTTTTTTGTTTTTTTTTTAAACCTAAAAAGATTTAGTTGCATACCCTTAATATGTGTGGTCAGAATGGTGCTAAATATAAGGTGTGAAAAAGGAATTTTACTTCACTCTATGTTTTCCCCATGGAAATACTTTTTACACTATCTGCACAGCTTAAAAGACATTTTCCCCTTTTCCTGGACACAGGATCATTACATTATCCAGTGAAAGGAACGTAAAACAAAGGGTGTTAGGCTTCTTAGCCAGACAACTTTCTTGACACTTTCCCCCTAGACAGGTCAAAACCAGCTGGTGGTCAAATGTCGTCTGCTTCAATGTCTTTGACTAAGTTCAGTGGTAATGAAAAACAATTTGTATGAGAATTGTCAATGAGACCTACCATGCACATGTATCAAGGTAACATGCCAAGGAAAAATGTTGATGCCGTCTTAATTCTAGGGGAAAGGGTTAAAGAAGGGTCTGCATGATAACCAAATGTCATGTAGCTGATTCAATATTTTTGCATGAAGGTCCTGTTATTAGAAAACACCTTAGATGAGATATTCTAGATAAATGCTGTCTGTACACCATGACGTCAGTCCGTGTTGATTGACAGCTGTTTTTTGTGATGGGATGAGCATGTTGATTGCACAACTCATGCCAAGGAAAGTTGTCAATTCTCCCATGGAACAGAACAGATGAGTGTCTGGGGTTGTATGTGTAGCTGAAGAGACAGCTGTTTTTGATCAGTCTGTATCCTCTTAATGTTGCAGTGAAAGCCACATATGGATCCAGCTATGGCTGCCTGTACATCTCCTCTTTGTTACCATCAGACATCTGCTTAATATGATGGAACCCCAAACTTGAAGACTATTGTATTTCGTGGCTCGCTGACATTTTTCGTCGCCTCCATTATACAGCTTACCTCTCAAAGATCTGGTTGCCAGTTTTAGGGTCAAAATATCACTTTTGCTTACCATAAGCTAGGTTTTTGGTTTGAATACATGCATGTACATGTGTGTAGCACTACAACATTCTTCAAATAAGATTCATCCTGTATAACTTCTCCTTGATCATGCAACACATATACCATTACATTGTAATCCCCATTTATTGTGCAGGTTTGCGACATAATAAATGAATGAAAAAAAAAATATAGAGACCTGTAAAATTGTGTTTTGTCTTTGTATATTGTCTATGTTACTTTAAAGTGTGTAATCAGTGACTCATATGAGTGCCATCTCCACAAATTATAACACAAACAAGATAAGCGGGACACTTACAAGATCCAATTCTGATGAAAGTTGAAGTGCTTAATTGGGATAAACCATTGATCCAATTTGTTTCAAAAGTAGGGTGTACTTGAAAAGTTGGATAATCTGGTGCTTTAGATTTGTGAGACAGAAACTGTTGGCAAGACATTGCTAGGTATTCCATCAGCATTATGGACATGAATGTACCCTGAATGCAGTGTTAAAAGTGCTTTGGAGAGACAATGGGTATTTAAGAAGTTGGGATGAAAATGCCCAAAATGGAGATTAGTTTCCATATGAAATACTGGTAGGTCAAGAAGGATTTGACAAAATAATTAATATTTTGGGATCTGGTATGTTATCAAGACACTCCTACAGCTGGATCCCATTTTTTATTACTCTCGGCACATAAAGTGCTGGAAGGTATTGTCGTCCCCTTTGTTGTCCGTCTGTCTGTCTTGTCGATGTTACCGTGATATTTAAAAAAATATTCACTGTAGCTGTACCAAATTTTTATCACAGAAGGACTTTATGATGGACCAGCTTCCTATTGAACACCAGCTTCCTCTGTTTATTTTGAAACTTTTAATGGAACTATGAATGTATGGGGTCAACGTTACTGCGATCTCTCAAAAAATACTGGTCACATCTTTACCAAATTTGTGTCAGAGATGTATCTTATGATGGACCAGAAGCCTATATATAACCAACTTGCTCTGATTATTTTAAACTTTTTATGAAACTTTTAATGTATTTATTTGAAGGCCATCTCAGTGGCACCAACCCTGAAAATGTTATTGAAATATCTCAGAAAATACTGACCACAGCTTTCCAAAAATTTTGTTGAAGATGCATCTTATGATGGACCAGAATCCTATTTAAAACCAACTTCCTCTTTGTATTTATAAACTTTTTTATGAAACTAAGTATTTACTTGGAGGCTGTCTGAGTGGTGCGCAAGGGGACAATGTTACTTTAATTATAATATCTCAAGAATGATTCAACGCAGCTTCACCATTTTTTTTTTTTTTTTTTCGGAGATGCACATTATAGTGGCCCACATTTCTATTGAAAACCAGCTTCTTCTCATTCTTTTTAAATTTGTTATGAAAATTTTGAAGTATGTATTTGATGGCCGTATGAGTGACACACAGTACAGTGGTCTCTGTCACCAGGACCTGCCCCAAGAAAGCTTACAAAAGTGGTCTTTCATTTCATAGACAACAATATGGAAATTGTATGTAAAGTATTCTACTGCGAAGTCCCACCAAAAAAAAAAAAAAATGCAGAGTTGAGGGAAAAAAGATCGTGGGCGTGGAGGGTAATCCGTTCTCTGAATGCTGTTTTATGATCACGTATGTTATTAAGACACTCCTACTGCTGGATCCCATTTTTTTTTAAACCTTGATTAGTTGTCCAAGGTCAAAGAGCCACTTCAATACACAAAATGAGCCAGTGCAATACATTGTAAATCAAGAAGCACACGTGACTTTATGAAACTGGATATTAGTATTTTGGTGACAGGGAAAAATTGCATGGACATGCATATGGATATTAGTATTTTGGTGACAGGGAAAAATTGCATGGACATGCATATGGATATATATATGTATGTCATATATTGCCGTCATTTACAATATGACATGGCCATTTATATATATTTTTTCAGTAATTGCACAGGAGAGATGTTAGGCGAAATTACAGAAACTTGGTAATGTCTGTGTATCAGAGAAAAAAGCATGTGAGCTATTACGTGTGCATGTATGTGGCTGACCTTGACCTACATGTACATGTAGTATTGAAGGTCAGAGGGTCATGTATATAAAATCAGTTCCATAGTTTTTTACCCCTCGGCCCTATCGGCTGATGGGTATTGTCATCGTCATCATCATGTCTGCCCATCCTCTGTCGGCCTGTTATCTTTAAGGAGTCGATAATTTTGCAACCAATTGAGCTTTTGCCATGAAATTGATCTATGGAAGCATCACATGGAAAGGCTGGATGACTTCAACATTCAGTGACCTTGCCCTACTTTCAAGGTCACCAGGGGTCAAAATGTTGGCATCCAAAGGGACTTTAAAGGCATTCACCTCTTATTTTTTTTCCAAGGTGCAATATTTTCGGTAGAGAACCACAACCATTGCAATTCCTATTTTGTGCATTTTCTCACCAGTCTGGAGATGAACACACTGACTCTACCATACATGATTTAAGCCTTGCATTTAACAACCCCAAGTTCTGAGAACCACGTGCAATCATCTGTATATGTCCTATATGTACAAGTTCAAAAACATGCTTAAGCTTTAGCAATGTTTGGATTAAGCCAGCATTTCTTTCTTTGCCATGTCATTTCACATAATTCTGCAATTTTCTTCACCAGAAGTCATATACTAAGAAGGTTTAAGCAACTTCAAGTAAAGTTGATACTCATTTTTTTAACATTTGCATGCAAGGAAAATTGCACAATAGCAGAACTCCTACATGTACCAACTTCCATATATAAGTATAATTAAAGGCCTCTGGATTTTATAGACAGGAATATAGTAGTCCCTACTTTGAGAAACCACCCCCAGGGTACATGTAGGTTCAAACGTGGTCACATATAACACAAATGGTCTCAAGATAGGTCAAATAACATGGGAACAATAGCATTACGGACATAATTAATGTGGTCTTAATTATAAAAGGCATGTGGTCTCTCATTGGAGTGGTCTCTTAAAAGAGGACCTACTGTATACATGGTGGAGACAGTCCAGCACCCACATATGTAAAGAGATATATGATGCCAGGCATAATTACTTGACCCTTAAATCCCAAAGATCAAGGTAAGCTTTAAGCCACTGCCTTAGCAGCGCAATCACCAGCTCACCTCATTTGGAAACCATTGGATGCAATTACAGACCCGTTTCTTTGATTGCTGGATTTTTGAGGCTGGTGGAAAAAGTACAAAGAGATTTCAGGCAAAAACATGATGTTAGGGTGTCCATAAAACATAATTACACATGTTTTGTTTTTCTTTGTTGCCAACATTTGGCTCTGTAAAGTCAAAATTGACAAGTAAAGGTGTGTGCTGCAGTCCGTGTACGCGTCCCTTCATCTTGGCTGATGTTTCACACAAGCCTATTTTTAGGACTACATGTACATAGTGACAAGCTTTGACTTCAGACAGATTGTTAGGAGAGCAGACATTCTGTGGCTAGGTTTTCATGTTGCACAAAGACTTCACATGACTTGTATGTGCATGTACTGCTTGGCTGCCCAATGGCAAAAAATGATGTGTTAGTGCAGTTTTTTGTTTGTTTTTTTTCAATGGTGAGTATATCCACCCTATAGACACAATACTGCTTCAATGAGTACATGGATATCCACATTGTAGTTGCTTCTGTTTCTTCACTCCAGTCACAATGCTGGAAGAAGGAATTGACCTGTTACAAGGTAATGCCTGTGTCGGCTGGGCGATGAGGACAGAAATTTTTAATTGTGCCATACTGAATGTTTTCCTGGTGCCAGACATCCAGTGGTGATAATTTACAAGTTTTTGAGTTGTTTTATATAATAAATGTGGACCCATATCAGAAAATACAAACTATTTTCCCAACTGGATAAGCAGATATCAAGTTTTCTCAGATGTGAAAATGAGGGGTTGTGACGTCACCTGGACAAACTGCTACAGCTAATGCAATGACAGCTGAGTGAAACTCTAACAAAAACATGGAAACCTGACCAAGTACACATATTTCACTTTTACTATGGAAGAAGCAGCATCTATAGATGTTACAATCAAATTTACTAAACTGACATATTTTCTCATTTAACGAGGATTAATAAGGAAAGAAAAATGCAGAAATCAATACACACAAGCTGACAGCTCCTGTGGTTGTGTATTCAATTACTGAAGCACGTTCAACTAATATACCACACTGATCAGATCAAAAAAGGTGATTAACAGAGTACACAAGTCATTATGATATGCCTGATAATCTTGTGTATCTCAGCTTGGTGCCACCTCAAGGTTTGTGTATTCTATATGGAGGGTACCCCAGGTGACATCACACATGAGAACACCTACTGGAAATATAAAATAGCTCTAACTTAAAACCTGTTTGAGAAAAAATGTTGAAAATTTGTAAAGTGAACACTTAAAATGACCATAAATGACAGAAAAAGTAAAAACTATCATTGCTGTTCCCCTTTAAAGAAAATTTCCCATGTGCCAAGTTAACCCTGCAAGGGTGCATCAACTTAACTTCTGCAGTCCTATTTAGCATACCATATATGGTTGCCACAGGACTGCATTTGAAACATCAAAACCCAAATATTTGATCGCAGTGGATTGCAAATAGACTGCAGTGGGTTACACTGCATGTTATACATCAAACATATACATGTATATATATACATGTATTGTCAGGGTTGCAGGGGGGAATCATACTGGATTTTCACTGGGTTACGCTTGGGCTGCTTGCTTTGATTGCAGCTTGGTTGCAGCTAGAATTGTGGCTGGGTTGTTGTGGGTCGTGGTTGCGTCGTAGGTGATTGCGACCTAGTTACTGTCGAGCTGCAAGGGATATTTGCCGCTGGGTCACAAGCTGATCCAGGCTGGGTTGCTGTGCATGCTAGTGCAACCTTGTTTAGATTGCAAGATTGCCACCAGATTGGAGCAAGACTGCATCTGAAACATTGGAAGGTTGCAGCAGACTGCAGCTCCAATCTTGCACCCCTGCTATGCAGACCCATGTGTCGGCCATTTACCTGAAAAATACCGAAATACCATCTAAAAATGAATTCGGTACATTGCAAAAATTATTCAAGTGCAATATGAAAAATACACTTTGATGAATAAAATATTCAGTCTTAATGACACCTGCCCTCAAATACATCTACAATTAGTGCTTCCACAAAACTAGAGGACTGTGACAGTCCTGTGCTCACAGACCTTGGATACAGGGACTTGAGTTGTCCTGTGAGCTTCAAAATAATTATACATGTATATCAGGTAACTTTTCTGTAAGACTATTTATCATCACTGTTTGCAATATCAAAGTCTTCACTCACTTGCAGTATTGGAATCACCATTTCTGAGGTGAAAAGTGACAGGACCCACCAGTATCAAAATATAAGCCAATAATATTTTTTATTGACCTTTCATAGTCAAAATTCAAACCACCTCAAGAATGCAATTGTAGATAGCAAAATTGTCCCAAAGTCACCAATGTCGATATTCCGTTGTCAAAACTTAAGAAGAAATTACTCAGAAAATAAATTACTTTCACACTGCGTTAAGCTTGAAGAACTCCAAAGTAAACCAAGCAAAGTGGCATCTCCTGCAGATGCATCAAAGTTTATAGTAGCCAAAAGCAAAGATGTGCATGCCCTGTGGATGCGACTATCATTGGTTACTTCATGATACTGTCAATTAACCATGCAAATGAGACACTGACTTAATTAGTTACGCAACAGAACCTGCCTTATACAAATACGCCCGGTGCAACATGCAGGTACACCAAGCGACAGTACATGTAGGAGTAAATTGGGGAAAGGGAGACTGAAGATGAAAAAAGTATAAGAACGTAATTGATCAGGAAAAGTATAAGAAAGTAATTGATCAGGACAAGTTAACAGAAATCTGTACAGAAAAAAAACGATCTTCATAATTTTAGTGGTTGTGTACATACATGCTTGCTAATTAATTTCTAATGCACATACAATACATGTATCTGCTGTAAAGACAAGCTCTTAACAGAGACCATTTTTAAGACCACTCTTTCAAAGCACTATAGGCTCGTTTCTTTATTTATGTACCCTTATTTTAAGATCACTTGCAGCACATGACAATTTAGGCTGGCAGCTATATGTCTTAAATATCAGGTACCACTATAAAGCACTTTATAATAGTGATTTGCCTTGAGAATATCCGTTGATTAATTGTCATTTTGTATACTTTGGGAAACCTGTGTACGAACTTTCATATTACATTTATAGTTGTTCTGTTAATAAATACTGGAATGTAGAAATGTATTGAATGTCCTTTTGGTGTTACATTGAACAGAGCTGCACAGGGACCATCTGTGGCTCTTTTTTTTCAATGGTTGAGTGAGATAAAGCTTTCTGTCAGTGGTTTAGTTATACATTTACATGACACTGACTTAATTATATTCACATGTGAACAAAGCAGTACAGGACTGCACAAAATACAGTTAGCCAATGGAAATTTTAAACTTGAAATATGTCACACATCAAGTGATAAGCAGGTGTATATCTGTTTAAAGTGCAGTCATGTAGCAAAAATATTCATGTATAACATGCTAAAAGGTTTTTATTTATTTTGTTTTATCTTAGCTTAGATAGGTTGATTTCCTTCACCCAAGTTTCCTACCCAAATCACTATCTTGAATGTAGCAACAAGATAATGTTACCAGTCAGTTGTCAGTCTTGGAGTTTGCAGTAAAAGTGGTATATTAAATATTATCATTATTACTATAAAAGTGTGCAAGGGAAACATTCAAGTCCAATGGTAAGCTGGTAAATTACTACAGATGATTACACAATATCACCTGTTGGCATTTGGCAGCATGTGCTGCTATCAACTCGTGCATAAAGGCTGATAAGCCATTTTCATGTGTGTACAGTAGCAACTAGTCTGGGTGTTAAATTGAGCATATTTCAGTGTTTCAAGTCATTTCCCAGCATTGGACAGCGTTAACCAGCATTTGCCAGCATTACATATATATATATATATATATATATAGGGACATGTTAAATATGGTCTGAAAAAGCAGGTGGTCTTTCATCACAGTGGTCTCACAAAACAGGTTTCACCATACATCTAAACAGTGGTTAAACACTATACATACATGTGACATGAACTTTCTTTAAAACTTGGTAATGGTCAATGATCTTTACAATATTTAAGGTCCTACATGTATATGTATTTTTCATTAAAAACAAATAACACAAATAATTGCAAACTAGTTGTCATTATATTTTCAATATACATTGTACATGTACAAGCTTCTATTCAAAATCAAGACTGGCGCAAACACAACTGTGTGTTGTCAAGTTGTTGAAAACCCACAATGTATATAAATGTCAAATTTACCATCACAAAATACTTCAAACACATGTTTTACAAAAGTACTTAGCTCTGAAGTATCATCCCAAACTCTCACAACACACACATATGGTCTTTCATAAGTTCAACATGACTCTGTCAACATTTTGGTCTGGACAAAGGACAACACTAGCCAGTCAAGTCAGAAAACAGCAGAAACAATGTTTCTGTCCAGTGATCAATGCCTGCAATTCTTGGATGGCTACAGAAAGCTGGGATATGATCTGGAAAAGGCAGACATTGATCCTTGTTGAAATTCATCATCAAAAACACAAAGAAATTGATGAACCAGGGTACACATTAATATGTGCAGGTCAACTGACTATGATGGAGCACAGAGAGGCTGTAGTTGTGACATGGTGGCATGCAGACTGGACCCTGTACTGCAGGTATCTTTGACTGATCATCTCACTCTGACCGTGTGCGTGACATTATGTGCGTAAGCAAGTGCACGAATCATTATAACATTTTTTGCATGGACTTGCACTTTCAGAGTTCCATGAAAATTATAAATATCTATCTGTCTGACTCACCAGACTATTTGTATATTTACATGTACTCTGTGCAGTTTATTTCAATTCAGTTAAAATGCAAGTCTCTTGGATTTTGAAATTATATTTGGCTGTACTTGCATGTAATATTGGAACAAGTTAATGCTTATTAAAGAAACTATTCCCTGCCAGTGTTTGATTTTTTATGCTCGGGGGGGGGGGGGGGGGAGCATATAGATTTGCCCTTGTCCATCTGTCTGTCTGTTCGTCCTTATGTCTGTCCAACATTACAATTGTCCCATTTGTGAACGTTACGTATATCTCCAAAAGCATTTGAGGTACAATCATGAAACTTGGTGGAAAGATCTGTCAACATATGAAGGCGTGCACCTCGAGTTTTGTTTGTCTCTTGAGTTAATTATACAGTCTTAATCAATCATTAATTAGCTTTGGGAAAATGTTGATTAGACGTTAGACTTGTCACATTTGTGTTGCATGTATCTCAAAGAGTATTTGAGTTTTAACCATGAAATTTTGTGGAAATATCTGTCAATATACAATGTAGGAAGTTGTGCACCTGAGGTATTTTTTTCTCTCTTGGATTAATTATTGTGTGTTAATTAATCATTAATTAACTTAGGGCAAATCTTGATCCTACGTTAGACTTGTCACATTTGTGTCGCATGTATCTCAAAAAGTATTTGAGGTTCAACCATGAAACTTTGTGGAAACATTCATCAGTATATAGAGATGTGCACCTGAGGTTTTGTTTGTCTCTTGAAGTAACTGGCATATTTCATGAATGATTTTCCAAACCTTGCTGCTCAAAGCAAGTACATGTATATGTAGCTTGCAGTAAGGTAAAGAAGTTGAGTGGTCTCTATATTACAAAATTTGATGAGAAGAAGATCATTACCAGCTCTGCAGTTACTAATGAAATAACAAGAATGCACATTGATTCCATTGGCCCAAATCCTTTTTCAGTCATATCCAGCAATAGAAGTCCCACTATAGCCCTCCAGAATGCTCCATCAGCAAGAAATCACTTCAAAGACATCCTAGCACTTCCTGTGTTAAACACTATAGACATTTCATGTGTGACTGCATGAGGCTAACATCTACCAAAATCAGCTGAACAACTGCCACCATGATCACTAGCTGGCATCTGACAGCCTTGCCTATGTCAAAAAATGACCAGTCATTTTTTGACATAGGCTTTCATTCAAGTACAAGTACTACTGGTCCATAAAAGATGAAATAGGTTGAGGTCAACAGTTTTCCTCTGTGTGTCCATTTGGCTCTGACTACGTTACCCAAGGCAGAGAAGAGCTGTTGATCCATTCTCCAGCTCAATTGGTACTAAAAGGGTTAAGCCTTTCCCTGGTCAAATCACCTAAAAGCACTTGGATGAAAATTGTCCTCTGCCTGAATGTTTTTACTTAAATTTTTATTGCCAGAAAACATTTTTGCTGAGATGTACATGTTAGACCATTCAATATGGCATGCCCTAGGTCAATAGCTTTCCTTGGTTGGGAATTGGGCACATTGCAACCAACCCATGCCCCGGAAAGTTATTGACCCATTCATATTGTGACCGGGAATGGGTTAAGACAGATGAATGCTTGTGGTCAAAGCTAGTTGGAGTACCTTATTTAGTACATGTAGTAGGTGGACATACCTGGTGTCCATTCAGTGGAGGATAATGTTTCATTTCCGTATTATATTAATGACATGCGCTATAAAACCTCATGCAGGTATGTGTAGATTTATAAACCATTTCAATACTTGGTCATCAATGACTGCATCAACAGATTTCTATCCATGGTACATGTAATCATGCCAAAGAAAGTTGTTGACTTCAGCCATTCTTTTCTTCCTGGGGGACCACAGCCGGTGCTTGATTGAAGGGTTTCTTTGTGAGAAATTTGAATTTGTATTAATGACAATTGTAATAAGCAGAACTTTTGTTATGCTTAGCAATGAAGGATTTAACATCTGTCACACTAACTTTACTTGCAGCTTGGTTAGTAAGCCCAACATACTTTATATAATATCAAATTATTTACTTCAGAGAGTATATTGAATCTCTGTTTAACCTGTATATACATGTAACAGAGTTGCACACTCATGATCATTAGTCTACTTCTAATTTTCTCAACCAAGTTCCTCCAGCTCAAGTGTGATAAAGATGTAGAGGGTATAATTACATCCAATATCAGTTGCAAATAGAGCCTGCATGGGCCTATTTTGTTCCAACTAATTGGATGGTATCAGATGTTATACTCATCTGAGTTGGGAGGGGGCCTACATGATCCAACTTGATCCAACCTAATTGAATTGTATCCAAGGATATCACTGGGAGAGATAGCCAGAAAATCAGGCTGTGTATCTCTGGCTTTGTATTAGCCTTCATTATGTCTGAGTAGGCCTATAGGAAGTGAAATGATAACAGGAAGATGGGTAAAGGCTTTCATGTATATGTATGACAATACATGTACATTAAAAAATTTTAGTGGCAAATGGAGCCAATAATCAACTGTAGGTATGAGTGGCCAAAACATTATCTTCTTTCAGGGATTTAATGCCATGAAAGTCATATACTCCTCTAGTTATACTCTTCGAGACAGGCAAAAGTTAGCTTAAATACAATGTTTGAATCAATCAGCAAGCATGTACTAAAGTAATTTGCACAGCTTTTTATCATTACTTGGTTGATAAAATTAAATTCAGGTCTGTTTAGGGAATGCCCAATGCACTAGTAATTGTAGATGCCAAGCCATTTCCATGAACTCTGTTTAGTGGCTTGATGTAAGAAACCACAATTAAGAGTAATTCAGACAGGATGGAGAGAATTATGTCTGATCCACTCAGTGGTTATAAATGTTAGTTAACTATTTCACTGCCAACTGCAACTTAAGTTAAAGTACTTAAAATGAACTGCTCTAAATTATCAAATGGATACTATATTAATATTCTTTGTAAAAAGGCCTTTCATTCAAATACCAGCATGTCTATATTCCCATAGAATATAATGGTCCAGGTCAACAGCTTTCCTTGGTATGCTTTGAGCACAATGCACCCAAAGTGTGTCAAGGGAAGCTGTTGACTCAGTCCAAAATGTGGCACTGAAAGAGTTAAAACCAATACTGTGAGGTCAAACAGTCAACCACTCAAGCCAAACAGAATTGGAAATTTGATACACAGTTTGTGTGACAAATCCTTGTGGTCATGTGCATGTATGAAAAGATTCATTTTGCTACTATGAAAGAGGAATTGAGAAAAACACTGCCTGCCCCCCAACCACTGCTTGCTTGGAAGAAAGTAATATGTTCAAAACAGGAAGACCATGTGCACTTTAATATGCCTTTATCCTCCATGTAGAAGCTACATTGTATTTGTGTCTTTTCGTCAAGAACCACTTCATGGTAGTCATTATATGTAAGGTGCATTTTCTTCTGTAATCTTTGTGATCTGTTGCCAACTAAATGTTACACAATCTTCTAGGCACATTGCTACATTTTACTTGAAATTCAGTGCCAATCACAAGAATGGTGATGTAATGATTTTTAATGATTTACATCGCCCCTCATGAACTATTGTTTCAAATACCAGCATGCCCTCAGTTTCAGAAAAGGAGAAATGATCAGGTCATCTGCTTTTGTCATATTGTTTTGGCATACCAGGAAAATCTGTTAACTCAGCCCTCAACTTTATATCGGAGTCTTAAATGAAACCATTGTTTAGTTATACTTAGGTGCTGCTTTTTTTTTCTATTTTTTCCCTTGTTTTGTGGAGAGCAGGTTGGTCAGCTGTTAAAAATCAAAGATTTTTTAGGGAAAAATAGCTGAATTTTAGGAAATCTTAACACAAGAATATATTTTAATGTAGAAAGAAGAAAACTCGGTTGGTAGAAATGAAGGAGTTGTTTTTTTGTGTTTGTTTGTTTTTTTTTTTTCAATTCTTGATCAGGAGCAAAATTTACTCCCAGTTGGGACACTAATTTTTGTTGTGACTGGATGTATGCATGCCCTTACAATTTCTGGTAATCATTGAAATTTAAGATTTCTATATGGATACAAATCTGTAAAAATAGTTCATGAAAAGATTCACGTTAATCATTGAAATTTTTAATTTCTCTACGGATGCAAATCTGTAAAAACAGTTTTGTGAAAAGATTATCTTGCCAACAGAATTGATGAAAAAAATGGCTTCCCGCAATAGCCTTGTTTGATGAGAATACTGGTTGTACTGACTTTTTAATAAGTGTAATTATCATTAATCCAACAGGATATGATCTTGATCACAGAGGAATAACAGTGTGTTAACATCATAAGGAACTCAATGCTAAGTAGCAAACTCCCTAAAGTGGAGAGAGCTGTCATATTAGTGTAGTCTTTAACTCCAGTTTCATTGGAAAACAGTTCATTCAACGATTATCTTGCCATCAGAATTTATGAAAAAAAATGACTTCCCTTAATAGCCTTATTTGATGAGAATACTGGTTGTACTGACTTTTTAATAAGTGTAATTATCATTAGAACAACAGGATATGATCTTGATCACAGAGAAATAACAGTGTGTTTATGTCTAAGGAACTCGAGGCAACTCAGCAAATTCCCTAAAGCGGAGCAAGCTGTCAGATTATAGTGAAGTCTTTAACTCCTGTTTCATTATCCACATTGCCAGATTGTCCATTGAGAAGAATTGAAACTAATTTGATATCGGCGTCAGTGCTGAGCATTTATTAGCAAAGCCTCTTTGAAAGGATGAAGCGATTTTGAATAAATACTTCCAGTGTACATGTATATCCTATGGGAACACTGGTTGATCAACAAGTCCACCTGAGCATTCTATATTCCCGCAAGTGCCTTTATATAGAACTTCAAAGCAAGCAGTGGAGCTGTGGGAAAGTCACATGCATGTTATTGTTTAAATAATCTGATGAATTTGTTGAAAAATATTAGAATTTAAGCTTGTAACAATATAATATTAATGGCACTGTTTTAATCTTAATCCCCAGTCCACAACAGTTCAAGTAAGGGCTGGGGCTTAAAATGTTTACGACAACAGAAAAATTGGGAAAAGGTTGGGGATTTTATAAATTAGCCACATAAACTTGGGGAATACATGGTTAAGCATGCAATGCATTAATAACCCACTTCATTTTAATATTACATGTACGGTGTATGCATGTTTTTTCATGACTTCTAGACATTGGGATGATAGTGAATGAATATGCAGTTCATGTCCATACATTTATATATGACATGTTCATGTATACATTTCAAAATTTACAAATATGTAATTTATGTAAAGAACTTAAAGAGAAAAAGCAAAATAGGCTTGAGCTATGAAAGCAGACAATGAAAAAACAACAACATGAACCTTGCCAATGGGTACATTTACAGGGAGTGGTCAATTCTACAAGGATCATTCAGCCAGCATACAGCACTGGAGCATGTCTGAAGTGGATTTCCCGACAACTTCAGAGAAACAGCTGAATAATAGGCCTAGTTTCTGTCACCATTAATGAAGTTGTGTGTAAGCTGTTGTTGTATTTGTTGAGGGGTTTAACTACTTCTGGGGAGGATTGGAGGTTCAAGTGAGCCCGCTCCATGAAGGTTTGGCAGGTTTTAATAGTCCATGCCCGACGAATGGAGCATGGACAGCTGCCAAGCCTTCATAATGGAAGGGCTTAGTTTAGCATCCAACCTTCCCCACAAGCAGTTAAATCCCATTCTATCTAAGTTTCCGACAACATACATGTAGTAATGTTGCGAGAAAAATGTGCAAAACTGATAAAAAATTAAATATGAAAAATGCCTCAAGTGACAGACCCATCTCCCCTTTTAACAGAAATCAGCTTTGCCACTTGGGGATCGAGTCATGCGGCGCGTGCCGTGCTAATGGTAGACTTCAGGTTATGCTTTGTTTATGAAAGCAAGGTAGATTAAATACAATGCGCTGGCTGCTGACATAACAAACGATCATCGGCAATGAACGTGAGGGCTTGGTTGCTGGGCTTTGTTACAAATTTTTGCCCGGGAAAAAAAGACCAATTTACCTTGCATGCGCATGTGACTGGGATAGAATTCCTGATAAATAATATTATCACCTGCTTTGCCTGAGGGTTGGTCAACTGAAGAATTTAGCTGTTGAAGACTATCACCTTGCCCTCATCAGAGCCATGATTGAGGACTACATTGAAGGACTTTCTATCTGCACAAATATATGTATACCTGCCCCACATAAATTTGGCTATGCCATCTGATTGCAGAAGAGACTTTGGCTCCCAGGATATTGGGCCCCATAGTATTATAGAAATATAATGCTGGCCAAATCCATGTGTGAACAGTGTTGTGAACCACAGCACTGTTGGAGGTATATGGTGACGTGAGAGAGAAAAGATCCTCGTATTGTTGATCCTCAGTGGATCCAGCACCTATGCTGATGCTGATTCACCACAGCTCAATCATTGTCAGTTGGCTCATGTGCCTTTTTGTGTCTTGACTATGTGACAGGGTATGCCAGTTTTAGGTCTTTCAGTCCTACAAATTGTAATCACAACAAAAAGTTGCACTCATCCACGTTATTATATTGAACACAGATTCAAATACTTCAGAAAAGAAACTTTAATTCCTCTACCAGCAGACCTTTTTTTGAGACAGAATGGACTGGTCCAGGTCAACAGTTTTATTGGCATGTTTTGAGCACACTGCATGCACTGGTCCAAAGAACATTTAGGAAAGATGTTGTCTCACTCTAAGACTTACATTGTAGGCCAGAATTCAATAATGAAACTGTCAAAATTTGTATTCTAACATTGACCGTTGGTTCATTGACAGATCTGTGTCTGCTTCTTAGACTGTTATACATGTATGTGTATCTGATGACCCCTTTTTATATGGCCCCTTTCACTGAAGCAGAGTCCACATTTGCAAGCAGAAAGTGCAACATTTACCCATTTGTGCCCCCAAGAGAGGTCATAGCTCCTACAGTTAAGCCCATCTAACACTTAACAGCCAAATGCATTTTTTGTGCTGCAGAGTGTTGTACTGGGGTTTGTAAAGGTTGTAAAAGGTTTGCAAAAGGTTGACAAAGGGTTTGTAAAAGGTTGACAAAGGGTTTCAAATGGTTGAAATGGTTGCAAACCATATCAAACCATTTCAACATTTTCATCAGTAAGGTTGAGAAAGTGTGTGAAATGGTTGTTAACCATTAGAGAAAGGTTTTAAAGTGTTTAAAAGGGTTTTAATGCAATAAGAGGAAATGGTTTGGAAATGGTTTGGAAAGTGTTTGAAAAAGGTTTGCCTTTCACTCAAATGGTTGGAAAAAGGTTGCTTAACGTTGATGCGTTCGGTGACTGTTAAGTTAATGCTGGCTTATCTGTACATGTATAAAGCCACCTATTAACTGGATAAGTGATTTGGGCTGGTCCTAACTCTTTAAGTGCAGCATTTTGGACTTAGTCAACAACTTTCCTCGACATTGCACCCAAAGTGTGTGCCGAGGAAAGCTGTTGACCTGAGCCATTATATTCTATGTAATCACAGGCATGCTGATACTTGAACGAAAGGTCTTTTTGCAAGGAATCTGAATCAAGCACCCTTATCATAATTCAGAACAGTTTGTTTTAAATAGTTTGATTAAGTCACAGTTGGCGCTGAGTTAAAAAGAGGAGGGGGGCCATATAGTTTAGAGTGCATTTAAACAATTGTAGATTTTACTTTTAATGAGTCAGCATGTTGCCTCCTAAGCATCCCCCAGACTCGCTATTGCTTTCTTATGTGGGCGATCGTTGGGGTCTCCCGTTTATTGGAGGGTCAGGCTGTCGACTGTGCGATCGTGCACGCAGATATGATTGGTAAAACAATGCGGATGCACAATAGCATACTGGGAAGTGACGCTAATTGCGCAACAGTTGTATCCAAGCAATTACAGGATTAAGGAGAAGGCAAGGCGTGGCTTGACCGCGGTCAGTTATGTATTCATGGTTCACACAGTAGCGGTAAATCTTGTGAATTGCGTAACATAATTAGGCGGCTAATTAATTGCTTGTATATTGGACACAAAAAAGACAATCATGAAGAGGGAAGAACTGGGAAAGTTGCTGGAAGATTGCCTGAGGAAGGCAAACATGCAGGTTATTCCTTCAGACGAGCAGATCGATGGAATTCATAGTGCAGCAGTGGAACAACAGGACACGCTCTTGGTCCTGCCGACTGGAAGCGGCAAGTCGCTAACTTTTCAGATACTTCCCTCTTTGCTGCAGTCGATGGGAAGAGAGAAAGCCATTATTCTGCTAATATGTCCCTTAGTGAGCTTTGTTATCTGTGATTCTGCCAAAACGCATGCTTTTTTCAGGGTTGACACGGAGCCGGGCACAGACGATGGTCTTTCCTTGTCTGGCACCATTGCGAAATGATACTAAAACCAGCTCCATCCTTGCCACCAAGTTGTGTATTGACATCGACTCGGAGTAGGAAATGTTGAAGTTAATCCTTTTACTCGTGCGATACCAATTGCCAAGTGAGCTACTGTTGATAAACATCAGGCCCGTGGGGGCTGCCATGCTTCGTCGCATCACACTACCGGAAGTGCAACCTGATTGGTCAGCGGGTAGCTCATTAATAATTCGTCTTGACTGACTGGCGAATAGGGCTGAGTCAATTGGCCGAGAGGCCCTGACCACGTTATCGAGTTGATCAAGTTAATTAGTACAATTGCGTAACAGAATTGAAATACTGCCGGCGGACGGCAGACCCCGAGGAGGGCCCACATAAGAAAGCAATAGCGAGTCTGGGGGATGCTTAGGAGGCAAGTTAGCATGTGCATTGAGGAGAAAAAAGTGTTATTTGATGAGGAGGATCTTGAAGCTGGTCTGGAAATGACAGTAGCAATGTGATGTCCATCTGACTGTTACTTTTGTGTGTATACATAGGTTTGTGTAAATCTATTCATACTACAGCTGTTAACTATGGAATGCTTGACTAGTATATATGTCCAGATGCATCAGCATGACCAGTCATCCATTACATGTACATGTTGGATGCTTTGTGTTTGTATAAGATTGTTTTGAAAGTTATTTAAGTCTTGCTTTTTAATATGGTGTTAGATCACTAGTAACTTCTTTCGGCGTTAGTGGGTGCGTTTCGGCGTTTCAGGGCGGTTCCCGGCGTTACACAGCATTTGCCGGCGTGAGACGGCGTTTGCCGGCGTGAGATGGCGTTTGCCGGTGTTGCAAACGCCGACTAACGCTGGCAAACGCCAAAATCCAATTAAGCCTTTTGGGGCTCGGCGTTAGTCGGCGTTTTCCGGCGTTAGTCGGCGTTTGCCAGCGTTTGACACACTTTCAACGCCGACTACTGCTGGCAAACGCTCTGTAGTCCTCTCAACTAGCAAACTCAATGGGATACATGTAAAATTTGAATTCAGCTGAACTGGGATTAGAAGTATCCATGGAAATTTGTGTCTTGTACTTGTACTTATCATTAATGCACTTTTATTTTTTATACTCACGGGCAATACAACATAATTATCTTTAATATTATGATGATGATTTATCCATTGCGGTGTATGTGTATTGAATGACTTTGCTCATGATCACTGATATATATATATATATATATATATATATATATATATATATATATATATATATATATATATATATATATATTGGTCACTCCAATCTTGGTTGCAAAGTAAAGACAAACAAACAACCCTGTTTGCAATTTTATTTAAACACAGCACAGCAATTTCTTATTGTTTGTACCGCACAAGTCAGCAATGCATAGCTTTGTGCTAGCATAGATGTGAATCCCTGTGAATATAATGCATGGAATTTATTATTAAATTCCATGTATTATATTGAAGTCAGTAATGTATAGCTTTGGGCTTGCATACCTGTCAAGTCTTTCCCCATAAGGTGGGAATCTCCCACTTTTTCACCCCAATTTTTTTAATACGAGCATAATTTTGCAATTTTGGCAGAATCTCCTGAATAAAAATTTAGTATTTTCTATCATATTTTAAAATACAAATCTCCCCCATGAATTTTTAAAATTTACAAAAATCTTCCTATTTGAGGTGTGGAATGTTGACAGGTATGGGCTAGCATAGATTCTGGGTGAATATAATACATGGGATTTAATAATAAATTCCATTTATTATGTTCACAGGGATTCACATCTATGCTAGCACAAAGCTATGCATTGCTGACTTATGCGGTACAAACAATAAGAAATTGCTGTGCTGTGTTTAAATAAAATTGCAAACAGGGTTGTTTGTTTGTCTTTACTTTGCAACCAAGATTGGAGTGACCAATATATATATATATATATATATATATATATATATATATATATATATATATCAGTGATCATGAGCAAAGTCATTCAATACACATACACCGCAATGGATAAATCATCATCATAATATTAAAGATAATTATGTTGTATTGCCCGTGAGTATAAAAAATAAAAGTACATTAATGATTAGTACAAGTACAAGACACAAATTTCCATGGATCCTTCTAATCCCAGTTCAACTGAATTCAAATTTTACATGTATCCCATTGAGTTTGCTAGTTGAGAGGACTACAGAGCGTTTGCCAGCGGTAGCCGCCATTAGTCGGCGTTTCACAGCGTTTGCCGGTGTTGAAAGGGTGTCAAACGCTGGCAACGCCGACTAGCGCCGGCAAACGCCAAGCCCCTAAAGGCTTAATTGGATTTTGGCGTTTGCCAGGGTTTGTAACGCCGGCAAATGCCATCTCACGCCGGCAAACGCTGTCTCACCCCGGCAAATGCTGTGTAACGCCGGGAACCGCCCTGAAACGCTGAAACGCACCCTCTAACGCCAAAACAAGTTACTAGTGGATGTTATTAAAATCTTGCTTTTTAATATGGTGTTAGGTGTTATCAAGGTCTTGCTTTTAAATAGGGGTTAGGTGTTATCAAGGTCTTGCTTTTTAATATGGTGTAAGATGTTATTAAAGTCTTGCTTTTTAATATGAGGAGTTATTAAAGTCTTGCTTTTTACAAGGAGTTATTAAAGTCTTGCTTTTTAATATGGTGTAATATGTTATTTAAGTCTTGCTTTTTTATATGGTGTTAGGTGTTATCAAGTCCTCGCTTTAGAATATGGTGTTAGATGTTATTAAAGTCTTGCTTTTTAATATGAAGAGTTATTAAAGTCTTGCTTTTTACAAGGAGTTATTAAAGTCTTGCTTTTTACAAGGAGTTATTAAAGTCTTGCTTTTTAATATGGTGTTAGATGTTATGAAAGTCTTGCTTTATGACCTTTGCCAGCAAACATAGAACTAACCTGGGGCAAAGCCTTCTAGCTTGCCGAGTAAATTCAAAAGACAGGGATTGACATTGAAATTGGCAGGCAACATTTCCCGGCCCACTTTTATTATCCTATGTACAAAATATCAATTATACGCCAAGCCATCTAAGCTGGAGTTGCATGGAGGCAGCACCCAGCCTATTTGGCTGAACTACCTTGCATCTGCTCAGCAAAGGTGAAGAAGCAAACCACCTGCCTTCAGCTGAGCTTTACCTTCAACACTGTTTGTAAACGATAGTCAGTAAGGTTGCAGGAGGAGAAAGGGGATGGAAGGAGGGCTGACCAGAAGGGAAAACAATGTGTAAAATTGCTCTGCTGTAAACTTTGCAGAAAAAACTTCGACTTGCAAATGTGCCAGTGAGGGCTACCTTGCAGACCCATGTTGGGGCTGACACAGCCAATCTTAGCCTGATGCTCATGTGCAATGAGTGTGCTTGGGCAGTCGGTCCTGGACCTGGTTATGTAATATCACATGTCCTCCTGCAACCCTAACTTAAGGGCTAGCATAAATTCTGCTTATGGAATAGCTGTTTCCTTTTAAATATGTGTAAGATGTTATTGAAGTCTTGCTTTTTAATATGGTGTTAGGTGTTATTAAAGTCTTACTTTTTAATATGGCGTAAAATGTTAGTAAAGTCTAGCTTTTAAATATGGCGTTGAAGTTATTAAAGTCTTGCTTTTTAATATGGCGTAAGAGACAACACACGGAAATCAACAAACCACAGTTTCTAGAAAAGGATTCCAGCAGAACTTGGAATAATATAATTATGTAAAGTAAATATAGTTAATAGCCATTATGATCCAACTCCACAACAGAAAGCCCAAGTGGTTGCACACAATGTACATGTATAACACATGCATGTGGTCTTCTGGATTGGGTGAAAAAAGTGTGACTAGACATGCTGATGCACATGTATTGTATTGTAAACATATTTATTTCAAAAACTGGATAACCTAATAGTTACATAGCAATTAATCGAGAGAATCTCCAGTACATAAATGACGCACTTGATATGTACATGACACACAGGACATCACAAGATCATGTTTGTTAACAAAATAATAAGATACTATGCAGCAAGTGTAACTATAATCAGTAAATGAAGCGTCTTGATTATATATATAACTGCACTGCAGAAAAAATAATAACATTCAGTTCATTCGTGAGATCGGTACTGCCATTTAACATAATTTCTAATAGTCTATCTGGGACAAGCTGAATCAATAGACTTGGCTTAACACTTGGAGCAATCACATTAACAACAGCTTTCACAAGGTTACTCCTTTGAGGATTGTAAAGCGGGCTGTGAAAAAAGAAGTGGAAA
Source organism: Hermodice carunculata (assembly GCA_964020975.1). Lineage (NCBI taxonomy): Eukaryota > Metazoa > Annelida > Polychaeta > Eunicida > Amphinomidae > Hermodice > Hermodice carunculata. Next base: position 27,110,422 of record OZ026615.1, on the reverse strand, counting down.
GAATCCTTGACTGGGTGACTACATGAACAGGCTGCAGATGGGACAATATTTATGTCAACAAACGTAAGCTTAATTTTGACTTAACCAGGTGCAGCTGGGTCTGTACAATATTGGCATACCGTTCACCGTGTGAAAAATAAGGAGAAATTTCATGTTGAAAGAAAAGTAGCTTTTTACCTCAGCTGACTTGTCAGTCAGCTGAGGTTTTTTTAGGGTCCGTCGTCCGTCCGTCGTCCGTCCGTCCGTCGTCCGTCCGTCCGTCGTCCGTCCGTCTGTCGTCCGTCCATCTGTCGTCCGTCCGTCCGTCGTCCACAATTCACATTTTCGACTTCTTCTCAAAAACCCTCAGCCAGATTCACTTCAAACTTGGTGGAAATGTGCCTTGGGTGGGTCTCTACCAAGTTTGTTCAAATGGTCATGGTCCAGTGATTTTTGGATTTTTAATGAATTTTTTTGTTCTTTTTTGGGTATATCTTAAAAAATCTTCTTCTCCGAAACCGCTCACCCAATTACTTTGATATCACACAGGAATACTCCCTGGGACTCCTAATTCTTCATTTGTTCACCAGGTGGCGCTGCAATTTTTTCCTAATTTTTTAAGAATTTTTGTGTGTTATGGCTATTTTCGACTTCTTCTCCAGAACCGTCACTCAGATTAAGCTGAAACATGGTGGATATGTTCCTTGTAGAAGGGTCAAACAAAGTTGTTCACTATGTGGGAATGCTGCGGATTCCTGATTTTTAACGATTTTTTCAATTCTTGTACTTGTCAGTCAATGCAGCTTTCCTATTGATTACTATGTAAGTCAATGGGCATTCTAATGCTTATTCACATTTTCTACTTCTTCTCCAAAACCGTCATCCAGATCAACTTCAAACTTGGTGGCAATGTACCTTGGGTGGGTTTCTACCAATTTTGTTCAAATGTTCATGCTCCAGTGATTTTTGGATTTTTAATGATTTTTTTTGTTCTTTTTTTTGGACAAATCTTAAAAAATCTTCTTCTCCGAAACTGCGTACCCAATTGCTTTGATATCATACAAAGACACTCCCGGGGACACCTAGTTCCCAATTTGTTCACCAGGTGGCGCTGCAATTTTTTTAGGAATTTTTTGTATGGTTTGGCTATTTTTCACTTGTTGTCAGAACGGTCCCTCAGATTAAGCTAAAATGTGATGGATATGTTGTTGTGGAAGGGTCAAACAGTTGTTTACTAGGTGGCACTGCTTTGGATTCCTGATTTTTAAGGATTTTCAATTCGGGTACTTATCGTTCGATGCAGTTTTCCTATTGATTACTATGTAAGTCAATGGGCATTCTAATGCTAATTCACAGGACAACTGACACAAAATTTACTGTTTACTTGATAACTTGAGATCTGTTTTGAGTTCGCTACACATGTTAATTATTCTGTATGAAGGTCATGCTGAGACAGTACATGAATGACTTTGACCTCGTTTGTGGGGTCACAGTGCAACATACATGAATTTTACTCATCATTATAACTTGAGAACTACTTGAAATTTGATGTTGCACATGTAAGTGTTCTTCTATAAAGGTCAGACTTACTCAGAACATGGTGTCCTTGATCCTTTCCCAAGTTCATAGAGCTGCAAGTGTGACGAATGTCAGGATCAGCTGAGGCACGGGCTGTTCACACAGCCCTCTTGTTTAATTTCAATTTGAAGGTACAGAGAAAGGGTGAATTTCTTACAGCTGGCGGCAGGTCATTCCATGACCTAATGCTTGAAGGTAGAAAAGAGGAGTATATATACGGGCAGTTCTACATTTAATTTGTTTCAGTTCATGGGATTTCTTAACGGACGGTGTGCTTGAACAAGCATATAATTTGGTATAAGGTCGTAAAGGTATTGCGGGGAAAGCTTGTTCAGTATTTTTTACAAAAGTAATAGTTTGACAATTTTCTCCAGGTATAAAGTGGCGCTCACCCAATTTCTGCCAGCAGTCGATCCCAAGAGGTAAATTTTACAGCGCCAGTACAAATTCTGGCAGGTTTGTACTGCAACCCTTCAAGCAAGTCAGACAGTTCTTGGGTGGAGTTATCGAAAAGAACACACCCATATTCCAAGATGGGGCGAACCATAGTAAATTACAATTTCTCAAGGGTTTTCCTGGAGAGTTTAACCTTAAGTCGCTTAAGGAGTGCAAGGCATTTGCTAGCTTTTGTAACAATGCGGTTAATATGAGAGTGCAGTTTTGGGTTATGAGATAGTGTTATGCCTAGTTGAGTATGGTTTGTGGTCTCAGTATTGCAGAGTTTCAGAGATATAGTGTTGGGTGATTTACTTTTATCTGTTTACAAGTGAACAGTTAAGGGATTGGGATTTTAGAGCATTAAACAAGACATGCCAAAGCCTGCCCCAATTTTGAAGATGCCCAAGATTAGTATTCATATGAGTGCCCTATGCCTCGGGGTCATGAATTATTTCGAGAAAACTTGTATCATCAGCAAAAAGTCTAATGTCACATGTAATATCATCAACAATACCATTAATATAAACAAGGAACAAAAGGGGGCCGAGAATGGAGCCCTGAGGGACCTGAGCCTCAACAGGTAACCATGAAGATGACTGACCATGTATAACAGTTCTCTGTTGACGATTACTTAGGTAACTTTCGACCCATTTGAGGACAAGAGGGTTTATGCCTAGTTGTCTTGGCTTGAACAAGAGGCCCTGGTGCCATACCCAGTTAAATGCTTTGGAGATGTATAAGAAGACCATCCTTGCTTCTTTTTGGAGTTCAAGACCATTAAATATTTTGTGTACAATACTTACAAGTTGGTTAATGGTACAGTCTTTAGAAGTGAAACCAGAGTTTCAATCGGTCAATAGATTATTTCCCATTAATGTATGTAGTGTCAAGAGAAACATGGTCACAAAATAATGTGGTCTTCCAAAGTTTCTCAACAGTGGTCCCCTTCTTATAAGGCCACCCCAAAGGCAACCAAAAAGTGGCTTTATAAGAGGGGTGGATTTTCTTGAGGGGGGAATACAATGGAAATACTATACTGTCTGCACAAGAACACTGGCCTTTCAAGAGGTGTCCTGTCTGGTGAGAGGGACGTCATTAGCGGGGGACCACTTCTAGCAAGTACTATTGTAAAATATATGTTTTTCATCTACTGTAATCATGAATGTAACATACAGATTTAGAGTGGTTTGGGCACAATTAAGGTGCTGGGGCTTACCTGAGACCTGTTACTTTAATTTTGGGATGATGCATTGCTAATCTTCATCCATGCCAAATACACATAGTTTCACTATAACAAGTTTAATTCTATGCAAAACTTTAAGATGAAAAAGTGTCCCTCTGTCAGTACAAGCTTTATGGAGTCAATCAGTTAATTGGCTGTTGGATGTGGTCACTAATGGTGATGTTTAGATTACCATTCACAGTCAAGGCCTCACTGGATGTGCTTTTACAGGTGAGTGATTTATTTCACAGGTGACTGATTAGAACCACTATATTTTTTGTAAGTGTGTAGGTCAAAGTTATGACAGAGTTAAGGGATTAGCATTTAGTCATCCTTGTATGATGGCCTGAGCAGATGTCATTTGGGAGTAATAGGAGAGGTCACAATCAGCAATTTAATGTGTATTCAGCTGAGTACACAACACAATACACAAAATTCATGTTTGCTGGAGGTGTGTATTTCCATTACATTTCAGAGCCCTCAAGTGAGAACCCACCTGAACCAACTGATTTTGATCTTAGGGATCATGTACAATTAAAACCATTCCAAAACTCCAATTATACGTTGGAATAATATTTACCCCCCCCCCCCCAGTCCAAAATCACATATTTCCTGGAATTTAGATACCAAATCAGAGTGTTTCTGCTTGCCACTCTTCTTGTCCTCTGAGAACTGCACTCTCTGTATTTATATCATTGTGGATATTGACAAACAGGTTTAAACACTTTAACTTTAAAATGCTATAATCACAGCCATCACTACGGTGATCATGAGGCCACCTGGCACTGATCGCCGCTATACATGCGGTCCGTACATCCCCAGAATGATAACACCTCATTTTGTTCCAGTGCTGGTGGAAATGTGTGTTGTTACATGTACATTTGATGGAGGTCCTGTGCTTCAGATTTCATTATCATGCATATTTAACGAGTTATTTGCAATTAGCGGTAAGATTCGTCCTGTCAAAACTGGAATATTTGGGAAAGACAAATGTTCCACTGTGTCTGTGCATGTCAACTGCATAAACATAGTTTTACTCTCACCAGCACCCAACCTGCAGTTAATTTCATTCGTCACCATTTCAAATCTTTCATAGGACCTTTCGGCATCTTAATCTAATAAAAAAGTGTCACAATTTCATATTGTTGCACAGAAATGACCAGTTTTGCTGTCCTTTTGCACACACAGTCGTCATGCTTCCCATTACAGAACAGGGTGGAAGTAGTAATTATAATATATGATAATGTGAACTGAAAGTTGAAAACCGCTTTTTCTATTGGTCCATATGTGATCAAACAAATTATTGAAAAAAATTATATAATGATCTGCATTACATCATTGTTAGCCAATAGAAAGAGATGTCTAAAACAGCAACTGGCAGCTTTGCAATGTGACCTTTCTAGAATAAGTTAACTGCATTGAAGTAACTTTTAGCCAATAGGAAATCAACTGATTAATTAGCAGAAATCCAGGGCTTCAAGATAGTACTCATGCACATGGCATGAGTGCAATTTTGCCACATTTTTGGCAATTTTCAGCCAGCGAAGTATTCAAACCATGCCATAAAAGCTACATTCTACATCTCAACAAGGAAAGTTGATATCTTTACAAGATATTATCTTGGTATGGACTGAAAAATGCAGCATTTTGTCAACTATTTATCCCCAAATGACAGCTGTTGCCTCAAGGTACCAAGTTTCATGTCAACAGCAAAACATCCTAACAGTAAAATGATGCAAACAGCAAAATAGCTCAGCACTTACAGTGCTCCACAACAGAATTATTGTAGCCTTTTTAAAATCTTTCCTGTGCATTTTTGGGATTTTTATTGACCAAGGATGATGAATTTATGGCCCAACTGCCAGATGGCATTGGCTGTACATGCAAAGCTGTTTGCCATGATTGCACAGACCAATCGGTGTATATACTACAGACAAAATTTCGTCACTATCCGTGTTATTTTCACAATCACTAGATGTTGCTTTTCCAGCTCTAGAAGCTTGAGACAGTGCTCAATAGCATGTTTCCAACACTTTGGTGACACTCTGATTTGGAACTTGGACACCCTCCTTCCTGTCCAATGGTTGCGTGGAATTTTTTTAATGGTTTTATTTGTACATGATCCCTTAGCTGTTAAAGTCAGCAAATCTCCATGGTTATTTTGGTAGTAAATATCTCAGAAGCAGATATTTACAAGACTTGCTAATTTTGAGAAAGCCTTACTCAAAACTGGATGGACTAATCTTTGTAAAATTAACAGCTATGTAAAGATGAGAATAACGTAGGCAACCATTTTTACCCTTGGCACATAAAGTTCCGGAAGGTATTGTCGTCCCCTGCATTGTCTGTATACTTAACCCACGTAGAGAATTTTCTCTAGTCCGTCTTAAGTCAAAAAACCATGATCATACTCACTTTTTGCAGGATTTCTTTCTTTTCAATCTTCATCCAGTACAGTGGAAGAGGTGGCTTTCAGCTAATACCTTAGTACTCTTTACCTCATAACACCTCTAGTCAACTTTATGGTGCTAAAAATTGTATTACTATTTTAAATTACCGGTTTATACTAGTGTCGGTATGGTGGAATAGTGTATGAAGCTTTTAAGTTTGAAAGGAGAAATCTGTCTGTCTTGTCGATGTTACTGCAATATCTCAAAAATATCCACTGTAGGTGTACCAAATTTTTGTCACAGAAAGACCTTATGATGGACCAGGTTCCTATTGACAACCAGCTTCCTTTGATTATTTGAATACTTTTTAGGAAACTTTAAATGTATGGCATCAACCCTGACAACATCACCGCGATATCTCAAAAAATATTGACTGCAGCTTTACCATTTTTTTTCCCCCAATGTGAATGTTTACCCTAGCTGGTATATAAGCATGTACCGGGGGCCGTTAACTTCAGTCTCTGATGAGATGCATTAGCATCGAAACCGGTCAGACTTAGCTCCTTGGTAGATTGAATCATTGTTCACATTCGGGTTGCCCAGTCATATTTACCAAATTTTTGTCATAGACGTATCTTATGATGGACCAGGTTCTTATTTAAAATCAGCTTCCTCTGCTGATTTTTGAAGTTTTTATGAAACTTTTAAGGTATTTATTTGAAGACCGTCTGAGTAGCGTTGACCCTGACAATGTTACCACAATATCTAAAAAAATATTAACCACAGTTTTCTTAAGTTTTTGTCAGAGATGAATCTTATGATGGGCCAGGTTCCTCTTTAAAACTAGCTTCCTCTTTGTATTTGTAAACTTTTTATAAAACTTTGAAGTAAGGTATCTTTAAGTTGTCTGAGTGGTGCACAAGGGGAGGACGTTATCATAATATCTCAAGAAGGATCCAATGCAGCTCCCCCAATTTTTTTTCAGAGATGCACATCATAGTGGACCATATTCCTCTTGAAAAAAAGCTTCTTCATATTATTTTTAAAATTGTTATATAACTTTTGAAGTGTTTATTTGATGGCCGACTGAGTGATGCACAGTACAGTGGTCTCTGTCACCATAACTTGCCCTAAAAACACATCCAAAAGTGCTCCTTCATTTCATAGACAACAATATGGAAGTTGTATGTAAATTATTCTACTGCGAAGTCTCAAAAAAAAAAGCCTAATCGAGGCAAAAAAGATTGTGGGCACCAAGGGTAATCCGTTCTCTGAACGCAATTTTGTTTGTTTGTCAATTTTCCAATTTTAAATGCTACTTGTTGAGCTCCAAAATGGAAAAATAAATTATCAATGTTAATTGCAGATGCTTAAAAACTAAATGATATAAAAACCATTCCTTTTCACAGAAAACCAAAAAATTGTTACCTGAGTTATACGATTGTCTTTACAGGACTGTTGATTTCAAGCTTTTTGTGCCAAAAGTTTTGTTGTGATCCTTTCTCAAAGTGTAAATCAGACCCCTTGAATTAAACACCCCTCACATTTTACAAATTAATCTTAGAATATTTATTGTTACATGCAAAGAAACTACACACATTGACGAAACTAAAAATGTATACATCGACAGGCTTGTATACAAAAAACAGAGACACAGTGGCAATTTTTGTACCACTGTGTTATATGCACCCCAAGTAAGAGCAGGCACCTTGTTATGTTTGGAAGATTAAACAATTTTCATGGAAACAAGGTCAAGGTCATGACTATCATGGTCTAGGAAGCTCTCCAAAAATAAGCCTGAAACACAGCATCTATGGACATTATGCATCAGTATACATGCGGTTAGGAACATGGACAATTTGAAGATGTTGTGCACCTGGTGGTGACTTTTTTCTTGTGATCGGTCAAGACCATCACAGACTATTTATAAAATCTAGTGGATTCCATCTTCATATGCAATAGATTAGTCTGGCTGACATTTTGACACAGCTGGTAAAAAGACTGTATAATTGCCTTGCCAGTCATCTAACTGAGAAAAACAAGCATCAAAAATGAAAATCCAATTACAATAGACATTGTTCAGGAATTACTTGAGGGACAAGATGAAATCTTCAAAGACCTACTTCAAATACAAGAAAGCACATTCATGTCATGCATTGATGGTTTCCTGGAAGGAAAAATAAGAAAATTGACAATTTCATGCAGAATAACAGCCAAGTTTTCTGATCTGACAAACAGCCTACAATTCTCACAATCTGAGATGATTGATACTGGGTTTGTCTGAACAGCCAGGAGAAATATGGGCTGACACTGAGACTAAGGTCCATGAACTACAGTCACTACCAAACTGCTACTTCAGGGTTATGACATAGAAATAAAAGAGCCCAAGAGAAAAGGAAAGAGTACAGGAACCAGAGAAAAACTGAGAGCAATTAATGTGAAATGATACAAAGACCAAGATGCTGTCCTGGTGAATTCTAAAAAAAATGAAGAACACTGGTATCTACGTAAAATGAATATCTACTGGAGCGAGTTTTGAAAAAAGGAAAGAGCTTTGGCCAAAAGTTCTAGAGGAAAGAAGAAAGGGATATATTAGCCTATCTAAGCTATAACAAACCCATATATCATACTGAGGATGATTTTGGCAAATTATGCTGTGATTTGAACATGCCCCAACTTTCTTATTACACTTAAATATACAATCTTTACAAGCAATTGAATTCCCTGAAAGGTGACTTGGAAACTTTGAATATGCATTTGAGCATTATTGATTTTACAGAAACTTGGCTAAAAGACACTAATTCAAATTTATATAACTTGACGGTCATGTTCACCTTGCCAAACCCAGACAGAACAGAAAAGGTGGAGGCATTTCTCTGTTCATACAGAATCAATTACAGATCCATGGGCGGCAAGATGTTTGTGTGAACCTGGACCAGTATGAGTCACTTTGTGTTGAAATTCAAAATTTACAGATTAAAACCTTTGTTATTGCATGGTCTTGCATATCATTCACCTCTGTATCAGACTAGAAAGATTATATCAAAGGTATGTGTGAATAGGTTACAAATGAGGAAAAAATATTTTATTTATTGGGTGCATGATTTTAATATAGATCTTGTTAAGCATTGTTGCTATCCATATACTAAAGATAGTAAAAACATTATTATTAGTGTTACATATCATCCATCAAATGCCATGCTGTGTGTCAGACTGTCATGATTACATCAAAGGTATGTGTGAACAACTTACAAATGAGAAAAAAATATTTAATTTAATGGGTGATTTAATATAGATCTTATTAAGCATGACAGCCATCCAGATACTAAAGACTTTTATCTCAGCTGACTGACAAGTGAACTGAGCTAACACAATGTAATATGGTTCTCCATGTGTTGTTGCTTGTCATCAACAATTTAACATTTTTGACCTCTCAAAAGCAGTTGGCCAGATTCACTTCAAACTTGGTGGGGGTGTATATTGGGTGGGCTTTGACCAAGTTTGTTCAAAATGCCAGGCTTTAGAAATTTTTTTTTTTAAATTATGTGGTTTTTTGTTTGTTTTTTGTTTTCATTTCGGGCGAAATCTTCGACATTCTTCCAAGCCAATTGCTTAAAAAAAGACTTCTGGGGACCCCTAGACCTTACTTTATTCAAGGAATGGTATTGCAATTGTTCTCTAATGTTTTATGAGTGTCATTGTGTTTTGAGATTTAAAAAAAAAAAATTCTCCAGAACTCCTTAGCAAGATTGTCAAACAAATTGTAACTTAAGTAACAGAGTGGTAAGCACATATAACATATTAGGTTTTAATTACAGGCCAAATTCCATCAGAGCTAAAGTTGGCAAAAGTCATCCCTGGTGACACCAGAGCTTCACCTATTTTTTCAAATTTACTTTAAAAAGTAGTCTTTAAACAATTTATGTCATATCCATGATAAATACAACTTTTTGTATGAATATTAATTCAGATTTCAAGAAGGTCCTTAGCATTTATTTGATAGAATTGTTAATACTCTTGGTGGTAAAGAATCTAAAGTTAGGATATTTTTAGATTTATCAAAACTTTAAAATATCTATTTCAAGGCTGTTTGAGCGGTGCACAAGGGGACAACATTGCCATAATATCTCAACAAGGATCCATTGCAGCTTCAATAGATATTAATCAGAGATGCACATTATAATGGACCGAGTTCCTATCAAAAACCAGCTTCCTCTGATTACTTTAAAACTTATCATGGAACTTTAGAAGTATTTATTTGAAGGCCGTCAGAGTGGTGCACAAGTGGACAATGTTACCATAATATCTCAAGAAGGATTGATCAGAGCTTCATCAAATTTTTGTTGCAGTTATACCGTATAATGGCACCTGTGAAGTCTTAAAAGAAAAGAAAGAAAAAATTGCAGAATGAGGGGAAAAAGATTGCGGGCACTGAGGGTAATCCATTCTCTGAACGCTATTTTTTACCAGTTTGAGTTGATACGACTCAAATGGTCTAAAAAGTGCTGCAGATATACATCACTGATGCAGGCTTGTCACAATTTATTTGTGACAATATTTAGGCTATGTGATCTACAGTGAGTTAATTACTTTTGAATTTTCGTGGCAGATGACTGACTATCAAAACCCTGTTTTTCCCTTGTTGATTTACCTACATGTTGAACCACTGTCTTCTACCACTATTTTTTTTTTCAATTTTGGAAGCAGAGGTTTCTCAAGATGGACCACTTTACATATTATGCGATTCAGGCATGTCAGGGACCAAATATTTTTAAATAAACACTTCACGAATTCATTTGAAAAACCTCCAAAGTTACTTGTTTTAAAGTTTTGTTTTCTTTCTTTTTGGTTTTTTGCTCCACACGTATACATATATGTATGTGTATAACAAAGCATTTATGATGCATCTGATTCACAACATGCAATTGGAAGGGTATGGTGCACTTTTGCTAAATATATTTTTGCACATAAAGTTTATGGGTCTGTTAATTCTAATACAAACAGGTTTGTGGGAAAAGGGGTGGGCTACCATATGTCACCTTATTCTCATGAATATAAAACTATTCACAGCAGATGCACCCTTTTTGTGCCATTCTAATATGACAATCACAAAATATCAGCAATTTTTTTTCAAGAAGTATATATGGATAGTGAAAGCTATGTGTAAGTAAATTGATGAAAAAGACATAAATCTTGTGTCTTGAAGACAAGGCTGTACATGCCACTGATAATGGACAGGTAATAAAAGTTCTTTGTCTGTACATGTAATGTGCTCCCAGTATGCAAAAAGAATGTGTACTTCACATGAAAATCACAGAAATGTTTTTAATTTTTTGTTGTTCATGCAGATCCACATTAACTGTTTGTATGTAATGTTTGATACATGCACTGTTTTCACATCAGGCTGTCCATTAACAACCGTGAAAGCTGTATGCTATTCTTTTAGATAGTAGCTTAGACTATATGGGCTGAATGGCCATTAGTGGCGGTAGTCGTACTCTATAGTCTGACTCATTAGTTCATCTCCTCAGGGATGGTCAGGAGTACTACTCAGCACCTCATGTACCCTTCTGAGGTTGTGCTTATTGTCATGTAATACATGGGCATTGTGCTTACTTCTGAAGGACAATTTGCCAGGACATGTTTTGCTACGTGTTGTCATGATTCATGTTTATTTCAAATGGATGTCTCTTTGAAATTTATGGATTCTCCATATAAGAGCGTACCGTTTTGGCCATAACTAAGGTTGGTGAGAACAAATTTTGGCTTTGCTGGGTTTTTGCTTTATTGTGCTGATGCTCAGGATTGGGACTAAGAAATAAAGTTACAATTTCTTTGCATGCAATATTTGCAGCTTCCATGTGCATGTCTGCACTGATGTATCAATATTATGCTTGGTCACTATGCAACTATGACAATTTTTGCTTGTAAATATATATTTTAGTTTGCACTCCTTGACTTGATACATCGATATGTAGTTGTTTATCTCAAATAGTCAAACACATGTACCTCCATGTCATGGATACTTGAAATCCAGCAGCCACCTTTTATTGGCTCTACATGTATGTGTGTTCCTTTTATTGTGTACCGCTAAAAATAATTATATTAAATATTTTCTTTTTTAGCTCTGCTGACCATAGGTCACAGAGCTTATGCAATCACTCATGTTCGGCAGGCCGTCTTTCTGTCCAGCTGTCTGGCCAGCCAGCTGTCCGTACACGATTTGCTTGTCAACACGATAGCACCAAAAATTTAAAAGTTAGCCTCGTAAAATTATTTGGACATGTTCTATAAATGAAAATCTAGGTTCCTTTCATTATTGGTGGTGCAATTTGCAGGATTACATAATACACAGGCCAGAAAGTGAAAAAATTGAAAACACTGACAGTAAAAAAGCGTTATCTTGAGTAAAATAACCAAGAGGGCATTCTACTTTTTCTCAAAATAAGAATGATTTTTTTGTTACAAGAAAGAAAAATAGATATGTCTTCTCAATATTCTTGCTTCAAGGGAAAAAAATTCTCACTCCCAAGATTCTCAGTATCTTGTTTAAAGGAAAGGTTTCTTAATTTTTTTCTTGAAACAAGATTTTAAGAATCTTGGGACTAAGAGAGGATTTTTTCCCTTGAAACAAGGATATTGAGAATATATACCTATTTTGCTTTCTTAAAACTTTTCACAACTAGAACTTAAGAGTCCTGTACACGAAATGCATTATTATAGATAACCTGACCAACCCTACTGAAAAGGCCCGACCCTAAATAAATTTTATGAAACATAAAAAAAGATAGTTTCAAGCCACTCTTGCCTGATAAAAATTAATCAACCGTGGCTGAAAGATTTTATTGAGAAGTTGGCTCTCGTGTGCCATTTTGCAGTAAAGTCAACTCAAACATAGCATTTTATTTCAACTTGTCTAGAGGGTTAACTTGGGCCAGGGAAACGGCATAGTTGCATATAGACATGATTGTTATCTTAATGTTTCGCAAGGTTCCAGGTGTCCGTTATTTGAGTTACCAGGGCAAACAGTCAGTAAAGTACTCTTAAAACATGACTTACAATCTTGACTTTTAAGCTTGGTGGTTGGTTGTGTCTGAAGCAGTTATCATCATTAGTTACAAATCCAAATGTAACACAAAACCTTGATCTGGCAAATCATGCACATTGGTGAGTGCTATTTTGAACATGGCACAATGCATTGTGGGACAGTCACATAAAAATACATTTGATTTGGATATCAAGGTGAATTGTGTCCACAGCATATATCATATCATGATTAATGCTCTGAAATATTTGCAAAATATATATTTTTGGTTTCATATATTATAACCCCTAAGCTTGTCCCAATACTATCCTCATTTACAAACCATTGGGTGTGGAATCCACAATTTTCAAAATGGCAGGTTAGTCCCGATTGGATATTTTTAAGAGGTAGTATGCAAAGGAAGGTCAATTTGTCAAATATATGTAATGTACAATATATATAATGGGTCTTTTCCAGTGTGAGCATTGCCTAAAAATATGAGAACAATACCTTGAAGTTACCAGTTGTTGGCAGTGGTGGGCCCCAGAATAGGAATATGGTATTAGACACTGAAGTCGCCCCCAGGCTATGAATTGAATAGCTAAGAGCCCCCACTGAGTCAAAGTTGGAGCTTGGTGGAGAAGGATTCCCCAATAGAGGATACAGGTCTGGAAGTACCAGTGGATTTTATATAATTAGTAATCAATTTATGGAGTAATTTGTTTGGTATGTGCATGTACAGTTGTGTGTGATGATGGGCATGTTGTAGGTCATGCGCATCAAGGGGGGACTGATGATTATCATAAGTGTACTTGTATAGTTATATCTTCTTACTGATACAGACATGTGCATATAAAAGGCTGCAGCAGTCTTTTGGTTTTGTGGCATTTTGGTCCTACCACTTGCCAAAGTTTACTTCATCCAGTTTCATTTTTCATGTGAGGAATTATACAGAATGTAAGTAAATTAGATCAGAGGCTATTTTCAACACTGCAAGAGATCCACTCATGGCTGGATCCAACAAGAATTCTGTAGAAACATATACAATATGAATTTGGGTCTGTACAGCACCTAACAAAGCCAGCTCTTAGAAACTCTGTGGAAAGTGTTAATTTTAGGTTATAGTGCCATGGTAAGACTTTGCAACATAGGAACATTGAGTGGCAGACATTGGCAACACTCATGTCATTGTCATAAACATAGAATATGGTTAATGGACTTTTTTTTGCTACACCTTTACAGGGTTTGTAGAAAGTGCATGAAAAAATGCTAAGACCATGGAGCTATATGTAAGTAGTCCATGTGCAAATATCCTGGAACCCCAATGTCACATCAGTCTAAGGATGACAGCTACATCCTGCTTCCTAACAATAAAGTTTATACCAACATATAAAGCCAATTAAGTCACTATCTCAGCCCAACCCAGAGACAGGTTGATTGACATCAGTGGTCATTCAACACAGGAAGTGTCCTTTCCCCTTTCAACTTGTTAAGATACCATGGTAACCAGAACCAAACTTTTCATTTTATCAATTTCTTGAACTAGGCAAATTATAGGAAATGATAAAAAATATAAATACTATCTGGTACAAGGTACAGAAAAAGAGGTGCTTCCAGCACTTAAGTATTATAAATAAAAATTTGCAGCATGCTAGTAAAGAAAAAAAACCCTTCAACCTCCTCCCCCCCCCCCCCCCCCTTATAGAGTGGTCCGAAAGCAGCTCATGGTGGTGTCATCTCCAAGTGTAAATTTGTTTTGGTTTAACATATTATCAAGCACTTTTCGTCTGGTTGCTTTTCTGACCAAATGCTACATAAGTTAATGATAAACATTTTTGTGGTTGCCGCTCACGGCACCAGTTTCTGGCCACCTGGACGGTTCATTGTGCTGTGACGTGACTTAGGTTCCATGGCATAGTGTGCTCCTTCTGTTTAGCCAATCAGACCCAGCTACTGAGACAACACATGAACATGATCTTACGAATGTAAAACATTATTATGTTTAGCCAATCAGACCCAGCTACTGAGACAACACATGAACATGATCTTACGAATGTAAAACATTATTATGTAAACTTCTATTATGCGTGTGTGATGTTACCAGTGATGTGCAAGTAATTAAGTATTTGTGCTATTTTCCAGTTGTGTGTGACTGTAAAAGGCTCAGTTGATATCAATTATTTATGTACTTCTCAAATTACCCTTTTTATTGATTCACAATTTGCAAAAGATCAAACTTTAACCCTTCAGGTGCATAAAGCCACAAAACTATCCCAAATTATACATACATCACATACAAACATGTACATGATGTACATGCATACATGTACACATATACATGTACATCTGCTGTTTGATTGCAAAAAACCATAACTGACAAATTTGCCAAAATAGATTTTTTATATACACCATGTACACTGTAAAACACATTCAGATAGCACAATTTCTTTCCACAAGAAGAATGAAGCACCAATTTATACGTTTCGTCCCTTTCAAAAGCCACAACTTCATATTTTTTTTAATTTACTGAAGATGGAAAAAAAAGTAACTGCATATTTGGTGCCTGATTTTGAAAGCAAAAAAGCACAAGTGTCAAAACAGCCATCAACACAATTGAATATACAGATTTCTGCTATCAACAAGATTGCAGATATGATTTTCTGCCATCAAGGTACATGTATGGTACATGTATGTCACATGATAAGCTGCACAATACTCCAAGTTTACATGATATATATATATATATATATATATATATATATATATATATATATATATATATATATATATATATATATATATACATATATATATATATATATATATATATATATATATAAAATTTGGATTTTGAGTGGTTGGGCCTATACATTTTGGAAACACTACAGTCTGTATTTAATGAAGAATACATCAAAGGTTGAGAGGACCAGTTTAAAATCACCAGTTGCCTTTCATGGTTGACTGCCTGTCTGAAGTCCGGAGTGAAATTTGTTTCTTCACATTGGTATTGGAAGATAAATGTTGATGCTTTGGTAACTATGGAATATCTTTGCTGTCATTGTTGGGTTTGATATTTATGAATATGGGTCATGTTTTTCAACATAAGTGTATCATAGTAGAGACGTCCGTCCACAATTCACATTTTTGACTTCTTTTCCAAAACCATCAGCCAGGTTTACTAAAACTTGGTGGGGATGAGTGGGTCTCCATGGATTGTGTTCAAATGGTCACAGTCCAGTGATTTTTGGATTTTTTATGAATTTTGTGTGTGTTTTTGCTATTTTTGACATCTTGTCCAGAACCATCACTCAGATTGAGCTCAAACTTATTGAATATGTTCCTTGTGGAAGGGTCAAACAAATTGTTCACTAGATGGCACTGCTATGGATTCCTGATTTTTAACATTTGTTTGGGGGTTTTTTGTTTTTTATTTGTTTGTTTGTTTGTTTGTTTTTTTCAATTTGGGTACTTATATGTAAATGCACCTTTCCTATTTATTACTATGTACAGTTCCGCCCGTCTAAAACTTAACAGCCAAACGCGTTTGTGACGTTTGGCTGGTGTTTGGTTTGCGTTTGAAAACGTTTGAAAGCGTTTGGTTTGCGTTTGAAATTCGTTTGAGAAGCGTTTCAAACACTTTCAGCACTGCGTTTCAAACACTTTGAGCAACGCGTTCGGTACACATGCGTTTCAAACGCGTTTGGTACACATGCGTTTCAAACGCTTACAGATGCATTTACAAAGTTTAGGTGTTATATTGTATTTTCCCCTTGTTGCTTAAGTTAGAGATACACAAAATGAATGTTTACATTACTTTTCTTCCACACACAAGTGTACATAAAATTGTTCACAAGAATATGAGTTGATAAAGAATCCAGTGGGAATCGAAATATAAAAAAATAAAGAAAAAATATTTTAATGTAAATAAAACCCCCAAGTGAATGAATGTATTTAAACTAAGATGCATCTTGAAGGAACGACGTAAAGAAATAAGCAAACTTGGAACTCTGTACAATGTAACGCTATATGCCCCACATGTAGTATGAAAAAAAATACTTGGTTGGTGCTGTAATGCAGACGCTTTTTATTCCGTCAATTTTGTTTTCCTTTGTATAAACGTTGTAGTGCTTAGGTACAATATATATATATATATTTGATTTTCTTATTATCTACGCAGCCGTTTTAAGAATCTCCTACAGTAATTTTTTTTAAAAATAGCATTCAGAGAACAGATTACCCTCGGCGCCAACAATTTTTTTTCCTCAATTCTGCATTTCTTGAGATATTATGGTAACAAGATTGTCCCCTTGTGCGCCACTCAGACGGCCTTCAAATGAAAACAATAAAAGTTTCTTAAGTTTAAAAATAATAAGAAGCTAGTTTTCAATAAGAACGTGGTCCATTTAATATAATTTGTATCTCTGATAAAAATTTGTGAAGCTGCGATGCATCCTTGTTGAGATATTATGATAACGTGGTCCCCTTGTGTGCCGCTCAGAAGGCCTTCAAATAAATGCTTTAAAACTTCATTTACAAAAATTATAAATGCAAAAAGGCAGCTGATTTAAATAGGTACCTGGTCCATCATAAGGTGCACCTCTGAAAAATAATTGGTAAAGTTGCGGTCAGCATTTTTTGAGATATCACGGTAAAGTCGTCAGGGTTGAGGCCACTCAGACGGCCTTCAAATCAGTGCATGAAAAGTTTCATTAAAAAAAATGTAAAAATAACCAGAGGACGCTGATTTCAGTAATAACCTGGTCCATAATAAGACGCATTCCTGGTAAAAATTTGGTAGAGCGACCTTGAATAGTTTTTGAGATATGGCGGTAACATCGTCATGGTTGACGCCAAATAAATACATTAATAAAAAGTTTCGTGAAAAGTTAATAATTAATCAGAGGAAGTTGCTTTTCAATGGGAACCTATCCATTATAAGGTACATCTCTGATAAAAATTTGGTAAAGCTACGGTGAAAATTCAGATATCGCACACGGCAGTAACATCGACAAGATGGACGGACGACAATATCATCCGGCTCTTCATGTGCGGAGGGTAAAAAATGGGAATGGAACACTTACAAGGGCGTATGAGACTCCAATGATTATACATGAATAAAGACAATGCTCTTTCAAGTTTGATTTTATGTTGTTGGTTTTTGTAATGAGTAAACAAAACTGAATTGCTTAAAGATCCAGGTATTATGTGTGTGCAATCACGCCCCAGGGCTTACAATGCATGAATTATTTCCTGATTCTCTTTTCTTATTTCTCCCCAATGGTTGCACTTATCTGCACGAGTTGTGTGTCAATTTTCTTTTCGTTTCTTTCTTCTTCAACTCCGTCGCCCCCCAATTCTAATGAGACCGTTCCGTGCATAGGAAATAAGGTAATGCTGACTATGTAGTGGTGTGCCCAGGACTGACTATACCACTTTTGTATTAGGGGTGTTGGCAATACATTTGATTCTGTGTTGTATGTCACAGGCTTCCATGGGGCTTGGTCTTACATCATCAAATGTGCCAGCGGTATTATATTAATATATAACGATATATATATATATATATATTTACATATATGATATATATATATATGTATATATATTTACATATATGTATATATATATTTACATATATTTGATTTCTTACACATAGGGACCATGGTCTTTCATTTGTCTGCTCAACACTTTAAAGACGAAAGAGTGCAATGGACTATAAATATGCACCAGGCAGCATTTGAATATAAGTGGTGTGGACATCGCCTACATTCTTCTTTCATTATGATTCAATTTTGCGGATTTGATGAAATCTATAATAGATTTCGACATAAAACTCAAATAAGAATGTGTATTTGCATCATGAAAACATGAATACAGAAAGGAACAATTTCCCAAATTAGTCTTTTAGTTTTAATTAATGATCCAAATGAGTATGCTAATGATTATGGTCACAAGGTGTTGCTGTGGGTGACACCTTGTGGCTAATCCTAGCAGTAACACATGTGCGGCAAGCAAAATGGACACTGGTTGGCTTGACTCCTGTGAGGATTGCAAGCTTGTGACAGTCGGCAACAATATATATCCAAATAGATACGTATATGTATTTCCAAGTGTTTCAAGTAGGCCTTGTTAAATTTACTGGTGCATCTAGTAGGTTTGTACTTTTGTTGACCAACACGCAAAGGGATCCAATCTGATGGTGGATTAGAAATCGCATCAGCTCTCTTGTTTTGTTGTGTTGTTTTTCTGCTGCTAAGATCACTGATCAGTGCCGATGATCCACATGTGAAGGATACGTGGGAAAGACTTCACACAATTGAGATGGCAGTTGTCAACTCGGCCCTCTGTCTTAATTTTTATATTTGTGTTTATCTTCACTAATTAATTACACACTTTGGAAAAGGGCTAAAATGCGTAGATCACAAGTACGTAAAAAAAAGACGTTTAAGTCGTTTATTTGTATAGGACTTTTTCCTTTGAGCGTCGCATTTTGAATATTTATTTGGATTACCCCCCCCCCCCCAAAAAAAGAAACAAAGAAACAAAAACTGTACGATTGATTTGCAAAATATCCAAGAATCATAAATTTTTTTTGGTGATAAAATCCAAATAAATAACGGTAATTAACGTCCGGTACAAACAGGATTCATGTTAAAATTTCAAAAATGGGTTTTCAACATATGACTAGGCCTACATGTATTTATACCTGCTATAAATTGGGAGTTGTTTTTTTTTGTATATTTGGTCACCGAAAAATAATTTAGGTATGTAGGCTACCTGTGCATATAATGTCAAAATAATAAGCGTGTCCGTTATTAAATGTGATTTCCTTCGCTGTATTTTCTGGTGTGCCTGTATTCAAAATGAAATTAAACTATAATTTTTTCAAATGTTGACATGAAGTAGCGTAATCAAATGGCCAGATCATTAATTTTGTCAGTGCAAAGCCCGCAACTATTGCAAATTTTGCTCTGGTCAACATCATTGAAAACTTGCATTCACAAACTAGTCCAAATTAAAAACAATTCACTGAATCTATTTAATTTGTCATTACGTTATTGTGACGTATCGGCATACAATTCCTTCATTGGCGGTTCCTTGCTCATAATCTGTGGAAAGCGTCGGTAAAAAGGTAAGCCCTAATTGCAGAAAACCATTAGCTTCAATATTATCGTGCACTGAAAGATTTACAAATGTTGACCACCATTTTGACCGTGGGCGAGGTCACATGATCTCTGCATGGACCACATGACCCCTATGCCTGGACTTTTGCACACGTGGGGAACAGCGGTTTCGATTTTCTTTCATTTTTGTGAAAACGTAAATAATTGAAATTGATGGAGACCTACTACAACTCTCTAAACTTTGTTGAATGACAGTATTGGTTTGTTTACTGACAATGAAGAAATGGAGACAGGGAACAGAGCAAATACTTATTGCAATTAAAAATTAAAAATGACATGGTTGTTCAAAGTGGTTGTGGATGCCGGAGATTCAAGCACTGAAGCAGGTTCGAGAACAGGCCATTTCATGTTGAGACTGACACAGCAAACGATAGACTATCATGTTTGGACGGAGACAAACTTCAAAAGTGTTGTTGTAGTTACGCCGGTCATTTTTTCCCCTGAATACGAAAAATAAAAAATAAAAAACATCGATGTTCATTATCTTTGATAGTGTTTTTACGAGAACGGTGGCAGCTGCGGATGGTGCTGTGCCTCGTGGGCCGTTCCTTCCGAAACTGGTCATTCGTCTTGGTCAAACAATTCAGTACAGAGGGGCGATCAAAACGATGTGGCCCCTAAAGTCTTCTGCCCTCTTTACAATGCATTTAAGTGCATATACATGTACAAATAAATTTATTCAACCTGCAACTGAAGCTTTATTTCTGTGTTAGGTTTAAGTAACTGAACACATAGCTTGTTGAAGTGGGACATTTTGCCACTATCAAACATTTGGGAAATGCTTTAACTTGTAATAACTATGCGATGGAAAGTCATTGACCTGTTTGGATGTGTTTGAAATGCACATGTGAAAGTGTTTGAAACGCGTTTGGTGAAGCGTTTGAAACGCGTTTGGTGAAGCGTTTGAAACGTTTTTATTATCAGAGCGTTTGAAACGCGTTTGTAACAAAGAGTTTGCAACGCATTTGCAACGCGTTTGCTTTGCGTTTGAGTTTTCCCACTTGCGTTTGAGGATCGTTTGGGAAGCGTTGGTGCGTTTGGCGTTTGATAACTTGAACGCGGGCGGAACTGTAAGTCAATGGGCATTCTAATGCTCATCCACATTTTTAACTTCTTCTCTGAAACCATCAACCCAGAGTGATGTTAAACTTGGTGGCAATGTTCCTTGGGTGGGTCTCTAACAGGTTGTTCAAATGGTCACACTCCATTGATTTTTTAATTTTAATTTTTTTGTTCTTTTTGGGGCGAATCTTAAAAAATCTTCTTCTCCAAAACTGCTTACCCAATTGCTTTGATATTACACAGGAACACTCATAGGGACTCCTAGTTCCTAATTTGTTCACCAGGTGGCACTGCAATTTTGTCTAATTTATTATGATTTTTTGGTTTGTTTTTGCCATTTTTGACTTCATTGCCAGAACCTTTACTCAGATTAGGCTGAAACTTAATGTATGTGTTCTTTGTGGAAGGGTCAAACAAACTTGTTCACTAGGTGGCACTGCTGTAGATTGCTGATTTTTTTCAATTTTTTTTTCAATTCAGGTACTTATCAGTAAATACACCTTTCCTGTTGATTGCTATGTAAGTCAAATGGCATTCTAGTGCGAATTCACATGTTTGACTTTTTCTCCGAAGCCATAAACCAAATTGACTTCAAAGTTGGTTGCAAGGTACCTTTGATGAATCTCTACCAGGCTTGTTCAAATGGTCAGGCTCCAGTGACTTTTGGATTTTTTATGATTTTTTTTGTGTGTGTTCTTTTTGGGGCAAATTTAAAAAAAATGATCTTTAAAACTACTCTGCTGATTGCCTTGATATCACACAGGGACACTGTGTGGGTGCACGGTTGGCTGAGCGGTAAGACGCTCGCCTTTCACCTCTGCGACCCGGGTTTGATTCTCGCCTGGGCAGCATGTGGAAAAAGTCCCTACCACTTTAACCGTGCACGATGGTTTTCTCCGAGTTCTTCGGTTTCCTCCACTAGGCAAGGTAGGAAGTATACGCCAACATCTGTGCCATGGAGAGTGACTCGATAAGTCAGCTTGACTTCTTTCACAATCCATGTAAAACAAATGTGTCTATACTTTTTTCACTCCCAGAGGCACTTAGTTCTTAATCGTTCACCAGGTGGCACTGCAAATTGTGTCTATTATGATTTTTTGTGTGTTTTCACCATTTTTCGATTTCTCCAGAACGATATCCTTCAGATTAAGCTGAGATAGTCCTTGTGAAAGGGACAAAGCTGGTAACCAGGTGGCGTTGCTGCTGATTCCTGGTTTTTAACATTTTTTTTTTTTTTTTTTTTCAATTTTGGTTCTTATCGGTAAATGCACCTTTTCTATTGATTGCTGTGTCAGTCAATGGGCATAATTCACATTTTCGACATCTCTGAAGAAACTGTCATCCAAATTGACTTCAAACTTGGGGACAATGGTACCTGGGGTGGGTGTCTACCAAGTTTGTTTGAATGGTCATGCTCCAGTGATTTTTGAATCTTTTTTATAATTTTTTTTGGAAATTTTTTTATGAAATATGAATTGGGAATTTCTTGTTATGGTTATAACTTAAATATTTTTCGCCAGATTTGTGTCAAACTTGGTAGGGATGTACCTTTTATAAATGTGTCTACCTATTTTGTACAAGTGGTCATGTTCCAGTAATTTTTGGACCTTGACCTCATTCCCAAGGTCACAGGACAACTGACATGAAATTTACTGTTCACTTGATAACTTGAGATCTGTTTTGAGTTAGGAGCCTGATGTTGCACATATTAATGTTTCTCTGTGAAGGTCACACTAAGACAGTACATGAGTGAGCTTGACCTTGTTTCTGGGGTCACAGTGCAACATACATGAATTTACGCTTCACTATAACTTGAGCACTACTTGAACTAGGACCTTGATGTTGCACATGCTAGCGTTCTTCTATAAAGGTCAGACTTACTCAGTACATGGGTGACCTTGATCCTATCCCAAGTTCACAGAACCAGAAGTATGATGACTGTCTAGGTCAGCTGAGCCTAGGCTGTTCACACAGCTCTCTTGTTTTGTTTTTTAGCTCTGCTGACCAAATGTCACAGAGCTAATGCGACTGCTCCTGTCTGTCGGTCTGAGAACCACCCATTAAAGGCAACCACCAGTTGCCTTTTATGGGTGGCTGCCTGTCTCAAGTCAGGAGTGAAAGGTAACTCTGGAATGTCTTTGCTATTATTGTTGGGTTTGAAATTTATGAATATGGGTCCTGTTTTTCCACAAGAGTGTAACATACTAGGATGTTTGTCCATCCGTCCACTCATTAGAGTGATACCATCCACAGTTTTCAAGTTCACCCAATATAACTTTCAGGACTTATTGGATGTTTGAAAATCTAGGCCCCTTCGATATTGGTGGTGCCACTTACATTATTATGTAATGTAGGAGTCAAAATGTGAAAATCTTGTGAATACAGTAGCATTTTTAATTTTTTGCGGATCTTCACTGAAATTGGGGGGATTGTGGGGAGGCCAAATTCTAAGTTTCTAATGAGATTAGTGGCACCACCTATAAATTGACAGAAATTATTAGCCAAATGTGTTTTAAATGTAAAATTCCATATCTTGAAAAGTAATTGGATTAGACTTGCCAAGTTTATAGGATATATAGACAATGTCCAAAGCTAGAATTGTATGTTAGACTTGCCAAGTTTATAGGATACATGTATATAGACAATGTCCAAAGCTAGAATTGTATGTAATATCAGTGACCATAACATATTTTTATGAGGTCACCATGCCTGGAAAGTTGGAAGAGGTGATTTTGTAATGGCACGGTGTTGCTTGGACTTCAATAGCAATGTCAGCACAGCACAAGGCAGGCCTATGGACCTTTTTTGTATTACATAATCTGGGTATCCTTGATCTTCTGTCCCAAGGTCACTGAGGACAAAAAGTTAAGGACTCGCTTATTGTTGTCTTGGCACATGCAACAATATTCATCACAGGAGTTGCAAAAATAGCTACATTTACATGTCGAGTGAAGTGCCGTGGACAATTTTTACATTAAATTTACATAAACTTTATATGTTCAGAAGCCACTTGAGGATTCGTAACATTGAAGTAAACAGGTGGAATATAGCCATGATGCCAGCAGAGCATTAGGCCCATGGGCCTCTTGTTTAATTTTTTTAATGTCTCTGTTATGGAATGAATTGACACGGCCCAGTTCATTGCATCTAATCCAGTACAAGTACATGTGTGTGTGTGTATGCATATATATATATATATATATATATATATATATATATATATATATATATATATATATATATATATATATATATATATATATATATATATATATATATATATATATATATATATTGTAACTTGTAACAATCACGTCAATCCTTCAATTTACGAGTGTATCTGATTTCATTAAATTGTCATTTACTCATTGAATTCTGCCGGGAGGAAACATTCACGGATTACAAGTGGATTTATGATGGAAGACCCTTCCCAGACACACAGGTCCATCACAGAACTTCATATAATTTGGAATTTCATTGATCAATCGGCTTAATTAGTCATACGCATTCAAGCAAACAATGAAGTAGTAGTATGAGTAGCGTGGTCTCCTCAATTCGTTCATTTATGTGACTAAGCTGAATAAAGATCATTCTGCAGTTCAATTCAGTTGTCTATTGTTGTCTTTCAAATTGACCCCATGCTGCTATTGGGAAGGGTTCCGTGAAGCCGCAAATAATAATCAAATGATGAAAGATCCAGTTTCATTAAGTTAAAAAAACATTTGAATCCCCATTTATTCCAGCATTACAAAGATGCAGAAGAGTTCATGCCATAGACTATTAATTATCTCCTATTCAACTGTTGTAAAAACATCATGTAGAAAGGAACATGTTTTGGCAAGGTGAAGTGAATGGAACGATTCCAATTTTACGGTGGGACAGTTCCCCATCTAGGTAGTAAGAAGCAAAATTGAAATATTGCTTCAGAGTTTGCCAAAAACTTTAAAAATGGTGTACCAAATGATCATAAACGGTGCATACGAGATGAGGTGTCAGAGTGGGAATGCCAAAACAGCTTGCTCTCTGCCTTACACAGCCTCCTCAAGGCCCTAGAACACTGTTCCATGAGCCATAGCTTACCTTGAAACTTCTCAGAGGGTAAGATAATTTAAGTCTTCATCCTAACAAGTACTTTTACAAAAGAAGCTCATCTCAAAAACAACTTTTAAAAATGTTTTGAGGCAACTTTGTGCTGAAAGGTTAAGCCTCGTTTTCATTTAAAACCTCCAAGAATTTAAAAAAAATGGTGCCATAGCAACCAATTTACATCATAAAGATGAGATCATTGCAAGAACTTTGTTCCTATTTCAGACCAAAAATTGTATTGCACTAAATCAGAGCTACATCAATGTGGAAAGGTTGCTACATATCTCAGCTACAAAGGAAATGTAACCTGGGAACTTAATCAGCTAAACTGAGGAAATTACATGGTCTAGTAACTATGTCAGTCAAGTTCTAACATGGCTTCACATATTTGTGTGTGTGTGTGTGTGTGTGTGTGTGTGTGTGTGTGTGTGTGTGTGTGTGTGTGTGTGTGTGTGTGTATTCAGCAGTCAACACACAGGTTGACAGTTTAAATTTGTATAGCATGAGGTGAAATAAATGTGTTGGAGAAAATGGTCAATTTTATCTAGCAAATGGGAATGCAAAACAGGTTGTTTAGAATCATCATCATTTGTGATTAGGTTATGATGTATTTTGTGGCTGTTCCTGATTTTCAGGATTTAAGTTTCAACATTTTAAGGTTTGACTGTATTATGGATAAACTATTTTAAGTTTCAAAGCCCAGAAGCTGTTTTGTGGATTTGGATATATAATTTGAGAACCATTTGAACTCATCCTTTGAATTGCATGATTTAAGATCTATATGAGGCCATGAATGGGTGTACATTTGGGTGACGCAGAGATGATAAGTGATGAAGGTCACAGGGCAAGGTTGTGTTTGGTTTTCACTCAGTTCATGAGCTGAAGGTGCAACTCTGATATAGCTAATGTTTTTAGGCCCCTATGGTTGTATGGGAATTATCTAGAATCAGTTAGCGTGTAGCTCAGCTGAGATGTCAGTCAGCTGAGCTCTTAAGATGTGCAATTATGCATCATCCATCTGTCTGTTTGAAATTTCATTTTTATGCCCCCCTTCGAAGAAGATGGGGCATAAAGCTTTGCACATGTCAGTCGGTCGGTCGGTTGGTCGGTAGACTGTGGTTTCCGTACAATAACTCAAGAAGTTTTTAAGCTAGGACTTTGGTACTCTACAGGTGTATCATTCTAGTCAAAAGCTGGGCAAAGTTTGAAGATGGGTGACCTTGACCTAATTTCCAAGGTCACAGTGGTACCTGAGTTAACTTTGGTTTCCACACAATAACTGAAGAGGTGTTTAAGCTAGGACTTTTATATTTTACAGGATCATAGTTCATATTTGGGACTAGGCGAAGTTTGGAGATGGATGACCTTGACTTCATTTTAAAGGTCACAGAGCCACTTTGCTGAATATGGCTTCATGCTTTCTGCATGATAACTTATGCCTTGGAGCTAGGACTTTTATATTGCACAGCTTTATGATTCTCTGTAAGGGCTAGGTTGAGTTTGAAGATGGGTGACCTTGACTCAGTTTTCAGGGTCACAGAGAGATTGTAGAATTCCCGTGGTTTCCCCACAATAACTCAAGAAGTTTTTGAGCTAGGACTTTGATACTGTACGGTATATCATTCTAGTCAAAAGCTAGGCAAAGTTTGAAGATGGGTGACCTTGATTTAATTTCCAAGGTCAAAGTGGTACCTGAGTTAACCTTGGTTTCCGCACAATAACTGAAGAGGTTTTTAAGCTAGGACTTTTATATTGCACAGGATTATAGTCCCTATTTAGGGCTAGGCGAAGTTTGAAGATGGATTACCTTGACCTCATTTTAAAGGTCACAGAGCCACTTTACTGAATATGGTTTCATGCTTTCTTCATGATAACTTATACCTTGGAGCTAGGACTTTCATATTGAACAGCTTTATGGTTCTCTGTAAGGGCTAGGTTGAGTTTGAAGATGGGTGACCTTGACCCAGTTTTCAGGGTCACAGAGAGATTGTAGAATTCCTGTGGTTTCTGCACAATAACTCAAGAAGTTTTTAAGTTAGGACTGGGATACTTTACAGGTCTATAGTTGTTGCTAAGGGCTAGAAGAAGTTTAAAGTTTGGTGACCTTGATTTAATTTCCAAGGTCACATTGGTACCTTGGTCATCTACTTACCATTATTAATCAGACCAAGTTTGAAGCAATTACATATGACCATTCTACAATAATTTTTACATAACAGTTTCCATGTCAATGAGGGCAGGGGGACATCTATGTTTTGCAAACATATCTTGCATATTTGGGCCTAGGTCAAGTGAAAATGAGTGACCTTGCCCTAATTTCCAAGGTCATAAAGCCACTTTGCTGAATATGTTTTCTAAATGATAGCTCATTTTTCAGCTATAAATTTTATATTGTCCAGGTTTTTAGTCGCTTTTTAAGGGCTAGGTTAAAGTTTAAAGATATGTGACATTGATGTATGATCAACCTTCACTAATTTTGTAAGGTCACAGGTGCCCCATCTGCCACTATCAATAGGGTAGCAAGGGCAAGGGTAATGAAGGCGGGGAACATCTACGTTTTACAAACATATCTTGTTTACTTCTCAAAAACTGTATGTCGATCCGGCAAAAATGTGACGGAGATATACATTATACTGTATATCTCCATCATGTTACAGAATTCGAAGGTTTAGTTTTCCAATTAATTTATTTGGTGGTTCTTTACCAAGTCTGGTCAATATTTTTTTTCTTGGGTGATTAAAAAACAAATCATTATGATTTTTTTCTGTTGTGGAAAAATAGTGCTTGTTACCCTGTAAATGTGCAATAGAAATAAGGCCTTACACAAGAGGGTGGTGTGGTGTATCTTGACAGGTAGTCTAAGTACATGTATAGTATTTTCTGGAACGCTGAACCAAATATTCTGAAATGAGACACAGATACACCTTTCATCATGGAGCATCTAACACTTTAATTTGTTCATGTGATGGACCTGGGCATACATGTAGTTTTCATAGTCATATGGAAGATTAACAATCTGGGTTGTTGTTGTTGTTGTTGTTGTTGTTGTTTTTTTCAGGGGCGGGGGTGGGGTATTTGAGCCAGGACTTCTGAATTGTGCACAAAGATCTTTAATAAGCATAAGATTATATATGAGTGACTTTGACTTGATTTTGAAGTTCATGTGGTTATTCAAGTGAAATTTGTGTCAGAACTATGTGAGCTAAAACTTTGATACTACACATCATGCTCATCTACTACAATGGCCAGGTTGAAACTACATAAATGTATATATTTATAGGCTATCTGAAATAGATTCCCAAGGTCACATGGCTTCTTAAAGTGAAATTTACTGTTCATATGATAACTTGAGAACTGTTTAGGCAAGAACCTGCTATTGCACATGATGATGGTCCTGTGTAAGGGCTGGGCAAAGTCTGCAGACATATGACTGACTTAACAAAGGCACAAAGCCACCTTGTGAGTTTCACTGTTCATTTGATATTTCAAGAACTTTTTGATCCTGGTTATTTATACTGCATCCTATGTTTCCTTGGCATGGGTTGGGCCTTTGTCACCCAACCCATGCTGAAGAAAGTGCTTGACCTGGAATGATTTTATCTTGATTAAAGTCTCAGCTACAAGTGCATTCAGATATGTTTTTAGCTCAGCTGACTTGTCAGTATGCTGAGCTTTTAGGATGGTCTGTGATCCGTCCATTCTCCATCTGTTGTCCATCCACAATTCACATTTTGGACTTGTTCTCCAAAACTGTCAGCCAGATTAGCTTCGAATTTGGTGGGAATGTACCTTGGGTGAGTCTTTACCAATTTGGTTCAAATGATCACACTCCAGTAATTTTTTAAATATGTGAGATTTTTTTGGGGTTTTTTAAAAAATTTTTTTGGCAAAATCTCTTCTCGGAAACAGCCTTGCCAATTGCTCTGAAATTGCACAGGGACACTTCTGGAGATCTCTAGACCTCAATTTGTTTGACAGGTGGCGATGTATTTATTTTCGCTTTTTAAGGAATGTTTGTGTGGTTTAACTTTTCTTGACTTTTTCTCCCAAACCGTAAGTTTGATCATCGTCAGACTTACATGTATTGGGCATGTACATAGGCTTGATCTTGACAAAATTTGTTCATTACATGCATCGTGATGCCGTCATTTTCTAAATTTTAACAAGTCATCAAAATTCAGAAAAATCAGTCAGGAAATGCGTTCATATTAGCAAATGTAATGATGGTGTTAAACAAAGGTGACCTTGATATCATTCGGAAGTTCATTGAACAACTTCAGTCTGTGCATGTAAGATCAAATGAGCACAGGACTGACACAGTCCTCTTGTTTCTATATTTTTGTGAATTTTTGTGTGTTAAAGCTGCTTTTAACTTCATCTCCAAAAGCATCTCTTAGATTGTGCAGAAACTTGATAGAAATGTATCTTATGGAGTGTCAATCAAGGTTGTTCACTAGGTACCGGTGCTGATGCTGCTAATCCTGTTTTTTAAGGAATTTCAGTTTGGGTACATATTGGTAAATGTGTACATTCCTGCTGATTACTATGTAAGTCAATGATGGGGTGGGGGATGCAATAGTAATTCATATTTTCAACTTCTCTAAAACCATCAGCCAGATTGATTTGTATATATTTGATATGTGCCTTCAAATAGTGAGTCTCTATTATTCTCTCAAGTGGTCATGCACCAATATGTTTTTTTTTTTTTTTTGTTTGTTTTTTTGTTTTTGTTTTTGTTTGTTTGTTTTCTTTTTGTTTTTGTTTTTGTTTTTGTTTTGGTAAAACCTTTGAACTTTTCTTCATAACACCACTTGGCCAATGAGTTTGAAATTGCACACAAATGGTTCTGGGTATGCACAGAGCAGGGTGAGACTGTCAAGGTCAGCTAAGAATGGGCTATTCTGACAGCCCTCTTGTTTGAAAAAGGGCAACAGTGGGTAATGTTAAGGGTGCTTGATATTCAATGTTGCACAAACAAACAAGTTCATGATGTAATGCGCTCACTTCAAGTTTTGTTTTGGACAACTTCCCCATACCACAGATCCATAATCTAGAGCAAGTTGAACTTAACCATTGAAGAACATGACTTTTGCATTCCAGGACAGAAGATACTATACTTAATTTTGTTAAAACCTTGAATGCACTTTCCATGTTTAGCTGATGCCAGCACAACATCCATTGTTCTGTTTTGCCCATAAGGTGGATGTGGCTTCAGGGTGACCATACATCGGGAAACAAATTAACAACATTAATTGCAAATATTGGTGGAATCTGCCGTGTGCCTAAGGTGTGTGTGCCACAAAGAGTCTCCAATGTAGACTCAGTCCTGCTTGCCATTAGCTGCATGCCTGTTTTGCAACTTCTGAAGACATGGTGGTTTGTTTGAAGTCAGATCCCCTACGTGACCGCTGTGAACTTACATGTAAATTGAGCTTGATAGGCTCAATACACTAATCACTGCTACTGAATCTTGTCTTGGGGGATTCCTGGTAACATTATATGCATGTGTAGATTACATATTGTACTGTCTTATACCTGTGGACGATGATCACAAGTTTTATCTCCAGTTGTAATGTTTGTATGGCAATATATACACATATGTTGTGTACAGGTTGTTACAGGTGCATTGCCCCCGGCTAGTTACACCCCCTCATTACGCGGTGTATTGTGATATGTCATGGTGGGTACCAGGCCTCCTACCAAAGCACTTTTCCTTTTGCTTTCATATTAAATGTCCCCATGTAATCAGGCAGTTTTGTTACGACATACTGTATGGACTCTGTCCTCAAGGTTATAATGAGGAAGCACTGCAGCTGGAGGCAGATGATACCTCAAGGTTCATATACAGATACATACATGTATTCTGTATGTAAAAGCTAATGACATATAGGTTTGCCCTCGATCAGCAAGGTACATCCTGAAGACATGATAGTTTCAACATGCTTAAACATTTTACAAGTCATATCCCAAGTACTTCAAAGACCATTGAGTAGGGTATAGATAGCATAATCTTTGCTCTATTCCCTTTTGTTTACTTATGCTACATGTATCTAATCTGATAAGGGACCCATTTTCCAAGTTGAGAGCCAGATGGTTGCTGAGACTGACCCATAGTTAAACTGCATTGTTTAGTTGGACTCTTGTCATTTTATGCCTCAGTAATTCTCAGTGATAGGAGGGTCCCACAGGGAATTAAATGTTGTGTATGAAATACAGAATTCTGGTTGGAGTTTCAAAGTGATGTCATCAGCATGTGGGCATTATTATCAATGGCCAAGATACTGTTTATGTACTTATTTTGCACATTTCATGACATTGAGATTTCAATGACAGTCTTTCCACAAACACAAACACAAAAAAGGGTTGATGTCTGTGTATTTTATATGTATTGAACTTGTCACAAAGCAGGACCTCCTACTGCAAAAATAAACTCTGTGCGGGAGCCTGTTTTTCATCTAATAACCTAAAGCATGTAAAACCCAAAATGCAATGGAGTCCTATGACATGGTTTTAGCATGAGCATGGAACAATTTTAAAAAAATCATTGCAATATCCTGTTTGTAGACATTTTAAAATAACCGAGTGATCTGTCAGGATATTTCAGTGTGCAAATCAACATGTATCACGACACGTACTGTCATGAAAAAGGAAATGAAAAAAGAGGAAGAAGTGACACACATGTATACATGTACAACTGTTCAAGTACATGCATATGCATGCAGGGTAGGGAATATCACACAGTGAATCAGGACAAACATATATGTTACATTGTAAAACTAGGTCACTAGGTCAAAGTATCTCGGTCACAGAGATATCCATTTATTTCCATTTAACTTGTAACATTTTTTGTCATTTTATTTTGTTTCATGAAATCTTGCACACATAATGTATAAGGTCTAAAGTGCATGTCTTTGTAAAACTAAGTTACATTGTTAAATGTCTTTGTCAGTGGTATCAACATACATGTACCAATGGCTTCAAGTTCAGCTCAGGAGAGGTCTTATTTCTTGTTGAATATCCCTACAATGTAGGTCAGCTGAGCACATGCCCTTTATACAGTGCTCTTGGGTTGTTTTTTGTTTTTGTTTTTTTTTTTTTTGTTTTTTTTTTGTTTTTTGTTTTTTTGTTTTTTTAAACATTTTTTTAGGAAGAAGAATAAGAGTACTTAGCCTGCTATTTGAAGCAGGCATGTAGATTCATGGTGACATTGACTTCATTTTGAAGGTCACAGGACCCACATGCATGTGGGGTGGTGGGCGTGGGGGGTATCTACTCTGTCAATGACAATAGTTCTGCAGTAGGTTAGTTATGATCCCCAGCGGCCTGTCAGTACATACACTGTACGTACAGTGGTCCCCCCTCTTGTGAGGCCCCCTGATACGAAGCCATCACCTCTGCAGAAGCCACTTCTCCATGTACACATGTATCAAGTATGGTGCAGTGGTCGCTCCTTTGAGAGACCACCTCTAGTGCTATCCAGGAAGTGGTCACATGAAGCAGGTTTGACTTTTGTGACCATTTTCACTGTGCAAAAGCATCTTCTAGTGATAATATACCTCTTTTAGGGGACCACCTGCAAAACCTGACCAATATGACCACCCCAAAATGACTACCTCAAAAGACCACTTATCCACCCAAAAAATTCCCAATTTCAAATAAATTAAACCCACCCAGTTTGTACAAAATAATTTGTCAAAACAAAAGTTCTGCAGTAGGTTAGTTTTATGATCCCCAGCGGCCTGTCAGTACATACACTGTACGTACAGTGGTTCCCCCTCTTGTGAGGCCCCCTGATACGAAGCCATCACCTCTGCAGAAGCCACTTCTCCATGTACACATGTATCAAGTATGGTACAGTGGTCGCTCCTTTGAGAGACCACCTCTAGTGCTATCCAGGAAGTGGTCACATGAAGCAGGTTTGACTCTTGTGCTACCTGCCCAACAACTATAACCACCACTTTGAATTCTCGTCCATCATTTAGATTCAAACATGATTGGTGGATTCTGATTACACTCCATTCCATCTCGCAGTCATGTGTTAAACTAAATTATTGGTGGTCTGGATTTCTTAACTGGTTTTGACAAATTATTTTGTACAAACTGGGTGGGTTTAATTTATTTGAAATTGGGAATTTTTTGGGAGGATAAGTGGTCTTTTGAGGTAGTCATTTTGGGGTGGTCATATTGGTCAGGTTTTGCAGGTGGTCCCCTAAAAGAGGTATATCATCACTAGAAGATGCTTTTGCACAATGAAAATGGTCACAAAAGGCAAGTGGTCTCCGAAAAGAGGGGTCTTTCAAAAGAGGGACTACTGTATTTTTATTTTATTTCCCCTGTCAACAGAGGCCACCCCTCTCATGAGGCCAGATTCCTTGTGCACTTGGGATGGCCTTATAAGAAAGGGAACACTGTAGTATGCAGGTCCTCATGTTGTTGCAAAAACAGGGAAAATTTTCTACATTGCTTTGGCCATTCCCCACGAGCTATCTTGTTACAAAGAACGTGAAGAAAGGAATTTCCAACATTGAAGTGTCAGGTATTAAGGTTGATGCCACATGAAATTTGTTGCAGGCAATATACATGTATGAAGTTGGTGCCAAGGATTTTTTTGATATGTAGTTTGGTCTGTTACTGCTGCTTTAAGTAACATAATTTATCTCAAGAGACCCAGAACTTTGTATGAATATATTGCAGCAATTTAAGAGATAAAAACACCAAAACAGTTGTTAAAGGCAATTGGTAAATTCACACACTTTCCTCAAACACGTATAATGTTATGGCCCCCCCCCCCCACTCCCAATCCCCACCCCCCACCCCCCCCCCAAAAAAAGTAAGGACCAGGTCAAATATTTTCCATGGCATAAACACATGTAAATAGGTTGGGCACTAAGTAACCAAGCCATGCCAAAGAAAAGCTGTTGACATGGGGCATGTTATCTAGGTAGGTCTCATCTGCATGTACATCTCTCAGTCAAATTAGTTTTCATTGTAATTACTGTTGAAATTATTGCCTGTGAGACGCATCAATTGCCATCTTTTGTCCAATCTACATGTACTTCAGTGTAGTAGATGCCATAGCAAGCTTGGCCTTCTCAGGAGGCAGTTGCAATCAGCTGAAAATATTGCATTGTACACATTTGGCCACAATGGTGTCTAAGGGGGAAAGTGTTCACTTCTCATTTTCTGGATACATACATGTATACACTGTACATGTACAGTATAAGTTCCAGCTAGTTACTATGTACATGTACTGAGTTTGTTCAGGAAGAGTCATGGTACATGTACATGGAACACTGAGTATTCAAAGCTTAGGTAAATTTGCCACATTCATATGAACATAATGCACATGATTGTTTAGTTCTACTACATGTATATGTTTTGTTAATTCGTGCATGTTACGTTTGAAAGAGCCTTTTGTATTGATGGAATGAGGTTTGAAAAAAAAAAGAAAGAAAGAAATCTGGCTGTAAATATTTTAATCAAGATGTGCAACTTGCGGCAGACAGTCACCCAGTTGTGAATGCAAAATTAGTCATGTTGTTTCCTCAATTCAAATTCTACAATCCCCGTTTTTTGCTCTCGTAGACAAACCTAGCAAGTGTTGTACACTGTATACACTGACAATGTGCAGGAATGAAAAGGCTAAAATGAGTTTGTTGTTCCAGAAAGATAGTTAAATGGATGTTGGTTGAATCAATGGTTGATTATCACAATTGAATGTTTGACTGCATGATACGAAAGACTTGAAGAAAAGAAAATGTTCCTGCCACATCATGTTTAACTCTTTCACTGTGGGAAGTGACTGTTGTCAAATTGTCCGCAGGCTGCAGGATGCGACTGTCGTCAAATTGCAAGATTGTTGCCAAATTAAGTGACATTCGACATTTAAAATGACCCTGAAACTGACCTGACTGAAAAGTGCATGATGTACATAAGTAGTATTTTTATTTGAAATCATTTGTTTTTAAACATTTGTAGATATGAACTATCAGTTTGTATAAGAGGAAAGGGTTTGTAACCTGCAGCTTGCCTGTATAAACTCACCAGGTTGATTAAAAAGTCCAATGTAACAAGACAGAAAAAACAGTGATTTCATAAAATTGTTTACTTTATTTATTATATTTAGTATGAATATAGGATTGATTGAAAAGAACAAAAAGCGTCAGATACATCTCTTGTTTTGTGTGGTTTAGGTCTTTAATTCCAAGATAGCTGCCAAATGTTATGACCTTTGACCTTGAAAGTGACCTTGAGACCTTGAAAGTGACCTTTCAAAGTAAAAACCATGATGCATATTCCTAGTAGACAGGTTGAAATAAATACCATGAAAACACTTTTATATATAAAATGTGCATGGTATCAAATTAGTCAAAATAGTTGAAAAATATGCTTAAACATTTAGCAGGGAGAGGTTAACCTGGGTAGAAATGCAGGAGTGAAAGAGTTTAAAAATGCCTCAAAAGCCAAGGATTTACTTTGCGTGGCCTAACATACTTTTCATTACAACTTTATCTTATTTAAGAACACCAAAAGTATTTTGGGGAACCTGACACCTGTCAAGACTCGTTGATCCAAAAGTGTCAATGCAAATACTTAAAAAATATAGATGTTTTTAGAGGGCATGTTCCAAAATATATGCATATGTAAAATCTAGCTAAAATGTCTATTTTGGGGGCTAAATGTTGAATAAACACTTAGATTTGTGACATGCATGTGAAATATGACATGACTATGCAAATGTGGAAATAACTTTTACAGGTTTGGTGACATTCTGAATTTGATGCTCAGGATTCCTGTGTATCCACAATATATAAGGTATAAATATGCACCCAGCTTTTCTTTGTTTGTGTTTGTTTGCAAATGTATGAAAAACTGAAATTGGTGTTTACACATTTCAAAGTCCATTTCAGTTTGAAAAATCCTATTGAGAAAACTAGATGTTAAAAATTGCTGAAATGTTTTTCTAGTGGCAAAGGTACCCACGATTTCTGTGCAGAAATTTACACTTAGATTGAATCTGTGAAGAGTTATTTCCACATTGCCATTTTCACTCGTTCTGTTTTTTTCAATATTTGCATTGATGCATTTCAATCTACGTGCCTTGTCAGGTACAGTTTATGCAGAATTCTTTTGGTGTATCTCCTGTCTTTAGCCCTTTCCCCCTCAAACTGGCCAAAACCGGCTGGTTGTCGAATGTCGTCTGCTTCAGCATTTTCAACTAATTTCAACAGTGATGAAAAACAAATTTGACTGAGAATTGGAGATGAGCCCTATGAGGATCACATGCCCCAGGTCAACAGCTTTCCTTGGCATGGTTTGGGCACTTAGTGCCCAACCCATGCCAAGGAAAGCTGTTGAGTCAGTTTTAATTCAAGGGGGAAAGGGTTAACCTATCGACCCTTTCCCGCTTAAGCCAGCCAAAACTGGCTGGTGCATGGTCAAATGTTGTCTGCTTCAGTGTTTTCAACTGATTTCAACAATAGTGAAAAACAATTGGACTGAGAATCTTAGATGAGACCAATCAAGATCACATGCCCCAGGTCAACAGTTTTCCTTGGCACGGGTTGGGCACTTAATGCCCAACCCATGCCAAGGAAAGGTGTTGACTTAGTCTTAATTCAGGGAGAAAGGGTTAACTGCTACAAAAGTTGACAATGCAATTGTTGCCTTTTATTGTGGTATTATGCACTTAGATGGTTAAGCCAATATTAATATGTATGTGGCCGTAGATAAATGGTTGTCGGGCTAGATCAAAATTTACAATATGTGTTTGCTGCAAACATTGATTACTCCTCCGTTTACCAGTTGATTAATGCTTAGCAATGTGGCATAATGCTCGCGATCATTTCTTGCCTTAAACATACAGCCATGAGACACCACAGTGCTTTTTACTGGCATTCAGTGAAATGTTCGGTAATAGACCACTGTGCTGTGACACCTTTCAGATTGCTTTTTACCAGCATCTAGTGATATACACACAGTTGTGAAAGAACACTCCATAGTTAGGTCAGCTTGTTGAAATGATGAGCAAGTTTCAACCTAAGTGCTTCACAGGCCAACTCTGGTGAAGACAACATTGTGTTCATTGATGCTAATAGATTTGATAAGGCACATTATTTGTTCTGTTTTGGAATGAAATATCATTTTCTAGAGTGAAATTCAAATGTAGTAATTAACTTGCTGTACGTCATGTGACGTAAACATTGTTACAACTAAATTGATGTGACTGTACCAGTGATGTAGTGCATTAACATAGACAAAAGGAAATGTGCATGTGGGCTGTGTGATATAGGCCTAGCTACATCACATGTGACATGGGATAACTATTCTAAAAAAACATGGCACATCAAAATGTTGTTGATAGTAGGCCTAGGGTACGGGGGGGGGGGGGGGGATATCCAATTAAACATAGAATAAAATAATCTTGCATATATGGAAGTTAGTTACTTAATTTTCTTTTACTTGAGATTGTCATTGGTGGGGAAAGTCACTCTTGACCTTTGGTCACTCATGGTTTTCCCCATCAACAGCAATATCCCATGACAGAAAAATGCTTACTCACTCTCAGCCATGTAAAATTATCTGTTTCCAACTGGAGGGACTCACAGTTGCTGCAACTCAAATGGTATTGCTCAATGGACTCTGGTCATTATACACCTCAGTAATGTAACTCTTTATCCTTGATGACTGGGTCCTACTGGCAATATCAAATGGTGTCCAATAGATATAAAATTCTTGTTCTGAGCTTTTAAGTGGTGTCACTAGCATGCCCTCTGAGACATCACATTGCATGTTAACAGTGTGTCAAAGATGCAGTTACAAAGACTACTGTTCTGACATGCTACATTTCTTTTCACCAACATTCAGTAATCATATAATATGGTTATACTCCGTTCCTCCATCACATATTTTATTCCATTTTTTTTACCACTCTTCTGAGACATTACCTTTTTTTGAATTGCATTTAAAAACAAACAAACAAACAAAAACAAAAACTGGAGATAATTTTTGGTACATGTATGTTAAATCTGTAGCTGTACCTGTGGCAAAGACTTGCTGCAGCAGGAGACCACTGTTGGCTGGCAGAAGGGACAGTCTCAATTCGAGTGGTCAGTGCTGCATGTACATGTACATGTGTAAAGTAAAACTGATTGCTTCATATTATGTAAGTGCATCCAAAATCACTTTTGATAAACAGTACATTGTTGTGAAATATCACTTTTTTGTGTTGCAACTTTGTACAACAATTTTTGGTCATATTTTTAACACCTGTGGGGAATGATGGCTTGGTTTAACAGCCAGTGGATTGTACTTTTAGATCCAATGAAGGATTAATTGTACAAGTGTAGCTACAATGTATTGTAAATTGCAATCATGTGCTTGTCTTCAAATGTTTATACACCCTGTACTTTGACCCTCCCCCTCCTAAACTGGCCAGAAGTGGCTGGTGGTCCATGGCTGTGTGCTTCAATATATTTGACTTATTGTAACCGTAATGAAAAACTATTTGAAAATTGTCGATGAAACCTATCAAGGTAACATACGTACTCTAGTTAAACAGCGTCCCTTGGCATGGGTTGGACACCAAGCATCCAGACCACACAAGGAAAGCTGTTGACTCAATCTTAATTCTACATGTAGGGGAAAGGGTTGATTTATTATTGAGTGCAGAGTGAAACCT
This sequence comes from Hermodice carunculata, assembly GCA_964020975.1. NCBI lineage: Eukaryota > Metazoa > Annelida > Polychaeta > Eunicida > Amphinomidae > Hermodice > Hermodice carunculata. The sequence continues at coordinate 27,071,781 of OZ026615.1, read as the reverse complement.
GTTTTGAAAGCCCACAAGTGGGGATCACCAAACAGTTACATGGCAGACAAGGTGGACTCTCATAGAAGGTACATGTATATAATTTTTTTCCCATTAGAAATTGCGTGAAGCGAAACCAGTGTCATAAATGTTGTCAACTTCTTTTTCATCATGAAGAATGGTCTGGACAATTAGGTAATAGCTTATACATGTAATTCCCTTGACTTACTATGTGCCTTTATAAAAATGCTGTTGGGTCAGTCTTCAGGGGGTTAAAGTCTTTATGCAATAATTGTTTTGACTTGAATCAGGCATTTTAAAAGTGAATCCGTATAATACATGATGGTGTCATCATGCTTAAAATTGTACAAGTCCCATCACAAGTACTTCAAAGGCCATCTAGGGCATAGATATGACATCTATACTTCATTTGTAGTGTTTACCTATGGTAATTCATCTATCTGGGAGAGTCATTTTCTCCTTTGGTGGCTTCAAGATTGCTGTGACACATGCATTATGCAATTAAATTGCTTCGTGCTGTTGGATTCTGTATTTTAGATGCCTCATTAGTTAAACTTTCTGTCAGTAATCATGCAAGGAATTAAATACAGAGTTCTGCATCTCAGTGTGAAAGGGACATCATCAGCATGTGATTGGCCTATTTTCCTAGGTCACTAGCAAACCATATGTGGTGATGCTCAAAGGGGTTGTGGTTGAACCCTGCAATATCTGTTTCATATCTGATATCAGGTGGCTGTGTATCAGAGCATAATCCACTCCTGGTCTAGGGACGACTCGGTCAATAGCTTTCCTTGGCAAGGAAAGCTATTGACCCAGGGAATGCCATTGTGAATGGTCTTGCACACAAAATATCAACAACATTACTTTCTAGCAATGAGAATTTTTTTTAAATAAATACATTACGGCACATGACAGTTTACATCCAGGCGCTGTTGAGCGATTTGAGCAGGTAAGGGTTAATCCATCTGTGCTCACCTGGGGCTTGCAGCTTCCCAGAAGCCAAGCTTGGGCACTCAACATGGACTGCTGAAAGGAAAGTCAAGATCTTGCCCAATTGATTTGACACTTTGTTCAGTCAGTAGTAAATCATTGCACCACGTGAGTATGTTGATTTGATCTGAATCAGTCTACCTGAGGTGAACTTGAAAACATGTTGCCCATGCTGAATGTCACATTCATGAAGATGTTTGTTGCCCTTTCTGGTGGCCACCCAATTTGGTCAATAAGTGCTTTTGTGAAATTTGACTAAAATAAAGTTATCTACTTTGGTTTCATAAGGTGCCCAATGCATTTAGTTACAACCTGCTGGACCTGAAAGCTTTGATAGATCCATTTATCACACACGAGTGAAAGGCTTGATGGTAATGCACTGTGATGGTTTCACTCGTGTTGTCAACATGAGGGGCAACAGGTTACTGTAAGCCTCATTATCAGGTCACATTGTCTGCAATCTACGAACTCAATGCTTGCTCTTGTAAATGCCACAACAGGACTCTATATGTCATTTCTAAAAGAGCAGGAGTTGAACAGATCCCAGTCGTGTAGTCAAAAAGAAATGGATTAAAATTGTTAAAAATGTTAAGTCAATATTGGTTCACAACTACAGTGGTACTACAGTATAGTTCCCCTCATGTATGCCCTTACCTTCTCCCCTATCAAGCAGAGACCTCTTTTTCAAAACAGATCACTTCTCCATGCATAGGGTATGTTATTTTAAAATTATTTTCTGCTCACGAGAAGCCGCCCCTCTTATAAGGCCACATTTGTGGTGCCCTTAGGGTGACCTTATAAGATTGGGACTACTTTACATGTATAGAGTCTCACCGGAAAAATATATAAATTTTTTATGCCTTCTTAAATCTAAAAGCTCCTTTATTTGAACTAATATCCAAGCCAAGGTTAAAAAAAAAGAAAATGATTAATCAGATATTTAGACTGAATACACAATGTATCAAATGAACTCAAGGATGGAAAATAGACAGACTGGTTCAGGTTAACCAGTGCTAGTGGTTTCATTTTACCAGGTGAAAAAATAAGTGCACCTAATACCCTATCACAGGAGCTGCAAGGCAGAAAAAAAATCTAATTCTACATAGGTAAATTATGTCTCCCGGTGGAAGCCGGGGGACATATTGTTTTAGTGCCCGTTTCTTCCGCTTGTTGTTGTTCAGGTTCTGCAATACTTGGTTTCCGTGCGATAAGTCTTGAAGGACTTGAAAGAATTTGATGAAACGTGGTAGGATTATGTATCTAGGCAAGACCTAGGTTGGGATTGTATTTGGATGACCTTGAGCAAATTCTCAAGGTCACAGGGTCACTTATGTGAAATTGGTTTCCGTTCGATAAGTCTTGAAGAACTTAATGGAATTTGATGAAACTTGGTAGGATTATGTATCTAGGCAAGACCTAGGTTGAGATTGTATTTGGATGACCTTGAGCAAATTTTCAAGGTCACAGGGTCACTTATGTGAAATTGGTTTCCTTGCAATAAGTCTTGAAGAACTTGATGGAATTTGATGAAACTTGGTAGGATTATGTATCTAGGCAAGACCTAGATTGGGATTGTATTTGGATGACCTTGAGCGAATTCTCAAGGTCACAGGGTCACTTATGTGAAATTAGTTTCTGTTCGATAAGTCATGAAGAACTTGATAGAATTTGATGAAACTTGGTAGGATTCTGAGTTTAAAAATGCCTCAAAAGCCAAGGATTTACTTTGGGTGGCCTAACATACTTTTCATTACAACTTTATCTTATTTAAGAACACCAAAAGTATTTTGGGGAACCTGACACCTGACAAGACTCGTAGATCGAAAAGTGTCAATGCAAATTATTAAAAAATGTAGATGTTTTTAGAGGGCATGTTCCAAAATATATGCATATGTAAAATCTAGCTAAAATGTCTATTTTGGGGGGCTAAATGTTGAATAAACACTTAGATTTGTGACATGCATGTGAAATATGACATGACTATGCAAATGTGGAAATAACTTTTACAGGTTTGGTGACATTCTGAGTTTGATGCTCAGAATTCCTGTGTATCCACAATATATAGGGTATAAATATGCACCCAGCTTTTCTTTGTTTGTGTTTGTTATCAAGGTAAGACCAAGGTTGGGATTGTATTTGGATGACCTTGACCTAATTTTCAAGGTCACAGGGTCATTTATGTGAAATTGGTTTCTTTGCAATAAGTCTTGAAGAACTTGATGAAAATTGCTAGAGTAATGTATCTAGGTGAGAGCTAAAATAGGATCATAATTTTCAAGCAAACTTGGTCATTTGTAATTTGTTATCAGGTGTAGCTTATTCAGAGACGTAAGTGTTCCACCGGGAGGCATTTGATTTTCTGTTGGAAAATCAGTCTGTTCTAGTTTTTTTTTTAATCTTTTGGTTTCTTACCAAGCACAGCTGTGCCAATACAAAAGTACTGGGGATCATGGTGTGAAGGGTGAGCTCTGTAATAAATATTTTAAACTTTAAAAAAAAAATGTGTTATAATGCACCTTGTGATTTAAACTCACCAAATAAAGTTAGTCACAGAATTACAAGCTCAGGTGTCAATGTTTTTATCTCTGTTTTCTAGGACCCCAGAAACTAACACAACTCAGGGATTTGGGCTGGTTGTAGGTCGAAGGCAAAATTTTCTTAACAAACATGTATGTACATTGTAGTACCCCTGACCAGATTTCATTTGAAAATTTTACAATGGGCTAGCGAAAGAGTGAAAATGAACAAGAAACTTGGCAAATGGCAGGACCAGAAAAGCCACAAAGTCCAAAGACTTGCCCCTACCTGTACACTGGTGTCTGGATGAAGATCCTGAATATATTTTTAACATTTAAACAATGTGTCTTTTGTTGTTTATTACTGATCAGGATTTGTTCAGTGACCCTAGAAAAGAAGATACATGTAATTATGAGAATTGTGACTGGTTTCACTATTGTTATGTATCACTGCCATAGACTATGCCAGTGTACATGTACATGTGTATTCAGTTAATTCTGTTTGTTCATGCATATATTGTGTATCACAACGAAAGATGCCTTCAAGCATTTCAGTGTTACCGGGAGATCATATATAAACAGATCTATTGCTGTTCCATTAGATTTGATCACCAAGCACCGGCTACATGTGTGTTACATGTACATGTGCACACCATAGTGTAGAGATTGTGCCATATGTGATAACATACCCAGACAAAAAGAAGAGCATTGTGACACCATTAATTTGATTTCCTATTGAGTGGCAAAGGGTAGGTAAGGATTTAGATAAATGAAATTACAGCTGTGACACCCTGCATGTCAGAGCTCTTCCAGGGATGACTTATCATTCACTTTATCAATACACTGATTAGTGTCATTAACCAAGCCCACGGCAATATCCGTTGTACATATTTTCTTCTATTGACCTGTATTTCAACTGTGCAAATGCTCTGATCTCTTGATCCTGTGTCTTTGTGGCAGAACATTTTGACTTTGAAAGCTTTCACTGTGAAAAATAAAAATAAAAATAAAATCTTTTTACCGCACTTTAATTTCCTGTTTTCAAAGACTCTGTCTATCATTATTTGTGCTTAGTCTAAGTGGGATAAGACTGGAAGGGGAGGTTTACAGTGTGGGCAGAATACTTATTCATGGCTCAAAAAAAAAAAGTTTTATTGCAGGGAAAACACTTCAAGATGTGCACTCTGCAACAAGGTTAAGCAAACGCAGCTCTAACAGATCAAGATTACATTCATATGGCTGTCACTCTATCCTAATTGGTACTGATGACATTTTCTGTCAACACTTACGAAGAAAAAAACAGATGCTGGCTCAATTGATCAAGCGCCTCATGACTGCAGTCAAAAGTCAATTTAACCCCCTTGAAGGGATGTGTGTGTGTGTGTGTGTGTGTGTGTGTGTGTGTGTGTGTGTGTGTATACAGTAGTCCCTCTTTTGAGCAACCACCCCTAGCGCCGACAAAAAAGCGGTCGTATAATGCAGTTATGTGGCAACCTAGCTGTTTTTGCATTTAATCCTGATAAGCGATATCACTAAATCATTTAGAGATACAGTGGTCCCTGTCTTAACAGACCACTCCAATGAGACACCATCTGCTTTGGAAGACCACTTTTCAACTTACTTGACTTAGTACTTTTTTTGTTATTTGTGCCTCCTATGAGAGACCACCTGTCTTGAGAGACCATGAATTGGTCATCCGTTAGGGTGGTCTTTAAAGACACTGTATCAATAAATTATTTAGAGATATCGCCAAATCATTTAGTAATAACACTGAATGTGTATGATTTATTGATATGATCAAATGATTTGGGGATATCACTAAATGATTTAGTGATATTGCTAAATCATTTGGTCATAGTACTAATTAACATATGTAGTGATATCGCTAAATCATTTCACGATACCGCTAAATGATTTACATATAGCTATATCTTTAAATCATTTAGTGATATTGCTAAATGATTTTGATATAGCGCCAAATCATTTGGACACATTATCTTGGCGGAGGGATGGCCACATACAGCAGGTACCATTCTATATACTTTTGGTTTCATTCATTATAACACCGCCACCCCCCCACCCACCCCTCCAAAATTGTTCCATTTCTATTCCCATTTACAAATCATTCCATGGGTGCAGAATCCACAATTTTCAAAATGGCAGCCAAGTCCATGTAGGTTAGTCCCAATTAAATATTTTTGATGAGGTAGTATCCAAAGTATATGTGTGATTACAATGTAGTGTTAACAGAAGGTTAATTTGTTAAATGAATGTAATGTACAATACATGTATATATAAAAGGACTTTCCAGTGTGAACATTGCCGAAAAATGTAAATGCAATGCCCGGCGGTGGGCCTCAAAATAAGAGTATTGTATCAGACTCTGAAGTCACCCCCAGGCTATAAATTAAGTGGCAGCACTGGGCAGAGGAGCCAAGGGCCCCCACCAGGTCAAAGTGGATGCTTAGTGGAGAAGATTGCCCTGATACTGGATACATGCAGGTCCGAAACTACCGGCAGATAAATATACTCGGTAAATATTTTCATTCAGGAATTCAACTTTAGGGTATTCCAATATTTTTGAATTCCAATCAAAAGTTGTGTGTCAGGTCATGCCCCTGCTACCAAAAGCATGTGAGAAAGTACCTTGCTTACTTACATGTACAAGCAATTGAGGCTCATTGATTATTTATGTCCTAATCCCACTGGTTCCAGTACAAAGATAGTGGCTAGTTATGCTCCCCATTTGTGAATTCACTGTCAAAAGTGCAATGCACGGCCAGAACTTCCTCGTTAACCGGCAACCATAAACACAGGCATGTATGAGCATATACAGTAGTCCTTCTTTTGAGAGACATCCAAGAAGGGGTATTATAGGTTTTTCTCCCAAAGGAGGTTTGACTCTTGCCCCACCTGCCCAACAATTAACCGTTACTTTCTATTCCTATCTATATAATTTTGATTCAACTTATGATTGATGTACATTTATGAGACCCCATTCCATCTTGCAGTCTAGTGTTGATTCATTTTATTGGTACAGTAGTACCTGCTGTATGTGGTCAGTCACCCCTTCTGCTAAGTAAAAGTGACCACATGCAGCAGGTGACCTGTCACTACAGGTACAGTGTATGCAAATATGCCACCACAGGAGGAACAATGGACATGAAGATGGTACATGTACATGTACATTATACATGTGTATGTATATGTACATGTTTTTACCCACACACAAGCACATCTGGGGACAAATGTTGAATAAACAAGATTTTTTTAAAAGTTTCAATTGATTTACATGTATTATAGCGAACCCAGTAACTGTACAGTCATTGCATATTATCCATGAAAGCGTGGCGCTATTGTTCATGGCTCCATGTTAAAAGGTACAGAATGATGTACATGTAGACAATTCATGCCTACAGCAACACTGGTGCTTCAGTTTGTTTTTCTACAGTGCAGTGACAGATAATTTTATTTTGGTAATCATTTGGCACCATATGTGTGTTATAGATTTTTTTCTTTAATCAAAGATTTGTGTGTAACTCTATACATGGGTGACGCATAGGGAAGTGGTGATAAAATTTTATTGGGATGAGAGAGTCGATATGTCGTAACACCTGACCACAGCCACAGGGAAATGCCCTGTAACATTTTCATCGCAAAAATGTCATGATGATCCGTGCATTCAATTTGGTTGCTAGCTGTGTGAATTTAAACCACTGTAAAAAGGATGACAATTAGCTGCTTTGGCGATATAAATCATCACGTTCCATCATTACATACATTAATGCTTTTTTGCAATCGCTTTAAAAAAGACGTTATCATATTAATGAACATCGGTAATTTCCATCATAATGCGGTCCAAATGAAAAAAAAAATGAAAGAACTCCAGTGAAACCCACCTATACAGGCACAAGGAAGTTGCACTATGGAATAAAGCACTGCACCATTGCAGGTACTTATACTTACTGTCTTATGAAAATATTTTTGATTTGTAAAGTGGTTTTGACAAATTATCTGACCAATCTTGTTCAAAATAGGTAGGTGTTACTTACACATGTATCTGAAATGTGTAATTTCTGGATGGTTGGGTGTTTTTTTTTGAGTCATTTTTGGTGGTCACTGGACACTGGTCAGGTTCTGCAGGTGGTTCCCCAGAAGAAGTAAATTATTATTAAGAAATGCTTTTGCACATTGGAAATGGTCACAAAAGGCAGGTGGTCTCCCAAGAGGGGTCTTTCAAAAGAGGGACTACTGTATACTATTCCTAGAAACTTGCTACATTTATAATTCAGCCCCTTTCACATTTGAGGCCCATAATGAACAGGAACTGGGGAATAACCATAGCTTCAAGACAGGTCTGCAGCATTCAAACCAAACAGGATGTTGCTGACTTCCAAAGAAACAAAAATCTGATGGATATACTAACAGTAAACTAGTCCATGTGCAGAATATCCCAAAGTACCATGGACACAATCAAGCTTTGGGTGTCTCTGAGCAACATCCCCATGACACATCAAAATTTGCCTGTATTGCCAAATCATTGACACATATCCAGCAAGGTGATGAGCACAAATACCAGGTGTTCCTACAGAAGCCCCTCAGGTGGAACATGCGGGCATTCATGTAACAACCTCATATGAATCATCACATGCCTAACCTGTGACAGGCAGTTGGCATATACTTACTTGATGTAGGCTACCTCTTCTCGATATGTTCCTATCATTGATAGCATGGGCAAAAACATTGTTATTACCAGTTGCTAATCTATCTTTACATGTATATGTGATGAATTGTCGCTCTGTGAACTGTGAAATTTGGTGCAATGATGTCTAGCTCCATTCCCCAGCATGTCCATTGCAATGGCAAATGAATATTTGGTTTCCTTACACTTAACAAAAAGCACACTTTTCAGAGAATGCATACATTTTATATTTTGATAATTGCAGAGACCCTGGCTTTTTTATTTTTTATAAACTGATTTCATGTTTACTTATACAAAAAAATGTTTGCCCCACTGACCCACTGCAAACTTTATCTCTGAGGAGTTTTCAGTTGCTAATTATTGAGAATAGGAACATTGTTTTTGCAAGCTCCTCAATAGGATCGAAGTGACATTTCTTACACAAACTACCTGTGTTCATCAAGAAAAGACAAATTCATGTTTTTATCCATGGAAGTACAGTTGAGAAATTAAAGTCTCTGATTTATAACAATAATTTTCCTGTCTATGTTTAGTGACATACAATGTATTGTGCAGCATTTTACAAAGCGCACGGCTTAGCCTATCGAGAACTGACACATCGCATATACATGTACATGTAGGTCAAAGCAAGAGGCCTTTTGGCAATAAACTTCATGGACATCTTTATAACACCACTAGAAAAGATGTAAGCCAGCCTCTGAGACTCCCAACTTGGACTTCACTTTACATAAATTAACGTGTTTATATATGTAGTGAGGAACCTTCCAAGAGATTCCTTTAATCATGTCCATACTACAATAATTTTAAGCGTGCAGAGCATCATATGTTAGACAACTCACACCAACTGATATCAGGGAGGTGGATTAATCCACGTCCCTGCTGATATACATGTACAGGTACCATAATGAGTGCAATCACTTCATGCTCCATGGCATCCACATCACCGACCAATAGAATATTCATAATTAAACAGGTATGATTGTGACATTCCTTTTACATGTCCATCCACACAGACAGGCCAGTGTTAAAGAATATTTGTCCCCCCAGGAACAAATATTAGGCAAATATTTGAAACTGTTGGACACAGGTATTTCTTCTTTCCTATAAACATTTGTTCCCTCATATGCAAGGTGAACTAACACTCACCAAATATTGGTTCCCCTTAATCTAATTTATACAGGTTTCAGTGACTCAATATTATCAACTTCAAAAGCCAATTACCATTGTTAGTAAGTTATGCATTAACCTATGAGGAATCAATATGTGATGCACAATTGTTCCTGTACATGTAGTAGTTGTTTAATTATATCCAAGTTCCCTTTGATTCTCAATTTTTCACTATAGACACTTTCTAATCATTTAAGGCGGAAGATCTGAAGCCGGCATCTTTGAATAACCTCTAATCACTTTTTTATATTTTTGGATAGTCTGATACTTAAACTACATGCTCCCCAAAACTCAGATGTGTGAACATAAAATTTATATGAGATAATTGATCTCAAAACTTTTGTTTACAATGAAAAGTTTAAACAGTGCCGGGCACATGGGTTTGTTTGCATGGGCGTGATAATGAACCATGTCATTGTTTGCACAGTCATTAGTCCATGACCCCTGGAAACTAATTGAGCCATTGACAAGGGTCACTCACAGGAAACCATTAGCTGTGGAAAGAAGAATGGGCCAGTTCAGACTAATCACAACCATTGTTCTGATTACTTTGAAATTCTCTATTGATGTTAAACCAAATTAGCATAATTCACTTACTGGTCAGCAAATATGGAACGCCACATGTGAACCCAGACCCAAACAAGCCAAGTGTGGTGTTCCCAAGTTAAAAAAAGTTGAGATTTAAGCCACAAAATGTACTTTTGTTTAATGAAAACATCACAGAGGTAAAGCAACAAGTTCATTTCACACAATAATTAAAATACAGGACAGAAGAAATAAGTATGTGTCATATTACAGCCATAAATGCATAAGAAGTGGCAACTTTTTCTTTCAATGCAATTTTCTCAGAACTGTTTTTTGCTCAACCTCTGCAATTTGTATCTCACCTTACAAATGTACGAATTGCCCTATCACATTAAAATCAACGGACATTTAAAGAAAAATATATCCAGGAACAGTTCCCAGGATTTTTTTTCTGACAACCTTTTCCATGACTTTTGGAGCAATTTATTGATGGAAAATGAACAACCTGTCAGGACTAAATTAAAAATTTTATGCTATTTCAGGACTAACCATTGAATTCGATCCTGGACATGGATATATATCTAAAATTTCTTCTGATTACAACTAGAAAAAAAATTTTTGTGTGACTTCTGTGCGATAAATGTGAAAATCATACCAAGTCAGAAAGAATGCTATAAAATCACAAAAAAATTCCAATCCTGCAAAAAAACTCTATGGATACAAATCTATGCATATGTAGTAATCAGAAAATATATAGGTGTAATATACTTGTGAAAAAATTAAATGGGTAATTGCGATCCAAAGTTGCCAGTGTCACTGCACACTAGCTTCACAGCTTCCACCTTGATTTATCTTTTATAATTTTCTTAATTTCTATCATATGTAGGTCATTTTTAAGTTATAAACTAGCTGTATGAGATACATTGCATACATCACAGACATTACTCTTTGCGCTATTTTATTCAATGCAATGTTTGTACAAAAACTGCTAATGTAAAATTATATACTGTATGAAGAGAAATATTCCTGAGTGGAACATTTCCCGACTTTTTTTGAGAATTAAATTTTTGCATTTTTATTTTTTCCGGTTCACAACCTGAAAACTTGTTGCTCTTTGTCACCATGCAGTCACTGTCAGAAATTTCCTGATTTTTATTTAACGAAATGGTTTTATTTGTGAAAATTGAGGAAAATAAAAATACCTCGGGAATATTTCCTCTTATACAGAATAAGATATGCCAATATGTCCAGAGGAAAGGCAATGGAAGTTTAAAGTAAATGACATCTACATATACTTTTATATGTCAAAAACTGATAAAACAGTTGTGATCTTTTCATTAGACTTCCAGTTATATTTACATAACTTACATGTAGATTCACAGGTAAAAAGGTGATATTTCATGCCTGCAGTGGAACTCTGTAGAGTGACTGTAGTGCAAATAAAGTGTCATGTAACTACATGTATATGCAGGAAATATTCTGGACCCACCATACCTAATTGCATGCATGTGTGGAGTTGTACATTTGTTTACAAGTACACATCTTTGTAATGCATGACATGCATGTAATGTACATGTACCTGGTTTCAGTGGCTAATAGTGTGGAGATATTCTAAAAGTGATGACCTTACACTTTATTACATACATGTATCTTTCACACTATAATGAAATGTACACTGTTCATACAATGGCCTTTTCACCCCCACCCCCTCCAAAAAAATCATTGTTGTAAATTCCTAGAATGTCATAATTTACTTTTAAAAATTATGCCGATCATTCGGTTATTGAAACATGCTGCAAAAAGATGCACTCAACAATACAAGTAGTCATGAATAGAGGCAAGAAGGATGAGTTCATTGAACTTAGTTCACAGCTATTTACCAAATTTTTGTCAGAGATGTATCTTATGATAGACCTGGTTTCTGTTTAAAACTGGCTTCCTCTTTGTATTTATGAACTTGAAACTTAGGCGGTCTGAGTGGTGCACAAGGGGCGACGTTATCATAATATCTCAAGAAGGATCCAATGCAGCTTCCCCAAATTTTTTTTAGAGATGCACATCATAGTGGACCACATTCCTATCAAAAACCAGCTTTTTTCATATTATTTTTAAACTTGTTATGAAACTTTTGAAGTGTTTTTTGGATGGCCGACTGAGTGACGCACAGTACAGTGGTCTCTGTCACCAGAACTTGCCCCAAAAACACATCCAAAAGTGCTCCTTCATTTCATAGACAACAATATGGAAATTGTATATAAATTTATTCTACTGTGAAGTTGCAAAAAAAAAAAAAAATGCAGAATTGAGGAAAAAAAGATTGTGGGCACTGAGGGTGATCCGTTCTTTGAATGCTATTTGAGTGTTTTAGAAAAAAAGGAAGAAAGATAATCTGCAAAAAATAAGCTTCAATTTTTACCCCATGGTAAGAATCAATTTATATGGACAACATAAGCTAAGTTTTACCATATGTAGCTGATGGTAGATTTAAATCAAACAAAGCTTAGCACCAAAAGACTGAAGCAGGAATTTAGATGCGCACAGCCTGGCTTACATTCAGTATATCATGTTGCTGCAGCATTTTCAGCAAGAGTAGTTGTGGTACATGTACATCGAAGTCCATGGTTGGGATTCAAGGTTCAATATAGTGAAATTGAATTCCTTGTCATCCTGCAGAGTGATGAGTTTCTTTTTAAAAATAAATTGTTTTTCTCATGCGGAATAGAATCATTGACCGGGTTCCTTTAATTCCCATGTCAGGAAAAAGGTCTGCATGGAGCACCACGGGCAGCAGTTATGCCAGTGTTGACCCACATATTGCAATGTTAGAGACTGAGTCAACAGCTTTCCTTGACAAACTTTGGGGCCAAGCACCCGAGATATATAAAGGAAAGCTGTTGACCTGAATGCTTCTGTTTACTCTGGCAATGTAGGCATGCTGGCACTTGAATGAAATATCCTCTCACGAGAAAGTTAAATTTGGAATCACTATAGCATTTCAGATAAGCATGACTTCTTTTTTTATTAGAACTAATACAGTTACTTACATGTACTTGACAAGTCGATCCTGGTCTTGAGACCTGAAAATGACGTGACGGAGGACCTGTGGTGTACATCAAGGTTTAGTTTCCTGCTTCTGTCTTTTTTTAAGAAATGGAAATTAAGGTACAGTGTACTTCAGCTGATAGGTTGATAAAAAAACCACACATTTTTTTACATGCATCTCTGCACTGAGGAATGATTTGCAATTTGGTTTTCACTTAGTACAACTTGCTTGTGCCACTGCCCACAGTGTACCATCATGTCCACACACTGGTACATGTACATGCACATGTGCCAGCAGTCCACAGTGTCATTAATATCAAACTTCCCTGAGGTCTACCCGAAGTGATTTGACGTTGAGGGGAGTAAATGAAAATTTCCCACAATCAAGTGACCACCCTACCAAATAGTGAAATGGCTAATCTATTAGACTATATTCATGAAACTTGCTTTAAAGACTAATTTATATAATTTTTTTTCGCTTTTCGTAACATCCTTTTAACCCGGCCGCCTGTCAATCATTGAACTTCCGGTTAGCAGGATAGCTTTGTAAACAGTGTGATGGCCGCACACACACTGCATGCCCAGAGACGAGATTTAGTAAGGGAAGGTTTGGTTTTCTGAGCTGGCGTAAATTTAGTGGAATTTTGACATTTTTAGAAAGAATTTGATCAAATTAATCAAATAAGAAAAGGATTTGTTTTTTGAATATATAGTGATAATGCAGGGAAAGTGTTTATAGTGGCAAAGTCAGGCTATTTTCAGGAGGTTTCAGTCAGAAAGTTTGAACGAGCAAAAATAGGTCAGTGAGCATGGGGGCCACCATTTTGAATTATATTATCATCCACGAAAATAAACAAACTCAAGTCTATAGTATGTTGGGACGTGGATTGCCAAGGAGTAGCAGGGATGCAGGAAGAGGGAAGGCAGCAGGAGGGAGGCCTTCTAGAGGAAGGGGGAGCAGGTAGTAGGGAGACAGGTCGATTTGGGGCGGGAGCGGACAGGAGGGGAGGATGAGCGCAGGGTAGACCTAAGGGGGGGGGGGGGTGGGGAGTGGGACGACCACATACAGTGTGAGGGTTGCTGTATGTGGGTTGAGTTCAGTGCTGCAGGACTAGCCTGCTCTCTGAACGAGGCGAGGGAGGAAAGTTTCCAGTTTAAGTGTGGGAAGTGCAGGAGGGTGCAAGTTTTGGAGGCACAGCTGGCAGCCCTCAAGATAGAGTTAGAGGAGGCTAGGGATAGTTGTAGGGCTACAGCTAGTGTGAGAGAGCAGATCCAGGAGAGGTCAGGAGGGAGGTGAGGATGCAGGGGAGGCAGAGAGTGGTAGGGGCTAGCGGGAGGGGGGGGGGGATCAGGAGGGACCTAGAGAGGCAGTGGTGATAGCTAGGGAGCAGCATAGTAAGGAAGGTGGATAGGGTCTGCTGTAGGGCAGACAGGGAACATAGGGTTAGGGTGTGCCTTCCAGGGGCCAAGATTAGGGATGTTGAGGAGAGGCTTGAGGGGGTTGTGAGCAGTAGTGGGGAGCGTCTGAGAGTCATTGTGCAGGTCAGCACAAATGATCTCTCGGACAGGGTAGAGCAGGGGGAGAGAATAGGGACAGAGACAGTGTTAGGCAGGTATGGGAAGCTTGTACAGTATAAATATCTACATGTACCTGCTTTTTTTCCTGTGGTGGGATAGCCAAAGTTGCACTTGTTATTGAATTAAAAATACTGATATTGCACTTGTTCTTGCTTGTGTCATTTATGATAAGCATATGGTTGTCAAAAATAGACAATAGACAAGAGTGCATGGCCTTAAATATAGCCTTTTTGCAAAAACAGATCAACATTGTACATGTACATGTACATGTACATGTACATGTTCATGTAGGTCTTGTCCTATGATATTTGCAAAAGAAAAGCACAGTCCAGTGTACTTAAAGGGCAATTTTTATTGGGCTAGGGGTTTCAACAAATACAAATTTTATGCACAAACTATTGAAGTGGTCTGTCGAGTTCTACCACAGCTTGCTCAGAACCGTCTCGAGGGTTCTTGGGGTTAAAGGATTTTAGCAATTACGAGAGACCAATTGTCTGGTGAGACCATGCACTTTTTGGAACAGTGAGGGGCATGTCCAAGACTGGGACCATAATCTGTTTTAACTCATTCCACCCTGATAGAAGACCAAGTCAACAGCTTTGGTTGGTGTGCTCTGGGCAAGTTACACCCAGAGCCCTGCAAGGAAAGCTGTTGATCATGGGCATATAATTTGGAATGATCTTGCATGCAAGTTTTACCCAATTTTTTTTAAAATATAATCCGTAAATTAATAAAATACAATTAGCAGACGACATTTAGATATTGGCGGGAAAAAGCATCATTAGGATGGAATGAGTTAAAGTCTTCAATGTTCAACTTATTTTTTGCATGTAGGCATAAATTGGGGATAGCCTCATGGCATAAAGACAGGGTCAGAGCAAGATCAATATATAATGAGTATGACACCAAGGACAAAAATGTTACCATTTGATGTGTATATAGGTATATATACATGTAGTTGTATATGTAGCTCACAGCAAATGAAGTTTCGCTTGCTCTACCTGACTTTCCCTAACACGCTGTCTTTCAGACGCACATGGACATCATATTATTTCATTATACCTTAGCTGCAAATGCATGCACTTATGGTATCATGTAATGTGAGTTGGCATTATTTGGGTTGCAAGTGGAATCTGAATTTACACACATAGTTATGCTTTAGGTGTCAGCTCTCATCAGAAGAAGGTGATGCAACCAGTCCCTGGAGCTGTGCTCAGGAGATACGCACCTGTGCTATTTATATAAATATAGTGTGACTGTTAAATGGTGTTTTTTATGAAACTTGTACAGGTTTATGCTGTTTCTGTAGCAATTGAACTTTTTTTTCATATGTCAATACAAATCTGTTCCTCACTCAGGTTATTATCTTTCAAAGATTTGTTCCACCTTCACATACTCTTCTCTCAGTGCATTAAGAAAATTTCCCATCTGAAAAAAATATCTTTCTTAGACATGGGTATTCTGTCTGTTTTCTTTATCATTCCATGTTATAGTAATGCATCAGTTGTACACTATAGCAAAACTGTTCCCCTGTATAATCAGTATACCTAAAGGACCATTAGCTCAGTCGGTGCTGTTCTGTCACTTTGTTGATTAGATCCTGAGGTAATAGACAGAGCATTGGATGGAGTCCGTATTCATGGAGCATCAAGCATACAAACCAGGTGCGCATCAACTTGGTTTAATTGGAAAAAAGGAAAAAATGTTCTTTTTTTCAGTAAGTTTGAGAGCTTTTAATGGGCTGCATTAACTGCAAACAATATAATTAGAGTAACTGGATGTGAAGCACAAGAAAATACCTTGTTGCTTTAGAAGGGCATTCCAATCTCCTGTGCACAGTGACAGTACAGTAAAACCTGCCCAGCTAAACACATCCGATAGCTGAACACCTCTCTAACCCAAACACTTTTCGTTTCCCAACTTTTCTGTATGTAATTTAATAGGAGAGCCAAGTGTTGGAACCTGCAATCCCCGAACACCTCCCTACTCTGAACACCAAACACTTGATTTGCATCCCAAAGCAATATTTAACCTGTCAAGGCTGAACACTTGCCCCCCATAAAAAAAGGAATTTTCAGGATATTCATCAAGATTTGATACAAAAACGTCACAACTTTTTATATTCTACACTTTTATCAAATTTGTAGCATTATTGTATTCAAAGGGTGTCAGTAGTGTGTAGGTTCCATGGTGAGACCTTCTACAGCTATACATACAATAAACTGATTTAAACTTATCAAACTAGTATGAGTGCATTCTAAAGTTTGGCAGTGTGATAAAGGGTAATACACATATTGTGTGTTAATGTTGGACAATAAATTGATAATCTATGCCTTCCAAATTATGCACCTGTAAATGCACTGCCACAGGTAGGACAGATGTATACCGGTATGCTACAGTACATGTACATATGCGTGTACCAGTAATATTAGTAACGTAGCCTAATGATATTGAAAAGGGCATGTACTGTTAGCCTAAAGTTTATATGACTCCTATAAACTTTTTCCTAAGTGGTTTAATTTTTATAACGTTCTCTTTCATCTTAAACTTTATCTTTCCTTCAACTTTTTGTAATTTACATAAAATTGTATGTATCAGAGCTGGTAACTTCCCCAATGCATTTGCATGTACAGGTGAATTCAAAGTTTATGTGTGCAGGATGTAGCCACAAGGCCACACCCCAGACCCTCTGTTAGCCGAACACCTCTGATACCTCCGAACACTTTGGCTGGGTCCCAATGGCATTCAGCCTTGACAGGTTTTACTGTGTGTTCATCTATCCCTTAAGACTCATTTAATACAGACACAACATGGATTTAGTATCTGCATGAAGCAGAATGGATGTCTCTTAGCCTGGAAACCACTACTAGAGCCAAAGGAAAACCACCACGTTTATGGATTTTGTTGGGCAGGAGGCCATTCTTACACATGTATATGTTCATGTAACACTAAATAGGTCATTCATATTAAGTGCAGACCTACACCTTTGACAGCTGGACGGCTGTGAACAACACAGCTAGGATGCATCGAGATGGCAAAATGATTCAGCCCAGATTGCCAAACAAAAAGGATCTATTCCATCAAAGACCTTGGCATACACATCTTGAATAAATTCTGCTGCTAATAATATCTCAAGGTGAATGATCAGGATCATGAAACTTTACACACACACACACACACACACACACAAACAGCAACAATATACATGTACCAGCATAATGGTTTCAGCATACTTGAGTGTTGTATTAGTTTTATCCTGAATACCTCAAATTTCAACTGAGGTGTAGTTGACATCGTTGCTCTATTCCCTTGTGTCTACTGATGCCAATTATTTTTCCCAGGTGGATGCTTCTAGTTTGCTGTAGCACACCTGGTGTTCAATCAAAATACAGTGTTCAGTCAGCGTGACATAATTTCAAGGTCATGATGACCCAATACATGTACATATTTATTTGGTGCAATTAGTATCCTGGCACCTTTCAAGGCACTTATTGCAGTAGGATGATCTTAAACCATGAACTGGTGCCTCTACCTTAATTTTCACAGGTTATGGGTCTTTATCATATTTTGGATAGAAAATAATGCGATACAAATTTCATGTTTGTTATTACATTTATGTTGTGCAGTACATGCTTTGTGTTATACATGCTTTGAAATAATGATGCCCGTGGTGGGGCTGGGCAACATGCTGCACTCAGGCTTCTACCAAATGCACTGCCTTAATTCTTGCTGTGGGCACCTATACATTTTTGTCAACTTTTTTCACTTTTTCAGTTTCATATAATATCATTTCAAAGAATGTACGCTAAAATTGAAAACTCATTCTAATATCAAGTGTTGTAATGTCACACTTTGTTGTGACGTGGCGGGGGACATTGATCCCTTGAATCATCTAGTGCCAGTTCCCCCAAAGTATCTTACTTAATTTTTACCTGTATTAAGGGTCCACCTGCTTGATTAATCTAGAGCCCACCAAAATCAATCCCCAGGAAGCCATTTAACCTATGCTTAGCACCAAATGCTCTCTTTTGGGCAGTGTATGTTGGTGCTAAAGATAACTTATGTCACAATGTTTCTAATATATTGATTGTAAAAGGACAAATTAAATACAAGGTTTCTTTTTGTACAAACATAAAGAAAAGTTTCTAATAAATGAATAAAATATTTAGATTTTTTTACATTTTTAACACCTGGCGTTAGGGACCAATTTTCGCTGTTCTTAAATGGTTGTTCTTTTAAAAGATGTTCTACTGTAGTTGTATTCCTGGTGCTAAAGGGACATCACCTGCATGCATGGCAAAGAAAACCAGAAATGCTGAATCGGTTTTCAATGAATGTACTTCATTGCCCTTGCCGAAACTAACTACCTGCCAATAGGCTGGCAACAGGCTGGTAACAGTCTGTCAACAGGCTGGCAACCCCTTTTAGAGCATATTTTGAAGGGTGACAACTGGCTGGTGACATATTTCAATGGCTGTCAACAGCCTGGCACACATTTTTATGCAAAAGTACTGGCTGCCAATAGGCTGGCAACAGGCTGTCAATTGGCTGGTGACAAATAAACTCTAATTTTCATTCAAAGTACTAGCTGGTTTCTGGCTGGTGATATCTGAACTTAGAAAAATTAAAGAAATGGTTGGCTGCATGGTAACTGGCTGGCAACATCTGAACTTATAAAATTAAGAGATATAGGTGGCTGGTAACTGGCTGGCGGTACTTGGACTTTGAAAAATCAAAGAATACCATTAAAAGGAAGTGGTAACTGACTTCCCAGCATCCTTTGTTCTTTTATGAGGGAAAATGTCAACCCTACTCGATATAATTTCATAGTATCTGTCAATTTTTGTGAGAAGAGATGCTTGCTGTTGAATCTTCAACGCACAAGATCATGGAGTAGATTCATAATAATGCTAAGGCAGGGTTTTTCACATTGTAAGTACTGCATATTATATATTTTTTTTTATGAATTCTTAAGTTATATCCTTTCAAACATTCTTTTCACTTGCAGCAGTTGACACATACCTCATAATTATGGTCACAAGATGGAGAATTTGCGACTCAGTTTTAAGAAAATGTCTTTTTTATATTTTACATCATCACCCAAAATCACTGATAAAAGATTCGAACAGTGATACACAAGAAATAGCCAACTCCATTCCTTAATTCTTAAATGCTCTAGCTATTACAAAATGTATGTACATTGCATGTTTACCACCAAACAAAAACAGTTGACCTAATTAATTGAAGCGCCCAAGTGTTACCAGCCTGATACCAGCCTATTGGCAGCCTGTTACCAGCCCTACTAATAGACTGCCAAGAGGCTGTCAATAGGCTGTCAACAGGCTGGCATCTGGCTGATGACAGCTAGTATTTTCGGTATATATCCCAGGGAAAGCTTAGCTGCCAACAGGCTGGCTACATTACCACCATGAGAACATGGCTGTCAACATGCTGGCAACAATATATACATGTACCTGTGATAACATGGCTGTCAACAGGCTGGCTACAATATACCTACGAAAGGAATTAGCTTAATTGAGGAAGCTATGGGGACAAATTAGCTGTCAACAGGCTGGCAACAAATGATGCAAAAATATATATGCATGCATGTAGGCCACATGTAGCTGGTAAATGGCTGGCAATAATTTTCATTTGATAATGTGGCTGGCAATAGGCTGGTAGCCTTGAAACTTCCATTTTTACAGCAAGATTTTATGCCCAATTTCAGCCTATTATCAGCCACATGTTACCAGCCTGTTGACATCCTGTTACCAGCCTATTGGCAGCCTGTTGACAGCCTCACCAAGTGGCTGCCAATAGGCTGTCAACTGGCTGCCAGTAGGCTGTCAGTGGGTAACAGGCTGTCAACAGGCTGGCAATACATAGCACTTTTGGTGACAGTGGTCAGAGTTGCTCAAGGGGAAATTAATTACACTGTGATCAAAGTACAGCTGAGTCAATGCTGACAAGTTCAAGCGATGCTGAAATTCTGCTTTAAGTATAATGAAATTTCAGGGGATACTGAATATCCACTGAATTTAGGCTTTAATTTAATAAGTTCAAACTCAAGAGGATACTCAATAGAAATACCAAATTTAGGATGATTTTCCACCTTATTAGGACAGTGCATTCAGTGGAGGGTGTACAATAGATTGTATTTCTGCTGCAAATAGGGAGGAATAGCTGTTGGTTAACTTTCTGCAGAGCTGCCTGATTCTCACTTTTTATGAGTGTGTTGTATCCCATCAGAAAATAGGTGGTGCCTCAGCTGAATGCCCTGGATAGGCTGGAAGTTGAGGTCAGTCTTTAAAGCATCAGTTTTAATATTTATATATATGGATTGTATACATGTAGATAGCATATATATATATATATATATATATATATATATATATATATATATTTGTATAAATGAGGGACTGCATGGATGTTATTACTCGCGTGTACTTAAGCTTGCACATGTACCACTCACCTTGCTTTAATCATTATCAGAGGGATTTATATCATACAAATATTGGATGGCAGGGAGTCAAATATGAAGTTTTTCGGGACGACAAAATGTAATATTGGGCAAGGCGAAAGGCGAGACCAATATTACTTTTTGAAGTCCCGTAAAACTTCATATTGGACGACCTGCCATCCAATATTTGTTATATTCTGCAATTTAAGTAATGATATACTTTGATATAGCAATTATTACTCACAAACCCGGCACTTATTGCTGTCTTGTTGACTCAAATAGGCCTACCACAAGGATCTGAAATGTGGGGTGTGACGTTCTGTCATCCATATGGTGCACATATCATAACGTCAAGTGGGATATATGCGGTAACGTCATGTTTTTATACTTATACATAGTGCTTTACCATGTGACATGCATGTGCTGTCCAATATTATGGTTTCAACTGCCCAATATAAAGTTTAACAGGGCAGGCATGTGGTATAGATAGAGACATCTGATTGGTTACCTTAGTGCTAATTAATGCAGAACATGTATGTATGTACATGTATGTATGTATGTATGTATGTATGTATGTATGTATGTATGTATGTATGTATGTATGCATGCATGCATGCATGTATGTATGTACATGTATGTATGTACATATATATGTCATTCAAGTTTCCCAATAAATTAGTGAAATTCTAATGGCATTACAAATCTATGGTAGAATTTCAATGGATTTTTAGCAAAGTGTCCAAAGTCTGCTAAATAAGCACAAATATACATTTATGCCTGCCACAAAATAGTCTTTCAGGAAAATGCCAAGACCTTCATGTATTGATCGAGGCTCAGGGTCCAGCAAACTTTAAAGCAATAGTTTTCACCTTGTTGAATATCTGCTTAGAGTACATGCATGCTGAAAAATGAGCAGAATACCAATGGTACTGCTAATTTAGGCTGGTGTCCCAGCTGACTATACACTGGAGGTGCTGTTGTATCTCCAATTATAGTTCACCAAAAAACAAACAGACAATCTGATCTGAGATGAAAGCCTGCATAAAGTCTGCTGTTAAATTTACAAAAAATTCAGCAGCATGCTTGAATGTAGGCTGGTATCCCAGTGGTCTTTCTCCGTAATCTACAGTGGATTAAGTTGGTCAAGCTGTGAAGGTACAACTTGTCTTCTATTTTACTTGTGTCATAAGCGCTATATTTGAACCATTATAGTAGAGCTCAGAAGGAAAAGGAATTTTTGCAAAATGCACCTACATTGTATTTACTGAGAATCTCTATTCCCTGCTGTAACCATGCTTTAACCCCAAGGTAGTAAATCCCCCTAAATTCTGGTGCTACTACCCCTAATCTAAGTTTTAATCCCGTCTAAATTACATTGGAAAGCCTGCTTGCCAGTGTGAAAGTCTACCCATGGTCCACTGTTAAATCCACCTCAAAACCACAGGAACCCTGTGTAGTGTAGGCTGTGTGTGTGTGCAAAGTGTATGCTAAAACTATACCAAATCTATGGGGGAATCCTGCTGAATCTCCACTGGAAAAAGTCTGCTATCCTGTTGTCTTGATACCTAATATAATGTTCACAAAAAATCCCATCTACTTTATGCTGGAAAGTCTGCCTTTTCTGTCCTCAGAAATGGTCAATTTCCACTGGATCAAAGTCCACTTTATCTACAGTGTACATGTACATGTATGTGTATGGTGGAACTCTAGCTAATATAGGCTTATTCTTTGGCATGTTCAAAGCACACTGCATAATGGCTACCTACTCCAGATGCAAACAGACTTTCAGCTAAAGGTACAGTCTGGTGCCACTTCCTCATCTCTGAATAGACAGTCTGCTTATTCTCCACCTAAATTTCTGCTGAGATAATGGTGAAAAAGTGCAGCTTAAGTATTCTACTTCAAATCCAGCTGTTAAATCTGCTGGGATTCCACTGAAAGTAGACTTCGTCTAAGCTTTAGTTTTCTGCTTAATGTCTGCTAAAACATTGCATGAACTCTACTAGTTTAGGGTAAGGGCAGCACATTTATTATAGTTGTTTGTACTGTATTGCTGTACATTCCCATACTAATAATATTGGTTTTTGTTCAAGATGTGCATTCTGACCATCTATTGTCATGCTGCAGTTGACAGAATTATATTTGGATAATCATATACGGTTTGAACAGTTAATTTAGGGTTATCAGTTGGTCTGTACCAATGCATTTTTATGACAGAGTACAACATGCAAGCACAAGTTTACTGGAGAGAATAAAGTTGTAAAGCCAGATTATTGTGTTTACTATCGGCAGCTGGTGGTCTCTTCTGTGAGTAAAGAAAACGAACGTACAAGATTATGCATTAATAAAGCTTCCATTCGTTGTTATTTTTCCAGAAAATGTGCTTGCATATAAAGGATATGGAAACATGAATGTGTGAGAAAGACTGTTCAAAGGACTCTGACACAAGCCACTTATCAAACTGGGCTGTGATGAAAGGAATGTGCACCTTTGTGCATATTCCCTTCATCACATGTCTAGCCATGAAGAATTTTGAAAACAAAATACAATGACGACAGTAAGACTAACTTTTGAAGACAGGAAATAGTGCAAAGTCATGACAATAGTATGGATTTTCTGTCAATTTATAGTGACCTCCTCACATATGATATTTGAGAGAAACAAAACGTATTCCTAGTCAGATCTCACTGCGATAGAAGTACTTGTATAGTCAAATGTAAATTGCTAATAATGATGTTTTTATGCATAGTCTGCAGGTGTACAGTCACACTATATCATGCTGGTAAGCATGCACATATTGCAACAATAAGAAATGTTTCGGACTTTCTGCTGCTAACACTTTCCATTGCTTCAGTTTGAAAAATTATATTTCACTGGTAGAATTCCTTCAAAGCAATTGCTGTTCAGAGTCACACAATGTCTGTATAGAATATATGCACAAACATGCTTGAAAGTGATACAGGGTATACTTTACATGTACGTGTTAATCAAGAATCATTGTATTGAACCACTGCTTAAACAGGAAAATCGGTTGGACAATTTATCTGTACAGTTGTTACCTATTGCTATCTTGCTCAGCTGGGCTTTTCCTTTGTCTTTTCATCAGTTATTATGAATAGTTATGCATTTTTTTAGCTCAACTGACTTTTCAGTCAGCTGAGCTTATGTTATGACAAGCCATCCATGATTGGTAGTATCATCAAGGAGGCACACTGACACTTACAGAAAGGGTGAGAAAGTAAATTATGGTATTGAAGATCAAGTTAAATTATGCAAGAGTCTGGGATTGGCTACAACTGAGAAAAAAAAACAACAGAAAACTACATTTTTGCCACCATTAAAATGCATAAGAAGTCAGTGAAGTTCAGTTATGCATGTATTGTTACAGCTAAACAGTGTGTCTCAAAACCAATAGCCGAAGAGCTTACAAATATTCTGAAAATCATTCTCAAGGTGCAAAAAATTACTGTGATAAGATAAAGGTCTATACGGATGTGAATCATATGTAGATAACTGAAAGTATCACTGACATTCTGAAGGACATTGATCATATCAATAATAAAACAATAGCAAAATCAATAGATATTTCAACTTTATACACAAAAATCAACCTTGATGATCTCAAAGAAAAACTGAAATGGGTGGTTGATAAAGCATTCAAAGGAGGAAATAACCAGTGAATCAGAGTAAGTGGGCAGGAACACCATTTTGATATATAGTTCCAGACAAAAGACAGTTATATTCCAAAGATGACATAGGAACAATGACTCACTAAATCATTGAAAATGCAGTGTTTTCTGTAGCCAACACAAGCTTCCAGCAGATTATTGGTAAATACCAATGGGCACAGACACTGCACCTTTCATGGCTATATAATCTTTATTTCACTTTGAATTCCTGTATGTGAAGGACTTGATGCCATTCAATTATGGTGTTGCTAAACATGACTAAAGCCACATCAGGAGATTCACTGATGACCTTGCAGCTTTGAATGACAACAAACATCTATGTATCAACTGGATATCTTTCCCAATAAACTGGTTTGAAACATGGAGAACTTGAGAGATGATGCAGCTTCATTTCTAGACTTGGATATCAGGAGAGAAGATAGCAAGTACAGGACTAAGATTTAGCATAAGAGAGATAACTTAAGTTTTGATATCGTTTCATATCCTGATACATGAGGAAACATTCCTGATGGTCCTGCATATTTGCATTGGGCAGATATAAAGCATTTCTAATAATACTTCATGCAAAGAAGACTTCATACAGAGAATCAAATTGTTGGTGGAAAACCCGCAATGAAGAATATTTGAAGCATAAGTTGAAACGGATGCTAGGAGCATGTCTTCAACACTGTGGTGCTATGATATTACAAAAATATCAGACTACTGAAAGTGACATAATTCATCGATTAGGACTTGAACTCTAAAGACCACATTACAGTGGCATAAATGGACAGCTATGATGGGAGGATGTAGGGTGACGTTGTTGCACTGTCTGTGTAATGATGCATGGCAATTGGGGAGGATATGCCCCTCAAACATATTTAACCCAACCTAGAGTAATCTTCTCTAGACCGTCACAACTCAGTAACCATGATAGTTATTGCATAGTCTAGTGATGCACTCTGCTCTACAGTTCTTAGGTTTGCTTTCCTATTATGTACCTGCTTAGGTGGAAAAGCAGATGTGTCTCAAAGATGTCCATCCATCAAGCACAATTCACATTTTGTACTTCTCCAAAAGCACTGGCCAGATTCATTTCAAACTTGGTAGAAATGTACCTTAGTTTGATCTCTCCCAAGTTGTTTCAAGTGGTCACCCTCAAGTGATTTATATATATATTTATATATATATATATATATATATATATATATATATATATATATATATATATATATATATATATATATATATATATATATATATATATGTTAAATATTTTAAATTTTTTTATTCATTTTTTGACCAAATCTAAAAGAATAATTCCTCTCCAAAACGGCCAAGCCTATATATATTGCTTTGAAATTGCACAGGACACTTCGGGGGTCCCCAGACCATAATTTGTTCAACAGGTGGCGCTGTGACTTTTTTGTATTTTTTTTTCTGAATTTTTGTATTTTAAAGCTATTTTTGACTTCTTCTCCAAAACTGTCACTCAGGTTGTGCTGAAACATGGATATGTAGCTCATGGAAGGGGTAAACAAAGATGTGTACTTAGTGGTGATACTGTGGATTCCTGACTCTTAATAAATTTGTCTATCCAGGTATGTGTCGTTTCATGCATGTATTCTATTGATTACTATGTAAGTCATTGGGGATTGCAATGGAAATTCACCTTTTTGACTTCTCCAAAACAGTCAACCAGATTTACTTTAAACTTGGCAGAGATGTACCTAAAGGTAGCTTTCTACCAAGCTTGTTCAAATGGTCTTGCTCCAGTAATTTTTAGATGTTTTTTATGATTTTTATGTTAATTTTGTGACCAAATCAAACCTTCTCCAAAACTGCATAGCCAATTGTTTTGAAATTGCCGAGGGACACTTTTGGAGACCCCAAGATATTAATCTGTTTACCAGGTGGTGCTGCACTTTTTCGCTTTTTCTATTTTACGAATATTTGCATGTGCACCATTTGCACTATTTTTGACTCCTTCCAATTTGTGACTCAAATTGTGCCAACATTTGATGGAAATGTATTTAGTGGGAGTGTTGAACAAATATGTTTACTAGGTAGTGACACTCTGGAGAGGTTAATTTTAAAGAGATTTTCGATTCTGGTACCTTTTGGTTAATGCATGCATTCCTATTGATAACTGTGTAAGTCAATGGGGATTGTTCTAATCTCATTTCCAATAAAGGTGGGCTTGCTTCTCTTTGCTCTATTCATCATAGGTCAGCTGAGTATAGGCTCATCAGGACCATCTTGTTTTGTTTTGTTTTGTTTTGTTTTGCAACAGTGGGAATCTCTCATTGTGAACTGTCACTCATCAGTTCATTTGAAAGCTGATACACTGTCATTGTGAATGGTAATTTTACATTGAAATATAGATGAAATTAAAGTATCTCCAAACTGTCACACTGTCACTGTGAATGCATACAAGTGTAGTCACCTATGGATTGAAAGATGCTGTTGGAGACAACCATATATTATTAATGTTCTTGAATATGCATATGATATAATATTCAGAAGACCACATGGAACAAAGCAGGTGCCAAGCTAACATGTGTGCAGCATTCCTGTTATCCATTACACAACTTAAATTACAACATTTCTGGTAGTTTTAGATGTGAATTTTTCAATTGTTTGGCAGGTTTTGCTTTGACATATACATATACATGTGTATCAGCAATTCTTTCTTCGTCAACATGTACGTGTACACTGCAGTTTAACTGTTTCAGTGCCAAGATTGCCAAGATTTTTTTTTTTTTAACCATGGGGAACTACATTTAACAAAAATATAGATGAAATTAAAGTATTTCCATCAGGGAAATTATCCAAACCAGTCAAAAAACAAGGCAGAAAAGTGAGAGGCTCTGGCCAAATTTGGATGAGCTGGATTATCTACCGGTACCGGTATATTTGGTTATACATGTACATGTACCATGTGTACATGTATGTACATGTATTAGTCAGAGCATCCAGATAATTTTATGACTTACTGAATTACATCAGATTAAGTTGCAGAATCATTTAATATCTGCCATATGTGCATTTATCTGTTGAAAATACCTTATCTTGAGGTCACTGACTGCATAATTGCAAAGGATGCTGTGTTAGATTGTGGCCAATTAGTAATTATAGCACAACTCATCAACACTTACGTAATACATGTAAATCTATAGCTGTCATCTTTGTAGCGAACTTTGAGTTGCTTTAAGTGAAGTGACTGTTTGAAACTCCCTGAGATAAGTATGTGTAGACCATCATAATCATCTTTGGTAATGAGTATGTAACACACTTTGACTTGTCAATTTACAGTTGTGGGTGGAAGAGTGTGAAAAGTAATGCTGAATTCAGCATGGGGTCCAGTACATGTAAACATGCAATGAAAGTAGGTGTTTAATGTAATTATTATATTAATGTTACATGCATGTGTTACAGGAGCTAATCTATTGGCCAAAAAGAATTACCCCCCCCCCCCCAAAAACAAAAACAAAAACAAAAACAAAAAAACAGCATCAGCAGGGAAAAAAAACTTTAAAAATATGGTGGTTGTGTGAAGAAGAATTGAACAGGAAACATAATGTTATTTGCATTAAAGCTCATTTTATCAGTCAGTTACATGCATAATTTGACCTTGTGCTCAAACTTTACACAATTTTTGTCTGGCATAAAATCTTATCCATAAATTGAAGTTGCACACAATTGCTTTTACTGAAATGAAGTTTCATTTGATCACTGCAAACACTGTGCATCTTGATGCTTTAGTATGCCAAAAACCTTAACTAGATTTGAGTTTTTCCGGAGTTAACGCAATAAACAAGAAAGCATTTCTGTCCCTGTTTGGTCTCAGATCAACAGTGTAGGTTTTCTTAGGAAAAATAGACTAATTGTCTCAAGAGTACTCAGATTTTTTCTCTTTTTCTTTTCTTTGATTGTTGTTGTTTTTTTATTTTTGTTTTTGTTTTTTGTCTTTGTTTTGTTTTGTTTGTTTTTTGATTATTATTATTATTATTATTATTATTATTATTATTATTATTATTATTATTATTATTATTATTATTATTATTATTATTATTATTATTATTGTTATTGTGCCCCGCTTCGAAGAAGGTGGGGCTTATAGCGTTGCACGTCAGTCAGTCGGTCGGTCGGTCGGTCGGTAGATGATGGTTTCCGCACAATGACTCAAGAAGTTTTTGAGCTAGGACTTTGATACTCTACAGGTGTATCATTCTAGTCAAAAGCTAGGCAAATTTTGAAGATGGGTGACCTTGACGTAATTTCCAAGGTCACAGTGGTACTGAGGTATCTTTGGTTTCTGCACAATAACTGAAGAGATTTTTAAGCTAGGACTTTCATATTGCACAGGATTATAGTCCATATTTTAGGCTAGACCAAGTTCGAAGATGGATGACCTTGACCTCATTTTAAAGGTCACAGAGCCACTTTACTGAATATGGATTATATGCTTTCTGCATGATAACTTATACCTTGGAGCTAGAACTTTTATATTGCACAGCTATATGGCTCTCTATAAGGGCTAGGTTGAGTTTGAAGATAGGTGACCTTGACCCAGTTTCCAGGGTCATAGAGAGATTGTCGAATTCCTGTGGTTTCTGCACAATAACTCAAGAAGTTTTTAAGTTAGGACTGGGATACTTTACAGGTCTATAGTTCTTGCTGAGGGCTAGAAGAAGTTTAAAGTTTGGTGACCTTGATATAATTTCCAAGGTCACAGTGGTACATGAGTTAACTTTGGTTTCCACATGATAACTGAAGAGGTTTTTAAACTAGGACTTTTATATTGCACTGGATAATTGTCCGTATTCGGGGCTAGGTCAAGTTTGAAGATGGGTGACCGTGACCTAATTTCAAAGGTCACAGGGCCATTTGGTTTAATACTGTTTCTGCATGATAACTTGCATTTTAGAGGTAGCACTTTTATACTGCACAGCTTTATAGTTGCCTACAAGGGCTAGTTTGAGTTTGTAGATGGGTGACCTTGACCCAGTTTTGAGGGTCACACACAGACAGTAGACTTCCTGTGGTTTTCGCACAATAACTGAAGGTCAAGTGAAAATGAGTGACCTTGCCCTAATTTCCAAGGTCATAAAGCCACTTTGCTGAATATGGTTTCTAAATGATGACTAATTTTTCGGCTATAACTTTTATATTGTCCAGGTTTGTAGTCGTTTTTTACGGGCTAGGTTAAAGTTTAAAGATATTTGACATTGATGTATGATCAACCTTCACTAATTTTGTAAGGTCACGAGTGCCCAATCTACCACTATCAATAGGGTAGCGAGGGCAAGGGTAATGAGGGAGACCCGCATCTATGTTTTACAAACATATCTTGTTTTATTTTTATTTTATTTGGGGGGGGGGAGGGGGGCACAAGGACTTTAATCTGGATTTACATGCATGTGAATCAATTCATCTGGTGTGCGTATGATATCCAAAGCGATGCGGGCACAAACTACTTTCGTTAAACCTTTGACCTCTAGAGCTTGTAATTTCCTCCACAAAGTATTTTCTTCCTGAAGATTTGTGTCAGGAGTGCAACAGAAAATTGTCTGGATGTTTATTCAGTATTTCATGATATCTGAGAAGCTTGTGATCCAGGATTCATCTTAAACCTGAGACAAAAGTTATTTTCTCTTCTGTATCCCTACTGTACATTCTGACCACTAGACACCCATGTTAATCTTTACTCACTACAGCCACCATTTAATGCAGTGGAGATTGAACCCATGATTTTGTGTGTTTTTAACCCTATTGGGCCTCTCACCAATGATTAGGCATCCAGCTTTTCATCATTAAAACTTGGCAGTGGGCATATGATGTCATAAAGGTCTAACTTCCACTTTTCTTATTTTTGGCACTGAAAATAACAAAACAAAAGTCCACATCTTTGTAAGCACCTTTCGGGTACACGGCATCCAGCGTATGCCAAAGAAAGCTGTTAACTCAGTCCCCAGAGTGTTAAAATGTACAATTATTGTGAAGAAAAACTGTTGACTAAGTCTTTACAGGGTTAAGCTGACCAGACTTATATGAATCTGGAATTTGATGGGCATTATTCACAAGGGCAGGCTCTTTCTTAAGAAACATACAAATAGCAAGTGCTGCATCATTAGATGGACATGTAATTGATAGCATATAATGTGCATGCATATGTATGCAGTTATGCACCACAAGATAATGGTAACCATGTAGGTGTGTCAATCTCACAACCCAGTTCAATTTTTGCCCCATATCTTAGAACAATGCGTTTGAAGGTTTTAATCAGTAAACATGTTAAAACCATACAAGAAGACAACTTTGATCCCAAATTTGCAGTTGGTGGTGTGGGCCTGTTTGTACTGTATTGTCACATGTACATTAAGACAGTAAAGCTGTAGACCCTGGTGGATTACATGCAGGTGTCATGCAACTTTTATTACCAACTATATAGAAACCCGCTGGTACTTTCGCACCTACATTCACTATTGCACCAATCATCTCTACTAAGCTCCATCTTTGACTCAGCGGGGCTCTTGACTGCTGTGCCCAGTGGTGCTACTTAATTCATAGCCTGGGGGCAACTGTCTGAAACAATATTCCTATTCTGGGGCACACTGTTGCCAACAACTGCTGACATGAAGTGTTGTATTTACACTTTTAGGTAATGCTCACACTGAAAAAGTCCCATTATATATTGTACATTACATTCATTTCATTTGTTACCTGGGCACCACTGGAGGCATTTGTGCCAGTAGAAATGATTGCTCTGCATTCAATCATGACTTAACAAAAATATAGCATTTTAAATGCTGGTCAGAGGCATTTTTCATCTTAAAACTTTGGATAGATGTGAAACCAAGATAGAGATGCTATATAGTGGTCCCTCTCTAATAAATCCCCCCTCAACAGAGACCGTCCCCTCCAAAAAGGCCACTTTTTGGTTGCATTTTGGGTGGTCATATTAGAAGAGCCCACTGTGTTCAATTTGATTTTTTTCAGTAATATATATATATATATATATATATATACATGTGTGTGTATACACATGTATATATGTACATGCAGGGTGTGCATGTAAGACCTTTGAACATGCATTCTCCTTGGTGAGCTCTCTTTTTCTGGTTTATATATGATTTGTTTCTTTGTTTTAATTATAACACATTTTGTGTATATCTACTTCAAAACTAAGATCTCTAAAAATTATGGTAATCCAGTTCAAAGAAGGAATGTGTTCACATATAAGTCACGGAAATCTAGAAATACAATGTACATGTAGCGGGATCATGGTGTTTGGTAAAGAAGTTGAGATGCAGCTTTGTCAAGTAAACGTCAATTTGTTACATTTTGATGTCATATCACATGTACATGCACCAATTTTGCTAGTTTATCTCAAGGACACAAGCTCGGCTATTTCAGTGTCCAGAAATGCCATATGCAAGAGCACATATTTACTTTCAGTGAGGTGGACACTTTATATGCACGTACAGCAAATACACTGTAATATGTGGTGATTAAACCATTGATTCCTATCCCTGACTAGCTACTGTACAGTTCCACATTTGATACCATTAAAGGTAAATGTGCTATTGCAGCTTCCGTAAAATGCATTGTTCGTAATGTCTGTGAAGGCATGAACATTCATTTGTACCTTATTGCTGCATGGTATACTTTTGAATGGTCATATTGACGTGTCTTTCTTAGCTTTTCTGCCAAATTGATCAATAAAGGCATAATTTTTCCAGCTCCAGGGGCACAAATATCATTTAGAAAAGCTGGTATCAAATGTTAAGGTCAGTATTACAATGAAATGAAATCTCAAGTCAAATAACTGTGGCTCATTGTGGGAGTTTCCAAGCAAGCGTCCTGGATTATGTTATGTTGTGGTCCATGGAGGCTCCCAATGAGTGTTTTAACTCAGGCTCCAGCTGTTAACTAGCAAAATTCCATAGCCTTTCATTGCCGCACTTCCCTATCAAGCTGGGCAGCAGCCAAAGTTGATTTGTAGGAGCTTACGGCAATTTGCAGTGAACTGCAGGCCTGCTGCAATATACCGCAGATCACCGCAGCAAATTGCATTCCTGCTACAGGTTACAGCAGATTGCTTCCAAATGCTGCAAATCCCTGCAAAACGTGCCAAATGCCACAGAACTCTGTTACTAGTGATTTACATGTAAACCTGTCTGTTGTTTTTACAAGCCCAACACAGTTTAGACATACCAGCAGTGCATGTAAGCAGGTAACTGGGCTTTCCATTATTTATCAAGTCTCCAATACTTATTTGCTTGAACGTGTATTCTTACAAATGGAAAAGCACTGCACATAAGAACTTATAATTCCCAGTTATATGCATACAGGTTCTCCAACATTTCCTGACAAATGCACCTGGTGATGGATCAGAATTTTCTGTCTCTAATTGCAGTGATGTTAAACTCTACTTGCTCAAGGTAGAGTCATTTTACCTTTACAATCAAATTTTGTATCACAAACTGCAGCTTATACACATTGTATTTGAATATCAGTTTTTGAAAAGCTTACAGCATGCTAATTCATGGGCAACTATTATAGTTTTTATAGGTCATTTTTGCATTGATACAAAATTTACTGATGCTAGAACAAGTATATAGGCACAAAAGTCACAAAGGTCAGCCAACCACAAGGAAAGCTGTTGACCCAGAATTTGCACAGCAGTCTTGTTTTTCTATTACTTTCTTCTCAGCAAAAATACATTTCAGTTATGAAAAGATGACAATGGCCATGTTTCACATTTATATAAATATATTCACAGTCAGTAATTGTCATGCATGACCATTTATGAACTCTAAAACCATAGTAAATTATGTTTTAGACAAATAGGAATTTATATGGAACCTGTAAAATAAAAAGGTACTGTTTATAAAGTTTATTCCCAGTTCCATGCAATTGACTCTTATTGTTTCTGACTTACACCATTTGTATTAATTTTCACAACATAGCAAGAACAAAGAGTCAAAATATTTTATCAAGGGAGCCTTCAAATCAGGGATGCCTCAGTATCTAAGCCCAGGTCAAATTTCTCTTGATACAATATATATTGATCACAAGACATGGCACACCAAAACAAACACTCAAAAAATTGCTAGTCCAGGCTGTATCAATGCCATATGAGTTAAAAGCTGCTTAAGTAAAGATTGATGCTGTCTTTGCCAAAATGGTGACAGCAAGTTCTCACCTAGACCTTTGTTTCCATCCATCATCTTTTGCCTCATCAGTAGAGGCTTTGTGAGCCTCTTGCCAGTTCTCTATGGAAATAGCCCCAAGGTTTTGCTGTGAATTACAGGAAATAGGATGTAGTTCAGATGACCACAGGTGATGGTGGATTAGCAGATGTAGTAAATAAGTTATAATGCTTCTGTACAGATTAAATGGTATAGTGTAGGTTACTGACCAACATGTGAAGTCTCATGAGCAACAGTGTCAGTACACATGATGTAGCTAAATGGGACACTGAATATTTTACATGATTACAGATCAAGCTGACTCTACAGTGACTTACTAGGACACTTTCACAGCCAGCACAGCCTGTGGGATAAACCATTTCAGTGTACGTGGTTGTATCTGGTGGACAATGTACCCAGTGTCTCTGATTCTGTCATGTCAGAAATATTCATGCTTTACCATGTATGATGGCTTTGCCAGTTTTGGGGGCATCACAGTTTTCGTGGCACTGACTATGTGCCCAATTCTCATGACGTCAGAATTAATTTTTAATCAAAACAGCATTGAAAAATATCAATTATGCTCACAAACCACCCAATTG
The DNA here is from genome assembly GCA_964020975.1 of Hermodice carunculata. Lineage (NCBI taxonomy): Eukaryota > Metazoa > Annelida > Polychaeta > Eunicida > Amphinomidae > Hermodice > Hermodice carunculata. The sequence continues at coordinate 27,037,334 of OZ026615.1, read as the reverse complement.
AATAGATTAAAATCTTAACACACTGAGCAATCAGGCATTGACTAAAATTGCTAGCATACCACGAAAACTGTAGACATAGTGCTGCGAAAACTGGCTTCGGGAGCATATACCATATTCATCCTAATAGTAGCACGCCGTGCCAATTCAAAGATTTGCCAGATCTTGCAGTGTTTTTGTGGGACTATGGAATAAGTACTTTTCTTGATTGACAGTTTTGAAGGCTGGACAGTTCATTTAGGTGTTAAATAAACATTACTCTACTGCAGGGACATTTAATTTTTCATTTGGAAGCATCATCTTTGCTAAATTACAGGAAAAACTTTGATTTTGAATCTAGACCACTTGTATTGTAAGTGGGGCATGCTTCCATTAGAACATTTGCTACTATTAGGATGAATATGGTATTATAAACGTTTGGATTCATGCTTTACAAGTACACATTAAACCCTGGATAATCAAATTGGCCAAAACATATTGCCAAATGTCAACTATCAGTGCTGCAGTGTAATAATTTTTTTTTCTCAGTACACATTAAGCTACCAAATGAGAGTACAATTTCTAGGCAGAGTACATGCACATGTGGTGTCAGAGAAATCCATCAAGTGTGTATGGGCCAGCTTTTCGACTTGCAAATATTTTTGTATGGAAATTAAAGGTGCAACTTAAATGTGGACAATTTGGTCATCAGCTCTCCTTTATGCTGAGCTGCACTCAATAGAAAACATATTTTTCAACCCTTTCCCAGTCAAATTCCCCAAGGGCGCCAAAGTGTACATTGTCATCTGCCTTCACATTTTTACTTCAGTTTCTCACAAGCATTTGTGCTGAAATTTGCATGGAGGAGCATTCACGATGGCACACTCTAGGTCAGTAGCTTCCCTTGGCACGGGTTGAGCATAATGTGCCCTTGCAACCTGTGCCAAGGAAAGCTGTTGACTCATGAAGTCATACTCTTACCAAGAATGGGTTGAGTAAAACTTAAAATCAGGACAAGTTGCACAAGGCCAAGGGTTAATTGCCATTGAAGGCTTCTAGAATACAATGTAATCCGTCATAGTTAAAACCAGCCTTTCTGTCAGCAAAGAGTGGACTGTCAATCACATACATGTACAGCAATTGACCACTGAAAACAATTATCATTTGGCTACACAGATACAGGATTGTAAACAATAAGCAGGTAGTTTTCTGTCAAATTGGTCTCAAATAACAGGTTTTAATGTACATTGAGAACAAGAATCCCTTAAATTATCAGAAGTAGCTTCTGAGCAAATTTCTCCTTCATATGTTTGATGAATCAAATCATCAACAAAAATTATTTCACGGAATATTGTAGATGAGCCCTATCAGAAAAAGCCCAAGGTCATCAGCTGCCCTAACTGCCAGGAGTGGAGCACTTTACTCTTTTAATGCCAACTGCACCTAAAGTCAAACTACTTGCGACAAACTGTTATGAATTATGATAAAGATGCTAGATTAATTTTCCTCGTGAAAAGATATTTCATTCAAGTACCAGCATGCTTATAGTTCCAGAGAATATAATGGTCTGGATCAACAGCTTCCCTTGTCACACTTTGGGCACATAGTGCTTTATAAGTGGTGATGACATTACCTGAGTGTGGTTCCACCAAATCGGCACTAGTTCTACTGCATTTCTCTGATCTGTGGATGTATATGTTTTTTTACGTGAATATCTTGTACATGTAGGTTATAATTATGAATGCTGACTGAAGTCTAATAAACAAAATGAATAATATCTTGAGACACAATAATGGCTGAGCCGACAGGAGAAGAATAATCAAATAAAATAAGAAAAATAGGTGTCAGTACAATATGTCATGGTTCTTGGTTGGAATACAGTTTACTCTGAACAATTTTAATTGTACATTTTTGTGATGAAAATTGAATTCAGTGTAACTGCATGGATCTAAATATGTGCCATTTTGTATTTCCAGAATAATATTTACTGGCTGTCCAAGTTAGATATCCTTATGATGTCTTCAATCAACATACACACAGATGTACATGTAGTTTAAGATGACATAATGTTACTTGTTTTTAGCCACCTCCCTGAATTTTATCAATATTTAATTTTCCTTGTATATTTCATATTATCAATTTATTAACTGCCTGGAATTTTAATTGCCGTCTCCTGGATTTAAGTTTTGCAGGTTGGCAACACTGGTCTTGCATTGTCAAATGGGTAAATGTAAACATGGAATATTCAATGTGGCACTGTTCTGAGGGTTCTCACTGTCATGGTTAAAAATTGGCAAAACAGTGTAAAAACAGCCATAAAATTGCACTCGTTTCTGCCCTCCATAGGCCATAGGACAATGCATGTTTCAATGTTTGGATTCATTGGAAAGTTCAGAACTCCATCAACATCAGTAAAAAATGCTTTCTTATGGGCTAAATGTGACAGCAATGCGGTTTATTTATGCCAAAAATTGCTTGTTTCCAAGGTTAGAAATATTATTCAGACAATTGTTTCTATTAGCTGATGATGACTTAGTCACATCGTCATACTGTATAACCTATTTGAATACAGTGGTCCCTCTCTTATAAGGCCCCTCTCACCAGAGGCTACCCTTCTTGAAAGGCCAGCATTCTTGCGCAGAGAGTATGGTATTTCCATCATATTCTCCCCCTCAAGAGAGGCCACCCTTCTTATAAGGCCACTTTTTGGCTGCATTTGGGGTGGCCTTATAAGAGGGGGACCACTGTAATTAGGTCTGAAGATTAGTCACTTGGACCAACAGGAGCATGGAGATTGCTCAGACCGTCACTTCTTCCCTGCACTTCTGCCCAGGTCTCAACAACATGCTGTTGGTGAAAGCATGGATGCTGGGCACAATAAAAGCAGGAAATGTGGCTGTTTTGATGTTGTTAAAGTGTAAAAACTCTGATGTTTTTATAGCATTAGGACTCATAGTTCTTCTCAAGCTTTCTGTTAAGATTGCAACTCGTACGGTATGGAAGGATATTCACTGTACATTTGGTACCAATGAAGGTAACGTTGTGTGCCCGGACTCCATTGCACAGCAGAACGCTGGAAAACATTGGCATTTTTAATTCAAACATACTCGTTTTGCCTTCAATAATAGTAACCGCTAATTGTAAAAATTTTGAAAAATAAGCAAAATAATAAGATTTGATGCTTTAGAAATCAATCTCCTGTGGTAACAGTCAAACAATTACTGCAAAATCAATATGTGAAATGCTAGAGATGTATCAAGGATGACAGTTGAGGCGACTGGCACTCGAAGCCTTAAACTAGGGATAAAAAATTTGTGTTGTATCCTATTGTATTTTTTAGCTATGCTAACCAAAGATCACAGAGCCTATCTGACCGCTCATGTCTGTCCGTCCGTCCGTCTGTAAACTTTTGCTCATTAGTGTGATACCATCCACAGTTTTCAAGTTAGCCCAATATAACTTTCAGGACTCACAGGGTGTATAAAAATTTAGGTTCGTTTCGATATTGGTGGTGCCACCTACATTATGTAATATAGGAGTCAAAATGTGAAAATCTTGTGAAGACTCTAGCATCTTTAATTTTTGGCGGATCTTCACCAAATTTGGTGGGATTGTGGGGAGGTCAAAGTCTAAGTCGCTAATGGTACTAGTGGCACCACCTGTAATTTGACAGAAATTATGAGCCAAAATGTGTTTTAAGATGTAATATTCCATATCTAGAAGAGAAATTGGATTAGACTTGCCAAATTTATATGATATATAGCCCATGGCCAAGGTAGAATGTTATGTAATATTAGTGACCTTGACCTATTTTTGTGAGGTCACCATGCCCGTAAAGTTCAAAAGGTGATTTTGTAATGGCTGGTTGTAGCATCAATGGCAAAGAGAATTGAGCCTCCAGATCAAAATTGCATTTAATAACATAATACATAAAACTGTACTTGGTGACCTACTTTTTAGGTCACTGTGACCCAGTACTTGTGGAGTTTGACACTTGTGCAAGTTTTTTGTTTTTCCTCAATAACTCGAAAAGCTATGACACGATTTGAACAAGCAAACTAAATATGCAAAGCTGGCTGAACACAACAAGTTTTCAATCTGAGTTGAAGGTCAAGGTCAAATTAACAGTTTAAATATTGGGCTCATCTCATGAATGCTCTGCACCCCACAATTCTTGAGATAGGCCCATGTAATGTTTAGGAGTTACAAAGTGTATAAAAATCTTTGTCGGCATCAATGTTGGTGGTGCCACCTATAGTATTATGTAATATACAGGGCAAAATATGAAAATCTTGTGATCACAGTACTGTCCACACTTTTCAAGTTAGCCCAGTGTAACTTTCAGGACTTATATGGGGTATAAAAATTTAGGTTCTTTTCAATTTTGGTGGCGCAACCTACAATATTATGCAATATAGGGGTCAAAACATGAAAATCTTGTGAACACTCTAGCACCTTTAATTTTTGGCAGATCTTCACCAATTTTCGTGGGATTGTGGGGGAGGTCAAAATCTAAGTGGGTAATGACACTGGTGGCGTCACCTATAAATTGATGGAAATTATAAGCCAAAATGTGTTTTTAGATATAAAATTCCATATCTTGAAAAGTAATTGGATTAGACTTGCAAAATTTATGGGATATATAGACAATGTCCAAAGCTAGAATCATATATAACATCAGTGACTTTGATGCATTTTTGTGAGGTCACCATGCCTGTTAAGTTGAACAAGGTGATTTTGTAATGGCAGGGTGTATCTTGGACTTCAATGGCAATGTTAGCACAGCACCAGGCAGGCCTATGGGCCTCTTGCATTACATAATCTGGATGTCCTTGATCTTCTGTCCCAAGGTCACTGAGGACATAAAGTTATGGACTCCCTCATTGTTGTCTTGGCACATGCAACAATATTCATCACCAGTGCTGTCCAGCTGAAAATCTTTGTAGTAAAATTTTCTTTACTTGTAGCTTTTTTTCCACTTCTTTACACAAGAAACACTTATCTTTGAGGAAATCTGCAGCAATTTTAAAGAGCTTTGTAGCAAAATTTTGCTACAATCTCCAGTTGGACAGCCCTAATCACAGGGGCTGCACAAATAAGCTATGATAACATGTGGAACGAAGTGCCATCTGGTGGCTAATTTTTACATGATGCTTTACATGTATATGTTCAGTAGCCACTTGAGGACTCACAATTTTGAAATGAACAGGTGCAATATAGCCACGATGCCAGCAGAGCATTAGGCCTTTGGGCCTCTTGTTTTTCACTGTAGTGCATCGCGGATCGTTAGCCTATTCACATCGATGTATCGTTTCACCCCTACTTTCCATGATTTGTCAACCATGAACTTGATTGTTAATGATGTTTTTTTTCTTTAAAGGGAATTGAAATTCATAAAATTTGATAAAAATTGCTGCAATAGCCATTCAATTGGATCAAGTGGTATCCTGGTTCATACACTGAGATTCAAGATAGGGTGCTGAAATATAATGATAGAATTATAGGATAAGAATTCTGCTTTACATTGTGTAATTGACTCTGACACACTGTGGGCTGGTCACAATTGATCACTGGCTGCCAGCATGGCTTACATTATTGACTGTCCAAGTTTAGTGCCGTCATGCATTGTTTTTGTTCCTGGTGAGGCTGAAATCCACTCTGGCTCTCATTGGCATGTGTATTTTTCTTTTTTCCAAGATGGTCAAAAGGCAAGCCATGAAGTAATTCAGCAGTGTTATATGCCTGTCAACTTTAGACCACTGCGATCAAGTTTTATGTTCACCTTATTTGTCCTTCAGCAGAAATTATTTCATTGCTTTTCATCCCCTGTCTGTCTGTCCCTCATACATCGTACATCTTGTGTTAACTAATTCTCATACATTTAGGTGTCTGCCACCCCCAGTGTACCAACCATGTGGGCATGTACAGTACCTTAAGGGATGAGTTGCTATTAACTTTGATCTCTGGAATATGCTGCAGTAATTTCCAGGCAATTGAGAATATTCTGGAATCTGTTTTTGGAAAATTTTGAAAGATCTTGCCTGAAACCACAGGGTCAGTCACATTGAAATTACACAAAAACACATCTAAATGTCGCTATGTCTTTGTTTATATGATAAGCTCCACTTGATTCTCAGAACAATTATTATATCAAAGGTCAATTTTTGTGTACTGTATTTAGTATCTGCATCATAACTAAAGATTTTGATATTGCATATGATAATTAATGGCTGGTGTTCTTTGAAGGATAATATATCATTATCATGATCTGCACCTATGTAATTCCCAACATCACAAGGCAACTTAATGGATATTTCTTTGTTTCCGGATAATAACTCCAGATCCATTTGAGCTGAGACTTTCATGTTGTATTGATTATGGTCCTACATACAGATGGCTAGAATTGCAATAGATCCTCCCTGGACCCCAGAGAACAGCACTTGCTGGTGTCATATACATTTGATTTGCTTATTTCAATGTCATTGACAATGCATGTGCCTTGACGCTTATGGTATGTAAACAAAAAAACTTTATGAAAGTGAAACCCATAAGTGCTGATGTGTGGGGTTTAAATTTCATTATTGGATGACCTTGGCCTTTTTCTCAAGGTCACAAAGTAACAGCTGTGGATTTAATTTGCATATATGACATTAAACTTGAAAACTATCAGTCGAGACTTTAATATTGCCCATGGTGATTGTCTCTTTTTGAAGCTACATGCACACTGTACAATGTACATGTGCTTCAGGTACATGTACATGTATCATGTCAGGGATCATGACCCACATTGTAATTGCCAAGATTTCAGACTTCATGCCATTTTTATGAATTTCATGTTGGGGTGATAACTACATGTACTTTAGCCAAGATTGAGGTATTGGGCACCATAATTATCCTTCACGAGTGCAACTCTGGGCTAGTATGTGGATGACCTATTCACCATGGCCATAGTCTGACAGTCAGGGTCACGGAGTAGTTTAAGTGTATATTGAGAAAAATTGAGTATATAATTCACATACAACATGCATATTGCACATGATGATGGTCTTATTTAAGGGATACAGTTGGGATTGCATAGTTTATCACAACCAAGAACCCAAGGTCATGGGCCTACTTTGGTTAATTGGTCCATAAACTATACATATGTTGACATTATACATTGATTAAATGTATCATAAACTTATCATAAGCATTAAGTGTTTGTAAATCAAGATTAAATTGGTCATCTAAAATATTACATTCGCATTTTTGAAACTTAAAAAAGACAATCACAGCATATCCCGAATACCAATAAAGGTATGCATTCCTTTTTCATAAATCAATGTAAGACTACCACACTCACTGGATTCTCTGTCTCATGTTTACAATTTTGCAAGTACCCTCTCCACGGTTAAACCAAACTAAAGAATAAATTACATGTATACTGAAAGTGACTAATGATAAAATGTCTGAAAAGTAGCTTCTTGGTGTATATAGTGTTTTGGAGATGCATTTTAGAACTTTCAATTGTTGGGTTGCATTTCTGCAAATTTTAATCACATGCTTATGGTAAGAAAGTTCGCTGCACGAGTGTAGTCTCAAAAGTATTATGGATGTTTTAGGCTGAACTCTGATAGAGTTACATGTACAGTCAGTGAGGGGCAATTGAAATTTGTTTGGGTTGGTTTTCATGGGGTTATTGGGGAACTGTTCTAAAGCTGCAGATCCACCCTCTTTAAAGAGATATACATGTACATGTACATATACATGTACATTTGTATGTATATTAAATTGGAAAGTTTCTCTAAAAACATTTAAAGTGTTATTTTCTGCAAAATTTACTACATGAGTACTTCTTAGGATATAGTGTCATTTATAAAAATATTAAACAGTGCTGATCCAAGTGCACAGCCCTGAAGGATACCTTTGGCTACATCTACCCAGGAGCTCTTCATATCTCAAAGTTTTACATGCTGGGATCTGTTTTGTGGGTCGCTGGTAACTACATGTAATGTTATGTATTTGTATATGCTATTTACATGAAGCTTGAGTACAAGTAGGTTATGTGGGAGGCAATCAAAGGCCTTGGACAAATCCATGAGAAGAGCAGAAGCTACGTTGTGTTCATCGACAGCCTTTTTCTTCTTCTTCACAAGATCCAACAGTGCACACTGACAACTGTGATTGACTCTGCAAACTGAAATATCTGGTAAAAGAATGTGATTACAGAATACCGTAAATTCATTGTTTCCAATGGTTTCAAACACCTTTGATAGAATGGAGAGGATGATAACTGGATAATAATTTTTCTTGTCTAGTACATGTAAGTCCTTTGTCAAGATTGAGCTGACACCGTCAGCTTTTAATTTTGGGATGTCATTTGATTTGAACACTTTGCTATGGGAGATATACATGTACTAAATTGCTTTGCCACTAATTAGGTTTGACCAGTTTTAGAGGTTTGTGGTCATACCATGGCTGTGGAATGATGCATTCTATTTAAATCATCAGTTATTGATGAGCTATTATCAGGCAAAGGACCTATGTCTTTGGCAACACGTATGCAATAAGCATGATAAGCATTCAATATATTATAATTAGCTACATGTATATCTGTCTGACCTAGCTGTGACAAGAAAGTTTCTCTCACACAAATGTACATCGAGATACCACAACCTTTTGTCACTGATACACAGTCCCAATATTTCTTGGGGTTGCTGGCATCAGTATTATTACACTGCCCTTAAAAAATAACAATCTAATGATTTTGTCCTGATCATGGTGACCAGGTTACACTGCATGCAGTATCTCTCGAAGTTACATTGTACAATCTGTGTATTTAGTCCATAGCACAGGCTTTTTTCATTATAGCTTTTTGGTGAAGTGAGCAATTGACAAATTGTGCTTGTTTTGGTCTAACTTAGTTACTCATAAATGTTTTGTGACCAGGGAATGGCCGGGTCTCGAACCAACAACCTTCAACATCAATCACCTAGCAGAAAATGGGAAAAGCACGTATCCACTGCACCAAGTCCCCATCATCCTGAAAAGAATGGTTCAATGGAGGCTGGTATGCACGAATATTAATAGCATAATCAACTGTGTCCAGTTTATTCCAGTACAATTACTGTACAATGTACTCAGAGTTGTCCCAGATCAGAAGTGAAGCATGCTCATTGCGAGTATCTGTATACAGTATATAGGAGAAGCAATCTGTGTCATCAATGCCATCAAATATACCTCCAACATGGAAAGGAACAGTGGATTGTGCAGAGAAAACACTCTCATCAAATGACCTACATGTATCTGAATGGTATAAAACTGTTTTTGCTTGACATCTGAGATTAACAGCTCTCATAACTGCATATACTAATCTGCAGTGATCACTCAATCCAATATCTATGCAACCTGATGACATAAAAACCATATTTCATTTTAGTGATTGTCACATCTCAAAATGAACCCTTATTTTCACTTCTAGCTGTGATAGTAAGTAATAAGGTAATGATGATATAGATCTATTTTTCTTGGTGATTATCACATCCAAAAGAGAACCCTTATTTGATTTGAAACATGTTGGTTATCACGTGTAAAAGGGAACTCTTATTTGATTTGAAACATGTTGGGTCAGTCTAAAGATAGTGCAGGCTATATACATGTACATGTACATGTAGATGCATAGACTGGAAAAGTGGTTGATGTTCTCTATTCTCTGTATTTGAAATATCTATGTTTAAATCACCGATAATGACAGCATGTCAAGTGCTTGCTACAAGAGAGGTTGTGAACGCAATCTTGCTTATGTAAGGAGGCTTATGGCAGCAAATGATGAGGCTCTTCGCGGCACTGAGTGATATCTCAAGGACAATCATTTCTACCTATTTTACTGTCATGTCATACCAACTACAACAGTGTAAATCTGATCGAATGTGCACTAAAGTTCCACCTCCCAGTTATTACTGTATGGGAGAACTAATGGTCAGAAACACATGATGTGATGCATTGAGAGACATATAAAAGCTGTGGCAGCAAACCATGAAGAATATATGTACATGTACATGTGCAATGTATGTGATGCCAATTTGCAGGGGTGGCCTGATGGGGGCATCCAATACATGTATGTAGGGTACTGTACTATAGGCCTCCGTACAAGTACATGCATGTGTACTGTATATATGAAATCTAGATAATCATGGACATGTACATGTAGAGTGTAGATTTAAGTTTGTGAACATACATGTAAAGAGAGTCTATCGAGCACAGTTTGTCTCATGATATATCAACAGTACATCAATGTAGGTAAAATCGGTCTTCAAATATATAGATGTGGTTTCTCCCTTGAAACAGGGGCTGGTTTGGATCATGTCTCTATTTATTTTTTTTTTAATAATATTGACAAATACAGTAGGTGGGAGTACTATTGACATTTGGTGCTATCTGACACAAAGCAAGATTGCCTGATACATTGACTTTCCCAGAGTATATACCATGCATGGTAACACAGATGCCTTGGGATTGCAGGTTGAAAACTGGGTATCCTAAGTGAAAGAAGTTCTCATTAAATTCATTGAAAATTCAATTTTAAGACCAGATTTTCTCATTTTGTTTCCAGTATTCAACCTTTTGAAAAATGCATATATTGTTTTCTGTGGGCAATTTAACACTTTATGGATAGAAATGTTGAAATAAGGTGAACATGTCTTGAACTATAGATATATGTGCATTTGATAATTTGAAAAGTATTTACTGGTTATGGAAGTAATCGAGGCTGAAAATATAAGTTCTTAATATGGAGCTTCTTCAAGGGCCATATAGAGGGACAAGATGTTGCAAATGTTGAGAAAAAAGAACATTAGGACACAGTCATGCTTCATTATGTGTCTTAGCATAATTGTCCAGCAGATTTAGAGTCACACCTCAAACAAATTGCAACACAAATGTTTTTGATGGAATATAGTTCTTTAACACACCCAGATTATCACACTTAAAGTTTATCACAGACCATGCAAGTGTTGCCATTAATAATATTAAGTGTGGGTTAAAAGGTCACAAAGTAAAATTTGGATAAACTTAAAAAAATTGGAACATATTTGCTTGGGCGTTTGTGAGCTACTGCTTGAAAAGTGTAAATGAATATTTGGTGACTGTAGAATCTTCAAGTAAAAATATTTATGGCTACTTCAAGGTCATCTTCAATTGTTTTCAATGTCATAGAAGACCAAAATAAATCATAAAAGTGCCACAAAACAACATTTGATCTGCAAATAAAACAAACTAAAATACGAGTTCTTTTGATGATACTGTGGTACCTGCTGTATGCAACCACTGCCGTCAGCTTTCTGTGGTCACTAGGGTCAGACACAGGACTCAGTTTCTTTGTAAAATTTACCTGTGGTGACAGGTCACCTACTGTATGTGGCCACTTTTTCTTGGCAAAAGGTGTGGCCACATACAGCAGGCACCACTGTATATATTTTGGACATTTATTGTAAACATCCCCAGTTCCAGATTTGGAAATATAACTTCTGTCGAGCTATGACTAAGTTATCAAATTTTAGGTCAAGTGTCATAATTCTGCTCCTTGGAAAAGTAATTATTGCTGTATGTTCTTTTTATGCAACTGAATAAACCACACAACAAATGTGGTTGTTTCTTTTGATAGATTATGCTCAATGCAACTACATATATCAGGGTCATGATTGCTTGTTCAAGGTCATAGTGAAATGCCAATGATAGACTTAAAAATGTTCCCTGGAATGAATGGTTATTTGCATGCTCAAGCGTCATACTGATTTTGAGCTTACAATTAGTTATTGGTCAGTTTAAACCCATAAAAAGCAATGTTTGTATGTGTATATTTCTTTTGGCACAAACAACATGTTCAAATTTGAAAGCATTATTCTAGAACTCTGAATTTAGTCTTCCTCAATGTCAGTTTGTGAGTTGGAACAGCTCACACCCCTGCACTTTCCACTGCCTGAGGTGCACCGAGTGGATGATCAGTCGTTATGGATAGTAATATTCCATCATTGAGATGCCCACCCCCAGTCACTGTAGGCTGTACATATGAATACAATGCTGCTGCTTTACCATTCCACTCTTGTATCTGGTAAAACATTCACAAGCTGTGAAATTTAGCTGTAGCAGATGTTGGTGGAGGTGACCCAGCTGCCACAACCTTAATGCTTTTGGCAACTTTTCTGCAGAAAGAGGTGTATCACAATGAATGCAAGTTTGTTCCCAGGCTTCCTCCATACAGACAGACAGAAGCTTTCTCTCCAGCAGCAATAATATCAGCTCATGAAACATCATGTGGCTTATTAAATATTGCAGCTTTACAGTCTCGAACCTTTTTCAAGGTAGCAGATTTCCTAATACCATGAAGTTGAGAAGTCGAGTCACAGCCATGCAAATAAGGCATGAATGAAGAGGATATTTGAACACACTGTTTCTCCAAGTGCAACTTCAGTTTTCTTAATATTCCATATGTAACTGTCTTTGCCAGTTACTGGCTTAAAAAATGTTATAAAGTGTCCTTTCAACATGGTAAGGCAGTAACACAAGAAGGTCTGTATCACCCCCAACCAAAGCAGCTGGGACATCGTCAATGCCTCATATACAGTTTGCACTATTAGCATTTCTGCATCTCCCTTTGCATGATGTACACTGAACTTTTCCCTTTCAAGATACTTGTACTCTGCATGTATAAAAATAAACCACTGCTTGTTGCTTTTATTTCTGAGGACATCGCATCTTTATGTTGTTTACTTGTGAAGGACAGGCCGGTAAATTCCTGCATTGCAGAATTTACATTGAGCACAAGCTGCATGGTCATGACAATAGCCAGACAGCTCTGGGACACCCTAACATGCCTTTTCCACATCTTAGACCACCCGTTGTTTTAATGCTGTTTTTTCACAGAACAGTTCTGTGTCAGCTATTTTCTACAGAACAATTATGTGTCAGCTATTTTTTACAGAACAATTCTGTGTCATACAGTTATGGAAAAGTTTTTCAAGGGCATTCAAGTCATCTGACATATTTAACACAGATGAAGCACTCATTTCTTATGCAGAGCTTTCATTCATTTCACTTACAGACAGCCTACTTTCTTCAGGTATGTCAGCTTCATCAAACTGCTGTACACGGTATACGTGTATGTGTTAAAGGCATGTTTAGAGCTGTAGATATGAGCAATGTGTTTAATGCAGCATCTGCCAATAAATGGCCAAAGTATGCTCTTGCTATGGCTTTTTTGCTGAGCGTGTAATCAACTGCGTGACCTGCACAAAGAGTCTCCAGACGTTCATGAAGTCCAGAACTGGCAATAATATAGTCATTACAGCCCCCCAAAACTCATCTGCATGTGCAGGCCATCTGACTGCAATATGACTGATCTTAGGCAGCTGCCTGCTGTTGCAGATTTCACAACATCATGGCTTTCCAATATTAGGTTGGTCAAATGTAATGATTGGTGTTACATTATATACATGTACCTTTGCTTGGTTACAGACAAAGTCCTGGGTTAAAGTAAATGCAAGTGGGATTTGTTACATGCAGGTCTGTCAAAGTTGACAGGACCACAGATGACTATCCAAGATAAGTTTCTCTGTACATGTATATCATTTGCACTGTTCCTGACCATGGTGGTCCGGGAATTCGAACATGATGCAGAAAAGATATTTTCGACAGAAAGTCCAAGTTGGCTGTAGAATCACATGTCTCTGGTTGTTGAACATTGTTCATACTTCAAATGCTCCAGACCTGAATTATCAAGTTTGAAATTTGTCATGTTGATCTTTCCTACAGCATATATATCTTCACTTGTAACTTTGACTCTAGGTATTGTGAGCTACATATGCCTAGATACATGTACATGTAGTTGCATTAACAGCTCCAATAAGTTACATACCATGGAAAGTGTTTAAACCAGCAAGAGTGTCAACATTGTGAACAGATCCACATTATCGGCTATCTACATGTACTGTACAAAGTGACCTTGACCTTGACCTTGACTGTAACCAGGAATGTATGTACCATGATGTACTGCAGCACTTCACTCATATTTTAGAACTTCATCTTGTAAACAGCAGAATTTTTTTTTGATACAAGGAGTCAATCAGAGACCTTGATGCAGAATAATGGTGCAGCCGGACTATTATTACCAAACTGAAGAGGGGTGAGTAACACTTGTGATTGAGTACATGTAGCTTAATTGTCCTATTGCCCAGCCCAACATTTAACTGATGCATCTTTCCCAACAAAGAATATTAACAGAACTTTCAGTTATTCTGCAAGAAATTTTAGAGATTTTTTACAATCACTCATTTCCTCTGAAGAAGGATAATTATTGCTTAGCAGTTCAATAGACTTGATGTTATTTTTCAAGAGGTTTTGCAGCTACATGTACTTCTGTTCTGCACCTTTCGTCAGCTTCAGGATCATTCTTTTAATGCTGTGCATAAAAGTCATGAAAGACAGAACTTGTTTGTAGGGTACCTAACAACATTTGGCAAGCCATTTATGTTTGCCATGAAAACAGCATCACCAAAGTAATCAGTGAGTTTCCTTTTCATGTGAACTTCACTGTGAGGCTCTTCATTATAATTTTCAGGGTGATTTCCCGTCATCTTGGTGAGGTCACTGATTGTTTGCTGTTCACCATCATTGTCTTTTAACTATTCAACAACCTTCAGAAAGGCTTCTGTCCTCTCATCATCTACTGATCTACATATCCCAGTTTTCAATTTTATTTTCGGGACACTTTCTGAACTACGGGAAAACTGGAAAAGAATTTCCTTTCCAGTTCTGAAATTTATTACGCTACACTGTTGGTGATACAGTACATGTATGTTAGTTGCATGTTGGTGGTACAGTACATGTACGTTAGTTGCATGTTGGTGGTACAGTACATGTACGTTAGTTGCATGTTGGTGGTACAGTACATGTACGTTAGTTGCATGCAGATCCTGCAGATATTTAATTCTACCTTTAACATTGGTTGCCCACTTGCCTGACCTTTTATTATGTACATGTAGATCTACATGTATGTCAGAGATGGTGCTTCAAAAATTCTTTAGCTTTGGCTGAATTAGAGGTGCCACTGCCTTGTGGACTTTTTTGTGACAAAGGATCAAAAGAAAAAGTGCAAAATAACAATCCTTCGTATTTCACTATGGCAAACTTAGCTAAGTTGGACCTGAAATGATCCACCATCAGAACAATTAAAAACTTTTTGCAAGTTGATTGCAATTTGTTTCAGAAGATTTTGAACCTTTACTGGCAATTTTAATGGACTACATGTACTTGCCCACATTAGACTAACAAGTCCAATCCCCTTGAGGTACTGGCTGTGTGGATGCTGTCTTTTCCCTTTTTCCCCAATGTATGGTTTTTCCACTAGTTAGTGGTTCCTTACACAGACTACAAGCTTCAATCTCTATATTATGAGGAACAGCTTCACAACCAATGTGTGAAATGATGCAATTAATATAAAGTTCAAATTCCAATGAGTAAACAAGCTTGCCCACAATGACAAGTGAAAATTATTTAACTGATACCCTGTGACCTTCTGTGATGTTAAACTTAACAAATTACTAGAAGCCTTCACCAATGGAAAATATAAAGACACACATAAATTGGAAAAAAATTTTCACAACTCAAACAAAAAGTATAACTCAAATTGTCAACTTCAGTGTAAATATCATGCACATAGGTACACAAATTGACAAAAAAGTGAGCCTTGAAGCCAGAGCCTGTCCAACAGACTATGGTCTGAAACCACCACCTGTCAAAGTGACTCTGTTCTGATCTTTCACCTATGAAAAGGACACACTAGATTCATGTGATGACTCTTTTTTTTTTTGTTTTTTGTTTTTGTTTTGTTAATTTTTGTTTGTTTGTTTGTTTTTGTTTTTGTTTTTTGTTTTGTTTTTGTACTGCACAAGAGTATGCAACTGCATGCTGTGTGACCCCTAATATCCACAGGGTAGGACAGTTGAACTGATGGACTAAGACACATTTATGGACTGTGTGTTGCTAATTGTCACAATAAATCATCACTAATTGACCTTGAGTCAATATGTAACCTTGAATATATTATATTTGACCCCAATTAGCGTACTTATTTTTTCACAAATCTTAAAATATACCGCTACAAACATGAAACAATTAATTTTTGAGACCATAATGTGCAATATAAATACTATGGTGTTTTTTGCATTGCACACACCTCTTTCAGTACTTTTGCCTTGGAACCTTTGACCTTAAATTTGACCACACTCCACTGGTGGATAACTTTTAGTATGTTAATCTAGAGACCATCCAGGCATACAAATATACTCATTAAAGTACTTGTGTTGCAATTGGTTTGAGGTTAGGCCCATCTTTGACAAAGATCCAGTGGACTGTGACTCGGCAAGCCCCTCCTTGCTGGTGACATTCCTGTAAAGATAAGTTAGTTAATTATATGCTTATCTCCATCATCATGGTACTTGTACATGTACATGTTTAGGTGAAGGCATTGCCATTAAGGTACCGTTTAAAGTGAGTATAAGCGCTAAAATGATTTTCCGGAGTGTGCCTAATTTTGGTATCATAAGGTACATCTTCTCCCTGTGGGACTTGCTTGCACCTTCATTACAGCAAAAATATTACTAATTCCATGAAAATTGAGGATAAATTTTGTGAGTTGCTTCAAGTGAATATGCACGACTTGTAACGGTTTTTTGTTCCCTAGCAACCATAAAAGTGACAATTTGTCAACAAAGAGCACATGTAGGTGCCATATCTGGTTCTGTGGGTTAGCCCCAGCATGTGGTCTTAACGCCCTTTGAATGTGTTATCAGTACAAATTAAAACTGCAGACATGGGACAGAGGGCAGGCCAGTCAATACTGTCTAATGTTACAGGCACCATGTTGGACAATAGGGTCACATTTATTTGATATTCCAAGTGGCATCCAATACAGAATAACAACATGAAAGTTCTGGCTTCTATCTCTCATGATCATTGAATCAAAAAGGATTCATGGGGGAAACCAACACACATCAATTTTTGTGGGCAGGCCGTTAAGTTCCTGTTACACCAAAAAGATTAATTTGGTGATACAGTGCCTCCTGTAAGTCCATTCCAAATGCAACAGAAAAGTGGCCTTATTGGGAAGGGGGGCTTTCTAGAGAAAGCCATATGATGGAATTGTCACACTTTCTGCAAATGAATGGTAGAGATTCAAGAGGGGTGGTGTCCGGTGAGAAGGCCGGGCCTCACAAGAGGGGTACCACTGTAAAGACACATCCTCGCAATAGATGATCATGGTCCGGTAAAATGGAAACCAGCCGGACCTTTGCCTCACCAGCACAAGTGGATGAATAGGGTTATGTTACATAACTGTACAACCACAGTCATGTCCACTGGATGCCCCTCCACGGGTGGGCCCCTGTTCCCACCCCCCCTCTCTCTCTGTCTCTGGTATCAATTAACTAGCCATTTATCAAAACATTCAACTCCACCCACATACCCATTTGTAATTTTAAATCCAGGGTGGTTTCGGTGATCACCGATTGAAATATCTACTATTTTAGCCGTGACTAGCGAAATAATGAAGCTATATTTTGCACACCCAACTTGGAATATGTTAAGACTGAGGTACAACACATATAATGAAGTGACAAAGATTGAGTTGATGAGATGACCCCATTTACAACGTGTATACTGACTTTAATGAATGCAATTAGGTATATCTGAATATGTCACATGTACATGTGTAGGCAGTACCAAAGAAGCACCCTCTACTGAATACAATTACATACATATATGTATATTGCATGTGTAGATAGTACTTTTCAATAAAAACAATTGTATACATGTACAGTATATCATGTATATGTTACTGCTTCATCAATACCCTTTACCAGTAGCAGTCTCACAGCACTCTAAAGTATACTGGTCACTTTACTCAGATGTGTAAATCTGCAGAATATCACAAAATTTTTGGGGAGCATCACTTGTCCAAGGTAAAGTATAAACTTCTCTGCTCATGCCAGTCAGGATTTCGTCAATGTCACTCCTGTGAAACCAGTTTACATAAATTATTTGATGCATGGTATAGAGCTCTAAATGATGGTGACATGGTTGGAACTGTTATTGTGGACTTAAGAAAAGCCTTTGATGTTATTGACCACAATATTCTGCTTAAAAAAATAAAACTTTACAGGTGTTCTGTCAGTTCATTAAATTGGTTTAAGTCATACCTGCAAAAATGAACTCAGCAAGTTCACATTCAAAAAATATTATCCGAAAAGAGAGAAGTTACATGTGGGGTACCTCAAGGTTCTATTCTAGGTCCACTTTTATTTTTGATTTTCATAAATGATTTGCCTCTATTTCTCAGTGGTGCTCCTGTAAATATGTATGCCGATGACACCACTTTGCATGTTGCTGGGAAATCTCTCCCTGAGATTGATTCCAAACTTAATGACGTAGCAAAGGTAGTTGGTGTACCCATAATCATATGCTTGTTAATGAACATAAATCAAAATCTATGTTGGTGTGTTTAAAACAAAAAATTAAGACAACAAAATAGTCACTGTTTAAATGTTTTCTTAAATGGACACCTTCTTGAAAATGTAGATGATGTCAAAATTCTGGGTCTACAAGTAGATAAGTATATGACCTGGGAAAAACATGTAGCATTAATCTGTAAAAAAGTATCTGCCAAATTAGGAGTGCTGAAGAAGATAAGAGATTATTTACCCATGCATATGCACAAATTTTACGTTAATGCATATATTCTTCCTCACATTGATTATTGCTGTACAATATGGAGTGGCTGTAGGAAAGATTTACTAGACAAGGTTAAACGCTTACATAAATTGGCAGCGTATTTAATTCTGAATGTGAATGGCATGTAGACAAAGTTACCAGTTTTTGACATCAAAACTAAATTGGATGTCAATAGAAGAAAGAATTAAGTTTAAAAAATGTGTTCTAATGTTCAAGTCACTAAATGGTCTTTTGCCTGATTATGTGGAAAATATGTTCACCTATATATATATGATGTGCACAGTATGAATCTTCGATCAGCTGCCATGAACTCTCTTTACCTTAAAAACCCTAATTCAGCTTATGGAACTCAAGCATTTGTTTACTCTGGGGCTAAAATATGGAACAAATTACCAAAAGAAGTAAAAGAAGCTAAGTCTGTACCTGAGTTTAAAAGGTTGTATACAAAGTTTATTCTAGAGTCAAGAAAGTAATGTAGACAATTTAGGTATTGCACCACAGCTTACTGGTGTTATGTATTAGTTATTGTACATGGTATTTACTATCTTGAAAGGTGACTTTTGCAAGTACCTTCTAAAGAGGGCCCTGGGGTAGATTAGTACTTATTAGTGCTAGCTGGGTCACCCTCCCAAAATAAAGTTTTATATATATATATATATATATATATATATATATATATATATATATATAAACAGAGAAGAAAACTAGAATGGGCCATATACATATAATTAGACAGACTGTTACCCAAAGAGTTAAGATGGTCCTTCTTTTATCGTCAGGGTAGGCGTTGGTGTCATCGGTGTTGTCAGAATCGTTGATGTCGGCATCTGTCCCTCAACATGTACAATTCACATTTTTCGCTTCTCAGAAATCATCAGCTGGATTCATTTGAAACTTGGTGGGGATGTACCTTGGGTAGGTCTCTATCAAGTTTCTTCAAATGGTGATGCTGCAATGATTTTTTAATTTTCTATGAACGTTTTTGGTCATTTTTTGGCAAACTGGTCAAACAGCTCCTTTTCCAAAACCACCAAGCCAATGGCTTTGAAATTGCATAGGGACACATCTGGGGACCCCAGACCTTAATTTATTCTACAGGTGGCACTTTGGGTGATTTTTAATTTTTTTAAAATTAATTTTTGTATGTCAAGGTTGTTTTTGACTTCTCCAAAAGCATCACTCAGATTGTTCTGAAACTTGGCGGAAATGCATGCAGGTTTTAGTACGGTTAAACAAGTTTGTTCAACGGGTGATGATACCCTGGATCTCTGATTTTTAACAGATTTTTCAATTCAGGTACCTGTCGGTTAATGCATTCATTCCTTTTGTTTACCATGTCAATGGACATTGCAATGGGAATTCATATTTTTTGCTTCCTCTCCAAAAGCTGCATCCCATGGACTAGAGTGGAACTTATTATGGGCTGAATGTCAATGTAAGCTTATATATTAGGACAGGATGCATGTTCACACAGCCCTCTTGTTTTTTTTTTGGGGGGGGGGCTGGGGTGGGGGGTGGGGGGTTAGGGTGGGACTCTTCAAATGAAATTGACGGAGCTGATTGCTTTGAAATCACACTGACAAAGGTGGCATAAACTTGGCAGTGATATGAATTTGTTATGTTTCACAATGTTTGTGTGCTGTTTCATTACTTTCAGTCTTTCTATCTAAAAGTGGTGGCCTTCCATTTTTACGTGTACATTGTATGTGTCCTCACAGTATCATCTTCTTTATAGAATTATATACTATCCTGTCACAGTTGACTTGCAATTTGCAGAGATGATGGGACAAAATTGACATACATGCACTGCTTAGCTCAGATCAGTGTGGTCAATCATAAGATGTTTCATCAGATACTCAGATGAGTATATACATGTACATGGCCTCAGCTCTTAGCCTAGAATGAGCACAGTCTTTTGGTGTATGTCTGTGTTAGAGGGGGCCTGGTTAGGTCCTGGCCATGTTTTCCCTTTTCTGGGACACCTTATATGCAAGTACATGTACTTTCATGATCTGTAATGCTGTCTTAATATTCATTTCAAAATGTATTTATGCTTATATACCGGGAATGAAATTTGATTGTCAGGATTATGGATTAAACTGGAGGAAATGCAAGGATATGTATGTCTATATTGGATGAGCTAGATGCCAATTATTTGGCTGTCTCTTTCAGGACCATACTAATAAAGATGAAACTGCAACAGGCTTTACAAATAAATGGGAAACTCCTTTTGCCTTTCCCCAAGAGTCAACATCACTTGAAATCAAGCTTATAGCTTAAGGAGGTGCTGAAAGCTTAGCAGAACTCTCCATGATCCCTTGCCCAGGGACATATCTGCTTGACGTGCAATTTTGAAATGTAGCGCTCAGTGCCCTGAATGAGCCTTTGTTTTGTTGTGTGGTCGTGTCTACTCTTCTCTGAAAGGATTTGTATATAGGGTACATGTATATATTCTATCTTCCCAGCTCAAATAATTTCATTAAAACGCAGGGCAGAAAGCAACATATGTGTACATGAAAGCACACAAACATGTTAACTGTGTATGTACACTTAAAAGAACTGTTGCAAACTTGAAAAGATGATTTGCTGCATAGCAAATCAGTGTGTGTGTGTGTGTGTGTGTGTGTGTGTCTTTAAAGCATATTGGTATGGCAATGTACAACTGGTCCACAACACAGGCGTAGAAGTTGGAATGGCATCTCTGTCTATTACAACTTTGAAGTTATTCAAGATTTAAAATTTCTAATAGTGCTACTTAGCATAATTTAAATTGCTACAACTTTTGTTTTAGATTCATTGCATGCACAATGGTCAATAACCTCCTAGTACAAGTTTTACAATTTCAGATGCTGCTAATTAGCATAATTCAAGTTGCTACAATTCACTCTGACTCTAGACTTGTCGTTTGCAATGTTAAATTCCATAGGAACACCCTATGTATTGAAAGTAATAAAAGTCAAGTGGCAATATAAATATGTTAAATACATGTAAATAAGTTTGCTTAATTAAGTATTGTACATGGCACCATAGGGCAGATTGTCACAGATTTTGGTCAGGTGTTCATATTTTTATTCATTTATTTATTGATTTGTTTGTTTGTTTATTTTATGTATACCACTTATGATTGTCTGTGCCATGAATACTTCCATACAGGGGAGGTGAAAGAAGCAATATTTAGTCAACAAACATATTTGCATGCAATTTCTATTTCAGTGGTGATGCAAAACTTTTTATACATGATGTACATTAATTATCTGTAATTTGCAGCAGCAGTGCACCAAAAAGTTGTAAAACATGGTACAGATATGTCTTTACTGAAAGGTCATGCAATGGCTGGCAGTATATATACACAACAAATAATGCCATAAAGAGACAATTTCCTACTTGACAATAAACATAATGTGGTCTTGAGAGTCTTTTACAGTGTATAAGGACCTTAAGACCCAGGTGTGCTCAACTGAAGTGTCATTAGGAAGGCATTACAGGAACAGATGAAGGTGTAATGCTGATGGCTCTAGACTTCCTGATGTACAGGTTAGGGTCCTACTGTGGGGAGTGGGTGTATACATGTACCTGCAGGTCTTCAGTGTTGATAATCTGAGAGGAAACTTTGTCTGACAATCCTTTTTTTACCCTTTCGCCTTATGAGGCCGACGGGTATTGTCGTACCCGGTGCCGTCTGTCCATCCGTCCCATGGTTTTACCACCATAACTTCAGAAATTTTTGAGACAGGACTTTCAAATTGCACATGAAAGTACACTCCTATATGGCCTACTTTGTGTGCAAAGTTTTTAAGTCAGTTACATGAAATTTTATACACACATGTATCACAACCAAAGAATGTGTCATGAATCAAAAGTAGGTCACTAGGTCAATTATCTGGGTCACAGTGACCTATTCATTGAAATTTTGTTTACCACTATAACTTCAGAAATTTTTTAGACAGGACTTTTAAATTGCACATGATAGTACACTCCTATATGGCCTACTTTTTGTGCAAGCATAATTGACCTTGACATCATTCTCAAGTTCACACAGTGGTCACATGTGCTAAGCAGCGCTCCCACTCTAACTATTAAAAGCCTGCATCTAGCAATCTAAATCTTACACACAAGAAGCTTTATAGAGTGATCTAGAAGCCTATTGAAAATCGAGGTCATAGCTCTATGTTTGACCTACTTTTTGAGGTCAAAGGTCAAGTGCACAATGGTGGTATTGGTATAAGTAAGGAAGTATTTAAGTTAGTTACATGAAATTTTATACACTTATGTATCATAACCAAAAATGTGTCATGAATGAAAAGTAGGTCACTAGGTCAAGTATCTGGGTCACAGTGACCTATTCATTGAAATTTTGTTTACCACTATAACTTCAGAAGCTTTTGAGACAAGACTTTCAAATTTCATATGATTATACACCACTATAAGGCTTGCTTTGTATGCAAGCATAATTGACCTAATTTTAAGGTCACACACAGGTCACAAGTTTGTTGAGTGACATTGTGCATCTAGAAATCTAAATCTTAAAACAAAAGAAGCAACATAGGGTTATCCAGAAGGCTATTGAAAGTCAAGGTTATACATGTACCTCTATATTTGACCTAATGTTTTTGAGGTCAAAGGTCAAGTCTTCAATAGTAGTATTTGTTGAATTTATGACAAGATCTTCATTTGTGAAATTATTTGATGAGTGGCAAAATGGCCGTGATCTCTTACACTACAGGCTACCAGCAGCTTTCTGATCAAACACTTTACCTGATACTATGGGACACTATTCCTATTCACTTACAGCAAAAGAGATTGAAGGCGGCCAAAGGGTACTGCATTCTTTGAACGGTATTTTCTCCTACATAATTAATGACCAGGAGCATATACATGTACATGTATTAGTCAATAATGATATATAAACTATATCTAATTACTTGTCATCAGTATTGATATTATTCTGTGGGAAGATATTATGTATAATTCAATGTCAGTTACAGCACTATACTGTTAGGCATATGTTCTTAATACCTTATGGACATTTAATGTTTCACTCGGCCAGGCTAAAAAGCAAAGTCAAGTTGGGATCCTAAGAGGATCAGTAGTAGGACCGGTTTCGCCTATGACAAGGCTCATCAGCTACTGAAGTAACGGTCAACCGCACGTACTATTTATATTGGACGTAACACCACGTTTGGACATTTACATGTACAGGTGTGGGAGTACAGAGCACATGCAGATGATCTAAAGTACAGTGAAACCTGTCTTAACCCTCAAAGTGCTGATCACTGCTATAGCTGCTTTCTCATTACCAGTAAACATATAATGGTTAAAAGAGTCAAATTACTCATGAAGATACCTTTTATTCAAATACCAGCAAGCCTTGTCTGAAGCAAAAAGTAGTCTTAGTCAACAGCTTTCCTGGGGACACTTTGCGTGCAATGCGCGCAAGTCTTAGTCAGCAGCTTTCCTCGGGACACTGTGTGCGCAATGCTCGCAAACTGTCCCAAGGAAAGCTGTTGACTCAATCTTAAATCAGCACTTTAAGGGTTAAATGACCACCCCTGAATATGACCAAATTGTCTCTATGGACAGGTGCTCTCTTAAAGGATGTTTACCGGCATGTAGGATGAAAAATACCAGGCATAGTTTTTAGCTCAGCTGACTTGTCAGTCAGCTGAGCTTTTGTGAGTGTCTGTCGTCCATCGTCCGTCCTTCAAGAGACCACCTGTCTTGAGAGACAATTTGGTCACATTTGATAATCTATAACAGTGATTCACTCACTTAACTTACTAATTACATAATGTTCCAGATTCATAGATATCACAAAAATTATATTGGCCTACTTTCTACTTTTGCTCTAAACTCGGCCGATGAACTAGTCAGCAAAACCAATACAGTGATAGGCCTACCAATTCTCTTTTTATTTTTTGCAGAAGTAATGAAATTTGAATTTTGAGTGGTTGGGCCTATACAGATTGGAAACACTATAGTCTGTATTTAATGAAGAATATTTCAAAGGTTTAGAGGACCGGTTTAAAACCACCAGTTGCCTTTTTTAGGTGACTGGCTGTCTCAAGTCAAGAGTGAAAGTTGTTTC
This sequence comes from Hermodice carunculata, assembly GCA_964020975.1. Lineage (NCBI taxonomy): Eukaryota > Metazoa > Annelida > Polychaeta > Eunicida > Amphinomidae > Hermodice > Hermodice carunculata. The sequence continues at coordinate 27,012,511 of OZ026615.1, read as the reverse complement.
TTCACATTGGTATTGGTAGGTGAATGTTGATGCTTTGGTAACTCAGGAATCTCTCTGCTGTCATTGTTGGGCTTGATATTCATGAATATGGGTGATGTTTTTCAACATAAGTGTATCATACTAGAGAGGTTCCTCGTCCGTCCGTCATCTGATCATCGTCTGTCGTCCGGTCATAATTCACATTTCCGACTTCTCAAAAATTGTCAGCCAGATTTACTTCAAACTTAGTGGGGGTGTGCCTTGGGTAGGTCTCTACGAAGTTTGTTCAAATGGTCACGCTGCATTGAATTTTTTGTATTTTTTATAAATTTTTTTCTTCGTTTTTGGGGCGGATCTTAAAAACTCCTCTTCTCAGAAACTGCTCACCCAATGTGTTATTTCTATTTTTGACTTCTTTCCCAGAACCATCACTGAAATTAAATTGAAACTTGGTGAATATGTTCCTTAATTGTGGAAGGGTCAAACAAAGGTGTTCACTAGTTGGGAATGCTATGGATTCCAGATTTTAAACAATTTTTTCAATTCGGGTACTTATCAGTAAATGCACCCTTCCTATTAATAACTATGTAAGTCAATGGACATTCTAATGCTAATTCACTTTTTTATGAATTTCTTTGTTCTTTTTTGGGCAAATCTTAAAAAAATTACAAGGTTTATGTAAATGTCAGCTGAACACAGGACTGTCACAGTCCTCTTGTTTGACAAGGTGGTCATTCAAGGCAGGTGGTCCATCATTGGTGTGGTCTCTCATTTAAGGCAGGGACCTCTTCACATGTAAATTAGAGTAGACATGGTTATGTGGGTCAAATGAAAATACACATTGATAAGCATGGGTTTTTTTTGTTGGTTCTGCTGACACAAAACAGAAAGGAATAGAGCTTGAATGTGTAGGAAAATTGTGATAATGTTGAAAATAATTGATTTGACTTTAGTGCCTGTAAGTGTGGGGTGTTGTCAACACAACATGTCCTGAGTTCGACTGAAGAGGGAGCTACAAACTAGCAAGAGCATATACATGTACAGCCCTTGAATTCCTCTGTGTTTTCCAGAATGGGGCTGTACCACGTACATGTACATGTATGCTGATAGCGACTGCATTTTTTAGGCCTTTTCCACACTCTCTTTTAAAATACATGCATGTACATGTAGTATTATAATAGGGATCATATGTACATGTACATTCTTTGTGCACAGTCTGTAGTTTTTATTTATGGATAAAATGACTGACATGACTACACTGTGGTCATTGCTGATACATGTACATGTGCATGGCTATGTGTAATGCCTGAAGTGTATGATAAAGTGAGCAGAAGATGTTGCTTACATGTATTTTTCAGGTGACACACATATACTCTGCCGGTGTATATGTAATGTTTGAAGTATCTGTGGTCAATAAATTGATGTGGTGGTGCATTTGTCCTGACAGCGACTTGATCAATGCCATATGGTGCACTCCCATACCTGTATGTAATATAGACAGAAGGGAATTTGACACATTTAACCCCAGTTAAAAAATCTGTGGGATCCTAGTGGAAGAATACCATGGGATTTTTTGCAAAAAAAAAATCCTGTAGGATTCTTCCGCTGGGATTCCCAATGGAACAAAAAGATCCATTGGTGAAAAAGTGCAATGGGATTCCAATGGAATCCCACTGGACCCATGAAATATACACATACCCTGCATCCTTGTCAGGTCACAGGTTAGATGATTGCAATAGCAAATTGCCACATAGAATAGACATTATTTCTTGATTCCCTTGTAAGGTCTCAGAAGTAATGATACACAGTAATTATGCATCCCCCGTAGGGGGATGCATATATAGTCTTTAGTCACGTTGTCCAACACTGCCGCGGCATATCTTATTTTCTGTATATTTCTGTCCCTTTTGACCTACATGTATTGCCTCTTAATTTGGCACAGATAATCTGTGGGTCTGGGAAATTTGTCTCATATTATAATATATAACCTTGAGGTCAAAGGTCAAGTTCAAATCCTTGTTGCATATTCTGCTGACTCTGAAATTTTCACATATTGGCTTATACCTTCTTAATGGTGCATGCATGGTGGGCCCTAGGTTACTATTAATTGTTAATAGGAAAGTACTAATGGGCTTTCAGTTTTTTGTGGTTTATTTTAAACCTGAGTGACCTTGAAAGGTCAAACTGTATACAGTCCTGTTGATTATTATGTAAGTCACTGGGGATTGTAATACTTGTTCACATTTTCAACTTCTCCAAAATAATTGGCCAGATTATCTTCAAACTTAGTGGAGATGTACATCAGGTAGGTATCTACCAACTATGCTCAAACGGTTATCCTTCAAAATTTTTTGGATTTTTAATGTGTTTTTTTTTTTTTCTTTTCTTTTTTTTTTTTTGTTAACTTTTGTGTTCTTATTAATTACCATACAGTATATAAGTCAATGGGGTCTGCAATGGCAGTTCACATTTTGACTTCTTCAAAACCATAAGCCAGATTCACTTGAAACTTTTGGTACAGATACTCCATAGATTTTGGGAATTTTTCTCATGTGATTGTGGATGACCTTCAGGTCATAGGTCAAGGTCACTATCATGCCTTGCAAAATAAATAGGTTTCCCTGTCACATTTTTAAATGGGTATGATTGAAGTCCATCAAACTTTGTCACCATTTATCCAGGTGAGATTTCCCTTAAATTTGCTGAGAGGTGACCTTGAGGTCAAAGGTCAAGGTCAAACTTTCTGTAGAAGAATGGTGGCCCTCATATCTGGTGAGAGGTGCCTGCTCAGGGGATGCATAATGTTTTTCGCACAGAAAACTTGCTTCTAGTTTCTTAAGAAATTGGTGTGAAAGTTTGTTGTCATTTTATCTCTAGTTACACATTCCAGAATGATATTTTTAACAAAAATCCAAAATCAAAATACTGTTTGTCAATAATGTGAATATTTTTTATGGAGACAAAATTCTATGTAAAAAGAAAATTAAAACCCAATTTTTGTTTAATATAATATCAAATGGTAATAGGTTCACTGAAATCCCAGTGGAGTCCAATCATCACCGTTTGCAGTGAATGGGAGTTCGGTGATCATACAAAGATTTCAACGAAACAGTTGGTACTTAAAACTAGCATATTTATCAAAAGATGTGCAAGTCTGACCTTTCCTTATGCTCTTTTCAAGCATGTAATGCATCTTAAACAACTTTATTCTGATTGTTTCTTTGTTTTAAGTTTTGGGTGGTTTGATCAGGTCTCCATATCATAACCGGAGTGGCAGTTTCACATTTTCCTCACTTGAAGGCAAAACTGCAACATGTTGAAACTTCAAGGAAAACATGCGCACAATAGTCCCTTAAAAATTACTTATTACCGGTGTTAAGGAATATTTGTTCCCCTGAATATTGGTTCCCCCAGGAGCAAATATTTGACAACAAATTTTGGTTCCCCCGGGGGAACGAATATTCATTCCTACCCACGAACATTTGTTCCCCCGTGTGGGCAACCAATATTCGGCGAATATTTGGTCCCAGTGCTTTAAGTTATGCTTTAGCTTTTTGTAATTTACATTCTTAATTGCATTCTGATTTTATCCAGCAAGAAGGGGAAGTAATATTCACAACTACATATGGTCCCTATATGTTGTGCTGTTTTAATATTTAGCATAGTTTCTGTATTTCTCTCCGCTTTTGCTTCATTTGAACATTGAATTTTGAAAGAACTCAGAACATGAATAAAATATATTTTATGTAAAACATGTCTTACACATGTACCCTGTGTAGATGTCATTGTACAGAAGAAATCATGTTGAAAATTAAAAGAAATTAGGGGGCAACAAATATTCGTTTGGGGAACAAATATTCCCGAATATTTGTTCCTAGGGGGAACAAATATTCGGGGGTAACAAATATTCGGGGGTAACAAATATTCTCTGACACCTGCTCTATGCGCTTCGGCACAATGATTGTTACCCAGTGTCCTTAGCGGCAGGTGGGACATCTATTCCAGAGCCGCCGTTGTTGCCATAGCCACAGGGTAGAACAGCACACACCTCTGAATTGATTCCAGAGTTTTCAACTGTTTATTGCCGCTACAAGGAAGAAAATGCCTGTTTACCATTGTGCAGTACCAGGCCTCACGGCAGATTCAAGGAAATTGAACAATCTTCAGAAATATCCATGGATGGAAGGCATAACTTTCTGGAGGTTTCCGTCCGCGGGTAGCCATGATGAGAGCACTACTGTAAAGCATGTCCCACTTATCAACAGTAACCATGGTAACTGGGCCACAGGTCATCAGTGCTCATGCCTGCGATTGTTGCACTACAGTTTCGGGTAGCAGGAACTGCCGGTACTAAGTATATTTCAAGGGAACTATTAACGCAAAGTTTAAGTCTGGCCAAGTCACAACTTAATTTGGTCTTGTGATTTGAATTGGTGGATTTACAGTGGCATCCTGTCTTAAAGAACAAAATAACGATGCATGATTGAACAAAATCTGGTAACTGCAATGTATAATGAATGAAAGTGCATGTGTGGGGATGTGAAAGTACCAATGGCAATGGCAATGACTGATGATCTTCACACAGCACAGCAAAGCTGTGTTTAGTTTGCCCGGAGGTTTCCCTTGAACAACTTTGTTGTGGATTAATAAAGAGTTGGCAATTGGGGAAGCAGTGATGATTTTATTGGTTTAAGGTACCAGATGTTTTCAGATGGCTGGTTTGGGGGCAGTTATATTGCCAGTGTGTGGTAGATGCTCAGGCTGTATGCACTTGGCCTCTTGGTCTTGTGCAATTTTTACCTTTGCAAGATGTACATTTAGTTCAGAAAAACCATTACCCATTCAGGTGTATGCAAAATTGTACTTGTGCATAATACATGTACATGGCTGTGTACTAACTATAGGGAATTATAGTATATATACACATGCATACACACACATTCATTGTACATGTACATGTACTATTATCACACGTTAAGTTTCAGTGGAATTCTAGAGACTATTGTACATGTAGCTTGGTGTTCCAGTCCTTGACACATCTCAATAATACAATACAATAAAACTTTTTTTAGCCTCAGTAACTACATGTAGTTGCCAACTACTTTAAGTAGGTCAAGCTTCATACTCACATACATACTCACACTAAAACAAAGAGGTCATTTATGATAAAAAATGGCAGTCTAAAATTGCAATTATATTAGAATGTCATTCCCAGTACAAAGTTTAAATGTCTATAAGATGTCAATTCTTGCACTAAAACTTTGGCTGAGAACACAGGTAATATAGTGTACAGATTTTTTCTTAAAAATGGTAAAACTGGTGCTACAGTGAATATCAACTGGTAATTAGTTGTAACTTGATCCATAGCACCAGAAACTTAAAAAATTTCACATAATATCTGGTTTTGTGCCTATAACTACATGTATTATATCAAATGCTCTTGTTTCATAAGAATGGATACTCTTGTTTTTCATGAATGTTTTGCAAGTATCCTGGCATACCTCCATGTATTGCTTTTTGAACAAGGGTACACTTGTGCATAATTTGTCTCTAACTAAGATCCCAGCAGAATTGCAGTGAAACTATGATCCCACTGGAATTCCAGTGAGGCTGCTTAGGGGCCGTATCACATTTATCGTTCGTCCTGGACGCAAAACTTTACATTTGAGACGAACGCAGATGCAGCAACTAATTGGTTCATCCCAAACCCTGCTGGACGCAGCGGGAAGAACGCAGACGATATCAGACCATGGCAGTGGAACGCAGGCCAGCACACCTGCAAGGACGAACGCAGGCTGACTTTCTACCGGACGAACCATGCACTGTTCAAACCCAAGCTATTAATAGTACAGGCCCCATCTGCGATACCTGAGTGACCTGCTTTGTTTTGAGACGAACGTAGGAGCAAGTGCCGAGCATATTGATGGGGGCTTTGAAAACATGCCTCACTTCCTCCATACATTTTTGATGGACTTACTGCTTAAGTTTGGCCCTCCCTGTCAGTAGAGTTGTTCTTCCAGAGGCATGATCCAAAAAATGCCCCCACCCCCACCCCCGTGTGTTGTTATTATTTTCATTCATCGGTGTTGCAGACTGCAGTTTTTTAAGTCATTTGTAACACATTTTCCAAGAACACAATGTCACAAAACAATTGTGATTGAATTCAATTAACTCCTCGTTTAACCCTACTGTATTCCCCGCCTTCATTTTATGTTGCCGATTTAATTTACGGGATTATATATATGTACACACAGTACCAAATGAAAGTCATTTTTTAACACCTCCACTCGCGACTCTTGCGCTGCCCAAGGCAGCAGCGGCAACGGACCTAGTACTTTATAATACAGCACCCGCACCTGCACGGACTTGAGCAAGTTACCGTGTGGACATGCTGCACCTTTATCTCGGGATCCAGGATCTAATAAGTCCAAGTGACAGATCGGGTCAACTGTGTGTGCCGTGTAACTTAAAAAAAAAAAACAAACAAAAAACGGGTGACTCGAGTGGAGTTCATCAGAAATACTATCGTCCAGGATTAAGATTTTATCGCCAATGAAATAATAGGCAGCCTACAATGTAACGCAGCTGTTTCCCTGAGACTGCTCGGCGCTACCGTGGTCTTGCCTTTGAATCGGATTGTTCGCCTTCAATTTTGTTCAAACACTTTCCTTGCCCTTCCGCTCCTCAGCATTAAATGTGATACAACAACAGCAAAAAACATTGCCATGATAAAACTTCGATTGTAATTATGACGACTCAAAATAATGACACGACAAAAGCTGGTCATACCAAAATGCCCACATGTCAAAATATCGTTATATCAGAAAAAAAAGACAGGTTAAGGTAAGTGACCGGTCACACTACTGACAAACTTCAATGACGAAATGAAACAATGACAGAAAATAATGCCGACAAATGATCGGCACAGTCAAGCGCCTGGTGGACCTAACTTGTGTACGCATGATGACCACTGCTTGATGATCAACACCAGGGATCAACACATACACACATTTCTTGTTTGTGTAATTTGAGATCTAACACGAGTTATATGACAAGAGGTGACTGAGTCAGCATCATTCATAAATCATCTGAGCTGGCAGTACTATTTTGACAATGTATACATCCTTGATTTCCCATTATGAATCCGATGATTTTGTTTTATTCACCTGTCTCTTCTCTGCCAAGTAATTGTCAATGTAAGAAAACACGGCGATTCAGGAATTTATTCAATATAGGCCTAATGTGTAACTATGTGCCTAAATAATACCACGCCTGATATAGCCATCAAATGCAGGTGAATGAAAATGTCAGTCAGTTACCATTTTGCTCACAGGGGCTTTGCAGTAGGCCTCGTGGCGGGCTCGAAACAGTTGCATGACACTCTTATCAAAAATCGACCGGAAGAAGAGGGCTGTCACATGTTATTTATTGTTGAATAAAATACATGTTCATTTAAAGTCAAGTCGAAGCTACTACATACACATTTGTGAAGAAAATACCCGCCGTGATGCCCTATGGACATTGATGGACTCGTCCTGTAGTCATTGGTGACCACAGCATGACAAGAAGAGTGTGCCGCGGTTGGTCACGTGATCAAAACTTTCCAGAACCTGGTTGTTTATAAATAGAAATGACAGGCTGCGTGCCTGGCATGCCGCCAGAAAACAAGTCGAAACTATTTTTTTAAAAAATTATTTATTTATTTATTTATTTATTATTATTTTTTATTTTTTGAGCCGTGAAAGTTATCTTTGAGTACTTTCTAATCAGAATCAGTGTGTAGGTAATCCGTTGTACGGTTTGCGATCCACAGGCACAGGGGTACGCCTACAAATCAGTATGAAACTTGAAAGTGAAACTGCACCCTGACCAGGCATGCAGCTCAAGCATACGGCCTCATACAGCCACACTCACAGAGCACAAAATTGCAATTCTTTTCGTTGTTTTATTCCCACTTTAGTACAACATGTGCATGTATTATGGCAGTATATCAAACGCCCAGGGATAGATGCATCTTAATTCGTTACAGTTAGGCTAGAAATGCTTTAGTTCTACAAAACGCGTTAAAGTCGCAAACATTACAAAAATTGCGTCGTTAGAAAACTAATTTGGCAGAGACAATGACTGTCAACAAAAAATAATGTGGCTCTTAAAGAGTTAATCCTGTCACTGCCAAGCAGAACGAAAAAGAGAATGAAACTAACAACAACAAAAAAAGACTTGTCAATGCCGTTATTAATACTTTTCAGATAATTTACTTGTCGCCACATCCTCGCGGAATCAACAGAAGCGAACATTTGTCCAGGGAGATATTGAAATATTTCAAAATGCACCTGTTAATATGCTCATCTAGTGAAAAATACATATAAACATACCAAAGTCAATGATTTCAAAATGTGTCAGTCAATATTTGAAATGATGTGCCCAAAATACCAGGGTTTAACAATCCCGGAGATTTTTTTTTTTGTCCGACTTTGTAAATTTTTCAGTTTTCATTTTTTCTTCTGACTTTAAAATTTTGCCTGAAAAAAAAAAACTGAAAAAAAATGAGCAGCCCCAGTTTTATTTTATTTTTATTTCGAGAACTGCACCATAAAAACAGCCCCCCCCCCCCCCCCCCCCCGTAAACTAAGGAATAAAAAAATGAAAGGCCTAAATTCGAAATGATACCTGTGCCCGGGACACCCGAGCCAGGATTCTTCAATTTTCATGCAGTAACTCGATAAAACAAATGTGCGAATAAAGGAGATTAACTTCAAAGCCCAAGATTGAGTCTGTAAATGTAGACCAAAATCAAATATGATATTTCCAACATCTGCTAGTTGCAAGAAACAATAGGCCTGCTCTTAAAAAAAGTCAATACGTTCAGTGGTAACTATGATGACACACCCAAGGGTGTATCAACGTATTACCACTGAGTAAATAAACTATCTTTGAACCAGAAACATTCATACGTATTATACACGTTCCTGAATTAATATGATCCGACACTGAGTTCATTGTCTTTATTGTTAATTTTCGAATAGAAATACGGAGAGAAAGGATTCGTCATTGCTGGTCAGTAGCTGCATCCGTGTGTGAACTAGGCCTAAGCGAAATAAGCGGTTCCAGAAAAGATTTAGTCAAATCCTAACGAATTTCGATGAAATGTATGATGCTTTATTAATCAGAAACATCAATTTTAAATTTATGTGAAGCAGATATGAGAACTACCCCCACAAAAAGAATAATTTTCGTATCTGATTTGGCAAGCAAAGCTGTGCATGCGGCACGGAGATTTTGATCATAATCAGTCTTCTTCGGCAAAAAGAATTCTTTCAGCTTTGTTAAGTAAGTGTGCCTATATTTCAAACCCTGACTTAATGTGTCGTGGTGTACATTTTCAGTCTTATCCACACCCGGCCCTGGACGAAATGATTACATATCAACTGCAAACTGCGCAGTGCCTCTTGAGATTTTTGACCGCCATTTTGTGGATAAGCTGGTCACATCACCCACATAGTTTTGGACAACTGGCCAATGATGGGAAAGTAAAAAATACCCGCACCGCAGTCACACACAACAACACATTATTTTATAAGCATCGAAATCGCAAATTTGTAAAGATATGCCCTCACATTCAGCATTGTCTTCGACTGAAAGATCGTGATTTGTGCTTGGCTTTGCCGCACGTTTGTCATAACGGGCCCCGTGAAATACAACAGAAACACCCCATACAAGTACACGGCCGGCAGAACACGTGTCGCTCCGGACTTATATAAAACGTAACTATATTCACACACCGTCTTGGCTAATCAATAGTTTTGAGTGAGGTCTTTTTAACAGGAAAAGACTTGATACAAACTCAATTCAAATGGATTGTAATTTTCTTTCCATATAACGTCGCGGCTGGGCCTATATGTAGTTAGAGAATGGATACTATGGCCGGGTAACGATTCATGCCACACTTTTGTTGCCTGGCCTTCCGTGTCTTCTAAATGAACTTTGGCACATTTGAATCTTTGCTGCATTCACATCAATGACACTGCAGTACCCTCTTTCATGACATAGTTTCGATTTCTTATTGAACATTATTTTCACACAGCTACACGAAGAGAAAAGGACTAGGCCTACATACATTAAAATTCCCGATATTTTGCATTTATTAAACTCAATGAAACCCCAGAACTTAAAATAGAAAAGTCGAAGACCCTCTCTCTCTCTCTCTCTCTCTCTCTCTCTCTCTCTCTCTCTCTCTCTCTCTCTCTCTCTCTCTCTCTCTCTCTCTCTCTCTCTCTCTCTCTCTCTCTCTCTCTCTCTCTCTCTCTCTCTCTCTCTCTCTCTCTCTCTCTCTCTCTCTCTCTCTCTCTCTCTCTCTCTCTCTCTCTCTCTCTCTCTCTCTCTCTCTCTCTCTCTCCATTTTTTCTTCTGCCACTTTTTCCGATAATACTTAATTATCACTCCCGTTTTTCCCTACTTGGAATCTGTGCAAACATTGTCCATTACGACAAGGGGTGTTTCCGCTCAAAGATCTCAGGTTAGCAGCTGAAGCACGTTTCAAAAGTTTCAAGATGATTTGGACTTTAATATACGTGCTACATGTCAGGACAGAATGGGAGGGGTCATTTTGCCTGACAACCTCTCAAGGGGGAAAGACGTTTATTTCGTGCATGACTTCTACAGAGACCGTTGGACACGGAAAATACGTATCAAAATATTTGCTACTCGTAATGGTAAACAAACTGGCTAAATATCACAAGTTGATTCACAACGATGATTGCTGTAATTTGTAAACCAATATCTCTTATTAAACTTGGCCAAAGGGATCAACATACTGCAATAAGCTAGTTCTGTGGGCCTAGGGTGCTTAAAAGGTGTACATGGGAGCAATGAAACTAACAATCTGTTGTTAGTATATGCAAGGAGGTTACACCAAAGGAGAGTCCACTCTGGCTTTTTCGCCAGGTCGATCATTTTGCGGTTTTAAATGAGATTATTTGATAGCGATGTCATAAGCAGACTGGGGATGGGGGGGGGGGGTGCATGGTCCGGCTGCTTTGGGCTATGAATATCGCGCATACTCACGCAAATTATAACCACCTTTGAAACCTGAGGAACATATTTCAATTAAAATTTCAATGAATCAATGGATTTGATATTTCATAAGTCCCAGCAGCACCCTTAGCACGCTGTAAGGAGTACATTCGAACATACTCTGAACATCATTTGCCATCTTTTGCGAGTATATTCGCCCGCACCACAACTCAAGCCAACATTCATCAGCTCACCGTTCACCCCTATTGTCTATTTACCTGCAGCGTGTACATTTTATTGCAGACAAACGTCAATACTTGCGACTAGTTGTTTCCATTTTGTGTTTAAAATGAGAATTTCCCTGTCACACGGATAAAAATCTAACATCCACCCGTTTTTGTCACAATTTGAATGATGAAGTCCAAAATCTACGCAAAAACTAAAGTAATTTTGCCCGTTTGCGGCCTCAACGCCATGATATTTTATACTGCTGGAAAGCTCAGGATTTTGTCTCTTTGCGTCACAGGCTCTGTGATGGTTAAAAATAAAGAATTCATGGGATATCTTTTTTTATGTTGAGTGCACCATTGTCGTGACGGCCGGCGAACCAAAGAAGTGCATTACAGCTTGCCAGACATGGTTTGTGAGGGACCAACGCTGGCCCTTTGAAGTTCCGCTCTGGTGCTTGCAAGACAAGGTTTGTCAGGGACGAACGCTGGTCTCCGCTGGTGTTCGCCCTGGACGCTACCGGACGCAAGCAGACCATGCCAGACGATCACAGATAATATCAGACGAACAGCGCTACCGCGGTGCGTTCATTTGGGCCAGACGTTAATGCCCAGACGAACGATAAATGTGATACGGCCCCTTATAGGATTCCAGTTGAGCTGTCATCTCAGTGGAATCCCGGTGGAATCCACTGTTCACTGGGATCTCGGCAGGATTCCACTGAATTTTTTTCAATTGGGAAGTACAAAGGATTATGTGCCAGGGATATCACAATGTGCTGGGTATGCAGTCAAAGTGCCGGTGTAAATAGGGTGTAGAAGTGTTTGCGTGAATTTCCACAATGAGCTTCGTAATTTACTGTTTAAGTAGTGACACCAGTCAATAAAAGACGCATTCTGGAGTAACGTACATTGTATCTTTTCTATAACTACATTTATTCATCTTTAAGATGTGATCACCTTAAGCAATTCTTTGCCAGACATTAAACAGCACAAACAAAATGAAGAATAATTCCTCAGTTTCCAAGATCACTGACTTGCCCAGCAGTATTTTTTTCTTTGAAGATTGAGCATCCAACAAGATGCACGGCTTTCCATTTTAACATCTCTCATGCATGCAGCAATTTAGCCAGAGACTGTCAGTGGGAACAGCATAATGACACTCACAAAAGTTGCAACTGTCACAGTCTTATATTTACAGTTCAGGAAATCAATAAAATTGTCAGCCTATAGTTTATTCTGTAGTTCTGGATGAGTTATAATGATGCCAACGGTGCACTATGCCACCAACCAGGTGGTTAGGGCTGCTTTGGAGAATTTGTAGTGGCCATTATGAATTTCAAACTGGCAATTGGCAGTGTCATAAAGACCTCTAATTGCATACACCTCATATTGTACAGTCCATATGGAGTTACCCCTTATTGTAAGAAATGTAACATTTGAGGAAAGAAGTCTGTGGAATTGTTGCACATCCAGTACTGCATGGCAAATGCAATATTTGGTCCTTGTGTCAGTCAATACATGTTGGGACAACTGAATTATGCAAGGCTACACCAACTTAACAATTGGATTCACAGATTTCACTCAACATGCATGTACATGCATATAAGATATTGGATTCGAAAGTGCCATGATTATATGATGAATGTACTGATTTTCATGCGTATAAATTTTCACTTTTTTCTTTCATTGCAGACATTAAACTGAAACATAAATTTCACTGTTTTTGAAAGAAGTTCATATGAACCTGTGATAAAATAACCATTTACTTATCATTTTATTTTTGTGGATTTTTTAGCTATGAGCAAAATAAGCAAATATGAAAATAGAGGAAAATGAAGTGAATACATACGATTTAGCACTAATAGAGTCTCATGAAAATTGTAATCAAAATGTAATCACTAAGCTCCATATTTGGTTCAGCAAGGCTCTTGACTGCTGTGCCCAGTGGTACCACTTAATTCATAGCCTGGGGGCGAACTTCAGTGTCTGATACAATATCCCAATTCTGGGGCCCACCGCAGTCAACAACTAATAGTTTCAAGCTATTTTATTTACATTTTTAGGTAATGCTCAAGCTGGTCAACAACTGATAATTTCAAGCCATTTTATTTACATTTTTAGGTAATGCTCAGCCTGGAAAAGTACCAATTTATATTACATTTCTTCGACAAATTAACCTTCCAATAACACTAATCACACATATGTTTTGGATACTATACCAGGGACCTCTTCAAAATATTGATTTGGGACTAACCCACACTGGCTGCTATTTTTAAAATTGTGGATTCCACACCGAATGGTTTGTAAATGAGGATACTAGTATTTGGACCATTATAATATATGGGGGGGGGTGTGTGTTATAATATATGAAACCAAAAGTATATATTTTGAAAATATTTCAGAGCATCAATTATGTATGCTGTGGCTGCAATTCACTTTGATATCCAAATCAACTGTAATTTGTGAACTGTCTGACAATGCGCCATGTTCAAAATGGTGCGCCATGTTTAAAATGGTGCATAATTCCCGGGCTTGAGAGTCGAGGTGTCGTGTACCTTCCAGGAAATACTTTCCATTTGTGTATCACCATGATGTAGTGGGCTGAACAAGCGCCCTCATACCCATACACTATACATCACATTTGAGACATTTAACCATGTATCACAGTTCTTGAAGCAAATCGCAGTCCATAAACCTTGGGCAGTATATGTATTTACTTAATGTTCCCAAAAGAACCCTTTGCCAGCAGGTGGTACATGTGGGAGGAGGGAGATGGTTAATAAAATTTGATTTCCTGCATACATGTATGCTAGACTTTCGGCCCACTGGATCATGGGGATACACAAATGGAAAGTATATCCCCACAATCATGTATTTGGAAGGTACATGTATATTATTATTATTGTTGTTCGTGTCAAATTAATAAAATTTATAAGGACTTCATCTCCCACACAAGAATTTGTCTAGTTATGATTTGTAGTTAGTTGTTTTCCTTTTTCCCATGATTCCTCAGCCAGAGGTAAGCCCATAACAGAAAATAATTAACAGCCACTGTTATCTGGTACTTAATGAAAGGCCTCTCCATTTAACTGTTTATCGGTGATAAAGAGGACTGCCGGCTGTGCATTAACATACAGGTAGTCCTTCCCAGTTTTAAAAGAATTTACAGCATGATTAAACATGTACATGTACATGTATTGCCTGCACATTGAACCCATCCAGTCCCCCTTAGCTTCTACATGTACATTACTTCAGCAGGTGTTAATTGAGCTGCTGCAACACTGACACCATCAACCTGAAAACACCTGTGAAAAAAATCAGCACCCTATCCAAACCTATCATGTATAGTGTCACATCATCAGACACAAAATGGATCCACTCTATACACATGTACTCTACATGTATATCTACATCCTCTCTCTCTACACTGGCACCTGCTTGCACACACGCACGCAGAGTTCTTAGTAACATCTTTCTCTTGTTGCTTTAATGTTACCAACTTCTGTTTTTCTACTTTTTCCTTTTCTTTGTCTTGTTCTGCTTTCTTGCTATCTTTCTTCCTGCCTTTTGGCTATAGCCTCTTCCAATTCTTGTTTTTTTTTTCTTCCATTTATTTCAGTTCTTGCACTGTAACCTCTAGATCTGCACTCATCAATACTTTGGCCTTGTCATTTTTTTTCATTTTGGCCATCCTGATATCATCAATCAAATTTGCATTAATTCACGGACACAAGAGACAATAACCAATCTGTGACAATCAATATTAAGAGAATATTACTTGTGCAGCATTAATGTGGTTACAGTCGATTCCCACCAGGTGGCTCTGAGTTATCCGCAAGCATTCTGCCAGGCAAGGTAACTTTAACAGAATTGTGTTCACCTGTTGCAGCAAAGTACATGACTATAAGTTTAAATTAACAGCTTATGTACTTCAATATGTATCATGCTGACCACTTCAGCGTTAACAGCTTTCTTGTATAGCCTGTGAAACAATAAAAACTTGCAGAGGTCATTTTGGAATGTCTTCTCTGTATCACAGGGTGGGTGCGATATTGTTTCTGGGGCAAAGGATGGAGGTGACAACTCCAGGATGATGAGTCATGAACATTTACAGTGTATTTTGGCTGTATAATTTTTGTTTAAACAACTGAAAATGTACTTATTTTTCTCCAGACCGGTATGTTCATTGATTAAAATGGCTGAAAATATTATTTGTGCTGTATTAACATGGTGTGAAGCTCATGCTAATTAAGTGGAAAGAAAATGTATCTAAAATACATGTAATCATGTTCAGTTTCAGTTTCTGACTGCAAAAAAGGCAAGGAACTCATAAAACAAGCAGTTAAATTAAATTGATATCTCAAGATGGGCCATGAAGAATAAAAAGTTTCATGCACTCAAGTCTTGGTACATGTATCTGAGTCCAATAGCTGACATTTAGGGTTCTAATTCATGTAGATGCATGACATTGAGGAGTCTAAATATATATCAGCTGACAATTTTAGGTCTAATGTAGCTTGGATTGAAAAGTCTAACAGTTAAATTCGAGAAGTGCAGTAGGTAAGGGGGCGGTCATTATTTACCGGGAGGGGGGGGAGGGCTTGGGAAATTGAGATAGCGTATCAACATACATTCTGTGGGCCCCCTAAAAAGCGACAATTTGTGCCACCCCCACCCCCCTTATACTGGTTATTGTTTTATGACTGTTATAAACTGATTCACAATTTGATGACACACCCCCCCCCCCCATTAGGAGCATGTGTAATTTGTGCCCCCCCCCATAATTGAGTAGATAAATTTTGTGACACCCCACCCCCACCCCCTATTATCCCTGTAAATAATGACCATCCCCTAAGGTCAAGATCAGCTAGTTCATGTGGGTTCTCAGTTGAGGGCTCTATAGGCAGGTGGGCCAGGTATGCGTACTTTCATTAGTTTCCATGGTAATTTGCACCTACACTGTATGTAAGTTTTAAACCACTCTACCTATATACAAACACCAATTTTTTTTGTGATAAATGGTTGTATATAGTTAGAATACTCCTGTAAATTTGGTAACTTTTGCTGCAACACTATTCAATTAATTGAATGTTACTTTAACATTGAATATAATGTGAATAGACACTTCTAGCCTACAAGAATATTGTGTATTGGATTGTATATATTCAGCCAAATACACATACAATTCCTAATTGCTACCTCTCCTATTGGAACCAACCACTAGAGACATCTGGAAATCACCTACTGCAATTGCATTAGTTTTTGGAAACTTTGCTATTCATATATCACTGCATGCAATCAGTCAATCAAAATTGAAGGCTACACCCCCACACAGGAACAGACGGCAATTCAGTGGACCGCATTAGAAGAGTCACGCAAATTAGAGCAAGCAAGTTCAGAAATCAGACAAAATCTGCCTTGAAACTTGGTAGCAAGACTTGTGATTGTGAGATAGATCATGGTGTGATTGAAGTAAAGATCAAGAGAAATCAGTCTACATTTTTTTTTCTCTACATGCAGGTCTTGAATTTACACTTCTGTATGTGGTGGACATTACTGTCTGTTGAAATACATGTACTTATTTGATACCTGACTGTTGATTTTCCCCATTCTGCTGCCAAATCAATCACTTTAAATAGATGGATTGTTTTTCTATGCCAAACTTAATTACATGTTTAGGGAAACTACCTCTGTTATTACACTGTGGAAGTGCAATTGAATTTATTCTCTGATGCAGTTCTACCACTGCACTTGTCAATTTAAACAGAGAACTTCAGGCTTATGTCAGCGAGCTTCAAATTTACATGTACCCATGCAAAATTAGACAGCATTTCTGACTTGCCTGTAATTACTGCAGTGAAAGTGATAAAAGAGGGACTATGAAAGAGCCCAGGCATGAGCATGTACTGTGTATGGAACTGTGCATGTGACATGTTGCTAAGACTCCTCTTTCTGTGTTACTAGTCGACGTATATGATGGTAATACATATGTACATGAGTAACAAGTAGAATTAGAAAAGATAGAGCATAGTCCAGTGGCATGGAACCAAATGTAGGTCAAGGTCAGCTAGATAAAGTGCATTTACCCCAACCCATACCATGCATACCAATGAAAGCTGTTGACCTGGGGCATGTGATCTTAATAGGTTTCATCTACAATTCTGTCATTTTTTTTTCATTACTGTTGAAATTAATTGAAAACACTGAAGCAGATGACATTTAGAACTAGGTAGTTTTTCAGTGAATGGTATGGAATAGGACTTTGCTCTTAGAATATCAGACTTAATAGTGTTCAAACGGTACATGGGCTTACAGAATAAGGTTTGTTAAGTTTCTCTTTGTGTTAAATTTAACCAGCTGGTTTTAGGTGTTTTAAGGGGGAAAGGGTTAATGATTAAACTCCATTGATATTCAATCAAAGCTATTACATAACAATTTTCTAGATACCATTAAGTGATTCAGGTAATCTGTGGACTGGCATATTTACTTCCATGATACAGGCATTGATTAGCATCAATTTTTAATTTTTACTGAATGAAACTATTGACAATATTGTCGATCAAATATGCAACATTTATTATCACATGTTACACTTTAAAATGTTTATCTTTGGTAAAAATGTCTACTTAAAGGATTTTAAAGTGTTTCACACATGGTAGAGATATAGGTCTTGGTCATTGTTTCTGAAGGCAACCATTAAATGGTTTTCTATGTGATGCACAATTGGGAAATTTTAACAATCCGCCTCTGTAGGCTGCATGTTATAAGTTGATCTCTGATTGGTTAAACCCACAGCCCATTGCAGAGAACTTGCCCTGGATGTTTGTTTTGAACTCATTGTTAACACTTGGCAACAGTTCATGGCAGTCCTGTACAAAGAAAGTAAGTTAATGCTGTTATGCCAGGAAGAAGCAAATTTGCTGTTGTACAGAAGGTTGGGTGATGCAACATCATTATGATGAGAATGGGGAAAGAGACCAGGATGCACTTGTCATGAAGATGTACATGTAATAACCTGCAGAAGTATCTTTCTGCCGTAGTGCCTTGTCTAGTGGTATTCTTTGCTGGTCACACATACCCACATTTGGCAACTTTTTTTCGTGAAGTCCCAAAACAACATTAACAAAAGCACATTATTTCTGATTGAAGTATGACAGCATACAGTTTTTATGTCACACCGATTGTGCTTACAAAAGTTTGAATGCTTTTCTAAAGGTTGTGGTTATATCCAGGAGTCCTGTGTACCATCACATAGGTCATTTTTACATGCACATTTTTTCCCTGCTGAACCACATGTTTATGATGTACAGTGCAAGAGATAGAGACTAGAACAGAAGTTACTTCATACCATTTACATTACATGTTCCTTTAAGACCAATGAATTGTAAAAATAATAATAGCAATAAAAACCTTGTATTCCAAATTGTGAAATCAAGTTAAAACATTTGATTGAACTGTGTTTAAAAGTAAAACTACAAAAGTGAACACATTTGTCCAACATATATTTTACATGTATCTCCGTTTATTTGTTACAAATACATGTATCACAAAATAACACAATGAATGTGGGACCTTTTCAATAAGATAAGGGATAGCATAAATATCATTATTAGCCTTGCGAGTACATGTACCACTGTACATGTACATGTACCTCAAACAGAAAGTCCCTTGTCAGCTGAGTTTGCTGGTGAACAGATGAGTATTTTTGAACAAAACAAGCTTGGTGTGAAATTGACCAGGAGGCGATCCACCCACAGATTGTACTTTATTAAATAAATGACAAAGTGACAGCTGAGCCATGACTTGCGTGCTGGTTCCCTTCTGGTGGTGGCTGCATCCCGTTAACACTTCTGAGTGCCTGCACACTGTACCAGGGAGCTGGCAGATGAGGGGGCAGCTCTATAAACCTGCAAAGGTGCGGGGATGCATGACATCTGCCTTATCCCGACATCAAGTTTTGTTGCCCAGTCAAATTGACCCCTTGCCCATTTAAATTATCCAAAAATGCCCACACGTAAATTGTCATTTGCATTGCCCAAAATCATAGATGTCATGAAGGCGTGTCACGAGGCAATAGCTTATCTCTGCAATGTGCCCAACCTGCACTGATCGAGGGAAGCTAGTGACTCAGTCTTATTATGACCAGGAAAGGGTTAACATAAACACGAGTTATGGTGGCAGGACACCATATAGTTGCAGTGAAAGAGGGATGATGATATTTAGTGATATTGAATAAAAAGAGTCACAGGATTGAAATATGTCAGGTCTAGAAGATTTGTAAGGAGGCAACTGAGATGGCTGTAATGCCCACATGTTGACTATCTCGTGAGTTTATTGTTAACTCAGCTGACTTGTCATTCAGCTGAGGTTATAGGATGAACATTCATCTGTCGTTGTTGCAGCAGTATCGGCATCCATCAACAATTCACATTTTCAACTTCTCAAAAACTGTCTACTGGATTCATTTGAAACTTGGCAGGGATGTATTTTGGGTGGGTCAATACCAAGTTTTTACAAATGGTCATGCTCCAGTGATTTTTGGATTTAAAAAAACAAAAAACAACAATCTTCAGTTTTTGGCAAAATCTTCAGAAACTTCTCCAAAATCACCAAAGCAATTGCTTTGAAATTGCATAGGAACACTCCTAGGACCCCAAAACCTTAATTTGTTCACCAAGTAGTGCTGCAAATTTTTCTTTTTCCTTTTTTTTTAATGAAATTTTTATGTATTTAAAGTAATTTCGACTTCTCCAAAGCTGTTATTCAGATTGTTCCGAAACTTGTTGTAAATGTATCTTTGTGGGAGGATTTAACAAACTTGTTCCCTAGCTGTTGATATTCTAAATCCCTGATTTTTAACAATGTTTTCAGTGATTATGATTACCATGTACATGGTAAGTCAATGCATGGGGAAAATAGTGATGGGCAGTCACATTTCTTACTTCCTCAGAACCTTCATCCCCGAGACCAGAGTGGGAATTACGGGTGGTGTGTGAAGGTCAGCTGAGGATGGGTTGTTTAAACAGCCCTCTTGTTTCTCTATAACAGCATGATGGCCAATGTTATTTTAAAGAAAGTTGTACAATTTAAGTGCTTTTACTTTCATTCAACTGGATAAACTACTATTGATAATAACTCTGGAAAAAAAGGAACAAAACAAAAAATGCAACACAAAAAATCATCACTGTATCACTGTTGAAAGATTTAACTTGTCTGCTCGAAAATGAATGTTTCACCTGAAATAAATGTGACATCTTGAGTAAAATATACATGATTCATCACTTGTTCAAATTAAAATTTGACTTTCAAAATGGATTAAAAGTGCTTTTATTGATTATTCATGCTACCTTATGGCAATCCTGATTCTCAGTCTGTATACCTACTAACACACTGTCCGTTTTGAACAATGTATATGTCCATGTAAATGGGAAACTGTCATGAGACTAGAGCAAAGTCCATCACAAGCTGACAGACAGTCACATCAGGACAGCCAGCCAGATGGAACTCAAGTGCAGCGGGGGCCTCGTAACACCCAGTCATAGCATGATACAGGGACACATGGTACTCAACTTCGGACTGTAACTCAGTCCACATGGACTGCAGCACATTGTCCTCGGACTACAGTGGCATCCTATAGACTCCTTGCATGTGAACTACACAATGGGAAAAGAGAGTGAGGAGTCCACTGGCCAGGCAGCAGATTGGAAGTAAACTGGGAACCCCAAGAAAATGTACATGCAGCAATGCAAGCCATTTGAGATTTCTACATTCACTGTCCTCAAACAGAAAGGAAATGTGAGAAGAGAGGATGCTATCCCATGCCCACCCAGAACAGAAATACTTGAGGCCATGGACTGTATGATCACACTTGAATTATCATAACTGATTTGTAAAATAATTCTTTTTATTTTAAAAAGTACTTCAACTTCATTGTCTGCTTGATTAGACAAATGCACACTATTCTACTTAAGCAATGATAATTTCTATATATACATTGTATGTACACATGAACCTTTTCTTGAACTTTCATAATATTAGGTTTCTAATCAAAACTAATAGGCCTCATCCAGATATAAATTAATGAAGATAAGGCTACATACATGTAGGATGTCTATACAGTATATGTGCCATTCATAATTTATTTTTACAGATATATATCTTATTTTGTACCTTTTGTAATCTTATTCATACAGACCACTGTGTTAGTGATAACAGTATACACACTGTAGTGTCATGTTTTCTTCACTCTACAGCTGTACATGTAGGTAACACTATACATGTACATGTAGGTAAAACGCAGCAGTCAGTATGCAGCTGTTAATTGTTCTCCTTCTCCTTGTTCAAAACTGAACCCCAATAGCAGAGAGACAATACCCAAAGTTGGTCAGTGTGATCAAGTAGAGTGGTACCTGCTATTTCTTAGATCACCCCTGATGACAGATAAAAGTGGTCATTTATGGTAGGTCTTAAATTGCTGGTAAATTAACAAAGAAAGGTTCAGTGTCTCGAAAAGGTGGTCTTAAAAGCTAAAGTGGGCTCTCATTAGAAGTGGTCTTTGGAGCAGGTACACATGTACCACTCTACAGGGTGCAATAAAAACACATGGCAAACATTGGCAATGCCAAGCAGGTCTGGAACCACCCTTATAAAAAAAAGGCCTTGCTGCTAAGTGTTCCTGGTAACCAGTGGATACTTATCCGCTAGTTTGGGGCTAAGTAGTCCCTGGTTAAATTTTACCATGCCAATCACTTTGCGGCTAAGTAACAAGAAAAAGAGATCTGATTGGTGGACAATCACACAATGAGTGGCCACCGTTTTATCCTATGTTGTGGCTAGTTTGCAGATAAGAACCCCTAGGTGCCCCTATTCCATTGGTTGGTCTTCTGTACTCTCTAACAGGCCAGACCTTCTTGACTGTCCATGATCTTTCATTGTGTTGGTTATCTAATTTTAACTTTTTCCCATAAAAATGGTTTTATGAAATATATGTTGTTACTGATTGACTTAAGAGAGAATCAAATGGAAGACAATAATTTCATTTCAAATTCTGATTTAATTCAAATTTTGACTTAAAATTTTGTACTCTACTAATCCCCTTTAAAGATGTTGAACAATTATTTGTCATTATCTTGAAGTAAAATATACAAAAATTAATAACTGTTAAATCTAAATCGATACTTTCTGATGGATTCTAAATGAAAATTTCAAATTTCTAACACATGCTATAGGAATATAGATTGCATTGTTAATGTTTGTTAATCTTAACATTGAAAGTGTTGGTGTTTGTTAAAGCTGGAGAACTACAAAGTCCTTCTTTTTAAGTTGCTGCTTGGTCGGTCAGAAACAAAGTTCTTGCTAAACTGCAGCTAGGTTTTCCAGTGACAAAGTCCTCTGTGCTTAGTTGCTGCTGGGTCGCAAAGCTGTCGCTAGGTCGATCAGGAACAAAGTTTCTCTCGTTGAGCTGCCGCTAGGTTGGTCAGAAACAAAGTCCTTGCCACTTATACTTCTAGGGTGGGCAGCAACAAAATCCTGTTGCTAAGTAATCACTGGATAGCGGCAGCTTATCAGCTAGCAGTCGCTACTGAGTGGCTACTTAGCAGCTAGCCGCTCAATCATTTTTACTCTTTCTGCAAAGTTTTTGCTTTGCAGTTAGTTAGCCACAAACAAACATTTTTGTGTGAATGTACAGTAGAGATTAAATTTCTGCAAGTACAAAATTAAGAAGTCAATGCATTTACAAATTTCACTTGATCTGCAAGGAGTTCCAGTGTGGTAATTCATATCCAAGAACTCTCCAGACAGACACATATCCTGTCACATAATAGCTCACTTTTGCCAGAATATAACGTACATGTATACTGATGTTCTTGGCCTTGTCATTCTTTGCTGCCCTTGAAGTACGTGTACTGTCTGCACATGTAGTTTCTTTGAGACAGCCACTGTAAAAGATATATACACGTAGCAGCATTGCTTCTCTTTGAACAAGGCTGCCACTGATCTAAGAGTAATAATGAACAATCTGATGAGTGTTATAAAAAATAGCTATAAACTTTTACAGCAAATGAAGAGTGACAGTTCCAATTTAATTTTAACCATTCATACAGTAGGACTTAATTTGGCTTTAAAAAACACACTATTTAATTTCTGAACTTTAGGCTACAACTTATGTACAGAAAACTCCAGATAAATTTATGCATGGCATTCATGACTTGCTTCACAGAAAAATTCAACTTACTTATTGCATACTCATTCTCTTTGCATCATGCCAATGCTATTGTTCAGGACCGTTTTTCATTTTCAGTATCAGCCATGTTGAATATCATAATCAGTCCCGATCCTCATTGGTTGTTTTTGCTGGGCAAAACTCATCTTTATTTTTTTCACTATCAATATCTTGATTACCTCTTCCCATCATCTTTTTTATGTGTTCAAAGTCATTTTTTTGTCCAGTACCTTTTAATAATATAGGCTACATGTACCCATGCTTGATGATATTACTACAATGTTGGACGAGAAGACAAACTATTGGATGTCCTTTTATTGTTCAGCAAACTAAGCAAGCTGATGGAAACCATACCCCTTCAAATCCTTAATTTATCATATAGCGAGCACTCTGCAAATTAAAACATATGCACTACAATTCATGGCATGTCTTTATTTTCAAATGATCCCACTTTATTAGGCATGCAAACATGATTGCATGCAGGAAAAAAAGAAGCTCGTTCAACCAATGGCAATCAGAATTGTGGTGTAAAGGGCTGATGCAGTTACCAGTGATGAGGCAGAGTTAGGGTGGAAAACAGACATGTCTGAGCTTGAAATTATTTCAGGGTTAAGCAATGCAGTGTCCTTTTGTAACTGAAAAGTTATTGACTTTCAAGGTCAAAGTGAACACATATCTTAAGCAGAACCATTTACTGTTGAGATTGATCCTGGGGATTGCTACTAGGTATGTTAGATATGAAGAATGGCTATCAAACAGTTTTATGTGCAGCAGAATTTGGGCTCCTTTGAAACAAGATATCAATAAATTGTCCCTCTCACACCTGCCAAGTTACACAAAAAATAAATGATCGACAACCCAGTGAAAACCACGTGAAGCATCCAAGGTGAAGTAACTGATAAAAGTGTATATTATATTGACAAGCATACCGTGCATTTGATGGTAGCCTCTTGTATTAACCCTTTCATCACAACAAAAAAAAAAGATGAAAAAAAATGATGACAACAATGGACATGTAAGTATATAAAATGTGTTTCAGAGCAACAAATGACTACATGTATTTTATTTTCACTCCTGATGATAAAATTCTCTTTCAGTATGCTCCATGATACTATGCTTGCTGATACAAAGCAAAAACAAAGTATTTAAATATTAAAGTCTGTTTAGTTTTGGTGGGTTAAATGCATGGACATTTATATTTTAGTCTTATGTTATCATGTTTATCGTTTCAGAGATGTAACTTCATATTTATGTTTACATCATGATTGCAGCTTGTCCTTGATCGACAGTCTGGTAAACACAGTATGTTTTTAGTGTGGGCAGCTTTCACTTGCTGGTCAATAACCGACCTGAGGCTTTTGCTATAGGGCATAGAACCTTCAACACAATTTAGAAGCAGCCTCACAAAAGCATGCAGGGATAAGCTAGTCCTGATTGGTTAGTTTGACACATAATGAAGTCACTGTGTTATAAAATGAACAATGTCTGTCCTACCATGGGCAGCAATATCAACACCGACCAGCAGCTCTCCAGTGGGCGAGAAAACTCCTACAGGGTGTTTATATTGTAATTCAATTTTTGCATGTGTGGGGGGTGATTATGTGGTGGAGACTGTGACATTTCCATCAAGAGCAACAACACAACTACCCAAAGATTTTGTTTTTGGCAGTTATTTAGATGTATATGCAGGTTCAATTATGCCAGTCGGGTTTTTGTGATTGTTTTGATGTCTAGTTCTGACAGGCATGACAACTTTATGCCTTGGCTTGATTTCTGTATTACCAATGAGACAAACTAAGTAAGACTTTGTGTATATATAGTCAACTATACACATGTACTTGCACATCCCTGATTTACCTCTGTCATTCATTCTGCCCTGAATTCCCAGTGTATTGTTGGCAAAATTTGTTTGACCTCTCTGGCTTTGAAACAAATAATCTACCCCCAGAATGACATTGAGATTCCTGTTCTGTAGGAGAGGAAAAGCTTGATACAGCAGAGGATTGCCAATGTAAAATGGCACCATCCATGTTGCATATTTGTCGTACATGTACCTGCACTGCTGGTCTGCCTGCACCCCTAACAGAGGTCAAAGGTGAATTTTTAAGGTCAAAGTTTTATTGTCTTGATATTTCTGAGAGCTTGCGAGAGACGCAATCTTCCAATGGCAATGTTTGAAATGAATGACCACAAATTTTTACCTGAACCTGGTTATATAGTATATAAAATATCAGTTTCTGTTGATGTACTGTATATTTACCCACATAAACTGCAGACCAGCCTTGGTCCCATCAGTTGCCAGGCAACATAACTTGTAATGCCTCCACCATGATCGAGGGCACTTGTACCTGTTATTTTGCTTAACAATCCAGAAATCGGCACGCATGCAGGCCAGCCTAATGTTCATCAGTACATATACATAATTATGTGACCTAGTAATAGGAGGGATTCATATTTACCCACAGTAACTGCAGACCTGCCTTGGTCCCATCAGAT
This sequence comes from Hermodice carunculata, assembly GCA_964020975.1. Taxonomy (NCBI): domain Eukaryota; kingdom Metazoa; phylum Annelida; class Polychaeta; order Eunicida; family Amphinomidae; genus Hermodice; species Hermodice carunculata. The sequence continues at coordinate 26,986,570 of OZ026615.1, read as the reverse complement.
GCTTGGCAACAGAACTTAGAATGCATCCACCATGATGAGGGCACTTGTACCAGTTATTTTGCATAATAATCCAGAAATAACACTTTTTCTACCAAACAGTTTGAAGTTTCTTAATCAGTTTAGCATCATCTATGTTTTACAACTTTGTAAATGCATTTACATAGACAGTTTGCTTTCTCCAGTTGTTACTTTTACCATAGAAGCTCATTTGGTCCTGCTTAATATACATGTAGGAATCTGCCCTCCTTCCTGTCAAGTTGCTTGCTGATGGCAGCACAAGATCACAGTTAATGTGAATGTACAGTGTACATGTATATCCTATAAATTGAGTTTTTCAGAGACTGTTCTGAAGAACGATACATGTATATGGAAGTGTCCGAACTGTGATCCTGAAGCAAAGCACATGGTTGTGATGTTCACATTGAGTGAATTCATGGCTAATTCAGGCAGTGTATTTTTCCTGTCACAACAGGAATATTGTTTGCAGGTTGACTGTTCACATTTTAATGCCCACCATCCCTTAGTTGCCACAGATAGGCTCCCTATCCAACATGTAATGCTGAGGTTGTGGCTGTCATTGAGCGGCTGAGTGAGGAGCGTTGCTCTGTCATTCTTAGGCCTCCTTTTTAGCTCTGCTGACCAAAGGTTGCAATGCTTATGTGATCACTCATCTGACTGTCTTTCTGTCAGTCTGTTCATAAACTTTTTGCTTGTGAGCACAATACAGTCTACAGTTTCAAGATAGTGCGATATAACTTTCAGGACTTACAAATGTATAAAAATCTAGGTTGAATTCAATATTGGTGGCACCACTTGCAGTATTATGTAATATATATTGGTCAAAATGTGAAAACCTTGTGAGCACTCTAGCATCCATATGTTTGATAGATCTTCACGAAATGTAATGGGATTGTGGAATAGGTCAAAGTCTAAGTTGCTTTTGATACTAGTGGTACCACCTATAATTTGGTGGAAATTATGAGCCAAAATGTGTTTTAAGATGATTAGACTTGCCATATAGAGGTAATGATTAAGTAGTCCTTGCTGCAACAGGAATACTTTCACCCCTTTCCCACTCATATCGCCACAAAGCACCTGGATGCAAATTTTTGGCCTTTACATTTTTAGCTCCGCTGACCATAGGTCACAGAGCTTATGTGATCACTCATGTGCAGCTGGCTCTCATTGTCTGTCTGTCCATAAACAATTTGCTTGTCAACACAATAGCATCAACATTTTTTTTAAAGTGGGCCTCTTTAAATTTTTGGACATGTTTTATGAATGAAAATCTGGGTTCCTTTTGTTATTGGGGGCACCACCTACAGTATTATGTAACTTATGGGTCGAAATGTGAAAATCTTGTAAACATTCTAGCATCTTTAATTTTTGGTGGATTTTTATGAAATGTTCATGGTGGGAGTATGTGGGAGGTCAAAGTCTAAGATTTGGGGATGATTTGTTCACTTGAAAAGTGTTTCCTTAAGGGATTAATACCACCAATGAGGGGTTTGTACCTGTACCTTGACCCAGCCACCAGCACAACACCCGAGCCAAATTGGTGAGGGTGTTGTGCTGGCGGCCGGTTCAGGGTTCAGGCACAAACCCGGAGTTAAAGTTTTCAATCACTTTTCTATCATGATGAAGCTCCTAAAAAGCTGTAAAAAATCACACTCACACAATAAACGTCAACATGACGCCCAGGTCCATTTAGTCTGTAGATGACGATTACTGCCACCTAGCGGTTATTTTGAAAGAACTGCCTGGGATAACACGGACGCTGTGCATGGCAACAGTACTTTTCATTGCTCCAGGATTGTGGCGATTTCACATGGGACATTTAAACTTTAAGGATGTAACTCAACGCTATCGCACTTTATTATGAGCAGAGAATAAGAGGATATCTACAAGGAGTACTGAAACATTTTATGGTGAACGAAATTGAAAAAAGAACATGACCATATTGTGACCTTTGAACATGATTTATGAGGTCAAGGCTATGGAATTATTGACATTTTCACACTGATGGCGTGGCAAGCAGGTAAACATGGAAGTGGAATTGCTTTTACCAGGTAGTCCCCAAGCAGTTTGCCTGTCGGTGAACTTTGCTGTACATTGCCCAGCAATATTATTCAATTCTTTGTTGCTTGGATGAACAAATCCTTCCATCTGTATAGACGGAGGGGCAGATGGATTCGTAGTAGCAGTTTGACTTGTCATGTCGGCCATGCCTGACCACTCGGCCATAGAATTGCCATTGGCATCGAGTAGGCCTAGCAGTATGAGGGCTTCACCATGGACTGTCTTGTTGTCAAGTTTGTGTATATATGCCCCCTAATACTGTTACCAGTGTGTTTAGATTCATTAATTTGTAGGTGTCGAATCCCAATTTACTGATTATGGAGATAATAATGTGATTCTTCCTCTTAAAATGCACAATTTCACCAACTCCATGCTGCAGGACCCAAGAGAAACCTTTTGGTAGCCATGTTGACAGAAACTGCCATAGATTCCCATATGCACAACACTTTCCAAAAATTACCTATTTATGCTTATTTTATATAACTTTTACATGAATAAACTCAATTCAAAAAATAAAAGCTGTCACTATTCTCTATTGAAAGAAATAGTGTGGGAGGTCTTTGTACTGGTATTACGACCTGTCAATACTGTGTTCCTATTGGATGGTCCTTGGTTATGGGGTAACATCATGATAGAAAACGTACCCTTTACATACATTTACATTTATCATAGCTCACAACTTTGGTGGTTTCTGTTCACTAGCATCTGCATTTACATTGTATGTGCATGTTCTTGTGCCTCATGCGAGCTGACAGGCTAAAGGGACAGAATAGTCACACATTCAGTTTTTGAGGCACATTCAAACTTGTAAAAGTAGGAATGTTTAAAATAAATATTAGAAAAAATATATGTTGAAACTCGCCATAAAAAATAATGATCATGCACTGATGCATGTACATTTGGCAGAAGGGATAGAAAGAATCAAGAAATGGTGCAGAAAATGAAGGGAATTGTGCAATATTGATGGTCCACAGAGCTGGTGACTATGTGGTGGAAGTTGATATGAAAAGTGTGAGGACTATTCACTGGAGGTAATATCGATAGCCTATCATATACAACCCAGTGATTTTGTAAATATCCATCTTCAGGACTGCCAATAAGTATGAGACCTTGGAGTGAAATTAATTATTATACCTATCTGTGTGGTGTGTACAAATCAGCAATGAATGCCTACAGACAGGTGCCTGGGCAAAATAGTTCACACACATTATTGGCCATTTATAGGACCTGGAGTTGGGATTGTCATGCGTCATGCTAAATTCCAAGACCTAATTGATTCGAATCCAGGGATGATCCTGTAAGAATAAAACCCCAATGCACCAATTCCTGCTATCCTATACAATAGATAGTATTATATCCAGCTAACAGGCCTCCAAAGATAAACAGGAAGACAGTTTTAGTCTTAAATTATTTCTCAAGATTGGTAAAAAAATTTTTTAAAAATTTCACACTATACTTCCAAGCATGAAGTGAAATAATTTACCAGCTGTCAAAGTTGATTTTTTTTCAAGAAGCCATTGATTACTCTTGTAAATTGATGTGAGGATGCAGCAAAAGAAAGTTGCATTTAATTTACCAGTAACCAGCAGTATGCACAGTGCATGGGCACATGTCTACATTTATTGGTTGGGGCACTGAGAATGTGGGTAGAGCATATTGAAGCTCCTGAATTGTAGCAATTTCACACTTTTCACCCTTTGCACACATCACAAAGTCGTATTTTAAATCATTGTTTGATAACTTTCTAGCAAACTTATGGCCCATTGAAGGAGAGAGAAAAACAGCAACAAACCTTGTGAGCTTTGGTGGGTGTGGGCACACTCTCCACACCTCCTGCATGTATTTAAAAACCAGTTTCCTCTGCCTCCCCCTCCTTCCTCTTCCTCCCCCCTCCTCCTTCTCCTTCTTCAGCTTGATATGTATATTGGTTATGGATTGACAACATTATAAATGGTCTCTAATCAGTCCATACAATTACTATAGCGGACAGTCTAGATCGATGGATTGATTAGCAAGGAAGCATTTTAGCATTGTTTAACTGTATTGACAAACCTGTTTTTTACAGTTGGAAATGGTCTTTGAGTATCACATCATCCATGGCATCCTTAATGGGGTAATGTTAGCATGCCAAAATTGAAGCCATGTGGCTTCAGTGGGGTGCAAGGCTATTCATGCATCTACATGGGAACTTGACTGTCAAGTTCGTGCATGTACATGTAATTATATACATGTATACATTGTATACATGTATGTACATGTATGGCATGGACTCAAAATATTGGGGTGTAGAGCCATATACATGTATGTACATGTACATGTATGACATGGATTCAGAATATTGGGGGTGTAGAGCCATCAATATATGTACACACCTGTGGACTTGACTCTGAAGTTAGCGGGTTAATCATATATGCATGTACATGGACTTAGAATATTGGCATGATTGGGGCGCAGAGCCATACTTACAATATGTCGTGGACTTGACTCTGACGTTGGTGTGATGATCGACACTTAAAAGGTGGTTTCTTCTGTGAAAGAGAGCTGAAGTGCAAATTTAAAGCCACTGTTGTAAATCCTGTCTTATTTTCCACGGTATTCATTTTTGGGAAATTTGTGTTTGAGGCTTGTCTTTCAAACTTACAATGACTAGCTTTGACAAGGTTCCCATGGAAGTATAAAGTAGACCTGATTAGTTTCATTCAGAGTGTTTCCATATAGATTTTGTGAATTGTGTAAGTCAGGTTAAGAATTCAGTGAATTTAATATGCAATGCTAAAATGTGCATTGTTGCATGCAGAAATATACCTCGATCATAGGCATGCAATGTACTGGACTGTGTGATCTCACTTGAATTTGGTTGGTTAAAACCGGCAGGGCATATATACATAGACAAAGTGATATGGATATGATGAAATATCTGGCACATGCATGTAGGTCATACATACACAAAGTGACATGGATATGACGGAGGTCTGGTAGCATAGGGCATACATAGACAAACATATGATGGAGCTCTGGCAGCTTTAAGTGAATACACTGTACATATAGACAAATTGCTATGGTTATGATCAAGCTCTGGTAGCATAGGGTATACAGGTGCACCAAAGTATAGAGATAGACCTGTAAAGTTAGCCCAAAAACTAATTATTCATGTTTGTTTTCCCAACATATCCCAACTAAATGCTGATAATGCTGTTTTTATCCTATAAACAGGAAATGTGAAATAAAATAGATGAAAAGTATTTAAAATGAAAGGAGGTGAGCTTCAAGAATATTTTCTTCAATGAAACACTGATTCATAGTCTTAAAAATCGTAGTCTGCTATTTATTTTTTTAATTTTTTTTTTTTAATTTTTTTTTGAGAAGACTGATCAACAATCAGACAGTGGAAGGAAATGTGAAATGTTTTGTTTTGGTTTACATGTAACTGTTAGATGAAGAAACAGAAGATATTTGTTACTGCTTTTATAATGAAATAGGCCTAGGCATATAGATGTTTCCATCTTGCTATATCAGGCTTGTGTAGGGCAAAGCAGTGGTGGTTTGGCTAAACTGTGGCTGTATAATCTGGAGCCACACAGTCCATAATTTTTCTTTTTACTGAAGGTTTCTGCAGGGGAAGTGCACATGAGGCTTTTACTGTCTACAGTGTGGCATTCAATGTTGCAAAATCAGTTTATAAGCCCTATGTCATACATGTAGGTATGTATGTAATCATTTAAAGTATAAAAAGCATTTGATGAATTGATGAGAAATCAAGTGAGCCCTTTCCCAGCCTAGTCTTTCCCAGTGAAAGAGACCTGGTAATTGTGCATGCTATTATATTCCAACTATCCTTAAGAACACCTTCTAAATTCTTAATGATAAAATACACACCTCTTCTCTCTCTGAATTTTCTAAGTATGCAACATCATAGTTTTTTACTAACTCAGCCAATGTGTCAGTGAGCTGATCTTATAGGATGGGTCTGTGTCTGTTGTATGTCCGTCCATCATACATCAATCTGTCTTTGGTCACAGTTACATTTTTATTTTGCTTCTCTGAAACAATTGGTCAGTCTATCATCCCCTTCAAACTTGTTGGGGACCTACATTGGATGGGTCTCTATCAAGTTTGTTTAACAGATCACAGTGCAGTTACTTTAAATTTTTTTGAGAATTTTTTGTTCATTTTATAACAAAATCTTTAAAAAATCTCTCCCTGTAACTGCTGGGGCAATTACTTTGAAATTGCAGAGAAACGATTCTGGGTACCCCAAGACTGTATGTATAGTGCTATTTTCAACTTCTCCCAAACCACATGGTAGATTCTCTTCAAACATGTAGGCAGTGTACATGTTCATTCTCTTCAAACATGTAGGCAGTGTACATGTTCATTAATATTATATCTGGACTCAGTCTCCACTAAGATTGTTCACTACATGGTGCTGCTGGTATTTTCTAATTTTTGACAAATTTTTAATAAATTAATTTCGGTAAAGGTACATTTAGATATTAGCATTGTTACTTTAGGGATAACATCAAATTGATTATATACATATAGTGCACGTAGCTTCTCTCTCAGAGATGGTGGATCCTATGGGTCCATGGTATAGTTAAATACTAATAGGGAAGTATTCAAGGGTTGTCTTTTGGTGTTGTTAATTTTGACCTTGAAAGGTGCATCTGACACATTTGTTTATATCCTGGTAATGTTGGATCCTGTCGCTTTCCATTTAATAAATTATGACTCGAGAACTGTGTGAATGTAGACTTTAATGTTACAAACGGTGATGGCCCTGCGCAAAAGCCAGCTTGACAGTGCACATGGGTGACATTGATGTCATACAGGTACATGTGAGGTCAGAGGACATTGTAGTTATACCGTTCTCTTGATATAAAAGAATTAAATCATTTCAGCTACATGTACATCATACTGTAATGCTGCACATGGCGACGTTCCCACAGTTTATTATTCAAACTGGGGCAACACTTGCCAGTCAGCTGAGATTATATGGTGGTTAGGCACCCGTCATCTGTTAGTAGTCAGTTGGCATCCACAATTCACATTTTCGACTTCTCCTAAAGCACTGGCCAGATTCGATATCAAACTTGATGGGAATGGACCTTGGGTGGGTCTCGGCCAAATTTGTACATATGGTCATGCTCCATTTATTTTTAGATTTTTTAATGATTTTTTGGTTCTTTTTTGGACAAACCTTACAAAATCTTCTCCGAAACCACTTATCCAATTGTTTTGATATCACACAGGAACATTCCTAGGGACTCCTACATGTAGTTCTTAATTTGTTCACAAGGTGGTACTGGATTTTTTTTTCTAATTTTGTATGATTTTTTTTTGTGTGTGTGTGTGTGTGTGTGTGTGTGTGTGTGTGTGTGTGTGTGTGTTTTTGCTATTTTTGACTTCTTGTCCAGAACCATCACTCAGATTAAGCTGAAACTTGGTGGATATGTTTCTTGTGAAAGGGTCAAACAAAGTTGTTCACTGGGTGGCACTGCTGTGGGTTGCTGATTTTTAACCTTTTTTCAATTCAGGTACTTATCGGTAAATGCACCTTTAATTTCCTATTGATTATTATGTAAGTCAATGGGCATTCTAATGCTAATTCCCATGTTCAACTTTTTCTCTTAAACCATCCACCAGATTGACTTCAAACTTGGTAGCAATGTACCTTGGGTGGATTCCTACCAAGTTTATTCAAATGATCACACTCCAGTGATTCTTGGAATTTTTATTATTTTTGAAAGAAAATCTTTAAAAAAGTTTTAATAGGAAAGTTTAACATGGAAATTTCTTGTAATGGTTATAACTTCAATAATTGTGGCCAGATATGTGTCAAACTTGGTAGGGATGTACCTTTGATAAGTGTCTTCCTATTTTGTCCTATCCCAAATTCACAGAACTACAGGTGTGATGAATCTGTAGGTCAGCTGAGCCGTCTTGTTTTGTGATGGCAGCGGCTTGCCTTTACCTTGTATTTGGTAAAAATGATCCATTTCAATTTAAAGAATGTATGACATGAAATAATAGCGAATGCATGAATACATGCTGTATGACTAGAGCTTGCTTATGAATTAATGACAAAACTTGCAGAATTTATATGAACTAGTACATTCATATGCACAAATACATGTAAAGAATAGCAAAATTCAAACTTAAACTTATCTGAGAAAAGAATTCTATATATATATTTATGTACTCTGTACCAGCTCAGAGAGAGAAACAAAATAGGCAAGGCAACAGAAAAGTCCAAGCACAGAATGACCTCCATGAAATTTGAACCCACACAAACGTTTCCCAAATTATTAAACCTGACCCCCTGTGTATGCATCAACTAAGAAAATTAAGCTACAGCAATCCAACTGTCTTAGATTGGTTGTTATGCTGTTAAAATACATATATGTACATGTACAACAAGCACAGTCATAGACTAGAAACACAAACAAAACCCTTTTTCTGTCCTCCGTGAATATATACATAGATTGAAAAGCCAACCCCGCCCAACACCACATCAGATCATTCCGAGGTTAGTCTTGTCAAAAACTGATCAGTCTACTGGAGGTCGTGTAATGGGCACTGGGGTCAAGTGCCAGAGGGTGGCCCACAGTTCTTCAGTCTAGAGGAATGTATATGGAAAAGATGTTTCTGATGGGATAAAATTTTGGAGCAGTAGAGATCACACCAACTATAGTGGATAGGTAAGTATTACTAACAAATATGGAAATTATAATAAACTTTTCAGTTCAAGTCACTCTGACCTCATCCTTTAAACTTTTCTTTGATACATTGTATTCTTTAATGTTATACATGATGATAAAATAACCAAAAATGTTACTTCTATATGTACAGTGTATGGATGAGTGTTCAATGTCTTCCTTGTCCTCTTCCTCTTAATTGTACAAATCATCAAAAACATCATATGCAAATCATCAGGTTTGCATATTATAACTTACATTAGTAAAGGCTCAATCTTCATCTTGTTTTGGATGATATGTACTGTTTAGTGTGAAAGTTTAGGTGGTACAATGCTTTTTTTTTTTCTTTTTGTCAGGGAGTATGGAGCAGATATACATGTTTAAGATTCTATGCAGGATAATCTTGTAATTTACAAAGATTGCCTTTGCCTAATCTGTCTCACTTGTAACTGTGAAACATTACTCATTATCTGCCCAAGTCAAATCACAAGCTACATGTATCACCTGCTGAGGAGCCTCCAAAAGAATGATACATATATTGATCCAATGTAAAAGGTCATTTAATTTCCGTTGTTTCCTACTATTGTCCCCTTGCCATTTCATGCTTTCTTGCTCTCCTCACACACAAAATGAGTTTTGTTTCATCTGTTGTTTTTTCTCCATCTCATGCAATCTGTCTTCAGACAAATTGGAAAGAGTGGGTGGCTGCTTATATCGCATGACTTGGCAGAAACATACAAGACATTGTAGCCAGGGGACAATGTCACACATCAAACAGCAACCACATCTTCACCTTGCCTATCTATACATGTACTTTCTGCATGTAAAAATAGATGCATGTATAACGGATTGGATAATGGAAAGTGTCATGTGACATATATACATGCAGATGTAGACAATGATTGGCTGATTGTTGACTACTTTATTTCAAAGTATTTTTAAGTATAATCACTCAGCCCAACAGACATTTATAAGCTTGAGAATGTCAGAGATCACTTTATTAATCTCTTGCTATAAGGTTACCACATCTTTTGTATCTACATGCATATGCTATCACAAGACAAATTTCACTGGAAATCGTTACCTCATTACTGGCTAACTCACCCATGTTTACTGCTATACCCAATCTAATAAAAATTATTATGCCGGTTGTGCCCCTAAACACAATTGATTAGGTTTGTCATTTTAGGCCCCAGTTTCTCCAGTTCATGAACTAGTCAATAAAGCTTAAGATCATAACTCAACATTGCTGATCATGTACATGTACAGTGTATCTCACAATTTCTAGCCATTGGTTGTTTGCAAAAACATCTTGCAGCCAATCAGTAGTAAGAAATAGGGGATTGTATTATTCAAAAAGCCATTACTTGAGTGTGTGAGCGACTGAGTCCAGGATGGGAAAAATTGAGGGCTATGATGAGAAAGGTCCTGTGTGCATCTATGAAAAGTGAAAATTTGCCAGCCGTTTTGAAATGGAAAATAATGAAAAGAAACTGTTTCTTGTTCCCAAATTAGTTTGTACAAAAATAAACTTTGTAAGTTGACTTTTTTTAAGTCAAGGGGCATTATATTTAGTTGAGGGGTCACATCTGAATTTTGAAAAAATGTCAAAAAATATAACAGAAGACAATGTATATCCAGACATTTTGGGACAATTTGAGCAGGAAAGAATTGACTACTGTGAATCGCTTTAATTTTGCTGCATTTTCATTTTCACTTATTTCATTGATGCCAAAACACCATGAAAATAAAAACACAGTACATAGTATTTTAACATTGTTTGAATAGGAATTATGTACGGATTAGTAAAATTAAAACTAAATTGAAATGTCAAAAATACAAAGACCATGAAAATTAAAACACGTGAAAACAAAGCAATTTGCAGTACCAGAATGGTTTAGTGCATGTCAACAGTGAATGCATGTGAATGATGTTGAGTAGGTGCTTGGTCAACAGCTTTACTCGGTTTACTGTGGGCCTGGAATGCCCCAAAGAAAGATGTACCTTCTAGTCTGAGTCTGAAGGGTGTTGAAGTGTTGAGAAAACATTGAACATATTCTATACATGTAGGTTGTACAGATTCACAATATAATTCCTCACGTATGGTAAGAGTAGATGGTCATATTGTCAATAGTGCTGGATTACTGAACATGAAGGTGCATTTAAATCCTTATGAAATGAATAAAAGGATTCTAAGGATTTAACATTCCCATGTTTTTCATCATCAATTCCTGAGCCTACTGTGTACAATATTTAACAGCCTTTGAATGTGACAGAATCAGAAGAAGGTGAGTTGTCCTGACTGATACAGGTAGCAATTGACCTGATCAATTAATAGGTCAGAGATTATAGAGAAACTGCTGGTCATGGTCATAACAGTAGGCCTCACCTGAATGCTATCAGTGTCTGCAAAAAGATGCACGTAGGCAAAAAAACAGATGTGCATATCAGTGACCATTTTTCATAATCGTGATTACCATTTCTGGTGTTACATATAATCTGACTGCATGTCTGCAGCACAAGAAGGAACATCTTGACATTTTCCTGTCACCTACATGTATTCTATGAGAATTACTGTTGTCTGATAAGGAGTGGTTGATAGCCATGCATATCTGCCTCACCTTCATGCTGGTGACATTCCTTCAAACTCAGCTAGGTGTCTGTGTACAATATGTAATCCCTCATGTGACCCTCCTGTCACTGATAACCAGTTCAACTATTGGCCTTATAATGACCATAGTGCACCTGGACAATTTATTGTGTGTGCCAGATTTGTCAGGGCGACTATGAGGCCCCAAAATGATAAAACTACTTTCTTATCAGATTAATTAGCATCAGTAAACAAAAGGGAATAGAACAATTATGTTTGTCTACACCCTAGTTGCCCTTTTAAGCACATGGGATAACATAAGCCTTGTACAATACACTCAAGAATGCTGAAACCATCAAGTAACACTCAAGCTGCCTCTATGGTTGGTATGCCACTTATCCCCTGTACTCATACATTGTATATCTCATCTGGGTATTACATTAATCTGGTGTGCGACTCTGTAAGTACACTGTACATGTGTAATCTCTGTTCTTGTAGATTGCTCACACTGACACATTTTTGCTGGCTGGGGACATTAAGCAGGGACACCTTGTTAGTCATCATCAAAAGTGAACCATTAAACATCGTGATACGTGCTGTATTCAAAATACCTGTAAACTCTGGGGGGCTTGACTGCTGATCAGATGCATGTATAGATACAAGAAAGTCGAACTGATTTACCAAAGGTCAAATCACATCACTTAAAGCAGGGATTAAATCGATCACCTTTGGAATGACTTTGCTGGGCCGTTTGGCCTGCAGCAATATATGTCTACTCCTACTTGTACTTCTTCACTTGACATTCACAAATACAAGTCGAATGTCAACCTCAAAACTTGTGACCCTGCATGTAGCAATGCCATTTCAAGACCCCCAAACTCTTCATTTTTCGTGCTGGTGCCTGCTGGCAAGTTATGAAGAAGAATTAAGGATAGCTGAGGGTGCATTGGTTACAGTTATGCTTGGCTCCCTATGCTCCGGCATTACTTTATGTGAATGGTACTATAGGTTACCCTATAATTGAGTAACTTTGTCTATTTGCCTCAAGGGCTCAGTTGACACACAAAGTTCCACATGCTGCATGAGCATCTTCCAAATCTGAAAATCCTTGGCTTGAGATTATGTGACTCAATAAAAGGCTTCATGGAGACAGACTATAGCATATTATGCATGTAATCAAGCAGGTCCAGCACAACCAATCTTGTGGCTGGATGTGTGTACTTCTTGGTACTTTTTCATGTAAAATGCAAAAGACACATTGTTTATGACATCACAGACCTACATGTAGTAAGATTTTCCATCTTATAAGCAATGGTCCATATGAGAATGAGTTCAATCTATTTCTGTAGCTTCTAAATATGTTACAGACAAATACCTAATTTTACCTGTGCTTTTCATGTTCATGCATAAGCTAATTTATCGGCGTTTCCCAATTTAGCAGTCATTTGTCACATGTTGATCTGAACAAGGAGATAACCCAGTTAAGATATCTCTTTTTTGTGTGTGCATTTACATCAATAGATTATACATGAAGCATTAATAGCACATTATATGCATAGAACAGATGCAGTCTGCTGCAATGATTTACTTTTCATGGCAAATTAAATGAGAATTCCTTTTAATTTGCTTCACAAAATTGATATTTTTCCCATGCAGCCCATGGGAGGCATTTGTGTACCCATCATGTTTTAATCTCGTTTGTCCAGCCATGCATACTCATGTAATTATGATGCAAATGTCATGATCCACTGCTTGGGATAGATAACCCACTTTCAACACAATAAACAAATCAGGCTTTTGGTAAGAAGATGGACTGTAAATATGTGTTGTTCACAGTCAATTTAGACATTGAATCAAAGCATGAATGGATACTTTTTTTTTTGCACAATTTGATATGAAAAAGGCCAAGTTCTTTACTTTTTTCCATGGGAATAAATTATTTCATCCACAGCATAGGGAGTAATGCATTAGTTTTGGAATGATAGCCCTGTTTAACCATTCATGCCAAATATATGGGTCTATTTTTTCCTGAAAGGCAGTTTTAATGTAGAAAGACACATTGCAATCTGGTTAGTGGGCGAGTTTTGAAATTATGGCTTACATGTACAGGTAAAAGCTTTTGGCAGCATATGGGTAATTTTGACAGCAGGCGGCAGCACTTGTTGGTGTCCAGCTGTGGTCCTGAAATGTGCGTTCATTTAACAGACAAACAGAACTGTGTCTTATGGAAGGTGGTTTTCAAAAAGGCATTAGACGGCTTTTATGGCAAGAAGCACTGTTTCATTATGAGTAATTGTTGAAAGCCCATAGATTTATATCCTGGTGTTGCTCCCATCCATGCCACACATTCCCATTCCAAGCTGGATTCCGTATTTGCAATGTTTTAATGTAAGGTCAGTCTAGATCAGCAGCCAGTGGCAAAGAGCAGCAGTCAGTGGCAGAAGGCAATTGAAAGGGGCATGTCACTCACGGTCCACTGGCCTTCCCCAGAGGTTCCCTGGTGGTCTGCAGGGGCATCCAGTTTCAATGCTGCTGGGCTCTGCCAAATGCCACTGGTGATGGCCAAAATGTTTAACTGAGCTGTACACTACATGTATAGCCAGAAACATACGAAACATTGTCATTGGCCTTGTCTTCTTTTAAGCACCAGGTTTTTTTGTTGTGACAGAATATATTGATGCATCTGTGGCAATAGGATTTCTTGGGGGTGTAGTTACAATCCTTTTGCCAGAATCAGCACCATGGTAAAAGTAACCAGTAAATAATGTGATTTTACTGATGATAATTGGTTGTGTCACTGGTCCGCAGTTATTATATTATATGCAGCAGCATTCAATAACACATGTCAGACAGGTTTATCTTCGTGGTTTGTGATGGAATTTTATTGCATTGATCCATAAAGAACTTACCATGTGTTTCAGATCCCATGGTCAAGGAGACAAGTTATACATGTACATGTAATCGGCTTTGCTGATTTTGATTCTGCAACAAATTGCTAAGCAGCATGTATAGTTCTGTGGAACCTGCCGTTTAAAATATTTGTCAGACTTAAAAAAGAGAGATTTTGAGAGACAGGTGTTCTTGCATTTGTTTCATAATAAGTGTAACAGGACAGGAAGCAGGGAACTCAGCTTGGCTGTGTAGAGGTGTTACAAGAAGGAATGTCCAGGCAGTTGTCCAGGGTGTTCATTCTGTAACTGTACTTTCTACTCCAGGCAGCAGACTAATGTTTCCAGGGACAAAAATCATCATAGCCAATCAGAATTAGTAATTTAAACTTACATAACCATTACCATCAGAAAGGGGAACTTTTACCTAATGAAATTTCCGTTTACAACCATTGGGAAATACAGACAAAGTAATACACAGTAAATTTATGTTTATCAGAGTTTAATAATGGGACCCTTTTGTCTGTATACTAATTACTGTCTGTTCACCCTGTAGCTGGGCCATTCTAACTTTGAGCATGAAAAAGATGAAGGGGGGTAAGAGGAGGTTTCAGTATGCTGGTACAGGTAATTATTTTTCTAGAGTACGCAGTACGGAAAATAAAAATCTTTCAAAATTTTGGATAATGGGAAGTGCATAAAATAAGAGGGCTTCCAGTATGCCAGTACAGTAAATCAAAAGCCCCAGTATGCCAGTACGGGAAATCCCTTACCCACCCTCAAAGATTAGTGGTACCGGTAGGTACATGTATGTATGAAGGCTAATTGGGGTATATGGGAGACATAGTTATTGTTCTTTCAGGCTTCTTGGCCGCATTTAGAATTAAAGGAACTTATTGAATGAGATGTGTGAACAACTTCACTACTAAACAAAGAAAGAACTGCTGGTAGGAGGAGTGACTGACTTCAGAGTGACAAACTGGTCTCATAGGTTTGTTTTGAACCATTGCTGTAATACAAAAATTAAATGTTTCAGAATAAATATGCGATGTAGACATCCACTCAGAAAGCTACGGATGAGGAAAAATGAATTTTACTTGTATGTATCATAGACCCATTTTAGAGAGCTACTGCTTTTTCAAAGTCTGTGAAATGCTTTTCTACACTACAACATGGGTTCCAGTTTGTGTAAAGATTGTAACTTCAAAGGTCAGCTGGAGTGTACACAACATGGTTTTCTTGCCAGGTGTTTAGTTGATATGCAAATTTATCTGATAAGGATAGTCAATTTCTCAGGTGTGGCAGCTTCATGGTTGCATCAACACACAACTAAAATGCACTGTCCAGTTGTAATCTTTAATAGTCCCTACATCTATATGCCAAAGCAGATAAACTGTTTATCAGTGAAATGATCAAGGGTCCCACTGAGAATTAAATATTGTTATACCATATTTAAAAATCTCCTGAAAATATGAAGCCACGCCCCCTGAAACTTGGACCCATATTCTGGCCCCCAAACACTCTTTGCTATCTATATATGACCAAATCCATAATGCCACACCCCAAATATAACTGACTACATGTGTTTTTCATATTTTAAGGGTTCAAATCTACCCAAAATCGATCATTTTTTACATGCACATGTCACGTCTGACGACGGCCCACATTCTTTACATACCGAAGTGATTTGACGTTGAGGGGAGTAAATGAAAATTTCCCACAACCAAGTGACCACCCTAACAAATAGTGAAATGGCTAATCTATTAAACTATCTTTGTGAAACTGGCTTTAAAGACTGATTTATATCATTTTTTATCGCTTTTCGCAACATTCCTTTAACCCGGCCGCCTGTCAATCATTGAACTTACGGTTAGCTTTGTAAACAGTGTGACGGCGGCACACGTACTGAGGTGATTCACAAATTTTTGAAACTGTAAATGCAATATGCATGGATACGTTAATATTATTGTATTAGTCATCCAGAATAGGTGGAGAGCGTGATAAAAAGTGATAGAAAATTAAATTTGAAGACCGAAAGACGTGCGTTAGCGGGCTGTCATGTGGTAGCCAGCGTATTTTCAGCCAATCATAATGTAAACCAGTCTTTCCTCCGAAACATTACCAAGCGAGACTCAATAGGGGTTTTGGAATTAGGACTGGGCAAGCAAGGACGTTTTTGTGATAACTGAATCTTATAAATGTGTTTCTAACCATTGAATGTCAACTTTTACAAATCTTTAACTTGATGTTGTGAGAATTTTGACCTTCCTATGCATGACTCGTTGGTGCTGACATTCAAAGCACATATGTAAACAAAGCCTATCAGGAGCTCTCGTCTCGCATTGGAGTACCCAGATGGCTGGTAGATTTCCACACACACTCAAACAGGAAACGGCGACTGAATGTGAATGGTGACACAGCGCGTCCTCGGCCCTGGCTATACAGCCAGCATGTCCCAATAAAAGGGGGACACGTGCACTGGACATTTTCAAGCTTTCCTTTCCTCATGAAAGACCCTGCCATTGGGAGTACAACATCCCTTATGAATCGCCAAAGGCACTTGTACATATAAAATACAACATTGTTGTTTTGAGTTTTGAAGGGACCTCACCAGTATGAGAATTCAGGTCATTCTGATAATGTTGATAAAAGCCTTGATCAGTGGCTTCAATGGCATTGTATATTGACTGACAAGCCATACTCCAGCTCCTAGAAGGGCCGCTAAGTATGATGTTCCAGGGAATGAGAAATTCATTGACTTCAGATTATGTGCTTATTGGCGCTTCTCTTTTGGGAAAATGCAACTTTGTAATTCTCCCTTAGGCTTCCTTTACAAAAATTATACATTGTATTCTGTGATATCCTCCTCGTTGTCAAAATTGCTCTTCAAAGTACAGTTTTAGGTCTTACCAAAATGTTTAAAATAAAACTTAAAAAAAAAAAAAGACAAAAATTTGGGCAATGAAAATATAGACACACATGCACACTTCAATAGGGACTGTACTGAGACTTGACAGATTGAGACTCTCAAATATGCTAAAACTGTACAGGTTACAAAATTATATGAAAGGGTGGTCTCAGCATGGAAAGATTTTTTGTTGTGTTAAAAGTAAGTACTGAGAGGGAAGTTTCATAGACAAAAACAAAAAAACAACAACAACAAAAACAAAAACACACACACAAACAAAAACCAAACAGAAAGTTTCAGTCCAGGTGAAAATTTAAAAAAATGGAAGACCTCAGGTCAATGATAAGTGGCATTATACATGGATCTCAAAAGATGCCATGGATAGAGAGGTTACAATTGAAGAAAACTTGTACCAATATCCCACCCAACATGTACATGAATGGGTAAAACTTTATTCTTATCTGACTAGTTTCGGCGATACTCTCTACCTTTATCAAGGATATTATGTGGAGTAAAGCTGTAAATAGATTATGTCTTGTGTTTTTTAATCCCATGTGCACCTGGCTTGACCTGTGGTCCACTCTCTTTCTGAAATATTTATTACTAAATCTGTATGGTTGGACCAGTAAAGGTCCAAAACCTTTTCAAGAAAAAAAAAAAAAAAATTTGAACCACCCAGCTGACCTCCCATCCAATCATTCTAAGATTAGTCTGTCATAAAAAAACTGATGTGATTGGTCAATATTGAAGTTCAAGTACAATGTAAGGAGGTCAACTGATAGAGGTCACCTCATTGGCCTCCTGTCTACAGGAACACATATGAGAAATGGTTTCTGATGAGATAAAGTTTTGCAATGAATATGATGTGAGAGATCATATACATGTACCAGATGTAGTGGAGAGGCAGATATTACTAGCAAATAAGGAAATTATAATATATTTCCCATATTTCTATTAACAAGGAATTTAAGTACAACTGGTAAAGCAGACAATTTACATCCAGATGCTAATCTGGACAATTTGAGCAGAAAAGGGTTAAGTGGCATATTCAATGGGACCCTGTCAAATTAAAATTCTTCAAGGCAGTTAATTCAATATGCAAGTCATTGTTCCTTGTGTAGACTGCCAGATAGACCTAGATTGTTTTAGAAAAGTAGTTGAAACTGCCTGGTGAAAATTTGTATTGGTCAAGTCCACATATCCTTAAGCTTTGACCGTCCACAAATCCAGTCTAAAAGTTACGCTGTTTTATTGACCAGCAATATGGCCTGAATCATGTATTGTATGAACCCTTTTCAAAGGTTACATTGGTTAAAAAAGTCAGAAAATTGCAGTTTATTATGGACCATCTTGCATGCATCGCCAGTAAAATCTATTATCGGTTTTTAGCACACTTTGGTGGCAGCAGGATTCAGGGGTAGGCAGTGAAATTGAGTGCTGGCTGCAGCATGCAGCCACCAGCACTCCCCCTTATACACACTGTCTACTGCAGGCTGCAACTGAAGACAAAAGAACTGGATGTATGTGCTTTGGCAAATCATTTAATTTAATCAATTCTACAGCTAAAGGACCACCAAGGGTGTGAGAACATTCTGATCCATGATAAGGTACAGTTTGACCATTGGCAAAGTACATGTAGACCATTCAAAACATATGCAGGATACATTAATTTTGACCAAGGAATGGACAGGTCATGGAGTGTGTCTTGACCAGGATATGTTTTGACCAGAGACCATTTCGACTGGGTATCACTGCTGCTCAAAATAAAGCCTGCAGCCTGCAGCCTGCATATACAATACAATGTTACAATATGTGCTGGGTGGTAGTCAGTGATGGTCACAGGTTACAGACTGCAATATTAGTCAGTAATAGGCCAGTCACGTTACCTACCACTGCATATATATAATTGCAGGCTAATGCTGACAACAATATATATATATATTTATATATATATATATATATATATATATATATATATATATATATGTATATATATACATGTGTATATATATATACATTATATATATATATATATTTATATATATATATATATATATATATATATATATATATATATATATATATATAATGTATAAAGAAAGAGAGACGGAGAGACAACAAAGTGTTACTCTTTTTGATGTGACAAATTCATGGCAGTTACATTCTGCCAGCGCATTTCCAGCTGGCTTACACAGTGCCACACCTGTCAGACTGCTCTGTACAATCAGTCAGGTTTCATTCATCAAGTCTTTTCTTCAGCTGACTAACATACATTTATTCAACCTCTTTTTTTCTCCCTTTTTTCTTTGTGCTGTTAGCATTGCGTGCTTTGAGTAATGCTGGTCAGGATATTGGCCAGTCGTATCAAACTATTTGCTTAATTCCACCTGTAGACATTGAGCAATCATGGCAATTGATTTTACACTTGGGACTAGTTGCTGAATGGACCACATGCCACTGCACATTTTGAGTATGAATGAGTCTTTTTTCCCAGTATCCGTCTTTGTTGGCTTGTAAGTAATTCCTCTACAAGATTGTTGGCTTCATGCCTCAACTTAAAAGGACACCTGGATAAAAATTCATGTTATTCCAAAGTTTTGATGAGACTTGAAGCAAATACAGTGATACCTACTGTATTTGGCACCCCTTTGTGCCACACAAAGTGACCATGTAGGCCTGCAGCCGGTGACCTGTCACTGCAGGTTAATTATAGTTGGTCTCCTGTGGCCACAGGACTGTGGATGAAAGAGCAGGGGACCTTTCATGACAGTGGCTGCATACATGTACATGTACAACACTGTATAATTATTAGTACATTTGTATAAGTCTATCACAAGATGAGGATGACTTTGCCAGCTGAATGCAAAGCTCAAATTGTTATCCCAGTTTGCCATTGGGACTAACCTAAAATAGTTTGCTTGATGACCAACAGTTCTGGTATTGCAGGCATGGTTTAATTGTGTCAATATTTCTTTCTTTCTTTCTTTCTTTCTTTCTTTCTTTCTTTCTTTCTTTCTTTCTTTCTTTCTTTCTTTCTTTCTTTCTTTCTTTCTTTCTTTCTTTCTTTCTGTCTTTCTTTCGTTCTTTCTTTCTTTCATTCATTCTTTCTTTCTTTCTTTCTGTCTGTCTGTCTGTCTGTCTGTCCATCCATCTGTCCATCTGTCAGGAGAACCAAAAAGTGATTGGCCTACCAATTTTCTTTTATTTTTGGCAGAAGTGATAAAATTTGGATTTTGACTGGTTAGGCCTATATATTTTGGATACACTATGGTCTTTATTGAATAAAGAATATTTCAAAGGTTAAGAGGACCAGTTTAAAACAACCAGTTGCCTTTTATGGGTGACTCAAGTCAGGAGTGAAATTTGTTTCTTCACATTGGTATTGGAAGATGAATGGTGATGCTTTGGTAACTCTGGAATCTCTTTGCTGTCATTCTTGGGTTTGAAATTTCTAAGTATGGGTCATGTTTTTCTACATACATTTGTAAGTGTAACATACTACAGACATCCGTCCGTCTATCCATCTATCTATGTCTGTCTGTGTCTGTCTACCTGCCTACTTATCTAGCAATCTCTTTTTTAAGGGTCAGCCCCATGGGAGGGGGATCCTTTTGTTTTGGGGTTGTCCGTCTCCTGGATGTGCGCATTCTTATTACCGCAATATCTACAGAATGCCGCCATGTATTTTGCTCAAATTTGGCAATATGGTTACCTTACCTGGCAAGATGAACTGATTAGATTTTGGTGTCACCCATGATCTATTTAGCAAATGGCGGTCTAATTACATGCTCATTACTGCAATATCTCAAGAATGCTGCGATGTATTTTGCTCAAATTTGGCACTATGCTTATCTAGCATGCCAAGATGCACTGATTGGATTTTGATGTCACTGTGATCTTATTTGAGCAAATGGCAGACCCTTCAGTCAACATGGTACAGTTAAGCCCTCTTTAACCTTAACAGTCACCAAATGCATCAACCTTTTGCAACCTTTTTTTAACCCAATTGCTTTGATATCGTACATAGACACTCCCAGGGACACCTAGTTCCCAATTTGTTCACCAGGTGGCGCAATTTTTTAAAAAAATTTTATGAATTTTTTTATGGTTTTGCTATTTTTCACTTGTTCTCAGAACCGTCACTCAGATTAAGCTGAAATAAGATGGATATGTTCTTGTGGAAGGGTCAAACAAAGTTGTTTACTAGGTGGCACTTCTTTGTATTCCGGATTTTTAAGGATTTTCAAATCGGGTACTTATCGGTCAATGCAGCTTTCCTATTGATTTCTATGTAAGTCAATGGGTATTCTAATGCTAATTCACAGGACAACTGACACGAAACTTACTTGTTTACTTGATAACGAGAGATCTGTTTTGAGTTAGTACCATGATGCTGCTGCACATGTTAGTGTGTCTGTATGAAGGTCATGCTTAGACAGTACATGAATGACCTTGACCTTGTTTCTGGGGTCACAGTGCAACATACATGAATTTTACTCTTCATTATAACTTTAAAACTACTTGAACCTTGATGTTGCACATGTTAGTGTTGTTGTATAAAGGTCAGACTTACTCAGAACATGGATGACCTTGATCCTTTGCCAAGTTCATAGAGCTGCAAGTGTGATGAATGTCAAGATCAGCTGAGCATGGGCTGTTCACACAGCCCTCTTGTTTAACACATCACCATGTACCATGTACAATTTAGTATGTTATGTACTGCAAATGCAAACAAATCATAATGCAGTAATCAAGGCTGCTTTTTTTCATTATTGTACTGGCATGAGATTATGCTATCTGGGGACATTATTAGAAGAAAAATGATATACATTCACTCATTATACATTGAAGATTTGTGAAGAAATTATGGAAAAATCAAAACTTAACATGTATGTAGCCTCATGTGTAAGGCATCAAATTTCACTGTGGCAGATTGTTAGTTTAGATATGTCAGAATAAAGCTGTGAAGTGCTCACCAAAATGTACAGGTTCATTAATTATCAAAGGAGTTTACTTTTTATTGATATGTTTAGTTTATACCAGAAGCGTTTTTTTCCCCCTAGTTTGAAAATGGGTAACCTTGGAGAAGGGGTGGACAAAATTTCTCTGGGTGGATTTGGCAAAGCAGTGAAGCCCTGTACCCAATTTTAATGTGACTCACATGTGAAACTGAAGGGACTTTCCTGGAAAATCAAACAAAGATTTTAATTCACATAATTCAGACTGAGGCCTTTATGAAAAAGTATTAAAATTTGGCCTACTCGAAGGATTTTTACCTGGTGAGCAATGGTGGCTTGAAGCCGATTGTTGGGGGGGGGGGGGGGTGGTCACCTGGAGAATCTCCCCACCTGGGAAATTTTTAATTTGGGGCAGCATGTGCAATACTGCATTGTGGGCACTTGTTACCACTTATATAAAAACATGCCGGTACTTTCAGACCTGTATCCGCTGTAAGGGCAACCTTTTCCACTAAGCTCTATGTTTGACTCGGCAGGCGGTCCTGCCTCTTGTGCCTTGTGCTGCTACTTAATTCATAGCCTGGGGGCAACTCCAGTGTCTGATACAAAATCCCTATTCTGGGGCCTACGACGGGCAATTGTGTGGCATTGTATTTATATTTTCAGGTAATGCTCACTCTGGAAATGTCCCATTATATGTATTGGACATTACATTCATTTTACAAATTAACCTTCCCTTAAGGCCGATCACACATATATTTTGAATAATATATCTTCAAAATATCCAACCAACTTGGCTGTCATTTTGAAAATTATGGATTCTACACCCAGTGGTTTGTAAATGAGTATTGGGACGATCGGGGTGGGGGATTGGGTGGGGGGGGGGGTGAAGTTTATAGTATATGAAACCAAAAGTATACATTTTGCAAATGTTTCAGAGCATAAGTAATGATTATGATATATGCTGTGGCTGTGATTCACTTTGATATCCAAATCAAATGTATTTTCATGCGACTGTCCTGCGGACAATGGATTGCTCAATTAATGTTCAAAATGGCATTCAGTGATAATGCTGTTTTACCAAACAACTGTGGCTATGCATCAATTCATGTTTTCCTGGCCCAATTAAGTTACCTGTCCAGACAAGTTGAAATAAAATGCTGTGTTTGAGTTGACTTTACCGCAAAATAATGACACATAATTACCACTTTCTCAATAAAATCTTTCAGCTTGAGTTAATCAATTTTTATTAGGGTCCTAATAGGGAAGGGTGGCTGGAAATTACCTTTTTTTTGTCCATAAATGTTGAGGTTGGGCCTTTTTAGTAGGGTCTGTCAGGTTTAACTGTAACCATACATACATTTTTGTTAGGGGTTTAGGTAACTTGAACATTTGTCAAAACATGACAGTTATGTTTATAATGTATGTTCTTTCCCCTTTTACACTTTACCTCCTTTGACATCAGTTTAATTTGTCACTAAGGCACAGCCGGAGGCACTTGTTTTATAATAGTAGATGTATGATCCAACAGTAAAGTGATTTTCATGTTTGATTTGACTGATTGTGAAGCAAAAAAGGCTGTGCTGAGGTTTGTTTGGGAAAATAGAAATTGCCTCAACCTTTAAGGGGATAAGGCCTGTATTTGACCTCTTCTCTATGGGAGATTCCTTTCTGACAAATCTACTGTCTTTTGAGAGAATTATGTTAGTGATAGGGGCTGCATGGTGCTGAACCTATATACAAATGCTATGATCCAGAGATCATTAAATGAGCTTAAAATACATCCCCCATTTAGACCATAATAGAGAAACAGAGCCTTTTGTCCACAGTCTGCACATAGCCTAATACATCAACTGTTTAAACATCTTAAAGAAATAAAGTCCTTTTGTCCACAATTTGAAGAGCCTGATATATCAACTATTCAGACCATTTTAAAGAAATGGAGGCCTTTTGTCCCTAATCTATATAAATTAATGGGACCATTTCTTTGGTATGGAAATTTCAAAATTGGTCAAATTGAACAATTTTTTCATGTATCTGCAAAATAGTATACATTAAAACTCAATACCTGAGGTTAATAAATGACTTCTTGTAACATGTACTGCTCATCTACTTAGGAACCACCACATTTTCTTAATAGGCAATTGCAAGATTACCACTTTGTGTCAAGAGACTCTGTCGGAAATTTCCTTTTCTGGTCATGAATGAAACTGTATTCTGACCACTACAAAAGGCCAACAACACTTGTGTGCTGACATCCTCAAGTCTGGCTTCCATGGTCAATATCGGGCCATCCCACATTTCATGTTCACTGCTACAGAAACAGGACTTTTGTCTGGGTCCATCTATGTAAGAAAATCAATACCCATCAAGAAAAATGTCAGTGGCCGTGCGACCATTATTTGGACAGGGACACTGGGGTGTTTTACTGACAGTTGTGTGCAGTGTTTGACAAATTCTTACACTGAGAACAGTCCACTGTGTGCTGGCAGTTTTCCTTTGTTTAGAACTTCTACATATAAGAATTGGGAGAGATCCTCTAACTTTAAATTTGGTCGCAGAATAGCATTACAGAAATTAAGGCAAGGTAATGCCAGGAAAGTTGATGGGCATGCTCGTTGTACATGTGGCAGTATGCAATATGTTTCATTCTACCTTGGACTTTAGGCACATCCTACAACTGTGAAAGTTCTATTTGAAAAGGTAACATGAGGCCTTTTGATAAGGTGATCGAGGTAATGTTGCTAATCACACTGCAGGCAACATCATCTACATGACATCACTGTCACAATCTTTGCACTTGATTCGACCTGGCTGATTGACTGTCTGTCTCACATGACAGGACTTCAAAAGTTATGAGGATTTTTATCTGCACATGCATAAGTTCAAAGAGCAGTGGGGTCACAGAGTACATTTCTCTGTGTGACCTGGCCTGATAGGAAAAGAATTGCTCATCGAAACTGAGATACTACTTGTGCAGATCCGTAGGAGTCCTGGTACATATAGAATAGAAGTGTCAGATGACAGCTGTTGTGTTGCAGAACACAAAGTAATGCTACCTTTAAGGGATAGCTCAAGTTTTAAACTGCTTAGCACAGTCAGCGGTATTAACCCTTTCCTGGTCAGAATAAGACTGATTAAACAGCTTTCCTTGGCTAAGGGTACATGTAGGTGCAATGTGCCCAAAACATGTCAAGGTAAGACCTTGACCTGAGTGTGCCATCCTGTAAGGTCTTATCTACAATCCACTGCAAAAAATGTTTTCTATTAACATGAAATTTAAATAAAAACATAAAAGCTAGCCGACCATCATTTACATCCCAGCACTTTTGGATGATTTCAGAGGAAATAGGGTTAATCTGGCAACACAGCAGTCATAGTCTCATTCTAGAACTAAACTTCACAGAACTGCAAAAAGGAAAAAAAAAAAAAAAGTTGCCGAAGAACTTTACCTGTCCACTGTTTTGCTATGCATGTATCGATCATCTTATAGATAGAGCTATACACTATCAGTACACATACATATATCTGGGTCCATGCTGTATATCCCTTGTGGAACTCTAGTGGATTTGCAGTGGACTGAGTTGCCATTTTATTTGCTGTGGATAGCATCAGTGGATTGCAGTTCCACTGTGCAGTACGTGGCACAGTGGTTGATCCACCCTCCCAGTGAAAGCCAACTGCCATGACCACTGTACAGCTCAATAAATAATTGAAACACTGGGAAGCCACTGCATCTTGTCTGGGCTTCCACTCTGCCCATAAGTATCCGTGTGTGTCATTTGCCGTTCCACTAGGATATCTAGTTCAGGACATGTGGTACATTATGAGGTCATAAATTTGCAATTCCTATTTGCAATATTTTATGCAAGATATGCTAAAAATATTTAACTTTCATGTGCAACATTTTATTTTATTTTATTTTTTTTAAAATATGAAATAATATGCCAAGAGTGAATATGGGGGAAAGATTGAAAATTACTCTTCATCTTAGTTTTTCTGTGTGATTTCTTGTTTGCATCACTTAATCCTCTTAGCTCTACCTGAAGTGGGGTCCAGTTCCATGTATATGTGTGAAGCTTCGTGATGGTAAAATGATCCCAGGTCTGAAGCATCAAGATTGGCTATTACACTGGCTTGGTTGGCATTTGCCTGGTCCTAAGCCTCTTTTTCTTTGGTATGCTGATCGTGATGACTATTTTTGTGACCTTCTGTGTTGCTAATATTCTGCTTGTGTTGTCTGAATAAGCATGAAGTAAGTGAGTTATGATCAGTAGTCTCTCTGTCTTCTATAAGGCTTCTCAGCAATGAACTGCCAGTCACAATTAGTTTCACCCAATCAGGGCTTGGACGGGAAACTGCACCAAAGTTGCATATGACAAGCAGCAAGGACAGGGTCGTGTCGAGAAACATCTTTTTTTCAACCACTTTACGTGGTATTTCCTTTTATAGACCTTTTCTCAATATCAACAAAAGGACCACCCACATACTTTGAATCACAACTACTTTCACAGACTAAAAAAAGACTTGAAATTTGTTGTAATTTCATTGTCATATTGTCAACAAAAAGGGGTTTCCCGTTTTCCTTTTTACCCTTGGCACATAAAGTTCTGGAGGGTATTGTCGTCCCCTTCATCATCCATCCATTTGTCTGTCTTGTCAACATTACCATGATATCTCGGAAAATATTCACCGTAGCTGTACCAAATTTTTGTCACAGAAAGACCTTGTGATGGACCAGGTTCCCATCCAAAAGCAGGTCCCTGTGATTATTTATTAACTTTTTATGAGACTTAATTTTAATGAATGGGATCAACCCTGACGATGTTACCACAGTATCTCAAAACATTTTGACTGCAGCTTCACCAAATTTTTGTCGGATATGTATCTTATGATGGACCAGAACCCTATATATAAAACCAGTTTTCTCTGATAATTTTTAAGCTTTTTATGAAATTTTTAATGTATTTATTTGAAAGCCATCTGAATGGCGTCAACCCTGACAACTTTACTGTGATATCTCAAAAAGTACTGACCACAGCTTTACCAAATTTTTGTCAGCAATGTATATTATCATGGACCAGGTTCCTGTGTATAACCATCTTCCTTTTTATATTTATAAACTTTTTATGAAACTTTAAAGTATTTATTTGGAGGCCATCTGAGTGATGCACAAGGGGACAACGTTACCATAATATCTCAACAATGATCCTACGCAGCTTCACCAATTTTTTTTCGGAGATGCACATTATAGTTAACCACATTCCTATTGAAAACTAGCCTCCTCTTTTTTTTTTTTAAACTTGTTATGAAACTTTTGAAGTATTTATTTGATGACAGTATGAGTGACACAAGTACAGTACTGTGGTCTCTGTTACCAGGACCTGCCACAAGAACACATCCAAAAGTGCTCGTTCATTTCATGAACAACAATATGGAAATTGTGAGTAAAGTATTCTACAGCGAAGTCTCAAATAAATTTTTTAAAAATGCAGAATTGAGGAAAACAACATTGTGGGCACCAAGGGTAATCCATTCTCTGAAAGCTGTTTTTTATTGTAGATTTTTTAGGAGAGCCATTCAAATGCCAGACCTTTGATGATTTTGAACAGGATGTCATCTTCTTAGTTTCAAAGGCTTGCATCTCAAGAATGATGAAAAAAAATTAAAAAAAAAAAAACTATTTTAGAATGTACATATACTCAATACAACTGTACATGTATTTCCAGATTAGCAAATTTTACTTTAACTTTAAGCAGCCTAACTCAAATGGTTTTGACAATATGGTTTCTGTTAAGAAGTACGTGTACTTTTCCATAAGTTATATGAAATTATGCAAGGAATTGTGTGACACATGCAAACTCTGCAGTGGGCATTCAGTGGACAGCATTTACAGTTGACAGCTGCAGTTGAAGACATAAACTAGTTCGTCAAGTTAGAGTGATGGAAAATTGCTGTGGAATAATGTGGAAATTGTACATAGCACACAGCAGTGAGAGTTGCAATGGAAGGGAGTATTCTAATGCTTGTCTTTGCAGTGGGAATTCATTGGAATTTATTAGCAGTGGACCTTTTTGTAATACTGTAAATTGTTTTATTTTTGCATTTAAATTTTCACGTTTTTTTATTTTTCACATTTCACTGTAGTTTTAATTTCATTATTTTGGACATAAACCCCATTAAAACTATGTTAAAATACTATTTCATCTTGTTTTGATTTCCTGGTTTTGTGCCCTCAGGGAAATAATTTTGTTAAAATAAGTCATACAGTGACATTTAAAGAATTGACAGTCACATGTATGATGCTCCAGTGAGAACTAAGTTGATTGCATTTACAGTTGGTTTTGCAGTTGAAAACAACAGTTGAGATGAGTGGGGAATTCCAGTGGATTCCTTATTCCACTGCAACAAGGGAATTTAAGACATCCACTGCATATCCACTGGCAAAGGAATTATATATGGACTCCACCACTGCAAGATATTGGTCAGGGCCGCAAACATGATGTGCTGAAATATAAACCAAAAAATCCACATGTATTGATAGTTAAAGTAAAATATTCCTTGTATATGTTGACTGAAGAGAGTGTATGTGTTGGTTTATGTGGCAGTTTGGTTAAAGTTTTGGCACATGCACAGGTACAAAAGGCATACATGTCTAATGGAATGTTTTAGCAGAAATCTTAACCCTTCCTCTGCTATTTATTTTTTGGGGTTAATTGTATATCATGCTGAATTTAATCTTAGGATGGCCCCACAAACACGATCTTCTGGGCATCCACATCAGTGTTTGTTTACGTAAACAAAGACATGGCATGCTTATTTCCGGTCAATCAAACTGCAGTTTTTGCTGCAGAAACAATTTTGTTGCACAAATGTGATGATTTTATTTGAACAGACTTTTAAATAAACATCTAATCAATTGTTTTCAGTACATTTGCTGATAAAAATCTGATAAAAAATCTGCATAACAGCATTAAAATTGTGTATTTTGCGGCCTTTTACTTCATATGATTCTCTTGCCAGTTCTAGGCATGTTTGGTATCAATGGAAATTTTCAGGACCTCATCAATATCATCATGCTGCTTTCCTATTGGCTTAATTCTTTATACCTGCCTACCAAACATTGTCATCTTGCATAAATTTACTATCTCCGAGGTAAAAATCCAAGAATAGAAGGCAGCGACATTCTCTCCCTGCTTCAGGGAGACTCCTGTCCTGCTCAAGTGCTGATTGGCTCAGAAGATTATGCAAATAAGCTGCACGTGGTCAAGCATGCACAGTGCACACTTTCAACAAACCAGCATGGTGGAGCTGATCATTCAAGCCAATGATATTTTTATGTTTTCATGTCACATAAGTAGTGAAATTAAGTGATATATCGATGGTAGATATGTTGAAAACATTCAGAATGTCCCAGGTGCACCGCTGAAAGAAATACAGAATGGAAACTGCATGCAATCAATGTTAAAATGGGCAACTCATGCTCAGGTATGCATTGTTAATCAATCTTTGCGATGGTGTGTACTGAATAAAATCTGTGTGTGTTGTTTTTTTTTCCGCACAGATACCACAATATTTATATACTTTTGGCAGTATTACTCAATAGTTATAGTTGGAATCATTTAATATGTTGTACATCTTCACGAGAATGCGCCGTTTTGCCCCATCTCGCGAAGTACGGGCACTGAAAGTTGATCTTCAGTATGTGCTACATTGGGTGAATAAACTCCCCTGCAGTGTAGGAGAAGCAAGTACCTTGAGGGGAGTTTTCTCGCCTGCAGCAGAGAAAGGGTTAACCAGGCTTGTGTAGGTCAATGTTAGAGCTCCTACACAGCTGGCTTATGTTTCTTCCTGCAAATACTTTTCAGTGCCACATTTTTAGGTAAGATCAACTGAACTAAAATAATAAAAATAATAACAAGAAAAGGAAATCAATGCAATTATAGAATGAAATATGAGGGAAAATGACATTAATTGGAAGAAACACTGCATCCTAAATTTCCTTCTAGATTTTTTTCTTTATTGTAAATTTAAATTATGATGTTGTTCATGTTTATTGCCAGGTCTGTTTCACACTGCATGGGTTTACCTTATGTAGCAGGATTGACTATTAAAAGAGTTGGTTTAATGATGTTGATACAGTCCTCAATCATTTTATGCCTTAATTATATGCTAATTAGATCCCATTATGTCGTAAATTTTATGTTTAAATTAAGTGCCTATAAATAAACCCTGAACCTTGGAAGCAGTAATTAATCAGTTATTCAATTCATCTTTGAAAATGGGTGTAATCCATATTAGTTTCTTTCAAAGATGATGGTGACGTACATTTGAAACCTTGTGGCAATTAGTCAAATTATCAATTCAGTACTCCAGAATTATACATATACTCACTAGACAGAAAAAGTAGTAAAACATGGTGAATGTGCTCGAATTTGACAAAGAGGCCCACAGTCAAAAACCCATTTCAGGGATAAGCAGGTACATGTATGTCCTCCTGGGAGCAAAAGTAAGCAACAAAGAATTCATAAGAAAATTTCAAATTCTGATACCTGACAAATGCCAAGAATGGTAAAATTTTAAGCTGATTTTCAGGACTGTCCTACATGTAAATGGTAAGGGCTACTTGGCATAACCACTATCACCCTTTCCCTTGGAATTAAGACTGAGTCAGCAGCTTTCCTTGGTAAGGGTTGAAGCGGCCAACCAATGCCAAGGAAAGTTGTTTACCTGAGTCATGTTATCTTGATAGATCCCATGTACAATTCTAATTCTTAATGGTACATGTAGTCCTTACATAGCCATTATAAGCGGACATGCCCAATTTAATATACCTATACATGTACATGTACATGTAGCTCAAGTAGTTCTATGGTTATCACCTTAAATTTAATTTGCTAAAGTTGTGTCCTTGGGATTTAGGTCCAAGTCACCCATATGAGCAATTGAGGACCAAATGCTTTGGACAAGATACAAATTTATGAGAGGGTTACCAACTGTACATCTTTAAGTTTGAGGTGAATACAAATCTGCAAGATAGTTACTAACTGTAAATATCCTCCAAGTGTGAAGAGGACCTCGCCAACAGTTTAAACAAGATTGCTATATGTGTCCATGCATTTACACCAGCAAATATCCCCATACTAACAATGTTAATATGTATTTACATTGGACATTATATAATTTGTAATGTTTGTTAACTATTGTGAAAATAACAGTGTTAGAAACCCAGACTAATCCACTACATATATGAAAACATGATAGTTCTTCGGTTTAATGGTTGGATAAATTGTGCAAAATGTTGGTGGAGACCAAGCCAAGTTGCATTTCTACCAGTTTGTATAAAATTCAGCAAGTGATTTTGGAAAAGTTAAAAAAGTAATAAACATGGTCAAAAGTTTATAAAAATGTGTGTTGTGGTGCTAGGGTGCCCAGAACTATTCCTGTGTGAAAGTTTTACTGAAGAGACCTTTCAAGATTTTCCCTCAAAGTGGACAAGAAAGCTCACAAAAACCCCAAAACCACTGGAGCTAGACCTGTTACACAAACCCGGCAGAAACCTTTTCAGAGTACATCCCAACAGGTTTGAAGAGATTACCCTGCTGATGGGTTTTTAAAAGAGGGTGAAAGTGAGCATTGTGGACAGATGAAATGGACCATGCACGGCAGCATTAGCTCAGCCGATTGACAAGACAGTTAAAGCTAAAAATCAAGTTAATTTCACTCCATGTAAATTTCTAGATGCATTGCTATACAAATCCATGACAGATTCCAGAATTGACAGCACTTGGGTTTAATGGTTGGATAAAATGTGTTAAGAGAAGCTGCATGTAATCTCAAGTTAAGCCCATATCCGCTACCTTTAAGCGATCAATGCTTTTAGCATTGGGAACACAATGGAAAAGTTTGTTTGCTCTAGCATCTTCTTAGCAGTAGTGTTACAAACTTCGGTACTTCCCTAGGAGTTGTTGCTTGTGGATCAATTGACAGACAGAAGGCTTTTCCATGACACTTACATGTACTCCGCGGCCACTTCTGGAGGATCAAGACCGCAGCCTGCAATAGTTTTAAAACAATCATTTGTTACAATGTTACAAATAGAGAATCTTACATGGCTGAGAGGGAGTTAATGTTTTTCTCTCATGAGATGTTGTGGGTGCGGAAAATCACTAGTGATCATGACCGAAGGTCAGGAGTGATTTTCCATGCCAACAACAAGTGAGAGAAAAATGGTATTCATTCTCCAGTCCTGTAAGATTTTGTTTATATTCTATGTTTAATCAGGTATTCTTTGCAAGAAAATGTCCTACGCTTACTTTCAATGCTGAGCTGGTGTGCCCAGTTTGTTTACATTCTTCGTACATGCGTGTAGTTATTCCACATCATGTGTGATGTATAATCAGAGATCTCTTGTGCACATTTGATTTTGTCTAAATATTAATGTACCTACTACGTTACTGATCCAAGTGCATCACAATGTACTTGTAGCAATTAATGGTTAGATAAAGTGATTTTTAATCACTCTAGAAAATGATAAATCCTCAAATATAGAATAATACAGTTTCTTCCATTTATAGTTATATACATGTACATGTAATTTTAAGGTTCTATCTACTTAGATTCTGCTATATGTATATGTATGTATGTATCTCCTTTACGAGACCACTGATTATCTGCTTTATGTGACCACTTCCTGGCTGGCACTGGAGGTGGTCTCTCAAATGAGGGACTACTATATACCTCTTGCTACCAGCCAAACGTCAGTGAACAGAATCAGAACCAGATACGTTCAGCTTGATATTTTTTTAAATACATATGAAAGTACCAATAGGAAACATTAAGTTAAACAAACAAACCAATGAACCAAACAAACCAAGCAAACCTATGTACATGTAACTAATAGTAAATGAATAAATTAACAAACTAAAAAACAAAAGGAATACATGCAAAGTAAATGTACATACACAGAAATTTACACAGTACTGTGGGGTGGGGTGGGGGGTTAACCCCTCAAGTTAAATAGCTGTCCAGAGGATTGTAAAACAGGAGACAGTACATGTATATGCTTATGTACAAGACTTCCTTTGGCAGACCAAATAAACCCATGCGCGAGGCTGTCCATGATTACGTGTAATATCAGGCAACAAAGAATGCATGGTCAGCTTCAGAGGTTGTTATAATTAGGTGTCTACATGTACATGTATCCTATGCCAAAGGAAAAGGAATTGCACAAGATTGCCTTAAGCACAGATTTTAATTTAAATACAGATACTTATATACCATGCATAGGAGGGTATTTTTTGACAAATACCCAGCCTAGACATGGTACATGTACATGTACAGGTGTAATTCTGTGTGGTTACACCAACATACTTACCTGCTTACCAAAAGAAGAAAAACAAGGCTCAACAGTTGCATTTTATTTATTTTTATCAAGGAACCTTTCTGGTTTTAAAGTCCATTTCCACATAATGGGACATTTTAGGCCCAGTATGATGCATTTTCTAGTTTTATTAACAGTAAGTAAAAATGATGTGAGCATATCACTTTGCCGTGTCACTACTCTCATTTTCTGATTTTTAATGATTCATTTAAATATTTACAAATCATAGGTAAATATACATGTTCATATTTAAGGATGGGGCTGAACTTTTATCCGCAATTAGTCCCTCGTTTTTCATAGGATCCCTTTCAAATTTAACACACTCCATTGGCATGGTATAGGCCAGTGCATATGACATTGGCATGGTATTGCTTTTATTTTCTGATTTTTTACGATTTTTTTTTTATAGGTAAACATACATGATAATATTTATGGAGGGGGCTGAACTTGTATCCTCAACTAGTCTCAGGTTTTCCAGCACAGGTCTTAGAAATTTTGTAGACTTTACTGACATGATGTGTGTATATTACATTCCATGGTGCTGCTATCATTTTCTGATTTTTAATGTATCTTTAAAAAATGATAAATAAATTTACAAATTAGGATTATGTGCAGAGCTGAACTGCGGGTTTATATGTACAGTGGTACCTGCTATATGCAACCACTGCCGTGAGCAGCCACATATTGCTTCTTGTGGTCACTAGGCTCACACATAGGAGTCAATTTCTTTGTAAAATTTACCCGTGGTCACAGGTCACATGCTGTGTGTGGCCACTTTTTCTTGGCAGTAGGGGTGGCTGCATACAGCCGGTACCACTGTCCTCCCCATTTTCAAACCATGCCAAATGCCTTGGAGATACACTCTTCAGTCAGGCTCATATATAAGTGATCTGGGGTGTGGGAGTATATTATCATGTCATTGATAGATGACACTTCACTCTAGTTTACAGTATTGTCCTGTATTAGAGTCAACATGTTAGAATTAAATTTCGGTATCATAATACACCAAAGACCTTCTCATATTTTTTGATAGTACCCTCTTGCAAAAGCATTCTTGGCTTTTTGCCAAATACACAACTTGAAGCACCTCACAGTGGCAGGTGTCATGATTTTGTGGCAAATGCACAAAGCCACAAATGCCTTATTGTCAAGGGAAATAAAGTGCAAGTCACATACAAGGTAAATTTGCTGAAAATAATATGCTTGTTGACCAATCAAAAGAAAAAACAACAACAAAACAAAAACAAACAAAAACAAACAAAAAAAACACAGATTAATAGTACATGTGTAACTGTATCACAAAATAGATTAGTAAACGTGACTATGGAGTGCTACAGTGTACATGTACAAGGAGAAATTTTTTGGGCAGAGGGAGTACATGTATGTGATTTTTGTGGACCTTTGCTTATTTTCCCGTGAACCATTACTGCAGTGCAGATGCCTGTCTGTACCAAATTACAGTCATAACACATCACATTTGATAGAGATCAATTGCCTCCTTGATTCATTGATGCAAGGGACTGTCACATGGGATTTCCCATGTGATTATATTCACCCAAACATCTTCATGCAAAGGCAATATTCTGAATGAAAAATAGGGTCTCTTCCCTACATTGCAAATGTGTCATGGTCCTTATGTCAAAGAAAGCTGTTGCCTGAGTCCACTAATGTATTCTATGGCCATTTAAGGGTTAAAGGCCCTGGTACTAGTAATGTTCTGCTTTAGTTCTGTACATGTCATGTGTTTTGACAAATGTTGTATATGTATATAGCTTTTTGCGAAAAAGGCCATGCTGCATCATACAATCAGACCATATAGCATTGCCAGTGTGATGAATGGGAGTACATGTACATGTATGAGAATTATCGATATTTAGCATACTGGTTTTCTTTCTTCACTCTGATCACTGGAGTTTACTGCATCATGACATCTTTTATTCACCTATAGCGAAAAAAGTTAATGGAAGAAATATGTTAATCTGATTTGCCATCTGTTAATCCATCCAAAAGAGAATGAGCAGAGGTGACAAGTAGATTTCCTGAAGATGAAGACTAAATTAAGACCTGATTCTTGGAGTAGTGCTTATTCCATTCTAAGTTTCCTCATGATTGAATACTTCCTGGATTATTTCTTATATGCTTTCCTATCTCGTGCACAAATATGGATATTTAATAACAAATCTCTTGAAATGAAATGGCTAATGCATGCAAAAAAGAAAAATCCCGAGTATTTCATTACAAGCTACTGTACATAATTATCATTTTTACAAGCTTAAATAATTGAAAATGTCTATTTCAAATTTGGATGCAGACAGTGTTGATGCCAGTTTCTTGTAATGTTACCATCAGAATATTGGCAAAGCTGGAGTGAAATGCAGACATAAAGGCATCAGGTTTTCTGAAAAAGTTACTGATGTTATACTTACACCAGACACTCTGGTATCAAAATTAGAATTGGGAATCTTAATTAACTTGTAGCCTATTGCATGTAGGTATACATATATCATTTAAATTTAATGTACACGATAAAATTGAATTGTCTCAGATTTTATTGACTCTCAGTCTTAGGTTTTTGACTGAGTTCACAGTCTTATTCAGTGCACTTTCAGGGTAATGACTGAGAACAGCCCTTGACCTAGGCCATTTTGTTCTCCTCAGTGAATACAGGTACATGTGTGCTGGTACATGTGTTTAACATGATAAATGAAAAGTCTTGTCTTGGCATGGGTTGGGTACATTGTGCCCAACCCACACCAAGGAAAGCTATTGACCTGGGGCATTCCATCATGAATGCTCTTACATACAAATCTCAGCAGAACTGTTTTCCAGTATTCAAGAAATCTAAGTAAAACCATTAAAGCAGATGACAATTTACACAGCTTATGTCTATGCATGGTTACCATCTAATACCCTAAACAGTATACATTTTCTGAAAGAAAACATAACATTAAGTTTGACCCAGGTATTAAGTATGAAACTTTTGTATTGCTATTGATGTTGTCAAAGTTTAATTTAAATTTTTTAAATTTTACATAAAATCTAAAATAGCATTTAAAAAATAAAATTCAGACTAAGTTTATAGTGTTCAATGAAAGAACATGTTTAACACTCTCCAAAACTGTATTTTAAATTCTTGAAAAGGTGCTTAGTTCTAATTTTATTGCTGTTTACATTTTTTAATTTAAAATCTTAAAGTTAATTTAAACACCATGTAAATTTTGAACTAAAACCCAATCCAAAATTTAAAATACAGTTTTGCAGCTAGATGTACACGTGTACAGTTTTCATTCCCATAAGAAAGTAATGTGTCACATTTTTGTGTTTGTGGGGGTTTTTTTTGTTTGTTTGTTTTTTTTTTTTTTTTTTTTTGTTTTTTTTTTTTTTTTTTTTGTTTTTTTTGTTTTTGTTTTTTGTTTTTTTTTCTTGTTTTTCCACAAAAACAGGAAAAATTAAAGTTTTTTTTAATTTAAGCAATTAAAAATTCAATTTCTTGACACATATTGTGACCAGGGTATAATTACTTTCATTTTTAACTTAGGGTCATGAAACTTCACACAAATGTGTATGTGAAGACAAAGCTGTGTTGTGCACAAAAAGGTAGGTTACCAGATCAAGTATCAAGGTCACGGTAACATATCATGTCTTGGCTACAGTTCCTTTCATCTTTTGCTGAGTTTCATGAAAATGAACTTTTATTATATCTTGATTAAATGGTGTGTCATGTAACAAGACTGGGTCACTAGGTTAAGTAATTAGGTCACAGTAAAACTGCAATACATTGGTGTTTGTTCTCTTATTTTTATGACGCAACTTAGTTTCACAAAACATTATATTAACTTGTCCATTTTTTATTAATTGAAAAAAATCATGATGATTTTTTATTGCCTCACCGAATTTCATCAATATTTCTCTTCTATATCCATATGTATATTACCATTATCATATCAATCCCCTTAACTTTACTTTTCCTCTCCCTTATTTTCAGTTTGGCAGGTTGGCAATGCTGTTTTTCAGAGACATATCCCCACACCCCCATCCCTCCCAAAAAGTGCAAAATAAAAGCGCTTCATTTATATTTATCAAGAACTCCCTGACTTAAGTCACAACAAATTTGTATAGCTTAATTGCATCCTTGCCTGACAGGAAAACATGTTATGTGTAAGTGTGTTTGTAACCTGTATAAACTGATGGTTAATGGTCCATTGTTGCATGCTTACACAATGTACATCTCTTCCTGTAGGCATTAACCCTTGCTCCTTCAACCAGCCAAAACTGGCTGGATCTCTTCCAGTAGGCATTAACCTTTGCTCCTTCAACCAGCCAAAACTGGCTGGATGCCAAATTTCATATGCTTTAATCTTTTTCACTATGGTTCGAACATTAATGAACATGCAATGATTTGGGTGACAATTGTAGTAGAATCATATCAGAAAGTCTTACCTGAGGTTAACACCTGAAGTTTGTGCTGATTCAACACTCAGTGTTCTGCTGGGTCAAGAAGAGCTGTTGCCTGCATCAGCAGACCTTTCTCAATTCAGTAGCTTTTCTTTATTCTGACACTGCAGTGATACAAGTTTAGCCCCACTCAAAGTATAGTTAATAGCAGAGCAAGTTGGTCTGTCCACATGGACAAGAAAAGCTGTTGACTTGATCAGTTTATATCCTGAGGGAAAAGGTAACAATAATACCTTGTTTCTACAAATACATGATGACGTACATGTATACACTGCAGTGATACAAGTTTAGCCCCACTCAAAGTATAGTTAATAGCAGAGCAAGTTGGTCTGTCCACATGGACAAGAAAAGCTGTTGACTTGATCAGTTTATATCCTGAGGGAAAGGGTGACAATAATTATACCTTGTTTCTACAAATACATGATGACATACATGTATACATGTACATGTATAAAGAACAATTCTCCCTGTTTTCCCTGTGT
Source organism: Hermodice carunculata (assembly GCA_964020975.1). NCBI lineage: Eukaryota > Metazoa > Annelida > Polychaeta > Eunicida > Amphinomidae > Hermodice > Hermodice carunculata. The sequence goes on along the minus strand of OZ026615.1, from coordinate 26,948,132 downwards.
AAAACATCTATCGACATACAGCATGGTCAGGTTCTTACATCAAGTACACATGCAGCCGTTTGGAAGCACTTTTCCATTGTTAGGTTGCACTGTTGTTGTGCGCAATAGGCCATGTTAAATTCACGATACTGCATAGTGGCATCACCTGCTTCCTGTGTCACATGACAATTTCAGCTAATAAATGAATTAGGTTTCGGCACATTTAGACAAAGGCAACAAACACAGCTGAAAAATGGTCATATAATTCATACTTACACCTGCAGACACTGTTTATTAAAGTTTTGTTTGTTACCTTTGTCCAGATGTGCCAAGTAATGCATAAAATTTCATTCTGCAGTCCAGGTTTATGGAGGCGTATTGCTTACATGTACTTATTACTTATTGATAATACCCCTATAAATTCAAATAGGTATAGAATTCAATCTCAAGGCAACACAGCTGCTGTATCAATGAACAGATGATTCTTTCTCTTGGTATTTTATTTGGCGATGAACATGATAGATTGTCTCCTGTACAAATGCCTAAATGCATTGTGATGTTGTAAATACGAAAAATGCAATTACGTGATCAATAGCCAGATAGAATACCTGTACATGTACATTATGGGTATATACATGTATTGTGTTTGCAGGAGGAATCTAAAATATGGATAAACTCAATAACTGTACAAATGCCACCCTTGTGTTGCATTGACAGCTAGGTACAGATCCAAACTTTTCCAAGGAAATGAAATTGTGTGCTCTTGATTTTGGCATACATTGTAGGGCTTATATTAGTCATAAGGAGGTCTAACCTGTAGTTATGAATTGATATAAACTTATGGTGATTCAATGGTACATCTTACATCAAAGATTGTGCAAAATTCTTTTGAAGATGTAGCTTAGACTTGTCCAATTAACCATTTCTCCATGAATTAAGGTAGCGAGATACAAATCACCCGAAATTCGGCCAAAAAATGTTTTTTGATCTTTGTATGGATGAATATCTTATGTATCTGTCATGTAAAAATCAAATTTCTGCTGAAATTGCAAAACGGAGAAAAACAGGGGTATTTAGTAGAGCTTCATGCTGATCGTTCACAGTCACGCCGACCATGTTTGTTGTTAGTGTGAAGGGGATGGGCTTGAGAAAGTGGTCACATGGCTGGTCGTGGCAACAGCTCGTTTAAAAATGGCCACCGCTGTGTCCGCTCTAGCAATGACACTGATGCATTAGCGCTGTGGTTCTCAAACCATATGGTCATACATTTTATGCATTAGTAGGTCACTCTTGTTACATGTACTTTGTTTTCTTCTTTATGTTATCTTGAGTTTTTAACATTTAATCCAAAGAAAAGTGTTGAAAACAGGCCGTACAGTCAGCCGAGATCATGACATGACTGCACGTCCTAATCCTACTTCAAAGGCATTGCTGTTTCAACGCCTTCTTTCATCACCAACGTGGCAGCGACTGTTTTCTCACCCAAAGAAACCAATAGTTGTAATCAGATTTAATAATTCACGCACAAATTCCCATTACATTTACATTCAACAGAAAAATTAAAGCCTTTGTCTAAATTGTATTTGAAGTTCTTGCGAGCTGAGAACCCGCACTTGTGACTTGGTCATTGCATTGGTGATCTTATCTTAGTACGTTCATCAGGAGTTATATCGCTTAACAAGCACAATCAGTCTCAAAATACCTAAAGTTTGGAAGAAAAGATCAGCGATGCAGCCAGCAACAGATGCTACGACCGATGCAAGAAAAAATTCTGGTGAACAGAATGTCTGAGCTTGGGCATGTATAATTCAGATGTTGTTGTGGGGTCCGACCCGCTAACCCAGTCCCAAAACTATCAATTAGCCTGACTAATCGGGTGGCAATTTGATCAAATATACATTGTAATTCGATATCGATGTATTTGTTGTGGGTAAGTAAAGGTACAGCTTACTTCTTGCGACAAAACATCCCGTTTTATTTGATCCTTTGAAAGTACCATATATAGGTAGTAGCAGCCTACCTAATAAAACGTTACCATGTTGAACAGTACACTTACATAGAGCACTTACAAAAACCCGATGGAGCCCCTCATGATATAAAACACTTGCCATGCTTTGAAGATATATATATATTTTTTTTTTTTTCAACAAAGCCTTCAAAACTGCGTCAAGCAAGCTGTTATATCAATGCTATTGAAATGTAGCGCACCATCGTCAAACAGAGGCCACACGACGATGATTGGCATCTCGCATCACCACGATTGGCCAATCAAAATGAAGTGTAGCAAAGCGGTACGCTTGACAGCCAAACCATGTTTTGTGATCTAATCGAAAATAGCAAATAAACAACGTGATTAATAAGCTCTTCAGAAGTAAACAAACAACATGAGTGACAGTTATCATGTTTGTTCAAATATACTCTGAACTCTTTACTATGCAAAAATCCACGAGTGTTTGAGTAAAATTGCACGAGTTATTGTTCTCAGACCCGGTTCAAAGATGACGAGTGTACCTTTGATTGCCGTTCCTGAACAAAGAGGAAAGGCTGTCTACTCGAACTCGTTAATCTTATTTCGCAAAAACTTACTGGCAGATTTCCTTCAAATAAACGTGAAAAGAAAGGTAATTGTGTGGAGTTTAAAAAAAGTGTCCTTATATTTTTTTCTGTGCCTTTTAGTTGGTATTTAACCTTGTATAGAATGTCAATGCTCAATGCATTCAGCTGATCAAGTGATGCCACCATGTTTGAATGCCTGCACTTGAGCAAATAAAATACATACAGCCAAATAAAAGGACACTTTTGAATTTTTATATATTACCAATAAAATGGCATACTTAAATTGTCACAAGTTTGTTGTATACATTAAAAAAGTTATTAGCCAAGAGCGCTGGGGTCTGGGATAAAAGACATGCTCTTCTTCATGGTTTGTTTATTCAACAATTACAATCAGTATTGTCCCGATTTTTTCCCTACATATAGTACAGAGTTGGAAAAATCCAAAAATGTATACTTTTACTATGTTCATGTGAACAGCTTAAAAGTTACAGGGCCGTAAAGTTGTCCATGCTGATTTGCGTCACATTTGTATCTCGCTACCTAAAGAGGTTAACCCTGAGTCAACAGCTTTCCTTGGCTTGGTTTGGGTGAAAGCACCCAAACCAGGCCAAGGAAAGCTGTTGACCTGCGTCTTACCTTGATACATGTAGGTCTCATCTACAATTCTCATTCGAATTGTTTCTCATTATAGTAATTACTATTGAAATTAGTCAAAAACACTGAAGCAGAAAACATTTGACTACTGGGGGATTTTGGTCCATTTAAGGGAGAACTTTCAAAAACTTAAAGTACAAACCTATGGGATCTTATAATCACTTAGCCAAAAACAAACAAACAAACAAAACAAAAAAAAAAAAAACAAACAAAAAAAAAAAAAAAGCCCAAAGATACACATGCAGTCACTCTTGAGGTTTAAAAAGAAAAGCTGATATGTGTCAGTGCAGACCCACATGATTGCAAAATCATGTTTTCTGTTTAGAACATGGCTAATTAGTCAGTCTCTAATTTAGCACAGCTATTTCACATGTCATAAGGAACAGAGCTTAACTGTTCCGTTACTACATATATTAGCTGCAGATAGTTTGTTTCACTGTATAATCAGAATCTAATCAGTTTCAGGTATGCCATGTAAACAATTTACATTAACTTCTACTGACTTTGAGTTCTTTAGAAAAGATACTTCTGTTCCAGGATAACTATCAGTGTTGTAGCTGGTACTTATTCATATTGACATTTTAACATGCACATGTCCAGTACCCCACACATCTCTCAACTCTCCTGTGATCTGCCACTACAGAGAAAATTTTGTGATGATGTTTTCTGTGAGAAATCAACATATGTTGATAGTGGAAATTGTCCAGGTGGAATGGTAAAGAGGTAAAATAACACTACTACTATGGATTTAACTGGTCCATGCTCAAAGGTATCAATTGCCACAAGAGTATGCCTATGCAAATAAATAAGCATCCTATTCATCTGAAACATTGTCATTGTTTTGTCAAAGTGCACTACCTTTGTGCTGCATTCCCCAAACATGTCCAAACTATGCTCAAAACCTAGATACAGTCAACATGAAATATTTTCTCACCAAAGTGGACTACATGTACATTCATATGCAGTGAACCACCAGATGGCAATAGTGTTCTGGGACCATCAGTTTTTTATCCACTGTCTTCAGTGGCATCGATCAACTTTGAATGAGCCTTGAAATTCCAGCATTTTATGAAGGTGATAGCCTGTTATCCTGTCCATAATAAATACTGCCATTAAATCAGAATCTGATGATGGTAATGATGCTGCATGATTTGTTCCTCCCCTTGTAGACCAGTTGTAGACCATGGTGCCACAAGCTAGTATGCTACATATTTTCTTTACAGCAGCCACGCAGTAACAGTGATGGCTGTCCTATTATGTAACAGATGTATAATGTTACCTTTAGCTTGGTCATATAAGCTCTGTCTAGGATTGACTGCCTTTACAAATGTACTGACATGAATGGCTGTATAATGTAACATACATGCTTTCAGAATGGGCTATGCAATCTTATGTTGCCAGCTGCTTTTCAGTATAAAATCTGGTTTGGTCTTACATGTATCTAGAATGCTGTGAGCACTTTTGCACAGATTTATTTTTCCAAACTACAAGTAAGTATTTAAAGTATATAAGTAATAAGCTGGGCACAGTGGCACCCAGACTGCCAATTCTAGTTTACCAGATTGATTGGTATAGTTTGAACCCTGACACCTGCTAAAAATTTGGTGCTTACACTAGCGGCCCCCTCACCATGACACAAGCTCGAACGTCTATGGAAACAACACTGGATCTGCATGGTTTGGACTCCAAATACTGAACGTCTAGCTGCTCCAAGGAAAGTCTCAACATATCAATTTTTTCCAGCTTCTTAAGCTTGAGCAAATCCTCATTCTTGTGCCTCAGTTGATTATTCAAACGATCGATCTGTGCATCTGTATCCTCATTCAAATCTGTCTGAACCTGTTTCAGTTCGTCAAGTCTGATATCACTAAGGTCCTGGATGGGCTCACATTAGCATTGTTGAAGGCAGTCACATTTACAGCATTTTCATCAAGATCCTCGTCCACTTGACCACTCAAACTCACTGGGCTTGAAAGAAGCTCTGAGTCACTCATATCGAGTCTGCCAGCAAAACGAATATAATCCAATCTTGGCTTTTTTTTCCCGGCTGCAGAGACCATGCACGACAAGACACCATACCGACAAATTCCAGATAATGCAGACACCAAAAATGACCAAGTATACCAACAGCAGTCCAGAACCACCAACACTACACTTTTTAGGAGATTGATATCAGAATCATCAGAGATGACAATTTGTGTCATTAAAAATAAAAAAACAACATAATTTTAACGATCTCAAATGATGATCAGTTCTGAGGCAGTAAAGAAATATCACATGTCGCCAATTTGAGACAAACTAAATTTGTGGGAAAAGAACAATTAAGTCCCACCAAGGTGACCCGATAGACTATACAAAAACATTACAATGACATACCATTCTCAGGTGGGTATAGAAAAATCAAGATTAAAATCAGAGAGAGTTTGTGTTAGAAAAATATCCATGTGAAACAGACATTTTAGAACAGATATCTATTATCAATAATAAAGATCTAATGGTTAGCACCATCTATTGACTGTCATGTTAACACTGAAAATGTTTTGTTAATTTCTTCAAATGGTATTGGTGCCAGAACTACTAAATTTGGACATATGATAGACAAGATATACATGTATGTGTCTCAAAATGAAAAAAAAATATCCAAAATTGGGTGGGCATTGCATTAAACATAGGCCTTTTATTTTGATTTTAAACTTTTTTTGTGTGTGAAATATCCATATTTTATCAAAAACCACCTATTTACATGTACCCAGAACACTTGCGTTTATACAACAACTTTGCATTTTGAGTTCCATCTTTAGTGCTGACAGATTCTGCAAAACATGCTGTAAATTGAGCAATACATGTAGGTTTATTGTGTCAAAATGCGTTTTTCTATTATTTTTGGGCTAAAAGAAGTCAATTTTCCCTGTTGGATATTGCCATTATGGATTTAAAGATATCTTCACATATTTTTGGATTTAGAAATACATGCATGTTAAAATCCATTTATAGATATCTTCAAATTCATTTAGCAATATCTTTATATATATTTAAAGATGTCTGAAACATGTTTAAAGATATATTGAAATAGATTTAGAAATATCTTTAAATCAACTGAAGTCACGCATGTGTTCAAGGATTCTTGCCACCATATTCATGTACAGTATAATGAAAATTCTTGTTCGTGCATGCCCATCTAGGGAGAATCAACATTTAAGGAACACAATTTTTTATTCCTCAATTTAAAGATATCTCTAAATCCACTTAGAATATCTTTAAATAATTTTAAAGATATCTATGGGATACCCTTTTACTATTTACTATTTATTAGGTATTAGTGTAGCAGAAAACACCCCCAAAAGAGGCTTAGTTAAAGAGATATCCCTCCCCATGATAGAACAAGACACCTCCTGTTTCTTTTTTTTTTTTTTTTTTTTTCTTTTTCTTTTCTTTTTTTTTTCTTTTTTTTCTTTTTCTTTTTTTCTTTTTCTTTTCTTTTTTTTTTCTTTTTTTTCTTTTTCTTTTCTTTTTTTTTTTTTTTTGGATGATTAACCTATTCAACATCAGAAAACAATGGTTGTGGTTGTCTATTTGTGTGACAGGACAATTTTATTGCCCTAAATGCCAAAAATGGCAAGTAGGTTTGGAATTTTTTTCAAAAAATGGCTTCTAGTATGCAGGATGCATTAAGCAAACTAAACAAATGCTAAAAAGTGTGATTGTAGTTGTCTAAATATGCAGAAATTTAATTTAGTTACAAAATTTTTGCAAAACACTTGGAGCATTACCTAGATCCAGATACAAAATGGGTCACAAGTTTCCATATTTTTGCACTATATGCTTGTGCTATGCAATCAAAAACTGCCCAAAGGTCCCAGGATATATGAAATAAAAATAGCTTTATATTCCACTAAATTGGAATATGACGAAAATATATTACCCCACACAACCACACCCCTTATTTTCCTTTTGCTGAATTTCTGTTTTTTGCGCTGCTCTCATTCTTTGATTTACATGTTGTATAAATGCTTCCACCATGCCCAAAATTACAAAATATGATGTCTTTCTTGAAATACACTTTTGTTTCTATACCTGATAGGCAGGGAATGATTTTCATGTAATTCATCATTCTTTCACCATGAAATGAAATAAAAGAGTCTTTCATAAAAAAAGTAGTACTCCTGGCAAAAAAAACGTAGTATGCCTCTGTTCAGTTCTGTCCCATAGTCAAGTTACTGTATGGGCACCGCAGCTGAATTGGACACCAGAGCATATACATGCATGTATAGGGAGGGTGCTTTGGGAGGGGGTAGCAGTCCCAGACATGCTATATGGGTTAGATACAATGAGTGAGAAGGCTGTGGAATGGTTGGAAAGGGCACAGAGAGAGATGAACAGATGGATATATACCAGGGGCCCCACAACGTGTGCGGCAGCAGTACTAGTAGCAGAATTAGGGGAACTTGGCTGGTTGAAGGTCTGGAATTAGCAAAGGCGAAGTTCAGCTACTGGGGCTACTTGCAGGGGACTGGAGAGGATCGGTGGTGCAGGAAGATGTACATGTTTCTTGAGGCAGTTAAAGGCTGGATGAAGTGGGTGCTAGACACAGACAAGTTAGCAAAAAGGTGTGACCTGAGGGGCCAGATGAGGTTGACATCACATATGCATGGAACACAAATGTTTGCTGTGGCAGGAAAGCATGAGGAGGAGTGGAAAAGATGGATTTGAAGACAGGAGCACATTGAAAGCTTACCGAGCATCAGAGAAGCCAGTGAGAGGAAGGTGTTGGGATGGAAGTAAGGGTTCAAGATTACTGTTCCAAGGGAGAGCAGGGATAGTTAATCTTGAGAAGTGGAAGCAAAGGTGGACAAAACTGATGGGAAGTGAAAATATGCAGGGAAGATGTAGAGGGAACTGTGGATCATTTCCTTCTATGGTGTTCAAAATATCAGGACCTCAGAGATACATGAAGGCTATTTGAGGGTTGGGCTTAAAAAGATTAGACATGTAGGAATATAGAACAAGTTTGAAATATGACAGGAAGTGATAGATTAGCATGGATTGTGGAGTTGAAGGGGGAAATGCCAGAAAGTAGAGTAGGATTTAGGGAGACAGAAGCAAGAGTGGACAACTGAAGGAAGGGAAGGCAGAAGGTAGCCCTGGTAAGGCTTCTCATGACTCTGGCTGCCCGAGTGTGAGATGCAACAGGGGGAAAGTTGTTTGTTTGTTTTAAAATGGCTTCCTCTTTACAGGACCACAGTGAACAAGTGGCATTCCACAGAGAGAGTATAATTAAACCAACAATTAGGTCAAACAACTGAGTTTCTACTGAGGTTCGGCAGTATTTCAGTTCCCATGCCTCTGGTTTAACTCTCCTTTGATTACCCAGTCCAGAGCTTTCCAAGACTTGGATGCCACCCATTATGCCTAATCAGTGCATAGACAAACTGCAGATTTTAAGCATGTTATCCCTACAGGTCTTGTGTATAGATTTCTCATTCCAAATAGTTAGATTAGTGACATATCTATAAGACAGGCCAGAAGTTCCATCCAGGGGCTTTTGCTTGAGTGGAGCCCCTGAGGGTCAACACTGCGTTTTCATATGTAGCGTCATAGAAACATGTATTATTTTACTGATCGGGTGAATACAGTAACCATAGAAAGACCACTTGTTCAGGTTTAAACAAATATAAAACTGACTTAAAATAAAATTCTTGAATAAGTGGGGATAGATGTGTACACCTGTATTTGAGATGATTTGGTAAGAATGATATCTGTGCCAGAAATACACAAGGTAAAAGCCATGGATATGGGACATTGGCTCAAATCCGCCTTGGTCTCGGACACCATTTGGGTCACAATACAAATATTAAAAGAAAAAAAGCTCCTTCATTAACCAGTGAAGACGTGACTACAAACCTTTCACTGTAATAAAGCAACAGGTATGTGTTTAAATGAACTGTAAATATCCATGTTCAGCTGGCTTGGGTCAATCCCACTCGCCTCCTAATATCATATGCTTTCATACACATGCTGCAATTTCATTGGTATTGTCAATTAAGCCTAGAAATCTGCTCTCTTGGAAACTGAGTTAAACATGTCATAGTGTGCAATGATATATATATATATATATATATATATATATATATAGTGCCTCAATAAGCAGTGACTTCAATAATAAATAAGCTGTACCACTGCTACATCAAAGCTTTGTATCCAGTTTTTAAAAATTATGTCAGTCCCAACAGAAGACCACATGCCTAAAACTAGCATCATCATGGACCTTTTATGTGGACAATAAGTTTTAATAGAAATCCAATTGTGTGTCTATTAAAATGACAATAAGGCTAGCGGCCAAGGCCCCCAAACTGTTTGGGTACCCCTCCCTCATAGGAACAAGCCACGTGCACGATCCAATATTTTTCGTTTTGAAAGATTGTTAAATTTGACATTAGAAAATGATGGTTGTGGTCGTTCATTTAGGGGTAGGTATGTTTTATAGCCACAAATAAGAAGAATTGGCCGGTGTATATTGTCTAAAATCCAAATACTGATTTTGGGAGAATCAGTCAATACCATGATGTAAATTGAATTCAATTACCATGGGCCAAAATGGCTCAAAATATGATCACCTTCTGGCCAGTGGTGAGACGGACGATACCCTTAAATTTGTTCAGAAATAAATTTTGTCAGGCAAATGATATTGCAACATTGGGGGTGTAGACAATACTATTGTTCTTGTCAATCTTAGACAGTCTAAAGGTCATCTTCAAATTGTGGAACTGAATTTAAATTGAAATAACAAGGTTGCTAAAGAAGTGGCCATGAGTTCAGCACCAAATTCTGCCATCCAAGAAGAACCCTGATTCCCAGTGTACAAGGGAGCATTTGATGTGTACTAATATTTTATATTTATTGATATCGATAAATTGCATTCTTCAAGAATTCACCGACATTAATGATGTCCAGAATTCCTTTCTTGATATCAATAAATTGATTTCTTAATATCTAAAAATGAATTCTTGATATGAAGAATCAGAATTCATGATATCTAGAAATGGTTGAAAATTATTGATATCAAGAATTTGAATTATTGATGTCAACAAATGAATGATTGATATCAAGAAATTAAATTATTAAGAATAAGATATAGTTAATAAATGATAAAAGGGCACCCCATAAATATCAATAATAATTTTTTTGGTATCAATGATTTGAATTCTTGATATCAATAAATGACTAATTGATATAAAAAAAATCCAATTATTGTATTCTGAGGGGGTATCTTGAAAAGATGACCAGATCATCTGCATACATTAAAAAAGATTGATAAGACATTTTGCTAGTTCAGGGTTTCACATCAAGACCCAGAGTGTTTGGCAGATTAACAAAAAGATAAACTGAACAGCACTGTGCACACGTCCTTGCTTAACTCCAATATTAGTCTTAAACACATCAGTCCTTCATTTGCTAATTAGACACTGGTCTCTTAGATAATGTATAGATCATCCCTTTTATGCCTAACATATGAAGTTTATACAACAGGCCTCCTCTCCAAACTCTATCAAAGGCCTTCTGGAAATCTACAAAACAGGTATGTATGTTCTTCAGTCTGTTGATATATTTTTTTTTTTGGGGGGGAGGCTATTTATTGCTGTGTCCACCTACTTACAGGGTAGTGTAATAAGTGGGTTTGAAACCTCTGCAAAACCACATTACCCTCTTCACATAAATTATCTTTTGTGATTGTATTTGTAGCTTGTGTCAAAATATGAGTTTCTTACAAGATTGAAATAAAGTAGAACCAATGTTTATATATTATATGCGTAGTTTGTGTTTCAATGGCTTTGCAATCAAACTGCCGGCATGGCGTATATAGAGATATAGTTCTCTCGTATAGCATCACTGAATGATGTCTGATGTAACATGTAGCCTACATAAGTGTCAACCAGTTATTTACAACAGTAATTAAAGATATTCAACTGCTATAGTACGGTCTGTATTTGCTATTGTGTGAATAAGTTGTTGCGCCTTTTTTTGCACAAGAACATTGGTTCTTGGCTCTGTTGACCCAGAACGGAAGCAGTTTGGGCAGGGCATTTTCACCAAACTACATCGCTGTATTTCAGGGCCAGAATTTTGGCGAGAATCCGAGAATCCATTCTCGTAAAGATTCTCCTAAACTTGTCTTTCTTTAAGAAGAAAACTAATTGACAAAAATCCAAATAAATTCTTGCAAAATTTTGCGAAATTCTGGCCCTGTATTTCAATTCAAGACAAGTATATATTTTAGTTGAAAAGGGACATGGTCATTTTTGACTGTTATTACAGCTTTTGACTGCATCTATCATTTGTTATAATAAATTTGACATCATCAGATACACCTTATTTCATCTTTTCAGTTCAGAATATTTAAAATCTTGTCAAGAAGAAACTATAACACGTCAGTTTTATGTTGTTCACAAAAGTCAGCTAGTGCTTGACGCTGACCTACCTTTTGGGAAGTGCGGAATGGAAAGGTCATCGTGCCTTGAAGTTTGAGATGCTGCAATACTCGTGGTGCAGAGTTGCGAGAATTGATTCATTTCAGTGGGTTATATTTCAGCCTCGCTACCCCCATTAGAAAGTACATGATTTAAAACAAGCGGGCCTAGGATAAAAATTGTTGTGTTTCCGGTTGCTCACCGTAATCTGATGAAAAAGAAAGCTATTTTCATCTCGTTTGTGATTTGCTGATTTCTGATGGTTTATTATGGTTTTCATGACCCGAATTGACCAATCCAAGTGATTGTTGTTGGGACACTTGCAGAGACACGTGTTTAAACCTCACTTGTGAACATGGATGGAGCATGTGGAGGTGTAGAGTCATCTGTTTGCACAGAGGATGAAACTGGTGTTTGTTGTATCAAATTCTTTAATTTGAATAGACAAGGAATAAAGACCAAAGTTACCGATGGCATATCAGAGCATTGTCGGCATAGAACGACAGATCCGAATCTGTTGTATTCTAGGGAACCATATCTTTTCCAAAAGCACTTAGCCAGTTGCTTTGATATCACACCGAAACACTCCTAAGGACTCTTACTTAGTATTTTGATCAGGTGGCATGGCAATTTTCTCTATTGTGTGTGTGTGTGTGTGTGTTTATGCCATTTTTTACTTCTTCTCCAGAACCATCACTCAGATTAAGTTGAAACTTTGTGGATATGTTCCTTGTGATAGGTTCAAACAAAGTTGTTGACTAGGTGGATTCCTGTTTTTTAATGTTTTTTTTTTTTCAATTCTGGTACTTATAGGTAAGTGTACCTTTCCCAGTGATTACTATGTAAGTCAATGGGCATTGTAGTGCTAATTCACATGTAATGAATTTTTCTTCAGGCAAATCTTAGAAATACTTCTAAATGTCATATGCACTCAGGTAAAGTTCAACACAGGTCTATTCAGTTGCAACCTTGACTTTGTGAACAAGCTTAGGTCAGCTGAGCCCAGTCTGTTCACGCCACCCTGCAGTTGGTACAGGTCTCTTATTTAATGTTGGGTCGTTTTAGCAAGCAGGGAAATTAGAGTCAAAAAGGTGGCCATTGGTGCTGGCAGTCATCCCTGTCATAAAGCTAATTGTTCATGAGGTGCCTCCTTCATTTTCTATGAGGTGCTCTGGCACAGGATGACTATTGTCAACAACGTGAAATTGACATGTATCTTGCTTTCTTCGTGAGAAGAATGTCTGCCCCCCCCCTCCCTGTTCTTGGCAATATGCCTTGTTCAAAATGTGTTCTAAAAACAAAAATATGGTTCATCCTACATGCACCCCATTTTGTTGAAATTTGACTCTTACTGATAATTTTATGTTCCACAAAGTTTTGCAATCTTTCCTTTATAGTTATACTAAATACTTTTCCCATTACATTATTTATTGTTATATCCCTTTAATAAGAGGGCATTAAGTTGGTGGGTCCCTTCTAATATGTACATGTATGTACATGTTTAGAGATAATACACTAGTAATTTGTTTCGGCGTTAGTGGGTGCGTTTCGGCGTTTCAGGGCGGTTCCCGGCGTTACAAACGCCGGCAAACGCCGACTAACGCTGGCAAACCCCAAAATCCAATTAAGCCTTTTGGGGCTCGGCGTTTGCCGGCATGAGTCGGTGTTTGCCGGCGTTAGTCGGCGTTTGCCAGCGTTAGTTGGCGTTTGCCAGCGTTAGTCGGCGTTTGCCAGCGTTTGACACCCTTTCAACGCCGGCAAATGCTGTGAAATGCCGACTAACGCTGGCTACCGCTGGCAAACGCTCTGTAGTCCTCTCAACTAGCAAACTCAATGGGATACATGTAAAATTTGAATTCAGTTGAACTGTGATTAGAAGGATCCATGGAAATTTATGTCTTGTACTTGTACTAATCATTAATATACTTTTATTTTTTATACTCAAGGGCAATACAACATAATTATCTTTAATATTATGATGATGATTTATCCATTGAGGTGTATGTGTATTGAATGACTTTGCTCATGATCACTGATATATATATATATATAATGGTCACTCTAATCTTGGTTGCAAAGTGAAGACAAACAAACAACCCGGTTTTCAATTTTTATTTAAACACAGCACAGCAATTTTTTATTGTTTGTACCGCACAAGTCAGCAATGCATAGCTTTGTGCTAGCATAGATGTGAATCCCTGTGAATATAATACATGGAATTTATTATTAAATTCCATGTATTATATTGAAGTCAGTAATGTATAGCTTTGGGCTAGCATACCTGTCAAGTTGTCCCCCATAAGGTGGGAATCTCCCACTTTTTCACCCCAATTTTATTTACGAGCAAAATTTTGCAAATTTGGCAGAATCTCCTGCATAAAAATTTAGTATTTTCTATTATATTCTAAAGTACAAATCTCTCCCATGGATTTTTAAAATTTACAAAAATCTTCCTATTTGAGGTGTGGAATGTTGACAGGTATGGGCTAGCATAGATTCCGGGTGAATATAATACATGGGATTTAATAATAAATTCCATGTATTATATTCACAGGGATTCACATCTATGCTAGCACAAAGCTATGCATTGCTGCGCTGTGTTTAAATAAAATTGAAAACCGGGTTGTTTGTTTGTCTTTATTTTGCAACCAAGATTAGAGTGACCAAAATATATATATATATATCAGTAATCATGAGCAAAGTCATTCAATACACATACACCTCAATGTATAGATCATCATCATAATATTAGAGATAATTATGTTGTATTGCCCTTGAGTATAAAAAATAAAAGTACATTAATGATTAGTACAAGTACAAGGCACAAATTTCCATGGATCCTTCTAATCCCAGTTCAACTGAATTCAAATTTTACATGTATTCCATTGAGTTTGCTAGTTGAGAGGACTGCAGAGCGTTTGCCAGCGGTAGCCGGCGTTAGTCAGCGTTTCACAGCATTTGCCGGCGTTGAAAGGGTGGCAAACGCCGACTAACGCTGGCAAACGCTGACTAACGCCGGCAAACGCCGAGCCCTAAAAGGCTTAATTAGATTTTGGCGTTTGCCAGCGTTAGTCGGCGTTTGCCGTCTCACGCAGGCAAATGCTGTGTAACGCTGGGAACCACCCTGAAACGCCGAAACAAGTTACTAGTGATATACCCTTGGTTCCACACAGTAGGGTGGCATCCAGCAAACATTGTACATCACTCCAGTGGCATGCCAATCCATGATAACATTGCCTTTGTCAAGGTTTTACCATAACACGTACATACTTCTAAATGCAGGTCTGTTACATGTTAAGCAAAAAGACTGGCTGGCAGTTCTGTTTATACGCTGGCATTTTGGGCGTCTCTTCCAGTAAAGTTAAACTGAACTGTCCTGTGGAGTGTCTTATGATCAACCCTGTTGATGTTTGTGGCATACTTTACTAGAAATTGCACTGTTTACACAGTCAAGTCTGATGACATTTCCCAGTTACAGATCCATTACAGAAATACCAGTGTGCAATAAGCCGTTCATTGTACTCATTGCTGTTACATAATTCAGAGCATGAACTGTTGACAATAACATTATGCAGAATTGAGCAAATTTGGTTTGGTTGTGAATAAGACACTGTGCCTGTCTGGGCCATAATATCCATTGGTATTCCCTGGTCAATGATACCATTAGTCAGGACAAGTGGCAGTTAATTCATTTATATTAGAGTACCGAGCATGGTCCTTGATTAAAGCATGCACCTCAAGCACCATTGCCACTTTTAATTTAACCCTTTCCTGGTTAGAATCAGAAGGAGGCAATAGCTTTCCTTGGCCTGGGTAGGATGCATTATGCACCAAACCTATGTCAGGGAAAGCTGTTGGCTTGATGCACTGACCACCGTGATAGTTCTTGCCTACAATTTTCGGGAAAATGGTTCCTATTAAGATCACATTAAAGAATACAACTGCTAATATTACATCCAGTTGCTTTTGGGGTGATTTTGGCAGGACAGGGTTAACCTGCAGAAAATAATAGCTTGAGATTCAGCACATGACCACATTGTATGTCAGTGCTAGCGTGTTAAACACAATGGACATTGTGGCCAATTTTCACAAGTAGCACATGGAGAATATTAGAATTCTGTACGACATGTACTTGCTCTAGCTTTCATACATTTTGCTAAAATTCTTTGACCCTTTTGTACCCAGACTAAATATACAATGTACTGTGGCCGTCACAACTTTTCACGGACATTGTGGGCAATTTTTACAAGTAGCACATGCAGAGTATTAGATTTCTGTACAACATGCACTAGCTCTTTCATATGTGTGGCTGAACGTTTTTCCCAGATTAAATATATTATGACAGTCACAAGTTTTTGACAATGACTTTTGCACACTTAATGCACATCCAGATCAAGAAGCTGTTAATTTGCAAGCACGTCACTGTATGGTTTCCTTACTTCACTGTACATGTATGAAAGGCATCAGTCCATTCACTATAGAGAGAGAGGACGTTGCCTTGTCTGACACCAATCCTGCAGAGGAGTGTCATAGCCTTGGTCAAATGTACCCAACCTAAAATTTTGCTCATCCCTATTAAAGAATTGTGAGAAGTCTAAATATTTGTCAGCCCAAATCTTTTGCCTCAATTTCAGTGACACTTGTGCATGGATGGGTTTCAGCTGATGAGTGTCATGGCCTTGGTCAAATATACCTACATGTAACCTAAAATTTTGCTAAACCCTATTAAGGAGGAGTGAGAAGTCTAAAATAGTTGCCAGCCAAAATCTTTTGCCTCAATTTCAGTAACACTTTTGCATGGATGGGTTTGGTAATGGAGTATTGATTACTCTTGGTGGGTAAAATAGGATTTTTTACCCTGGCAGCAACATCAGCTGCATATATCTCTTCAACTTCAGTGACAGACTAAAGATGATCAACTGTTTGCACATTAAGTGCACCAATAGCAGTGTGTGAAACAACATTAGGTACATTTGGGGTGTGTGTTCTGAGTGATTACATGGAGACGTCTGCATTTCTATCCCAGATAGCTGTTGAGAATTGTGTGAAGCCATAGCCTCCAAGGCCAGTTTTACACCATGCTGGATTCCTTCAGCGACCATGTCCGCTATGTTATCTGGCAGGGGAGCTTCGGGTGTAAGCTGCTGTGCAGGCAGGGTGGCTGAAACAAGCAATCTTGCTGGTGGGCGTATGGCACAACCTGAAGGACGGCTGAGAGGTGTGGCCCGTGCTGACCTAGCAGCCCTTGTGATTCTGTCTTTACCTGACACGACTCTGAAATAAACCAAACAGGGAACCATATAATGCAGTTTATGATATATTATAACAAGGTTTCACTGTAATACTGGAAACAAAATCTAGTAAGTCATGTATCACAACCATATGAATAAAATCTTAGAAAATTGTATCCATGTTCATTTTCATGTCAATGATGCAGTCTGAGTCAGAGTCAATTAACACCTGAAAAAATTCTTGCAAAGTTGATCAGGCCATGTGACCATCACTGACGGGTAAACACATGAAAGTGACTTTTGGGGGGCTGCATTTTTTGTGAATGCATTAGGAAAGGTTTGAAAAACGGTAGGCAGTAGAACAGTGAAGAAATCCGAAACCTATCACGTGAATCTGTAGGGTTGGCAAGTATGTATCAGTTAAATGTAAATGCATGTAGAATATCATCTGACAAATGTCTGTTGAATAATGTGTGATCTGTTTATTAACTCTCAGAAAGCCAAGTCAACAGCTTTCCTCATATGTACACTCTACAGGGCAATGCAACCAGAGTATATTAAGGAAAGCTGATGATTAATGGCATTTCATCACATATTCTTGATGATGGAAAGTGTGCATGAACTCTGCAGTGAGAAGCACATGTACATGTACATGTAGATGACATTTTAGGACAGCAGAAATCTGCACAATGTAAGGTATTTTAGGGTTTCACAGACTAGACATACCCTAGCTCATAAATAGTCAGGGCATGTATATTTTAATGCATACTACACTAGTAAAGGCCTTAGCTGCCTTTGTGGTAGCTACAACATGATGTGCCAGACATGGAAAGTCACTAATTCTAGACTGGGCATGTTGGTACTTTGACGAAAGCTCTATTTGTAATCTATTTGCAATAACAATATAAATATTGGTATATGACTACAGGAAAATCAGAGACTAGTACAGAATGAGTGAAATGAGTCCCTACCTGGCCACCTCTGTTAACCCTGTCGGGTTGGAATAAGGCTGAGTTAATAGCTGTTGTAAAAATGAGTTGTAAGCAATACACCCAACCCATGCCATGTAAAGCTATTGACCTGGGGACTGTGCCATCATGAAGGGTCTTATCCATAACTCTCAGCAATAATATTTTCTAGTAACATGAAATTTAAGTAAAACATTTAAGCAGGCAATAATTTACATGTGGGCACTTTCGAATAATTTGAACGGGAAAGGGTAAAGGATTGTACTTATATGCATATAGGTCATAGATGTACATGTACAGCTGATTCCCTCTCAAAGTCAAATCTGCATGTTTAGCTTGTCAATCTTTTTACTATAAATCTGTCCAACTGACCAAAATGCAGCATCAGCTCAGCTGAAAACAAAGCTTATAGATGGCTGAAACTGAGCAATAAGATCACAATTCTACCAGCTGACAAGGGCAGAGCTGCTTTTGTCATAGACATGCTGGAATACTAGCACAGAAGGAAACAACTACATTGTATTACAAGACTCTTACCAGAAACTTGCAAAAGACGTCACTCACAAATACAGTGCTGCCTGTTTGTTATGCTGGTGGTGCGAAGATCAGGTTATAGCAAAACTGCCTCACAATGAGGGGACTTTTAACATACATATGTAGAAGTCATGGGAAAAGTACTTCAGTAGTGGAAGCCATAGCACCACCGTGTTATACAATGTATCAGAAATCATCTTATAATGAGGGGTTATAAACACAGAGCACTGTATTAAGCTAGAGACTGGCAAAACAGAAACCCCTTTAATCTGAGAACCAGTTTGGAAAGAAGTATATCTCACATATCTATGCAAGATTTGCACAAATTGTATGGTGTACTAAAAGTCCACAAAGGTATAACTCTTACAGTTCTGAGTCAACAGCATTCCTTGCCAACCTTTGGGAGCACTGCCCCCAAAGTGTGTCAAAGAAGGCTGTTGACCTGGAGCACTCTAATGATCTCTGCTGTTTTATGGTACATGTAACTGTAGGCACACTGGTATCTCAGGGCAAGAAGAGGCATGATGGTATCTTATGTTAACTGTAGGCATGCTGGTACATGTACGCATGTATCATATGTTCCATGTAGGCACACTGGTATCTTATGGTAATTGTATGGGCATGCTGGTACACATGTATCATGTGGTCAATGTAGGCACACTGGTATCTTATGGTAATTGTATGGGCATGCTGGTACACATGTATCATGTGGTCAATGTAGGCACGCTGGTATCTTATGGCAACTGTATAGGCATTGCAGACCACTGCTGTTACATGACACTGTGATCTACAATTTATGACCAGTGGTCTTTGGGTGTCTGACTTGGCACACTTGTGTCATGACATGCAGCCCTTGTAGTACAATGCAATGTCAACTTGACTAGGCATGGCCACACTAACACGTATAGCATGACGTACATGTAGGTGCAATAATGTGCGATGTTAGCAACGGACGTTACACCCTGATATACATGTACATGTATAAGCATGTACGGGGAGCCGTTAACCTCAGTCTCTGATGAGTCACAGAGGTGACGAAACTGGTGAGCATTTGATTTTGTTTTGGACAGCAGTTGGGCTTCTCTCACCAGTTTCAGTCTAGCCCAGTCTTATTTGCTCAACTGTATAGGCATGCTGGTACACACGTATCATGTGGTCACTGTAGGCACACTGCTATCTTATGGTAAATGCTGACATGCTGGTATCTCACTGAAACTGTATATGTGCTGGTATCTTAAGGTAACTGTAGGCATGCTTGTATCGTTCGGGAAACAGTAGGCATCATACCTGTCAACTCTCCTGCTTTCACCGGGAGTCTCCTGTTTCGGAGACTCAAATAGTTGTTAAAATGACAGGTATTTTGAGGCAAAATTGACTATTTTCTTTGATTTCATGCACTTTTTGCAAGAACCTCCCAGACAAGCGTTTTTGGGGGTTGACACCTACATGTATGAGGCATGCTAGTATGTCACACTAACTGTAGGCATGCTGGTATCTCACACTAGCTGTAGGCATGTTGGTACATTTATCTTATATGGAAACTAGGCATGCTGGTATCTTATGATAACTGTGACTGACATGCTGGTACTTGAATGAAAGGTTGGTTTACAAAGAATATTAATCTGATATCATTATAGGAAAGAAAGAGTTAAACACACTGTCTGACCCACATGTATTGTGTTCAGCAGTGGATCAGTCATGTGGGTTAATCAAAGTAGCCTGTCTGCCTTTGAAGGCAACACAGAATACCATATAAAAAGGGAGCGATGGGTTTGCCCAGAAAATAAAGCAATTAAAAGGACACTCAGCCAAAATATCATCCTGTGTGATGTTTCTGCTCTCAGTCATCACTGTTATAAACAGCTGTGATGGGAATTAAACTCAGCTCTCAATGCCAATAATTACAAAAGCTGGATGTTTGGCATCCCCATTACCAAACTCAAAAGCTTTATGTGGCACTTGGATAGTTTTCGAGGAGCTACGAACTTTCAAAAGTCTAATTTGAAAGTGAAAGCTTTAAGTAAAGAGATCTGGTGGGTTGAAAGCTATCACCCATGTAGATGTAGCTTTTGAAAAGTCACTTTTAACTTTTGCTCTAAACTTGTAATACAGGCAAAAAAAAAGTAAATGAAGTAAGCATTCACTATCAGAAAGCATATGTGGAACCAGGTGGATTAGTTTTATTTTGAAAGCTGTACCATTGCTTCTGAAAGCTAGCACCAAAAAAACATAATGCTTCCATGTTAGCAATCAACAGGCAACTCCATCTTAGTTTTGCTCAAGCTAGTGGAATCTTTGAAAGGCCCACTTCAACTGCTACAAATGGGAAACTTTTGTAATGAGTATCTTACAAACTACATGTATGTTCTGTACAAGTAACAGCCTGCTGGAAAATATACTGTATTATGAAGTAGTACAGTGGTACATGTACTTCTCTTGAGAGACCCCTCTAATGAGAGACCACTTATCTTTTTAAGACCACTCTCTCAGAACACTGCTCTATCTTTTCCATGTTGTTGTACCTCTAATGAAAGACCACCTGTTTCGAGAGACCGCATTTTGACCCGCTGTAGGGCGGTCTCTCAAAAGAGGTACCACTGTAATGCAAAAGTTACAGCAGAGTTTTTGTTTTCAGCTCATTCTGTAATTTGCAAAATCCATCATATTGTGCTTGCTTGGGTCAAGGCACTTTGTATACTAGCTGTATCAATGGCAGGCTACTTTCAACTAGATTTTGCCATTAAACTACAGATACTAGAGAGGCTTAACACTTGGTAAGGCTTTCCTGTCCAAATTTGGTTTGAAGTGGAGGGAAATAGCAGGAAGTTAATTTGATTGGAGCATGTGACCATTGTAGGTGTCCATATAACCTTACAAATCTCAAGAAATAGAGCTTAAAAGCTAAGCAGAATACAGTAACCTCGGCTTTCAAAATTGACAATCAGGCTAGTTTTCGAAAGCTTTTACCTTTCTTTGCTTATACATGTAGCTTTCAATGTTGGCTGGAAGTTGGAGAATATACCTTCTTAAAACAGTTTTAACTCTCTGAAAAGCTTTCTGATAGTTTATATAAAGGTATACAGTGAAACCTGCTTTGAGAGACCACTGGGATGAAAGACCACCTGCCTTTTCAGACCATGTTTATCCTGTCCTTTTTGCCATCTTTCCCATATTATTACACCTCCATTGAGAGACCACCTACCTTAATGACCACTTTTTGGCCTCTCCTAGGTGTGGTCTCTCAAAACAGGTTTTACTGTATTAGGTTTGAGGGCTTTTACCAGCAGGACAGACCATATGGCACAGATACAACAGAACAGGACAGAAATTTGCCCTTTCTGGATCAAATCACCCAAAAATGTCTGATATTAGTTTCATGTTATAGAAAACATTTTTGCTAACAAATGTAGATAAGGACTTTCACAACAGCATGTACCAGGTAATGGCTTCCTTCGATGAAGATGGACACATTGTGCCCAACCCATGCCAAGAAAAGCTATTGAGAAAGTCTTTTATTCTGACAAGGAAAAAGACATGTTATCTTTGAACCTTTGACTCGTATTTTCACTGTAGATCAAATAAAGTTTACCATGAACTACCTGAAGCATTTTAGTCAGCCTTAAGGACAAAACACCTACATCTACACTGTAGTATGAGAAAATATTGTGTCATATACCAGAACACATGAACACATGTGACAATCATGAAGAAAAAAAAATACATTGGGGAAACAGCTAGGTCCCTGGAAGTGTGCATTAGAAAATGTGCTTAAAACATGAGTCCATTTAATTTGACTGCCATGGAAAAACACTGTACCAGTCTAGGATACAACTCTAACAAAGACAATATCAGTATCATAGGCCATGAAAACTTTTACTGGCTCTAATAGGTAAGGGCAAGGTTCCTTTATCCCTCCCATAGAGGGCACTTCAGTCTGGGGACCAGAGCTGGGTATCCCCAGTACTTTCCATTGTAATTTGCCACTTAATAACCTTAAAGCAGTGAATATAGAAATTAAGACAATTGTGTTTCACATTAACTCTAAGTGTAAAACTTAAATTAGTCTAAAAAAACATGACCCGGTTTGCACTGAAACTTGGTGGAAATATAGCTTGTGAAGGGTTAGATAAAGCTGTTCACTGTAGCTAGACGTTGATACTCTGGATACCTGATTTTTAACAGAATTTTCAGTGTGTACTGGTTGGTGATTGCATGCATTCCTATATTGACACCACACTGTACATGTCAATGGGGATAGCATTGGAAAGGTCACATGTCCGGCTGCTTTAAAACTATCAACCTAATTCACTTCAAACTTAATGGAGATGTACCCTGGGTGGGTCTCTACCAAGCTTATTCAAATGGTCTCTTTCCAGTGATTTTTAAAAAATGTATTTATCTAATTTTATACATAATTTTCAATTTATTTTTTATTTCTTATTTTTTGTTAATTTGTTGGCAAAATGTAAAAAAAAATCATCTTCCCAGAAAATATAGACACAATCAGTATACAGTATTTTATTACAGGTTAAACAGGAGCTATGTCCAAAATAGTGAAATTAAAACTTCACTTAAAATGCCTAAAAGGCAAAAACCATGAAAATTTACACACATAATGATGATGATGAATATATTTACAATATGCCAGAAGACACGTAGATATAAAAACATGTATCTTATGTATACATCAGTGTACAAAACAGCCCAGAAGTCAGCCCATGAATCAACAGAGTTCTTAAATTCAAGCGGCTTTGATGCAGCCAATAATATAACCTGAACTTTGAACGTGTCATGTTCATGTAGTCTCAAAGATGTTCATTTAACTGCAGTTTTGCAAAGTGGCCAGGCCTTCTTTTGGCACATCCGATTGAACTCTTTAGGTGCCAAATTTTGGACTCAGTCAAAAGCTTTTCTCAGCACGCATTGGGCGCATTGCACCTATTGCATGCCAAGAAAAGCTGTTCACCTGGGATATTTTCTCTGGAACTGCAGGCATACATGTACTGGTACTTGAATGAAAGGTCTGTTTATGAGGAATACAAATATGGGATCCTGATAATTCAGACTAGTTTGACTTAAGTAAATTGACTTTAGTGATTGGCACTGAAAGAGTTAATATCTGTGTTCTTCTTGTGAGTGCCCCTGTCTGAGAGTATGTGACCTTATGGTTTCAGTTCTGTCTGTCTATCTCTCTCTCTCTATTGCAGAAATTCTTATTAAACTCTTGGTATATGTTTTAAGAATAGGCCAAAATGTCACAATCAGCACTATCTAAGTCTGTAGATGTAGCACATGTATATGTAAAAAGAACTAGAAACTTCAAAAGTCATACATGGAAATTGTACATTAAACATTTTTAAATGCAGTTTTTATCATCAATATCATGATGACAGGGAAGTTGAGACTGTAATGCATCCTGCACAACAAATGTTCGTGATTCAAATGATTTTTTTTGTTTGTTTGTTTTCTTTTCTTTTTGGAAAACTGATGTTTCATCAACTTTGAAGAAAATAATTTGAATTAATTTTGATCAAAATTTTGCACTTTGTAATTGATTAAGAACTTATACATACATTTACATGTAGCAGTTATATAGACGTATAAAAGCATGTGCCTACTCAGCATTATAGAAGATTTATTTAATGTTTGAGACTTTATTGTACAGCTGATGCAAATGTTCCATATACGTCCCATCAAACCTGCCAAATGCAGCTAGGAACCAGTTGTCATGAGATGTACTTCAATGTTTTTGCTTTCGTTCACTTCATTGTACCCCCCCCCCCCCCCAAAAAAAAAAAATCATGCTCGGGTACACAATCGCAGGGACAGCATAGGCTGCCCCAGTTGCTCCTCAGCATACATTTTAAGGATGCTGTGCCAGAGAAGGTACCGGTACAGGGAAAAGTCCACACTTTTATAATGCTTATGTTTTGCAATTTTCAGTATGTATACATGTATATTGTCTATTGTATAATGTCTCATTGTCCTTGATTAATGATCATGTGTTTTGCCTTCATCTATGTGTCATTTTATACATTATATGTATTATTTTATTTCCCCAAATATGGGGATTTAAATATTAAGTTATTATTATTACTACTACTACTACTACTACTACTACTACTACTACTACTACTACTACTACTACTACTACTACTACTACTACTACTACATTGTGGCCACAGACCACAGTTATAAATCCTTCTATTTTTCATATTAGCATTTTTCAGTCTAAAAAATCAGCATTTTGGTATTTTGAAATTCCCTGAACGGCATTTAACAGATAAAAATGTCAGAAAAATATGGACGGATTTTTGTCATACAATTCCCAGCTCGTTAATTTGTGATAATTGAAATACGAAACAACACCTGGATGTCAGCTTTATACAGGTGTATGAACTGTGCTCTTGCCAGGGTCACATCATTGTCCTTCCCCACCATAAAGTTCCCACCTGGCCTGGAAGACAGTGCACCTATATGACCACCAATGAAGCAACTCTGCGATGCAGCAAACCTGACTTAGCTAACTGTATTTAAACAGAAGCTACAGCATGCTGAAAACACAGTATTTTCACAATTACGGACTATCTCCGTTGGGATGCACAACAAGCCAATCACAACTGTAGTCTGTAACCTAATATACCTGTACCTTCACTTTTTTGTTGATGTCTGTATCAATGCCTGCCTGTACAGATTTCTTCATTATGGTGTTTCTATGAACATTAATTGAAGACATAATACATGTAATTAAATCACAAGGTAAGTGACTCCATATGAAGCAGGAGCTTGAGTATATGTCAATGTCACAAAAACATTTGTCAACAGAATATCACTGGCAAGATAGGTACATATGTATCTTGTGACAAAAGGGAGGACGTATTAAACTAGAAAAGAAAGATTTGCTTGAAAGCAAATCTGTCTGTGTGTGTGAAAAATTTGCACAATTACAAAAATATGCAGTGTTGCAACACTTACAATTTGAGTCCAACATGAATAAAATTGGATGGAAAGTGACCAAATTATGGCTAGATGAAACATTCAAAAGGCAAAATGACCTTGACCGTTGACATCTGGAGGTCACATATACATTACAAAAATGTGCAGTGTTACAATATATACAATTTGAGCTCAACATGATTAAAATTGGATGAAAATTGACCGAGTTATGGCTGGATGAATATTTCAAAGGTCTGAATGACCTCTTTAGAGGTGACATGTGAATTACAAAAATGTGCAATGTTACAATATCTATAATTTGAGCCCAACATGATCAAAATTGGATTAAAAGTGACCGAGTTATGGCTAGATAAATATTTCAAAGGTCCAGATGACCTTGATCTTTGACCTCCAGAGGTCACATGTAAATTATAAAAATGTGCAGTGTTACAGTAGCTACAATTTGTGTCCAACATGATCAAAATTGGATGGAAATTGGCTGAGTTATGGCTGGATGAATATTTCAAACGTACAAATGACCTTGACCTTTGACCTTAATAGAGGTCACATGTAAGTTACAAAAATGTGCAGTGTTACAATATCTACAATTTGGGTCCAACATCATCAAAATCGGATGAAGACTTTGGAAGCCAGAGGCAATTGAATTTTTTTAATTGCCCTTATTTGCATAATTTTCAAAATCTTGACTATTCAGAAAGACATGCAAAACTTCACTGCAGGTGCTATAGCCATGCAAAGTTTGAAGTTTCTAGCTTGCATGGTGTCTGAGTTTAAGACGACACAAAAATCTGGCAGAAAGAAAGAAAAAAGAAAGAAATAAAGAATATTGGGTAAAACAATATGTCTGTGTTCACACACAGACATAATTAAGCTTTAATTGTTTTTCAGACAAATGCTTGTCTACACATATATTAAGGCAAGTGTAATATTGTACATGACATGTAAAATTTGTTGTACCATATGTTTACATGTAGGTTTGAAAGATCTCAAATCCTATGGATATTGGTTGACTTTATACCCATGGAAGGTCAAACACTTGTCTGAAATAAATACATGTGATTTTATGAGTCAGATAACTGTAAGTGGAAGAAAAATGAATCAAGAATTACCGAAATAAATGTGCGGATATCATTGCATCATCATGTCACAGCAACATACATGTAGAAGCATTTGCCTCAGGATCAGTACCTTGAGACCAAAGATCAAGGTCACAGGGTGATTCTTATTTTTATAGGGTATTCCTTAATCATATCATACCTCTGCCCCCTATTGACTCCTTATCTTCTGTTTAAGTGCAGATCATCCATGGATTGGGAGATTTTTTTTTCACATGAATGTGGATGATCTTCATGCTGTAGGTGAAGGTCACACGGTCCTCAAAAAGTTGATTGGTTAATTGTAGCTACATAAATTTATAGATATAAGTCAGGTAATCATGCATTGGTTGTTATCCCAGTGGACTGGTCTTATAGACATTGCTGCATGTATTTACATTTTTCTTGGTGTAAATTGACATGCATTGGCAAAAGTTATACTGATCACTGATGTAGTGCTTGGAGGGGATGCATAATGTTTTTCGCAAGAAAAACTTGCTTCTAGTTTTTGTACATCATGTATATGCAAGGTTGAATTGTTTTACCAGCAGGATATACAGGTGGGCAGAGGGGGGAAGGGGTTTTCCACACTGGTGTACCGGACATTTTTATTTGCCATACTTATGTGTATACTGGAAACCCTTTTTAAATATCGTATTCTTACCAAGCAATATTTGTGCATTTTCGTATTTTGCATACTTTGAACTGGGGTAAAATTATTACTCGTAATGGTGTACTAGGGCCCCCCTTACCCCCTCCCCCCAGTGTAGATGGAGGTAATTTACATGTACTTATTGATTATAATAAAATTGATTAAAGATCTAAATCTACATTTTGAGGACATCATTGAAAAGAAGAGATTCTGGTTTTTAAACCTCTTGGAAAGGGTGACTGGTCTCACAATTTTGCTAATTTCTGCCTCCAACATTCAGTTTGTGGAGTTGACTGAGCTGACAGCTGTACAGGATGATTGTTGTTGTGTATCTTTGTTAATAGGAAACAAATTAAATTATAATAGTAACATTAAATTTTGTGCTCCAATTACATATATATATAATATTATACATATATATACATATACATATACATATACACATATATATATATACATATACATACATATATATATATACATACACACATACATATATATATATATGTGTATATATATATATGTGTATATATATATATATATATATATATATATATATATATATATATATATATATATATATATATATATATATATATATATATATACACACACACACACACCCCTCATCTTGGCTCTTTCCAGGTCAGAATAAGACGGAACTCAATATAGTTCCATGGCATGAGGTGCATGGCGTGGGCGCAATGTGCCCAGCCTTTGCTGAAGATAGCAATTGACCTAGGCCATGCCATAAGGTTTCTTTTAACACAAAATTTAAGTAAAGACATTAAAGCAGATGACAATTTACATGTGGGTGCCTTTGGGCAATTCAAAAGGGTCAAGATATCTGCATGTATCATGATAATCCAAATACATGTACAGTATATAATGACTCATTGCCATCAGGACAACAGAATTAATACAGTCAGATATATACCAGTTGGATATACATGTACATACATGTACATATAAAAGTTATAAAATTCCCCAGCTAATCTGGAAAGATATCCAAGCCAGCTGACTGTACAGTAGTTACCTATAGGCTACTGAAATACATGTATGTCCTCTTACTCAAGATAGAGTTTCTTGGAGCCGCAGCTTTGTTTGTATGTTTGAATGTCCTTTTGCCAAGGGCACGAAATTGGCTCTGTGCATTGGCGTCCATCCCATAATAGCACAGCGACTGGAAGAGCAGGGTACAAAAAAAAAGGGAACAATTTGTCTCTCTACTTTTGTCCTTTTTGAGTGCACATGCAGACAAACAAAACATTTAATTTGCTAATGGACAGATAAGGTATTTTGCAGTATTTCAGATGTGGGAGATCATTTTCTATGGCATTGGGTTTCATATATCAACAGTGATATAGCCATTAAAACCTGATATTTCATGTTGTCTCTAAATCAGATTAATCCAAGTTGGTTTCTGATCTCAAGCTGGTTTTTTGAGGGTCTGCTCTAACCTCTGATGTAGCAGGTCAGTAGTGATCCTTCTACGAAATGCCCCTATGATTTCTAAGGCTAGCCAAGAAGTGATATAGGTCACTTCTTGGCCATCCTAAAAGTGATCCATGGTCACTTGAAAGCCAGCTTATGGATTGTCAGGCTGAATATGATCCCCTAGTTTTTGCTGTTATCATGGTTATGGTGAGCAATATTGTTTAAATTGTGGGGTGTTGGGCACTCTAAGGCCCGAAAAGAAATTACTCTTGTCCCTTTATTGTCATTCAATATTTTTTTCATGATTTGTTAACAATCTTTTAATTGATGAACCAAAACAGAACAGAGTAACCCTTTCCTGGTCAGAGTAACATTTGATCAACAGCTTTCCGTGGTGTAGGTTGGGCAAAAATTGTAAAAAGGTTTTCTGTTAACAAGAAATTGAATTAACCCTTAAAGCACTGATTTAAGACAGTCAACAGTTTTCCTCCGGTCACTTTGCATGAAATGTGCACAATGCGCACATACATTGTATAGTGACCCGAGGAAAGTGTTGACTTAGACTATTTTTTGTTTAGACTAGGCATGCTGGTATTTGAATGAAAGGTATCCTCATGAAGAATTGAAATAATTTAACCATTATATGTTTAATGGTAATAAGAAAATGACGATACTGTAATTATAGCACTTTAAGGGTCAAAAAGAGTCAAGCACACAGCAATTACACATCTGGGCATTTTGGGCCAATTTAAGTGGGACAGTGTTAACATTTGCTGCCAGACATTATGTGCAGCTTTAATTTGGTCAGGTTGTAAAGCATAATATTAATGTAAGCATTCAGTCAGGAGGAAGGTTCTTCCAGGCTGCCCACATGTACAAGCAAATTGAATCTTCCTTCTACCAAACCGTGCTAATTTGCGGAAGGCCATGACTTGTAGGGAATGATCCCTGATGATACATGTCGATCTCATCAGTTCCCATTTCGTGTGGTTTTTAAATAATTATAAAGTTCGGTAAACACGTTTATCTGATAACCCTGGTGTTCTGAGCTATTTAAGGGTAAAGGGTTAAGAAGCAAAAATTTAAATCCTGTCTGCCTTGGTTGTTATTTTCTTCTTGGAGATAATAAAGCTGAGCCAGACATTGCATTCATGTGTGGAAGTGTTGCGTGATCAGTAATGTGGTACAAGGAAAGACTGATGCAGGCTTATGAGACTTCCAGATAAGATAAGTTGTCATGCTTTTTTTTTCTTCTTCTGGCAAGCACAGTCATGGTTATCCATGCACACACCTGACATTTATAGTGTTGTGGAAATGCATTAAAACATGGCTGACAGAGCTGAAACATTTGATGATGAAAAAGCCAAAAGTTGTATTCAAGATTCTGCTGCCACAGTGACTCACAGGCATAGAATAAAAGGCTTGAACAAAATTATGATGATGGAACCAATGGTGTAAATTTCTATCACCTGAAAAATTGTCTTTTAGCAATAATGTTGATAACATGATGTTCATGTGATGATTTTAAGAGCCAAAAATTGAAAAATTCACCAAAGCCATCTGTTTTTGCCGACCAAGGGCTTAGTTTATTTCATAGTGTGTTTTCATTGCTGCACAGTCTAGTCCAGGCAGGATATGTAGCCTGGCACTTTTTGGGACTAAATGCTTTCTGGTGTTTCATGGTGCCAATGTTGTCCCTGCCCTAAAGGTATTCAGCCAAACAAAAGGAAGATCGGCAAAGCAGGGAGTTGTTACCAGTATCGAATATGAACACACATTTATAAGGCTCTATCAGTAAAACCTCAGAGCTGTTTTCTTTTTGAAAATTATCTCAATTGAGTGATGGGCCAATGTTTAAATTTTCAATGTATACATGTGAAAAACTAATTTGCAAGAAAAAAAAATAATGATAATCCCAGGGAATAAGACATGCTGAAATGACAAATATCTCAAAAAGAATTAAACTGACCAAATTTTTATCAGATTTACCTGATGATGTACCAGAAACCTACATGTATGGAAAGTTCCTCCTCCTCCTCCTCCTCCTCCTCCTCCTCCTCCTGTTGTTGTGCGTTCATCCCCAGTACATATATAAAAGGAGTTAGTTACAAAGAGACTTGTTTCCTGCTCATGACAGGGAGAAAGATGAGCTAGTAGTGAGACAGCAGCAGGTTGAAAAGTAAGAATGTTCTTTATGGAGGAGTTGCTGCATGGATTACTCCAACTTGTATTCTGGCATGGTCACATTTGTTTATTCAACTGGGATGACCGGTGAACTGGAACTGGATCACAACAATCTTACTTTTACCTTACTGTAAACACAATACTGATCATGGGAAATTTTTCCACAATTTTTCTTAGCTACATGTACGTGTAGTAACTTGCATAAACAAACAAATCCAGCAAGAATGCATTGAGGACAATGGAAAAAACAAAGCCCTATGTACATACCCCAAAAAGAAGTTCAACTCCTCAATACAATGATGATGTGAAGGGCTTAAATTTTTATACAAAACATTTATTTCTCCTTCTCAGAAAGACCATCACTTGCCCCTGGGCTTAAGGATGTCCAAAGAAGTACCGATATGTAGTGCTAGAGACTTAATTGTGGGGTGTGGTGCATGTTGACTTTTCTTGTGTGCAGTCATGATCATTTTTTGTGATCAGATGGACTATTGTAGGCCTTATTCCTTATTTTGAACAAGAAAGCTTCCACAAGAAATCCTACCTGTTTGCATAACTTCTCAGATTCTTCTGAAGAAAAACATCATCAGCTGTCTCAAACTGTATGTATACATGTAGTTACTCAATCAAGTGGGTCTACATGTAGGTCTATATCTCAAACATTGTTTCCGATTCAAAAAGTTTAACAGCACACCAAACAGCTCATCATTTCACACATAATGATGTTTACATGTACAATTGGTACCAGGGACACTATGTTCATTGATACAATAAACTGGATCCCAGGTTTATAACCTGGATTCCTCTCTATATTCTCAGGGAACTAGATTTAAGAGGTGCCAAGGTTTTATTTATTTATTTGTTTGTTGATTGATTTATTTATTTTATGAATTATTTGTACTCAAAGATAACACCATCAAAATGTGATACAGGGTCCTTCAATTTCCTGTTATTGTTTGCACTAGCTTCCTGGACTAATGTCTTCAACCACAGACTCACAGTGAATGGCGCTTGACACCAAGAACAAGGCTCTGTGCCTGGTACATGTATATTCAAACTGGAGACTGCACCATGCATGGTTAGTGGCAATTTATGTGGGAAATCAGCTTCAAGATTTACACATTACTGGTACATGTATGCAGACAGGTTGGACACTGCATAATATTACATAAATCATGCAAAATTAAACTATTGTAAGAAGTAAGAACTGCTGCTCATTTTTACACAGAGTTTGTACAGGTGTGTTGACAGAGTGACCTGAATTGTCTACTACTTTGCAGATTTCCCATGAAGGTCTGAAAATAGGATGCTGAACTCCATGCTCTGCTTATATCTGCATGTGATAGAGATCAGAGAGTGGCACTGTCCCAACGGTTTTTTGGAGCTGCTGACTATTGCATGGGATTTATCATTGGGGGGGGGGGGGGGAGGATTAAGAACTGCGGTGCCCACACACACTGATATTCAGCTGAGACTGAAACATGTCCAGAATGAGTTTTGTCACTGTTTAGGTTTGACAACAGGATAGCTCTAAAGTATCAATAATAAAACTGACTGCCAGCAATTGGTCTTTATTTATCTTTAAGGAGTCATATAAGTTTCTTGTATGAATCGTTTCCCCACGCATATACATTTTTTCTCTTTTCGCTGTTTTCACTTTCTCACATGTAACTTGATCATGTAATTGTAGAGTTTGGCTTGTATATTTCTTAGTTTGTTTTAATGCAGGTAAACAGTTCATTGTAATGCAGGAAGAGTTACTTATTGTTAAGCTTGTACAGAACTCTTGCCTTTTCATGACAGAAAGTCTTTGCTCTTTTTTGTCTGGCCATTACAATTAACATTTCACTGGTTGCATGTACTTCTGAACACATGATGGCACAAAGTAATCTGCATGTCGTGCTTTAGCAGTTACATGTAATCTCCTGGTATGGAGGACTATTTGCAGGTGCGTGCTTTCACATGATCCTTCCAGATTTCCTTCCACTATTCTAATAATGTATTGATGCAGACATATCACTTGTTAACACATGAAATACAATGTTTTATAATGTATATGTATTGATCTAAGTATAATGGCTCAGCTTCTGTCTCTGACCAAGGTGTCAGTCAGTTAGGTCTGTGTTTACTAGCATTACAGTATTTGCGCTTGTGTTATAAATAATGAATGTGATCTGTATAATTGTAAGAGCTTGCATGCTTGAGGGATGACTGCAGCATGCAGCTTGCAGAACGTGCAAGATGTGATGCCGGTATCATGTCTGATAACCTGTGGAGAGGCATCTGAAAGCAACTGCAGGTGCAAGATAAGCATTTATTGTCCATGAATATTTTACTTAACTGTCATAAAAACTTTATATTGCTTCTGTGGTGCAAACAGAAAAAAGTCCTCATCTGTTGTGTATTAGGAAGGCCAAATCATTACAAGTGTGTTCAGTGCTAATGTCTGCATGTCCCCATTAGCCGGATGAACAGCAAGTACATGTACGCCATGTGATGTCACTGCATGGATTAGATTTTCTGTTATGTGTGTAATACTCAGGATGTGCAGAAAGACCATGAATGTATGAGACAAGAGGGCTGTTTGAACAGCTCACCCTCAGCTGACCTTGACACCTTCACCTGGAAATAAGTCCCACCCTTTTCCATTAAGGTACACTGTACATGTGGTGGCTCTGAAACTTTATAAAAGCTGTAACCCTTCACATTATTACAGTGTATAGCACAGAATTAGTTGATCAATGTAAAGAATCTAATTCTTTTTACACTACAGCCATCATAAGACAAACATTATGTCATATTAAATACTGTGAATGCACTAATTTTCACATGCACTAATTTTCACTGTTTTTGCATTTCAGGCATGATCACTGATGTTTGATTTCATTATGATAGTCTCAGTTCCCATCATACCAATGTTAGAATATTTTGTTGTGTTTTTATTTTCACAGTTTTGTGCCAATTAAAAGCAGGAAGAAAAACACAGCAAAATAAAGTGAGTTTACAGTACAGAAAATTGTACATGCAATCACATTGATGTACAATATTTGATACTTTACTTCTCAAAGCTCTTGCATTCTGCTTCTATACTGTGATGGATTGAAAGATCAAGCTGACAAATTTATAATTTGGCACACAAGTACTGGTTGTTCAGCATGTGTGTAGAAAACTTACTGTTGTAGTTAATGTAGTCCCTATCCTGTTTTGTCTCAAAGATCCACCAAACATACGGCTTTCTCTTGAGAGAAGGTCTGACTGCATGTCACTTCACCAAAATGGCTACCTTCCCACCAAAACAAAAATGCATGATGGGAAGGATTGTCTATGCAAATTTTTCACAAAAGAGGAATCCAAATAAATTCCACATAAAATCCCCTATTGCGGAGGATTCTTTTTAAACTGCAGAAAAACTGCTTGCAATATAGCTACATGTAGTTGTGAATAATTCTATGGCAGAAAGAATCCTTCCTTTAAAAAAAATCTTGTTTAAATCCTTAAAGAATCCATACTCTTAAAAGGATCCCAAATGAATGCAATTTCAATCCACAAATAGGAGTTTTCTTTGGCTAGGGATGGGTATCTAGAATTGTTTTTGTGCAATTTCAAACCCATTGCCCAAGTAGCTTTATAGAAGAAAACATCTAGCGTTTCTCGAAAAAGAAAAATAAAGAACTAGAGGAATGTGACAGTGCTGTGCTCATTTCTTGCATAGAGAGACAGAAGTGATCCTGTAATCTTTGAAATAATGTCACAGTTACTCTTCTGTAAGACTGTCATCACTGTTTGCAGTATCAAAGTCTTCACTCAATCAGGCTCACAGTGTTGGAGTCATCATTTTTAGATGAAGAGTGACACGATCCGTCATTAACAAAATACATGTAAAAGGCAGTACATGTATATTTGTTTGGCCTTTCAAGGTCATTCAAGGTCAAAATTGACACAAGAAACCTCTTACATGCAAGTAATTTCCTATAATTGTTTTATTAGTAACCATGGGCAAAGGATCTACCAATATCGAGATACACTGTATACAAGCCAAGGTGTCTGTTTGACCTTTCCAGGTAAAAATCAACAACACCACAAGAAACCCTATTGGTAATTTGCTATTCCAGTGTAGTGTTTAATTATAGTAAGCATGAGCCTAGGATCCACCATTACCAAGGCTTAAGCCAATTGTCAAAGTTGCTTATATTCCTTAAAAAACAAAACAAACCCAGTGCTAACATGTACATGTACCCGTACCAATAATTCCTTATTTGAATGCATGTGATTCATTAAATGGGGAAATGCCAGCAGCAACATGTAATGAACAAATATAATGCAAATTGACTCCAGGTGCATTCTCACAAAGTTTGAAGAGAATCCAACATGCAGTTTGTAAAAAATCCAAAATAGTGAAAAAGCATACAAATTCATAAAAATACTACAACAGTTACACCTCTGCCAGCACTCAAACAAGTAAAGGTCTAGGGGACTCCAGATGTGGGACTGTATAATTTTAAAGCAGTTAGCTAAACACTTTTGGAGATAAACATTTTTTCAGATTTTACCCAGAAAACTTAACATAAAAATTCATGAAAATTTGAAAAATCACTGAGCATGACCATTTGAATAATTCTGTAGGGTACATGTACATTCCCACCAAGTTTGAAGGGAATCTGGCTGATTTTTTTGGAGAAGTTAATAATGTGAATTACCTTTGCAATCCCCATATTGACTTACATAGTAATTTACAGGAAAAATGAATATGCATCAACAGACATATACCCAAATTGATAAGTTCCATATAAACCAGGGTTCTGCATTATCTTCACCTAGTTATAATCATGTTAATTATGAGAGCTGGCTGAAAAGTTCTGAGCCTAGCTGTCAAAGACCTGTACAAAGTCAATGGTTTTCATTTATTTCTCTACACAGTCCCCTTCCAGGTTTACACACTTTTGCCAGCAATGCTGCAAGTCTTGGATGCCCGTCAAGAAGAAATTTTCTTCAGCCACCCTAAAAAAGTCATTCACAGCAGAAATAATGTCATCATTACTAGGAAAATGGCGACTGGCTTGTTCCTTTTTCATTTTGAGAAACAGGTGGAAGTCTGATGGTGAAAAAATTGGTTGAATAAGTGGGATGGTCAGTGAATTCAAAGCCGCAATCATTGATTGCTGACATGGCAGCCACCAATTTGGGAACAGGAGCATTGTCTTGGTGGAGCAGGACTCCTTTAGGGAGCATTCCCCATCGCTTTAATAGCTTTGATCGCTTCATGTCTCAGTAGGTCAGCATAATATCTTCAATTGATTGTCAATCAGCAGAATACCATTGGAATCCCAAAAGACTGAAGCCATCACCTTTCCAGCAGAAGGAACTGACTTGGCTTATTTGGGGTGGCGATCCCGGATGCTTCTACTGTTTAGACTGAATTTTGGTTTCTGGTTTAAACTGATGAATCCACATCTCATCCAAGGTTACAAATCGGGCAAAAAAATCAGAATCTGCTTCAAAATGGCATAAATTGCCATGGGATGCCAAGAATCTGACACATTTCTAATCCACTGTCAAGTGCTTTGGCACCCATCTTGCAGAAACTTTAAATTGTCATTCCCAACTGCTTGGTGATAATGTGCTCAACCATCTCATGAGAGATCCCACAACAGTGGCAATATGTCGAGTGATCAATCGCCGATCAGCCATCACCATGTCATGCACCCAGGTAATGTTTTCCGGAATGGTTGCTGTTGAAGGCTTTCCTGGATGCCTGTCATCGTCAAGGCTCTCTCTGTCATGCTTGAATTCCCCAGCCCACTTCCTAACAGTGGAAATGATGGGGCATCATCCCCTTAAGTGGATACCATGCTGGCATGTATCTGTGTTGAAGTTAGCCCTTTCAGTTGAAGGTACTTGATGACTGCCCTATATATAGCCAGTTTTGTCCATTACTGGTGGTTTCAATGCATAGGTTCACAAGATGGTCTGGTACAAAGACACTAATCACACTACAGTTGCAGTTCTTATGTCAATGGTTCATTAAATGACTGTACTTGTTGGCAGCAAAAATTTGTTTCAATCTGATTGAGATTTTCCACTAAGGCTTACAACTTTTCAGCCAGCCTTTGTACCAGCTTTATTTGACCCATCCACAAAGTACATTTGCACCAAGTTTCAGCACAATCTGAGTGGTGGTTCTGGAGAAGATGTCAAAAAAAGCTGTAATATACATGTACAAGCATTCCTAAAACAAAAACGAAAAAATATAAAAAGTAGCCTCTTGAACAAATTAGGGTCTAGGGGTTCCCAGTAGTGTCCGTATGCAATTTCAAAACAATTAAACAAGTGATTTTGCAGAAGATTTTACTAAGATATTGCCAACAAATTGAAAACAAAAACAAAAAACAATTCATTAAAAATACAAAAGTCTTTGGAACATGGATAAACCAACTTTATAGAGACCTATCCAAACTAGCATCCCACCACATTTGAAGTGAATTGGGCTAGCGGCTTTGGATGAAAAGTGGAAAATGTGAATTAGCATTGCAATTACATGTGACAAATGGAAGTCAAAGTCCATGAGTCGTGTATGTACAGCGTATTCACTCAATTTCCATGTTTTGTTGCAGATGCACGAGCATTTCTGCAGTGTCCAGGTAGTGATTTACATTTCCACATGTGGAAAGGATATGTTGACAAGGTACTCTTGTGGGAAGTACATGTACATGTACATCAATGGCATTTTTTGGCCAAACTACAAACCTGACACAATACTGAGTTGAAATAAATGAACAAAACATGGTGTTGTATTTGTGTCTATTTGCCCAGAAAGACTTCCTAGTAGTCTTTACCCTATTCTGCTGTCCGAACTCTTTACTCTCCATAAGCCAACCTGTCCCTGTCTAACCTATATACATATGGAATCACTCTTGTCCATATTGCACACATTCCTCTGTAAAATTTTGACATAGGCTGTATCATCCCAAAATAAATTAAAGGGTCTTCAGCGGTTAACTACTCAACATGTTTCGAAGCCTATTACCTGTATAAAATTTGGCCAACCAAACAAATTTACTGCTTTTATCATATTTGCAGCATTGCCTGTCATGAATGGGATCTCATGCCAACTTGCTGTTTAATCCCATGATGATATCTTTAATGTGCTGGGTAATTTCCTGAGTTTCACCAGTGTGCTTGTCCTGTAGGTGGCAGACACCCAAACACAAACTGATTAGCTCACATTGATCATTTAAATCCATGAATAGTAAACAGCCCTATATATCCATCATTTGAAAAAGAAGCTATTGTGTCAACTGCAATTGATGGGTATTGCAATGATTGAGCCAGGTACCTGACTTGGGTGACTTTATACATGTAGCTTTGTAGTTTTCTTCAAGGGTGTTTTTGACCATTCTGTAGCATCATACTGCATTGTGTACCTACACCTGTAGAAGTAAAAACATTGTGACTTTGTCAGTTTAATTTAATTACCATTTAAAAAAAAATCAAAACTTAAAAGCGAGATGAGCTTATTCATGTATTTCTGCAATCACAAATAAAATATTTTTAAACGAACAAAAAATCAATTAGAAAGAAAACAAGTGGAACTTGCTTCCGTTATATTGTCTCACCTACATTTACTGACGTACATATACATGTAGTTAATTAAGAGATTCTCCAGATGCAGGGAATACACAACATAAAAACTACAAGAAAATTGTGTACACTATAAAAAGGAATGTCTGGATTCTATGGGATACTGACTGGCCGATCGAGGCTCATAGGCACTGCCATGCCTCTTTAGGATAACCTGTATATTTGCTATTTATCCCCTACTTTGTACCATATTACATTGAAAACCCATGGAATATGGTCTATCTGATATTGTTGACCATATCCCATGTGTGGGACTACGTGTACTATTTACCATTTTGTAAAATCAGAGATATGGTTTTCCAAATATGGCAGGCATCATATTTTGTATGACTATGAGTCAAAGGTCAACCAACTTTTTCATCAGCACTAAAGACTCAAAGGGTGTTTGGCCAATCATCATTCAGCAGCTGAGCTGGCACAAAAATGTGCAGTCTGTGAACAGTAATGCAACAGCAAGCAGAAGTCAACAGCACACCAGAAGCGACAGCCATTCAAAAAAATCTGCCAATTTAGCCCTATATGGTCGACTGCTTTTCTTTGTTGTTTAAATTTTATATTCATACATGTGGAATGACTCTGGTAAAGTCCAATGCAATGTTGTGAAATGGTACAAGTGATATAAATTGTCTTTTTTTCTTTTTTAATGGATCATATGGGATAAATACAAAAAAGCTCTCGTCCTTAATCTGTCAAAACCAAATTCCCCTCGTTTGCCTGCTTGTGGGCCTGATCACCTGCATGCCTGTTGCTTGGGTGATAGGTGTGCAGACAGGCAAACAAGGAGGGGGATTTGGTTTGACAGATTAACGACTCAAATAATTTTGTCTGTGCAGCAGACTATTCTACAACCACAAATCAACACCTGAGTGTTGTGTGCAGCTGGGAGTTTATTTAATCAAAACATATTTCCACAGTGAATCTACATCAGTTCTCTATATTTCATCATATTCCAATAAGTAGATGGCACCTGACATTCCATATGCCCATGAGAAATTGGGGTACGGTACATGTAAGTGCCACATACTAAACAGATGTGTAAATAGCTGGGTATAATCCCCCCCTCCCCGTCCAGGCCCAGACTGTCAGGTTCAAGGCCAGGCTGTGCCTTGACAAACGGGCAAAGTACCCGTCTCTGATAATTGCCAAAGCACAGGTTAAAATGAAAGTCACCCTTAAGGAATTACAATGTATCATTGGCACTCGTAACTGGGCCTGTTCGGTCATAACCCCTGGTTGAACATTTTTGCGGAGGCTAATGATCCTGACCATCAGGGTTAAACAGTCCTACATGTACATGTAGCATAGAATACGTCTGTCTAGCCAAGCAAAGGAGGGTCTAAGAGCTTGGGAGAACTTCCTAAATCTTTCAATGGGAAGACTTTTTTTTCTTGAGCACTTTCGGTGCCAGACTCTTTGCTGCATTTCTCTTGTGATGCTTCTGAGTCTGGTAATATAATGTGGCAGTGTTTGGCAGTCAGTGGTTAAAATGCCAATACCATCTATTATGGCAATCTCTGAAAATCACAGTTCTTGGATTTTTATCAAATTTTGCAAGCTTATAAGGTCTTGGAGCCACAAATCTGGAAAAAATGAATAATTATTCACACAGACAATAAAGCTTTATGTATGTAATAAATGAAGTAACTTCAAAAGAGAACCTCCTCATGTCAGTCTTGAGAATTGTGATCCATCCATGCAATACAACATATTGTGGAGGGCAGTTTATACATTTATCTGGGGTGAGACTAATTGTATTTGTGTCTTTTTGTCCAGAACCACTTCCTAGTAGTCATTCCCCCCACTCGCAGTCTGAACTCTTTGCTCTCCATAAGCTAACCTGTATACATATGGAAGTACTATAGTCAATATTGTGTACGTTTTTCTGTAGAATTTTTACACAGGCTGTATTAGCCCCAATAGATTGAAAGGTCTTTAGCAAGTAACTACTCAGAACGTGTTTCAGAGCCTATACCCATACATGTACATGTCTCTCTGAGTAGTGGCTCCTTGTTTATTTAAAGGTAAATCTTTAGCAAAGACAACGTTTTAAACAGCTAGACAGACATATTCTATGCTACATGTAGATGTAGGGCTGTTCAAAAAGTTGTCTTTGCTGAATATTTAGCTTAACAATGTTTTCTCTGACAAATTGGTGCGCAAAACTGATTTGTAGGAGCTCTTCCAGCTGGCACTGGGGTTAGACAGGCAGTAGACCAAAATTCTGGAGACAATATTGCCACCAGGTTCTTATAATACAGACTGATCCTGCATTCCCACTAGTTCACTAGTTGAATCAAGCACTGGCATTATTTAAATTCAAGTAATGGAAATGTCTTTTTTCTTTTTGATTAGTGAATGAAGAGAGGCAAGAAAAGATAGAAATATACCGTGGAATCATGGCTTTACATAATCGCTTGAATGCTTGTCCTTCCAAAGTTGTCAAGGCTTTGAGGTCTGCTGTTCAGGAGTCACAGAGTTTCACTGTAAGCTAGTGCTTTAGATTCACATGATGTGGTGCTCATTGGTGATACATTTTGTAATTCAGCTGTCTGGATGGTGAACTTGGCATCAACAACATGATCTACATGGGCATATTTTATATATTTTAGCAGATTGCTTGTGAAACCTCCAGAGTATTTAACTCCTTGCTGCATTGATTGCAAACTGCTGTGTCTCCATTTGGGGAAAACTATTTCCACACAACACTCATCCCTCTAACTTTGGGGTTCGTTTTGCCCCTTGGGTGTGTTTCACTATCATTTAGCTCATGACAGCTGATTTTTGTTTGGATAAAAGGGCTCAAAAAAATTCAATTACTCGCAGTGGTATGCTAAAACACGAAACATGCTCACGAT
Source organism: Hermodice carunculata (assembly GCA_964020975.1). NCBI lineage: Eukaryota > Metazoa > Annelida > Polychaeta > Eunicida > Amphinomidae > Hermodice > Hermodice carunculata. The sequence continues at coordinate 26,906,928 of OZ026615.1, read as the reverse complement.
ACTGAAAGGAAAATATATGTACATGTACATGTAGTTATGTCTCCAGGTGGAACTGGCATTCCGGTCACCTTGACTTACATTCTCAAGGTCATATGGTCACTTACATGTACCTGTACATGTGTATGAAATCGATTTCTACTCTCAAAGTTTGAAAATCTGCACAAAACATTCACGCAACTTAGTAAGAATGAGCATCTAGCTGAGACCTACCTTGGGACTGTACCTGAGTCACTCTGACCTATAGTGTAGTTCTTAAGGTCACAGGGTCACTTATGTGGAATTGGTTATCATGCGATAAGGACTGAAAAACTTACCAAACATTGTTGAATCCTTTGTAGGATTATGTATCTGACCTAGGTTAGGATTGTAGCTGGGTGATCTTGACCTAATTCTCAAGATCAACATGACATGGTCACTAAGTGAAATCAGCTTCTGTGCAATAAGTCTCGAAAAACTGAATGTAACTTCAAGAAACTTGGCAGGATTATGTATCTGGGTGAGACATACATGTAGACAGGGATTATAAATATTGTATCTGGGTCACCTTAACCTAATGCTGAAGGTCAGAGAGGGACTTATGGTAATTGGTTACCTGTATCTAATTTTCATGGACCCTGGATCATTTATGTTACAAATTTATTTTCAGTGTAATCATTGTGTTAAATTCCATGAAAATTTATGAAACCTGGCAGGGTATTTAGATGAGTATGACACATCTATCAAGGTCATAGGGTCACATATTTCAATTTTGTTTCCATGTGATAAGTCCTGTAACACTTTACAAAACTTGATCAAAATTGGTAGAATTATGCCTGCTTAGACCTTCAAAGTGCCTCCTGTTGATAACTGTAGGGAGAACAGACTGGTCAATACTGAAGTGGGCCACTACAAGCACAGTCCCTCAGTTAGGTTAGCTGGCAAATGACGTTAGAGGGAGTGGGTCCTCTAAATTAAGATATAAACAGAAACTGTCCTGATAAGTATTGATATGGTGACGTCACGTGATGATTGTTGCAACCATATCAATCTTTCACCTGCTATCTACACTCATATTATGTTGTATAAATCTTGAGTGTCCCACCAAGACGTTTGATTTTGTGTTGTAAAATCAATAACTACTAGTTTTTTTTGTTTTGTTTTGTTTTGTTTTTTTTGGGGGGGGGTACCTGGATATCTGGTTGATTCACTCTAGTTTGTAACTGATCTTGACAAATTCTTCACGTTTTCAACAACAAAAGTCAGAGAAAGAAACAAGATATCTACAAGGAAAAACATCTGTCCCTGAGTTACAAGCATAACTGTTTAAAAAATGAGGAAGTCGGCAGGGTTGATAATTTATGAAACCACAATACATCAAATTGACATATTGGCTAATATGGACACCTTAGTGTTAAATGGTGGATCCCAGGACCATGGTTACTATTAATTGATAATAGAAAACTTCCCATAGGTTTTGTTTTTGGTTTTGTTAATTTTGACCTGTGATGACCTTAAAAAATCAAACTGACATATTTGCTTATGTCTTGATAATGATGGATCTTTTCATATTTCCTCTAAAAATGATGACCCAAGTAACTCTGTCAGTGAAACCTTTGATATTGGAAACAGTAATGGTCTTCAGAAGGGGTCAGCTTGACAGTACACATTGGATATGACATTGATGTCATACAAGTGCATGTATACATTCAAGGTTACATGACACTACATGGTATGTACATGTGCTTGCGCTGTTCTCTTGATGTCAGGAGACTTATTGCAGCTACAACCTTAATGTTGCCCATAGAGATTGTCATGTAAAAAGGTTAAATGAGATGCACATGGCTGATCTTAACACAATTTTCAAGGTCACAATAACATGTAATACTTTAGTGAATTAAGTATTTTCAGTTGTAACTTGAAATTATGAAGCCATTGTTTCAGGTAGTTACTTTAGAACTATTCAACCAGTTATAGTACTTAGCCTTGAGATAGTTGCACATGATCATGATCTTAAAGAATGGTAACCTTGGTCCAATTCCAAATGCTACAGGGCCACCTTCATCTGTATGTCCCAGGTTCGCTGAGCATAGGACTGTCATAGACCTCTTGTTTAGTTGATCTCTATGCTTTACCTTTATGTCAGCAAAGTTACGAGTTTACAAGCAAATACTTAACAGCTCTTGCCATTCTTCACTGGCAATATTGTCCATTTTTTTTTCTGATGTACTGTACAGGTACATGCATGCGCAATGAACATGCCTTAATTGCATGTATGTGCACAATCTGTTTGCTGTGTTTTTCTGTCATTGATCCCATTTCACCAGGAGGGTTCTGACACTTAATTCATCAATCAAATTATGAAGTGCAAGTTATTAACTTAGACTGACATGTACATGCTTAACAGCCAAGGCGTGCATGGCGTATTGCGGTGATCTTTTTATGCAAGTACAACACATAGCAAGATAACATCCACTTCCATATCTCAGCGGAACAATTATTAGATATCACTTTACCAGTGCTAGCAACTCCATCTGAAACACAATCTATCTCAACAATCATATGCTTCTTCAAAATGAAATAGAAGCAGTTTTTAAAATGTTGAATACATATTGTGCTTTAATTCTGGCAATAACCATGCATTTGGCTCAGCATTAAATGTCCGGGAGGAGAAGATGCGTCAGCTTTTGTGTTTAATAATGATTTCTATGTTAAGAGACCACCCCATGCAAATATAAATATGATATGATGATGTCAGCATGCTTGAAGATCGTAAAAGTCTTATGCTGAGCACTCCAGATGCCCACTCAGGTGCAGATAACATCTTTGGTCTGTTCCCTTGTGGTTACTTATGCTAATTAATCATTGGACAGCCCCTTTCTTCAACATGTGTTGCTGCATTTTTAGCTCCGCTGACTAGTCAGTCAGCTGAGCTTTTGTGATGGGTGGTCTTTGTCAGTTGTCTGTCCCAAATTGTCTGTGCATCTGTTTGTCTGTCCATCAGTAACCACAGCTCTTTCTCAAAAACTGTCAGTCAGATCCACTTCAAACTTGGTTGGGATTAACCTTGGTGGATCTCATTAAATGTGGTGTTTAGATTTTTAGCTCTGAACTGACCACAGTCAGGCAGAGCTATTAGGATGGTCCGTCGCCCGTCACCAGTCCATCTACATCTATGTGTGGGTGCATGCGTCTGTGATGCATTCACACTTTGACTGCTTCTATGAAACCATCAGCCAGATTCACTTCAAAATTGCTACCAAAGTTTCCCCTAATGTACAGTTTTCAAGTTTGTTCAAATGGTCATGCTCCATGGATTTTTTTTTTTCTTTTTTTGTTCTTTTTTGGCCGGAAGTCTATTAGAATCAGTAGGAATTCACAGTTTCTACTTCTTTTCTGAAACTGTCAGACACTTCAACAAACTTGGTGGTAATGTTCCTCTAGTGGGTCTCCACCAAGTTTGTTCGAATGGTCATGCTTCAATGATTTTTAATTTTTTTTTATTTTTATTTTATTTTTTTGCCTAATCTTAAAAAGTTTTCTTCTCTGGAACCCTGAAACCAATGATCTAATTATTAAAAAAAATCTCACTCAAACACTTCAGGGGAACACAATTTTGTAATATGCACATGAGGTGGCGCTGTGAATTTTTTCCATTTTTTTTTTTTTTTTTTTTTTTTTTTTTTGTGAATTTTTTGTGTGTTTTTGCTATTTTCAACTTCTTCTCCATACCTGTCATTAAGATTTTTTTCTGAAAGGCTACAGGAAGGTTTCTTGTAAAATAGCCAAGCAATTTTGTTCACTAAGTGGTGTTACTATGGAATCCTGAATTTTAATAAATTTTTTATTTTGGGGGCTTATCGGTAACCACACACATGCATGTACATTCCTATTGTTTACCATGTAAATCTATAGGCATCTAATACAAGTTCACATTTTGGACTTCTTATCTGAAACTGTCTATGACATTCACTTCATAATTTGCTGGCAATGTTCTTTCAGATGTTATCTACCAATTTTGTCACGCTCGATGGTTTTTAGCTCTGCTGACTTGTCAGTCAGAGGGGCTTATAGAATCCGTTTGCGTCCATCGTCCGTGTGTCCGTCCGTCTGTCGTTAGACTTTTTATATTTTCGACTTCTTCTCAAAAACGGCTACAGAGAATGTTTTGATTTTGTACATGGATGATTCCCAGGTGGACCTCTACCAAGTTTGCGAAGGAGATGATGATGCAATAATTTTTCTATTTTTTTATGAATTTTTTAATTTATTTTTTGAAAAAAAATAAAATTTCTTCATCTTAAGAACTACGAAGCTAATTGCTTTGATATTGCACATAGGGTCATCTGGGGTCAACTAGTTCTCATTTTGGCCACCAGGTGGCGTTATGATTTTTTCCTATTTTTTTATGAATTATTGCCTGTTAAGGCTACTTTCGACTTCTACTCCAGAACGGCTGAACAGAATTGCTTAAAATTTTATCAGAATATAGTTGGACATTAGACAATGAAAGTTCGCGAAAATAATATGGATATGTTAATTCTAGGCAAAGTAATGGGATATCAAACTTCGCAACTGTAAGGAAGTGCTGCAGCTGTATATATATATATATATATATATATATGGCAATACAGTGCGTATATTACACTATTGTATTTACCCTTTTGACTTCTTCTCAAAAACCGCTCTATGGAATGTTTTAATTTTGCACATGGATGTTACCCAGGTGAACCTCTACCAAGTTTGCGAAGGAGATGATGATGCTATAATTTTTCTATTTTTAATGAATTTTAAAATTTATTTTTTGAAAAAAAATTTCTTCATCTCAAGAACTACATGGCCAATTGCTTTGATATTGCACACAGGGACACCTGGGGTCAACTAGTTCTCATTTTGGCCACCAGGTGGCGCTGCAATTTTTTCCTTATTTTTTTATGAATTTTTGCGTGTTAAGGCTATTTTCGACTTCTTCTCCAGAACAGCATGATAGAATTGCTTAAAATTTTAGCAAAATATAGTTGGACATTAGACAATGAAAGTTTGCGGAAATAATGTGGATATGTTAATTTTAGACAAAGTTATGCGATATCAGACTTTGTGACTGTAAGTGAGTGCTGCCACTGTACATCGGCAGCCATTGAAACATCAAGTTATGTCAATTGATAATACATGTACTACCTTGGACAAGTCAGGTCGCCCTATTCAATTTTGTTTCCTGAATAAAGTCAACTATGACCTTTTCTACACTGTCAATTTGTATCTTGATAAATGCTGAATCAAATGTACATTTCACATGAAGGGACTTGCTATCCGAAACAGACAATTAAGCAAGCAGCTACATATACCTAGTTTGCATTACAATGTTGTGTAACATATATATATATTTGTTCTTTGTTAAAATGTTTATATATCTGTGCTATTTTGTTTGCTATTTTCAAAGTATAAGGATAAATGTTCCCTAAACTGAAATATATGTGTGGAAGTTAAAAAAATTTTCTACAACATGAACATAAAAGCACAAGGTGGGCAAACCTCTTTCAGACATGTATATAGCTGTACAAATCTAGACTGCAGTCCATGTGTTCCAATACTGTAAAAGCAGATCCCAGTCAGCAGAGCACAGGATCATCATGATCCTCTCGTTTGTATTTTTTATTGATTTTTCCTTCTTTTTGGGGGGCCACTTTTTCCAAAAACTTCGTCTCCACCCCCCCACCCCCACCCACCCCGGCCAATTGCTTTGAAAGTGCATAGGGACATATCAGAGGACTCCTAGTCCTTAAGCTGTTGAACAGGTGGCACTGCAATTTTTCTATATTTTTTTATGTTTTTTTTTGTTTGTTTTGATGTGAGGTCATTTTTGATCTCTAATCCAAATCGTAAACAATTTTGTCAATTTGGTGAAGATAACCTTGATGCCTGATTTTTAACAAGTTTTTCCATTCAGGTGCTTGTCAGTTAATGTATGCAATCCACCTTCTAAGCTGAATGGGGATTGCAATGGAAATTTCACATTTTTGACTTCTCCAAAATCATTAAGCACATTCACTTCAAACTTGGTGGGGATGTACCTTGGGTGGGTCTCTACCAAGTTTGTTCAAATGTTCATGGTCCAGTAAATTTTGGATTTTGAATGAATTTATTTTGTTCAAATTATTTTGGCAAAATCTTAAAAAATCTTCTTCTTGGAAACTGACCAGGTAATTGCTTCAAAATTGCATAGGGGTACTTCTGGGAACCCCTAGACCTGAATTAGTTCAACAGGTGGTGCTGTTTTTTTTTCTGTATATTTATGTCTCCCGGTGGAAGCCGTGGGACATATTGTTTTATTGCCGGTTTCTTCAGCTTCTTCTTAATCTTGTTGTTGTTGTTGTTGTTCAAGTTCTTCAACACTTGGTTTCCGTGTAATAAGTCTTGAAGGACTTGACAGAATTTGATGAAACTTGGTAGCTATAGGATTATGTATCTAGGCAAGACCTAGGTTTAGATTGTATTTGGATGACCTTGAGCAAATTCTCAAGGTCACAGGGTCACTTATGTGAAATTGGTTTCCATTCGATAAGTCATGAAGAACAGGATGGAATTTGATGAAACTTGGTAGGATTATGTATCTTGGCAAGACCTAGGTTTGGATTGTATTTGGCTGACCTTGACTTAATTTTCAAGGTCACAGAGTCACTTATATGAAATTGGTTTCCTTGCAGTAAATCTTGAAGAACTTGATGGAATTTGATGAAACTTGGTAGGAATATATATCTAGGCAAGACCTAAGTTGGGATCATATTTGGGTGACCTTGACTAAATTCTCAAGGTCACAGGGTCAGTTTTATGAAATAGGTTTCTGTGCTATAAGTCTTGAAGAACTTGATGGAATTTGATGAAACTTGGAAGGATAATGCATCAAGGTGAGATCCACAATTGGATTCTAGTTGGGTGACCTTGACCTAATTTTCAAGGTCACAAGGTCACTTAAATATAAAATTGGTTTCTGTGCGATAAGTCTGGAAGAACATAATGGAATTTTATGAAACTTGGTAAGATGATGTATCAAGGTAAGACCTCGGTTGGGATTGTATTTGGGTGACCTTGATCTAATTTTCAAGGTCAGAGGGTCATTTATGTGAAATTGGTTTCTCTGCAATAAGTCTTGAAGAACTTGATGAAAATTGCTAGAGTAATATATCTAGGTGAGAGCTAAAATAGGATTGTAATTTTCAAGCAAACTTGGTCATTTGTAATTTGTTATCACCTGTAGCTTATTGAGAGACGTAAGTGTTCCACCGGGAGACATTTGATTTTCTGGTGGAAAATCAGTCTGTTCTAGTTTTTTTTTATGAAAGACAAGGGGATATGAACATTATAGCTACAGCGATCGTGGTCTGAAACAGAGGTGACCTTGATACCCTAGTTCACAGGACAACTTCAGTCTGTGAATGTAAGGTCAGCTGAGCACAGGACTATCAAAGTACTCTTGTGGAAATATTTTTCACATTAAAGATATTCAATTTCTTCCCGTGAACGAAAGCATAGATTTCTCCAATATGTGTTTCAATTGAGTCTTTATGCTTAGTTTTAATCAATGTTGATCATTTGGGAAGGATATTCAAATTATTCATGGTGTTTTGTGATTTTGAACTTTGTTGGCAGCTTTTGTATGAGTAAATATAAGTAACATTGCCTGATTTCCAGGTAATGGTGCTTCCTACGTGCATAGTTACCATTGAACATAAAAACATGCATGGGTTTAATTTGTGCTGGTCTGGTTTCCTTTTACCTTCAGGGAAAACCAATATTTTCATCATGTACATGTACATGTATTTAAAATCTATCAATTGGATGTAATTCAAACTTCACAATGATGTACTTTTGGTGGATCTGTATAAAATGAGTTCCAGATGGATGACCTTGACCTGATTTGCAAGGTCACAACAATTTCATATTTCCTTCTTACAAATCTTACTGAGGTAATGGGCTGCTGAAACTGCTAAGTCACAGAGCCAAGCATGTTGTTCACAAGATGTTGCTGTGTACTCCTGATGCTTAACCAATTGTTCATTTTTAAGTTCCTGTGGTAAATTTTATGCATACCTATTGATTACTATATACATGTAAGACAGCAGGTGTTCTGATACCTATTCAATTTTTTTTCTTCTGAAAAATCACTGGGGACAACTTATAAAAGTTCATGGAAAGAACAAAATGCAGGTTATTACCACTTTATATAAAAACCTACTGGTACTTTCGTACCTGTATCCACCATCAGCACAACCTTTTTCACCTAAGCTCCATCTTTCACGCATCAGGGGGTCGTGGTGGGTTCTACTAGCACTGCTGCTTAATTCACCGCCTCAGGGCGCACTCAGCTGGCTACAACTGATATCTGTATTGCGGTGTATTTACATTTTCAGGTGATGTTCACTCTGAACAAGTTCCATTATATATTGTACATTGCATTCATTCGACAAATTAACCTTACCTCAACACTAATCACACATATATTTTGGATTCTACGTCTTCAAAATATTGAATCGGGACTAACACATAATAGCTGCCATTTTGAAAATTATGGATTCCACACTCAATGCTTTCTAATAAATGTGGATAGTATTAGGGCGATCTGGGGGAGGGGGTTATAATACATGTATATGCAACCAAAAGTATATATTTTGCAAATGTTTCAGAGCATCAATAATGATATGATACATGCTGTAGTCATGATTCACTTTGATATCCAAATCAAATGTATTTTTGTGCGATATTGCGCAATGCTCAAAATGATGTTCACCACATGCCGGTTGGTTCGAGGTCTATCGTGTTGCATTTGGATTTCTAACTAACTATGATAACTGCCTCAGACACAACCAAGTGGGCAGATTAAAGTTAAGATAATAAGTTATGTTTTAAAAGTACTTTAATGACTATTTGCCTTGGTAACTCAGAGAACAGACACCTGGAACCTGGCGAAATATTACTATAATGGCTGCTTTCTCGATAAAATCTTTCAACCAGGCTATGGCTATGCTGATTCACTGAACACTGTGGCTGTGCTATTTACTGCAAAATAACACAACAGCCACTTTCTCAATAGCATCTTTCAGCCAGGGTGGATCAATTTTCATTAGGGAAGGGTGGCTTAAAATTTTTAAAATCTATTTTATATTTCACAAAAATTGCTAAGGGTCGAGACTCAGGCCTTTCCAGTGGGGTTGGTTGGGTTCTCATAGAGCTACCACAAATAGGTAGCTCTATGGTTATCAGAACTACACATATATATTTTTGTTAGGCCTTATAGGTAACTTGGACATTTGGTGAAACGTGACAGTTATGTTTAAAATGGATGCTCTTTCCCCTTTACACATTACCTCCTTTGACGTCAGTTGAATTTGTTACCTGGGCACAGCGGAAGGCACTTGTTGATTTGAAAAAGTAAACTACATGTATGTGTATATACATGTATGTGAATGGACATATACAAATATACAAACTATTTAGAAGTTGTTGTTGGGATCAGATGTCTATATCTGTGTATGTAAAATTTAGTTTTTTTTAAAACATGATAAAGGCAAAAACTTCCATTTTAGCATGCCTTGTTATGTTAAGCTGTACAAGTCAAAGTATAAAGGGACCTTAGCAATGCACTTAAGCCATGACAACTTCTACTTTTAGAAATGTATACCTTCACCTATGTAAATATAGCCTTCCAGGAAACTACATGAAGTACGTGACCGCACAGTCTATGTATCTTTTTATGATTCAGGGCATTAAATCATCACCACATACATGTAATTCAGCAATTTCCTATCTGATTTGGATCAGACTGGTTACTGTTTTTCAGTTTTCATCATACCGTGCGTGACTTGATTGTCACAGGTTGCTCTTGAAATGGACCTACTACACACACAGGCACACAAATAGACAGTATGTCCAAGATCTGGGCATTTTCTTTATGTACTTTATATTTCATGACTTTATACTGCTAAATTCAGAAATTCAGTTCAGAAGTACATGTAGTACTCATGCACATTACAAGAATGCACCATTGTATATCTGTTGTATTTGTTAAAGTGTGTGTGTCAACACACACGTTTCTGTTTTTCCTCAAATTAATTCTTTCTTTCTTTCTTTCTTTCTTTCTTTCTTTCTTTCTTTCTTTCTTTCTTTCTTTCTTTCTTTCTTTCTTCTTTTCTTCTTTCTTCTTTACCAGCAAATTTGTCCGACACTTTTCTCGGACACTATTATACATAGAAACTCCAAACTTGGCATGATTGTACCTCCATACAAGGAGTTTGACCGTTTTACATAGAGGAATGAAGATGTTTAAAATTATGCAAATTAGGGGCATTTAAAGTTTTAAAAGCTCCATATCTTCCAAACTATTGCAGATAGACACAAAGTTCTAACTTACACATGTAGGTTTGAGACAACTGGCAAATCCAACAGCACACAAACAAAACTTAGGGAATTTTAATGTATGCTAAATTCACCAGATTTCTCCCCAATCCACATGCAGGCTTTCAACTGCCTCCTGTATGACCTATTGCTTGACCTATATGGTGCCAGGCAACCATTTTACATTCATAATTAATTAGCTTGAACCTGTCTCACAGCTTTCTGTCCATGCATGTTGAGTGTACGCTTTGGAAGGTTTGGGTCTTGTAGTAAATTGTGGGGGGGGGGGGGGACTCCCAACAACTGTGTAGTGAGGCTCTCAATAAAATACAGAGGATCTCTTTCTGTTCATGCAACAAACATATCTGCTGCATGTTCACACTAATGCTGGACAGAGCTGTGAGTACACCATGACTGAGACTGACCAGTGGAGTGTCCTGGTAGCTGGTCTGTTGTACCCTGAGGCTAGGAGTGTGCTGGGCTTATCAGTTCCATCAGTCCCAAGAGATCAGATGGACTGGACTTTTAGGCAGAACAAGCCTGGCAGAGTGTACCCTCTGTTAAAAACAGACTACATACAGAGCTTACAGTCCCCAATGACTGTTTTCACATTTTGGTGAATTTTGAAAAAGTGTGTGGATTTGTGTCATCTCACTGGACACTTTCATGTCTTTGTTTTCTTGTAACCAGTGAGATGAAGCCTGTTCTTCATAGCCATTCACTGAGTCAGTATAGTACATGTCTCTGTTCATGGGTACATGCACATGTAGTTAAAGTGTGTGTGTCTTTCTTTCTTTCTTTCTTTCTTTCTTTCTTTCTTTCTTTCTTTCTTTCTTTCTTTCTTTCTTTCTTTCTTTCTCTTCTTTACCAGCTAATTTGTCCGACACTTTTCTCGAACATTGATATACATACAAACTCCAAACTTGGCATGATTGTACCTCCATACAAGGAGTTTGACTGTTTTATACAAAGGAATGAAGATGTTTAAAATTATGCAAATTAGGGGCATTTGAAATTTTAAATCTTGAATCTCTTCAAAAGTATAATAGATAGAGATGTCATTCCAACTTCTACAAGGGGGTTATTGATCATTGCGCTCCTAATGAATCTAAAACAAAAGTTGTAGCAATTTAGATTATGCTAAATAGCACCATTAGAAATTTTAAATCTTGAATAACTTCAAAGCTATAATAGATAGAGATGCCATTCCAACTTCTACTCATGTGTTATGGAATAGTTGTACATTGCCATACCAATATGCTTTGAAGACACACACACCGATTTGCTATGCAGCAAATCATCTTTCCTAGTTTGTGTTTTTGCTGTTTAAAATTATGAATGAAATTGATGATGTATACACAGATAATTTATTAAACCCAAGGGAGTCAACATCGTGATAAATATCGTGGCCATCCAGACTCAGACTCAGACTCAGACTCAGACTCATCAGTTTCATTCCACAAAAACTTGTTAATACATACAATCTATAATGATAATACAATGGAAATGACAGAAACAAGCTACAACAAATACACATGTACAATAAATTATTAAGAAATTAAAGTGACATCGAGATGACCCCTACTATTAAAGGATATGAAATCTGCTGTCACATGTACAGGGGGATACCTATGTTAGTAATGAGCCATGTACATGGTGTTATTTCATAAAATGTAGGTAAGTGGGAACATGTATTTTTCAAGTTTTCTTTTCATGATCTGTATTTGTAAACAACATAGAAGGGCAATTGCTGACTGATACTCCAAACCTGGCAAAGTATACCATAAATGATAGATAGATCTGTGAGGAGAATAACAATACAATTTTCAAATGCATTTATTTTACATTCTGCAATCTAGGTAGGCTCTATTTTGAAACACATCATTGTTTCAGGCTTGCATATACATGTATTTGTCCTTGTTACACTGCATGGTTGCTTTGGATAACAACGTAAATGACATGCCAAGGTTTTGCAGGTTTGTGTTGACAAACTGAAGCCAGGCCAGGTGATGTTTTGAGATACCATTCGGGTCAAGACTATACAGTAATTTATACACAGTAACAGATACTTTCTGTTGATAAATGCATGTTGCAAGTTGAAACCAATAATTAAGCACCTTGCTCATAACAGGTACCTGCAGGGGTTATATGCCAATTTTACCACATACATGTACATTGTAGCATGCAAGAAGGTGTTGAAGATTTGATTTGGAGCAACATTTTGCAGACTTTCAATTGCAGCCTTTCAATGATAAAATTACAGTGTACAACTGTATATTCCATGTTTTAGCACCAAGATGGGGGTGGGACAATTGAATTACAAACTTCAAGTTGTCAGTTTCTTGCACAGTTCCACTCGTCAGTGGCTGTCAAAGCTTGACTTCTGTATGTCCATGTCTGCTACTGCCTAATTACGTCTCCCTGTGCAACGGGGGGACATATTGTTTTTGCATCCATTTCTGCCGCTACTTCTTCTTCAACACATCGTTGTGTGCGTTGCGGACGCGATAACTCAAGAAAGATTTGACTTGGGAAGTTGAAATTTTTTGTGAAGATGTTCCTATATAAAATCTTGGTTAAGATTGCAGATGGGTGACCTTGACTTATTTTTCAAGGTCACATGGGCATGTCATGTAAAATTGACGCAGACGCAATAACTCCGCAAGGATTTGACTTAAGAGGTTGAAATTTTGTGTTAGTATGTACCATAATATGAACTAGGTTGGGATTGCAGATGGGTGACCTTGATCTATTTTTCAAGGTCACATGCCCACTTTTAAAAATCATTGCAGATGCACTTAAGGGAGATTTGACTTAAAGAGGTTGATATTTTGTGTGGGTATGTTTCTATGTAAGATTCTTGAAAGACTTTACTTGTAACTGCAGCTGGGTGACCTTGACATATTTTTCAAGGTCACATGGGCATGTCATGTAAAATTGACGTGACACAATAACTCCGCAATGATTTGACCTAAGAGGTTGAAATTTTGGATGATCAAGAACCATAATATGAACTAGGTTGGGAATTGTAGATGGGTGACCTTGATCTATTTTTCAAGGTAACATGGCCACTTTTGAAAATCATTGCAGATGCACTTGAGAAAGATTTGACTTAAAGAGGTTGATTTTTTGTGTATGTTTCTATGTTAGACTTTTGTGAGACCTTGCATGTAACTGCAGATGTTTGACCTTGACCTGTTTTTCAAGGTCATGGCATTCGTTTAAAATCAATGTGGATGTGATAACTCAAGGAAGATTTGACTTGGGGAGTTGAAATTGGATGTGAATATGTTCCTATATATGATCTTGCTTGGGATTGCAGATGGGTGATGACCTTGACATATTTTTCAAGGTAAGGTGGGCATGGCATCTAAAATTGACACGCAAGGAACAACTCTGCAAGGATTTGACATAGGAGGTTGGAATTTTGCATGTTTATGTACCATAATACCAACTTGATTGGGATTGCAGATGGTTGACCTTGACCTATTTTCAAGGTCACATAGCCACTTTTTAAAAATCATTGCAGATGCACTCGAGAAAGATTTGTCGTAAAGAGGCTGACATTTTGTGTGATTATGTTTCTATGTAAGACTTTTGTAAAACCGTGCCTGTAACTGCAGATGTATGACCTTGATCTATTTTTCAAGGTCATGTGGGCATTTCATCAAAAATCAACATTTTGAAATGTCAATAAAGAGTGTAGCTTCACCATATCTGTAGATCATTGGAATCAGTATGCCTATTTATAAAAATAAGGGTGACAATAGTAAGGGCGCAAGGGGAGACATTTGATTTTCTTTTGGAAAATCAGCCTGTTCTAGTTGGCAAGTGATTTAGTGTCAGGGCCACATTTGTACATAGTATGGTCTATTATACAAGAATGCATGGACTATCTGTTCAGCTAGATATAAATGCAGAAAAAACTTGAGGAGTTGAAGAGTATGATGGCAGCATTTAGTGCACCAAGTCATGCCTATGAGCATTTTCATGGGTCAAAACCTTGGACTTTGATATGGGCTGAGAGTCCTTGAATTTTGAGACTGAAGCCAAGGCCTCAATCCTTTAATGTGCTAATAGTCCTCACCATGTAGCCAGGACAAGAGAGGAAGCAATAGTGTATCAGGCTACATAGGTCTTTGGATTCTGGTGCTCATACAGCCTCCAGGAGGCATGTACTGTAGTGTTGGTGGTAGCTGACCAACCTTTGTGTAGTGAGTGGGCCATCAAGAGCCTATCCCAGGTTTCTGGCAGCTAAGGTTTCTTCTGTTTGACAGTCTAGCAACAGATCATAGAACAGATAGGAAGAAGCAGTAGCACAGGTGCCAAGTCTTTTCTTTGCCTGATGAAAAGGTTGCTAGATGAGGAGCACCCCTTAGTTCCATAGGGAATGATGAGCGTGGATGCTCTAATTGGCTTCCCAGGTCAGAGTTGTGTTAACCTCCAGGATATGTGTCCAGAGTCAATGGAGATTGAGATCACTGAAACGTCTGCCTCTACATATTTACACTCCAAAATGGCAGAGGCTGGTCCTGCAGCTCAGTCAGACTCATGTTCTCTCACTTTGTGCAGTTTGTTGACCCAGAACATAGCTATGCTCTGGAAGCCAGGCCATCAATTTAGGCAGCATGAATTCCTATATCATGTGCTGACTGGACATCAAAAGTGGTGCCACTGTCAGCTCTACAAAAGGGGAACAGGCCACACCAGTGGTGCTATGTGTTTCCATTCTGTGGCCCAAACCTTATATTACCAATGGTTGGTTCAGCTTAGAAGCAATGGTGAACAGATCCTATCTCATTCCATCCTGCCTCAAGACCAGACAAAAAAGAACTCTTTTTGGAAGGAGTTGGCATGTTGCAAGAAAGAGTATGCTGATACTGGTGATGGTGACTTGATTGCCAGCCAATTACAGTGGACTCTTTACCAACCTGAAAAAGGACATGTAACAGGTTGGTAATTGCTCTGTTGATCATATCTTAATCATTTTTTTTTTTTTTTTTTTTTGTGAATGGAACACTTCAAAAATGGAGACAGCAGCCATGATGCATCATTGCTGCAATCAGACTTCAAGATGGAGACAATAACAGCCACATTGCATCATTGCTGTAATGAGGCAAAATGTTTCAGCAGCCTTTAATACTGGATCTCAAAGTCATATACTTTCACTTTCCACGGATAATTGGTTGAGTGTTTATCTTCACTTTGTGAGCAGTTGTAAAGTTTATTAGTTTCATATATGCTAATCTTTGGGCTGGGGGGCATGTCTGATATTCACACACTTTATGAACAAAGTACAATTTAATGGCTTATGCAGACTGACATGGTATTCATTGCAAATTTTCATACTGCACAATTTTTTGGTTTAAATTTTTGGAAAAATATTTGACATCTTGTCCAAAACCACTCAGCCAATTGTTACCCCTCGGCCCATAAGGCTGGAGGGGTATTTTTGTCACCTACGCGTCTGTCTGTCTGTCCATTTGTCCATGTCTTGTTAACACCATATCTCCAAAAATGCTGACCTTACAGAGACCAAATTTGTATCAAAGAGGGTTATTGAAGTGCTTCAGATGCCTGTTGAAAAGTAGGTCACTAGGTCTCATTTTAGGTCACAGTATCACATTAGAGAAAAAACAGCGTTAACACAATTTCTAAAAAAAATATTGAATATAGCTTCATCAACTATTTATGACAGTTGGTCCTAAGAATGCCCTAGATGCCTATTGAAAACTAGGTCACTGGGTCACAAATTTATGTCACAGTGCTTCATGTAGGAAAAATGGCCATACCATGACATCTTCAAATATTAAATTACTAATTATATCTGCACCAATTATTTATGACAGTTGGTCCGAAGGATGCCTCAGACAGCTAGTGAAAACTAGGTCACTGGATCACATACTTAGGTCACGGTGCTGCATTGAAGAAAAATGGCCTTGCCATGATATCTCTACTCATTGCATTTGCACCAACGCTTTGTCATTAGGTCAAACAGAAGTAACTTTGACCTACCAGAGGGATCAAGTTGACACCTACCCGTCAGTCCATCTGACCGTCCATCCGTCCTTGCCGAGGGATTTGCGGTCACTGATCAGCTTCTAGTTTTGACATTGTACGGTACTTCTGGGGACCCTGAGAGCTTAATTTATTCAAGCAGTGGTACTGTGATTTTTTCTTTTTTTTTATGGATTTTTGTGTTAGGGCTATTTTTGACTTCTCCAAAACTGTTACTGAGATTGTTCTGAAACATGGTGGATATGTAGCTTGTGGGAGAGGTACATGTAAACAAACCTGTTCACTAAGTAGTGATACTTTGGATCCCTGATTTTTAACCATTTTTATTCATTTGGGTACTTCTTGGTTAATGCATGCGTTCCTGTTGATTGCTATGTAAGTCAATGGGATTGCAATGGAAATTCACATTTTCAGCTCTCTTCTCCAAAATCATCTACTGGATTCACTTCAAGTTGGTGGGAATGTACCTTAGGTGGGTCTCTAACAAGTTTGTTCAAATGGTCATGGTTCAGTGATATTTATATTTTTTATGATTTTTTTTGTCTGATCTTAAAAAAAAAAATCTTCTCAGCAAGTGCTAGGCTAGTTGCTTTCAAATTGCACAGAGATGCTTCCAGGGATCCTCAGCTTAATTACGTCAACAGGTGATGCTTCACTTTTTTTCTATTTTGTATAAATGTTTGTGTTTTAAGTTATATTTGACTTTTTCTCAGAAACTGTCACTTAGATTGTTCTGAAACATGGTGGAAATAAAGCTTGTGGGAGGATTAATCAAAGTCATTCACTAGGTGGTAATACTTTATACCCTGATTTTTGATGAATTTTTCAATTTGAGTACCTATAGGTTAAGACATGTGCTCCTTTTGATTACCATGTACATGTAAGTCAATGGACATTGCAACAGAAACTCTCATTTTTTACTTCTTCTCCAACATCCTAGACCAGAGTGGGACTTATTATGGGTTGAAGCTGAAGGTCAGCTGAGGGCAGGCTGGGTGAACAGCCTGCTTGTTTTTTTGTTACTTGGATTTTTTGGGGGGGGGGGGATCTTAGAAAATCTTCTCAAAATTGCATGGCCAATTGTTTTGACATTTGATAGGGACCCCTAACCCCTAGACCTTAATTTGTTCAAGAGGTGGCACAGCCTTTTCTCTATTTTTTAATCAATTTTTGGTGGTTGAAGCTTGACTTCTTCTCCAAACCATCACTGAGACTGTTCTAAAACCTGAAACTTGGTGGAAATGTAGCTTGTGAAAGAGTCAAACTGAGTTGTACACTGGATGGTGATACCCCAGGTGCCTGATGTTTAACAAATTGTTCAGTCTGGTTATTTGTTGGTTTATGCATACATAACTTCTGATTGATTACAATGTAAGTCAATGTGGATTGCAGTGGGAATTCACACTTTGGACTTCTCCAAACCCAGCAAGCAACCAGATTCAATCTAAACTTGGTGGGGATGTACTTTGGATGGTCTATGCACATTTTAAAGTAGTTTTGCTGCAGTGGTTTTTAGATTTTGTTTATGTTTTATTTTCTTCTTCATTTTGGGGTAAAATCTTCTCCAAACTGCCAAACCAATTGCTTTGAAATTTCATAGGGACACTTTTGACTTCCTAGCCTTAATGTATTCATTCAACAGGTGGTGATGTGATTTTAAAAAAATAATATGAATTATTCTGTGTCAGCTATTTCCAGATTCTTCTCCAAAAGCATTATTTAGATTGTTCTGAAGCTTGGTGGAATTGTTTCCTGTGAGTATTAAGCTTTCAGTAGGTGGTGATGCTTTGGACCCCTGATTTTTAACAAATTTTTCAGTTTGGGTACTTGCACATGAATGCATACATTCCTATTGAATACCATGCAAGTCATTTGCAGTGGCAATTTACATTGTGGACTTCTCAAAAACTGTCAACCATATGCACTTCAAACTTGGCAGGGATGTACCTTGGGTAGGTGTTTACCAAGTTGTTTAAATAGTCATACTCCAGTGATTTTTAGATTTTCTATGATTTTTTTTCCATTCCTTTTTTGTTATAATCTGATACAAAAATCTCCAAAACTGTTTGGCCAATTGTGTTGAAACTGCTTAGGGACACTTCTTGGCACCCCCAGGCTGTAATATTTTCAACAGGTGGCACTGCAATTGTTTTTTTTCTGTCTTTAACAATTTGTGTATGTTTCACTATTTTTGACCTGTCTCCTAAACTGTTCATTGGCTTCTCTTCAAACTTAGTACAAATACACCTTGAGTTGATATACACCAAGTCTGTTCATATCAGGGCTGTCATTTTCTGATTTTTAGCAAATTATCAACAGACAAACCAGAAATGTGAGCATTGTTAAAAGTGCAATCTATATAGGGATAGCAGCAAATATGACATATTGGCTTATATCACAGTAATGTTGGATACTTGGCCCATCATTGGTTACGATTTAATACTAATAGGGGTACCAGTATAGGGTTTCCTTTTGGGTCATTTATTTTGATCTTTAGTGACATTGAAAGGTTAACTGATACAGTGGCTAAAATTCGAGTATTCGTGGATCATGGTTACAAAGACACCAACATGAAAGTAACCGTGGGGTTTCTTGTGCTGTTGTTAATTTTGACCTTGAGTGGCCTTGACAGGTCAAACTGACATATTGGCATATATCTTCGTAACAGTTGATTCTGTAACTTTTCATTTAAAAATGACTTGTGAACTATATGAGTCAAGACTGCTTTACAAACAGTGATGGTAGTGAGCTTGATGTTATTCTGAAGTTCACAGGACCACTTCAATCTGCATGCTACATGTAGGTCAGCTGCATGGGCACAGGACTGTCACAGTCCTTAGATTTCTATTGACATAAACTGCCTATGTAGACACATACTCTTTGTGTTAAATATACTGTGTATAGATTTACAGTAAGTATGCTTTTTGCTCTACCGGTGTATGCAGAAAATATATAGCCAAAATATATAGCCCCCAGTACCACTGAGTACGTACATGTACTTCTGGTATATATCTTGTGTCATGAAGTCACAATACCATAATACAGTGTACATGAACACCATCTTTGTGCAGTTGATGAGAAAATTCTTCCCACCAGGGTGCACCACTGCATGGTCAAAATTGAAGAACTGGAAGATGCTGACAGTGCTGGTTTTGTCAATACACATCCAGCACAGATCCATATACCCCTGACACCCTGTACCCCCCAGGCATGTCCAATTGATGGGACATAATAATAGCATGGAGATTTGCATTGCTTGGATTGATCATAGTTGTGTGTCAGTCAAATCTTGCTGTGCATGTAGCAAGAGCCCAGACAGCTACAATGACAAGTCCCAGGGCTTTCACGGTCAGTTCACTTAATTGCCTGGGAGCAGATGATGTACCCTATAGATCCCAAGATACCAACCGTTGGCAGCATCAATATCACACAATAGATCTGCATCACAAGTTATTAATAAAAATGGAGGAACCAAATATACATACATTCTATTTGTGCATAATTTGTATACATATTGAGTTTGCAATATTGTTTAAGATAAAATGCTAATAATTTTCAAATCAGCTTACGTCTCATTTTGTGAGCTTTCCATCTTGTCATAATCTGTTGTCAGTTCGTCTGTCCGTTTATCATAACTACATATTTGTACCTCCTACAAACTGTTGTTGAATCCTTTTCAGACCTGGTTTTGGAATGTACTTACACCAGAGCTGGGTCAGTCATGCACCAATATTTTTCTAAAATATATTTTTAAAGAATTTTGTTTTATTTTGAGGAAAATTTCAAAAAAATTCTCTTTACAAGGTGGTGGTGCTGCCACTTCCTCATTTTCATTAAACTTTTGAAATTATTTTATGATTGATGAGAAAATACATGTATGTTTGCAAGGTTAACTTTAGTGATCAGTACATGTACATGCATTTTAATGTAGTTTTCTACAAAATCATAGACCAGATTCACTTCACGCTTGTTGGGGATGTACTTCTGATGGATCTCTTCAAAGTGTATGCAAAAGGTCATGTCCAATGGTTTGTATTTTTATTCTATCATTGTATGCACATTTGGGGTGGGGGAGGCAGAATTTTATGATCTTTTTTGCTGAAACCACATGGTCAAGTGTTTTAAAATCAATTCTTTTTTTTAAATCTTGAAAATCTTCAAAAGTATAATAGATAGAGATGTCATTCCAACTTCTACGAGAGGGTTATTGACCATTGTGCATCTAATAAGTTTAAAACAAAAGTTGTGCAATTTAAATTATGCTAATTAGCAGTGTTCAAAATTTTCAATCTTGAATACATGTATCTTTAAAATTGTTACAGATATAGATGTCATTCCAACTTCTATCAGGGGGTTGTTGACCATTGCACACCTAATGAATTAAAAACAAAAGTTGTAGCAATTTAAATTATGCTAAGTAGCACCATTAACAATTTTAAATCTTGAATAACTTCAAAGCTATAAAAGATAGAGATGCCATTCCAACTTCTACTCCTGTGTTGTGGACTAGTTGCATATTGCCATACCAATATGCTTTGAAGACACACACTCTGATTTGCTGTGCAGCAAATCATCTTTTCTCGTTTTATATTGTTTTATAATTTTTTATAATTTTTTATAATTTTTGACTCCCCCGATTCTAAAAGCTGGATTATCTTTAAACTTTTGGATGTGCCTCAGGTATACCTCTGTGGGATGGACCTGATGCCATTCATATCAGATCAATATACTCCTGGCCAAAAAAAGCAGGCACCCCCTTTTGTTTAACATGGACTGCTCTAAATATTAGTTTGTGCAGAAAATAGAGTGTCACGTGATCAAAATGTTATGTAACATGTACATGATAGTTAAGAGTATGCCTGAGTGGTCACACAAAAACAAAATGTCCTGGAGATAACATAACAGTCATGTTGAAAAAGTGTGCCTGATATTGGGGTGCCTGTGGACTTCATAAGCGGACACTGACAACACAGGGATCAATATGCATCCATAATGCAGCAGTATTCGGGTTACCCACAGCTCTTTAAATTAAATTCAACAGAGGCAGAATCATTGCAATTGGCATGTTGGAGGCTGGTCTTTCCAGATGTGAGGTTTCCATGAGAATGGGGTGCTCGAGGTCAGCTGAACAGACGTGGTGGGACCATTTCAAAGAAGACCAAGACTGTCAGATGTGAGGGACAACCGTTATTACCTGGTGAAGTACATGTACATGAAGAGACACAGGTTCCTTTCAGCAGAGAGGTTTCATCAGCAGTGCCACCATGCAAGCCAGCAACGTAAACATTGCAGCATCATGGCATACAATCAACAGGAGACTAGTGTCGGCCAACCTGAGGTCATACCACCCTGCCATCCACACCCCTCTTTGTCCTGCGCTGTATGGATACAGTGGTATCAGAAATATTCTACAGGGCCAGAATTTGTCAAAATTTTGCGAGAATTTATTTGGATTTTTGTCAATTAATTTTCTTTTTAAAGAAAGACAAGTTTAGGTGAATTTTTACGCGAATGGATTCTTGGATTCTCGCCAAAATTCTAGCCCTAGCTGTGCTGATAGAACCAGAGATCAGTAAATGGGTGCTAATATGTGATGTGGTCGGATAAGTCATGATTTTGCTTCAATTGCCATAATGAAAAAATACAGGTTAGACATATGCCTACAGAGAGATTTGTGGATGGATACATAGTGGAACAGGACTGCTATGGAGGAGGCACCATCATAATGGGGGGGGGGGGAAGGTCATGGTGACAGAAGAGCAACAATCATCAGGTAATAAGCCCTAACAGCCCAGTACTATGTGGATGAGATCCTGCCTATAGTCACCGAATGGTTCCAGCAACATCCTGGGTTACTGTTCCAGAAAGACAGTGCATGTCCACATGCTGCGCAATAAGTCAGCATGCAATATCTCCAGCAACATCCAAATGCTGCCATGGCCAGCCTGATCTCCTGACCTGTCCCCCAGTGAACATTTATGCGATGTGCTTGGCCATCAAGTCAGGGATGAGTGCAGTGAATCTGCAGCCACCTTAGACCAACTGTCACAATGGTTCAGATCAGTGCAACCAAATTCCCCGGGCCGAGATAGCCAAGCTCACTTCTCAAGAGAATGACAAAGAGGGTCCAGACTTGCTTGCAGAAGCAGCATGGTGGTCTCACCCATTGCTGATGTGTGCAGCCATCAAACAAATAAAAAGGTCCTTTTCAGGACCACTGCATCCTCTCAAAGGAGGAACAAAAGCACTTGCAGAGTAAAATGCCCCTCCCCCCCCCCCCCATCCTTCCACTTACACGTACCCAATATTGATGAAAGGAATGGAAGGGGGTGCCTGTTTGTTTGGCCAGGAGTATATATACATGTACAGTGTGTTACATGGTAGTTATACGGGTATGGGTATGCTTGTGCATCTTTGCAGACAAATACTTTGAAGTTTAATTGACTTACATGTAGTTTCATGCATCAAAACCCATGGGCGTTTCATGTTCAAAAAGTAGGTCAGAAGGTCAAATGTCACTATCAGAGTAATAAATTCATGTAGTTATCACTTAGCTTTAATTTCTTTCTCCCTTGACTGTTTCACAAAACATCAGACAGCAAGATGTCAAGACTAAAATATGTATGTGTGCCATGGATGGGAATTAGGTTACACAGTCAAGTACATGTATCTGGGTCTCAGTGGCATGGTCTTGCAATATTAATCTCTGAGGTATAATTTCCTTGTGCATCAATATTTTGTCATGAAATTGAACATGAGCATACATGGACACGTATGCTAGCCCTAAAATGCTGATCATTTTATAATACTAGGCCACTAGGTCATATATTTTGATCAAACAAGTACCAATGAATGTCTGTCTACATGATGTACTTGTATGGGCTCTATACCGGTAACTCTGTGCAGGTTGCTTTTGTTTTTTGTTTTCAAAATGGAAAAAACTTTTTGCGGCTAAGAAAGGAGGAAAGTTTTGATTTTATAGTACACACTTAATGCAGTGGAGATAAACATGTACAATGCATATATAGACCATTTTTTAAAAAAGAATGAGACAGACACATGATACATGAACATGCGTTTGTGAGCCTTTCAGCTCAGTCAGAGGATGAGTTTTGACGGATAGATATGTTTCAGTTTTCAAGGTTTAATTATTATTTGTTCGTTGCCATCCCTCCCTCATAATGTACAAGGTCATTGTATTAAAGCCCTCAGGTGTGGTTTCTGAAGAATTTTTGCAAGTAATTGATGCTGAATAGCTCTGCTGAAAATCTCAAGTTCAGATTCTCTATACTTTTGTGTGCACAAAGTCATGTATGTGATATTGTAGCCATGTTGTAATCCCATGGCCAATGTAAGTTCATATAGGCCAGTACGTGATGTACATGTACAGTATCTTTGCCCACAGATATTTGTTAACCCTGTCAGTGCCGGCTGGGACCAAAGTCAAACTGCTTAAAATGAAATGCCCTGAATTATACTAAGGATACCAGTTTCATATTCCTTGTAAAAAGACCATTCAATCAAATGCACATGTACCGGCATGTCTGTAGTTAAGCAGAAGATAACATTCAAGGTCAACAGCTTTCTTTGGCATGCTTTGGGCTTAACATGCCAAGGAAAGCAATTGACTCAGTCCAAAATGTGGCACTGAAAGAGTTAAACTACATGTAAATGAACTACAGTGGTACCTGATGTAGATGGCCACCCCGTCTGCTAGGAAAAAGTGGCCACCTACAGCAGGTGACCTGTCACCGCAGGAAAATTTTACATAGAAAATGATTCCTATGTCTGAGCCTAGTGCTGCTCGAGGGGATTGCATACAGCAGGTACCACTGTACTCTTATTCTGGCCACATACATGTATTGTACAGTATATGTTGGAATTTTTTCACACTAATGAACAAATATATATGGAGAACATTTCCCACATATAAAAAAGCATCATTGTATGTATGCAGCTTTGCAAGTACAAAGAGCAATTTATCTTGCATGGGGCACAGGGCTTATTTAAGGGTCATTCAAACATACCCACGCTTTCAAATATTGGTAAGACCATATCCTAATTGAAGGAATGCCCTGGGCTCTTGCCATTATCCATCCTGGTACAAATACAAATAAAAGCAGAGTCCAATGTCCCACCTCCAGATGTGGGTAGATGCTTTTATAGTGCAGGTTTTGATAATGGTAAATGTAAATGTCATGAGAAAAAGAGCATGCATGAGTGTAGAAATGAAGAATTATATAGATTTTAGCAACAGACAGCCCATTTCTCTCTGGAGAACTCGTGATCCACACTTTGGGTATAGTCTAGTATCAAATAAATCAGTACTAAATTTTTATCCCACGGAATACATTGATCATTGCACGTGTACATGTAGGTACAAAATGGACAATTTATATTTGTAAAGATATTCTCGCGTGGGAGTATTGCACATTGTTATGAAGTTTTTAACCATTAAAGTACTGATTCATAGACTAAGTGAGCTGCTTTTCCGGAGAGTATTTTGTTGTTTAACGTATAGTTACATGTATATGGAAAGAAATGTATAATTCCAAGAGTATAGATACATTAATAACAGTGCAAAATTTGCTCAAGTCCCAATTTGGAACTTCCAAGCATATTTGTGTAAAATGAAATATCAACATTCAAAGTGATGTGGAATTTTTGGGAAATGTTTGATCTGTTACATACACTTTCAGTGAATCAGAACATACAGAAATCAATCAAATCTGATCTGTCTTCGAGTTTCATGTACCTTGAAGAATAATGAACCTCCATGTATTGGTGCTCTTGATGAAACCCTAGTGCTTTTATGAAGTCCACCACATGTACTTGGGCAGCTGGCACTGCTGTCACAGGATAATTTGCACTGACATTAAAGCGCACAACAAACAAAAATATTTGAATGCGTATGATACAAGTTAATAATGTTGGTTCAAATATCTTTTAGCCATTTAATTAGTACATGAATGAATAAATGTAAGTTACATAATGTCACAAATCAATGTTCATGTAGATCAGTGCAATTCTTCCTACATGGATGTGAAACATGATCGGAGAGTGTGCGTCACCCTACCAACTTCAAACAGAAACAATTAATCATGAAAGTTAATGAATGTGATAGTAAATAAATCTCTTAATCAACAAGGAGAATAACAGATGTAGAGTGAGTTCTCTGTATTATGACCACCCATGGGACTCACAACCATAGGTCTTAATAGGGGAGTGGTAGTGATTTGGAAAGTAAAATATGAAATAAAAACAAAACTGAGAGTGCTAAAAGGGGATTGTTATAGGAAATGGTCTTATTACAGAAAGGTCTTAATAGGGAAATTAAATTGGTATCTTTATCTGCACCAAATTCAGATCTGATGATAATCAAGGCAGGAGGTTATAATGTGTGGCATAAAATGTTGATGTGGTAACAATATTTTCAAAGACACAGAGCTCCCAGGTACATATACATGATGATTTAGTTTTATTATTCTGACAATTGGCATGACTTAGCATGAAGATTCCCATCAAAGAACATGCACCACACACTGAACATCTTGTGCTTTGAAAGGACATCTGAACTCTTTAAGTGCCACATTTTGGACTGAGTCGACAGCTTTTCTTGGTGCACATAGGGCACAATGCACCCAAGGAAATGGGAGAAAAGCTGTTGATGTTGGATATTTTCTCTGGAACTAGAGGCATGCTGGTACTTGAGTGAAAGGTCTTTTATGAGGAATACTACAATTACTAACATCCACAGGCATAAAAAATAATATATAACTTCATGAATTTGGCAAAATGAATCATGGATATAAGATGAGGATGCATACTTATGGGCAATGTGTTTTCTTAACTGGACCTGCAGTATCTTAATCTTAATCTTAATCTTAAATCTGTGCTTAATACACATGTGTTTGCTAATTACATTCTAATTGACCTACTCTGCCATCTAGCAGAGTTCAAACCTGTTGATAAGCAATCTCTGTCAAGTACCCTAGAACACCTTACTGCATCTTATACTTTCATATTGCCAAGTGTTTGACTTTCTGCTCACATCCTGTTACATGACAAGCATGTCTTACTAAATTTAATTACCTCTAGCCCTGTCCTCAGTACATCCAAGACACCTTACTCCCTCTTACCACTTTCTCCTTGTCTAGCAGCATGGGAAATTAAAGCATCTTACTGTGTCTTACCACAATTGGGTAAGAGGAAGTTACATGTAGACCTTATTTGCACTCCAACTTTCCATTAAGACATTTTTGGGGCTCCTAGTGTTAATATGAAGTAATTTAAGTATTTTGCTAATGCTCCTATTCTTGTGCTAGTTAGTTCAGCATTAGAAGCATTGCCTGGTATAAGAAGATGCAGATGTCTTTAGTACTTATGGCTATAGAATCCCCCCCCCCCCAATGTGAGTGCTTGCAAGGTAGCAAACTACAACAAGAGGGTTTTTTCCCACCAAACTAGTACAGTAGTTGGCATCTAGATCTGGGAGAGTGCGGATGTATGCTTTGATCAAGTGGACCTATTCACTTTGCTGCCCAGAAAATTTGTAACTGCACTTTATGCCTACTGGGGAACCCACAGGCTGTGAGTATCACTTCACATGAATTGGTCAATTTTCTTGTGGTTTTCTGATCTGATCCAAGTTATATGTACATGTATGTGTGAAATTTCACAAGACTGAATTGTACTGAGTTTTCTCACCTACATGTATATGCTTACAGGTTAAACCATATCAGCAACATCATCATCATTACACGATCATTGCATCGGTGTTAATTGTCATGATGATACATATTATACAAATGTAAAATGCCCCTTAATTAATAAACCAAAACCTTTTCTCAGGTACTCAAAGTAAAGGTTGCTAGCATTTACAATATGTATGTATGTATATATATATACATATATACACACACACACACATTACATATACATGTAATAAAAGCTTAACTTGATGCTTCAGTTGTGTCTTACAAGTACTAGTTATGTCATGCAGGAAAAGTGTATCAATCTGTATTTGTAGCATACATATACATATAAATGTACATGTGATTGCAATTAACCCTGTTATTCTTCACACAGGTACTCTATTCTAATATCATGTTATGAGGTATGTCAGTTGGACACTAAGTTTCCATGGAACATTATGGGTACACTTTACCCAAAACCCACCAAGGAAAGCTACATGTATTAAATTTACTTATATTTCTTGGCAAGAAATGAAGTAAACAATATTTACAACATCAAGATCACTTGTAGAATTTTTTTTTTTTTTTAAATGTTGCATATGGCAATACATTGGCTTCAGCATGCACTGGGTTGAAAGGTCCACATTGCACAAGACTCGCTTGGTATATACAGTGTGCATACATGTGTATGATAAAAAAAGTGTACAAACCTTTTAAGCTGCCTCACTGTTGCACTGTATTCCAGTATAGATCTAGGGTTATACTGATAATGGCTACCTGTAACCTACTATTGATATGGGGTTATAATATAATGGCCACTTGTACTCCCCTGTTTACGTAGGCTTCAGAAAATCATGGCTACCTGTAATCCAATATTGAGCTAGGGTTATCCAACTATGTACATGATGTTGGCTACCTGATCTCTAAGATGGATCTATGTTTATGCTAATTGTGGCTACCTGTACCCTGATACTGATCTGGGGTTATGCTAATAATAGCCACATATAATCCAATATTGATCTAGGGTTGTGCTAATAATGGCTACCCATGCTCTAATATTTATCTAGCATCACGTTTAGCTGCATCTTAGTGAAAATGAAAATAAAAGAACAAAAACAGAGAAGATAAAAAAGTGAGGAAAAGATAATTTTTTAAATGTGCATGAAAATGTGCTTGATATTGACTTACTATCTAAGAAAATGCTACTGTCAGATCTTTTAATCTCTTATGATTTTTGCATTATATATATATATATATATATATATGTATATATAAAGACCCCTTTCTCTCGTTTTGAAAATTTCATCAGGCAGTTCCCTTAGATCTGTGTTTAGACACATATCTGAAGAAAGTGGTACTATTGATCAAAGACAGGTCTATGCCCTGCAGTACCTAACCTGTTTTCAGCTCTGTATGGGCCCTGCAAACTGGTCAAGATTACTTGAAGTAATCAGGCATAAGCACTTGTAATTCCAAGGAGCGGGTAATACGCCACCACTGGTTGCTCTCACTTCCTTATACCTGTCTTTCTCAGCAGGTTGTTAGCAGTCAATTCAATTACAGCATGGCTTTCAGTGTAATCCTAGGAATTGCAAGCAGAATTGAATATAAATCCATTATTTCTCCTGCAAAGGTGGCAATTACCTGGGCGTTTCTTAACTGATTTTAATACTTGATGCTCTGAAAAGCATCAAATAAGATATAGAAAAAAAAAATGGAAAGTGATTTGCACAAAAAATACCACTTTCATCCATCATTCTTGAATAACGTGCAAAGTAAATGAATGGTACAATGAAGGAAATTGTAAGACTAGTAATTTACAAACCACTTTAAATGCAGTATAAGAAGAAAGGAAGGAATGGTGGTCTCACCAGTTTTGGGGGCATCACTGAGTTTTTGTGGTAGTGACTTTGTGCCCCATTGTCATGATGTCATAAATAATTTCTGATCAAAACAGCATTGAAAAATATCAATTGTGCTTACAAACTACCCAATATTGGATGAATTAAAATGTGAACACACTGAACAGTCGAGCATAGACTAAAATCGCTCAGCATACCACAAAAACTGATGTGCAATGAAAACTGGCTTCAGGAGTATACATCATCTTTTAAAAGGTGGAAGCCTGGGACAGTTATGGCCTTTGACCTTGTAGCATACAAAGTGATGAAACTGAAAATTTCCTCATGCAGTGATGTCCTTTTAATGTGTTGTTTGGAAGGAGCTCATTTTAGTGATATACTTTTGGGAAAATTGTCTAATTCCCTCAAACATGTATATTTGCCTGTTTCAGGGCTATATTATGTTACTTCAGAAATAACTTGATGTGTGTTTATTATCTCCTCCTCCCCACCAACACCCCCCCCCTCCCAGTTGGGGGAAACTATACAAAAATGGGGGGGGGGGACTATATAGGTTTGCACCCTGTCCATCTGTCCTTTGGCCCTGCTGCCATCTGAGATTGCTTGTCTGAGAATTATTTCCTGTATCCTAATACTTTCAGAGATATCAACCTTAGTATTTGGATACTTCTTGGCATGGGAATGTGCCATGTGCAGTGTCCCAAAATTTAGGTCAATGTGATCTTAACCTGTGACCTTGTCATAGAAAGTGCTTGTGTGGTCTATATTTGTGTGGATAATTGTTAGGAAAGGGTGTGTCATGTTGCAAAATTATGTCACTGTGACCTTGACTTTTTGACCTTAGATTGACCACATTATCAATGCATGTGTAGGTCATACTTCATATACCATATGGTACAGATACATGTGCCAAGCTTGATGTGACACATCTTGGAACAGGGATCTCTTGCATACCAAAATTAGATCAATGTGACCTTGACATTTGACCTTTCGACCCCATCATAGAAAATGCTTATACAGACCATATTTCTTATTCTGTAAGAACTACGGAATGCAGTGAGCACCATTGGGAGACTCACTGTGAACCACCATGCAATATGACTGCCTCCTTTGATTAAGGCATACATGCAGCACCAGGCCATAATAAACCATAGATCATTGGAAAAATAATTGTCTGAATAGAATATCCACTATTTCATTGTAAGCACAGTGTAGGTTTAAAACAGTGCAGTGGTTTAAAGTTGTCACCAAGTCACATGAGCCATAGCTTCATTCTGAATAAGGCTGCTAGAATGTTGACTCTTTGATGTTTTTTGCTGGCTAGCAGAAGCCTATTTGGTTTCTCACACCACAAAATTTAAAAAAATGTGCATGTATTATTACAAGTCATGTGAAGCCTTAGTGTGTTTTGAGAACTTTTAATAGAACACTGTGTATCCGATTCTGTTGTAATTCACCAGTTGCCAATGTCAAAGTCCACAGTGATGCATAAAGCCACCTTTGCTTCCATTATGTGCAAATATGTTGGTATCATATGCCTAACAAAACAACATATATGTACATGTATGGGTCTGGTGTGCACATGAAGGCACATGACACAGGCTTTGTAAAAACCCATCGGTTTTTACAATAAAAATATCTTTGGACCAATAAAAACTGTAGATTACTTGCATGGTAAGGTATAGGGGCTTTTGAAATTTCAGCCAGTTTCAGCAAAATGACCGATAAGCAAAAAAACCTTTTCACAAAGCCTGATGACAGTGAATACAGCTGATTGGATTAAATTGCCATGCAGTATATACACATCAGCATTGTCTTTTTAAAAAATGGACAATGGTTTTGTTGTTATATGGATTCTGCCCATATTAGAATTCTGTTCTCCATTTCTCCTGGTCTGCTTTGATCCCAAGCAGAGCTACAATACATGAAATTTGACAAAGCATTCATTTCATGCATGTATGCATTAGAAATATTCAGCTTGCAAGAATGTTCACATGGATGACCTAGAGTCAAGGTCATAGTGCAGAGATCATTTCTGGCTGATGCTCCAAGGTCTCGTGATATTTAATGTTGTGGAATTTTGTGATCAGCGATGACTTTTATTGGCTCAGTTGACTTGTCAGGCAGCGGTTTTTTTCTTGTGGTGATCATCAAAACTGTCCATCATCCTTCATCCATAATTCATGTTTTGGACTGTTCTTTGGAAATAGTGACTGGATCTTTTTCAAACTTGGGAGAGATATCCATGTACCTTGGATAGGTTTCTGCCAACTTTGATCAATAGTTAATACTCCAATAATTAATTTCTGCAAACTTTGTTCAAATGATAATACTCCAATATTTTTAGCTCAGCTACCTTGTCAGTCAGCTGAGTTTTGGTAAGGGTCTGTCGTCCATCATCCATCCAACTACTCTATAACAGTGATTCAATCACTTAACTTATTAATTAGATAATATTCCAGATTCATAGATATGACAAAAACGATATAGTCCTACTTTCTACTTCTGCTATAAATTCAGCTGACAAACTGGTCAGAAGAACCAAAATAGTGATAGGCCTACCAATTCTGCTTGATCTTTTGCAGAAGTAATAAAATTTGGATTTTGAGTGGTTGGGCCTGTACATATTGGAAACACTATAGTCTGTATTTAATGAAGAATATTTCAAAGGTTGAGAGGACCAGTTTAAAACCACCAGTTGCCTTTTGTGGCTGACTGCCTGTCTCAAGTCAGGAGTGAAATTTGTTTCTTCACATTGGTATTGGAAGATGAATGTTGATGCTTTGGTAACTGTGGAATCTCTTTGCTGTCATTGTTGGGTTTGATATTTATGAATATGGGTCATGTTTTTCTACATAAGTGCATCATAGTAGAGACGTCTGTCGTGCGTCCGTCGTCTGTCCGTCCGTCGTCCGTCCACAATTCATATCTTCGACTTCTTCTCCAAAACCGTCAGCCAGATTCACTTCAAACATGTTGCAGATGTGCCTTGGATGGGTCTCTATCAAATTGTTCACATGGTCATGCCTCATTGATTTTTGGATTTTTTATGAATTTTTTTTCTTTTTGGGGACAAATCTTAAAAAAATCTTCTCTGAAACCGCTCACCCAATTGCTTTGATATTGCCCAGGGACACTCCCCGGGCACTCACAGTTCTGAATTTGTTCACCAGGTGGCACTGCAATTTTTTTTCTATTTTTTTATGATTTTTTGTGAAATTTTGCTATCAGGTTAAGCTGAAACTTGGTGGTTATGTTCCCGGTGGAAGGGTCAAACAAACTTGTTGACTAGGTGGCAGTTCTGTGGATTCCTGATTTTTAAGGATTTTTTTTTAGTTCAGGTACTTATCGGTCAATGCAGCTTTCCTGTTTATTAGTATGCAAATCAATGGGCATTCTAATGCTAATTCACATTTTCTACTTCTTCTCCAAAACCGTCATCCAGATTGACTTTATACTTGGTGGCAATGTACCTTGGGTGGGTTTCTACCAGGTTTGTTCAAATGGTCATGCTGAGGTGATTTTTGGATTTTTAATGTATTTTGTTCTTTTTTTGGACAAATCTTAAGAAATCTTCTTTTCCACAACCACTCACCCAATTGCTTTGATATGACATAAGAACACTCCTGGGGACTCTTAGTTCTTACTTTGTTCACCAGGTGGGGCTGCAATTTTTTCAAATTTTATATAAATTTTTGTGTGTTTTTGATACTTGTGACTTCTCCAGATCTGTCACTCAGATTAAGTTGAAACTTTGTGGATATGTTCCTTGTGAAAGGGTCAAGTAAAGATGTTGACTAGGTAGTACTGCTGCGGATTCCTGATTTTTAAAGTTTTTTTTCAATTCGGGTACTAATCGATAAATGCACTTTTTCTATATTGCTTACTATGCAAGTCAATGGGCATTCTAATGGTAATTCACATTTTGGACTTCTCTGAAGAAACTGTCTTTCGGATTCTTTTTAAACTTGGGGGCAATGTACCTTGGGTGGGTCTGTACCATGTTTGTTCAAATAGTCACGATCCAGTGTTTTGGGGGATTTTTTTTATGATTTAAAAAAAAATCTTTTAACAAAGTGTAAACAGGAAAGTTTAACATGGGAATTTCTTGTAATGGTTATAACCTAAATAATTTTGGCCAGATTTGTGCCAAACTTGGTAGGGATGTACCCTTTTATAAGTGTCTACTTATTTTGTGAAATAAGCCATAGATACACATGCAGGGGCATTTTGTACCCAGTCTTTGTGGAGATACTTGTAGCAGCACATTATTCCCAGAGTACAATGTATGCCATTAAGGAAAGCTGTTGACTCAATCTCCAAAAACATAAAAAGAACTCACAACTTTCAGAAAGACCATTGCACGGTTTGGTTGTAAATACACTTTTGCAATGTACCTTTGCAGCAAACCAGAAGTGTAATTCGCATTGAATAAAGTTTTCCACCATATGGATAATCTGGGACATTCTACATTGACTAATTCAAAAGTTGTGAGACATGCACTCATTTAGTTGATCACAGTGAGCTATACATCCAGATTTAAAGTCCCTGTGCTTTCAATAAAAATCTTATAAAATTATATTTTGTTATGTAGCAAAAGTAAAGCCCAATCAAATTGTCATGCACTTATTTGATGTTTTAAGAAAGCCCATCAAAGGTGGTTTTCTTTCATCTTCGTAAATGCTGTGCACAATCACAGCAGAGCGTGCAGTCCTTGATGGTTTTGTCTTTCTCTAACTGCTACAGGCCATATGTGGAAGAAAGAAATTATTTTTAGAGAGTAATTAACACTAACCTTCAATGCTTGGTTGCTTTGCCGTCAGCTGAAGACGAGTCCTTCCAATGAGCACCCTGTATACTTAAAATACTTGGAAGTGGTAGCTTGTGCCAGAACTTTGATAAATATATTGGATATAATTGTGTTAGATGCTATGTTTGTACTTGTTCAAGGGGGTCAAGTCTCACATAAGATAATGTAGGTATAAATTTTCAGGAAAGCTGCAGTTTTCTTTCAAGTACGTATCACTTATTCAGTAAAAGTTAAGATAAATTAAATATAATTCTTTTGTTACTCTCCCCCAAGCTTTTCTTTTAGCTCAGCTGACTTGTCATTCAGCTGAGCTTTTGTGAGGGTCTGTCATCTGTCGTCCGTCCATTGTCCCTCCATTCACAATTCACATTTTCAACTTCTTTTCAAAATCTGTCACCTAGATTTTTTTTCAATTTGGGTACTTATCCGTAAATGCACCTTTCCTATTGATCACCATATGTAAGTCAATAGGCATTCTAATGCTAATACACATTTTCCACTTCTTCTCTTAACCCATCAACCAGATTG
Organism: Hermodice carunculata; assembly: GCA_964020975.1. Taxonomy (NCBI): domain Eukaryota; kingdom Metazoa; phylum Annelida; class Polychaeta; order Eunicida; family Amphinomidae; genus Hermodice; species Hermodice carunculata. The sequence goes on along the minus strand of OZ026615.1, from coordinate 26,872,651 downwards.
ACTTCAAACTTGGTGGCAATGTACCTTGGGTGGTCTTTACCAGGTTTGTGCAAATGGTCAGTGATTTTTAGATTTTTTATTAAATTTTTTTGTTCTTTTTTAGACAAATCTTAAAACATCTGCTTCTCTTAAACTGCTCACCCAATTGCTTTGATATTACACAGGAACACTTCTGGGGATTCCTAGTTCTTACTTTGTTCACCAGGTGGTGGTGCATTTTTTTATAATTTTTTGTCTGTTTTTGCTTTTTTCAACTTGTTCTTTTGAACCGTCACTCAGATTAAGCTGAAACTTTGTGAATATGTTTCTTGTGAAAAGCTCAAACAAAGTTATTCACCAGGTGGCACTGCTGTGGAGGCATGTTTTTTTTTTTTTTTTTCAATTTAGGTACTTGCTGGTAAATGGACCTTTCTAACTGATTACTATGTAAGCAGGGGTAAGTCAATGGGCAGCAGGGGTAAGTCAATGGGCATTCTAATGCTAATTGGCATTTTGGACTTCTCTGAAGAAACTGTCCATCAGATTGACTTCAAACTTAGTGGCAATATACCTTGGGTGGGTTTCTACCAAGTTTATTCAAATGGTCATGCTCCAGTGATTTTTGGACTTTTTTATGATTTGTTCTGTTTTTTGCTTTCTTTTTTTTTTAAATCTTTAAAACAGCTTTAATAGGAAAGTTTAACATGTAAATTTCTTGTAATGGTTATAACTTCAATAATTTTGGCCAGATTTGTGTCAAATTTGGTCGAGATGTACCTTTGACAAGTGTCTACCTATTTTGTCCTATCCCAATTTCATAGAACATCAAGTGTTATGAATCTCTAGGGCAGCTGTGCATGGGCTGTTCAGACAGCCCTCTGGTTGTTTTATTTTATTTTGTTTTATTTTATTTTATTTTATTTATTTATTTATTTATTTTTTTGAGTAGTGGTGTTTGTTTTGTTTTGTTTTGTTTTTGCTTTTTTTTTTTTTTTTTTCTTATTGGAGAGGAATGATGTTGGAGCATGGGTGGCCACTGGAAAGAATACCGTTATTTTTGTTTTTTGTTTTGTTTGTTTGTTTTTTGTTTTCGTTTTTTTGGGGTGTGTGTGTGTTTTTTTTTTGCTCGTTTCATCATTAATTAGAGAGCTGACAGGAAGCAGAGGACATCTACTAAGAATCCAATATTTTGCCAATTGACCAACTTATCTCTTTCAGTGACACACTGAGTCAGCAGCTTTCCTTGGCATGCTTTGGTTGTATTGCACCCAAAGCATGCCAAGCAAAGCTGTTGACCTGGACTTTTATATTCTATGTAACTTCAGGCATGCTGGTACCTGAATGAAAGGTTCTTTTGCAAAGAACATGAATCTAGCACCCTTATAATTTAGAGCAGTTTAGTTTAAGTACATGTAGTTTGACTTTAGTTGTAGTTGGCACTGAAAGAGTTTAACAGCAAGTAGATCAACCAGTTTGTCACAGCAGTGGACTGAGTGGAACTATGGGCTATTAATGCGGTTGGCACCATCAGTTTCTCCATATACAAATATCAAGTTCGTGAAATTCAGCAATTTTATCAAATACATGTATTTCATGACACTGTAACATGATGACACTGATAATAAGTAGCCAGTCAGTCTCCATACATGTGTGTGAATATCATAAAGAAAAAATAACATAGTAAGGTAAAAATATGTGGTTTGGGAGGCATTATCAGATCTCAAATTTCACCATATTGTCTATACATATGGTACAATGTACATTGTTGACCATTCAATACAGATATAAATCATTTGACAAAATATGTGCATTCTTTGGGATGCCTTTTGTGTGATAGTCTTCATCCTTGCCAGAGGAGGCTGCGCTTCGATTACAGGTTTGCAAATTGTATGTATAGTTGATGTATGTCAATTGTGAGTACTGTATATATCTTTTGTAAATCCTTTGTCACTGCTGGTTCCTGGAGGGCATACATGTAACAGGTTAATAAAGATTCTCTCATTCTTGCATTCCATATAAATTTCACATGTGCAGCAGGGCAATCAGTTGTAAAATCACGTTATCAGGTTATGTTATGTGTCATGGCTTTTTGCAATTCCACAACAGAGCTTGCTTACTTCTTTCTGCTTCATGTAGTTGAGCAGACAGATGTGACAAGTTGTGCCTGAATGACAATGGGGGCTTACATGTATGTTATTATAACTGTCCACGATAGAGACACAGTTTTTTGCCAAATTTTAAGTTTGAAATTTCTATATAACCTAAGGACGGGATAAAAGACAACATGTGAGAATAATTTTCACCTTTTTTTTACATGCAAGTTTTTCAGTGACAATATAGGGTACATGCTATAATTAGTTTGACATACAGAGCCTCATTGTCATCTACATGTATTTGGTGATTCATACTTTTGTGTTTAGCTTAGCCATACTTAAGGCCTTGGTCAAATATGAGATTGGCTCATACATTAAAAACAAATGGATGGCATTTTATAGTTAATGTACATGTAGCTTTAGGTGTCCCACCATTAGTTTAGAAAAAGTCACCATGATTATTTAATTGCTGCAATCTTCTTCAATGTTTTATGGATAATACATATAAACCTGTATATTTCATGAAAGGACAGAATGTGGCAAATACATGTACGTTGAAAGCCATAATTTTGTTTCCATGCATTAAATATAAATTTATTACTAATTCTATTAAAAGTTTAAACTTTACATAAATTGTAATTGCAATGAAAATTATATGTAGCTGTTACCGAAGCAATGTATTTTTCTGCAAAAGGAAAGGGTCATACATGTATGTGTATGAGATCTAGAAATGGCTTTGTCTTTTTTTTCATATTTAATATTCTTGAAGACATTTAATTGAAATAGTTTTTTAATAAAAAAGTGCTTTTTGTTACTTAATTTTTAAAAAGTTTTTTCCTATGAAAAATATCTTTCCTGAAGAAAAATAATTCAGAAGAGATGTATGGTATCAAAATTAGCTGAACTCGCTCAATGCCAATGTCGTCAAAAGTCAAAGTGCACGGAATTGACATAATGATACAGGATTCTTATTCTTTGTGAACCGACCTTTCATTCAAGTCCCAACATGCCTTCAGATATCAAAGAGACATCAGACCGTATGAATGAGTCAGGTCAACAGCTTTCCTCAGCATGCTTTGGGCACATTGCCCATAGTGTTCTGAGCTCAGCTGTTGACTCAGTCTAAACTTGGCACTGAAAGAGTTAAAATGTAAGTTTTGGGTTTCAGTTCATGGAAGTCACAGGTACCTCAGAGGTGGAGCAAAGAAATCTTAATTGGCTGTGACACATGCATATGTTCCAAAGAAAGTAAAGTTTAAACTAGAAAGGAAGATTTGCTCCAAAGCAAATCTGTCTGTGTGCCTTCCAAAGTTGTAAATATTAAGTGGTACAACTTTTGTCCTTTGGTACTTCACACTCCATTAAGCTTATGGCTTGATGAGAATTTCCAAGCCAAAATGACCTTGACCTTTGACCTTTACAGGTTACATGTAAATTGCAAAAATGTACATTGTTACAATACCCACAATTTAAGTTCCACATCATTAGAATTGGATGGAAATTGGCCGAGTTATGGCTGAGTGAAACTTCCAAAGGTCCAGATGACATTAACCTTTGACCTTTAGGGGTCCATGTAATTTCCAAAATGTGCACTGTTGCAATAGCTACAATTTGAGCCCAACATGATCAAAATTGGATAAAAATTGACCAAGTTATGGCTAGAAGAAAGCCACCATCGAATGTGGCCTTTGACCTTGAGATGACTTCTACCTGAAGTGAACCTTTACCTTTGAAATGATATTTTGACCTAAAATTGGCCTTTGCCCTTGACATGACCTTTGACCTTGACATGACCTTGACATTTGAGATGACCTTTGCCTTGCTATGATCAAACTCCTATACACTTGGAACTATATCTACTGTAGTATATAAGATATTGAAGATCTAAAACTTTAATTAGCCCTCATTTGCATAATTTTGAAAAGCATGATCTCTCATTATAAAAAGGCCAGACTTTATCCATAGACGTATAATTGTGCCAAGTTTGGAGTTTTTACATATAATACTTTTCAAATGAAATGTCGGACAAATTTGCCGTTAAAGAAAGAAAGAAAGAAAGAAAGAAAGAAAGAAAGAAAGAAAGAAAGAAAGAAAGAGAGAAAGAAAGAATTCCTAGAAAAACAGAAAAGTGTGTGCTGACACACACAATTTAATGAAGAATTCCTAGAAAAACACTTTGTCTGTGTTGGCACACAGACATTAAAAAAAGAAGATTACTTTTGATTTATTGAAAAATCTTGGCTGATTTGGTAGAGAAGGTAACAACAATATTACACAGAGTTGACATGCTTTCTTAAATAATGCACGGAAAGGAACATTGTTATTATTTCTGAGTATTTTTTATGTTCTCCTGTTGAAGAAACACAGTATTATGTGTGTTTTCTGAAAGACATTACAAGGAAGGGAACACTTAAACAATGAGATCTTTCATCAACCACACCACCCTTAAACTGACTAAAACTAGTTGTAACAAAATGTCACCTGTGTAAATGCTGATTCTTGTAAATATTTTGGTGATGCAAGGGATTGACAATTGCACATGTCCTCTATTAGAGTATATGTAGCTTGTCCCAGGTCAACAACTTTCCTTGGCTCCATTTGGGGGCAAAACCCCCATCCCACCTTGAGGACGGAAAGCTGTTGGCTTGGTCTTAATAGTGTATGTGCATGAAATGTGTGAGTGAACATGAAGAACAATAGAAAGTCCTGCAAACTTTGATAAATTTGAATAAAGTATGTATCCCACCATTGACTGGGCATTTCATAATTTAAGTATGTAAAGTACTAAGTGTGACTGAAAAACTTTCTTTCCAGCATTTTTCATACAAATTGTATCCCTGGTTTCTGTGGGCAGTTTTTAGGGAAAATGTACATATTCCTAGTGTATTTCTTTGTAAAATACACACATCCTTGCAGGACATCAGGCAAGACTATTGGGACGTGACTTGTGTATTCAGCTATTAACAGGCCAATTAAGCCATAGTTCTGGTATACTTGCACATGTGTTATTCAATGGGAAAAGGGTAACCTCCCCATGATTGCTGTCTAATGCCTTCATCAAAAGTTTCACTGTCCTTATAGTATTCTAATCATAGTTTTAAGGCACATATGTGTATGTTTATTAAGTTTCATGGAAGGAACTTGAAAATACAACTTAATTATAGAGTTAGAAGGTCAGTTAGTCTGTCAAGGATAAACATTATAGATGAATGTGTATTGGACATTGGATGGCTCCTCCATCTGATGTCTGATATAACACCCAGAGATATTAGGCCCAATATTCAATACTTGACATGAACTTGAACACTGGACCATCCATAAATATTGGATCCACATCCATGTGATGTGTCTATGTAATTTGACAATTTCAGAAACAGAACCCATAAGCATTGTATGAGGGTTAAGAGTAGCAGACTTTGGGATTCAATTAGCATGCATATAGAAAAACTGAGTCAACCAAGATTATAGCTAAATATTCTTTACAGTATATATGCATTTGTACCACATGAAGTTTGGTGTTCTTAAACAGAAAGTCATTTTCATATTGCCTGTAACTGCAGCCATTCATCACTCATGTGTCTTGAGCGACTGGGAGTGGGGCTCAACTCAAAACCAGTGAATTAAGACTTAAAAGGAAGGAACTTTTCCACTCGTTTTGTTGATAATAATCATGCTAATCAATGAGGATGGTAAAGGGATATTCCATACTGGCATCCTGGGCAGTTTTATTCACCAGACACTGTATTTGCCTGCTGCAAGCCCCTTTATTTTCTGTACTTCATTCCAGTCATTATTTCTGTATTTTATTTTCTATATTCTGCAGCTGGAGCAAAATTTTTACCTGTCCCAGCTTGCTTAGACTTGCCCCCACCCACCCTTATCTCCCTACACCCTTACCTCCCCCCACCCACCCTATTAATGGGAGTACAGTCAACCCCAACCCACTTTGTTGAAGTTGGCTGGTGGAGCACATGAACCAACTGGCTTTGCCTGTCTAGCACTGTAAACTGTTCATCACTCAAGTTGCATGACCAAGTGAATTATTAGTGTACAGGAACCGGGTGACAATCAGCCAGATTGCTGCTCCTGCAGTTATACAGCCAGTAAGCTTGCATACATGGCCAGTATGCATACTTTCACCAGGGCACCCACTTGCTCAGTGTTCAATTAGGCCATATGATTCACGATCTATAAGAAATCACAGTTTGAATCCCTGAGGCCCCTCAGTTGTATCAGTCCCTGTGGCCTGTCAGCTCTCACATGAGCAGTCCTGCTTCTGTCCCCTGCCAGGAACAGCATAAACTACAGTCAGTGTGTACCTGGGTAATTGTGAATTTGCGTGAGACTGCTTGCCCTGATACAAACTATTAACCTCTGCTTCAACTCTCTGGTTTGGAAATCGGTACTACAAGGGAGAGCAATTAATCATAATGGGGAAACTTTCAGGCAGACTGAAAGAATGGTAATAACTTTAGCCCCCTATGTAAATCAAGAACAAAAGGAAGAAAAAAAGGAAAAATCCCAAGAGACATCATAGATATTGCCTTTGTGATTCATTGCCTGCATGAGAACCAGCTTCTAAACGATACTGTATTGATCTAGCAGCCATCACCAATGGCACTTTTCTATCTTGTTATTGTGTTTAACCCCTAATCTCTGTCATTTTGTCTTGTGTAAATTTAATGTTAAGATAATAAGTTTTCAGCTATATACTTTTTTCAAAAAATGTTAATTCAAAAAGTTACTAAAACATATAATTATCTAAAATGTTACTCAACAGTCAGCATATAAGACATTTGTATGGTTGTGTTTACAGCATTGCTAATCCTGTTATTCTATCTTTAGTTAGTATTTCTTGCTTTAAATTATCATTCTTTGCTCAAATGTATTAAATATTGTCCATGTTCACTGCATATCGCTGATATTTTTAGTTTTGAGGGGCACATGAACCCAGTGGCAGGTTTCAACTGCCCTTACATCAATATGTCCATGTATGTATTCATGGGCATGTACATGTACATTGTATCACTTTGTATCTCTGTAACAATAATTAAATACAAATGTGAAAAAATACAAAAGCCACTGGTAGAAGATACATACAGAGTGTGTTCAAACTTGGCACTACAATGTACATGTACTACTTTGTGTCCCATGCCATTTTGTGATGTGGTGTGGCTTGATGTTTGTGGTGATCTGGAACATGTACATTGTACATGGAAACAGGAAGGATGTACATATATGAACCAGGATATTGACCATGTTTCTATCTAGGGGTGTTTTTTAATATACGGTTACACAACTGTACTTTAGCATGATGGGAGGTATACATGATACCACGGTGCACTGAAAAGCTATGGTGATATAGTCCTGACTTAACTCCCTTAAGACTGCAGGTCAACAGCTTTACTTGATGCAATCTGGGCACATTTCACTCAGAATGTGCTGAGGAAAGCTTTTGACTAATTACTCGCATCATGCTGCACAAAATAAAAGAAGTGGACAAAATTTACAACTCTGGACCATTACTGGTAGTTTTTAAAGGGAAAAAATTGCATTGCATTGTATCAGTGTTAGGTTTCCCAAGGTAAGTTAATCAACCTGTGTCAAGAAAGAATTAGTCATCTATTGATTTCTTAGCCTGATGAACTAAAAGATTGATTGATTGATTAATTGATTGGGACATCTTTATCCTGGGTCACCCAATCAGCCAAGGGCTGTTCTAACTTGGAGGCCCATGCAGTTACATTACACAAACACACAAACACAAGAACACGTAATACACAAAGAAAGTACATACATGCACCACTAAAGCAAAATACAAATAAAACATTACACATTTCAAAGATTTACAAACTAAAACAACACAGCACATGCTGCAATTTAAGTAAAAGCATGCTCCAGTCAAGATAAAGTAAAATCATAGCTATATACATTTACATCAGGTAGAAATGCTTTTCATAGTTATGCCCCCTCCCCCAAAGGAGGAGGGGGCATATAGCAATTACTTGGTCTGTGTGTCCATCCAGACAGTTTTCCCGCCATTAAAAAAATGTTTTGGCATGGGACCTTCATATTGCGCACGCTTATAGTCCTGTATAAGGTCTCAGACAAGTTTGAAAATGAGTGGCCATGACCTAATTCTTAAAGTCACAGAGCCATTTTAGTGAATTTGGTTTTTATGAAATAAGTTGAAAAGTTTTTTGACATAGGCCTTTCATATTTCACATGCCGATAGTCCCTCAATAGGCCTCAGTGAGTTTGAAGTTGGGTGACCTTAACCCAATTCCCAAGATCACAGAGCCATTTTGGTGAATTTTGGTTTTCATGAGATAAGTTGAAAAGTTTTTGATATAGGCCCTTCATATTGCACATGCTTATACATGTAGTCCTGCATAAGGTCTTGAAAGAGTTTAAAGATGGGTGACCTTCACTCAAATCCCAAGGTCACAGAGCCATTTAGTGACTTTGGTTTTCATGTAATAAGTTAAGAAGTTTTTGACATAGGCCTTTCATATTGCAAACGTTAATAGTCCTGCATAAAGTCTCAGACGAGTTCAAAGACGGATGACCTTGACCCAATTCCCAAAATCACAGAGCTGTTTTAGTGAATATGGTTTTCACACAGTAAGTGGAAACGTTTTTGACATACATTGCGTAGGCCTTGCATATTGCACGTGCTTATGGTCCTGCATAAGGTTTCGGATGAGTTCAAAGATGGGTTACCTTGACTCAAATCCCAAAGTCACACAGCCATTTTAGTGAATTTGGTTTTCATGCGTTAACTTGACACATTTTGGCATAGGCCTTTCAAATATGGGTAACCTTGACCAAATTCCCAAGGTCAGAGAGCTATTTTACTGAATTTGGTTGATAGGTTGAAAAGTTCATAGATCTTTCTTATATTGCACATGGTTTTAATCCTACACAGTAAAAAAATCATTATTTTAAGATTTTGCAAGATAACTAAGAAAATTATTCTAAATTTTCTTAAAAGAAGAACTGATTTTCTTATAATAAGAATTAAAAATAGATATATATTCCCATTGTTTTGCAATTTTCTTGTTTTAAGATAAAAAGTCCTCTCTCACTCCCAAGATTTTTGAAATCTTGTTTCAAGAAAAAACGAGATTTCGAAAATCTTGGGGAGTGAGAGAGGATTTTTCATCTTAAAAAAAGAAACTTGAGAAAACATTAGAGTATATACATGTATTTTTTTTATTCTTACTATAAGAAAGTTGCTCTTCATTTGAGAAGATGTAGAATAATTTTCTTTATTATTTTGAAAAATCTTAGTCAAGAGAATGATTTTTGACGATACGTATAAGGTCTCAGACAAGTTCCAAGCTTGATCACCTTGACCCAAATCCCAAGGTCAAAGAGTCATGACTCCTGTCAGTATTGACAGCTGTAGCATGGGGGGAGGGGGGGCATAGATCTAGCAATATCTAATTGCCTTCTAATTAGCCTTGAAAGTCTGCACAGATGGTGCATGGTGCAAGGACTCGGGCATGTTGTTCCAGGTCACCAGACCATAGTATGCATGGAGAGCGACTGCTTAAACTGTTCACACTGCAGTCGGGGTACTTGAAGGTTGCAGTTACTGCATGCTATGCCTTAATCTTATTGGACAGCATTGTGGTATTGGAACTTGTCAGTGAGATAGGTGGGCACAGCTATTAAGGCATTTGTAAACAAGTTAAGGTTGTCTGTCTGGAAGTTTTGTCTCGGGGATAATGTTTGGCATTTAAAGTGCTCTATTAACATATGCGTGGATATGTTATAATCAATGATACCTGTAACTGCAGAGGTTCCAAAACGACCGATTTTCTGGTAGATGTACAGAATTTTCCATGTTTAGAAGTTGTAAAATATTAGAGGCTACCGAATTTTAGATAATGTTCCCCATTATAAGTAAATGGAACATTTAGAATCTACTGAAATTGGAGCACTTTCCTTAAATTTTCTCCGGAGTTTGATGCAGAACCACATGGAAGCTCTGTAACTATCGTAGCTGCTCTATTCTGTAACCTCTGTAGGAGGACCTGATATTGCTTATTATGTTTCCCCCCACTGTGTCACAGTAGTCAATATTTCATCCTTGATGTGATAGGGAGTAATGCAGGCAGCTTATTATTATAAGTAGACCTGTCTTTCAGAATTATACTTTAGCTATGATAGAGATAAAAATTCACACAAAGTGTTTTTTAAAGACATGATTCATGGATGTCAATACACTTAAATTGTAAACCTTTCAGTATAATTCATGTAATTGTTGCAACAAATTCTTTAAAAAAAGAAGAAAGTTACATATATATATATATATATATATATATATATATATATATATATATATATATATATACAAATTTTGAATTTCTATCTCATTGGTTAACCAAATTCTAAATTGTTTGCAGATACATGTAGAGTGTGCATGTAGAGTGTAGTTAAAATATTCTGATGGTAAGTGTGCACAAACATATGTCCATTATATTTTCTTTATAATGGTTTGTCCAGTACCTTAAATAATTCACCATTCGATTTCAGGAAGATTGGTGGATTCATTTTTGGCTTTTTCAAAAATTAGGAAGTCTTGAAAAAAATTATTTTCTTACTTTAATTCAAACCTGACCCACCCATCCCCAACCCCCTCTTTTTTTTTCTTCTTTTTGTTGTATGCCTGGCATGTGACATGTATTCAGGCCATTATTCTGGTAAATACTCACCTGTATATTTGTCCATTTGATGTCAAGCAATGCTTTGATCCATGTGTCATTCTGGTTTGTTTTATGGGTCGATTAACGCTCCACCTGCATTACGCTGGATGTTTCTTGACAAGTGGTAAATATACTGTCACTCTAGCAAAGTTATGGATCCATTGTAAAACTGTTTACCTTTTACTTTTTTATGTTAAAATACTTTGGTTCAAGAAACATTTGAAAAGTTACTTCAGGCAATTGTGACTAAAGTATGAGATCACAGTCATCATGCTGTTAGAACTAACACTTATCAATTGAACTATGAATCCTTTTAATTGTATTCACTGATGCATGTTTTCACTTTTTGACAGGCATCTTTCATGATGTTGCATTAACAATTTTGTGAAAAAGTGCGTATCAAAGAGCGAAAACACATGCAGATAAATGCAACAGACTGGAAGTTTAATTCTTATGTTTACATTAACCATAATGATTTCTGTCAATACTAAAGTAGTCACTGATGCTTGATTCATTGAAGTTTTTGACTTCTTATTTTACAAGAGACCTCATTCTGTTTAATGTTTATTAGTGGATCCTCCAAGCCCAGTAGGTATAGCTACATGTATCTATCAGTTGCCAAGCAAAATTATAACTACAGTGGGTGCATGCTTACTATTGCATTCATCACATAATGAACTGAAATTTTGCTCTATTCCTTCAATGCTAACAATAAACTCATAAAGTTGTATTACATGTTTGTGTTTGACAGATGTAGTCAGATGTGTTAAGATAATTGTCTGATGTCAGTTTGATCTCGGTAGTAACTGTTTGGTATCACATGTAGTTACTGCACTGTATGTGATATCCCACGTTCAAGAACTGATAGCATGATGAAGGCAGAACAATCTCTGGTCTCTGAAACTGATAATTATATATATACATGTATGTACAGCAAAATTGAGACACACACCTTATGTAGTGATGGCACTTGAATAGATTGAGAAAGATAAACCATGGTTGTTGGAATTTTTCTCTTATGAATTTCTTTCCCTTCCTCATTTTAGCTCAGCTGACTTGTCAGTCAGCTAAGCTTTTGTGAGGGTCTGTCGTCTGTCGTCAGTCCGCCATCTGTCCACAATTCACGTTTTCTACTTCTCCAAAACCATCAGCCAGATCCACTTCAAACTTTATGGGGATTTGCCTTGGGTTGGTCTCTACCATGCCTCATTGGTTTTTGGACTTTTATGAATTTTTTGGTTCTTTTTTGGGGGCAAATCTTAAAAAATCTTTTTCTCCAAAACCACTCACCAAAGTGCTTTGATATTGCACAGGGACACTCTCGGGTACTCCTAGTTGTGAATTTGTTCACCAGGTGGCGCTGTGATTTTTTTGTAATTTTTAGCTAAGCTGACTTCTCAGTCAGCTGAGCTTGTAGGATGGTCCTTGTCCGTCGTCTGTCCACAATTCACGTTTTTGACATCTCCTAACCCGTTAGCCAGATTTACTTCAAATTTCGTGGGAATGTACCTTGGGTGGGTCTCTGCAAAGTTTGTTCAAATAGTCATGCTCCAAGGATTTTGTACTTTTTATGCATTTTTTTATTCTGTTTTGGGGCAAATCTTAAAAAATGTTCTGGATCTTGACCATGTTTGTTCAAATGGTCACAATCCAGTGTTTTTTTTTATTTTTTATGATTTTTTTTCGAAAATCTTTTAACAAAGTTTAAATAGAAAAGTTTAACTGGGAATTTTTTGTAATGGTTATAACCTAAATATTTTGGCCAGATTTGTGCCAAACTTGGTAGGGATGTACCATTTATAAGTGTCTACTTATTTTGTGAAAATGGTGATGCTCCAGTGATGTTTGGACCTTGACCTCATTCCCAAGGTCACATGACAACTGACACGAAATTTACTGTTCACTTGATAACTTGAGACCTTTTTTGAGTTGGGATCTTGATGTTGCACATGTTAATATTTCTCTATGAAGGTCATGCTTAGACAGTACATGAGTGACTGACCTTGTTTCTGGGGTCACAATGCAACATACATAAATTTTACTCTTCACTATAACTTGAGAACTACTTGAACTGGGACCTTGATGTTGCACATGTTAGCGTTCTTCTATAAAGGTCAGACTTACTCTGTACATGGGTGACCTTGATCCTATCCCAAGCGCACAGAGCTGCAAGTGTAATGAATGTCTAGTTCAGCTGAGCATGGGCTGTTCACACAGCCCTCTTGTTAACATGTCTAGGTAATTTCCATTAACTATATAAGGTTTGTGTATCAATTTTACTACATGCAGTTTCAGACACCAGAGATACTTCCACCTTCATTACACTGTCTGTTCTTCTGGAATCAAGCCCAGACAGCTGGTGCACCTTGTCACAAAAGACTTATTCTGAGCAGTTTTATGTCCCATCACTAGCAGCCAGGTTTTCATGCCAAGCAAGCAGCCTTCATCTGTGGGCCCAATGATGAGTTTTTGTGCATCATTTTCAAGACACCTGGCCTGTACATCCCCCACAACCCCACTATGTGGAATAATGTCTGGAGAGTGCACCATGTGACAAGAGTCTATACAATGTAGCAGTTTTATGTACCATCAATGGGAGCCAGATACTTGTGTTTTAATGCCAAGCAAGATACATCCTACATCTTCCTCAGATGAGCTTCTATTTCCCACCATCTATCAGAAGCCCTGTGCATCCCCGCACACCCCAGCATTTTACCTTCATTACAGCACATTGTGACCTTTTGACATACGTTACAACATAATGATAATTAAAGTCAAATATTACCAAAAGATACTTTTAGAGAGAGGACATAGTGGGCTTGCAGTTTTTCAAGCAAAAATATCCAAAGACATTTGTATACATATATAGTACCCATTTTAAGCTTACATGCAGTCCTAGAAATTGAGTGCTGTACAGCAACTACATGTATTGTACTAAGACGCATGACCAAATCACCAATCTGGACACACGTTTTCCCCTTAAGCTTGTGATATTAAAATACATCACATCCTCTCAGCAGGTATTCTCACTAATCGATTTAGTCAGTGTAAAAATTGTTATTTTCATTTCATCACGTACTATACAGACATGAAAATAACAACATTCTTAAAAGTACATGTACATGTAGGCAATTTATGTGATTATATTTTGATGCACATGTACATGGTTTCAACAGGTTCTGCTGTATGATTTAGACTCCATTATTAAATTCTGTATCTCTTAGCTTATAATCAGCTATCAAGTCAATAATTCTTTCCTTACATTTTATACATTTTGAAAATTTGTGTGGTTCCATATCTCACACAAGTTTAACTCACTGTTTAACTCTTTCATTACCAACTGCAACTGAAGTTGAACTACTTCATGCAAACTGCTTGGACTCATAATTAGGGTGTTAGGTTCATGTTCCTCATGAAAAGACTTTTCATTCAGGTACCAGCATGCCTGTAGTTACATAGAATATAATAGTCAAGGTCAACAGCTTTCCTTGGCATGCTTTGGGTGCAATGCAACCAAAGCATGCCAAGGAAAGCTGTTTACTGAGTCCATAATGTGTCACTTAATGAGGTAAAAGATGCACTTTATATCATCTAAATTTGAATTGAATGCATCTCTCTCTCTCTCTCTCTCTCTCTCTCTCTCTATCTCTCTCTCTCTCTCTCTCTCTCTCTCTCTCTCTCTCTCTCTCTCTCTCTCTCTCTCTCTCTCTCTCTCTCTCTCTCTCTCTCTCTCTCTCTCTCTCTCTATCTCTCTCTCTCTCTCTATATATATATATGTATATCTGGTAATTGTTAATTTACCCTGTACGTCTTGCAATAAGACAGAATAAGCAGCTTTCTCCAGAGTGTATTGGGCATAATGCACCCAACCTATTTCAAGGAAAGCCTTTGACGTGGGATATGTTATCCTGAAAGGTCTTATCTACATTTTCTATTCAAAATATTTCCTATTATTGAGAAATCAAGGTAAAAATGTAAAAGCAAACAACAGTTTACATCTGGGCACTTTGAGTAACTTGAGCATGAAAAGATTAATAGTTCCTTTTAAAATATGACATTCAAAACTGATGATCCATCAGGATTTGTAGAATGGGTACAAAAAGATGGAAATGATTTTTGCACCATGTAATTACATTTTCAGTTTTTCAAGGAAAGCTGGTACACTGGCTGACATTCTTGGAGCTGTGATTGCACAATACAGTTAAACCTTCCTTTTACAGCCATATGAAGGGAAGAGGGTCACACTGGCCCCTTAACTCTTTTAGCACCAAGTTTTGACTGGGTCAGCAGCATTTCTTGGAACACTTTCAGTGTGGTGTGTCCAAAATGCATGAAAGAATGCTGTTGACGTGAATGATTCTTAAATGTCTGTTCGACTGTAGGCATGCTATTACTTGATGTTATATCTGTTTACAAAGAATATGGATCAAGTGTAATTATGCTCCCCCTCTGTAGGAGGAGGAGGAGGCATATACATTTAGCAATCACTTCGTCTGTCCACCCATCTGCTCCTCCACAATGTGTCTGCACTGCATGTATAACTTCAGCACTTTTTGACCAGGGGCTTTCATATTGCACAGGATTATCATGATTATAGTCCTCTGTAAGGGCTAGGCCAAGTTCCAAGCTGGGTGATCTTGATTAAATTCCCAAGGTTACATTGGCACATTAGTGAATTTGGTTTCAGTATGATGAGTTTAGTTTTAGCCAGGGTTTTCATTTTGCAGGGGAGTATAGTCCTCTATAAAGGCTACCTTAAATTCAGATATTTCATATTGTGCATGTTCGGGTTGTCTGTCCATCCATCATTCCATCCATTTGTCTGTCTGTCTGCATGTGAAGTGAGGGGCATGGATCCAGCAGTCTCTGATTGCATTTTAATTATGTTAACTAAGACCACATGGACTTTAGTTGACAGTGGCAGTGGAAGAGATGATGAAGCTGACATCTTCACAGTGTTTTGTTTTTATTGCTTTTGCTTTTATGGGGGAATGTGGGTGGTCTTTTTACAGAGATTTTTTAAAAGTGGATTATAATAGCCACTCGATCAGATTTGACTGTACCTACTTCTGTATGCCTGAACATGGGAAACAATACATCAACTTTAGAGTATTATACTGTAAAGTGGTTAATAGTTGAACTCCTAAGTTCATTTGTTTATGAAATTTTACCGTGACTGTCATCTCATGAAATCACCATTGATTGCCCTAACTGGGATGTTGGCTTAAAGTTGTACATGTTGGATAGAAACATGTATCAGTATGAAAGCATTGACACTTTCTCCTTCCAATAACGCAAAGGTGCCTGGATGTAAAATATCATCTGTGTCAATGTTTCCACCTTAATTTGTACCCTATGAAAACATTTTGGATGAGACTTCTGGAAAAAAACTATCAAAATGTTATCTCTATGTCAACAGCTTACCTTGGCATTAGTAGGGTACAACGCAGCCAACTCTTGCCAAACAAAGCTGTTGACTTGGTCTCACTCGAACCAGAAATGGGTTAACCCTTAAAGGGCTGATTTAAGACTGAGTCAACAGCTTTCGTGGGGGCACTTTCCATGCATTGAATGCAAAGTGACCACAGGAAAGCTGTTGACTAAGACTACTTTTTGCTTTAGACTAGGCTTGCTGGTATTTGAATAAAAGGTATCTTCATGAGGAATTTGAATCATTTAACCATTCTATATGCTTAACAGTAATGAGAAAATGACTATGGCAGTGATTAGAACTTTAAGGGTTAACTTTTTCAGTGCCAGGTATTGACTGACTCCACAGCTTTCCTCAGCACGCTTTGGGTACATGTGCTCGACACATGAAAGAATGGTGTTGATCTCAACCATTCTTATGGTCTCTGCTGTGCTATAGTAAATTAAGGCGTGCTACATGTACATGTAGTACTTGATTCCAAGGTCGGTTTACATAGAATATGAACGTGATGTCTTCATGTTACTTTAGAGCACAACCACTTTCACTGAAATCTGCAGTAAAAGAGTTAGGCTAGGCACACAAACAGTATCTGCTGTGGATGTTCATGGGCAAACAGAAGATACCATTCAGATTTCTGTTACGTGAATTAAATTACCGCAAATGGAAAGTGATTTATGCAGTACGTAATTGGTTAATTAGTGTCAGATTGAGTTCTGTATTGAATCTGATATGGCTATCTCAGGTTCCTCATGTTCACAAATGTATTTTTCAGAAGCTGCTTAGCATTCCATAACTCATGTTGCTCTGTCAGCAGTGCTGAATGGAAGCTCATTGAACTGAATTAGCATGTGCATCCATTTTAGTCAAGTGCTGCTAGAATATGGTGTGAAATATGTGTTCATGCTTAACACTTTTCATCTAGCAAATGTTGAAAATTGATGGATCACTATTACCAATAGACCCTTTTAGGACCCCAAAGGTCAGCACTTGAGGGTTATCATTTGCATAATGCTATTAATTTCGTTAACAACATATACCTTTGAAGGTCTTATTAAGGAAACAGCGAAAATTATCGTGCAAATGAAGTGCTGTCAACTAAAGTCCTAAATTACACCATTGCTGTGGTCAGTGATCATTCTAGACATGTATTTCCAGTTACATACACAATTGTGTATGTTCATAATGATGTTGCAAACATTTAAGCTTACAACAACTGAAAACACTAAATGGGATGATGTAAAGATGAAATATTTTGTCATCACACAAACAGAAATTGATAAAGCATTAAACGATCTTTAATTGTCTTGACAAAGCACTCTTTTGGGAGTCCATCAAGAGAGGCTTGGTCTTGTTGTGTTTCATTATTTATATCTTTGTGCAAGTGCATGGCTACCTTTTTATGCCCCCCCCCCCCTCCAAAGGAGGAGGGAGCATATAGCAATTACTTTGTCCATGTGTGTGTGTGTGTGGACTGACAGTTTTCACACAATAACTCAAAAAGGTGTTTGCTTAGGGCTTTCATATTGCACATGCTTATAGTCCTCAATAATATCTCTAATGAGTTCGAAGATGAATGACCTTGACCTAATTCCCAAGGTCAAAGAGCCATTTTAGTGAATTTGGTTTTCACACACAGGATAACTTGAAAAGTTTTTGACATAGGCCTGTCAAATTGAAGGTTATTATAGTTTTACATAAGGTCTCGGATAAGTATAAAAATGTGTGACCTTGACTGAATTCCCAAGGTCACAGGGCCATTTAGTGAATGTGGTTTTCACACAATAACTTGAAAAGTCATTTGCATAGGGTTTTCATATTGCATATGCTTATAGTCCTGAATAAGGTCTCAGACTATTTCAAAGATGGGTGACCTTGACCCAATTCCCAAGATCATAGAGTCATTTTTGTGAATTTGGTTTTCACATGGTAAGTTGAAAAGTTTTTAATGAAGCCCTCTCCTATTGTGCATGGTTTTAATCATACATAAGGTCTGAGGCAAGTTCAAAAATGGATCACCTTGACTCAAGTCCCAAGGTCACAGTGCAGGGTCACAGGGGGCATAGATGTAGCGATCCCTGATTGCATTTTAATGTGGAAGACAATTCTTAGCTGTGATCTTAGAAAAGTTCAGATGAAGATAAAACCATATAGTAGTCTTTTAATGCATGTATCCACAAGCGTATATTAAATTAAGAGTTTTAGCCCATTAAAGTTCCTAAGCTAGTTGTTTTTGAGTTTTCAAGAAAAACAAAAAGTGAAAGGAAGTTTATCTGAGAGTACAGTTTGAAATGCATTGTTTGATCCCTCTTTATAACACCCCTGTCATAACAGGGCACTTTCTGATAACACAATTAATGGGTACATGTACCATGGATCTCATTGGTGTATTTTCCAGTAAATTGTCCATGTATGCTGAATTCTCCTCTTTACAAGGCAGTTTCTTATAACACCATGAGTACCATGGATCCCTTTTATAAATATTCTAGGTATCTCTATGTTAAGATCCATTACACGGCAGTGGGTACCATGGATCCCTTTGAAGTAATTTCCTGTTACTTCTATATTAAAGTTTCCTCATTATTAAGCAGTTTTTGATGTGAGACAACGAGTGCCATTGCTGCCACTGTACATGTACACTGTAACACACTGCACTCTGTGGACCCAGCAGGGTCTATACTGCCAGCCTTATCAATAGGAAACACTGTATCAATAGGATGTACCATGCAGTAACAAGTTGATTGGTTTCCATTTATTTTAATGCACTCAGAAAGAAGACATCAGCTTGTAGTACTGGGATGTACTGGTAACAAGTTGATTGGTTTCCAATTATCTTAATGCACTCAGAAAGAAGACATCAGCTTGTAGTACTGGGGTGTACTGGTAATAAGTTGATTGGTTTCCATTTATCTTAATGCACTCAGAAAGAAGACATCAGCTTGTAGTACTGGGGTGTACTGGTAATAAGTTGATTGGTTTTCAT
This sequence comes from Hermodice carunculata, assembly GCA_964020975.1. Taxonomy (NCBI): domain Eukaryota; kingdom Metazoa; phylum Annelida; class Polychaeta; order Eunicida; family Amphinomidae; genus Hermodice; species Hermodice carunculata. The sequence continues at coordinate 26,853,454 of OZ026615.1, read as the reverse complement.
TTATCTTAATGCACTCAGAAAGAAGACATCAGCTTGTAGTACTGGGGTGTACTGGTAATAAGTTGATTGGTTTCCACATTTATTTTAATGCAAGTAATGCAAGATCCAATTCATTTATTTGACCAGAGTAGTTTAATGCCTGTACATGAGACGTTAATACCATACATCATTACTAGACAATGTCTTTGTGTTTATTTCTGAAGTGCAACAAATTTGGTCTCTAAAACTCACATTAAGATTTTTTTTGAAAAATTACTAGCATGGGCCACCTGTTTCTATCTGATATCTGATAGTTTGTACCATGGTGATACTCTTTAAATTGAAATGCTCTAACATAGGTATTTCAGAGTAAATGATAAAAAGAAATGAAAATGAAAATTGAAGGAATTGAGAATAAGACTTCACATGATTTCAGGATTTACCTATATAACAGTTTGTGATATTGCAGATTGTTTCATACTTTTGCACGAAATATTGTTTAATATATTTCTTAAATCCGAAGGGATGATGGTGTGTATGGACTTTGTTTTTAACTATATTTGGTGTTGCATGTATGGTATTAACAATCTCATGCCAAATACATTTTCCTGCAAATTTATGTAGATTAAAAGAAGTCATCAGGTTGTGGTATTGGGATGTACCGGTAATAAGTTGAACAGCTTCCATTTGTTTTAATATAAGTAATGCAAACTAAAAGGAGACATCAGCTTGTATGTGGTATTGGAATGACACAACTACATACATATACATGTATGTTGGGCAACAAGTTTCAGACATTTCTTTCTTGTTCAAATTACATTTTTTAATGCATTTCGTTAAATTTTGGATGGAATAAGTCTTAAAGTCTAAACAACAGATTAACCCTTTCAATACTGCATGTAGTTCCAGACTGAGTCAACAGCTTTCCATGGCATAACAACGTACAATGAAATGAAAACCTGCTGAGGATAAGGGTTCACCTGGACCATTATTGTGTTTTGTACAACAACAGACATGCTGGCACTTGAAATACATGTAAAGGACTTCTTATGGTGTGTTTGAGTCTGGCATATCATAATAGTCCACATGAGTAATTTTGCTGTGATTGGCACTGACAGTCAAGTGATAGATTTGCATGTGCTGCATGGAGTGTGGTTGCCAAGGCAGGCAGCCAGTAGGTGTTATAGTATTGTGATTTCAACAGTTGAGCCATGTCTTTTGTCTTTATATTGTGTTTATACTGCACTTGACTTTGCTTTGATCAGGAATTAATTTCTATTAGATTTATTGTGTATAGCAAGAAGACCATTATTGTTGCATGTGAATTGGACACATATAAGAATCTCCTGTTAGACACCTCATTAATTAAAGAAACAAGGCAAATATGGCTGCTAATCAGCTGAATTAACATTTTTGTGGTTGAAGGCACTTAACATTGAATAGTCAATTTTCCACACAGTTTATAGCCTTAAAGGTACATTTTTCACCAGTTCAAAGAGAAATAAAGATCTGCTTGATGATAATTGTTCCACCATAAGTTGTTGTGGGAGTGCTACACAAGTTTTTCATGGCTCTACGAGGCACAAATAAATAGTCGTCCCCCTATAGTAGCCTCCCTCCCCCACTGCAACAGAGAAGTGGCTACATGAGACGTGTGGCCTTTCTTGAGAGGGGCAGTGCAGTGGATATGTAAATGAAAACATTTTGTATAATCAGCATAGTGGCCTTATGTCGGGAGAGTAGGCTTGGTAGAGAGCTCCTCTGCATCAGTGATGAAAGAAGGCATGGAATTATTTGTAGAAAATTAAGGAGTCAATTTTCATACTACCCCTTACAGATGAAGTTTGGGGGTATGCACTCTTTTCAATTTGTGTTACTCGGACTGTCTATCTATAGCACAATCCTTGCAAGCAAAATGTATGTTTCACATTTACAGTTCTTAAACCCATGTTTACATGCACATGTAAGTATATACATCCACATGTGTTTCTCTTTGTTTCACATTTACATGTACATTGTTTTTAAACCCATGTTTACATAAGTGGATACATACACATGTGTTTCTCTTTGTTTGATATTTACAATTTTTTAAAACCCAGTTTTTATATAAGTAGACACATATATATGCATGTCTTCCCTTATTTCACACTTATACTGTTTTTACACCCAGGTCTTCTTAATTATTTTTGTTTTGCTTTTGAAAAAATAAAAAATAAAAAAACTGGAACTACAGTAGCAATAACATCTGGCAATAACGTAATTTTCACTTTGAAATGGAAAGTGCGAGATGCTCTATACATCCTTACCATATGCATGATTACCTGGAGAACCTCCAGATTAGTTGCTTTGTAGCTATCAGGCGATCCAGTTCTTTAAATAAATATGTTTACAATTACAATTACCTGTCTCTGTCAAAACTAGCCGTTTATCAAAGTAATGTAATGCAGACTTGCTTATATAGTTCATTCAGACAATAACTGCATCATATACCAGGTGTGTGGCCTGCAGTTTGCATAAGTTTGAATAGCTGTAGGCATGCTGATACAGAATAGGAGATTTTTTTTTGGCCTGTCTATCCATCTGTACATGAGAAGAAATTCTATAGTTCCTGCTACAGGACACTATCCAGTGGATTTACAAGGGATGGTCTATTATATGGCAACTCTCCAATATAAATTACCTGTTTGATTGAAGGTTAAATCTCCCGGGCAAATAACAATTACCGGTGTAGCAGAGAGCTGGGGGCATTAAGCTGTCCAGCTACAAGCAAACTGGCCCTGTATGTCCTGATAGGAAGTCAAGAAGACTGTATAGTCAATATACAGATAACACAATGAGGATGGTCAGTCTCGGGTTTCATTCTCAATTTGCTGTCAGAAATATGATCGGATGTGTGGAATTATTTGTACGGTAAATATGCTCTGTGTAGTTATTTTACGACAGGTATAACCACATCAATAACCTACATGTACAATGATTAAAGGGGCAGGAAGGTCCTAGGAACTTTTGAGTGGTCATTTGCTTGTAAAGTCTGTGCCACCTGTTATGATCTCACCATACAACCGGGCATTTTGTTTACTTATCTATGATTATTCACATGGTTTTAACTCTTTCTTGGTCAGGAAAAAAATAAAAACTGAGTCAACAGCTCTCCTTGGTGCCCCAAACTGGCACAAAACAGCTACTGTTGACCTGCAATCTTCATTCAGAATATTTTGTAATAAAGTAAAGTTAAAACTGAAATATTGTATTAGATGACATTTCATATCCAGGCCACTTTGGGTCATTTCAGATTAACAGGTTTCATGTTATTCTTTGGGCTTTACAAGTTACATGTCCTTCTGCAAAAGGGAACTGGAAAGGATCACTTTTAAGCTTACTGTTTTATCATGCTAAAACAGATTCCTTCAACTTCACCCACAAAAATACATAATATCATCAAAATTTGCTGCAAAATACATACTATGTCCACCTTATTGTGCTCCTCCATGGCTGCCCTGGTTCTGGCCTATCCACTCACAGAGAATCTTCACAGTGGCTTTGTTTTGTTTTGTTTTGTTTTGTTTTGTTTTGTTTTTTTTGTTTTTTTTGTTTTGTTTTTTGTTTTTTGTTTTTTGTTTTTTGTTTTTTGTTTTTTTGTTTGTTTTTTTTTTTTGTTTTTGTTTTTGTTTTTGTTTTTGTTTTTGTTTTTGTTTTTTTTGTTTTTGTTTTTGTTTTTTTTGTATTTTAAACTAGGTGTCATGACTTAATCAAATGTACATGTACCCAACACAGCTGCAGGCTAGTCAATATGGGAATCCAATTAAGCAGGATCCATAATAGAACTACATGTTCAATTCAACAATCAAAATCTGCAAGTTTAACAGAGTTTGTTTGTCTTTTGTTTTTTTTATGAAAGGTTATTGATGTCTTCCACCCTTTTTTTTTTTTTTTTTTTTTTTTTTTTTTTTTTTTTTGCTATTCAAGGATCAAGAACAAAAATTTTTAGATTAGAGAGTCTTTTTGCTTTGTTCAGTATAATAGCAAAATTACCAAGGGCTTCTTATTGGATTGACTCAGATAGTTTGTTTTGGGGCGTCTTTTTTTGAGGTTGGATCCTTTTAGATTTGAACATGGCTTCTGTGTTTTAATGATGCTGTGCTACAGTATATAGCCACCTCAAGATACTTATCTCAAAAAGTCAAATACATGTACTTGTATCTGCAACACTTCCATATCATAAATACATGTAAACTGTACCAGAAATTATAATATAAGCCAAGTTCCATTATCTCTATGCCTGTTCCTATCACTGCTTGTTTCTAAATATACATACAGAAACACTGAAGAATTCAATTTTCATTTTTACCAAAACATGTTCAACAAACGGTTTTTGAAAAAAGGCTACATCAGCCTGAAGGATAACAATTGGTCTCAGTGGGCATGCAAAGTTTATGTATATAAGCAAGTATTTCTGATTGCAGTGATTTAACCCAGCTTAACATTTAACTAAGAGATCCCACATGAGCATTTACATTGTAAAGCATATTACTACATGCACATAAAATGGTACTGAAATAATATGTAAAACTCAAGCCTGGTTACACATTGTGCCCTGTAACCAGTGCCTCAGGGTTGCAGGTCCTAGCAGAATCCATGGTGATCAGTATCACTGGTAGTTGGAGTATGTACAGCTGATCACTTACTTCTTTGCAGAAATGATAGAAAAAAATTTTGATAAAGCACATGCACCTTCCTTCATACCGAGTAATGAAAAAAAATAGCTTAAAGGACCACATGGAACACAAAAAGATGGAATGTTCCAACTGGATCATGCAACAGTTCCAGCCCTAAGATCCCAGCTGGACCCTGAGTGAGGAGCCTGGACGGGTAAGCATGTGCAAGGTTCAACCCTGCTAGCACTTCACAATAACCAGGCTTCATGTGACCATGCATCCCTTGTCTTGGCCATAACATCTGCTGTTGTAACAGTATCTCATATACCAGTCATTGTTGTAAGAGATGACACATAAAACATAAATTACCAACCAACTGATTTTTTTTTTAAACTGAAAATCATTTATGCTTGTAGGTTCTACCATAACTGCTCACACAAAAAAACATATATCTTTACAGACTTGAAAAGAAACTGTTTATGAGAAGATAAATACTTTCTGCTGCACATCCACAAATCAACCTGCTGCAGCCTTCTCTGAAAATTGCTCCAGGATATTGATGCCAGAGAAATTCTAGACTGAAATTTTTAGTTTAGCTGACTTGTCAGCCAACAGAACTTACAGGATGGAAAGTCATCCATCGTCTGTTGTCTGTTGGACCATCCACAATTCACGTTGTTGACTTCTCCAAAACTTAGCCAAATCCACAGCATATTTGATAAATATCTACTTGGTTAGGTCTCTTTGACTTCTTCAAAAATGTCACTCAAATTATGGTGAAACTTGGTGGCAATACACCTTATGGAAAGGTCAAATAAAGTTAATCACAAGGCGATGCTTCTTATACAAGATTTTTAACACATTTTAGACTCAGGTACTTGTCTGTTAATGCTTATATTCCTGTTGATGACCATGCAAGTCAACAGTTTTTGAGCTTCAGTAACCTTGAAAAGTTAAAGTGACAAATGGGCTTATATCTTGGTGATAGTAGAGCCTGTCAGTTTTTATGCAGAAATGATGACTTCTGAACTGTATGAATGAAAACTGATAATGCAAGCATTAATGATGGTCTTCACGGAAGGTTATCTTTACAATATTTAGAGGGTCACAGGACCACTTCAGTATGTGCATCCAAAATCAGCTGAGCACAGAGCTGTCACAGTCTGTTTGTTTAAACATTACTTTAATAACACAATTGAAGAAGCTACCTCTATGTTTGATCCTTGCTAAAGTAAGCTGAAATTACAATATCTTTGGGGAAACTCGTCAACCTCCATCCTTGTGGCACACTCTTCATGTACCAGCCTGTGGGTTACCCATAATGCTCAAAAGTTCTGGTGATAGTTGTGCACTTGTGTGACAGTTTTGAGGGCTCCATACAACCATGTGTAGATATCAACTAGAAGTATATGGTTTTTATATTGACTTTAGGTTATTAATGAGATAAATTGTGATAAGCAGCTGTAGAAAGAGATTTGTCATCAGGGGACTAATTATGATTGGACCCATGACTGTGATAATGGGAGGCAGACTGTGAGAGTACAATTAATATTCCCATTCACCCAGGAGAGGCTTGCTGTGAGAGTTTTAATTAATGTTATAATTTTATTAATTGAATAATTTTTTGATTCATGTATAGCTGCTTTTAGATATATATTTTTTTAAATGAACATTAATGATGAGAGATAGTGTGTGTGATTTACTGTCAAATTGTGGTTGCTATAAGTAGCTTTTAAGTATTGAAAAAAAAAATCATTATGGCAAATGCCTTAAAGGTACTGGAAGCATACTTGAAATTGCCTTGAACATTGCAGAGTTTCAAAAATGATTTTTAACCGTCTTTGGATACATTGCATGTCTTGCTATGATGTAAATCCCAGGAGAGCTGTTAATAGGTATCCTACAAACATGAAGGTGAGCTATATGTATTTGGAGAGCTGCCTGCATGAACTCTTTGCAAAATGTGATACATCGGAAATACATGTAATCAAACAGCTCTCCTACAATGTTTCAGATGTGTGTTGGGTTGGCATAAGGAAATCATCACTCTTCTCACATGGCAAGTCCTCAGGAAAAAAAAAAACTGATCCCAGAAAGTATCAATGCTTGCAGGGAGAGTTCACAAGGAATATGTAGAATTCCTTGTCGCAGATCAGGTTTGTGTTTCATCAGGCAGTCATCAACTGCGGTGTTTGGATAATAATCATGATTCAGGTACCTCTTGGCTGCAAGTGTCATAAAGGATATTTTGCTTGATGCATCAAAAAATACAATTGCTGTCCCTGTTACTAGCCAATGTTATGACAAAAATTTAAAGATTGACTGATATAATGGCAGCATGATGGCCTCAGCATTGGTCACAATTTTTGCCAGTCATACATCCAGCAAAATACATGTAGATGGGCCACATACATGTACATTTATGAATGAAAGTAACTAAGAAAGAATTTTCTGCACACTTGCTGAGCTGACATGTCAGTCAGCAGAGCTTATGTGATGGGTCTTGACACATTGTCCGACCATTGGCATCCATAATTTACATTATTACTTTTACAGTCAGTGAGATCCACTTCAAACTTGGTGACGATTTACCTTGTGTCTGTACCAAATTTATTCAAATAGTAACAGTCCAGCAATTTTTTTTTTTTAATTTTTTTTTATGAAGTACTTTTATTTTCTTTTGGGGGGGGGGGGAGTCTTCAAAAATCTCTGAAACTGCCAGACTGATGCTATGAACACATCCGCTGAAGATCCCTGTCCCAGATCCATTTCATAGGTTTGACCCCCATTTTTCCTGCCAATGCTTGGGGTGCCACACTGACCAGGACTTCCAAGAGTGCCCATCTATCCAGTTAAGTTAGCATTGTGTAATTGTTGAGACTACACTGGGGTCAACTCAGATTACCATATTGCTGTCTTACTTTCTCTGTACTACTTCTGTCAGTCTTGATTGAAAAGATAAGTTCCCCATGTTCATTTTGAAAATATGCTATGTCAAATCCACACATTAATCATCAAAATTGGCTTGTGACTAATGTAAAGATTTTTGACAAATTTGACATAGTTTCATATCCATATATCACTGGAAACATTCCAGAGAACCGAGCCTATGGTGTGGTCATTGGACAGCTAGGTTGTATGCATTAGCAGGAACACATCACAAATAAGTGAATTTGTAAGCAAAATAGGAATATTGATGAAAAAATAGAAAAGATGATTTGCTGCATAGAAAATCAGTGTGTGTGTCTTCAAAGCATATTGATATGGCAATGTACAACTAGTCCATAACACAGGAGTAGAAGTTGGAATGGCATCTCTATCTATTATAGCTTAATTTGAAGTTATTTTAGATTTAAAATTTCTCATGGTGCTACTTAGCATAATTTAAATTGCTACAACTGTTCTTTTTAATTTATTAGGTGCGCAATGGTTAACAACCCCCTGGTAGAAGTTGGAATGACATCTCTATCTATTAGAGTGTTGAAGATATTCAAGCTTGAAAATTTCAAATACTGCTAATTAGCATAATTTAAATGGCTACAACTTTTGCTTTAGATTCATTACATGCGCAATGGTCAATTACTCCCTTGTAGAAGTTGAAATGACATCTCTGTCTATAATAGTTTTGAAGATATTCAAGTTTTAAATTTCAAATGCTGCTAATTAGCATAATTTAAATTGCTACAACTTTTGTTTTAAATTCATTAGATGCGCAATGATCAATAACTCCCTAGTAGAAGTTGGAATGACATCTCTGTCTATTACACTTTTGAAGATATTCAAGATTTAAAATTTCAAATGCCCCTAATTTGCATAATTTTAAACATCTTCATTCCTCTGTATCAAACGGTCCAACTCCTTGTATGGAAGTACAATCATGCCAAGTTTGGAGTTTGTATGTATAATAGTGTTCAAGAAAAGTGTCGAACAAATTTGCTGGTAAAGAAGAAAGAAGGAAAGAAAGAACTCGAGGAAAAAATAAAACAACACTCTTGCAATTACCTAGCAGTAAATTCTACATGTACATGTATGGCAGTCACATGCTGGTGGAGCAGAAGGATACACTCAATGGCCAGCCTGTGGTGGTCTGCATCTTGTGTATGCCCTACACTCCACCAGTACACTCATGCCATGCAGAATTTACGGCCAGGCACTCACAGTCGTGTAGTTTTATTATTGTGTTACATTGGTGTACAGGATCCAGATACCATTAGCAGAATAAACATAAAATCCAAGCAAAGCTGTTAATTCCAGTTAAATAAAAGGCATCTTCCAAACAGAATACTCACTAACTTGTAATGATCAACCATTTTTGCTGGAGTCATTACATGTATACCAGCTCGTGGATGTTTTCTTTCAATTTATATAAATACAAACAGTGGCCACCAAATAGATTACATCATGCTGATAAGCTCCCTTTTAAAGAAGAAATACCGTGTATTGTACATGTGCCTTATTTTATTCCATGTTGGACCCCATATTCCTGATAACCGCTTCACTTAATGAGATATATATATATATATATATGTATATATATATATATGTATATATATATGTATATATATGTATGTGTATATATATATGTGTGTATATATATATGTATATATATATATATATATATATATATATATATATATATATATATATATATATATATATATATATATATATATATAGACCAGAATGTAACTGAACAATGCATTTTTATTGTGGACCAGATGTTTTAGGCAACGGAGAAGCTTCATGTTTAGAAAATGACCCTTCTTATCAGATTAATGGACATGAATAAACAAAGAAATAGAACAAAGATGTTGTCAATACCCTAGTTAGCTTTTGAAATGCTTAGGATGAGACTTGTACCATCTTTAACTTTAAGCATGCTCAGACCATCATGATTCAGGCTAGTGGAGTTTAAAAAAAAAATACTGAATAATTCCAGCACTGTAGTGTTTGGGAAATAAATTCTACTCTTTAGAGCAATTGCAGAGTTAGGTAATGTGAAACCTAGTAGACTCAAGAAATTTAAAGCAATGTAAAAGATAGGATCCACTCATTATGGTCATACCTGTTCATCAGAGGCAAACTTATCATCCAAAAGGCTAAGTGACAATGACCAACATGGGAAATTCCATTTCATTCGTGGAATTCCTATTACATGCCTGCCAAGCAAACAGTTTTCAATCTGGATTTACCATACAATATAGGGACAGATGTCAAGCCAGTGCTGGCCTCTCGGGCATTTGATAGGGAGAGATGTGGCATTATTTCCTACACCATATTGATTGGAAATTTGCTAACCATTCAGTTTATTTGTTCTGATGCTGCGGTGTAGCTGTGCATTTAGGTGGTGTGGCCAACTGTACAGTTGAAATCTTTTTGTGTTTTACCCCATTTCTACCTGTACCTCCATTAACAGCTTTAATGCTCACCTGGGAGTTAATGTTGTTCTCCTAGTTACAGACACTGACAGACTACAGAATCGTAAATGACAAAAGCATGTCCACAATCCAGGCCATTGGTAGCTTTGAATTCAGTATCCACCAGCACTATCTGCCCTTTGATAAGTGTGTACCAGTTCAAGGTAGCATAACCATTTTTTTTCAGCCAAATATCTATGCCATTAACACATAGTCCTTCATAACAGAATAAATTTGTACAGCTTCATTATACAACAGCACTATAAAAATTAAAATTAATCTATATGTGTCCTGTTGTTATGTCTTCATTGTTAAATACAGTAGTACCTGTCACAAAAGACCACCCTAATGAGAGACCACCTGCCTTTTGAGGCCATTTTTTATAAACTTTATGCAGTACTTTTCTTGTTATTTATACCTCTCATGAGAGACCACCTGTCTTATAAGACCACATTTTGATCCTCCGTAGGGTGGTCTTTGGTGACAGGTACTACTGTAGTATGCATGACTATGGCAAAATGTAAAAAGTGGGTATACATATATGTATGAGATGTCATGATACTGTAAATTGCTTTATTTTCGCGTGTTTAAATTTTCACGGTTTTTCTATTTTTGAAATTTCACTGTATTTTTAATTTCACTATTTTGGACATAATTCCTATTCAAAAAATGTTAAAATACTATTTCACTGTGTTTTTATTTTCACGGTTTTGTACCATCAGCGAAATAAGCGAAAATAAGAATACAGCGAAATTAAAGCAATTTACAGTAAACCCATCTATTTTGACGGTTTGACTGGTAGGCCTCAGCACTCCTGGTGACGTGTTCCCTAAGTGACGTTTGTTTAACTTACATTAGCAACGTTACCCCCTGCTATATAAGCAGCGTCAATGGTGTTCCAACTGCCATTGATGAGAATCATTGAGATTCGAAACCGGTCTGGCTGTTTCCTGCTACGGGGATTTTCTGTCACTGGTCTTGCCCGGTTCTCACTATACATGTATGTATATTCTACAATTGTATACATGTACATCTAAAAACTATGCTGAAAATGTCAACTCTTATTCTTTTTCAACAAGTATGCCATCTTTTCAATCAGTTTTTGAACTGTTTCTCTTCTGTGTTTATAGTCAATTTATGAAAGATGCTGATTCATGTGTGCGTACATTTATTTGATTAAAATCTGACACTTCAGTGAGAAAGCTCTAAATTTATTGTAGCTCCCTACTTTCAGTAATTAGGATTCACAGGTCAACCTGGTCCATTAACTGCCTTTTCTTGGTTGAAAAGCTTTTAATTATTTGTCAAGTTGTATTAGGACTAGAAAATTCAAGTATTGATATACATATACGATAGATACTATGTATTTCTGTCAACTACATGTATAATAAATACCATGTATTTTTTCTGAAATAGTGAGATTTAACAGATACCATGTATTTTTTCTCAAATAGTGAGATTTAACAGATACCATGTATTTTTTCTCAAATAGTGAGATTTAATAGATACCATGTATTTTTGTCAGTCACATTAATCTCAGGCAATGGTTGCCTTGAACATTGAGAGCATTGAATCAGCCTCCTGTTTGCAAAAATATCATCATAAATTTTAGGATGAAATTTTAAGCTGATGGATATTAACACTGCTTTACAAACACAATCAAGGCCCATGCCAACAGTATTCACTTGGAGCACTGGCATATAGACGCTAACTAAGCATTAGCCCTTTAACCCATTCCTGGTCAGAATATGAATGAGTCAATAGATTTCCTTAATGTAGGATGGGTGCAATGCACCCAACCAGTGCTAAGAAAGGCTATTAGCGTAGGGTGGGGCATCATGAATGGTCTTACATACAAATCTCAGAAGAAATATTTTCTAGTTACAAGAAATGTAAGTAAAAACATTAAGGCAGTTTTCATCTGGGCGCTTTTATGTAATTTGAGCGAGAAAGGGTTAAAGTGACCAAAACTGGCTTTTTCAGTTTTAACAAAATAGAACAAAAATGAATGAGAATTGTAAATGGGCTTTATCAGAATAGCATGCTCCAGGTCAAGTCTGAGTTTGTTTGTTTTTTTTTTGAAACAGGTTTAAGTGGGCAAACTGCCAAAATGAAAACTGTTAACTTGGTGTTAACTTGATGGGGGGAAGGGGGTTAAGGGATAACTGCACCATGGCCAAGAGTGGAGTACATGTAATAGCCAAGACAGAGTAGAGCCCAACGGCTTATATGATGAGACTAGCATGTTGACGTTTACGGGAAAAAGACATCTGTGCTGGCTGGAGGGCAAATGTAAGTTGTAAGACTGTGCGATGTGACATACAAGTAAGGCCAAGCTGATAGAGCATTAAGGGATCAATTTGGTGTGATCTCCAGTCTGTTTTTGTCATTTCATAGTCTTTGGTTGTGGAGATAGGAAATCATTTGTGCTAAGGGTGCATAGTTTTTCATTAGAGGAGCTGTGGGATTAAAGCTCACAGAATTGTCAAAAAGGGGGTCAGTGGGGGTTGCACCTTGTTGGTACAGGGGATAATTTTACACTAGTACAAGGTATGGAAAATAGGAAAATTTAGAAATAACAAAGTGTAAAAACTAAAGGGACTGCCAGTACATAAATAGAGTAAATAAAAATGCCCAGAAGGCAATTAAAGAAAAGCCCTTTACCTCCTCTGTCAAGGGTTGTAAACTCAACATGTATGACATAATCTTTTTGTTTTAGATGAAGGAAATGGTATTCATTCTCTTACAAAAAAGCCTTGCTGCTAAGTGTGTCTGTTAACTAGCAGATACTGATTCACTTAGTTTGCAGCTAAGTAGATGCTGATTGAAATTGTACCATGCAAATGACTTTGCAGCTAAGTAGCAGGAAAAAGAAACCCTATTGGTGAACAGTCAGGTCACAATGACAGGACACAGATTTATGTTAAGTTATGGATAAGTAGCCACTAGTTTGTGGCTAAGCTGCTACTAGATGCTATTAGCAGGTTTTCTGTCAGATACATGTAAGGAAGAAATCCCATTGGCTGGTCTTCTGCTAAGTAGCCACTAGTTTGTAGATAAGCTGCCGCTAGAAATAGTGTACAATTGTACAACTAATGGCTGATCTACTGCTAAGTAGCTGCTAGTTTGATGATAAGCTGGTCTTCTGTACCCACTCACAGGTTAGAGTTACATGAATGTCCACTATCTTTCATTGCCATGGTTATCAAATTTTATATATTTCTCATAAAAATGCATTGGTTTTATAAAATCTATGCTGTTACTGATTCACTTAAGAGTGAGTCAGATGGAAGGCAATGATTTCATTTCAAATTCTTATGTAATTAAAATTTTGACTTAAAATTTTGTACTCTATTAATACCGTTTAAAGATGTTAAACAATTATTTGTCATTATCTTGGGCTAAAATATAAACAAATTAATAACTATTAAGTCTAAATTGATACTTTCTGATCAATTCTAAATGAAAATTTCAAATTTCCTATACATGTTATGGGAATATAAATTGCATAGTAACTGTTTGTTAATCCTAACATTTAAAGTGTTAATGTTTGTTAAAGCTGGAGAACTAAAAAGTCCTTCTTTTAAAGTTGTCACTACTGGTCACAAACAAAGTTTTTCTTGCTAAGCTGCCACTAGGATGGTCAAAAACAAAGTCCTTGTCGCAAAGTTGGTCAGAAACAAAGTCCTTGCTGCTAAGCTGACTCTAAGGTGGACAGCAACAAAATCCTGCTGCTAAAATAGCGGCTACTGAGTAACTACTTAGCAGCTAGCCTCTCAGTCATTTTTAGTCTTGCTGCCAAGTTTTTGCTTTGTGGCTAGTTAGCCACAAACTAAACATTTTTGTATGGGTTGGGTTGTAAAAATTTTGTAAGTTTACAATATGAATTGCTTTTAACATATTATGCAGTAATTTATGGCCAGTTCACTGTGGTTGCAGTTGTAGCTTCATTCAAAAATAATTATAGGCGATAGATTAATAGATGCTGTATAAAGATGTATTCCTATACTCATTATATAAGAACATACATGTACAGGTACATGTTTGTGTCTTCATATACAGAGAGTCTAACCGGTTCAACCAGTTCATGATTTACATATGAACTTGAAAATCTGAGTCTGTATCTCAGGCTCAAACAGACTGGTTAATCAAGGCATACAGCTGTATGCATGTACAGAGGAATTGTTCCTGCATGTTAATCTAAGGAAACAGCATTCCAGCCAAGCCTGGCATGTGTACATGTCACAGAATGAAAGCTATTTACTGTACAGCTTCACCATACATGTACATGTGCAACTTCTCCAATCTGGTGGCAACCAGAAAACATACGTGTAAGATTTGCATCTTTGGATTCAATTCCTGGAGTCTGTCACTGGCAAATAGAGTGAAATGTAGCTTGATCATTATGACACTCAGATATCTGACATAGTCACTTGACAACACAAGTTTTGAGCAACATGAAGTTTTATTCCTTTGTTATTTGACTTATTTATCTGATATATTTAGATATCTGACACATTTTTTTTTCCGTGGAACAGATGGGGTCATTATATTGAGGTTTTACTGTGTACCTTTACCAACCAGTCTGACCTATGTGTGACCCTCAGGTAACTGCCGAGTTCCTGATTAATGTATGTACATGTATCTTTGGGAAAAAGTGATGGGATTAATGGGAATGCCTTGCGGTTTTGCAGGATTGAGTGAGGGTTCAGGACTAAAATCGATGGGTCTCTTTTAAAGATTGCGAAGTATATAATTAAGTTAATGATATTTGCCAGGTTTCACACAGCAGAATAGATTAGGAGGCAAATATAAAATTTGATGTTTGTAAAGACATGTACATGCCCATGTACATGTATATTCACACTGTATTTAAGGTTAAACTTGGTGAGAATACAGGTTTAAATAGGGTTGCAAATAAACACATGACTTGCAATCTTGTCCAGTCCAAATGTGTATATTGAAAGCTTTGACGCAGCAAAAGTATGGAGGAAGAAATTAAAACGTTTTTCTTCCTGCATGGTAAAACTGCTGGATCCAGGTTTCCAGATCAAGAGAAAGTTATACAGATTTGGCCATGCTGGAGAGATTGATATGAAAAGAACAGCATAAACTTATACATGTACAAAAGTTTTGCCACAGGCATTTGATGTTAAAGCTTTCTGCCAGCCTGTTATTTGATGCAGGATCATCATTCGTCAAGACAAAAGTTGCCTTTTTCGATATCATAGTACAAAAGAAGGAGCTGTGACAAAAAGAATGTTCTTTTCAATATCATATGCATCATACTTCAAGTATATAAACTGTATGTTATCTGTAGTCATCCCTTCCCATAAATAAAATTATGTCAACTAGTGGTCCATTTTACAAATTGAAACTCCCTGATAGTGATGGACTGCAGTGATTGAGATTTCATGCATGCCAAGACATTGTGACATTACTGCATTATGAGTCAGTCTGATCTTAACATTGATTCATTTGGGTACATATTGGCAAGGAAGCACTGTCAAGAACAAGAATGCACTGTTTAAATTTAAGCTTCCACTTGTCTGTGTTATGTATCCTAATCACTATTGAGTAAAGGCTGTAGTGTAACTTGACTTGGATTGATGGTGGTTGACATCTTTAGATGTTTTTTTTTTTTATACATACACAGTGGTTGTTGTCCCAAGGGACCATTTGCATTGAAAGACCACCTTTTCAAGATACTGTGCTTAGTACTTTCCATCTTATCAATACATGTACCTCCTATGAAAGACGACCTGTCTTGAGAGACCACAATTTGTTCATCCCCAAGGGTGGTCTTTCAAGACAGGTTTCATGTACATGTATATGCTTCTGGAGATTTCATTTGTTTTTTTTTTCTCCAAAACAAAAACCCGGTAATATGTGTACTTGATCTCTGAACTCCATTTTTGTTTCGCCAGCATAAGCTGTTGACGACACTAAGCAGTCACTTTCCGGACGTCCGGACGTCTGTCCCTCAGTCCGTCCTTCAACAAAAAACTGCAGAGTGGCTTGAATTACGCTGGCAAGACATTCATGCTCCCAGGCATGGCTCTGGTTTCATATCTGTGGTCCCATACTTAAGGTTGCTTCACACGGATAAGGGTTACATATATATCCTTTTCATGGTAACAGTTGCAGTTGACAAACACTGTGTGATCATGCAAATAGAATAAATTGGACAGAATGAAAGTTCAGTGATCTTGAGTTGCTCTTTCTCAGGATGCACATGAAGGGAAACCAATTTCCATTCAGCTTCCATAACTTCTAATTACTTGTCCACCATTTAGGGGCCGTATCACATTTATCGTTCGTCTGGGCATTAACGTCTGGCCCAAATGAACGCACCGCGGTAGCGCTCTTCGTCTGCATATTATCTGTGATCGTCTGGCATGGTCTGCTTGCGTCCGGTAGCGTCCAGGGCGAACACCAGCGGAGACCAGCGTTCGTCCCTGACAAACCTTGTCTTGCAAGCACCAGAGCGGAACTTCAAAGGGCCAGCGTTGGTCCCTCACAAACCATGTCTGGCAAGCTTTTATGCACTTCTTTGGTTCGCCGGCCGTCACGACAATGGTGCACTCAACATAAAAAAGATATCCCATGAATTCTTTATTTTTAACCGATCACAGAGGCTGTGACGCAAAGAGACGAAATCCTGAGCTTTCCAGCAGGATAAAATATCATGGCGTTGAGGCCGCAAACGGGCAAAATTACTTTAGTTTTTGCGTAGATTTTGGACTTCATCATTCAAATTGTGACAAAAAGGGGTGGATGTTAGATTTTTATCCGTGTGACAGGGAAATTCTCATTTTAAACACAAAATGGAAACAACTAGTCGCAAGTATTGATGTTTGTCTGCAATAAAATGTACACGCTGCAGGTAAATAGACAATAGGGGTGAACGGTGAGCTGATGAATGTTGGCTTGAGTTGTGGTGCGAGCGAATATACTCGCAAAAGATGGCAAATGATGTTCAGAGTATGTTCGAATGTACTCCTTACAGCGTGCTAAGGGTGCTGCTGGGACTTATGAAATATCAAATCCATTGATTCATTGAAATTTAAATTGAAATATGTTCCTCAGATTTCAAAGGTGGTGTATAATTTGCGTGAGTATGCGCGAATTCATAGCCCAAAGCAGCCGGACCATGCACCCCCCCCCCACCCCCAGTCTGCATATCACATCCTATCAAATAATCTCATTTAAAACTGCAAAATGATCGACCTGGCGAAAAAACCAGAGTGGACTCTCCTTTAATTTGGTGTAACCTCCTTGCATATACTAACAACAGATTGTTAGTTTCATTGCTCCCATGTACACCTTTTAAGCACCCTAGGCCTACAGAACTAGCTTATTGCAGTATGTTGATCCCTTTGGCCAAGTTTAATAAGAGATATTGGTTTACAAATTATAGCAATCATTGTTGTGAATCAACTTGTGACATTTAGCCAGTTTGTTTACCATTACGAGTAGCAAATATTTTGATACGTATTTTCCGTGTCCAACGGTCTCTGTAGAAGTCATGCACGAAACAACCGTCTTTCCTTCTTGAGAGGTTGTCAAGCAAAATGACCCCTCCCATTCTGTCCTGACAGGTAGCAGTATATTTAAGTCCAAATCATCTTGAAACTTTTGAAACGTGCTTCAGCTGCTAACCTGAGATCTTTGAGTGGAAACACCCCTTGTCGTAATGAACAATCTTTGCACAGATTCCAAGTAGGGAAAAACGGGACTGATAATTAAGTATAATCGGAAAAAGTGGCAGAAGAAAAATGGAGAGAGAGAGAGAGAGAGAGAGAGAGAGAGAGAGAGAGAGAGAGAGAGAGAGAATTTAGGTTGTCGGCAGTCTTCGACTTTTCTATTTTAAGTTATGGGGTTTCATTAAGTTTGATAAATGCAAAATATCGGGAATTTTAATTTATGTAGGCCTAGTCCTTTTGTCTTCGTGTAGCAGTGTGAAAATAATGTTCAATAAGAAATCGAAACTATGATCATGAAAGCGAGTACTGCAGTGTCATTGATGTGAATGCAGCAAAGATTCAAATGTGCCAAAGTTCATTTAGAAGACACGGAAGGCCAGGCAACACAAGTGTGGCATGAATCGTTACCCGGCCATAGTATCTATTCTCTAACTACATATAGGCCCAGCCGCGACGTTATATGGAAAGAAAATTACAATCCATTTGAATTGAGTTTGTATCAAGTCTTTTCCTGTTAAAAAGACCTCACTCAAAACTATTGATTAGCCAAGACGGTGTGTGAATACAGAACTTTACGTTTTATATAAGTCCGGAGCGACACGTGTTCTGCCGGCCGTGTACTTGTATGGGGGGTTTCTGTTGTATTTCACGGGGCCCCTTATCACAAACGTGCGGCAAAGCCAAGCACAAATCACGATCTTTCAGTCGAAGACAATGCTGAATGTGAGGGCATATCTTTACAAATTTGCGATTTCAATGCTTATATAATAATGGGTTGTTGTGTTTGACTGCGGTGCGGGTATTTTTACTTTCCCGTCATTGGCCAGTTCGCCAAAACTATGTAGGTGATGTGACCAGCTTATCCACAAAATGGCGGTCAAAAATCTCAAGAGGCACTGCGCAGTTAGCAGTTGATATGTAATCATTTCGTCCAGGGCCGGGTGTGGATAAGACTGAAAATGTACACCAGGACACATTAAGTCAGGGTGTGAAATATAGCCAGACGTACTTAACAAAGCTGAAAGAATTCTTTTTGCCGAAGAAGACTGATTATGATCAAAATCTCCGTGCCGCATGCACAGCTTTGTTTGCCAAATCAGATACGAAAATTATTCATTTTGTGGGGGGTAGTTCTCATATCTGCTTCACATAAATTTAAAATTGATGTTTTTGATTAATAAAGCATCATACATTTCATCGAAATTCGTTAGGATTTGACTAAATCTTCTCTGGAACCGCTTATTTCGCTTAGGCCTAGTTCACACACGGATGTAGCTACTGACCAGCAACAACGAATCCTTTCTCTCCGTATTTCTATTCGAAAATTAAAAATAAAGACAATGAACTCAGTGTCGGATCATATCAATTCAGGAACGTGTATAATACGTATGAATATTTCTGGTTCAAAGATAGTTTATTTACTCAGTGGTAATACGTTGATATACACTTGGGTGTGTCATCATAGTTACCACTGAACGTATTGACTTTTTTTAAGAGCAGGCCTATTGTTTCTTGCAACTAGCAGATGTTGGAAATATCATGATATTTGATTTTCGTCTACATTTACAGACTCAATCTTGGGCTTTGAAGTTAATCTCCTTTATCTGCACATTTGTATTATCGAGTTACTGCATGAAAATTGAAGAATCCTGGCTCGGGTGTCGCGGGCACAGGTATCATTTCGAATTTAGGCCTTTCATTTTTTATTCCTTAGTTTACTGGGGGGGGGGGGGGGGGCTGTTTTTGTGGTGCAGTTCTCGAAATAAAAATAAAATAAAACTGGGGCTGCTCATTTTTTTCAGGTTTTTTTTCAGGCAAAATTTTAAAGTCAGAAGAGAAAATGAAAATTGAAAAATTTACAAAGTCGGACAAAGAAAATATCTCCGGGATTGTTAAAAGCAGGTATTTTGGGGACATCATTTCAAATATTGACGGACACATTTTGAAATCATTGACTTTGGTATGTTTATATGTATTTTTCACTAGATGAGCATATTAACAGGTGCATTTTGAAATATTTCAATATCTCCCTGGACAAATGTTCACTTCGGTTGATTCGGCGAGGATGTGGCGACAAGTAAATTATCTGAAAAGAATTAATACCGGCATTGACAAGTCCTTTTTTGTTTTTGTTAGTTTCATTCTCTTTTTCGTTCTGCTTGGCAGTGACAGGACTAACTCTTTAAGAGCCACATTATTTTTTGTTGACAGTCATTGTCTCTGCCAAATTAGTTTTCTAACGACGCAGTTTTTGTAATGTTTGCGACTTTAACGCGTTTTGTAGAACTAAAGCATTTCTAGCATAACTGTAACGAATTAAGATGCATCTATCCCTGGGCGTTTGATATACTGCCATAATACATGCACATGCTGTACTAAAGTGGGAATAAAACAACGAAAAGAATTGCAATTTTGTGCTCTGTGAGTGTGGCTGTGTGAGGCCGTATGCTTGAGCTGCATGCCTGGTCAGGGTGCACTTTCACTTTCAAGTTTCATACTGATTTGTAGGCGTACCGCTGTGCCTGTGGATCGCAAACCGTACAACGGATTACCTCCACACTGATTCTGATTAGAAAGTACACAAAGATAACTTTCACGGCTCAAAAATAAATAAATAGATAATAATGATAACAATAAATAAATAAATTAAAAAAAAAAATAGTTTCGACTTGTTTTCTGGCGGCAAGCCAGGCACGCAGCCTGTCATTTCTATTTATAAACAACCAGGTTCTGGAAAGTTTTGATCACGTGACCAACCGCGGCACACTCTTCTTGTCATGCTGTGGTCACCAATGACTACAGGACGAGTCCATCAATGTCCATAGGGCATCACGGCGGGTATTTTCTACACAAATGTGTATGTATTAGCTTCGACTTGACTTTAAATGAACATGTATTTTATTTAACAATAAATAACATGTGACAGCCCTCTTCTTCCGGTCGATTTTTGATAAGAGTGTCATGCAACTGTTTCGATCCCACCACGAGGCCTACTGCAAAGCCCCTGTGAGCAAAATGGTAACTGACTGACATTTTCATTCACCTGCATTTGATGGCTATATCAGCCGTGGAATTATTTAGGCACATACTAGTAGTTACACATTAGGCCTATATTGAATAAATTCCTGAATCGCCGTGTTTTCTTACATTCACAATTACTTGGCAGAGAAGAGAAAGGTAAATAAAACAAATTCATCCGATTCATAATGGGAAATCAAGGATGTATACATTGTCAAAATAGTACTGCCAGCTCAGATGACTTATGAATGATGCTAGCTCAGTCACCTCTTGTCATATAACTCCTGTTAGATCTCAAATTACACAAACAAGAAATGTGTGTATGTGTTGATCCCGGGTGTTGATCATCAAGCAGTGGTCATCATGCGTACACAACTTTCACAAGTTAGGTCCACCGGGCGCTTGACTGTGCCATCATTTGCCGGCATTATTTTCTGTCATTGTTGCATTTCGTCATTGAAGTTTGTCACAATGTCAGTAGTGTGACCGGTCACTTACCATGACCTGTCTTTTTTTCTGATATAACGATATTTTGACATGTGGGCATTTTGGTATGACCAGCTTTTGTCGTGTCATTATTTTGAGTCGTCACTATAATTGCAATCGAAGTTTTATCATGGCAATGTTTTTTGCTGTTGTTATATCACATTTAATGCTGAGGAGCGGAAGGGTAAGGAAAGTATTTGAACAAAATTGAAGGCGAACTATCCAATTCGAAGGCAAGACCACGGTAGCGCCGAGCAGTCTCAGGGAAACAGCTGCGTTACATTGTAGGCTGCCTATTTCATTGGCAATAAAATCTTAACCCTGGACGATAGTATTTCTGATGAACTCCACTCGAGTCACCCGTTTTTTGTTTTTTGTTGTTGTTTTTTTTAAAGTTACACGGCACACACAGTTGACCCGATCTGTCACTTGGACTTATTAGATCCTGGATCCCAAAATAAAGGTGCAGCATGTCCACACGGTAACTTGCCAAAGTCCGAGCAGGTGCGGGTGCTGTATTATAAAGTGCTAGGTCCGTTGCCGCTGCTGCCTTGGGCAGCGCAAGAGTCGCGCGCGGAGGTGTTAAAAAATGACTTTCATTTAGTACTGTGTGTACATATATATAATCCCGTAAATTAAATCGGCAACATAAAATGAAGGCAGGGAATACAGTAGGGTTAAACGAGGAGTTAATTGAATTCAATCACGATTGTTTTGTGACATTGTGTTCTTGGAAAATGTGTTACAAATGACCTAAAAAAACTGCAGTCTGCAATATTGATGAATGAAAATAATAACAACACACGGGGGGTGGGTGGGGGGGAGCATTTTTTTTTTTATAATGCCTCTGGAAAAACAACTCTACTGACAGGAAGGGCCAAACTTAAGCAGTAAGTCCATCAAAAAATATATAGTATATATATGGAGGAAGTGAGGCATGTATTCAAAGCCCCCATCAATATGCTCGGCACTTGCTCCTACGTTCGTCTCAAAACAAAGCAGGTCACTCAGGTATCCCAGATGGGGCCTGTACTATTAATAGCTTGGCTTTGAACAGTGCATGGTTCGTCCGGTAGAAAGTCTGCCTGCGTTCGTCCTTGCAGGTGTGCTGGCCTGCGTTCCACTGCCATGGTCTGATATCGTCTGCGTTCTTCCCGCTGCGTCCAGCAGGGTTTGGGATGAACCAATTAGTTGCTGCATCTGCGTTCGTCTCAAATGTAAAGTTTTGCGTCCAGGACGAACGATAAATGTGATACGGCCCCTTAGCAAAAGGAAATGTGAACTTCCCAGCCTTATAGTGACAAGTATGAGTAGAATGCCAATAACTGAAGAATATGATTCAATTCATCAGAGACATAAGTGATATTTCTTGTGTCACATGTGACAGTTTAAGGGAGCGAAATTTATTGAAAATGTGAACTAATTACATAGGCTAGGTGACTGGTGCCAAAGGTTGCTGGTTTGAGTCCCGCTTGTTCCGAACATGAAATATAGTCAGAACAAATATATGTCCAACACCACGTGGAGGTGCAACTCGACATAGGATCGACGAAAAGCGATGCAAAGGGTGCCTCATCCAACTTGAAAAAGTAAAAACAGATAACAGGAGGCTGGACCAACTATGTGGAGTGTAAAAGTGGAGACCCCCCCAACATGTTTTGGTCCTAGAGGTGCGGGCCTTCGTCAGGGGCTGGGGGTCCCGAGAGAGCTTTATTATGACAGGTCATATCAATTTGGGAGGTGCACATGAACAGTGTGGACTAGTGTCTTTTCTTGCCACCAGGGGGCGTGACAGTCTAGCATTACACGTTATGTATATGGCAGCTAATAAAATGATTACCAACTTATGCCCGGTGTCGTTTTATCACTAGGTGGCGGTAATAGCCATTACCGGGATAATTAAATATTATTATAATATAGTAAAACATGATTAAGAGAGAGTGAGAATGAGAGTTTGTGCGAGATTTCTAATTACATGTATCTTGGCCGCTAAAAGTGTTCAAAAATCTGAGGAGCGTTCATCTGAGCTATCTGAGAGATATAAGTCATTTCTGAGAATGTCATTTTTTTGTGCTTTCAGCAGTATGTTCTTGATGTTGGAGAACACTTCCGCGATTTTTTGTTCAACTTTGTCGATGGTCCATTCATCCTGGCATACGGTTTCTGTGCTTGAGCAGGCCGTGACCGAATGGCTGGAGCTCAGATGAACGCTCCTCAGATTTTTGAACACTTTTAGCGGCCAAGATACATGTAATTAGCAATCTCGCACAAACTCTCATTCTCACTCTCTCTTAATCATGTTTTACTATATTATAATAATATTTAATTATCCCGGTAATGGCTATTACCGCCACCTAGTGATAAAACGACACCGGGCATAAGTTGGTAATCATTTTATTAGCTGCCATATACATAACGTGTAATGCTAGACTGTCACGCCCCCTGGTGGCAAGAAAAGACACTAGTCCACACTGTTCATGTGCACCTCCCAAATTGATATGACCTGTCATAATAAAGCTCTCTCGGGACCCCCAGCCCCTGACGAAGGCCCGCACCTCTAGGGCCGAAACATGTTGGGGGGGTCTCCACTTTTACACTCCACATAGTTGGTCCAGCCTCCTGTTGTCTGTTTTTACTTTTTCAAGATGAAATATAGTATTAGAAAACAACTGACACAGGTTAAGAACATTTAAAGAACCATTTTGGTCCACCAACACTCTTAGATGACACAATTCTAGTTGATTGACATGTAAATGTACATAGTTGTATTTGTGTCTTTTTGTCCAGAACCACTTCATAGTAGTCATTACCCTATTCTGCAGTCCAAACTCTTTACTGTCCATAAGCTAACCTGTTCCTGTCTAACCAATATACATATGGAAGAACTATAGTCCATATTGCACACATTCCTCTGTAAAATTTTGACATAGGCTGTATCAGCCCAAATAAATCAAAGGGTCTTCAGCGGGTAACTACTCAGAACATGTTTCGGAGCCTATACCCATACATGTCGCTCTAAGGAGCGGCTCCTTGTCTAAGCTAAATATTCAGCAAAGGCAACCCACATAATAATGAATAAATATGAATGTGGCAAATGATGAATTAACTAAATAAGTTTTCCTCATAAATGCAGAGCTTCATTTTGAAAGAAGAATACCTGTCAAACCATAATTACTAAATTTGTATAGTACAGGTTTAGATACATGTAAGAACAATTTGGCTTTGCATGCCAACAGACATCACAGCGATGCTACTTTTAGATGCACTGATAAATTGTAGTTTTACTCAGCATCTATGATTCAAGTTGTGAGTTAAAAAGTAGGTATTTTAGAGTCCGTTGTGCATGTTTTTTTGTTTTTTTGTTTTTTTATTGAAAATTTCTTTTTTGTACTTTGTGCACTGAGAGACTAGAGATAATTTCCAAACTCAATGTTTGTGATGTTGAAAACAAGCTCCTCTGCAGGCCTATATACGAAGAAGAAATATTTATAGCAAAACAGCACCCTCTATTGGGGCCATGGCAGTAGTTACAAGCAACAACATCAATGCTACATCAAAATGTTTGCATTTGGTATTTTAAGTTTATATTCAACAAACACTAAATCGCTAACATTAAACATTATACATGTATTTTGATGTGTTATCTGATTTCACGGAGATATGAACAATTTGCTATGGTACATATTTCAGAATATTGACATTTAGTGTACATGTATTTTGTAAATCAACAATGTGAATTGACATTTCACTTTTTCATTATCATGATCAGGAAGTGTATTGAACAGTTAAGGGATATATGTAGAACAAACGGCATTTTGAGTTACATGTAAGACATATATGGATGTAACAAAATGTATGGGACATCAACGTTTCAGGTGTGGTTGTGATCAGTGACAGGTATGGCTGAGAACACATTTGAACTGTGTCCTGGAAGTTCATTTTTACAGTATTTATAATAGAAAGTCACAGCTTCAGAAGCTGTGACTTTCTATTATACATACTATACATAAATTCTCTATTTTAAATTCTGTAAACACATTCTCAAGCACCCCCAAGAAGCCATCTTGGGGGGTGGGAATGTATTTCATCAAAGGGGTGATTACCTGCTTAAAGAGAGACTTGCTAAGGGCATTGAAATTAGTAAGGTGCACATGTTAAATGAATGGTCATCTTTTAAAACCTGACAATACATGTATGTTAACAATATTGTAATGTCTGCACAAGAATGGCGTAGTATAAATGCAGCATAAAAAAAATGGTTATAAATGAGTACAAGTTAATTACTGGGGATAAATTTGTTAAGTCTTCATACATGTAGTGCCCATATGATTTCATAGAGTTTATCAGGTATTTTGTCAAAATAGGTCTTCGAGTTTATTTATTTATTTATTTATTTATTTATTTATTTATTTATTTATTTATTTATTTATTTATTTATTTATTTATTTATTGATGATTGTCAGATATAAAAAGATAAATTGGTTATTTCAGTGTTTGCATGTGCAATTTTGAGATTAAATTTATATCAGTACATGCTTGGGAATATGGAAGATCATGAATTTTATATTTGACAAAGTTAAGACATCCCTTGAGATACTCCACAAAGGTATCTAAAAAAAGACTCAACATGCAATATGTCTTTAGCTTGTCAACTGTTGTCCAGTTTTCAGTTTGGCCCCATTATAAATATTGGGTCTTAGTATATAATGAATGATATCTTTATCATGATTGCCTGTGGAGTGACCTTCTGCCCCCCTTCCTTATCCTGTTTCCCTGCAAAGTGGTAGCTCTCTTAATACTTTGTGCCTGCACTAAGTCTGTCTGTGCAAGCCATTGTTGTGATTGCATGTCCACTTTTTGTGGAAATGACCCAATTTTCATATGCATGCTTCAGTGCACTGAAACACCATAGTAATTAAGAGGAAAGAGTCCCTGAATGCAGAAAGAAAAGAAGAAAAAAACAGTAAAACCACTTACATGTATTATCATGAAGATTGTTCTCATTGAGAGATCCATTTAGTTACTCTGATTAAACCAGTTCTTTGGTGCTGAACCCTTTCAGACTGTTGGCAAGATAAGTCCCGGCTCAACCATATGAATATGACAGGATGAATGGGATCAAAGGAATATATGCTTCTCTGTATGGACCTGGGAGACTGTTATAAATTATACTCTCCATTACAACTAGCCATTCATCAAAACATATACTTTAACCACATGTTACCTGTTATAGTTTGAAGCATTGAAGTAAATTTTTTTCAGTAATCACCCAACCTGCTGGCTTACAATTAGCCTCTGAACCCTGTCAACATAAAGGTGACAGAGAAGGTCTGAAGGGAGTTAGGGAACCTTCTTGTGGTGACACCATGGTGGCCCAAGCTATTTTGTTCTGTGGATCTATTAGACTTGAGCCTGCCAACTACTGAGCATTCTAACTCTCCTGTGTCAACTGAGATTGAACCTCTTTCACACAACCCCAGAGATTCTTCAGCTTCATGCCTGAGTATTGTCATAGAGAGTGTTTCCTCATGAGGGTTCTGGCGAGAGATGACACATAGACTCACCAAAGGAAACTTTGTGCTTCACCTTTAAAACTTTATGATGCACATTGATTCATCTTTGTGAATTATGTAAGAATGAAATCTGAACATCTGCACTGGTTGCATACAATCCATTGCCGATTCCCCTGTGCATCCATTACAGAATGGAAAATTTTCTGTTTACGTCACCCAAGGCTATCGTTGCTGTTACTTTTCACTCAAGAGGAGTGGAGGTGGGTCGTGATATGGTCCTGTTAAGACATATGAACAGGTTTATGCCAGTCGGTTTGTTGCATCCAACAGATTGTTTCCACATCAGGATTTATGCATAGCCCTCTTGGGCTCACCTGGTACCTCTTTGAGAGCAAGGACATAACTAACATGGAATTGATGGTCTTGCATTCAAAACAGTCTCCTTCTGTCCCTGGCTTCTGGGGTTGCATGTAGGAGATGAGAGATGCATGCATAATTAATGGACTCCTCGGACTTGCTCTGGGTGAAATGAGCACAGAAGTTACACTACATGTATGGCCTTTTATTGGCTTCATGACCCAGACACACTCAGCCTGCAATCTCAATATGGCACTTTATGGCATCCATATCAAGCCATTGGCTGCTTCATGTGCGATGTGCTTGACACAAGCCTGAGCCAGATAGATTTGGCCTTACTTGGTCATTTGAGTTTTATCTTAAGAAGTCTGTGGATCATAGGGCTATAGTCAGAGCCTCTTTTTCTTCAAATCCCTATAAGGATATGCCTCATGTTTGGTAACCCCAGACACGATATTTCTGGCTTATCAGGGGGCCAGCAAGGAGCACAAACTTTGAACTGTTTCATGCTTTTGGAGCAGACATTTTGGGATTTTGCAGATGGAGGTCTTACAATACTGTAATTGCATTTTACTTGTGAGATGTAGTCAAGGTAGAGACACATGCTGGCTTCAAGCATGCAGTCAGCAGCCAGAAGCAGTAGGCATTGAAGGGTCTCTGCATGGTGCTGTGTCATTTGCTGCTTAGTATTTTCTGGACGTGAACTTAGGCAATTATATTCTAGAGTAGTCAGAGGTGTCTTGTCAACTGTCCAAGTTAGCCTGGATATTTTCATTTTAAAGGTAATGAGAAGTGGTGCTGCCACCAGGTGGCTAATTTAATTGTAATCATATGCATAGGGCAGGTTAGTGTACATAATCTCTTGTCAGCTTTAATAAGAAAAAGGTAACACCTCAACCAATGGTACAATGTAGCTTGGCCAGCAGGCCTGGCACACAGAGTTCAAAGAAAATCTAATTATCACATGACCATTGTAGAATGACATGACTGCTAATGAGCCCACCCAGGAAGTAAAAAGTTGCCCATTTTTCCTGCCCATTTTTCCTGCCCATTTCCTATTACCTTTAAAATGAATGTAGTGCCATCTTAAGGTTTCATATACATGTACATGTATTTGATGCAGGAAGATTACCCACCCAATACCCTTTTTGTATATCCATAGGTGATGACTATAACATACATACATGTATAAGAAGTTCATCATCAGTAAGTGAGTGCCTTATTTATTAATAGTACTTGCCCATACCACCTACCCATGGAAACCACCCAACCATCCCCATTCTGCTCATGACTTTCTCACATACCTACATATAAAGCATTTTAGCTGTACGATACTGATTTCAGTCTCAGAGTCACACCACCTTGTATTGTTGTACAGGCAATAAAATTGCTCCCTGTCCATATGAGACAGCTTTAAAAGGCATGGCCTTTGTAATGGAGTTACATATAGCCAGTCATGTTTGCAAGGGACTACTTTTTGTGGAAAAAAAATGCAGTGGTCACTTGAGACTGCTATGAATGCTATTCATAGAAGTGCAGAGTAAGAAGCCTGTTTGCACTTTTGGCACATTAGTAAAAGTTCATGTTTAGGCCCCCCCAAAAATCATAACTATATCTGTGTTTCTTGTTACCCTACATACTTGCCAAAAAACCTCCTCCCGCAATTTTTTTTATGGAGGTAGCAAAGCAAAAAAAAAACAAAAACAAAAATGGAATATTTTGTCTTGTTTTACATTTGCATGTAAATATGCAAATACATGAGAAGTAGTGAAATTGATAGTAAAAATGCAATGAAATCAGTGCAAAATATTGTCTACCTGCATATCTGGAATTTGTGAGCCTTGTAACATGAAGCATGGATATTTTTTTTGTTTGGCCTTATGAAAGTTAGTCTCAGCAAATTGCTTCATCAGAGAATCTCTTGTTGCTTCAGAACATATTTTGGTGATTAAGTATGCAAAAGTAGTACATGTAGTTCAGTGAGAAAAAAAAACACTTGCATGCCTCGCATCTGGGACCCTATTAGAACACTTGTTGGGTCATTTTTGGGGTCTTCACAGGGTCTAACCTCACAAAACTATAAAAATGTCTCAATTCATGTCCCAACACAGTCCCAAATGCTTTGCCATACAAGATTCTCTTGGCTTCTTATGATGCACCAATTACTGAGAAAACTGGTGGCACAGAATATACAGTGTACATGTACATGTATCAAAGATACATTCTTACATGTACATTGTACATAGCTCTGCCTGGACTGGCTGCCCGAGGGTCAACCTTGAACATGGTAAGCTGAGCAGTACACCTGGACATATACAGTGTACCTCTCTTGCAATAGTGGATCCTTGAAGGCCATATCCCAATGGTGTTCCATACATGTAGGTGAGAGTATCATTAATTAATGGGGGCATTGCCATACATATGTCACATTATATGCAGCATACCCATTTGAAATGCTATTGAAAATACAAGTAATGTCCATGATTACAATTGTGGCACTTCTGAATTCAAATTACACAGGTACATACATGTACATGTACATGTACATATACATGTATATGTACATTGTACATGTAGGCATGCATGTGCAGACAGAGCAACACTTGATAAGTTGATATGAGAATTTACTTAAGATTTGACTGCTACATGTATGTGTATCTTAGGATGGTTTTCAGCACACTTAGAGATTGTCCATATTTTAACCCAGCTGCTTCCAATGCCAACTCAGGTTAACTGCATGTTGTTGTTTTTTTTATATATATATATATATATATTTTTTTTTTTTTTTTTTTTTTGTATTTGTTTTGTGTTTTTCAGTTTTGTTTAATTGCTGTGTGTATGGGGATGGCAATTAATATGATCAGGAGAGAGTCATTTCCCAATTGGATGTCTGGTATACAATTGAAATGCATTGTTCATCTGAATTCTGGTCATTTAATGTCTCATTAGTTTAGCTACTGTGTAATCATTTATATTCCTGAGCATAGAATTTCCCTAATAAGCATAAAAAGAGATTTTCTTGAGTTTTAATTTCCCAAATTGACACCACCAAGTTGTTAATTGCATAAGACTTCCTCTTGATTTGTATGTGTGGTAGTTTCTTTTTATATTTTAACTGAAATACTATGTAAAAGATGTTTTTATGTTGTGGCTTTATTAGATTTAATCTGCCAAAATTTTTGCAAGTTTAATATACAGTCAGGCCGCGTTTATCTGGCACCATCTGTTTTTGGTCATTTTGCCGGATTAACAAGGCTGCCAGATTAACAAATCACAGTATAATTCACCAGGATACATAGAGAATAAGAGACCAAATTTGCACCTAACAATGAGTAAATAAAAACATAATCACATACACGTATTACAAATCATATGAAATTTTAATAACGAAATGTGCAAACTATAGGGAAAAAGCCCCCCACACTACATTCAGTGTATTTATATCCATATGTACAGTTAATGTTACGTTAACAGTTACCGGAGCGAGCGAGCATAAATGTCCCAACCCCAATGTTAATCTCACACACGTATTTGGACATATTTTGCCTTTAATAGCTTATTTTGGCACCAAGAAATCCGAAATCTTTTTTTATTTACTGTGCTCTTTTTTCATATCTTTTAACTGTTCTTCGATGCGCGAAACTTTTGTTACCCCGTCACCACAAAATCCCTCATTGGATTCTGGCCATTGCAATAAAATTTAACCATTTAAGGCGGGAACAGTTAAACGTCTAATCAACTTGGAACTTGCTTGGAACACGTCAGGTGATTGTTGATTTTGCGGTACAGCGCAATCAGGTATATTATTGGAAGGTATATGGTCCATTGAATATCAAGTGACGGATTAAAGAAGCAAATGACATTGAAAAAAGCCCTTTTGTTCTGCAATTAACATGCCGGTGATGAAATTCAAGGGTGCCGGATTATCATGTAGTAAATCAATGGGGGAAATCCGTTCAAAGCTCATTGCTGCCGAATTTCAAGGGTGCCGAATTATCAAGTGACGGGTAAAGGCGGCCTGACTGTACCTGAATAGCATCTACTAAATGTTTCCCTTGCAAAAGTTTATGGTTATACAGTATCAGCTAGGTTGACCAGGCAAGGGAAGGTGCAGTCCCTGGATAACCCACACATACACATGGTCCATGAGCCATGGCATTCATGTCTGCTATCTATGGACCACATGTAGTTACATTCCACCACAAACTGCAAATCTTGACTATCTTCAGACATGTGCCAATTATCAATATTCTGTGAGTATGAAGACCTTGTTAATGAGTGTTAGCATACATGTAAATACCCAGGGGTAAGCCTGTAAATATCTCTGTGGGCATGGAGGAAACATTGTGGCTAAGCTGTTTGAGCTTGATGAGTAACTTAATGTTAAATGTTTTCCACATTTTGTATGTTGTAAGTCTAACAACTGTGCTGTATCCATGTTTAAAGGTCTAGTGTTAAGAGGTGTTTAATTATTAAGTCTTGTATCTGAGAATCATTCCAGATTTGGTCATGTAAATTTACCTACTGCCTTTTGCATACATTGTATTAGGACAGTTCTACATTGACTGCTCTCACCATTGATAGAATTACACTCATCTGCACAGTGAAAGCCAATGAAATGAATATATGGCCATACACTGTATTTAAACACACATATTTGTTTATAGTACTTAAATTATATTAAGGATGAGATTGTAACTAATATGGAATGCATATTAAACAGGTCAGGTGTATAAATGTAAGTAGAAAGTGCAGACTTTTTTTTAAATGAGGTATGAAATAATTCAGTGAAGTGTTCCAAATCAAACTTTGATGTACCTGGGTATTAATATTGATTGGAAAATATTAATAGTATTTGCTTTTATTTACTTACTGGCTGTCTATACATGTATATGTCCGGGCCTCTTTTTGTACATGTAGTACAATGTTTGCATTCGTTAGGTAAAAAAAAGTCATTGTGAACTTACAAACAAAGGCTCCGAAACATGTTGAGTAGTTACCGGCTGAAGACCCTTTTATTTATTTGGGCTGATACAGCCTATGTCGAAATTTTACAGAGGAACATGTGCAATATGGACAATAGTACTTCCATATGTATATAGGTTAGATAGGGATAGGTTAGCTTATGGAGAGTAAAGAGTTCGGACTGCGGAATAGGGTAATGACTACTATGAAGTGGTTTTGGACAAAAAGACACAAATACAAAACTGTTAACATTCAGGACTGACCCAATCTACTTGCGCTTGAATTTGTAGATGACATTGTAGACTTCAGTGATACAGTAGGTAGACTTCAGAGACATCTACTTGTATTAGAAGAATTTTGTGATAATTGGGTAATGAAGGTGAATATTCAAAAAACAAAAGTAGTCGTGTGTAGAAATGGTGGAACTCTCCGAAAAAATGAAAGATTTTATTTTAGAAATGAGCTTTTGGAAACACAATCTTATTACAAATATCTAGGTATCATGTTTTCTAGCAGATTGGGTTGGTCAGCAGCAACAAAAAATTTGGCAGTAAAAGCACAAAAAGTAATTTGCATGCTGAGACGTTTTGAAATTAAATGTGGAAAACTTTCTCATGGTATAGCATTTCATATTTTTGATAACATGATAAAGCCAATTTTGCTCTATGGATCCGAAGTTTGGGGGACAAGTTACTGTGAAAATATTGAGAAAGTACATATTAAATTTTGCAAATACTTCTTGGGAGTTCCTTCATCAGCTAGCAACGCAGCTGTTCTAGGTGAGTGTGGAAGATATCCTTTGTCTGTATTTTATATGAAACGCAGTATTAAGTATTGGACTAAATTGTTATTGATGAATCCTAATAGATATCCAAAACAGTGCTATGAAATGCTTGTTAAATTAGATGAAGGTGGCAGAAAAACATGGGCTACAAATGTGAAATATTTAGTATATAGATTAGGTTTTGGACTTGTCAGGATATCGCAGGAAATTGGAAATGTTGATTTATTTTTGAGTGAAATTTTACAAAGGTTGAGAGATGTAGCATTGTAATCATGGCATAATGATCTGGAAAAAAATAGTAAATTAACATATTATGTACAGTTTAAAACTTCATTAAATGTCGAAAGATATATTACTGAATTAAAAGAATGGAAATTAAGAAATGCTCTATCACGTTTTAGAATCTCATCGCACTCATTAAATGTTGAAGTTGGAAGAAGAAATAATATTGATAAGGAATACAGATTATGTAGATACTGCTTGTCAAAAGATCTATCGTATGTTGAAGATGAAATTCATTTCCTTTATGTTTGTAAAAAGTATACACAATTAAGAATTAAATTTTTACCAGAACTGATCCATGTCCATCCAGATATTTATCATTTTAACAGGTTAATGTGTACTGAAAACTATATGAAACAATTGTAAGATTATCTCTATTTATTTGGGAAGGATTTAAAGAGTTACAAGCTGATTAATTTGGAAGTACCGGTATGCATTTGTATTATCTAAATGAATTCATTTTGCTTGTTTTTGTATATCTGTTTTCACTTACAAAATTCAAACTGACATTTGTATTATAGGCCAGAGGCCTGAAAATACAGAAATAAAGAATTATTATTATTATAACATTCAGGACTGAAGCGACAGATTTCCTCATAGAACTTGTCCACTCTAGGCACAAGTGGCCTGATTCACCAAGGAAAACTGTTGATTGCATGATGATTTATTTTTCTCAATGATAAAGGAGAAAAAAGTTATGACTTACACATATCAGCTTCTTGCATGTATTTTTCAATGGGAGAAAATCAGTTGCATGCAGGTTCATGTGCATTAGTATGTAAATTCCATCAGCTTAATTGAATAGTACTGCCATATTAAAACCCTACAGGAATCAGATGATGTCCAAACAGAATTTATTTTTAAAAATCTATATGTCTCAAAATATATGTAGAAACTTTCAAATTATATTCCCTGCATATAACAATGGTGTGCTTTTGCAACACTTAATCTTGTGCTTGTGACTTCCCGATGGCCATCAACACAGTTTGATTTTCATCATACAATGTATGTTGCATACATATAAATATTAAACCAGTCCAGAAATTATGGTTGGCCCATATCATGATCATGTCACCACTACACCATACATTCTCATCCCTTTTTCTTCCAAACTTGTGCAGCATGCACTTTCAAACCTACAAGTTGTTACCTCATACAGACATTGTCACATCTGTTTATAACAATTAGTTGTGCACCTTCTACAGGAGCTTTAAGATTTTTTATAAGCTGAGCTTCAGAAAAATTTGCCAGTATCTGAGCTCAAATGGATCAGACTTTTGTTGGAGACAGATAGGTCCAACCAAATTTTTAATCTGAAAGTTATGCCACCTGAAGTGTTTTCAGCCTCCCTATTTGTGTTTTAAAGCTTTCGGTTATCGAGTTGGGTTTTTTTTCCCTATGGTTTTGACCAACTTTGTTCCATCAGTTGCAGACATTTTCCTTCCTCAATCTGAAAATTTGTAATGGAAGTGTTTCCAAAGTGCACAAGCTCTTTTCAGTGATAAATAATTTTCCCCCCAACAACCTTTATTTTTTTAGCCAAGCAGCAATTGTACACTTTTTGAACACATTGTGAGCTTCATTGTCCTCTATACTGACATTGGATGTAATCAGTTGTTGTCTGTCCAATGGAGGAAAAGGCTCTTCATGCACTAATATTGTGTTTTGTGAACGATTGATTTTTGTGTTGAATCACACACAGAACTTTCCTTCTGGCAAGTGGTCACTGACAAACCTGTCCAACAATGTGGTCTACCCAACAAATAGAAATTTCAGTATTTTCTCAACAATGGCCTCTGTATACCACCTGGTTCTATGATACTTTCAAATACTTCATCTTTAATGATAGTGATGCAATAAACTCTTCAGTGGCACAAGTGTTTTTTCTGCACTATACTCCTTTGGGAACTGAACCAATTGAGCCAAAAGGACCTTTTGTCTGCACTATTCTCCCCTGGGAACTGAACTAATTGAGGGAAAAAGGACATAGTATATTCTCTGCAATATGTGCATCTGGACTCACAAGCAATCATTGTAAGGGTGCCATCAGCAACTTGCCTAGAAGTTGAAGAGGTTTTTGCTCCAGCCAAACACTGGTGTGCTTGTATGTCAAAACACACGGCAGTGCCAATGACTAATGTATTGGGCATGTCATGGAGGGTCACAATGAAATCCATTATTTCTTTCCTCAAATAAAACTCGGCTTCAGCATCATAAAAGAGAATATCAAATCTGTTGTGTTTGAATGGGTGTATTTTCTTTCTTCTGATCATGCAGGTATATATTGAGTAAAAATCAGCAGAATAGTCTTTTTTATTTTTCAACTGCATGACATCTCAAGCTGATAGTTTATATATCTTCTGATGAACTGAATGATGGGGCACTCGGTTTTGTCAGTGAAAATTTTTGTCTGGGAATGTGTCGCTGAAGTGAAACATCAAATATTGAGCAGCACTTCAGGCAACATCTGCAGAGGAACCAAATGATGACGCCCACAGAAAAATTGATACATAGCACATTTACATTCTGGTAGTGCTTTCTTCCATATTCAGGAAAACACTTTACTTGGTATATATACAGTTCATGGTTTTCTTTTTTGGCAAGCTGTGCATGTCATTTCCTCTTGTGTACCTGCTAATTGCTAACGTTTTTTTATCCACAAAGTGTCATCTTGGTAATCTTTGATGTTCTGAGGCAGCGCACAACAAACAAACAATTGAATGTGTTATTGCATGGTCCTACATGTATGAAGATTTATTATTGTTTGACTGTTGTATCACTAAAAGTGTTGCCATCATGATGTTAGAAATCCCGGGGTGAGTTATGAATGACAGAAAGGTTTAGGAATTGGCACTTGTTTTCTATGTGGAGACAACTTGTCCTCCTAGTTTCCTCCCAATTGAGAATCCTTGTTGCATGCACTTTTTTTTTTTCATTTTTTTTTCTGTAATCTGTAACTATCACACGAGCTCAGGAGGAGCAGTGCACTCATTCAACATTATGTGCTTTTTATAGTTTCTTGAATTCCAGATTTTCTTCTCTGAACTTCTTGTAGTAAGCTTGTTTTTTGCCTTTTCATATGTTCCTGCTTGTTACAAAGGAGAACTACTATGTTTGTGAACATATCAATGAACAAATATTCATTTTATGCAGAGAAGACTTTTTTACTGGTATATACATGTACATGTATGTTTTTCTACAAGTGCTCATGTTTGAAGTTTTCTCTCATCTCAAAGATGCCTATAATGTATTTTGCACACATTCAGCTCTCGTGTGCTTTAGTATTATGGTCATCGTTGTGTTTATAGCATTTTTAATTACTTCATTTTGATGTGTATCACATTTTTACAACTCTTCCAGTTTGAAAATATTGATGGTTTCTTTTTATGTTTTGTGCAACTTCATGTATTTCTTCTTCAAAGCTACCGCAGGGAGCTTCAGTTTTTCTACTGTTTTGCCTCATAATATCTTGGGTTTCGTATTTCAGTTATACAGTGTACTTTATAAAGCTTTCCATCTACATGTTCTGGCAAAAAGTGTCACTGATGCTTGCTGTACATGTGCATGCAGTGATGGTCTGGGTCTATTTAAATTGTGCATCTGGTAGTAAGCAGATACAGCAGTGAAGCACTGCAACTGAATTGAAAATTAAAGGTAACTCTTTCAGTACCAATTGCAACTTAAGTCAAACTACTTGAAAAATGTTCTGAATTATGATAAGGGTGCTTAGTGCAGGGTCTTTGTAAAAAGACCTTTAATGCAAAAAATGGCATGCCTGTAGTTGTATAGAATATAATAGCGCAGGTCAACAGCTTTCTTTGCATGCTTTGGGTGCACCCAAAGCATGCAAGGAAAGCTGTTGACTCAGGTCCAAAATGTGGCCCTGAAAACAGTTCAAAAGAGCCAGTCAGAAGCGGGACTAACTTGCGTTGCATACCATATGGGTTGTTGTATTTGGCATGAGACTGGACAAAGTGAATCATCAGTGCCCACATTGGAATGCACCCTGGGGTAATACCAGACCAGGTGTGGACACTGCCAACCGCAGTCATCAGAGAAGAGGTACCAAGTCCAGCAATCCAATCAATCAGAGTTTCTCTCACTGTGTCACCATGCACAATTGCAAGTTGGTGAGAAAGAATAAGAATAAGCAAGTCTCTAGCAACAGAAGGCACTTCATGAATTTGTCTTATCAATGATAGCACATAATGAGCAATTATGTCTTTTACTTTTCGTACGTTTAAAGTAAACAGCAGGCAAGTCGAATGAGACTATCTGCTAAGGCTCACAATGAAGAGCTTTAATTCTGGAACTTAGAGTTGACTCAACAGATCTCAAAGTTGATTCATTCACATGGATGCATTTGAAGTCAAAAGTTAGAGAAGGCACTGCAACAATTCTATATTGGCCTTAATTCACATACAATGCAGGAGGCAAACTGAGGGTAACAGGATCCCAAGTACCTGTATGTAGGCTTTAGAAATTGTATCAATAGTGCATGCATATCCTAATTATATATGAGATCAATAGAAGTTCTGTTCAGACACACAACATCAGACGTTTTAGTGTTCTTGTGCTGTGGGGATCCACAACATCTGAAAGATTGAGTGCTCAGGTGTTGTTCATACCTATTGTATTTGTGTCGATCTTTTTGTCCAGAACCACTTCCTAGTGGTCATTACCCTATTCCGCAATCCAAACTCTTTACTCTTTATAAGCTAACCTGTAACTGTCTGACCTATATACATATGGAACTACTATCGTCCGTATATATTGCACATGCTCCTCTGTAGAATTTTGACATAGGCTGTATTAGCCCAAATAAATTAAAGGGTCTTCAGCTATACAACATCTGACAGATGAGTGTTCAAATGTTATTTGCACAGATCCACAACACATGACAGATGAGTGTGTTCAGGTCTAGTTCATATCTATACCTGATGAGTGTTCAGGTGCTGTACAGGCCCACATTATCTGATGGATAGATATGTCCAGGTGCTTTGTAACAGCTGCATCTTGAATAGTTCCCTTGTATAAGTCCAGGCTTTTTCCAAAATGAACAGGCGGTACTGAAATGAATATGAATATACCACAGCAACATAAATACCAGTTCTGTCTTGCACAGCATCCATTACTGACTCAATTAAGCTGTTATATTTGCCATACTTTTCCTGCAAGACTTTGGACCATGCACAGCTACTTTTGTACTGCAAGATGGTTCAGGCTGGTCAATATATGGTAGGCAGGCACATTGGTAATATGACATACAGCTTCAGCCTGTTTGTCAAAGGCTCATTTGCCTGCTACTTCTGCTATTCTTCAAATAAGTTGGCCCCAGTGCCTTTGAGCAAATGGTTGCGCTTGGTGCAATGAAGATATCTTGCCGTTCCAGACATTTGTTTGGGCTGTTATTGACTTGGTAATCCAATTGCAAGTACTCCTTTGGTGGCTCTCTGGGCCTAGGGGTGGATTCTGGATTTTCATTTCAGTTTCATTGTTCAATCAATCCTTCAATCTTGAAACAAAAGAGACAGACAAAATATAAAATGTTCTTACAGACAAATTTTGTTGTTCAGAACTGTGTAATTTGCAGTAGTACCCTCTACATGTAGCTCGCCAAATGGAACAGATATGTACCTGCATGTACACACATGGCATCACATCTTCATGATACTCATAGACTTAACATTGTGAAAAACAACAACTCAAGACAGCTAGTACTTTGCATTTTTTAAAGGTACAGAAATACAACTTATTTTATAGATACAAATTTGGAAGACAACAGACAAAAAACTGTGATGCATCCTAATGGCTTGTTGGCGAGTAGAAAACAGAAAAACCTACATGTACATGTACCTTCCAAATGAGTTTTACAATGTTCATGCAATATTACTGGAAATGAACATGTTGTGGGGTGGCCATATACATATATGCAGCCTGTTAACACATAGAGCTTAAAGACTGGGCTTTTGTGGCAGAACAGGTTACAAATGATCTGCACTGGAAGTCAGACCCTTAAACTTTTTGCATGTTGGGTTTAAAAAGATTGAGTCTTTGTTTTGGCATGGGTTAATTTAGTATTGTCCAACCAACCCACTAAAAATGAAATCTGCTGACCAAGGACTCACTGTCCTGTTATATCACATCTTGCACTGTCATTAAAAATTTCTTTTGTCAATGAGAAAATTACGTAAAAATATTGAAAAAGACAGTGTTTCACAGCTGGTTAATATTTGGCCAATGTAAGACAGAAAAGGTTAAGCGATAACTTAATGTTATACACCTTCCTACATTTCCATACACATAATCTGAAGCTGTCACCAAATATTTAATGTTAAATGACAGAGTTTTAAAACTTTAGTAATATGGTCTTATATTATCTTAATACTCTGAACATACAGATGTGTATAGATGCTTAAAAAAAGATGTGAAAAAGGGGAGTTTTAATCCTTTCCCCCATAAACCAGCCAAAACCGGCTGGTGGTCAAAAGTCATCTGCTTCATATTTTTTCAGCTACCCCAGTAATTTCAACAGCAGTTAAAAGCAGTTTGATTATTGTGGATGAAACCTATCAAGATCATATGGCCCTGGTCAGCATCTTACTTTGGCATGGGTAAATGCCCAAGCCACGCCAAGGAAAACTGTTGACGCAGTCTTAAGTCAAGGGGGAAAGGGTTAAAGAGATATGGGAGTTGAGAATGGATGAAGTGGGAGGTGATTGACACACAGATGAATCAATATTGGATTAAGTGTAGCTTGGTTCAATAGGTCAATCAGCTTTCTTCCAGGGGAGATATTGCTTGATAGTTCTGCTTTATCAGTTGGTAATTGAAATATTTCTCAATCACAGGTTTGTTTAAGATTAGACCCATTTGAAGGTGAACGTCCGTACGACTTTGGATCAGAACCACCCACAATATCATATAGTGAACGCGCTGTTTGTGCTCACTGTCATCTGGTGGCAGCACTGTCAAGTTGATTCTGGAATCATGGCAAATTGTAGCAAAGAAATTAAGGTGGGAACCTACCTTGAAAACAGAGTTCATGAAATGAAAATTTTATAAGTGATCATATTGTATTTGAGAACCTTCCCGTGAATCTTGATAAGGAGGGACCTAGGCTATTATCTGAAATTAAGATTCATGCATATAATACCAAAAATCTTGTGTGCATGAATACAGCATACAGTGTACATGTACATGATTACGATGATAGTTGTGTCTGGTGGGTATTTTGCCAGGCTGAGTTCATGTGGTTAAGAAATGAGCTGGGATTCTAATTTCCTATTTACAAAGGTAGAGTGTATGAATGGCATACAAAATCAACATCAAGGTAATGTCCTTCCTTAATATACCATTTCAGAAAAACGTGTCATTTCAGAGATACATGTAAATGTGCCTCAAGTGTATGTCACAAAGCATCGTTATGAGCACAAACTGCCCTTGTATTTTAGCTCGGCTGATAAATTTACATACAACATAAAGATCCCTGTACATGCACATGTACATAAAACATAACTGTTGACATTGGTGTCGATGTAGATTGACATCTCAATAATTGTTCATGTATATTAGAACCATTTCACTCTATACTACATGTATGTATTGTCTTCTGGAGGGTCTCTGAAGACAAGGTCTGTGTTGTACACATACATGTATGAGAAAATAATTTATAGCCATTTAATAAGCCATAGCCATTGGTACATGCACATGTAGGTAATTATATAGTGTTTTACATAAAGCTTATATACATGTACAGAAAGGAAGTTACATGTAGTCATTAAAATGTATTACTGCTCAGAGTGGTATCAGGCCAGCATACATATGTGTATATTTTAAATTAGTCGCACAACATGAACATGCATGCACATCTATATATAATTATTCCCTATTTTTACAGCCACACCAAGTGCACCAGAAATACATGTATGACTATACAAAAGGGGTCACCTCTCAGGAGAATTCAAATAAAAATACATACATGTACTTATTGCATGTAAAAGTATAGCCTCTGTAGTGTGGATGACCTCTCATCATCTTATTTGAGGATGTCAATCGCCACTGTATTTTTTAAAAAAAAGTAGTTTTCAAAATTAAAAAGTCTTTAATTTTAAAGTACATATACATTGGAGATAATGTTTTTGGGTCAGTTTAACACTCTTGCTTTCTTTTAACCTTTCAGCAGTCAAATTTTAAGCATGAACAAACAGCTTTTCTTGGTAAATTTGAGGTCATAGTGCTCATTACTACAGTTGAATTTTGTGGAGTAGAGATTTGTTACTCCAGCTCTACATTTTGTATGTGCAGATTCAATTTAACATCTTTAACCCATAAAATTCGAGACACAAAATCTGTAAGCAGAACTAGCAGCTTTGGATTTTTGTACAGGAATGTAATAAACATATAGTAGTAACCTTTACTGTTGAGGCACTCTGATGTAGAGAGATATAGAGTTAATTCTGTCGTTCCTTGGTTAGGGACTCCAGGTTTATGAGGCCTCTTCAAGGAAATGAGAAATAAAGCAGTTCTTCTGTAATAAACCAATATTGCAGATTTACTGTAGACCAATATATTAATGACAGGAACAATTTAAGGCATGCAGCTGACACCTGCTAACTATATATATAGTCTTGCTTACAAGCAATTAGATTAATAGTGTTGTTAAAATTGTATCTTGAGTGCTTCCCTACAATGGAAAACTATTCCAGTTGTCACATAAGCAAAACCCTCACTCAAAGGAAATTAATGAGAAATGAAATAGTTCTGACATAATGAGCCAATATTACAAATTCTCTGTTGGCCAAAACAGGAACAATTTGAGTCCTGTAGCTGACACCTACTACATGTATTCTTACAAGCAATTAATATAGTACCATTGAAGTTACATCATGGGTGCATCAATATAATAGAAAGCTTTTTAATGTCACAAACATGTAAGAAATACATGTACCCAGGTTTTGTGCCAGTTCTGTCATGAGAACTTCACACACATGTACATGCATAAAGAATGAGCACTCAAAGTCCACATGCATCTTTGTGTTGGTTCGTATGATGACCATCAGGAATTTTAGGCTCAAGATACATACATGTATACACCATATTAATTCATTCTATTATGACATGCTCTAATGAGGGCATTTCCACTCTTTTCAAAAGAGAAGCCTTGATTTTCATGGAAAATGTGTAGTTTTGTGCACAGTCATTACAGTCTAGTACCTGTTTTTCAGCCATACAGTTACTTTCACTAAAAGCATTGTGCACTTATTTCAGAATGAGTATGGTGTTTGTAGAATGTATCACTTGTTAACTGAACATGTTGGGGAACACCGATAAACGTCTGTATTTCCTGATGCACCAAGTGAGAGACATACATGGTGTTGCTTTCTAAGAGTGAAATAGACTCACTGAACATGGCCCTGCATCTCCAATACACACATGTACAGCTGAATTACCAGTGGATCATATTAAGGTGCTTGCATGACAGACAAGCTGTGCATGGAGGGCTTCAACTACCACAATAGTATGGGCAAATTATCACTCTTGAGAATTTAAAAAAAATATAAGTTTTACAATTTCTTAAAGATAAAGATGCGTCTTCTTTATGTGTATTTACGTAAGTCCTCCCGATGCAATGCATAGAAATGGCAGTTCCTACCAATTTGGGATAAACAGTGTTCACCATTGGCCGCACTACATGTACTTCAAATTCAATATACATGTATTGTATTACAGTCTGCACAATGATCAAGTGTAGAGACTACATGTTAGCACTGCTATGGATTTGTGGTACCGCGTGATAGATTTGGGGTCTTTTATTTTATTCCTTTTTTTGGGGGGGGGGGTGTTTTGTTTGGTTTCACTTTAAAAATATCTGTTTTTTACTAAATTATTAGCACATTCAAACATGGAGAAAATATAGTAAATGAAAAAGGCTCCTTTAACCTTGAGTTTAAAAATGCTGATAGGAGCTACAAAATACACATGGATAAATTACAAAGACACATGAAATCATGCAATTTGATTTGCTAAAATCCCTGGTAATTGTATAAGATCTATGACATGTATCTCCTTGCCAGTCACCTTCCCTTCGTATCTCTTTTGTTCAGTCATAAAAGCTGATGTGTTCTTTTGCAGGGGTTTGAAGGGACGATAATTGGAGAGAATGATGTGGGACCAAGCATAGAATTACAGGGACCTGATTCTCAAATCACTACCACAGCCAACACTGCCGGTGGAGTACTGGCCATCAGTCAGGTGAGCAAATACATGCAGGGACATTTTGTTGTAAGGAGATAATTGAGCCTATGAAATATGAAACACCAGAGGGCTCCATGTTCAAGAATCATCACATGACACCTAACGTCATATGATCCATCTTTGCTGGTGCTGCCCTCTTGTATTGGATGTGTTGAAGGTTCATTCTCTTGTATCACATACATGTACATGTATGTGTTACAATAATAAAACTACACAAGTGTGAGTGCCTGGCTGTAAAGTCTGCATGGCATGAGGGTACCAGTGGAGCAGAAGGATACATGAGATGCAGGCCACACTGCAGGCGGGCCATCGAGTGTACCTTTTGCTCCACCGGTGAGCGAGTGCCATGCAGAAATCATGGCCAGGTGTTTGTACTCTTATCTCTTGTATGTGTAGTCCACAGTAGCTGGTTTTGTTTTTAAATAAAAAAAAATGATAGCATTGTGTTGAAACAGCAATCAATGACAAATACTTAATATACATGTAGCAGATGAACATCTTAGGTGCATGTGCATGCATGAAAAAGTGGGCAGGGTTGGGCCAGTGCGAAATAGGGCATGCAAGCAACCATTCTACAGGTGTGTGGATTGGCAATAAATTCTACACAATGCAGAACAGCCTGTCCATGGTTACTGTGGACTACACATACATGGGATAAAAGAGAATGCACACACAGTGCAGCTGTAGTACACTCTAAGTATATGTATGATAAATCCTCATTGAAGGGAGAAATTATGTTTTTCACTCTTTTAAAATGTGTTGACTGTGTTGAAAGAGCATATTTCATTGATGTCTTTTGAAGTGTTGTCTTTTGAAGTGTATCAGTTTTGCATTTACGGTGCCACAGGCACATGTAAGTCTTGCACCATACCTACTTGGAGGGCCCCTGGTAGGGCCACGTGCTACATGTAGTACCACCGCCAACTACAATTAAAATAAAATTATCTCACCAAACCCAGGTATGGGCCACAGGCTGGTGCCAGCAGCCCAAAGTGTAATTGAAATTAAGTGTCCCTGGAGTTTAACCAATGGGATTCCCTATTACAGGCAAAGAAAGGCACATGTATAACATGGGGGACCACTAATGTGGGCTACTTAAGGGGACCACTCAAAAAATAGGCGCGAGACCTTCTAGATCCTGTTTTTATGTACATGTAGCTACATCATGCTGCTTCAATTGACATTCAGAATTAAGAAAGACTAGTATTGCTGCAGTCTGGGACTAAAACAGTCACAAACAATGTTCATGTAAATTGTTTGTTATTTGTGCGTCAGAAAAATTATATCTTAAGTCAGACAGAGAGCCTAGATCTTAATGCTTTAAATACATGTACATGTACAATGTATAAGGAAATCTTAGTGTTCAGCACAAGC
Source organism: Hermodice carunculata (assembly GCA_964020975.1). Lineage (NCBI taxonomy): Eukaryota > Metazoa > Annelida > Polychaeta > Eunicida > Amphinomidae > Hermodice > Hermodice carunculata. The sequence goes on along the minus strand of OZ026615.1, from coordinate 26,808,661 downwards.
GGTACTGTAGAAATGAATACAGTGAGAACTCATTATAATGACACCATTTGTTCCCTTAGAAATATGTCAGATAACTGAATATGTCAGATAAATTAATCAAATAATAAAGAAAATGAACTTTTGCCATTCAAAACTTGTGTCAGAATAATGAATATGTCCGATGTCTGAGCGTCGTTATAATAAGGTTTCACTGCATGTGGTCTGTATTCTGAATCACAAAAAAGATCAATACTAACAATAGTGCCACCCTTTTCAAAGTCCTTACAATTTTATTAGCGGGATCCCTTGTACTTTACTGTTACCAGTGACAAATTCTGTATGAATTAAAGACCTCTTGTCCTGAGAGACCACTGGTGGACTTTCTTTAAAGAAGGTACCCAAACAGGACTTGAACACCATTCATTAGTTTCTTAACCATATTGACAGAAAGCTGCTGTTAAAACCAAAGTGTTCAATTGTACATGTGCTAATGTGTATATTGAACATTTTAAATTGTTCAATGTACACAAGCACATGTACATGAATTTTCTAATATCCATGGGTGAAGGTTTTCAGTTTTAAAACAGAACTCTGTTTTGAGCAAAAGTTTCGCAAAAATATTTTAATTGGCATATGTTCTAAAACATTTAAGTCTAGCAAGAAATGGGGACTGAACATTTTAAAGGGGTGTTTTCTGTTTTGCTTTTACTTATGAATCTCAACTTGCTTGTGTGCTTTGTGACTAGCATTTAAAATTATAAAATTAAAAAGGATTAAAATCATGTTAAAAATTCATTCTGTGAGAGTGACACATTTTTTTAACAACCACATGTTCATGATGTTCTTAGTTTATAAGCCTTAACCCTTTCCCCCTTGAATTAAGACTGAGTCAACAGCTTTCCTTGGCATTGGTTGAGCACTAAGTGGCCTTCCCATGCTAAGGAAAGCTGTTGACCTGGGGCATGTGATCTTGATAGGTCGCATCTACAATTCTCAGTCAAAATTATTTTTTATAACTGTTGAAATTAGTTGAAACACTGAAGCAGACGACATTTGACCACCAGCCGGTTTTGGCCTGTTTAAGGGGGAAAGGGTTAAGCAGTTTTATTACATGTTTGTGTATATGATATGGCTTTCCTCAGTCAGGTGCTAAAAGTGTCCATACACATGTGTTGTATCAGGGCAAGCTGTTGAAATGGGTGTATGTATACATGTATGTAAATGCATTCCTTATATAGATCTGCTGTTAAATTTTCTGTCAGGTTTTTTTTTTTCTTTTTTTTTTTTTCTTTTTTTGGGGGGGAGGGAATCACAGTTATTTAAAGGATTTAACATATACATGTAATTTGAAATTAAATATAGTTGTCCAGTCACAGGGTTGTTAGGGGGAGCATGAAAAAAGGCTAAGGAATTGAACCGACTTCATGCCTGAAAAATGACATAAAGTTTAATCCAGATGGCTTTATGTTTTCCATTCCCCAAACTTTACATGTAGTTTTATGGTGCATGTTAATGATCAGCAATACATCTACATGTGCTGCCAAGACCAGATGATTGATTACATTAGATGAGCATCACCTGAGGTTAAACAGCACAGGTGATCAACTCACCTGAAGTTTGTTCCTCCTCTGATCTACATTCATTACATGTACATGTACATACTGTGAAGCAGTTTCAGTGTTGTTATAAGGATCACTGTGGGATCAGTACAATAACAACAGTCTCAGAGCAACTTAGAAGGTGCTGACAGGTTACCTGACACAGGATTTGATTATTGCTGGAACATTGATGTGCTGGGTAGTAGGTGTGTTTAATGCACAAATGGGCCTGTAAGACCTGTAAAATTGATGAAAAAAAAACACACACATTCTGGTTATTCATGGGAGATGGGTGCATTAAAGATGGGGATACAAGAGCAGGTTCAACTGCAAAATCACATGGGCTTCCTGGCATTGGTTCAAGATTTGGTAAAAACTATATATTCACATTAGTACATGTACATTTGATCATTTATGGCACATTTTGAACAGACCATCGACCAAGAGCTGGTGATGGTGGAGTAGATATTAGTAGCCAAACAGGATGTACATTGTTGCAGTCCTTGTTAGGATTTCCCTTGGTTTATACAGGTGGTCTAGCTGCGACTGTTTATTTTCCAACACTGGGACTGAATATAATGCCCCAGCTTGTTTCCACTTCAGTTAAACATTGGCGGATGGTTTAACTAGGATAAGCTGTCCAGTTAGAAAGGGCACATATTGGTTCAGGGGTACATGTAAGTCAAATTGTTCTTATCTGAACCTGTACTATACAAATTTGGTAATTATGGTTTGTTTGACAGGTAATCTTCTGTCATAATGAAGCTCTGTATTTATAAGCAAAACTTCACGTATTTAGCTAATTCATCATTTGCCACGTTCATATTTATTCATTATTATGTGGGTTGTTTTGCTGAATATTTAGCTTAGACAAGGAGCCGCTACTCAGAGAGACATGTACGGATAAAAGGCTCCAAAACATGTTGAGTAGTTACCCACTGAAGACCCTTTAATGTATTTGGGCTAATACAGAATATGTCAAAATTTTACAGAGGAACGTGTGCAATATGGACAATAGTACTTCTATGTATGCAAGTTAGACAGGGACAGGTTAGCTTATGGAGAGTAAAGAGTTCAGACTACGGAATTGGGTAATGATCTAGGAAGTGGTTTTGGACAAAAAGACACAAATACAAAACTATCAGTCATGACTAGTGATGGTAGAATAAACATCAATAAACAAGCTACCAAGCAGCCCTTTTGATGGTAGAGGAAGTACCAAAAACCAAACTGTGATCCACCAGGGCTAGTGATGGTGGAAGAGGCATCAATAAACAAGCTATCCACCAGGGCTTCTGTGGAGGATGAATCTAAATAAACTATCCAACAGAGGAGCAGGCATTTTCAATCCCACATGCAGCACATGTGAAGAAAGCATCAGCAACCAAAGTATCCACCAGAGCTGGTGATGGTGGAATATACTGTACATGTACAGCTGTAGTTCTCAACAAATAACCATGCACAAGAGCAAGTTCTGGTACATAGAGTAGACATCAGCAACAGAACCTTCCACAATTAAGGGCTAACATAGAGTGGTGGACCTGACTTTATAACCAATTATATCATGGGCAGCATGCAACAGCCAATCAGATGCCTGCATTTTGATCTGTAACCAGAATTAGTATCAGCCAGCACTAACTACAGCTCCATCAAGTAATTTATAATGAATTTTTTTAGCTCAGCTGACTTGTCAGTAGCTGAGCTTATCTTATGGTACGTCCCTCGTCCGTTGTCTGTCATCCATCTTCCGTCATCAAGAGTCGGCTACTCCTCAAAAACCGTCGGCTAGATTCACTTCAGACTTGGTGGAAATGTACCTTGGATGGGTCTCTACCAAGTTTTTTAAATATGCATGCTCAATTGATTTTTGGATTTTGTTTTTGTTCTTTTGGGGGGCAAATATTCTTTTCTCAAACTGCTCACCCACTTGCTTGATATCACACAGGAACTTTCCTAAAGAGTTCTAGTTCTAAATTTTTCACCAGGTGATGCTGCAATCTTATTCTATTTTGTGCGTGCGTGCGTGTGCGTGTGTGTGTGTGTGTGTGTGTGTGTGTGTGCTATTTTCAACTTCTACTCCAGAACCATCACTCAGATTAAGCTGAAACTTGGTGGAATTTGTTCATTGTGGAAGGGTCAAACAAAGTTCTTTCACTAGATGGCACTGCTATGAATTCCTGATTTTTAATAATTTTTTTTTCCAATTTGACAAATATCTATAGGATAATATAACTAGGTATGATCTAGGCTGCAAATGTATTTGGGTGACCTTGGCCTAATTCTGAAGCTCACATTGCAATATATGTGTATGTGGTTTCTGTGTGATAACCATTGAAGAATTTGACAAAACTTAATGAAAATTTGGTAGGAATATGAACTGTGATGTGTACATGTACATGTAGGTTGGGATTGTGTTTGGGTGACTTTGACCTAATTCTCACAGAGCCATATACAGTAATTTCATTTCTGTGCAATAACTTTTGAAAGGTTTGCCAACATTGCATGTATGTTCAAAATATAGCTATATTCATTTTTATTCAATTTTACATTTCATGTTATTTTGTCCAGAACATTAACCTGAAGGCTTGTGTCATATATGATCATAGTGCATGTACATACATACAGTAAAACCTCTCTAACCGAACACCTCCGTATACTGAACACCTCTCTGTACTGAACACCATTTCTCGGTCCCAAATATATACTTTCAATGCTATCAAACCTCCCTGTACCGAACACCTCCCTAGACTGAACACTTTTTTCTGGTCCCAATGGTGTTCGGTAGAGGGAGGTTTCACTGTACTTTTAAGGTGTACACAGAAGACATTTGATTTTCTATTGGAAAATCAGGCTGTTCTAGTTTTAGACGCCATTGTCCCAAAAGATGTTCAAAATATAGCTATATTCATTTTTATTCAATTTTACATTTCATGTTATTTTGTCCAGAACATTAACCTGAAGGCTTGTGTCATATATGATCATAGTGCATGCACATACATACTTTTAAGGTGTACACAGAAGACATTTGATTTTCTATTGGAAAATCAGGCTGTTCTAGTTTTAGACGCCATTGTCCCAAAAGATTGATTTTAGAAATGCTGGGTATGACATTAACCATTTCCCCCTTGAATAAAGACTGAGTCTACAGCTTTCCTTGACAAGGGCTTAGGCATCATGCCCAACCCCATCCAAGGAAAGCTGTTGACCTGGGGCATGTGATTGTACTAGATGTCATCCACAATTCTCAGTCATGTTGTTTTTCATTACTGTTGAAATTAGTTGAAAACACTGAAGCAGAGGATATTTAACCCCCAGCCAGTTTAGGCTGGTTTATGGGGGAAAGGGTTGATGTAACAGTAGCAGCAGTAGGATCCATTTTGGAACAATAAAATTTCCATCTGTAGAAAAATTATTTTCCAGTAAATAAAATTAAATGAAATAGAATTAACACAATAAAATATAATAAGAGCTCCAGTACTATACACTCTTATAGGAGCCAAATGATTACTGCTTGTGTCAGAGCATGTTACAGGTCTGGCACCACAGGGAAGACACTGCATGGTCACAGCTACCCCTCGGCTATTTTCTCTCACACAGGCTACATTTAGCATGTCACAAGCTATATTTTTCTCGGAGACTAATTATGGGCACTGATTAAATCTTGTAAGGCAAAGTAGTAGATTGCAGTCTGTTGCTACATGTTCTCGAATAGACAAATCTAATCCCCGATTCAGTTTACTACCATTTTGTCACATTGTCATGAGAATCTTGACAAGGTTACTCTGCAATCAGATGCGAGGAAGGATTTAATTTTGATCCAAGAAAATGAGTTTTTTGTGATGAATGACAATTGACCTGCCAGAATTATGCTCTTGCAGACAGATTCCACTTGACTGTTTTGTATCACCAGCATTTAAAAAAAAGAAGAAGAAAACTAAGCAGCCTGTGGAAACTTGACTTCACTCTGACTAGGATACTCACATGTACACAAACACTGTCATGTAACGGGCACATCCTCCAATTTCACACCAACACCATTAATACAAAGTACACAAAAAGTTGCATCGTTCAGTAAAATTGCATTACTGATATACACATGTATTAAGATATTACATTCCTCGAGATTATACTGTTGATAAACTGAATGGTTCTGCTACTTGCATACAAGGTTTGGCATGGTTGACAAGCATGGGAGAAAGGGCTGCTGTCTGATGGGACTTTGTGCTTTATGCCATACGCTGTAATACATGTACGTGTACATGTATGTAAGACAGCACATACATATAGTGATTGTACACACTATGTATGTGTTTAATGGTGCTTTTTCACAGGTGGATTTAGATAGGGGCTGCTTCCAGCATGTGCGCTCTCTTTTTCAGTCCAGTTATTATTTCGTTTTCAAATGTGAAAAATTGCCTTTGGACTTTTAACTCTCACCACATAAAGTGCCCGAGGGTATTTTCATCCCCTTCGTCGTCCCTCTATCTGTCCGTCTTGTTGATGTTACCGCAATATCTCATAAAATATTCACTGTAGCTGTACCAAATTTTTGTCACAGAAGGACATTATGATGGATCAGGTTCCTATTGAAAACTGGCTACCTTGGATTATTTCTAAACTTTTTCGGAAACTTTTAATGTATGGGGTCAACAAAACCAAATTTACCAAATTTTTTCAGAGATGTATCATTCTGCACTCCGCTGTGAAAAGCGGAAAGTCACACGAGCATATAATAAAGCAAAAGACAAGAAACATGAAACTCATCTGTGGGGTACTTACAATAATATTCGAAACCAATACCAAGAGCACCTAAAAGTAGCAGAAGAGAAATATACATGTAATGATAAACAAGGTGCTTCATTAAAAACAGTAAACGTAATAATAAAGCATGGTGGCGAACCGTTAAGCACTTTATGAACCGGCGTCAATCAGCTATCCCTTTCTTATTGCATGAAAATCATCACATCACCGATAGCTGTTCTAAAGCCCAAATTTTTAATAAGTTCTTTTTTGGTCAGAGCAACATAGATACATCTAATGCTCGCATACTCCCAACTATGAATCTACCCCCAGTGCTTCTAAATTCTATCCAAATTAACGGTGAGGAAGTAATCGATATTCTACGAAGTCTAGATGTCACAAAGGCCACCGGTCCCTACGGCGTGAGCACCAGACTCCTTAAGGAGGGTGCATCTTCCATTTGTGATCCACTGACCAAATTATTTAATCTATCTCTTTCACTTGAAATTTTTCTGAATTCTTGGAAACAGGCCAATGTTACTCCTTTACACAAAAAGGTCAATGCAAGTCTATGTAACAACTACCGCCCTATCTCATTGCTAAGCTGCATGGGCAAAGTTTTGGAGAAAGTAATTTTTAAGCATACTTTTAACTTTTTCAGAGAAAACCTTCTTTTATCTACTAACCAGTCAGGTTTTATACCTGGGGACTCAACAGTGAACCAGCTTCTATCTCTCTACCATGAACTATCCTTAGCTGTCGATCTACAAAAAGAAGTTACAGTCTTTTTTCTAGACATTAGCAAAGCGTTCTATCATGTCTGGCACAAAGGTCTTTTGTACAAACTTGAACACAATGGCATATCTGGTGCTTTGCTAAAGTGGTTTGAAAATTTCTTATTGAACCATCAGCAGCGTGTAGTTATTAATGGCCAATCATCTGACTGGGGTACCGTGAATGCTGGAGTTCCGCAGGGTTCAGTGTTGGGGCCTCTCCTGTTCGTAATCTTTATTAACGATATAGTGGATATCGTTCATTCACTAGTAACTTGTTTCAGCGTTAGTGGGTGCGTTTCGGCGTTTCAGGGCGGTTCCCGGCATGACAAACACCGGCAAACACTGGCAAACGCCTAAATCCAATTAAGCCTTTTGGGCCTCGGCGTTTGCCAGCGTTTGACACCCTTTCAACGCTGGCAAACGCTGTAAAAAGCCGACTAACGCCGGCTACCGCTGGCAAACGCTCTGTAGTCCTCTCAACTAGCAAACTCAATGGGATACATGTAAAATTTGAATTCAGTTGAGCTGGGATTAGAAGGATCCATGGAAATTTGTGCCTTGTACTTGTACTAATCATTAATGTACTTTTATTTTTTATACTCATGGGCAATACAACATAATGTTTGTGTCATCATGGAGTTTGTTTTACATCTCTGGTACAGGATGTACATTGTTGCAGTCCTTGTTAGGATTTTCCTTGGTTTGTACAGGTGGTCTAGCTGCAACTGTTTATTTTACAATCACTGGGACTGAATATAATGCCCCAGCTTGTTTCCACTTCAGTTAAACATTGGCGGATGGTTTAACTAGGAAAAGCTGTCCAGCTAGAAAGGGTACATTTTGGTTCAGGGGTAAGTCAAATTGTTCTTATCTGAACCTGTACTATGAAAATTTGGTAATCATGGTTTGTTTGACAGGTATTCTTCTTTGATATGAAGCTCTGCATTTACAAGCAAAACTTCACATATTTAGCTAATTCATCAATTGCCACGTTCATATTTATTCATTATTATGTGGGTTGTCTTTGCTGAATATTTAGCTTAGGCAAGGAGCCGCTACTCAGAGAGACGTGTACGGGTAAAAGGCTCCGAAACATGTTGAGTAGTTACCCGCTGAAGACCCTTTAATTTATTTGGGCTGATACAGCCTATGTCAAAATTTTACAGAGGAACGTGTGCAATATAGACAATAGTAATTCCATATATATACAGGTTAGACAGGGACAGGTTAGCTTATGGAGAGTAAAGAGTTCGAACTGCGGAATAGGATATTGACTACTAGGAAGTGGTTCTGGGCAAAAAGACACAAATACAATAATTATCTTTAATATTATGATGATGATTTATCCATTGAGGTGTACATGTATTGAATGACTTTGCTCATGATCACTGATATATATATATTTTGGTCACTCCAATCTTGGTTGCAAAGTAAAGACAAACAAACAACCCTGTTTTCAATTTTATTTAAACACAGCACAGCAATTTTTTATTGTTTGTACTGCTTAATTGGATTTTGGCGATATCCAGCGTTAGTCGGCGTTTGCCAGCTGTGGAACGCCGGCTAACGCTGTGTAACGCCGGGAATCGCCCTTAAACGCTGAAACGCACCCACTAATGCCGAAACAAGTTACTAGTGATTCCAATATTAAATTTTCGCAGATGATACATTTCTATTTCTATCCATAGACAACCCAGATTTAACAGTTTACACTCTAAATAATGACTTGTCTCTAATTGATTCCTGGTCTTCTGATTGACTGGTAACTTTCAATGCTTTAAAAACAGATGCCATGTTGATTTCTCGTAAGAGAAATCAAGTACAGCACCCTCCTCTTGTATTCCAAGGTATTCAGCTTCAAAATATTAACCAGCATAAGCACTTGGGGCTCATGTTTCGATCTGACCTTCGCTGGAACGATCATATAGACCTGATTGTATACAAAGCTACCAAGCAACTTAACATTATGAAAGCTCTGCAATATTGTCTGGATAGGAAAACTTTTGAAATTATATATATTTCTTTTATTCAGCCATTAATGGAATATGCAGGTATGGTATGGGATGGCTGAACTCAGGCCAATGCTCAAAGATTGGAGGACATACAGCTGGCTGCTGCCCGTGTCATTTCTGGTGCTATGCGCAATACCCCCAGTGAGAAACTGTATGAGAAAACTGGCCTTTCAACCTTAGCTACTCACAGAGAAACCAGTAAATTGATTCAAATGTACAAAATTACTCATCAATTAGTCCCAGAATATTTGAGAAATACAATTCCAACTGAAGGAGTTGAAAATGTATGGTGCACTATTTTTTTGCCTGTTCCTATCATACAATTCAGAGAGACCAGTCACATGCTTTAGTAACTAACTGTGCCTTGTTAGCCTAGTGCGGTGCTCCACTCATGGAGCACGGCATTAGGCTATGTGGTGTAACGTCTGTCCTGTCTTGCCGTCTTGTTTTCTGCAAGAGGGGTTTATATAGGACTTGGCCCTTCTTTCCAATTGTTTTCATTGAATAAAATATGTTTAAACCAAAAGCTAGTGGTATTAAAACTCAAAAGCTAGTGGCTTAGATCTGGCAACCTACTGTTAGCATTCAAAAGCTAGAAATAGAAGGGCTTTGTTTCAAGAAAATAGGTCAAACTGGTACAAGTATGAACTGCAGTAATCATGCATTTGCTTAACTACATGGATTTGCCACAACTGACAGCAAGTGCAGGAATATACTGCATAGAGCTGTATTCCAAAAGTTTTTTAGTCTACAGGAGATGAATATTGGCACAAATATGAAATATGTACTGTTACTTGTACATACAATGTACATGCATGCATATACAGTGCTCTCTCTCTCTATAATGCAGGTGTTGGGGTCCACAGGGTATACCATGTTATAGCAAAACCACCTTATAACAGTCGAGAGACTTTTAACATTGAAGTAATGGGAAAACTACTTCAGTGGGAGCCATGGTACCCAACGTGCTATATCAGAAACTGCCTTGTAATGAGGGATGTTATAAAGAGGGAGGACTGTACTGATCTTTTCTAAAGGTACAGTTAGCACTTTGAGCAGAGCAAAATGTTTAAAACATATTCAGTATTTTAGGGGCTAACATATTGTGCTTGCATGGTCCGTGATACTGTACCGCCTTTATCAGTGGCAGATTATTTTGAGGAAGACTTTGCCTTAAAACTAGAGATACATTTGAATGGCTTGCATGTACTTCTTTTTTTTTTTTTTTGTGGAATTCAGTTTAAACTGGATTGAGGGAATTAACAGGAAGTTTATTTGATTGGAGCATGTGACCATCTAAGCTTTTGGATTAAGAAATAGAAAGCTAAGGAAAGTTTGGTTTGAAAGCTAAGGAGAAAGTGCTGGTCTAGGCTTTCTAACTTGACAATTCTGATAGCTTTCAAAAGTTCATTACCTTTCGAAAGCTAAGCGGTTAACTCTTGATAGCTTTCACCACATACGTCATGGTTACCAACAATCATTTCTGTAAATGCTTGCGATTGCTTATTTGAGAGAACATTAAGCATTGAAAAGCTTTCTAAATGCTTAAGTAAAGCTACCTTAGCTTTCAGGTTTGGTAAGGGATATCTATCTGGTTTTTATTTTAAATTCCTCTATTATTTTCTCCTTAGATATAGAGTCCACTGAGACTGAAGTCACAAAATGATATACATTGCATGACTTTGTAAATGGACTGAATACATAAAGGGTTGGACTGCATCCATGTATTTTTGCAAGTGTATGTACATGTCCTAAGCCAGGGCATTGTCTGGAATACTGTACACAAGGGATCTTAAAATGCGTGTAGGATTCTGAAATTATGAGATATAGAGAGAAGCCAATTGAAGCTGCTTAAATTGCTTTGTGATGACATAAAAATCTCATAAGTTTGAAGTTACGGTGACATTGTAATAGCACCCGGATATCACTAATGAGGATGATTGGCCCATCTCCATCTCAGTGTGTCCCTATATTGTGTGGTCTCAAGAGTCTGATGACAGGGATTTTGTTCCTTGATAAAGACAGATCATCATGAGGAACATTGATTGGCCAATCACATAAGGTCAGAGTTGAACAATCTGGACGTAGGTCTGTGTGGAGCCTCTATTATTGGAAAACCTGCAGCCAATGATGGCATGTCCCATATGTGGTAGACACTACTTGAGACAGGAACAATGAAGTATATATCACCGGGGAGAGTGTAATCTTGGGTGTGCAGTGTCCCGTCTGAATCATCTGTCAATGTTTGATTTGTCATAGTATATCAACTCCATGCTGTTCTGCTATGATAAAAAATATGATTATGATACCCCCTGAATCAGCCTGCTTGCAGACCCCACATTGTCCACTAAGGGTACTTATTTACACATGTCATATTTTATTGCTTGGTCTTGATCATGTATATGAAAATGTGCAATTTTCAGTTGGACCATTCATAGGCATAGTCTATAATTAGATGTCCAAAATTTCCACACACACACACACACACACACACAGCAGACTTTTTCTTGTTATTACAAGTTTTATTCTCATAACTGCAAGTTGTTTCTTACAATAAATTTCTAAAGTTATAGTTTTAATTGTTTTTTGTACTTTTGTCTCTTTAAATTCATCATTGCAACTCTCACGACTTGCCATGCCACTTTACAACAATGACATGATGGACAGAGCCAGTCCTCCATAGTGCGTTTCTGCGACATAACACAAGGAAAATTTTAATTACAGCTTTAATTTTGCTACAATAATCTTTAGATGTATGCCAAGCCATTTTACCATGTCATCCAAATTTTTCATATCTAAAATATGAATTATAGATATCTATAAATCAATTAAAGATATCTTTAAAGATGGCCACATTATAGATATTTAAAAATCATATATCTGTAATTGACTTACAGATTTCTAATAATTTGAATTTTTGACATCTGAAAATCATAGAGAATTCTTAATATCAATAATTTGATTTATTGACACAAGAACTCATTTATTGAGATCAATATTTCAAATTACTGATTTAAAAAAATTAATTTTTGATACCAATTTTTTCATTTATTGATATCAAGAAATAGAGGAGGATTCTTTATCAAAATTTCAAATTATTGATATCAATATATCAATTAATTGATATCAAAAATTAATGTTTTGATATAAAGAAAAGTTTAATTAATAGTAAAATGGGATCCCCTAGATATCTACAATTCAGTTATAGATTACTAGAAATTAAATTTAGATATCTACAAAGATGACCAATTTATAGATATCTAAAATTTGGAGTAAATGTAAAACAGCTTGCCATATAGATAAAAGAAATTTAAAGGATCAGGTCATCCAGGCTTGAGTCCAGAACTTTTAGAAGATTATAATCCTGTGCAAAATTAGACTAACTGTTGTAGCTGAGAATGTCATTTTAAAAATTACAGACTAGTCATGAAAGTCACAATTTCAGGCTTAATCCTCTTATAAGTACAAGAAAAACTCAAAATTTTGAGAATTTTAAGACTTTTTGTTGTAAGACTAAGTAAGTATGCTTACTGTTAAATATTTGAACAATATTTTATTCACCAGTAGCAAAATCAAAACCACATGCCACATGGGGAAATCCTCCTCAAAAAGACAAACAAATAGGACATCACTGTACTGTCTTACCAACCAATATTTATTAAAAGATACACATGGAATCCACACATGCACACACAATACAACTAACACACTAATTTTGTTACTTGTTACAATATAGTTCAAGTGACATGAAGAGTGAACCATCTTTAATGTCAAGTTTCTTAGTAGCATACACGACTGAGACTGGTATTACCTTAAGGAATATAAGGTGACATACATATAGCAATTCATTATTCTTTAGCCACTGATGAGTCCCATTACAAATAAAATAAGTATGGCCTATAACCTCAGCACTCTCTGTCCTCAGACATTTGCCTAGTCTTCACAAAAATTTATGATAAAGAGAAAAATAACTTTTTAAGTATGAGCAAGAGTCAACGGTTTTTTGTTTTGGTTTTTATGGGGGGGGGGTGGGGTGGTATTTTGTACATTTGGGTGGTTTTATTAGGCTTCCATCTATAGGTATCTTTCAGTCAAAATTGTGTGTTTCTTCCTGCTTGACTTAAGAGTAAGATCATTTGAGATTACAGATAAAAAGATGCTGGACTTGATTGCACTTTCAATAATACAAAACAACCAAGCACTTTTTACCCTTCAGCCTTATGAGGCCGACGGGTATTGTCGTACCCGGCGCCGTCCGTCTGTCCATCTGTCCGTCCCGTGGTTGTACCACCGTAACTTCAGAATTTTTTAAGCCAGGACTTTCAAATTGCACATGATATTACACTTCTATATGGCCTTCTTTGTGTGCAAGCATAGTTGACCTTGATGTAATTTTTAAGGTCACACAGTGGTCACATGTGCTAAGTAACGTTACGGCTCTAACTATTGAAAACCTGCAGCTAGCAATCTTAATCTTACACACAAGAAGCTTCATAGAGTGATCTAAGAGCCTATTGAAAATAGAGGTCATAGCTCTATATTTGACCTACTTTTTGAGGTCAAAGGTCAAGTGCACAATGGTGGTATTGGTATAAGTAAGGAAGTTTTTAAGTCAATTACATGAAATTTTATACACACATGTATCTCAGCAAAAGAATGTGTCATGAATCAAAAAAAAGTCACTAGGTCAAGTATCTGGGTCACAGTGACGTAGTCATTGAAATTTTGTTCACCACTATAACTTCAGAAATTTTTGAGACAGGATTTACAAATTGCACGCGATATTACACTCCTATGTGGTCTACTTTGTGTGCAAGCATAGTTGACCTTGACGTAATTCGCAAGGTCACACAGAAGTCACATATGCTAAGCAATGCTACCGCTCTAACTATTGAAAGCCTGCATGGAGTGATCTAGGAGCCTTTAAAAAATGGAGGTCATAGCTCTATATTTGACCTACTTTTTGAGGTCAAAGGTCAAGTGCACAATGGTAATATTGGCATAAGTAAGGAAGTATTTAAGGCAGTTATATGAAAGTTTATACACTCATGTATCATAACCAAAAATGTGTCCTGAATCAAAAGTAGGTCAGTAGGTCAAGTATCTGGGTCACAGTGACGTATTCATTTAAATTTTGTTTACCACGATAACTTCAGAAGCTTTTGAGACAGAACTTTCAAATTGCATATGATAGTACACCACTCCAAGCATAATTGACCTTGACCTACATGTAGCTTTCAAGGTCACACAGTGGCCACAAGTTTGTTGAGTGACATTGTGCATCTAGCAATCTAAATGTTAAAACGAGAGAAGCAACATAGGGTGATCTAGAAGGCTATTGAAAGTCAAGGTTATACCTGTATATTTGACCTAATGTTTTTGAGGTCAAAGGTCAAGTGTACAATAGTAGTATTTGTGTAGGTAACTATGCCTGATACTATGGGACACTATTCCTATTCACTTACCGCAAAAGAGATTGAAGGCGGCCGAAGGGTACCGCGTTCTTTGAACGGTATTTTACTTTTATATACTGTAGGCGTAGGCCTTAGCTGTTTCCGTGAATGCTATGATTTGAAACACTACAAGACCTGGCCCTTCCTGACGCAAATTCCAATTTATTGCATTAATGCTTGTTCTTGTTTGTATTGCAGAGGGATCCACCAGTAGAGGGACACTATGCAGATGTCAGACAATGGAATGCTACAAAAATACCTCTTGTGTCTCTCATCTACTCTATACATGGTATGTCACTTTTTTTTTCTGTTCACTAAACCTGGTGCACTGAAAAGTGCTGCATTTACAAATACTCATTTTGTTAATTGTACTAATTGTGTCTCCACTGACCATTTGACTGTTAACATTTCAAAATGTTTTGCAAATATTGTTTTGACATTCAAGATTGTGAAATTATCAGAATAAGTAAATGAAATACAGATGTTTGTATTTAAGATATACATTGTAAACAGGTTTACATTTGGCCCTCCTTTATTATTAACCCTACCCCCCCCCCCCCCCCCACCCCCAACTAAGATCTGTCCTTGGCATGGGTTGAACTGGGGCATATAATCATGATTCTCTTGATTGGTGTTCCTTACAGTTTCCAATTCAAAATGTTTTCAATGTTATTTAAATTTAGTCAAAAAGATTATAGTAAACATTTGACCACCAGCTGGTCAATGTAAGGGGGAAAGGGTTATGCAAATTTATTGTCTTCATTGTCACATTGTGGAGACCATACAGTTTTTAAGAATGTAACATTTTGAAATGCCACAAAAAACACTGCCCATAAAGGTGGAAATACTAGTAGATTTAAACCACATAATTTCATGTATATTATTCTTATGAGTCAATTGCCTTCTGCAGTGCCCCCTGGGCTTTACCTTGAATAGTGGAAAGTGGACTTTTGTGTCACATTGTATGTATATATATATATATATATATATATATATATATATATATATATATATATATATATATATATATTTATATATATATATATATATATATATATATATATATATATACATACAATGTGACACAAAAGTAACAGGTTTACACCACAACACTCACTTTTAGCTGAAAATGTGCACTTTTTTTTTTCTTTCTTTTTTTTTTTTTTACAAAATTTTTGTGCATTTTGGACCTTTCATAATAAAAAATGTGGAAGTCAAATTAAATTTCTTCGATCTTAGTGCCATTAGCATGTAATGGAAACACAGCATCTTGTTTTCTCATACATGTATATTCTGTATCATACCTAAACAGGTTAAAAAGTGTTATGATGAGATTATGTTCACCACATGGCTTCCCTTCTATCACTTCATGGGTAACTTTTTTTGGACATATTTTGGCTTTTTATAAAATATTGTGCAGATTATCTTTTGATTGAAGTATTCTAGAATCAATAAAGTGATGGTTGCAAGGATTTTTTACAGCAGGAAATAGAGAAATATATTCAGTGAAGTGGGGTGAAAGAATTTTTAAAACCGACAAGAATGGCCATTGCTATGAAACTGAAAGGTAGCATGTGATGAGCATCAAGTATGTTTTCTCAGTATCAAGTGTCTTGTAATGTTATAAATCATATGGCGTATTGTCAGGATTACCACAATGACAGAACAGATACAAAGATTCATAGCCAAGGTATGATTGGA
This sequence comes from Hermodice carunculata, assembly GCA_964020975.1. Lineage (NCBI taxonomy): Eukaryota > Metazoa > Annelida > Polychaeta > Eunicida > Amphinomidae > Hermodice > Hermodice carunculata. The sequence goes on along the minus strand of OZ026615.1, from coordinate 26,792,402 downwards.
TAAGACAATTAAACCACATTTATGAATATGTGCAATATACACATTAATGATAAATGATAGACAAAGCAAGGAATAATTTAAGACAGGTGCTCATTATGGTATGGGATCTATGTATAATGCATAATTAGGGTACCAGTATGTCTACATTCTGTACCAACATTTCAACATTTTGTCACTTACAGTGTAGCCCGTATGTTAATATCATGTAGTATACTAATGGAGACATCGTTATAAACCCATTATAATCCTCTATACAAAACAAAAATTTTATTTATTTTTTTTTGCATAATTGGTACATGCATGCAGTACAATTTGTTATCCTCAAAAATCATATTCCTTTAATTGCTTGCCATCACTATGTCCAGATACTCAGACCAGTATACATTTGTATGAATAATCATCTCTTCGCAGAGAAGGACAAATTGGATAGTCATCTGCAAGGCAGACATGAGCGCTATGTTGAATGGCACCAAATACAGGCCAACCAGCAAGAACAGCTCTGGAATGAATCCCGGCAGCACGGAGATATTATTTTTGTCAATGAGGTTGATACTTATCGCAACATTCCTCTCAAGTTACTGAAGTTTTATCAATGGTAAGTGCAAAAAGTTGTTTGCTAAATATAAAGAATTTTGCTTTGTGGAATCAGCAACACAATAATATCTCTTAAGGATTCATAGGGCATGTTATGTAAGTACATAAACAGTATCCATGGTAAAGTACTTTTAATTTAGGACTACTGCCTAGAAAGACCACATACTTTTGTGACCACTTTCATTTTGTAAGCATCCTAAACACCATTTTCGTGGTAACTTTTACATGTACCTCATGAGGAAAAATTGTCTGTTACACAGAACAGGTTGGTAGAAAGGCAGGCCAACACAAATTAAAATTGAGCACATCCGGTGATGGATTTTCCTGAAAAGAAAATGTGTCACCCTTTTTGTTTGCATAACTAATTTTTACAGTATTGCATGTTTTGTTGCCAAAAGTTACATGAGCAGTAAATGGGTCATGCTGACAAAACTATGCAATACCTCTGCTCATGTGAAACTATATACATTGTATGTTTATGCAATTTGTGCAGGCCTGGAAAGGGTAGTCATATAAAAATATGGCAGGCACAACTGTATCTTGTTTGTTCAACTTCAGTATACTGTTGAGTACAATTTAATACTGGAATAAGTTTATCAAGATATGGATTCACATGAAAATGATACCATTTGCAGCTTGTATGACTGTTATAATTCTAGAGCAGCATGTATCATACCTGTCAAATCTCCCACCTTATTGCTTTAACTTAAGGACTTTTGAAATGAAATTTGTATTACATTACTTCATATAATTTCCCACATAGAAACCCATCAATATCTTATATATTCATTGACATATATAGAATTGCCTTGCGGAACCAACAAAACAGTCTATTTCAGGAAGTTCACACATGATATGTGAAGCTGCTATCGATATAACACAATGCCCATCATATCATGAGAAATATACATACGTATGCCTATATACATTTGCTTGTCTGTATTTCCAGGATTACACAAAACATATCATTCAACTTCTTGCTCAAGACAGATGATGACTGTTTCATAAACCTAGACAGAATTTTGGCAAGGCTAGATGGCTATCAAAAGACCAAGAAACACAAGATGTGGTGGGGAAGGTAAGTCCTGTTGCCTGCAAGCATCATGTCTGGCCACTTGTGAATTACTGGTATGCAGAGCGCTTCATATATGTGATGTCTCATAATTTCTTGGCCTTTTACATGTGTCTGGTATGATGTTTGTCTCATGGATCAGCCTGGTTGAGCTTTGAACAGCATCTCTGTTTCTGGTGGTCGGAACTTAAGAAAATATTGTAAACGATGAATTAGTAAGGACTCTTATGAGAAGAAAGACTGAAAAAAAAAAGAAACCAGTTAAACTCTGAGAAATATTTAATCCTGTTTGTGCTGTTTCAATATAGATCTTTTTTTTAATTATTTAAAGTTCAGTCTACAGCATTATGGCTGAGTGAAGGAAGTTGGACTATTGATTACGAAAGCAAAAGGTTGCAAAAAGTTTCATCTTTTTTTCATAAATACAAACTTGACTAAGAGCAAAGAGCTAAGAATATTAAATTGAATGGTCTTAAAGGAAGCTGTAAAAATATGGTGTTTCTTGGTAATTTCTCAAATAAATTGTTATGAAAAGATAATACCAATTGATCTGTAGGTTTGCTGAGGAACAGTTTCATCCAGTACAAAATCACCAAGAAGGCCTAAAGTCAGCAAACACTTCAAACATGGTTCATTTTGGGGTGCAAATCTTAAAAAATCTTCTCTGAAACCTAGTGCTTGACCACTTGCTTGGAAATTGTATCAGAATTCACATTTGGGTACACCCAGACCTTTATTATTTCAAAAAGTAGCACTCCACCCTTACAACCCATGATATCTGAATCTTTGCTGAAAACTGACTGAATTTTGCTGAATTTTGCTGACTTTTGGCTGAATTTGACTGAAGCACAAAAAGTTGGCTGAATCTGGTCTGAAGGTTTATGGGGGCTCTCTGAATATTGTCTGAATATGGCTGAATTCCAGCTGAATTACTTCAGCAAAATTCAGATCGGCTGAATCTAGTCTGAATCACTTCAGCAATATTCACATGTATCTGAATTTTGTCTGAATCACTTCAGCAGTAGTAACATGTATCTGAATCTGGTCTGAATCACTTCAGCAATATTCAGATCTTCCTGAATTTTGTCTGAATCACTTCAGCAAGATTCAGTTTTCTGAATCTACTCTGAATCACTTCAGCAATATTCACATGTATCTGAATTTTGTCTGAATCACTTCAGCAGTAGTAAGATGTATCTGAATCTGGTCTGAATCACTTCAGCAACATTCAGCTTTCTGAATTTTGCCGGAATCACTTCGGAAAAATTCAGAAGTTACTGAGTTTTAATTGCATACCATAATTTGGGAGTGAACATGAACACTTTTAGGGGTTTTCCTGCTGCACCTCTATATCTCTATTTTTAAACAATGAAAAACTGTGGAGAATCAATGCCCAACTTTTTTGTTTGTAATTTGTAAAATTGAATAAACATGGGGATTGTTTGAAACCTTCTGATGAATTTTACAAATTTATATTCAAATCAGAATGTTCCTGTAAATAATTCCCTTACACAGAAAGCAACTGTATACCATTTACTAAGTTGTATAATTTTATAAAATCATTTTCATAATGAGAAATGTTAGTTTTTTTTTTGTAACCATCAAATTGTACAAATTTGGGACAATAATATAATTTTCTATACATATGGATTTTAACAGGAACATCTGTCCAAGTCAGTTCCACTTTCAGCTCCAGGGATTCTGGCTGAATAATGTCTGAATTCTAGCTGAAGTTGCCTGAATTATAGCTGAAGCAGTGTGGATACTTCCTGGGATTCTAGCTGAATACTGGCTGAACCTAGCTGAATCCAGGCAGAGTCATGTCTGAATTCTAGCTGAAGCTGTATGAATACTGACTGAATAATGCTGAATTCTGCCTGAAACTATCTGAATATTGGCTGAATCTGATCTGAATCCTGCCTGAAACTATCTGTATGCTGGCTTAAGTTTACTGAAATCTGGCTGTATTTTCTTCTGGATTTTGGCTGAATCTTGACTGAATCTTGACTGAATTCTAGCTGAAGTGCTCTGAATTCTTGCTGAATCTGAAATATCTTGCTGAAGCGGACTGAATAGTGGCTGAAAAGACTGAATTTCAGACAATATTCAGATAAGGAGTTTCAGACAGAATGCCGATTTGATTCAGACAAATTCAGACAGAAATTTTCCATAAGGGCAAATTTTGTCTAGCCATTGAGGTTAGCTGAGCATTGATTGGCAGTTCACACAGCCCTGTTTAATCATTACCTGTTACATCAGCATACATGTATGTGCTCAAAAACAATACTTATCCAACAGCATTACATCCTATATGTATAGATTAGCCACATGGGAATGTGCTTGTGACCTTGATCAGCAGACAGTACTGTTTTAAAACTGGTGATGCTCCACTTTATGGTTGCCTCTTAAACCAAGAGAATTCTAACTTACATGACTTTACATCTGGTTCATGCTGACATTCTTAGCCAATGGTGTAAGCCTGTATTGCCGGGACCACTGGTGCCGTGAGCCAATTAGCCAAATGCTAATGTGTCGTTCATTTGGCTGAAAAACTTTGCAAATGGCTAATTTATTTGAACATGAATTATATAAGAGTCAGGCTGAATTCTGCAGTCATAGATTACTGTTTTATTTCCGGATTTTGCTACAAATTTTGAAGGCCTAGATCTGTCCCTGTATTGTCTCAGATTGGTTCAGCATATGCTGATTGTCTGTATTCCGTCAGCACAAATAAGGCATTTAAACTCAACTATAATGCAGTGATTCAGCTTTGGCTCAACACGTACATGTATACATTGAGCTGATGCTGAATGTAAGTATGGTTCTAGCACAGTGTAGACAATTGAGTCAAGCATATCATGCATGCTGGAAAATGATCAAGGTATGTTTTACATGTAGTTTAACCAAGAAATTCCATGTACATGTATAATGCATGCACATTGTCAGAGAGCAGCACACACACATCTGTAATTCTCAGGTCTACTTTAATGCTGGATATCTCTGCTCATTTTCATGTACATACATGTACATGTATATTTCTGTTTGGAATTCTTGTAATTCCAACAAAGCAAATTGTCTTTGAGTTTAAATGAGACAAGAAACGTCATTGTACAAATGTTTCCTGCCTCCCTTAAGCTGGGTTTCCATGTGCGCGTATTGCGTACTGCGTATTGGGTACTGCGTATTGGATACTGCATAGTGTGTAATAATTGATTGACTTAAAATTAACTACCCCATTTCCATGTATGCGTAGTGCATACTGTGTGTTGCCTATGCGTTTCAATCACTCTGTGTAGCGATTTTGTACACATCACGCAGGGAAGACGCGCGTAACATACACAAAATGGCGCCAAATCCTGCCAAAGTAAACATACATACGCGTACATGTACAGTATACGCCTGGTTTGTGGATACATGGAAAATGGTATCCGCAGTACGCAATACGCACCCCCAACTACGCAATACGTTGTACGCAATGCGCAATACGCGCACATGGAAACCTAGCTTAATTCTAGGGTATAATATACATGGACATGAATCCTGATGTTTAATTTTTCACAAACTGCATGGTCTGGTAGGAATAAACCAATATGCAAGTTATGATTGTTGTAGGTTTCGCAATAACTGGGCAGTGGACCATCATGGGAAGTGGGCAGAAGGTGTCTACCCAGCTCCAGGGTATCCAAGCTTTGCCTGTGGTTCAGGCAGCACTCTCAGCCAGGATCTGGTGCAGTGGATAGCTGACAGTGCTGGCATACTGCATCCCTTCCAGGTAAGCCCTTGAGTGTCTGCATGTGCAGAAACTGTGCAGTGGTCTGTGTACTTGAGGGACCACTGCAATAAGAGACCAGCTGTCTTGAAACACCACCCTTTTGGAATAATTTGTATAGTATTTTTCATATTATTTATACTTCCTGTGAAGACCATCCACAGTTTTGGTCATCCCTGGGGGTTGTCTTTCCACTCAGATTTCAATGTATTTATTAATAGCAAAAAGTGTGAAACACATTTCTGATCCATGTTCATCAAGATCATCTTCATATTAGAGGGCCTGCTGTTTTTCAGGCCAAAACAGGGAGGGGCAACAGGTGCCCTTTTGCTAGAAAATAAATTTGATTTGTACAAAGCCTCCATGTTCATATTCTCATACTGAAAATAAACTCTGATGAGAATTAAATTGTCTTTTTTATTATGGCCATTGATAGAAATTTGTCCTTCAACATAATAAGAATGCCATTCAATCTTTTGGTCCATGCTAATGGCACTGGTGGAGTTATGTGTTTTAAGTTTAATGTAGTCCTCCTTGACTGTTATCCTGATTTTACTGGCAAAGTATTACTTTCATGCACTGAAATAGTAATTTGTTTAGATATGATTACATAAAGAGTTGTTTATGATGTAAGAAGACAGGCGCATTCAGTATTTTTAGGTGGCAAACTGCCACAAATTGTGGTTTTACATGGAAATTCATATGCCCAAGCTAATGCCACAAGCACTTAATGTATTGTCCATTTACCTTTACATGTATGGTGGTCACTGTCTTGAGAGATGGCTCCACTGATAGACCCCATGTCGTGAGGACTCTTTCCCAGACACTTTGCTTAGTGCGTTTCATGTTAGTTATGCCTCGAATTACAGACCAACTGTGTTGATCAGAGACCACAATTTCTCAGGTTTCATGTATGCAGAATGGTATTGTAACATTACTTTTGATTATATTTGCCCTACATACATGTACATGTACTTTATGTTGAACTGAGCTTTTACCAGTTTCTCAAAGGTGTCTAAATTGTTCAAAACTCACACTTAAATCAGGTATTGTGCGTGAGCAATGCATTCCCCAGGGAGTGCACAATGCAGAAAGTATCTCAATCAGCATTCCTTCATGACATCCCCTGTGAATACCCTGTGGGAACCTAATTATTTCAAACCAGTATATATACATGTACATGTACATCACTACACCACAGGAGGTGTTCAACTGGGCAACCAAAGCTGCATTGCTTTAGCCTATAGCTATATATAGGGCCTACTTTCATCAAGAAAAACTACCCTGTGAATTCAATCCTAGAACTAACGGCATTGCTGCCCCACTAGTGAAATTCATTGGGCATACAGTGATAGTGTCTTTATTATATAAGCAAACATATAGGAATGATAACTACAGGTTACAATTGTCGGAATATGGGAACTGCTGAGTCCAGTTTCTACTTAAGGTTCCTGGAAACTGGACTTTGTACATGTGCTTGCAAAGTGTACATCATATGCAGCAGTGGTCTTGCATAATGCCAGGGCGTTCCTATTTGGTATTTGTTCAACATACTGTACCAGTGATCATTGTATTTGCATGTGTTGTTCCAGAATTAGTCCAGTGTAAACATGTGGGACAACATTTAATGCTGAAGTACCACATTGGTTCAGCATCTATTTGCAGAACCAACCAGAGTGTTGCTGCTTCAGTATTTTTGCAGCATTTTGTCAATATCATTCCAGTATTGTTTCAGTGATATCCCAGTATCATTTCAGCATTATTCCAACTTTGTTTCAGCATTATGCCAGCATTGTTTTATCATCAGGTCACAATGTATGTATACGTGCTATTCATGTAATTGTGCTGTAAATGGGAGTGGTATCTGTTCACAACATTTTTGGACAGTATCGGCTCAGTAGAATGCAAATACTTGCTGCTTTCAAGCTGAACTATTTGCATAATGACATGTACAATATAGGTGTCCTTTTTAATGCTAAGCTGAAGTATTCAAAGCCATAACACCAGGATGCAAGAACAGTCTGTACAAAATTGTCTCGTGTACAATATATGTGTATTTGGGGAGGGTCCACTTCCTGTAGTTTAATTTAATTTCCAATTGATAAGGAATTAACAACCTTGTAGTTCCTTGCATTGTCATATACATTATTTGGGCATGTTGACCAGTCAAGTGTAAAAGAAGCTCGCTTCAAAATTCACTTGTTTAACAAGGTTCATGGATACATGTAGCAGTGAGTTACATGTACCCCATCAAAGTGAATCAAATCAATTGAAGCACTCTGCTCTTGGCTACAGACCTATTACTTTGTCGTGGTTATTTTCAGGGTGAAGATGTTTCATTGGGCATCTGGCTAGCTGCTGTGGCACCACACTATATTGATGTAAGTCTTGAGCTCTTCTCTTTGTTAACACTTTCCCCCTTGAATTGTGTAAGTGGCCTAAATTTGCTATGATTGATTCCAGATTCAAATTCCTTGCAGACTTTTCTTGACCAGGGTGCTATATTTCAAGAGGAAAAAAATGGTCAAGTCAACAATTTCCATAGCACCTTTTGGGCATAATTAACAGCTTTATATAACATGCTTTGTATATATTGTGTTCCAAGTGGACAGAGGAAAGCTGTTGTCTCTATCTCCATTTAGTACTGAAAGTGTCAAACTCATGATCTGGTTGTCTTAGACCATTGTGTTCATGTACCTTGTTATGTGTCACCTGGGAAATTAACTGCATCTTTTTACTCAACAGATGTGCTGTTCCACTTTTTATGTACCAATTTTCTTTTCCTGTAAATCCTTATGAGTTTAAAATGAAGATTTTGTATTAGAAAATGCAGAGTAGAACTTTAATGCAGCATTTCATTGGAGACATGCAAGTGAATGAACATCAACAAAACAATTGGCTGCCAAGCAGTTCAACTAGTACTGGTGCCATACTGCCCAAGTAAGTTTACCCCAAGACTTATATAATTAAGAAATCCACAACAAAGATTACAATGTTATTTAAGTTTTTAGGATTACAACTTAAAAAGTTGCCCTTCATATGCACAATACACAGATACATCAAGTGCCCTCCACCTTTAACAATCAGACAAATTTTTGCAATTTTGTAAGCACCAAGATTGTGTCTTCAGCAATAATGATAATAAATGACATGATGATGATGACAATGGTAAAAGGGGCAGTTCCATTGTGAAAAGTGATCTGTTTGCAAAGCCAAAGGGCCCAAAGACAACACATCCTTAAGTAATACAGGTGTGCAGTGAAACTGTATTTATGAAGGAGATTGGGAGTAAAGTAATCATAATGCTACATGTATTACCTGTTGCCCAATCTGTATGCACCACTTTAGGATATCAGAAGTTATAATGTAATAGTGAACGCTACAATATAAATGTAAACGCACTTTATCTACAACTGAGATAAAGGTCTCCATAATGTAAACCTCTCTTGCTTCCAATAAATGTCACCAAGATAGATAATGAATGACCATATGAGTAGCTTCATCCAACAACTTGACTCCATATCTAACTCATAACTACTCTGTCAACTACTCCACCAACTTGTATGTGTTGGAGAAGGGGGTGGAAGCAATGGGAAGCATCAGGTTGTCCTTTAACCCATCAGGGTCAGAGTAGGACTGAATCAATAGCTTTACTTGGCAACCCATGCCAAGAAAAGTTATTGACCTAGCGTGTACCATCATGAATGGTCTTACATGTACATCCATCTGTACATGTACAAATCTCAGCAAAAACAGTTTTTTAGTAACGAGAAATTTAAGTAAAAACGTTAAGGCACACAAACAATTTACTTCCAGGGTGAATTGAGTGGGAAAGGATTAAACTATTGCTGTCTAAATATAGTGGTACCTGTTTTATAGACCACCTCTCATGGCAGACTGTGTATCTTTTTTTAACCCTTAAAGTGCTAATCGCTACTATAGTCGTTTTCTCATAACTGTTAAACATAGAATGGTTAAAAGATTCAAATTCCTCATGAAGATACCTTTTATTCAAATACCAGCAAGCCTAGTCTAAAGCAAAAAGTAGTCTTAGTCAACAGCTCTCCTGGGGGCACTTTGTGCGCATTGCATGCAAAGTGCCCCCATGAAAGCTGTTGACTCAGTCTTAAATCAGCGCTTTAAGGGTTAAGGCTGTCATTTTATGACTCTGGAATATATTTTGGTTGTAAATTTGCTTGTATTTTGAGACCATCTTTGATGTGAAATCATTTCTTGTTAGCAGTACAGGTGATGATAAGTAGCAGGCCCCATTGTATAACAGGACAAACACATGGATTTTGGAAATGTTCCAGATCGAATAATTAGCAAACTTCTTCTGATAATTGGGAAGTTCCTGCCACTAGTAATGAGGAAATGGAGGCAGTGTATGTGTGCATGACTTCCAGTGCGGTTACCTGTACATGCAAGTGGTGACATTACAAATGAGATTTTAATTATAGAAAGGAAGTCAGCAATGACAGCAACAAGCGACACTGATGATCTTCCAATCAAGTATTCACCTCTGCTATATGATAGTCATCCGCCAGAAATCCAATCCTGCCATTCAGCACGATGAAAGTGTATTTAGGCATATTGGGTGTTCAGCCCGTGATGTCTCTGGAGAATCATGCTGTTAGCTGTCATATTTATAGCAAAAAAAAAAAAAAAACCCTAAAAATACACACTTTAATATAAACACACAAAATGATACATTTATGAAAGTGGTATATTTTGTAAATCTTGAATGCACTAAAATTATACATGTAGTGATGATGTAGTGTAAACAAATTGTTTTATTATATTATATTAGGAATTGAAATTTGACAAGTACCTGCAAAGGCTACTATACATTTTCGTTTGTTCCATCAAATTTTGAAGAGTTTTAGTAACTTACAATTGCCAGGCACAATGTACATGTTTTTCATATAGATCTCCAGTGTATATAGTTACTTTAATATTCACTTAATATGTACTGATTACATAAGTTTTAAACAATTTTTGACCTTGAGTGTGCTTTGAAGGTCAAACTGATAATATTGGCTTATATCTGGGTAATGGTGGATCCTTTATGTCACTTTTTGTCTCAAAAATGATGATGGAGGACTGTGTGAGTAAAAACTTTGATAATACAGACAGTGATGATCCTTTAAAATGCCCAGGTTAATATGCACATGGCTTTAGTTTTACTGATGTCAAAAATTCAAGGTCAAAGGACACTGCAGTTACATTTATACATGAACTTGTAATGTTCTGTTCATATTGAGAGAATTGATTTAGCTACTGCTTTAATGTTGGACAAGGTACATGTATGTGATGGCCTGTATAAGCACTGAAAGGAGATGTACCTTGGCCCATTGTCTCGAGGTCACATGTAGCTATTTTAGTGAATTCTACATGGTGTGAGTTGTAATTCAACAACTATTGAGTCACTGCTTTGAGTGGATACTGAAGAACTATTTGTAATGGCCCATGATGATCGTCTTTCAGAAAGATAACCTAATTGATATAATTCTGAAGGTCACAGGCCTGTCACAATCCTTCACTAAAAGCCCAGAAAACATCTTAAAGCAAACTTTCTTCTTTAATTTAGTCTTATGGTATCTTATTTAAGACTCTTAAGATGGTCTAAGATCTTTTTCCTGCCCAGTCAGAAAAAGAGAAAGTGAGTAAGACCCAGTAAGAGGAAATCAAGTCATGCTATGACCATGAGGGAAAGGAGCAGAGGCAGTCAGTCAATTTTCAGACCAGGTAAGACCTTCAGTGGCTGCCTCATTAGCATAATGAGATGATAAGAGTATATTCAGACTTGGAAAGACATTTGGTACCTGGCTCATTAGCATAAGAGAAAGGCCTGGGGGTAACAAAACTATTATAAGATCTGGTAAGATGTTTTGGGGTTAGGGTAATTAACACAAGTAACATGATCAGATATACCAAGACCTTGTAATATGTAGGCACTAGGATATCCACAAAGTGTCACAAAACAGTATACTCTATGTATGCACTATCTTACTGAGCAGCATGTCCACTGATTTTTCATTCTCTGTCCTCCTTTTCAAAATCAACTCAGAATCCAGACCATGATATATCTACCTAGCTAGAGATACACATGTACAGTACATACTCCCACTCATGTATGTTGTACCCACGAACTTTATATAATAACTTCACCTGGCCACTATAGTGGACAGTGTATTCACAAGGCCATCACTGATGGAGGGAAATGTTTGAAAGTTTAAACAAACAATACTTGTGGTCCCTGAACTGTGACAGCACATGTATATATGCAGCCATCCATTATAGCCTATCAACATGCAATACTATGTGTATGGCTGCTTAAAAGCCTTTTTTTTCTTTTCTGTACTGTGTACCAACCATTATTTGTACATTTTCTTACTTTCGGTACCTTGTACCAGGGCAAAGTTGCTACAAGTACCAGCATATATACTAGCTCCCCCCTCCCCCTACTGCAACATGTCTTTGTTTATTTTAAATTGTGCTGCTGTTTCAACAACACACTGGGGGATGTAATATAACTACACCTGGTTACATCTGGATGTGGCAGCAACTTTACAATTTGCTGGTCAGTGACAAAGAGATCACCCACATGTACATATATAGGGGCCATTCAACATTATCAGCATTTTAACATTAGTACACAAAGTATGCAGGGGGGGGGGGGGGTGTCAAGACCAATGTACATTTTCACTTATTATTGAAAATATTGATAAATTTTTTGATCAAAATCAGCATTTTTGCAGGCTGTCAGGACCACCTCCACATTCAATAGAATGGTAGTTTGGGCCACACAAATGCAAATTTAAAAACTGCAATACTTTTACACATCCACAAAGTACATCATTGTATGTGGTGTGATGAAAGCTATTATGATGTTTAATCTGCCACTGCCAAAAAAAAAAAATGTTGCTTTTTCATAAGTTTTTTAAAAAAGAAGATGGTTTGTTCAGCCTAGCCTTTCCACTCATATTTGTATGAGATCCTTTCACTATCAACAAAGAGATACATTTTTTCATGCAAGGAAATTTAACCAAGTTTAGTCACATCATATGTAACAAAACTATGGTCTCAGCATTTATGGACAGTATTTCTGGCAAACTTGTGCAACTACATGTGGCAAGTTTATGCTTTTTTGCCATATAAATAGTCTGAATATATTCTTATACAATGGGGGAAATGGAGGCACATTGTGTTGAATGTAAAATGATCTGTTATACTGACACAAAATGACTTAGACTAATCATGTATTATATATGATATCAAGTCAAAATTCACCTGTTGAAATATTTTATAGAACATTCATCATTCAATAATTTTTTATGTAAAAAAGCTCATAATCACCATGCAAACAAACCCTGTTGAGGGAAATGCACGTGTGGGTTCAGTGTGGTTACAAAATAGTTCTGTCACAGCTAACTGGCTGGAGATCTGAATTTTAGTTAGACTGGGTCCACTGAATGTGCACATTAGTCTCAAAATGTGCTTAACTGAGGCTGGTGGAATGGAGTGGTGCAGAGGTAGACAACTCTCATGGGATCACTGCCTCAGCACTGGACAAGCATGTTTGCACAGCTGTGTGTGGGGGGGGGGGGGGGAGGGTAGAGTGGGCTGACAGAAATTAACTAGAAAAGATTTGCTTCACAGCAACTTTGTCTGGGTGCCTTCAAAATGAAAACAGTTTGAAATGCTGCACTTTGCCATAGTTTAACATAATCTAAATGTCGTGTATTAGCCTAACTTTTATAAATTAAAATGCTACAGCTTTGGTTCTTAGTTCATTGAATGTGGCCATGTCACAAACTTAGAAAGTAAAGTTTGAATAAAACTACTTTCTATAACAGTTTTGAAGTTATTCAACATTTTAATTTTGTGTATTTGCCTAATTTGCATAAATTAAAAGCCTATAACTTTGGTTTATGTTCCCTTGGATGGGGCTATGCCAGAAAGTAGGAATGGCACCTTTATAATAGTTTTGAAGCTTTTCAAGATTTATATTTTACATATTCATGGTTCATTGGATGTGGCTTTTCCACAAATGTATAAATTAAAGTTGGAATGACACATCTCTATTTATAATAGTTTTGGAGATATTGGACTTTTGAATTTTTCAATGCCCCTTATTGGCACAATTTGAAATTCTACAACCAATATACTGTCCATTATATTGGCAGGTGTCACAAACCTATATGTGCACATTGAAATTTAGAGTCTGTCTGCGACGGTTTGGAAGACATGGAGCTTTTAAAATTTTACTTCCCCCGAATTTGCATAATTTTAAACATCATGACTATTCCAAATGAGATGCACAATTTCACTGGTTAGGTCAGTCACCATGCCAAGTTTGGTGGTTTTCGCAAAAATTGGGTTGGAGAAAAACTCCTGCCCAACTTGGTCGGTTGGGGCGGGGGGGGGGGGGGGGGGGGACAGAGAGAGTGCTTACTCATACACTGAAACCTCTCTACAGTGAGCACCCTTGGGGTCAGAGAAAAGTGCCAACTGCTCAGAGGTTCAGCCCTTCTGGGCAGTATGGATGAGAACACTGTGAATTCATTTAATTTTGCGGTGTTCTTCGCTTATTTCACTGATGCTTCAAAACCGTGAAAATTAGAACTCAGTGAAATATATTTTTAAGATGGCATTGATAGGGAGACAGAGAGAGTGCTTACTCATACACTGAAACCTCTCTACAGTGGGCACCCTTGGGACCAGACAAAAGTGCCAACTGCTCAGAGGTTCAGCCCTTCTGGGCAGTATGGATGAGAACACTGTGAATTCATTTAATTTTACGGTGTTCTTCACTTATTTCACTGATGCTTCAAAACCGTAAAAATTAGAACTCAGTGAAATATATTTTTAAGATGGCATTGACAGGATTTATAACGAAAATATTGAATTTAAAGTTTCAGTGAAAGGTCTAAAATTAAAAAAACCGTGAAAATTAATGCTCGTGAAAATAAATGTATTCATGTACATATACATATACATTATTCATACATGCACATATACATGTTCAGTGTATACATATTGTAACTCAAGGGGATGTGAATACATGCAATACAAAACTGTCTTTGTTCCTTTACTACCTAAACGAATTTTTAACAGATGCTGTCATGAAACTTCATGTACAAGTACCTGTGAACTGACACAAGCACTATTCTTTCTCAGTACTGGCTGTGAAGAACAGGCTTCATCTCACTGGTTACAAGAAAATGAATGAAAGTGTCCACACTGTGAGATGACACAAATCCACACAGTTTCAAAATTCACAAAGTTGTGTGAACAGACATTGAGGACTGGAAGACCATACTTTGATGGGTCTAGCCAACTCAGCAGGTAGTCTATTTTCAACTGTGGGGTACACTCAGGCTTGTGCTGCCTAGAAGTCCAATGCCTGTGTTCCCTTGGGACTGATAAGCCAGCAGACTCATAGCCTCAGGCAAAAACAGGGGACCAGCTAACACACTAGTCTCAAGAATGGTGCACTAAAAGCTCTGTCAACCACTAGTGGGAACTATAGCCTGCCTAGTACATAGTGCAGCATGGAGCAGGTCTGTTCTTGCATGAACAGAAAGAGATTCCCTGTATTTTATTGACAACCTCGTTACACAGTTGTTGGGAGTGGTCGCCCCCCCCCCCCCCCCATCCCATTTGCTACAAATCCCAAACCTTCCAAACCATCCCCCCTAGCATGCATGGATAGAAGGCTGCCTGTGAGACTCTGTGTCTCCATGGCAACACAGGACAGTGTGGTAGATGTTAAAGCAGATAGCCACAGAAATGTTACCACATGTACCCACAAATGCACAAAACCATTCCTAAAACATCCCCAAACCACTGAAGCATCACCATTTGAACAAAGGTGATTGACACCCACTCATAGCACATGACAACCAGTTTAAAGTGATTCTGCCCAGCGGATTTCAGAGAAGTTGCAAAATGTGAATTGTTGATACCATGGAATGCAGACTCCAACAGAACCCCATACTTGAAGCTAAGCGGACTGACAAGTCAGCTAAGCTAAAAACTTAGGTACATGTATCTCGGGTACAGGCCTGCCCATTAGTCTACAATGTAACTGTTAGACTGTAATAAATAACTGCATATATACATGTGTTGTCCCAGTTCTGGACCACAAGTATTTTTTGTTTTAACTTTCAACACATTACCATGATTACCATCCATCAGTGATGGCCTTGTGAATACACTGTCCACTATAGTGGCCGATGAGGTAAAGTTTGTGGATACAACATACATGAGTGGGAGTATATACTGTACATGTGTATCTCTAGCTAGGTAGGTACATGTATATCAGCAGTGATAAGCTTGTCAATGTGCTATCCACTATAGTGGCCAGGTGAAGTTATACTATAAAGTTTGTGGGTACAACATACATGAGTAGGAGTATGTACTGTACATGTGTATCTCTAGCTAGGTAGATATATCATGGTCTGGATTCTGAGTTGATTTTGAAAAGGAGGACAGAGAATGAAAAATCAGTGGACATGCTGCTCAGTAAGATAGTGCATACATAGAGTATACTGTTTTGTGATACTTTGTGGATATCCTAGTGCCTACATATTACAAGGTCTTGGTATATCTGATCATGTTACTTGTGTTAATTACCCTAACCCCAAAACATCTTACCAGATCTTATAATAGTTTTGTTACCCCCAGGCCTTTCTCTTATGCTAATGAGCCAGGTACCAAATGTCTTTCCAAGTCTGAATATACTCTTATCATCTCATTATGCTAATGAGGCAGCCACTGAAGGTCTTACCTGGTCTGAAAATTGACTGACTGCCTCTGCTCCTTTCCCTCATGGTCATAGCATGACTTGATTTCCTCTTACTGGGTCTTACTCACTTTCTCTTTTTCTGACTGGGCAGGAAAAAGATCTTAGACCATCTTAAGAGTCTTAAATAAGATACCATAAGACTAAATTAAAGAAGAAAGTTTGCTTTAAGATGTTTTCTGGGCTTTTAGTGCTTGTATTTTTATGTTAATGGTACAGCTGGCTGGTATACATGTAAAACTGGTTGCTGATACATAAATTACAAGTTAAGAACTAGATGATCCAAAAGACCGATGCCCCCAGCCACATCCACACCAATGCCACTTGATGAACAAATTTGTGTGACCCTTCTAGAAGGAATATTTACACAAAGTTTCAGCATAATCTGAGTGATGGCTTTGGATAAGAAGTCAAAAATAGCAAAAATACAAAAATTCATAAAACTGTGACAGCCCTGAGCTCAGCTGACATTCACATATACCCTTGTGATTTTTAAGATTTGAAAAGAACTAAGAAATTAATACAAAATCCAAAAATCAATGGACCATGACCATTTGAATAAATCTGGTAGAGACCCATGCAATGTGTATTGCCGCCAAGTTTGAAGTCAATCTGAGTTACGGTTTCAGAGAAGTCAAAAAAGTGAATGAGCATTAGAACATGTTAGAATGCCCATTTCCTTACACAGTAATCAATAGGAAATGTGCATTTACTGACAAGTTCCCGAATTGAAAAAAATCTCTAAAAATCAGGAATCTGTAGCATTCCCACTTGGTAAGCAACTTTAATTAACCCTTCCACAAGGAACATTTCCACCAAGTTTCAGCTTAATCTGAGTGACGGTTCTAAAGAAGAAGTCAAAAATAGCTATAACACACAAAAGATCAGGAAAAATTCCAAAAAAATTGCAGTGCCACCTGGTGAACAAATTAAGAACTATGAGTCCCTAGGAGTGTTCCTGTGTGATATGAAAGCAGTTGGGTGAGCGGTTTTAGAGAAGATTTTTTAAAGATTTGCTCCCCCCCCCCCAAAAAAAAAACAAAAACAAAACAAAAATCATAAAAATCCAAAAATCAATGGAGCATGACCATTTGAACAAATTTGGTAGAAACCCACCCAAGGTACATTACCACCGAGTTTGAAGTCCATCTGGTTAATGGTTTCAAAGAAGAAGTCAAAAATGTGAATTATCATTAGAATGCCCATTGACTTACATAGTAATCAATAGGAAAAATGCATTTACCGATAAGTACTCAAATTGAAACAATTGTTAAAAATCAGGAATCCACAGCATTGCCACCTAGTGAATAGCTTTGTTTGACCCTTCCACAAGGTATGTATCCATCAAGTTTCAGCGTAATCCGAATGACGGTTCTAGAGCAGAAGTCGAAAATAGCAATAACACAAAAAATCATGAAAAATTAGAAAAAAAATTGCAGTGCCACCTGGTGAATAAATTAAGAACTTGGAGTCCCTAGGAGTGTTCCTGTGTAATATCAAAGCAATAGGGCTAGTGGTTTTGAAAAAGAAGACTTTTTAAGATTTACCCAAAAAATGGACCAGAAAAAATCATATTAAATCCAAAAATCACTGGATCATGACCAATTGAATTAACTTAGTAGAGATCCACCCAAGGTACATCCCAACCAAGTTTGAAGTAAATCTGGCTGACGATTTGAGAGAAGAAGTCCAAAATATGAATTGTTGACGACAGATGGCGGAGATAAGAGAAGCTCAGCTGACTGACAAGTCAGCTCAGCTAAAAAACTGAAAAAGAATCATATCGCCACCTGTTAACCAAATTAAGGTCTTCGGGGTAGCCAAAAGTGTCCCTGTGCAGTTCCGAAGCAATCCGCCAAGTGGTTTCAAAGAAAAATTTGTTTAAGTTTTGCCAAAAAATCAACAAAAACATTCATAAAAAAATCCAAAAATCACTGGACCAAGACCATTTGAACAAACTTGGTATAGGCCCTCCCAAGGTACATTCTCACCAAGTTTGAAGTGAATCTGGTGGAGGTTTTGAAGAAGAAGCAAAAAATGTGAATTACCACAGCAATCTCCATCCACTTACATAGTAATCAGTGGGCATGTATGCATGGGTGAGGTCAAAGTCACCCATAAACAATACCAGCCAAGGGTTGACCTAGAATCATACTCTGGCCACCTTTGAAGGAAATTGAATAATAATGTGGAAAGTTATTGGCCGTGATGGATGGATGGACACAGCCCCTATCCCCACTATTCCTACATTGTATATGTCCCTCTATACTACCGTCGGGGGCATGGGACAAATGTGTTGATAATCCACTGTCCATGCTCTTTTACAAGATGTTTAATTTGCACACATATATAACATTAATACTTTACATTTACTGGCTTGGGATTAAGTGATGACTCGAAACTACCTTATTAAAGCACAGGTACATGTACAGGAACATACTGCAATTGTGGGCGGAAAATGGACAAGGTCAGCTGAAAGTGGCTTAATGGTTTCCTGCAGGTCATCTTTCTGGCATCAATCTACTGATTGAAAAGATGCCTTGCAAAAATATTAATTTATAACTGTCCATTTAATAGGAAAGGATCCACATGCTGTATGTTCTTAAGAGTATAAGGAAGAAACTGCATGGTCTGTGATTTCATTCTCAGTATTGAGGTAGGCAAGCTGTTTTTCAGTCAGGCCGTCTTTTTGATCATATAGTTATAATGCTACCTCTTTTTCCTCCTATGATAAAGCTCTTTTTGTATCCAGTAATGACTACTTGGGATCCCTAAAAGTATATACTGGCAAATATCATGAATGTACAACAGTTCCTTACATCATTTTGAAGTACAATGTACATGTATTTTTATTACATCATGTATACATGTAGTGAAGAAACCTATGCACGGAAAGCTAGACCTTCAAGTGCCCTTAGTTTATGTGGATGGTTATCTTTGATTTATATTTGGCCTGGCATTGAGAAAATAAAGGTTAATAAGTGACTGCTTCAGTTAACCCTGAGTGCAAGTTGTGCAAAGACACTTACACCTGAGATATGAATTCAACTCGCACGACTTGTTTATTATGAATTGGAAAGAGGGGGGAAGAGATACATGTAATACGCCTCTTATGACTGATATGTTTGACCAATTCATGTAATATACATTTGCTGTGCCACATTATGCAGGCAACAAGATGTCATATCCTTGAAACCACATGAAAAAAGAACACCATAAAATTATGAGTTCATGCATATATCCATGGTATATACATGTATACCTACAGTTTATAAATGTGTGTTACTTATACATGTGCATGTCCATGTAATTAAGTTTTAAAGAGCCTCATACAGTCCTGCTACTCTTTCTTTTTAGCCACATGGCTGAATGACCTTGGCCTGGCTACTGGATACTTGAAGGCACCAACCCAAGAAGGAGTAAAATGCTCAATAAACCAAACCAGTGGACCTGTCATGGGATTATAATGAATGCATGCATAAACTTCATTGCAAGCAACCTGTAGTATGAAATGGACATAACACTGAACCAATTTAAGTTTGGTGAAGGAGCAAAATTGTGTACTTTGCCAAATGGATTTGTGTAAGGGAACAAGTAGATTACCATTTATGATAGTTTGTTTTCTCACTTGGGAAAAGTTTAAGTGGAATATGTTAGCCAATGAGGCCTGCTGTTGCATCTTGCTATGCACACGCACACTGGTGCAAAAAATGCAGTGATGAATCCCAGCAATCACCTTGTTTTGTCATTCAATGAGGACAGGATGGTTAGCTCTAGAAACTTGCAAAAACAAAGTTAAATTTTCTTTTTAACACTTTTCTTTGAATATTTTGGCAAGAAAAAAAAGCGTTCTTATATTATCAAGTCTAATTTGAGTTTTGCTTGTACAAGCTATATGTGTAGCCACAGATTTTTCAAATGATCTTGAAAGTTTATAGGCATTTTGACTTGTCAGCTTTTTTTTTTTTTTCGGGCCATAGTTTTCTAATGGATTTTAAAGTTAAGAAGATTTGTGGTTTCACTACAATATATGAAAAAAACAAAAACAAAAACAAATGCATGCATCTCCTGCTTGTAAGCTGGATTTTTTTTGCACACAGAGACATATGTTGACATGTGGCTGAAAGACAGAACAGTATAAGACTGACAGTATGAGGCTCTTTAAACTGCTCTATATTTACATGTAGTTGGGCATGTTTGGTTTATTTGTTTTTGCTTTTTTTTTTGTTTGTTTCCCTGAAAGTCAGAGAATATGACATGTATTTTTTGCTGAGTATTGGTCAGACATGTGCATTTTATTCAAGGTTCCTTTTAACCTCAAGACAAAAATAATGATAGTAATAACACCAGGAACAACTATTTGCATATAGGATTGAATGAACTGCATTGTAGTCTGTGGCTCTCCAAAATGTAAGTTGAAGGGAAATACACTATGATGCCTATTCATGCTGTACATGTAGATGACAATCTTATTCTTTCTGCAGGATCCAATGTGGCAGTGTGAGAGCGACTGTGTCACAGAGATGTTTTCCATGCCAGATTTATCTGCCAAAGAACTGAAGAACATGTGGAATAACAAGATGACATGTGGGGATCCGTGTGGGTGTGACTGAGATAGCGCCAGGTTTAAACTTCCTCTCAACTTAATTGATTTAATAAAGGAAAGTTGACAGTGTATGAAAATAAATCAACAGCAGGGTCTGATTACAAAAGCTTCCTGCAGAGTGGCGCATGAAATAGAAGCTAGTAGCTGATGGCCAGTGAATCATGCAGGAAGCTATATGCACTGAAATGTGTGGAATGACAGATAGATTGAAGAACCATTTATGATACAGCTGTGGTTTTTTAAAAGTCACACTTCTGTGTATTTAATATTTGTAACACTGAAAAGTTGTGAATACAAGTATTGAGCATTCCTATGTCAAATCTGTATGTCCACGTGCAGTGCTTCCTCTTTATATTAATTGCTGGGTTCTGCAGGTTTGATGGACTCTCTGCAGTTGCTGTATTGAGCAGTTTCCCATTATACATTTTCCCTGTTGTTCATATTTTTACAATGATCATTTTTGTTTCATATATTCAGACAGATTTAACAATTAGTAAATGTGTCGTTCATTCCAATACAAATGTAGAGTGTGTGTATGTTGTGCCAACATCATGAGTAGAATTATTTAAAAATCTGTGGTTTCAAAATCGGGTAAGTGTAGAAGACTCACACCACGACTGTATGGTGGGCCAGTAGTCAATAGGAGTCACCTGGTACATGTACATGCATGCATGTCATGGCCAATCATACAATATTTTTGGCATGAGGTATCAGGTGATCCCTCTGGACTAGTGGTGCCCCTGGGGATCCAGGTGTTCTAGGCTTTATCCTATCAATATACAAATCTTGGACATGATGCCTGATGATAGCCTAGCTCTGATGGATACCCCATACAGATACATTGTATATCTCTCTGGCTGAGGTCATCAGCTGATGCAAATGCTGTATTACCATTCCATATAAATTGTTAAAAAAGGTAGCTGAGTCAGGGGATTTTGCTTCTTTTTAGGTGCGATCAAATGAAAGCAGCTGTCTGCAAGATGCTATATATGGACAGCCAATCTTCTGTAGTCAAATTTCAACAGTATGAATGTCTATATTCTTATCACAGTGGTGAACAACAATTAAATAACAGAAAGAAATGTGTATGCAGTAACACAGATACAAGACTTGCTAAACTTAGGAGTTCAGATTCAAATGTCCGAGTTTTATGATATTATTTATATCAGATACACATGTACATGAGATTCATCACTGCATTATACATGTATGATGCATAATGCTGTTAAGTTTAAAATATAAATGTGGAACATGAAAAGATATTTATTTAATGCTTGTATTCATGAAAAGGCATTGATGATAATTCATTTGGCATACATACATGTATAGATGAGAATGGTTTTGGGAACAAAAACAAATCTTGCCCTTGAAAATCTAGATGAGGTAATTAGTTCTGCATGTAGAAATTAGAACCTTCATCATGGGACCCTTGCATACACTGGGTGTACATAATTATGTATGTACAATGGTACTCCCATTGTAGCTGAAAGATATGCCTTGTAAGGAAGCAGACTTTTCATGAACAGGACATACATGTATGTGATGGAAGTACATGTGTTATACTTGTCACATACATTGATCATCTTGGAAATTTGCACTTTTGGTGGAAATTATATTGTGAATGAATATTATACTTCACGTAACCATACATGTATGTCAGATTACATTGTATGTGTATGCACTTTTTGAATGGGAATATACATGTAGGGTGAACTAATTGTTGTTATACATGCACAGCCCAAAACTTAAATTATGCCATATCTGTAAATTTTGCAGTCGTCAAATGGGCTCTATGCCAAGTCAACATGAGATGAGTGAAAGGCAAACTTTTCAAGTTCAACTGACTGGCAACTACAACAGAACAATTTTGTCTTCACAGAGTGTTAAAGATCCACATATAACATACATGTATTCCAAAGAAAACGCAATATACCAATCTTTCAGAATGAACAAAGTATAATACAGCACGATAAAGACCCATTAATTTTTAATGGGGTCCTGTACATGTGCATTAGCAAGACTCTGCTTATTTTGTGAAGAGAATCCTAAGAAAAAGGGAAATCACTGAATGTGAATACACTGTATTGTATATGTATGACTGCATAAATGGTTGATGCTTCATGTTTAAAGACAGCACACATGACACAGATGTATGTAAGTACATTGTTTGCTACATGTACATGTATGTGTTTATGCACTTTGATAAATGATGTTGAAAAAGTAGGTCCAGTCAACAAAGTGGCTGGACTTTCATTGTCACTCATACTCATTTAAGATTATGCCAAAGGAAAACAGAGAAGTAAATTTGTTGTAAGCAATATAGCAATTTACCAGTACTTTTAGCCAATTGTCCAAATAACAATCTTTTGACAACTAAGAAGCTAAGTTTATTTCATTGTAATTTTATGAAATAAAAAGGTGGCAATATATACAAGACACTTATGAAATGATCATCATAATTTCTCACAAATAGCCAATCAGTCTTTTGGTTTTACATGTAGATGTAGCGACTCCAAATGTGCAACAGTGAAAGGTTGGATATAAACTAGAAAGTTCGCCAGAGATTTTCACAATTTTGCCTCATCAGATCACCAGAAACTGTCATAGTGGTCTATGTGCCTTTATGTGTCATACTTTCAGCTTTAAACACAAATGAATGTCAAGAAAAACATAAGAAGGAAAGAAACATTTTGAGACATACTTTTTTTTAGTTTACAGCATACATATGCATTCTTATCATTGCAACAAGGTTGATTTAAACTAATATGAATATGTTAAACTATAAAATTTGAATTCTCATTGGCAGAAAAAAATGATGTCCACTTTATATGCTTTTAGTATTGCTGTATTGTCACTGTATCAAAAATATGCATGAATCTCAAGGGTGTAAGATAACTGAAAATATGTATAGTTTCTCACACTTGATGTGGATATATAATTGCTATGCCAATACCAAAACTTGCAATCACTGTCACTCTGTCATTAAATGAATCTCCTGGGTGTAAGCTTGTAAAAAGTCTAGTTTACAGCACTTTAAGTATGATTTATAGCACTTGTGTATGGTTTATATCACTTGAGTGTAGTTAACAGCACTTATAAGTATGGTTTACAGCACTTATAATGTAAGTGTGATTTACAGCACTTACATGTAAGCTAGTGTACATGTAGTTAACAGCATTGAAGTCTTGATATGAATGTGCATGCACTTAAGTTGTTTTTTTTTCTTCCCAAAAAGTTACAGTCACTTCACAACTTGCTACACATCCTCAACAGTTTTGCTTTTCCAAAATACATGTGACTGGGAACATGCAGCAACTACATATATGTACTTGAATCTCTTGCAAGCAAGTGAATTGGATGAACTACATGAATGATTGCATCTTTTTTCTGGGGGTTTTTTCCCTCTTTTTTTTTTGTGTTTGTCACATAAAGTCAGGACCTTCATTTGTGTCACAGATGTGCGGACATTGATACAAAGTATGGGAAGGTCAACCTAAGGTGTTACATGTATGAATTATTAAAGGACAAATATGACCAATTGGTAGCAAGTCATGTGTGCCACATGGTAGTTTGAATGGATCGATTGCTGAAAGTCCTAATAATTTTGGTATACATATGGTACATATATTTTACAGTTACAATTGAAACTGCCTCAATCCACACACATGGTGATGGTCTGGGCTGAAGGCTGTACCATACACGGTAGGTGTCAACTTAATGCTGACGAGATCTTGTTGTTGGAGTGTTCAAGTCAGTTGTCAGGTACTGCTGACATGTGTGCTCCGTGTACATATGTGTTCATTTGAAAAGAGTTTTCAAAGGATCCAAGCTGTATACATGTATAACACATAAATAGAGACTCTGTGAATGACAGGCTAATTGCTGTCTGTTCAAAAATACATTTTTGTGCTCAGCATTTAGAATTATGAAGAATACTTTTTACCTGAGCTGACTTCTCAGTCAGCTGAGGTTACAGAATGGTCCATTGTCCATCAGTCTGTCTGTCCATCCATCTACACGTAGTCATAATTTACATTTTTGGCTTCGCCAGAACTGTTGACCAGATGCACTTCAAACTTGCTGTGCATCTGCCTTGGATGGGTCTCTACCAACTTGATTCAATTGGTCATGTTCCTGCGATTTAAAAATTTTTTTTATGAATAATTTTGTTAAGTTTTTGGCAAAGTCTCTAAAAAATCTTCATCTCTAAAATCACTTGGCCAATTGCTTCAAAAGGGACACTTCTGGGCACCCCGAGACCTTAATTTGTTCACAGATGGCACTGCAATTTTTGTTCTATTTTTTTTTTTTTTTTAAATAATTTTAGTATGTTAAAGGTATTTTTCACTTTCTCTCTGAAATCATTCCGCAGATTATGCTGAAACTTGGTAGAGATGTAGCTTGTGGATGGATTGGACAAAGTTGTTCATTTAAGGTCGTGATGCCACAGATTCCTTATCATTTTCAACAGATTTTTTTACTTTGGTTATTTATCAGTTAATGCACACATCCCTATTGATTACTACATGTATGCAATAGGGACTGGAGTGATATGTCACATTTTTACTTTTCCAAATGTGTCTGCTAGATCCTCCTCAAACTTGATGGGGATCAACCTTAGGTGGGTTTATGCATGCATGTACTAATTTTATTCCATTTGGTAATGTTCCAGTGATTTTTTTTTAATGCTCTTTTTTGGGTAAATTTTTCTCCAAAAGTGCTTGGCCAATTGCTTCAAAATTGCGTAGGGACAGTTCTTGGGATCCCTAAACAATTTTTTGTTCGACAAATGGTGCTGTGCTTTTGTATGTTTTTTACCCCTCGACCCATATGGGAACTTTCTTCTTTTTCTCTTTCTTTTTTATTTTTAAAAATTCTTAGAAAAATTAATGTTCTCTTATAAATTAAATCAGCTGGCTTATGGGTTTGAAATTGCACACACACATTGTTCTAGGTACCGATACATGTTTTGAGCAGGGTGGCACTTATTTTTGGTTAAAAGGTATCAAGGTCAGCTGAGGATGGGCTGTTCAGACAGCCTTTTTGTTTTACAGTCAGTCAATGCGCTGTCTGTAGAGAATATTTCAGTCATGATTACATGAGTATTTTGTATACACATGAAGAAGCGGCAAAGTTTCCATAATAAGATCATCACCTCAAAAATATTAGCTCCACAGTTCAAATACTTGTAAATATATGTGATACAGTTGTATCCATGTTAAACATTTGACATGACCATGAATATACATGTGTTAATGTAGAAGGCTGTGACCATATATGTGTTGTACAGTGTGGGCAATAAAGGTCTGGAGGGGAAGAAGGTGTGACAAAGAAGTTGAGCACAGGAAGAAACAAAAGTAGTAAAAGTATAATTGTTGCTTCTGTAGTACATGGGTCCCGCAAAACTTACTGCAAATTGTTCTGCCAGACATCAAGTGTTGGTGACACCAGGAATAGCACTCCATGGCAAATGTGCAGCAAGCTGTCGCCATTCTCTCCTTGCAAGCTTCAGCATTATCACAGTGACTGAAAAATGATTCAATATTTTATACATGCATGCCCTTCAATGTCACAATCTACAATTGTTTGGACCTATATTCTGTATCACTGATGCTGCTGCCACCTTAAATTGACCACTATAGGAAAAGTCAGTTTTCTTGACTTCCCTGAAGGTAATTGGAGTAATTGAGTCATTATTGGCAATGTTTCTTTGGTTGCCAAGGGCCTTCAGCCAATCAGAGAACAGGACTGCAGGTCACTGTGAGATGTCAAGGAATTTTAACAATGCACCGGTGGCTCCTTGTACAATGTATGCCTGTGGCTTTCAAAGGTGTGGAAAGATTGGCGCAATAAGTAGACTTTTAAGATGTTTCGGGGCAAATCAAAACCAGTCTACAGTGACATGTGTAGTTAAACCAAGCTTTTTTGTTGTTGTTGTTTTTTTTTTCTCACCAAATCTGGTGGACGAGCCAATTTTCTTCCTCAGTGTGACAGGTGTAGAGATACAGCTTTTACTCAGTCATGAATATTCAGTAACATGAGATGTGGTGAAAGTTGCTGAGGTGACATCCTGCATACAAGTATAACTACCAGTCCTGTAGCCATGATGCAAGCCATCCTAACGTAAATGTGAAAGTGTTTGTAGTATATTGTAGTTCAGTAATGGAAGTTCTTATGGTTTATCATTCTGCCTGTCTTTTGTCCACTCTCATTTTTTTTCTTCAGTTTTTGTCATCAAATTCATAGTCCGGGGGTGGTGGGGTGGGGGTGGGGGTAGGTCTGGTCCCAAAAATGCATACTGGAGGATTTCTTCTCAAATACATGTATCGTGGAAATTTAATGTACTTTGACTTAGTTTCCATAAAGTCGTACACAAGGTGGCACTATCACAATTTTCTGATTTTTAATGAATTTTCAAAAAATAACATGTAATGATCAGTAAGAGAACATGCATTGTATATAGACATGTATGATGTATATGTATGTGCATGTATATACTTGTAGTTTCTCCAGCTCCCAGGCTGGATCTTCATCAAATACTGAGGGGATATACCTTCAATGGGTATTTGCTTTGATACATGTATGGTGTTTTTGCAGTGCTATACATGTAGCATTGTAAATGGCTGTATACACATCTGTGGTTTTCTTAATGAACTATTTGGACCACCCCAAATTTGGTGATCGAGGGATGTGCATGTTGATGGTTATGTCAGCAGTGCACAGGGTGTTTGAATATGTTGTCGCTAGAAAATGCAATACATGACACTGATCGAGTCTTCAATTTTAATTTGGGTTGTGTTGCTATAAAAGGTCAACAGGTCACGCTTCATGCAGGCTCGTTTTCTTTACTTGGTATAAAAGATTACAGTTGGAGTGCACTGTTGACAGGGAACCTGCAAATTGAATTTAAAGCTTCAAACAGGCATGCTTTGACTTAACTTGGTGTAAAAAGAGTACAATTTGCTTTAATTGTTATATAGGGGTGAAAAGGAAGCATCATAATTGTATGACCAACATGCTTTCTCCTCAACATACATGTATTAAAGACTACAAATGGTGTGTTTTGAAGTGAAGTTGCTTCAATATGAAAACCATGAATTGTATTACATGCATTATTTTAATTTGCCTGCTACTCAGACCAATGGGATTTTCTCCACTCCAGTATGCAGTAGAAATAAGATAGCACTTTGTGTGCAAGATTTTCAAGTACAATTTCTGTGTTAAATCTTTGGTGATATATCGGACATTGAGCATTCTATTGAATGAAATATAAGTGTCCAGTTACTGGTAACGAGTTACCTATATCTACAGCCAATCTGTACCAAGCTGTTTGTATGCTGTACAACATGGAAACTGTTGCACCCCAAAATGCACAACAACCAAACAACATGACACATGTACATGTGTCTGTATAATATGTAATTGAATGCATGACTTCATTTACACTGAAGTGATACATTTGTTACAAAAGGCTGAATTTGCACTTCTTGGGATAAATATGTATTTTTGTGAGCAATCCACACTTGCCAAGATATGTTTACCTCCTTGTGATCTACTACTTATGCAAAATATGGCAACATGGAAATATTATATAGTATGGGGCAAGGTAACGTACTATATATGTCAGTAAAACATATTTACAAATTGCTCTAAACTATTTTATGATCTGAATTGAAAAGTAAGAGTACCTCAAATGTACAGGTTTTCTCATAGTAAACATATGCCCTGCTGCCTGCACTACAAGCGGAATGATACTTGATAGTCATTCAATTAAGCAATTATATATATAATTGCTGAGTGCAAAATGAAGCTGAACAGATTTGTTGTATTAATTCTGCATCACTAGCCAAAAGCCTTGAGAGAATATCATGGAGACACACATGTATACCACATACAGACATATAAATTAAGTTGATCCAAGTACATGTATGCATACATATTATTATGTATTTATTATAGGAGGGTCTATTATCGTCATGCTACACTCCTTTTTGTCATTGTTTGGCATAGGGGCGACCAGCGGTTAAAAGCCACTGTGGCTGGGCAATGGTTAAATTAGAGTGAGAGTAAATGTTTCTTAAAAAAACAAATCAGGAATTTCTGATTAAAAACTTTGTCCTTTTCCATCGTGTCAAAAAGTAGTCTGAAAAAAGTTCCATGTTAATGTGTACAAGTTGCAGAGCCAGCATAGGCCACACTGTGCCTGTGGTATGCTGAACTACGCATTTAAAATGGTTGAAATAGTGGCCAATAAGCCTTGTATATTTTTTTGTTTGCGTATGGCTGACCATGGTAATTTTTGTTGTTGTTGAACTCAAAAGAAGAGAACTCGTTGTTTTATATATATTATTCCACCAAAAGAATTATTTTTTACCTCAGCTGACTTCTCAGTCAGCTGAGGTTATATGATAGGTGGTGTACATCATCGGTTAATTCACACTTCACATTTTCGACTTCTCAAAAACTGTCAGCCAGATTCACTTAAAACTTGGGTGGGTCTCTACCAAATTTGTTCAAATGGTCACACTCCAGTGCTTTGTGGATTTTCTGTGATTTGTTTTTTTTTTGTTCATTTTTTAGCCAACTCTTAAAAAATCTTTTCCAAAACCATTTGCCCAATTACTTTGAAATTGCATTGGAACATGCCTCCATGTATTTTGCTCAAATTTGACAATATGCTTACCTTACCTGGTAAGATCGACTGATTAGATTTTGGTGTCACCATGACCTAATTTGAGCAAATAGCAGACCCTTCAGTCAACACTTACATCAAAGATACATCTACTTTTTCTATTTTTTTATGAATTTTTGTGTGTTGTAAAAATGTATTTTTGACTTCTCCAAAACTGTGTCTCAGATTGTGCTGAAATTTGGTCAAAGTGTACCTTGTGGAAGGGTCAAACAGCTGTGCACTACATGTAGGTGATGATGCAGCAGATCCTTAATTTTTGGTGAATTTTTCAATTTGGGTACTTATTTTTTAATTTGGGTACTTATCAGTTGATGCACGCTTTCTTACAGATTTCCACATGTATGCAAGTCCATGAAGATTGCAATATGGTAATTTACATTTTTGACTTCTTTTAAAACCATCAACCATCTTCACTACAAACGTGGTGGGGATGTACTTTGGGTGTGTCTCTGCAGAGTTTCTTCAAATGGTCATGCTTCAGTAATTTTTATTTTTTTATGAAGTTTTGGGGCTCATTTTTGACAAACTCTAAGGGATCGAGGTATTGTTCTACAAAGGCACTTGACCAGTGGCTTCAAACATTTATAGAAGCAATTCTGGGTACCACTAGACCAGTATGGGACTTATCATAGGTTAAATGTCAAGGTCAGCTAAGGACGGGATGTTCACACACCCCTCTTGATGTTCACTTGCCATCATGTGTTTAAAATATCTATACATGCAAGGAATTAAGAATTATGGTAGAAAATGCCAGTGAGACCGTAATCAGGTTATATTGTTCTTCCTGACCTCTGTTGATATGCTATTCATTGTAAACATGGACAGACATAAAAAATTCTGGTGAGTCTTCATGTTCAAAGTAGCGTGAGAATTGCTGCCTTGCAGACTTCCAGGTGCTTCTCTTTACAAGGACATCACTCAAAAATACATGTGCTTTGTTATGTGTTAAAATGAAAATAAAGCAGCGTATCTCAATTCAAAGTTGTGTCTGTCTTTCACATTCAAAGTTTTCCCAATCTTGAATTCCCTCTATGTGGTATGGAGTGACCTTGTCATATTCCCCACAGTGTCTGCTGCATTGTACATGCATGGTATCACTTGCACAGTCAGCATAACAAGAACTCCATGGGTTTAGTGCTTTGCTCTGACAGTAGACCAGATCCAATTCGCAACAGGGGGTTACAGTTACATGTACATGTATTGAAAACTTATGCAGCCCTAGTGACCTTGGAAAGGTCTAAGTCAAAGGCATTTGTACCACACAAGATACCAGACATAAATTTTGCCAGTCTAAATGCAGTTCAGTTTTTCTGGATTTCTATGTTGGTTACATGTACATAAATTGCTTGTTCCACAGTAACCTTGAGAAAATGGGTCAAGATCGTATTTGTAAAAATGCCTTAACCTAATGTATGTTTGCCATAAATTTGGTAATTGTTAACAGACTTAATTTAATGTATTTATCACCTCTTTGACCAAATCTATGAAATCTAGGTTCTACCACCAGCACTGCTGCCGTGTTCATTTAGAGCCTGGCTTTTGTCTCCATAATGTTCCAGGGTTATTGCACATTTGTAGTGTTAACACTAAAATGTACATACAAGGCCCATCATTTAGACATGTAACACTTTCAACTTGACTCAACACCAGAGACCCCCTTAAAGGAGTGTCCGGGTCATGCATATTTTGCAAAATGTTAATTCCTGGAATGATATTCCCTGTAAAATTTGTAGGCCTAACTCCATTTATAACAAATCTGGTAAAGCAATTCAGTGCAATTGATTGTGGAAATCAAAAATACATATATAGTTTTTTATCCTTTCCTCTGACAAATTCTCCATGGGATATGGTAGATGATGCCACCAGTACTTCATATCCGAAGCCTTTTGTTTCCAGAATGTACCTGTAATGTTACATTCATTATGTGCATTCACAAAGGTACAATTGATCTTTCATTAGATAGTACCAGTTAGCTCTTTCAACTTTATAACCCTAGTGACCTTGAAAATGTAGGTCATGGACACCCAAACTGAACAACAATTTAATGCCATGCGTGATACATATTTAAAGAAAGGACTGTGACAGTCATGTGCTCAGTTGACCTTTGATGCACAGACAAAGTGGTCCTGTGACCTTTGCAATGTTAGCAAGATTGCCTTTGTTTAAGACTATTATCATTTTTTGCAATATCAGTGTTCATTCATACAATTCACGAGTCATTTTCTTTTTTAAATGAAAAGTAACAGGAGCCACTGTTACAGACACAATAAAGTAAATATGCCAGTTTGATCTTTCAAGGTCACTCAAACTTGACAATGCAAAAAGAAGTACCATAGGTACTTTTCCACTAGTGTTTAATAGTAACCATGGGCCTAGGATCCACCATTACCCAGATATACAGGGAAAGGTCAGTTTTAACTTTCAAGGTCAAAATTAACAATGTCAAAAGAAACCCCATTTTCTATTAGTGTATAACACACGTGATAACCACTGACCCAAGATCCACTATCAGTAAGATACATTCATAGACCAATGTGTAAAATTTGCTGCTATCCCTATCCTAACAATGCTAACATGTACAGATGTCTAGATACATTCATGCTAAGTTCGAGGAGAAACCAACATACAATTAGGCACCAGAAGATGAAGAATGCACACAAAAAAAGAAGGGAAGAGTATGTGGGCCACCTGATAAACAAATCGTGCAAGGTCTAGGGGTCCCGTGAAGTGTCCTCATGCAATTTCAAAGCATTGGCCAAGTACATGGTTTCAGCAAAGAATATTTTGAAGATGTTACCAAAATATGAACCAAAAATTTGTAAACGATCTGAAAATTACTGGAGCATGGCCATTTGAACAACTTTAGTCGAGACTCACCCAAGGCATATCCCCACCAGCTTTGAAGTGAATCTGTCTGGTGATTTTGGAGAAGTCACACATGTGAATTACCAGTGCATTTGCTGTTGACTTTACTGTATATGCATGTATATGTTGTGATCAATAGGAATGTATGCATGAACCAAAAAGTACCTGAATTGAAAAACTTGATAAAAATCAGAGATTCAGAATATCACCACCTGTTTATGTCCCTTCCACTCATTACATTTTCACCAAGTTTCAGAACAATGTGAGAGATGATTTTGAAGAAATACAGTGCTGCCAGAAAGTCTTGCACCATCTCCTCTGGTGACCCTTGCGCGTGGTCCTCCTCGGGTACATATTGTACAAGGGACTCCTGCAGAGAACACTGTTAGGAAGTTTGATGTTATTACTCAGTGTGCTTTTTGCACCTACCAGTGGCTCCCATTGGCCCTAAGCTGGTTATGGTGTCAGAATTTTAATTTTTATTACACTTTGAAAAGTGGAACCTGCAAGTGGCTCCACTGGTGCCCCCCCCCCCCCCCCCCGAGTTTCGGAGCAAGACTTTCTGGCAGCACTGTAGAAAGCAGCAAAAACACACAAAAATTCACATGTATTTAGAAATAAGAGGACTGTGATAGACCTGTGCTTAGCTGAAGTGATCCTGTGAACTTCAGAATGATATCAATGTCCCTTTATAAGACCATCATCCTGTATATATCCCATTACCAATTTTACCTATTTGTGATAATTTGTTAAAATTAGAAAATAAAAGTGCCACCATGTAGTAGACAATTTGGTGGAAATCAAGTTCAGGTACATTTCCAGTAGCTTTGGAGAGGATCCAACTTATAGTCTTGGACAAGAAGCCATTGCAAGCAACACAAAAATGCGTAAAAATTAACAAAAAATGCATTACAGCACCACCTGTTGAACAAATTAGGGTTTAGTGGTCCCCAGAAGCGTCCCTATGCAATTTCAAAGGGATTGGCACAGCTGTTTGCTTCTTCTTCTTCTTCTTCTTCTTCTTCTTCTTCTTCTTCTTCTTCTTCTTCTTCTTCTTCTTCTTCTTCTTCTTCTTCTTCTTCTTCTTCTTCTTCTTCCTCTTCCTCTTCTCCTTCTCCTCCTCCTCCTCCTCCTCCTCCTCCTCCTCCTCCTCCTCCTCCTCCTCCTCCTCCTTCTCCTCCTCCTCCTCCTCCTTTTCTGCTAAAAATTGAAGCAAAAAAAAAACTTTTTTTAAAATCTAAAAATGACCATTTGGATACACTTGGCAGAGACTAAGCTAAGGTCCATCCCCACAAAGTTTGAAATGAATCTGCTTGACAGTTTTGGAGAATTTAAAAATGTGAATTACCATTGCAATCCCCATTGGTTTGCATAGTAATCAAAAGGAAAGTATATATTTACCAACACGTAACAGAATTTAAAACATAATGTGAAGTCAGGGATCCAAAGTATCACCACTAACATGCAGTGAACAACTTTGTTTAAATATCCCCAAGCCACTTTCACCAAGTTTCAGAACATTATCTGAGTGATACTTTGGAGAAGTAAAAAATACACACACACACACACCACCAAAAATTAGAAAAAAATTGCAGCATCACCTACATGTATTGAGCAAATTAAGGTATGGAGGTCCCCAGAAGTGTCTATATGCAATTTCAAAGGAATTGGCCCAGTGGTTTTGACGGACATTCTTTTTTAAGATTTTACCAAAAAATTCACATAAAATCACAAAAAAATTATAAAAACTTAAAAAGGCCCATGGGCCTAATGCTCTGCTGACTTGTAATGTATTACAATAATATAAAGAACTGAAACAAAACAAGAGCAGGTTGGGTAAATGTATGCATTTATTGTGTGATTGGGAACACAAAGTTCAAGTGAGATATTGATCTGGGGGATTCTCTTCTCAATGGATGTCCAAACTATGCCCTACCATCAGCAAATCATTTCTGTCAACTTTAGACGCACGAAGACTTCTAAAACCTTGGTCACAGTCATTCCACAATGTAATAGTGTTGGACATAATCGTACATACTATCAATATGGAATGTCTAGCTGAATACACTTTGCAGAAAAAGAAACTGAACAGTCACATTGGTATAACTCTCACTGGCACATTCCTACGACGGACCACCCCCTGCTAGCCACATTAATTCAGCTATTTTAACAGAAAAGAACATGACTTTACATGAGGAATGCTATTCCACAACCAAGGAGTCTATAATGATACTAGACTTCATCATAAAAGGAAAGATCACGGGTACTGGATTTTTGTCACCAAAAACAGATCCAGGTCACTTACATGCAATATCACATGACCCTGCGGTCATCTTGGAATTTTGCTGTTTTCCAACAAATTTCAGCATTAGTTGCCTGTTCAATGTTATTAATCACTGAAAAAAAAAACAATTTACAATACGAAACAAAGCAGCATGCAGATACATGTATGTGAAATTAGACATTCTGGCAACCATTCATATCATTTCAGCTTCATAATTTGTAATTTAGGGGGTCAACATCCTTTATTATGACCCAAAGAACCATACTTGGATCCTCCATTGGTGTGTATTCATTTCTTGGCATATTCAGAAAAAAATCTGTTAGAAAGATCAGGAACTATCTCCTACAAACAAAAGACCACATCTTCTTAATCTGTTACTACATGGAGCATGAAATTAATACTTTGAATTTCTGTTGCTAAAAGTATCTGGAGGTCATGTAAGGTCACATGACCCAGTAGCGGTTAGCAAGCTTACAGAGCGTGGGGAGGTCCGTTGGGGCTAATGACCCAGCTGCTAACTTGGATTTTGGCTACTTAATTCTCTCCAATTTAAGCATTACTTGACTGCCTAATATTTTAATCACTCCATAAATCATTTATAATACTAAAAAGATAGCAAAAGATATGAATTGAGACATTTTGGCAACATTTCACTTTTTATTTCATTGTAGTTCATTAATTAATAAATTCAGGGAGTGCCTATTTATTGGTCCCTGTCGTGTCTTCCCTGCTCCCTGGGTTTGTGTGGCTTGCAATCTTGACCACAAACACTTTCTTCTTCTCCAGAGTAATATAGTGTTGCAAGGAATTGAATTTTATCTCGTTTGACACATTTTGGCTCATAATTTCTATCAACTGTAGGTGGTGCCACTAGTAAGTAAGTAGCCTTTATTTCGAACTCAAGGTCCATATGGAAACGTATACAGTTACAAATATAACATAGAACTAAAAGGAACTAAAAATGAAAAGGCAGGAGTCACACGAGATGTATGACAAATAAAAGATACACAAGCTAAAAGATCAAATAAAAGTTATAATTTTAAATACGCACTAAAAAAAATCAAATGAAAGTTACAAACCTACACATTTACATATTTATAAAAACAGTCTTATGCCACTTGCGCCAGAAGATTGAGCACCATCGGTTATCGCTGTTGACTAGGTGGGCAATGAGGAGATTATCACAGTGGTTAATTCTCATCATACGATGGCACTCTGTTTTGTACGAACATATTGCTTGCTGAGCAAAATTTGGGGTATCCCACAATCCAACGAAATGCGTCATTATAACATACAACAAATTTGCTAATAATACACACCGAGAACTTTACCCACAGCTGTGCTGTATAGAGGCTTGTACAGTGGAAGCAAAAAAGCAAAATTTTGATGTCCATAGAGCAATAAAAAAATTTACGTTTAATAATCATGTTGGCTCTGGCACAAAGAGAACGATATTGGCACCTATGTCATCGTCAGCTGATACAGAAGCAACAATGATGTGACACAATTATTTGAAACGATTAACAAATTTAAGCTTCTCCCCAGCGAGAGTTACAGTAGGATTGACACTCAGTTTAGCATTGGCTGAAGGATTGAACAATATACATTCTGTTTTAACAGACAGTGTTATACATGTAGAGGATATCATGATCAGAAGCAAAGGATTCACATATGGAAATAAGGGTTCTCAGCCCTTTGACAGAGGGGCTAAGCAGCACCATATCATCAGCATAATTCATATTATTCATGGGCATACCAGCAATGTGGCAGCCAAGTATCTCCATCAATCAAGATTTTGACCTCCTTCATAATTTCATAATGATCCACTAAAAATTACACATGGTAGATCTATCACAAGATTTTCACATTTTGGCCTCACAATTCCAAGTGTCCACATGACCTTCATCTTCAACTTATATTATATTAAAAACATTTAATCCAAAATGTGCACCCTGCTTCCAGCTATCCAAACATGGTCTGTTTGTTCAATTCAGATAATAAATTTTGGAGTTATTGAAGAAAAACAATAAACTTGGACAAGTGCGAAAGTCCACAATAATTGAGTCATGGTGAACCAAAAAGTAGATCATCAATTAGAGTTTTATGTACACTGCACTTGAGTGCAATTTTGATCTGGGTGCTTGATGCTGTTTTCCATAGATGCCGAAGGTACACCCTGCCTCTATTACATCTCCTTTTTCAACTTTACTGGCATGGTGACCTGAGAAAAATATGTCAAGGTCACTGACATTTTATAAAATATTAGCACTGGACATGGTCTAAAATCCTATAAATTTTATGTGTCTAATTATGTCATTTTTTGAGATATGGAATTATATATTCTTCAAGACATCTTGACTCATAATTTGTGAAATCAAAAAAAAAAAAAAAAAAAAAAAAAAAAAAAAAAAAAACCCTGGTCACAAGATTTTCATATTTGACCCATATATCATATAATACCATAGGTGGTGCCACCTCTATCAAAGTCAACATGGATTTTCATACACTTTATATGTCCGAAAAGTAATAGTTATACTCTGAAAAAGAAAAAGTAATATGGGCCTAACTCTCAAAAACTATGGGGTGCAGAGCATTCGCAACATTTTCTCATTGTGACCCCTACATGTATATTCCAAGTGGTCACATGACTTTCACCTTCAACTTGGATTAAAATATTATTCAATTCAAAATGTGTGCTGTGCATCCAGCTTTCCATACATGGTCTGTTTGTTCAAATCAGCTGATCACTTTTTGTGTTATTGAAGAGAAACAAAAAACTTGGACAGGTACCAAAGTCCATAATAATTGGGTCATGGTGATCCAAAAAGTAGGTCACCAAGTACAGTTTCATGTACAATGTACTCATGTGAATTTTTGATCTGGAGGCTGAATTCTCTTTGACTAGTGTCCAAGCTCCACCCTGCCATTACAAAATCACCTTTTCAACTTTACAGGACTAGTAACCTAACAAAAGTTGGTCAACAGGTCAAGTTTACTGACACTATGTAACTTATTAGCATTGGACATGATCTATACATTGTACATCTTCTAAAGTTGGCATTTCTAATAATAA
This sequence comes from Hermodice carunculata, assembly GCA_964020975.1. Taxonomy (NCBI): domain Eukaryota; kingdom Metazoa; phylum Annelida; class Polychaeta; order Eunicida; family Amphinomidae; genus Hermodice; species Hermodice carunculata. The sequence continues at coordinate 26,754,637 of OZ026615.1, read as the reverse complement.
TTATTTTATGAGATATGGAATTTTAATACTTTCAACACATTTTGGCCCATAATTTCCATCAAAGTCAAGTTGGTGTCATTAATATCACTCACAACTGAGATATTCACCTCCTCCTCAATCCCACTGGCACTACACTTCATAAAGATCAACAAAAATTAAGAATACTAGAGCAGCCACAAGATTTTCACATTTTGATCTATATATTACATAACACTGTTGGTGGTGCCATCAATATCGAACTCAGCCCACATTTTAATACACTTGAGAACTCCTAAAAGTTAGATAGCAGTATCCTGAAAACTGTGGAATGTGACTGTCTTGCGCTCACAAGCAAAAGTTAATGGATGGATGGACAGATTTGAGAGATTACATGAGCTCTGTGACATATGGTCAGCAGAGCTAAAAATCTGTAAGCATGACCATTTGAGCAAACTTGGTAGAGACCCACCTAAGGTACATCCATACCAAGTTTAAAGTGAATCTGGTTGATGGTTTTGGCCAAGATGTGAATCACCATTGTAATTCCCATTGACTTACGTGTACATGTATATAGAAGTAAATAGGAATGCATGCATTGACTGACAAGTACCAGGAAATAAAGTGTTAAAAATCAGGATCCAGGGTATCACTACCTAGTGGACAACTTTATTTAACCCTCCCACAAGCTACAATTCCACCAAATTTCAAAGCAATCTGAGTGACGCTTTTGGAAAATAAGTCAAAGATAGCGAAAACACACAAAAATTGGTCAAAAATTTGAAAAAAAGCACCGTCTATTGAACAAATTAAGCTCAGAAGTGTTCGAATAAAATCAAGAAGAAATTTGCCAGGTGCTTTTGGAGAAGCAGATTTTTAAAAATTCTGTCAAAAAGTGAACACAAAAAGGGTAATGACTACAAGGAAGTGGTTTTGGACAAAAAGACACAAATGAGATGAAAAATACAAAAATCACTTCACTGTGACCATTTGAACAAACTTCGTACAGACTCACCCAAGGCCAACAAGTTTGAACTGAATCTGGCCAGTGGTTTTGGAGAACTTGAAATGTGAATTGCGGACAGACACCCGCAGAGTAGAGTCACTGGACCATCCTATAAGCTCAGTTGACTCGTGACTCAGCTGAGCTAAAAAATTACTTCACCACCTGATAAACAAATAAAAGCCTAATGGTGTACCAAAAAGTGTCCCTCTGCAATTTCAAAGGAATTGGGATGGTGGTTTCAGAAAAGACTTTTGATGACTAAAAAAACAAACAAATATACCTTGGAGACTGACAATTTGAACAAACTTGGTAGAGCCCCACCCAAAGGTATATCCCCACTAAGTCTTAAGTGTATCTGGGAAATGATTTTGGAGAAGAAGTAGAGAATGTAATTTTGGACAGACAACAGATGACATACGACAGATATGACAGACTACTGGAAAGGCAAATTCAAGATCCGTCCTGTAAGCTTAGCTAACTGAAAAGTCAGCTGAGCTAAATCAAAATGGTATCATTTGCTTTATCATTTTCTGAAACAGTCACACATATAGCTGTCAACTCAATTTGGCACATATTTTCCACAATAATGCAGCTGGCGCCACTGGTATCAAACTACAAAATAGCATATATGTACACGTAAATGTACTTCTACCCTTAAAAACTGCATAGCCACAAGAAACCATTTATATCAAAGAACAGACTGATTTGATCAACATGTGAATATGACTTCCATCCATATAAAACCAAGTTTTCATTGCTAATCCATCTTTCCTGCAAATGGGGGCCAAAGGTTATGCCAGTCCATTTTTCAAGCTGATGGTGACTTGGAATGGAAGACAATGTGTTATTTGTTTCACACTGACCCTCCAGGCACCGCATACAGTTTTGGTGCATAATAAGTTACATCGTCTTTGTTCCCCAATTATGGACAATCTCTAAAATGAAAGATTTGATCCAAATTGACTCCCATCATGCCTCAGGCCATGCACTTCAGACTTCAACCGATTTTCACACTGACCCTTTAACCCTTTACTTTTTTAATTTAAACTTGCGTCAACAGATTTCCTGCTTTTTTAGCTGAATACCGAAGGCAGGCTGTTGACCTTCCAGGTCATCATTTATGTTGATAGGTCTCTTCTGTACTTCTCATTCAAATTATCTTTCATTACTTTTGAAATTAGTCAGAAACATTGAAGGAGATGACCTTCGACCACTAGCTGGCTGGTTTTGGCCAGTTTACATTATGAGGGATCAAGGGTTAAGATCAATTTAAGAAATCTGTGTATCATCCAAATGTACCTTTAACTTGATCTTGGCCCCAAACCTCTGCAGCAGTGTTGGGTTTTTGCATGTGTAGTGGTTCCATTAAGCCCTCGGGTTCCAGTCTTAAATTCGTAACTCTCAGAATGTCTTATTACCTGTACTTCATGACTGACAGAACACGTGGTAATCACCCAATAATCACAATGTCAGGGTACTGATGCACAGGGCTAACCATCATTAGCAATGGTCCAATATTCTTTTGAAACACCAACTTTTTTTGGCACATCATAAATAACATAGAGGAACATTTGAAATGCGATAAGGAACTTGGTTGTAAGTTAATTATGTCTGAATTATGAATAAGTGGCAAAGTGGCATACATGTAGGCGACAAATCTGGAAAACTAAAGATTTTGTAACCCATTTACTCCCCTTATATGCACAGCACTGCATTTCCATGCTACACATATATAATTCTCCCATCGTACACCAGATATGATGGCATATTATCCATTTTTAGTTTCAAGGTTTCAAGGTTTTATTTGGCAATCCATAGTCAGAATACAATATTCTGTTTAGGCATGGAGGCCCAAAACATGTTTGAATAACAAGTATAAAAGATAATTATATAAATACATAAAATATAAGAGTCACAGGGACATATGACAAATGATTTAAAATTAGCTATCAATATCCAGAATAAAAAGCAAATTAAATAGTAAGCATCAAGTAGAATGCTTCCAAACCTGAGGTTTAGAAGTGTTCAACACTACTGAAAATGTATGGAAGGATGCTCTTCTTAAAACTATACAAGGAACTCGCATCACGGATATACTGGGGAATTTCATTCCAGATTTTGGATCCGATATTATTCAAAGATTTAGGGTGTGAGTGCTGAAGGTAAATGGAACCACGGGTGGAAAATCTTGTATTATGGGTATGGACATCTGCAGTGAAATAATTGTTCAAATATTGAGGGGTGTGTTTGTTTTGAATTTTCCAAATGAAGATACAGTAATTGTAATGTAATCTTTGTTTTGTGCTCATCCATTTCAGGGTATTCAGCATATCCGTGATGTGGGTCCTGGGGTGGCATTTTAGAATTCTTCTCATGGCTCTTTTTTGTATACGTTGTAATTTTACAAGTACTTTTTTATACAAGCTAGGACTCCAAACAGTGCTGCAGTAATCCAGATGAGGTAGTATCAATGTATTGTATAAAGTAATGCAAGCACTGGTCGGGATAAATTGAGCTGCTTGTGTAAAGATGCCAATAGCCTTCTTCAGTTTGCAATAGGTGATGCTAAACTGTTCAGAAAATTTCATGTTTGAATCTTAAGTGATGCCTAAATATTGACATGAATCAACCTGGTTGATTTCCTCCTCATGAAAATTTAGATTCAGGTTTGGATTTTGCGTTTTTGACTTCTTGCTGATAAGCATGCTACAGGTTTTTCCAATATGGAGTCTGAGCTTGTTGGCTTTCAACCAGATTGAGACACCTTGTAGATCATGATTAAGAGCCTGAGACACCAAGTCAATATTTGAATTGGCAAAATAAAACAGTGTGTCGTCAGCATAAAGATTGACAGAGGAGTGATAAAAACAAATGGAAATATCATTTACATAAACAATGAAGAGTAAAGGTCCAAGAATTGACCCCTGGGGGACGCCAGTGGTGATCATGTTAGGTTCGGAGAGATTTCCGTTTACACAGGCAATTTGTAGTCTGTTTGTAAGATAACTATTAAACCAAGCCAGAGAAGTGCCCCTAATTCCATAATATGAAAGTTTTCTTAGGAGAATACTGTGATCAACGGTATCAAAAGCTTTGCGAAGATCAAGTGATACAATACCCACAGAATTCCCTTTCTCAAGTTCTGTGAAAACAGATTCAGTGAAGCTATGAAGGGAAGTCTGTGTGGAGTGTTTGGGTCTAAATCCAGATTGTTGGGGGCCAGTAGTTTGTGTTCCGAAAGATAGTTGTAAATTTGGTTATGGACTATTCGCTCTAGTAATTTTGAGACAATAGGTAAGATTGAGATGGGATGATAATTTCCGGGGTCAGTTCTTGGACTTTTTTATGTATAGGCGTAATGCGAGCCATTTTCCAGGCATCAGGAAATGAGCCCATGGTCAAGGATTTATTAAAAATGTAAGCCAGACTATCAGAGATGGCCGGTGAAGCCATCTTCAGTAGTCTGGCTTGAATACTGTCTAAGCCAGTGGCCTTGTCCCTTGGTAATTCAGCAAGCATTTTCGATACATCATGTGAGGAAACAGATTTAAATATAAATCTGCCAGAGAAGTGTGGTAGGAATTTAGATAGGTATTCAGTTGCTGAGATTGAGGGGGGATATGATTTGATGGGATAATTTTGAACCAATTTCAATGAAGTATTCATTGAAATGATTAGCTATTTGCTGGAAGTTTGAAAAAAGGGAATCATTAACATAAAGGGAGGTGATTGAATTTGATACACATTTAGGTAAGAGGCCTTTAAGGAGCTTCCACACTTCTCTGGCATTTCCTCTATTCTCATTGATACCATTTGTGTAGTAGTTGCACTTGGCTTGCCTAACAAGGCTGGTTACCCGATTTTTCAACTTTTTGTAGTTTGTCCAATCACGTACATTCCCGGAGATAATTGCTTTACGATGAAGCTGATCTCTCATGTCCTTAAGAGTTTCAATCTTTTCATCATACCATGGAATTTTTGTTTTGGATGCTCGAAATTTGCGAAGAGGGGCATGATTGTTGACAATATCATCAAAGAGAAGTTTCCATGCCATCCAAACATCATTGATGTCATCGAAGCATTCAATAACATGCCAAGGCACACGAGTAAGGTCAGAAAGGTCAGTTCCCCATCACTCTTACTATAACATTCTCTCCCAATTCCAAGACTCAGAAAGTAATCATGGAGATGTCCAATAAATTGGTACTAGTTGGGTAGTACATGTATTAATTATTGCTGCAGTGTCCCAATGATAATTCACAAGAGGCCCATTTCATTTTGATTTTGTGTCTGAGGCATCGCTTAGGGATGATACAGCTGCATAAGTGATAGCATGTTAGGCGATAAAGTAGCATGCTGAGTGATACAATAGCAGTAGCATGCTGAGTGACACAATAGCAGTAGCATGGTGAGTGATACAATAGCAGTAGCATGATGAGTGATACATTACAATGTTGACTGATGCATGTCGAATGGTACTTGAGCATGGTGAGTTATAAAGTAGCATGTTGAGTGACTTATTATAGTGTTGAGTGATACAATATTGTGTGGAGGAATACACAGTAGCATGTTGACTGATCATTAAGTCAGTACTATATAAATTCGGCATAATGGGGCACTCATTTAATGGTTTTATTGTTTCAATTTTAACATTGATTTAAAACAGAAATATATAAAACCCAAGTTGTTAGTATGGTCTCCACCACAAGGTGTCACCTGAAGCATATATATCCCAGTTTATGTGGAAAATTTTATTAGATATATGATTATTTCATTATTTTTCTATTGATTACTATGCAAATCGATGGGGATAAATAATGTGATGGTTATTCACATTTTTTACTTCTTTTGGATTCTCCATGATTTAAGGCAAACTCACGTCAAACTTGGTGGGGGTGTACCATGAGCTGGTATCTCTACTAAGCATGTTCAAATGGTCATACTCAAGTGATCTTTTTATTTTCATGTTGTTGTTAGCTCAGCTGACCTGTCAGTCAGCAGAGCTTTTAGGATGGTCCATTGTCTGTCCATCCACAATTCACTTTTTTTTTCACTTTGTGGCAATGTACATTGGGTGGGCCTCTACCAAATTTGTTCAAATGGTCACACTATAGTGATTTTTGGATATTTTATGATTTTTTGGGGGGGGGGGGGGTGTGTGTGTCAAATCTTAAAAAATCTCTGAAACTGCTCACCCAATTATTTTGATATCATACAGCAACACTCCGAAGGGACTCTTAGTTCTTAATTCGTTCACCAGGTGGCACTGCAATTTTGTTCTATTTTTTTTAATGATTTTTTGTGTGTTTTTGCTATTTTCAACTTCTTCTCCAGAACTGTCACTCAGATTAAGCTGAAACCTGGTGGATATGTGCCCTGTGGAAGGGTGAAACAAAGTTGTTCATCAGGTGGCACTGCTGTGGATTCCTGATTTTTAATGATTTTTGCAATTCAGGGACTTAGTGCTAAATGCACTTATCCTATTGATTATTATGCAAGTCAATGGGCATTCTAATTCCAATTCACTTTTTCGATTTCTTCTCTGAAACCGTCTGCCGGGTTGACTTCAAACTTTGTGGCAATGTACCTTGGGTAGGTCTCTACCAGGTTAAGCTGAAACTTGGCTGATATGTTCTTTGTAAAAGGGTCAAACAAAGTTGTTCACTAGGTGACACTGCTGTGGATTCCTAATTTTTAAAGATTTTTTTCAATTGGAGTACTTACCGGTAAATGTCCCTTTCCTATTGATTACTATATGTATGTAAGTCAATGGGCATACTAATGCTCAGTATTGTGTATCCCCCCCCCCCCACCCAACAAGTAGCACTGTTCTTTCTAAACTTCTCTTTAAATATTCTTCAACTTCTCATGCTGCAGTAAAATTTATGTTTTCAATGAATTTTTCTTTAGGGCAAATCGTAGAAATACTTCTAAATGTCATTTACATTAAGCTTAAGCTCAGCACAAGTCTATCCAGTTGCAGCTTTGATTTTGTGAACAAGCTTAGGTCAGCTGACCATGTGTTCACATGCACAGCCCTCTGGTCTTTTTGTTTGTTTGTTTGTTTGTTTGTTCACTTTTTGGCAAAAGCTTTTAAAAATCTGCTTCTCTTAGAATGCTTGGCAAATTGCTTCAAAAGTGTATAGGGGAACCTCTGGATAGCAATAGACCTTAATTTGTAATTTCTTGAGCAGCCACACTGCTTTTCTTTTTTTTGCTCCCCTAAATTTGTACATTACATGATGCTGCTGGGATTTCCTAATTTTAACATATTTTTGAAATTGCTAATTATTAGTAAAGATCCATGTACATGTACATACTAGCATCATTACTATAAGGATATTAGTAGCACATCTGATATATTCGCTTACATTTTGTTACTGCTGGGGGATCCATGTAGCTTGGATCAATTTTCATCAAATGTATATTAAAGTGGTACTACCATCATTTCTTGATTTTAAACAAATTTTTAAAATTATGTGATGAGACACACATGTAAGAATACATGTTAGCATTATTGATATTGGAATATGAATGCATATGTATGTTGTAGTTTTCTCTTTAAAAGTACACCAGATCCACTTAAAACTTGAGGACACATCTCTATAAGATGTTATTTTTGATCCAACTGATTATAGGCTGTTCACACAGCCTTATTGTACTTTTTTTCGTTTTCGGTTGTGTTTAACATACAAAAATTATATGTTCAGTAAAGGTACCTCTAAAAACTACTAAATGTCTTTTTATCATTCAAGTTTACAGCCACAATATGCACATTCTGATATTTAAAATTTAATGTGTGTAGTGTCTACCTGGTGGCAGCACTGTATATATGGCCCATGGACGCATCAAACCTACACTTAAAGCCAGAGGCATGGACATCTCTGCTAGAGCTTACAATGCAAAACATCTGTATAATCTCTTTGAGCAAGTCCCTGTGAACTGGAATTGAACAGGTATACTTGAAAGTTTATAGGCCATTTCTGAATTTTCAATAAAAGTGGACAGTCACAGAACGGATATTTAGTCCTCTTCTGTGACAATTTTTGTAGTCCAAATGACCCTGCCATTGCTGTTAAGTTTTGTGAAAACTAGCCAAAAACTTCACAATTATTTGCTCACTTACATGTTCAGTACATCATCTAACTTCAGACCATTTATTTGATATTGGCCATCATCTAACTTCAGAAATTTAACTTTTTTATGTTTATGTGTCATTTTTCCACAAAGGTGGTAGTTACAGTAGGTAAAGAAATCATTGTGGACAGCAGGTTTGACTAAGTGTTTGTGAAAATGGCCCATTTCTAGACTAACTTGACCTGAAATTATGTACGTCATGTGTGACTGTGTTAAATCATACCTGTCAGGTCTCCCCCATTTGGCAGATGTGTGATACTTTTGGACCTTGACTTTATGACATGGACTAAAGAGCATTAAAGGCCTTGCATCTGATATATGCCTTCCATTACTTTATGACATGCATGAAGAGCAACGAAAGCCTTGTGTCTCATAATCTACCATATGTTGCTTTAGATATGTCATTTCTACATGTTAAATCCAAGTAAGCATGGACACATTATTTTTGGAGGTTTATTCCATTCATCCAAACACCCTCCAATTTTGTTACCACAAGATCTAAAATATATTGAGAGAGATAAGGGATCTCGCTACCTTGACTGAGTGCTGCTTCTGTAGAAATAGTCCTTAGTGCTTTCGCTTACTTAGGTGTAGCTTCTTCAGAGGACAGTGAAAAACTGGGCAACTTGTGGCGTGTGGGCCTCTTTATATACTTTTTGAGGCTGTTCAGAAAGCCTTCCTATTGGTTGTTCTGGGCTGACATTGTGATGTTGTTTGTGTTATCTCGGCTGAGATTGGTCTAAAAAGAAACAGGGAATCGAATTGGTTAAAAAACCTAAGCACCCATTGACCCTGGGGGTCAGTTATTTGGTGTTTTGGGTTCAAAACAGGGAGTGAACCTGTTATTTAGAAGCAAGTGAACCGTTTTGTTTTGATGGAATCTATGTGAACTGCTTGGTGTTCAAAGGGGATCCATTTAGGAGGTTCAGGTGAACCATTTTCTTGGTGAACCTTTGGCTGAACCATATATAGTGAACTGTTTGGTGTTCAAGGAGGGTTCGTTTACATGGTTCAGGTGAACTGTTTTTCAGGTGAACCTTTTCTCTGTTGGTGAACCATTATCTTGGTGAACCTTTGGCTGAACCATATATAGTGAACCATTTGGTGTTCAAGGAGGATTCGCTTAGGAGGTTTGGGTGAACCGTTTTTCACGTGCACCTTTTCTCTGTTGTGAACCGTCACAGTAGTGAACCGATTATCTGAACCTTGGGTGAACCGTTAGGGAGGTTCACTGAACCATTTAGAGTGAACCGTTTGGTGTTCAAATAGGATCCATTTGGGTGAACCGTTTGGAAGGTTTGGTGAACCGTCTGGTGTTCAAAGAGGATCCATTTAGGAGGTTCAGGTGAACCATTTTCTTGGTGAACCTTTGGCTGAACCATATATAGTAAACCGTTTGGTGTTCAAGGAGGGTTCGTTTAGGAGGTTCAAGTGAACCGTTTTGCAGGTGAACCCTCTGTTGTGAACCGTCACAGTAGTGAACTGTTTATCTGAAACTTGGGTGAACCTTTGGGAGGTTCAGTGAACCGTTTATCTGAACCTTGGGTGCAGTTTGGGAGGTTCAGTGAACCGTTTAGAGTGAACCGTTTGGTGTTCAAATAGGATCCATTTGGGTGAACCATTTGGGAGGTTCAGGGGACTGCTTATAGTGAACCGTCTAGTGTTCAAAGAGGATCCATTTAGGAGGTTGAGGTGAACCATTTTGGGTGAACCTTTGGCTGAACCATATATAGTGAAGAGACCCAGACCAAGAGTCGTCTACCATGTTCAGGAGAAAAAGAGAACTTCATTGGATATATGAGTTCAACACCTTAGAACCGGATGGTCTCAACACACTCGGTTGAGGGTGATTCTCTCTCCTCTCGTCTAAAATATATTGACTCTGCTCAACTTCGACACAAAATTGCATGTAGCTACTAAATGTCTTTTTGTCATTCAAGTGTCCGGCAACACTGTGCATACACTAACATTTAAAAATTTAATGTATGTTAGTGTCTACCTGGTGGCAGCATGGTATATACGAGCTTTGAAAGAATCAAACCTACATTTACCACCTGATCAAGGCTGTCCAACTGGAGCATTGTAGCAAAATTTTACAACAAAGCTCTTAAAAATTGCTACAGATTTTCTCAAAAATAAGTGCTTCTAATGTAAAGAAGTGGAAAAATCGCTACAAGGAAAGAAAATTTTGCTACATATGTTTTCAGCTGGACAGCACTGCTGATACATGAAAGCCTTGTCTCATAATCTGCCATATGTTGCTTTAGATATGTCATTTCTACATGTTCAATCCAAGTGAGCATAGAAACATTATTTTAGGAGGTTTATTCCATTCATCCAAACACTCTCCAATTTTGTTACCACAAAATCTAAAATATATTGACTTTGCTCAAATTTGACACAAAGTTGCATGTAGCTACTGAATGTCTTTATGTCAATCAATTGTACCGCCACACTGTGCATATTCTGATCGTTAAAAATTTAAAGTGTGTTAGTGTCTACCAGGTGGCAGCACTGTATATACGGTCTATGAAAGCATGAAACCTACATTTAACACCAGATGCATTCACATACAGTTGCACAGTAAAACTTAAAAGTTTATAGGCCATTTATGAATTGTCAATAAATGTGGACAGTGACAGAACAGATATTTGGTCCTCTTTGAGGCAATTTCTGTGGTCCAAATGACCCTGTCATTGCTGTTCAGTTTTGTGAAAACTATCCAAAAACTTCACACTTACTTGTTCAATTACATGTTCAGTACATCATCTAACTTATATAATTTTTTTTTATGATATGGGTCATTTTCACACAAAGGTGGTAATCACAATAGGTAAAGAAATCAATGTGGACACAACAGGTCTGACCAAGTTTTTGTGAAAATGGCCCATTTCTAGATTAAATTGACCTGAAATTATGTAGATCAATCATGTATTACTGTGGTAAATCATACCTGTCAAGTCCCCCCCATTTGGCAGAAGTGTCTCACTTTTGGGCCTTGATATGTTTTTGTTTTTTGTTTTTTTTTTCAATTTTGGCCCATATCCCTTATCAAAATCCATTCACTTTTCTGCTTCTTATCAGAGGATGTTGACGGGTACATGTATGGTTAATCTTTCCCCAAAACCTTGAACATGTTGAAAGTCAACCAAACATCACAATGTAGATTTCTTAATGCAAGTATATTTTGGTGAAGTTTCATTGGGCTTTCTTGCATGGCATACAATTTTGTGATTAATATTGCTCAGTACCCCCCCCCCCCCCCCATATCGAAGGCCTTGCATCCGATATCTGCCATCTGTTCCTTTATGACATGAATGAAGAGCAACGAAAGCCTTGTGTCTCATAATCTACCATCTGTTGCTTTAGATATGTCATTTCTACATGTTCAGTCCAAGTGAGCATGGAAACATTATTTGGGAGGTTTACTCCATTCATCCAAACACCCTCCAATTTTGTTACCACAATATCTAAAATATATTGACTTGGCTCTAATTTGACACAAAATTGCATGTAGCTTAAATAGGAAGGTTTGAGACTTAATTGCTCTCAATTTTGCTGAGGTTGGACAGCAGGTATTAAAGATAGTACAAATATCACTATAAGAAGCTTCTCCTTACCTGAACAATTTGTGTGATAACTCAGCACTTCAGTGCAGTCCTACTCACTATAATTCTATCTTGCAGACCTCTCCTTCACAGAACGGAAGGGAAATTAAACATATGACATTTGACTAGATGTAATTTTTGTTTTATTGTAATAATACAATTTAAATACAACATTCTTCTGACAACTTTCAACAAAAGTCATTATTTAAAACAAGCATATCTACATTTTCATGCACTGGGCAAAATGAAATGTGCCCATACATGTACATACATTTTAAATTACAGTAGTTTCTGTAACCTCAAACCTCCATCAGCAGCTTAGGATGAATCATTTTCATAGACAAGGGTCCCATTATCATTTCAGATTAATTTTGAATTAAATGTACATGCATTTTACCATGAAAGGCAAGCATGTTTTTGCAGCCTTTGTGTATTGTACTTTTTCTTTTTGTATTTTGCAGTTTCAACACCTGCTCTCTTCCAGTATCATCATTCCAGTATTCCTGCATCAATACAAAGACTGTCCATTACAGCGCCTGCCGAGACAGTGTAATTTTCATCGTTACAGATCAACTGTTTTGGTCTCTCTCTCTCTCTCTCTCTCTCTCTCTCTCTCTCTCTCTCTCTCTCTCTCTCTCTCTCTCTCTCTCTCTCTCTCTCTCTCTCTCTCTCTCTCTCTCTCTCTCTCTCTCTCTCTCTCTCTCTCTCTCTCTCTCTCTCTCTCTCTCTCTCTCTCTCTCTCTCTCTCTCTCTCTCTCTTTAACTTAGGCCTACGGAAAAAACTTGGTATTATTTTATTCCCCAGAGATTGAGGTATAGGTAGCACCAGTTTTAACTTCAAAAGACAGACTGCCTGTTAGTCAGTACATAGAGGTACCATGCATACAGTATAATACCTCTATGGTCAGTGGTACATCAGGACCTCACTCCTGCCTTCCTGTTCCAGTTCAGAGTCTGGAGCGCTTTTGTCCCTGGAAATACCTTGGTCTCTTGAAAATGAAGGCTGAACCCCATCTCCCCCTACATGATAATTTATACTGATGTATCAGAAAAAAAACTTCTATGGAGGTAAGTCAACAACTTGACAAAGTCAAACAAGATTCACCCACATCAGCTGGTCCAGGCATGTGCCCAGTGGGCCGTATTCCACAGCTTGAGAGGTCACTACATCACGTCCGCTTTCCCTGGGTTCTGAATATGTTGGCGATCAAGCTTCCAGACAGAGCAGTGATTACAGCAACTTTTATTGCTCATTTAAGGCATTAAACAAATATAATTAATCATTTTTTTCTTTCAACAATAGTGTTGCTTAGGGTGTCCTCTTTGGAAACATGACTATCTTTCCTTTGGCTTTAAAGAACAGTGATTCCCAAGTTTTCACCCTGTTGGCCACACATGTACATGTAGTCGAGTCCAAAATCCCCTCCTGCTGTCTGTCATGGCATACTACATACATGTACATGTATATGGTCAAAAACATGTACACTGTAAATGTATATCCTAAGACAGTGCTGGCTAGGGTTGCGAGAGTGTCCACTTTTAAGGCAGTGAAGGCCACAGTCAATGGTTTCAGCACACTGGCAGAGCCATGTGCCAAGTATCCCCACAACATGGACATGTGTAATGTACATGTAAATACAGCTTTTATTTGTACCGGTACTTGAATGAGACCTCTTCCAGTAAGTTATTTCAGTATCCAATTTTTGTTTAATGCGGGAGATGCATACATTTTGTATTCATTTCCTGCCAACTTATCTCTCCCTATTACTGGTCAACAGTGCCTATCAACCAGTCATATAGGCATACTGATAACAGTGACTATCAACCACTGTCATACAGGCATACTGACAACAGTGACTATCAACCAGTCATACAGACATATTGACAACAGTGACTATCAACCAGTCATACAGGCATACTGACAACTGCGACTATCAACCATGTCATACAGGCATACTGACAAAGAGTAAGGTTGTGATTAACATTTTGTGGTGATGAAGAATACTGATTCTGAAAATACGGTGACTCTTTCTGACATCAAGCTCAATGTAGGTTTGTGGAACAAGCATTTGGCTTTCTACACCGTTAATGTTATCCAAGTTGCTAGGTTGGCATAACCAACATATTTTGCAATGACTGATCCAAGGAAGTGCCTCTACATACAGTAAGGCACGTCTTTACTAAAAGATACAGACCAAAGTAACACAACAGCTAATATGAATGTCTCATATTCCAGTTATAATATGGAGGATAAGTGTTGCAAAAATTGTGACTTTTCAGAAAGTAACTTGAGGGCAGCCCTTCTGGGTATTACAAGATAAGGTTGAGACCCAATCATGAGTCAAAGTAAACCCTAGATACACCAACGTAAGTCACTGAATAATTATTCACAGGTGGACCCTCTGATAGTGGACCATAACCCTTAGCAGAGGTCATCCTGAGTTTTTTTCTGTTGATAAATGCTTTTCTCCACAGTTTTTTGTAATTTTGGTGCTGTACACATCATTTGACATATTACTGAATTCTACCATTGGTACATCATTGTAAATGTCAAATAAAATTTCATTCTGAAGCTGCGTCTGAGCCTAGTCCAGCAAGCTGGCCACAATGCGCACACATGAGTAACACCTTTACGTTGGTGTTATCAAGTGACCAATATGTACATCCACTGCATGTTACATGTCTATAAACTGCATCCCATTTGTTTTCTATGTCATACGTTGTATATGCTGTGTATATTGTCAATAGCACCTTGTGGATCATCTTTGTGGAACATGAAGAAACCTTGGACCTGTGCAGAACTGACATCCTTGCCCTGTGAGGAGACCAGCTGAGCAAACTCCTGGGCACGGTGCTCAGGCTCATCTGGGTAGAATCGCACAAACATCTGCTCCAGTTGGTAAGCAGTTGCGTAATCTATCTTCTCCTTCATGTCAACTCTTCCTGGTCTGATCAGAGCTGGGTCCAACCTGATAGAGAAGATACAAAATAATAAAGTTTCAAACATTGAAAAACATATTGCTGAAGTCCTGACCAGTTAGGTCTACCCCTACATGTATTTGTTCTTGGAAGTTTATAATTATGGGAATTTCCCTCATTTCTGAACCCTCTGGACTGGGTCAACAGTCTGCCTGTGTGCATGCATATGGTGGACACATCTCACCAAGACTGGACTCTGGAAAGCTGTTGACCAATTGCTTGTATCATACTTGATGGGAAAAAAAGACATTTACAACACTGGACTATTTTTGGTATGATTTGATAGGGAAAAGTTGTATGCCAATACATCTGCATCAGGTCCTTACAGGTAATATTGGCAACATCACTGAAACATAAGGTAATGCCAGTACCTCTGACAACATGTTAAAAAACTAGACATACCTTCAATGCAAAGCATTGACTGAAGTGTCCACCAGGAAAAAATCATAATTAGGCTGCCATTTGCTTAAATTAGGTCATGGTGACACCAAATTCTAATCAGTTCATATTGCCTGGTAAGATAAACATATTGCCAAATTTGAGCAAAATACATGGAGGCATTCTGTAGATATCACAGTAATGAGAATGTGCACATCTGGACGAATGGACAACCTGAAAACATAAAGGGGCAGACCCTTAAAAAGAAAAAAGAAAAAACACACACCTCAACCAAAAAAAAAAAAAAATGGTAACAACAGGACCTCTCATAAAACATAGCCACCAATACGTCTAGACTATTTGTACTTGAGAAAATATGTTTGTTTGTTTTTCAGGAACAAGGAAGTTTTTATCACTTTTAAGTTAAACATGACCATACATGTTACATGTACAAACAAAAACAACCTGACAATTCCATACATGTACATACACAAGCATTATCATTTCTATCTTAAAGTTTGGGAAACCAAAGGAAAAAGTTCCCACATACATACCACTGGGGTCGTTAAAACACTTAACTTTGAAGCTTTGCCGCAACAATGTTAGCATTCCGTGTGCACATACATGTAGTGCATGTGACACATAGGACTTTAACAGAACTTCGATTTGCAAACAAAATTATTGACTATGCTACATAACTTTTGTTTTATAATACCTGAAATCTCTTCACTCTCACTGAATCAGTCATTTTTGTGTTAATGCAGATGGCCTTTAACTGGAGCTAAAGGTAACACAATGGTTACAAAGCACAGACCTAAGGCAGTGGTCTTTGAAATAGGGCCATCTTACACAGCAGTGGTTCTTCAAGACATCTACGGAGTACTCTACATGTACCTAAAGTATTAGAGAAATAAGATGTCACGACACTGACATCAGTGCCACCACGATGTCACCGAAGGGTTTCAAAGGATAGTGAAACCTGTCTTGGCAAACCATTCCAATGTCAGACCATATGTCTTAAGAGGCCACCATTTCAAGATACTTTGCTTCATACTTTTCATCTTATTCATAACTCCAATGAGAGACCACCTGTCCTGAAAGACCACAACTTGGCTATCCATATAGGCGGTCTGTGAAGCCAGGTTTCACTGTGCACATCAAATTTATCTATGCTGTGGATAACTGTGACAGCTCAGTCAGGTACCTGTCCAAGTGATTGGTAGTCATGAAGACGATGCGAGCCTCGGCAGACGCCACTCCATCTAGCGCATTGAGCAGGCCACTGAAGGTGAGGCGACCCATGCCCTGGTACATTTGTGGATCTTAAACAGAGCAAATAAAATAAGAAATCAATTGAATAAACTCTATTATAGATAAATTTGCATGTTCAAATACCAAGGAATACTTCATTAACTTGGGTTTACCAATCCCCAGCCACATCCCAAAAGCTGGAAAAAAGCTGGTTTCATTTTGATGCTGCTGACTTCAACAAAAGTTGCTGTGTTGTGAATTTACATAAAGATACCAGATTCACATTCTTTGCAAGCAGACCTTTCTTACAAGTACCGGCATGCCTACAGGCACAGAGACCATAAGAATAGCCCAGGTGAACAGCTTTCCTTGGCACTCTTTGCATGCGTTGCACCCAAAGCATGTCGAGGAAATATAAAGTTGTTGATTAGGTCAAAACTTGGCAGCGAAAGAGATCCGCATAGTCTTAAGAACTTGTAAAGCTTGTCCTCTGTAAAATACTGAGAAAGGTATAGTATTGAGGTCCAGGTCAACAGGTTTTCCCAGGTCATGCCAAAATAGTTGCCAATAAACATTTTTTACATTTTACAACCTCATGAGAAAAAGATAAAGTCGCAGACATTAAAACTTCCAGGATATGAGCACAAAGGTATCCAGCGATCCATCACTGAAAACCTCTGATCTCAGGACCCATATATGTTTGCTTTTGATATAGTTTACATAGTTTTTTTTTTTTTTTTTTGTATTTTGAGCAATGAAATCAAGAATTGGTGTGTTTGGACCAAAGCAAGAGCTGGTTGTGTATGTTGTGTGCATCATAGTAACTGTTTTTGTAGCCAGCCATCACAGGAGAGTATAAACGTGTGTACTCAAGTTGAATACACAACCCACTGTACAATATTTCAGTAAGATAGATGTGTGCTCGCCTGCTTAATACCACACCTAGGCAGGGGACTGTTGAACTGGGACCCCCCCCTTCCAGATACAAAAATGGCACGAGAGTCAACTAACCAGACATGTATGCATCCACATCCCATTTCGTGATGAGGCAATGTTAAATAAACTGTTAATTTTACAGTTCAGGTATTGGAATTATGTTTGCAACATGTTCGGCTTTACATCTAGTTTGATGAATGTTGATTAATAGCAACATTTAATCACTTGAACACACTGACTTCATTGCCATGGTTTGTTCACCTCAATGCAGATTATGTGTCTACTAGGTGAAGGGCTGTGGTTATGACTCAACTCACTCTCGGCTGCCAGGTCTCTGCCAGCAAAGGCAGCATCCACATCTTCCAACAGGATAATGGTTTGCTGTGGTGCCACACTCAACAAGTGGTTCAGACGGTCATCTGTCAGCCCACGCTCACTCAGGTTCATCAAACAAATTCCATACTCCAGTTCCCCTGTAATCAGACCAGTTATCTAAACAGTGTGAAACAAAATATCAACAAGAGAGACAATAAACATAATTGAAAGGGTACAACAGAACTTAACAGTAATTTTTCATTGAAAATTTGATGACAAGTGTTTGTATTTAATTCAGGGACATATCCATGCCTTCAAAATTTGTAGACAAACTGGAAAATCAAAACAGTAATCACTGCACAATTCAACCTCATTCTTATATAATTCATGTTTCATTAGCCATTTGCAATTTTTTTAACCAAATGAATGAAACATTAGCATTTGGCTAATGGAACCAGTGGTCCTGCTTATTCCATTTATTTCTTGTAAGCTACATGTACATATATATATTACATGGTGTATTTATTGATACACTGACAGTAAAACAAACTGTTACTTTCATCCCATTTTAAATTAACAATTCCCAGCTAACAGTGGCTAAAGCATCATGTGCTCTAATGATTTTAAATAAACATCTTATTCGTGAAATTATTCTGAACTAGGATTCTAAATGAGACATATCAGAGCTGCTCTGTATCACCAGATTTTCTTGTCATGAGTTGAGTGTTCAAGATCCAACCTATGCCATGGTAAGCTGGAGATATGGTCTTATTCTAACCACACAACACATGCAAATTGTGGACAACTATTCACACGATTAAGAATAAACTTTAGGTGGCAATCAGGTGAGGTTGATGGGTCTGCAGTTTTTTTTGGTTTTTTGCTTTAAACCACGAAGACAATTATAAAACTAAAAATTTTCATACAGGAAAAGCCTCTTCTGTGCCAAAGCAACCCAGTTTATTGACCTAGAACTTAATTATTATCTATTCCCAGATATTATATGCAAATGTCCTGTGCACACCCTTTTGTTTTAACCCTTAAACGGTCAGACCGGTCATTAACGACCGGTAATCACATGATTTTATGCTGGGCTCACACTAGCTTAAACTTACTTGTGTAATAAGGCATCCCAATGCTTCAGCGCTGTTGGAGACAGAAAGTCTTAGACATGTTTTTAAAAATACTGGAACCATGCAAATAGCATGTGATATTCTACAAAGACTAAAATTATAATAAATAAAAGTTGGATATGGCCATATCCATCAACTGTTTGAAATTTCATGGGAGATATAGTCCAATACATTTTCCAATAGTGTTTATATACAGGTACATGCATAGCCAATGCAGGGTTACTGTGAGACTGACTTTACCACAAGTCCCTGGTAATTTTACAGTAAGCATGTATATTCTATGCACAAGATCAGTGGTAGTTTTCCATGGTACCCCTGGGATGACACCCTTGGATGACACATGCATATATGAATGACCCTTACCAGCCAGTGCTGTAATAAAACTACTTTTGCCACAGCCTGGTGGACCAAACAACAAGTAACCTCGTCTGTATGGTATACCCCGGTCTGTATACCATGATGGGTTGTCTATAAACTCTTTTACATCTGTTACAATCTTTTCTGCTACTCCCTTGTCCAAAACAACTGATGACAGAGGTCTGCGCCTCCGGGGGAAACCAAACTGTCTCCACTCGGCCCCCATCGCAGAGTATATTACAGTTTTGCCCACTTCTTCTTCAAGTGCGACCCTTCTGGCTTCTTCCAGTATTTGAAAGTAGATAGATCGATCTCTTCCAAATGCTGTTAGGGTGACAGTTTCAAACGGAATACCACTGTACATATCTCCCGGTTGCTTTTCTCTTGTTCTTTCTACCCGAATCCAAGTGTTTTTATAGTTGAAGAAATGGCTGCCAGGGCTTGGAATGAAGTCAAACTTGGTACTTATTTTGCCAGTTTCATTCTGACTGAATGTTGTCTCTACACTGAGGTGCTGGGTTCTGGTTCCGTATTTGGCAATCCACTGCAGAAGCCATGGGTAACTCTTATCTCGATTTCTTACTTCCAAGGTCATCATCAGGTGTCGTCGGAACAACACCATGCCAATCTGGCTCCCTTTGCGAGCTACGGCCATGGCCGCTCCCACACCCACCAGCCCAAAGCCAGCCCCAAAGTAAGGGTTGTCCTTTAGAGATGCAATAAAGTCTGCTAATGGCATAATGTATGATCACAAATGCCTTTACTAAAGGGTGACACAACACAGGTTCTGGAGTTAACCAGACAAATAATTTACAAGCGGAATCGGACTAACAAACCTGGTTCCTGTCAATTTTGAGGCCCCAGTTTACCCGTGTTGAAATAAAAATTAGAGTTCAAACCATAAAGTGTCTCAGTGTCAGTTCCACAGTGGATCTTTGTTGAACACGACTCGCTGAACATAACAAGATAGTCATAGTCAGAAGACAAGTTGACAGTTAAACTCGCGTGGTTCACCATGGGCGCAGCCATATTTTAAAACAAGGCAAAACTAATCGATGAGCACAGTTGCTGAAACCACATGCGAACGAAAATATCTCTGAGGTGCGAGAGCACCGATGCTGCGGTATTACTACACAAGCAGCATCGGTGCTCTCGCACTCAGAATATGTTCATACGACTTATTTTTCCAATTTGAAACATAAAATCACAACTTCCTTTGCATTCTACTTCAAGTTTATACTGATAGCAATAAGTTACAAAAAAACCTAGAAAATGGGGAGTCATGTGATTAGATTTTTTTCACAGGTGCATTCGTGTACCCCCGTGTACCCATGCCCATGGAGGTATAATCAGAAGGAGTATGGACGCTGGCAGACCCTTTCATGTATGATACTTACCGCTATCAGCACACATGGCTTTTTTCGCACCTCGCTTAATGAGCTCAGCGGGGGCGCAAACAACTCGATCTTATCTGGGTCAGGTCTGATACACAATCGATGCCGTGGCCGTGAGAAGCTTCGATCTGATTATACCTCCATGTAGCCCCAGGCCAAGGGGCCTCCATGCATGGTGTACCTTACCTCCACGATTGACTGTTCCGTGCCAAACATGTCTCCAAAAAAATACACAAAGTTATCAAATGATTTAAAACATTTCTAGAGTAGCCGCGTGAGTGCCTTTGTGAAACTCACAGTTGATAAGTATTTTTTTTAATCCAAAATTATGATGGAACTTAATTTGGGATGCTCTGCTCCTGTGATATTAACATCCAGTAGACACCAACAGTATTCAGTACTCGATCAAAAGTTGTGAATCAGTTGACTCGAACTTTGAGAGGTTAGTGGTCCAAGACCTCAAAGAAATGCATGCCATGATCAACATTTGGTGTTTCTAGAGGCGGATTTTGACAGCGTATAATTGGGCGCTCTGCCCCCCCCCCCCCCCCCCCCCGTTTTTGTTTTTTGTTTTTTGTTTTTTTGTTGTTTTGTTTTTTGTTTTTTTTTGTTTTGTTTTGTTTTTGTTTTTTGTTTTGTTTTTCAAAGGTTTTAAAATTCCTTGTTTAAAAAAGAAAACATTTTGACCGTGTTTTCAGTTAAGTATATGCCACTCAGCGGTAAGAGTTTCAGAACATATGCTGCAAATATCTCCGGCTTGTATATTCATTCAATATCATACCGTCAAAATGTGTAACACCTGGAATCGAATTTTCATGAAAAAAATTTGTTATGTAACATTAAGTTATTAATGTACACATTTCATCTCTTAAAGACCTAAGTCTTAACGTCTTAATCAACATTGATCTTACAGCCAGGTGTAAGTGTTGGAGTTATCAAGAGGATAAGTCGCTGAAAACCCGCCTCGGATTCTGAAGTTAAGACAAGTTTAGGTTACTCCCGTGCTGCATCAACGGTCATTATTACATGTATATAGTATTTATGATATGTATGTGTTCTGCCCCAAGAGGGCGAGATATGGTTGTACCATGCACTGCTGTATTTTTTCAGTTTGTATATATTATTTTTAAATCGTTACTATTTTAAATAGTTTATTAACACTTTGTATCCCACGATTTTACAGATCATGACAGCTACGTGCCCACGTGGTTGGGAGAATGCCGTATAGTAGTATTTACGGATGAGCACCAGCACATGTTAGACAGTGTTGCCCCCTCTAGGGGTGTTATTGAACTAACAGTTGCATTCTTCTCAAAAGCCAAATCTCACATTGACTTGATTATTTACATCAAAAATATTTGCTTGACAATTTTTTTTTGCGAAAAAAGTCATTCTCTTTGTTTTGCTAGTGTTTTGCAAATATTAACCTGATTGTGCCTGAGAATTTTGACTTAAAATTAAACTCAAACGATGCTAATGATTTGTACACAGTATACCTGTTTTTTTTTCCATTGGTTTTGTTTTGTTCTGTTTTGTCTGTTTGTTTGTTTGTTTTTTTGTATTTCAACACTTTTTTGACAAAAAGCACTTATAAGCGCTGTATGTATCTTCTGCCTTGGTCCCTTGCGGACATTTGTGCAATCTCATTGAAAATAAAAATCATTTTGATATAAGAAAATATATACGTATATATAAATCCATTGTATTTATTGACATCAAACATATTTTTGTGGTATCAATAATCAATTTTTATATCAGCAAATTCATTTTTGTATCAAACATTCATCTTTGTATATCGAGAAATGCTTTTTAATGTGACTGATATTTTTTGATATAAAAAAAAAATGGATGTCAAAAGTTCTGTGTGAAAACGAACCCTTGATATCAAAACTCAATTTTAATCGAAACTGATTTTTGCAAACAAGTATTCTATCCTTCTTCGACACAATATTTGATATAAAAATTCACGGCAAAATGCGACAATCTCAAATGAGGCATGCTCCCCGTCTATTCACTCGCATTTATTGGCTAAATCCAACAAATCGAAGTTTATTTTTCTGTATTTTGTTCCCTCATTTGTGTTTTGAATTCGGGGAGTGTCATTTCTTCAATTTGTCCAAAATTATACTCAGTCTCATTTGTTTGGTATATTTTTTCTATAAAGTAAGATCATTAAATATGTACAAGCAAGGTACGAACTGTCTTTCATTTTCACAAAATGATGGAGAGAAGTTTGTGGTAAAGCTTCAGACGGAAATGACTAATTCTGAATTCCACTTTCACCTCAATCAAAATATTTGCTAATTGACTGGAATTTATTGGACTAATTTGGTGCGCAAAATGACTCAAGTTACATTGAGAATTGGTTACATTGGGCATGTCCTGATTATTGTTTCTTGTCATGCACTAGATTTGATTTATAAGTGGCTATATACCCAGGCATTCCCTTCCCTGACAGCCTTAAAACACCCCCCCCCCATTTGCTTCTAACTGAACTCGGTTGGCAAAGTCTTTCCACGAGACGCAAATATTACAAACTGGTCCTCTTTTTTTAAGATGATCCATAAAATGACCCCTAATTACCTTTCAGACCTAGTACCTCGCAATATCGGAATTACCGCTAATATTAGCCTGCGTAACAGGCTCAACATTAGACAGGTTAAATTTACAACTAAACGATATGGAGACTCCTCTCTTCCATGTAGTATTCTCCTTTGGAACAAATTACCACTCGATATCAGAGAGTCTGGGTCACGATATCTTCAAATCTAAATTAAAATCGACTATATTATCTGTTGACCCCATACCCTCCTACTTTTCATACGGTAAACGATTTCCAAACATCTGTCACACTCAGTTGGGCCTTGGTTTTTCTCACCTTAACTTCCATCTCCACAAACTGAACATAGTCTAATCACCTGTCTGCTCATGCTCCAACCAAAATGAAGACATTTATCACTTTTTCTTGACCCGTCATAAATTCTTAGTGCTTAATTTAATTTAATTTAAACATATTTATTTATTCTGGATCACCTAATAGTATACATCGAGATACTAAAAAACAGGCTCTCCAGACATAGAGAGACACACAGAATATATACAATACACACAGGACAATACAATTCACGAAATGCTTTGTATGTACCACTCATTGTTACAATAATATTGAAAAATACACTTTCCTGAATGCTATGAAGTAAATACTCACAAGCAGAGACATGTCGATTAAAGAATGAGTACAAGTTATTGATCCAGAAAAATCCACTATGTCACTAGCTCGGTAACCAAAAAAAGAAAAAATGACGACAGTCTTAGCCATAAACCGTATATTGACAGGATCAACATGTTAATCAAAATATGAATCGTCTGGAGTCAGAAATGAATTTTTGGACAGCATCAAATAATTTAATGTTAAAGTTTGCAGAAAGGTCATTGTTACCATGTATAAGATACCGGATAAGTATATCACTTGCTAGATAGACTACAAGACTAGGATTCACACCTGGAGCTAGAATGTAACAAACCGTTTTTAAAAGGGATTTCCTGGGAACTGAATAATAGGGACATTCTAGGAAAAAGTGAAGAATACTTTCGTCAGGATTTAGACATTTACAAGCTGGGGACAGTATTATATTAAATCTGTGTAGGTGGGAATTTAGTCTGGAGAAGCCCAAGCGCAAACGAGTATGTATGATATTAGAAAATCGACTACCGTGTGAGTAATAAACAGGAACAGGATCTACAGACAATAAAGTATTTTTCAAAGTAGATTTAAATTTGGATAAAGTTGCAGAACGTCTTATGTCGTCGGGGAGATCGTTCCATAGTTCAATAGAGGAAGGAATGAACGAATTTCCGAACCGTAAGGAGTTAAACCTGATTTGTCTTTGGCTGCGTCGGTTTCTTAACTGGACAGTGGGCTGACCATTGTTATTCGGAACGAGATCCGAAAGATAAGCGGGAGTTTGACCATTAACAATTTTATAAAACATGATTAATTTGAAATATTGGCGTCTTTTAGCTAGAGTAGGCCAGCCTAACTCCTTAAGCATAAGATGACGGGGAGTGCGTTTCAGGGCTCCTAAACAAATGCGAGCTGCTTCATACTGAACACACTCGAGGGAATCAGAGAGAGTCTGTGAGCAATTGTCAAAAATTATACATCCATACTCTAAGATGGGTCGTACCATGGATTTGTAAAGCCGAATCAGAGTATTGCGGGATAACCTAAATTTAAGTCTGTGGAGGAGAGACAGACGTTTCCTCGCTTTTTCCACGATTCTGGTAATATGGGCATCCCACTTTAGATTACTAGAAAGTGTAACGCCCAAATGTGAATGGCTAGTACCTTCTGGTATAACAGCATTGCCAAGGAGTAAAGGTGGGTGATCTGGCTTGTTATGTTTAGTGGAAAACAAAACAGCTAGAGACTTAATAGCATTGAAAGACATTTTCCACTGTTTGCCCCATGTAGAGATATGAACAAGATCTGCGTTCATCCGACCTGCAGAGGTAACGGGATCATGGATTATCTCCAGAATGCTAGTGTCATCAGCAAAAAGCTTAATATCACACACAATATTATCAGTTATGTCATTAATATAAACTAGGAAAAGAAGAGGCCCCAGAATAGAGCCCTGGGGTACCCCTGCCTGTACAGGAAGCAAGGAGGACGACTGACCACCAATCGTAACTCTCTGAAAGCGATTTGATAAGTAACTACCGATAAACTGGAGTAAAGCACCTTCAATACCCAGCTGTCTTAATTTGAAAAGAAGACCCTCATGCCACACGCGGTCAAAAGCCTTACTGATGTCGAGAAAAACCATCCTGGCTTCTTTTCGTAGTTCCAGGCCATTATATATGTCATGAACGATTTTGATAAGCTGGTTGATGGTAGAGTCGTTTTTCTTAAACCCAGAGTTTTTGTGCGTCAGTAGATCGTGACGAATAAAGTACTCGTACAGAATATTAAATATTAGACGTTCGAAAACTTTGGAAACATTACACAGTAATGAAATAGGGCGATAGTTGCTTTTTACCTGCTTATCGTTCTTTTTGAATACAGGGCACATATTAGATTTTTTCCAAGAATCTGGAAAGCACGAAGCAGCAAGAGAGAGATTAAAGAGTTTGGTAAGTGATGGGGAGAGGCCAGAAGCCGTATTCTTTAGGATGAGGTTACCTATACCATCGGGTCCCGTGGCAGAGCTGGACTTAAGAGATTGTAAAACCTTTTTAACGTCGTTTTCATCAATTTGGAATTCACTGAGCCTCGCATCGGTGCGATATGAGAAGTCAGGCAGGGGCATAGGATCGTCTTCATGAGGAAGTTTACATTGATTGGCAAAGTAATTATTGAAAACTTCACACTTTTCAACGTTACTGGATATTACAGTGCCGTTTTCGAGAAGGGGAGGTATGGAATGATTGAGCTTGGAACCTAGAAAACTCTTGCTGAGGTTCCACCATTTCTTTGGATTAATGATATTAGAATCCATTTCACTGCGAATTTTTGAAAAATATGACCTCATGGAACTACGAAGGGCGCTGACTGCAGTGTTGCGCTTCCGTTTATAGAACATGTAGAGTCTTTCAAGAGTAATAAACTCGATATAAGTAAAGGGACGAATTTTGTTGCTAAAACGTTTGAAACGTTTCCAAGCACGATTTCTCTGTCTAAGTAACTGTTTAATTTTACAAGTGACCCATGGCTTATCTTTGGGTCGTACAAGGATGTCACGACAAGGGATGAAGTCCTTGCATAAGCCGCTAAAAAGATCTGTCCAGAAAGATACCACATCGTTGATATCATCAAAGACTTCAAATCCTGTGTTAAAAGGAGCGTCAAGGGCAGCTTTGTTTAAATCTTCAAAATTAGCTTTCTTGAAGTCCCAAATTTTCCTTTTGAAGGGGTGGTCTACGCGGCGGGAAATCGAAAAAGTACAAAATACAACTGAGTGATCGGATGTAGAAATGGGTGGTAAGATACCTGAATTTAGAACATAACCTGGTGAATCTGTGATCATGAGATCAAGGATACTTTCAGATACATCGTTTACTCTGGTCGGTTCGTTTATTAATTGGAATAAGTTATTTTGGGATAAAACATTGACTAGGCGCAGTCCTAAGTCGCTATCTGAATGATCAGTATTCCATAACTGGCACCTATCATTAAAGTCACCGGTTATGATTAGAGTTTTAGGATTACACTCGAGGGCTGAAGTAATAGAAAGATCGAGCTCCTCAATAAACAAATCTCTGTCTGCGGCATATTGCCCTGGTGGTCGGTAGTACACACCTAAGAGAACTAAACCGTATTTGAGTCGAAATTCAACCCATAAGCATTCACTGTTGGCAGATCCGAGGTCCGCTCGGTGAGTACAGGGTAAGTTGTCCCTTACATAGATCGCCACCCCTCCCCCAGTACCCACAGTCCTATCCTTGCGTATGGGCATACCAAAACCATCAATGCATAATAATTCACTGGGGTAGTTTGAATCTAGCCATGTTTCAGATACAGTAATAACGTCGAGTTTTTTGCTTAGGCAAGCTTTACTGGATACGGTGTGTCACATCCTAGCACCTGGTATACATCCAAATCTCTTAGTTCACTTAGCTTGTGACATACTCATACAATACTTCAGAACTCAGTGATGATGTTAATTACCTAATATTCAAAGCTGTGCAAACCTACATCGTGAACATGAGGCGCTTTGAATTTTAAGACACCTCTAGTTTATTATATTGATATGTTAGATTATTTTTCAGCTGTCAACGTCTCATATTTGTTCTTGATTCAATACATACCAATTCATAGATTGTATGTCCTGTGCGTATTGTAAATTCTTTGTGCGTCGTCTTGTTGTGGAGAACCTCCAGATTATTTCTTTGTAACAATTAAGGCAATCCATGTGAAATAAATATGTTTAAAATAAAAAAATATATAAAATATTTGTACAAAAATAGCCACTGTGTCTCTGTTTTTGTATGCAAGCCCATCGATGTTTACATTTTTAGTTCTGTTAATGTGTGTAGTTTCTTAGCATATACCAATAAATATTCTAGGATTAATTTGTAAAATGTGAGGGGCATTTTCTTTAACTTCTTGGCCACGTCATTTGAAATCGGAATATTGCCAAACAAAACAATGGTTACCTTTGTTATACGTTTATCTTTAAATAGCTGTTAATTTCACAAAGATTCATCCATCCAGTTTTGAGTGAGGCTTTCTAGAAATTACAAAGTCTTGTTAAAAAAATGCTTCTGAGATATTCACTACCAAAGATAGCAAGGAGATTTGCTGACTTTCATTGCTCACAAATAACATCTGCTCAGGCCATTAAGAAGGATGACTAAATGCTAATCCCTTCAACTATGTGATAACTTTGACCTACACACTTACAAACATTATAGTGGTTCTAATCAGTCACATGTGAAATAATCCGCTCCCCTGTAAAAACACACCCAGTGAGGCTTTCACGGTGAATGGTTATATAAACATCACCATTAGTGACAACATCTAACAGCCATGCAATGAACTGATTGACTCCATGAAGCTTGTACTGACAGAGGGACACTTTTTCATCTTAAAGTTTTGCACAGAAGTAAAAATGCTAAAGTGAAACTATTGGCATAGATAAAGATTAGCACTTCATCATCTCAAAAGTATCAAAAGTTCAATTTCACTGATTTAAAGGTCTCAGGTAAGCTCTGGCACCTTAAACAGCAAAACGGTTGCCAGATGCAAGATATTTTTTAACAAAATGGCATTCCATGTACAAATCCGATATGGTTTTGATGTCATAGGCCTATCAGCAACCTTCGCCTCATCAAATGCCGAACCCAGCGGTTTGAAAATTCCTTTCTCCCTGATGCCACCAAACTATGGAATAATCTCCCCACTGATATCCGTAGCTCCCTTTCCCTTCAAATCTTTAAGTCGAAACTCAAAGCCACTCTGCTAGCGGCCGACATTGCTCCAGATTTCTACTCCCATGGTCAGCGATTTGCTAACATCTGTCATACCCAGTTACGATTAGGATTCTCTAGACTTAATTCCGATCTCCATAAAGTAAATATCATTCAACAGCCAACCTGTGCCTGCTCCCACCCAACTGAGGATTTCAAACATTTTTGTCTCTACTGCCCTAAATATGTCCAGGAGAGAAAGAAGCTCCTGCTTACCATCACTCCTTTGTTAGCCCCTGGTGTTAATCCAAACCTGATAATGCATGTTGCAAGTGACAGACTATGTAGTATTTTATTGTTCGGGAATAAAGAACTCTCAGAAGAATGCAATACAGTAATTTTCAGAACAATGCAAAATTTTGTTGTTGAAACACGCCGATTTATATTGTAACCGTGTAGTATCTTATCATATATATGTATCCCGAAACCAGCATATACCATTGCAGTGTATTTGTATGTTCAACGTATGTACCTTTAATACTACCATGTTCTCTATCGTGTCTCCACAGGTGGGTCGACAATGACAAGGCGGGAAGGAACACCTGAGCTACTGGGCGCACTGGCGGCTCCACAGTGGCAGTGTGAGTTTGCAGCCAGGGTGCTTCGGCCGCGCCCAGCAAGCTATAACCTCCCCTTCAGTCGCTCCCTGTGCTGAGGACGAATTAGCTTGCTACTAAGCATATTCGTGTATATATGCATGTTTTCTTAATTGGATTGGAATGTTTGATATTGTTTTTGTTGTTCAATTGTATTACAGCATGTCTACCAGAGTACATAGTCACATGTTTGTACATTGTATTGTCCTATGCGTCTTGTATATATCATTGTGTGCGTCTCCGTGTCTGGAGAACCCCTAGATTAGTCATATTTCATGTACTATTGGGCAATCCAGTGAAAATAAATATGTTTAAACTAAACTAAACTATATATTTTTAACAAAATTGCATTCCATGTACAAATCCGATATGGTTTTGATGTCGAGTCCTTGTGGCATATGAAGAAAAGACAGAGCCCCTGGATGTGGCAAGCCACTCCATTTCTTGAGATATCGGTTGGTGAGGGCATCAAGGCTTTGGAGGTGCACGTATGACGTAGGTAGTTAAGGTGGCGGGTTGAAGTCATCCCCTTTGGATAACCTCTAATCACTTTTTCATATTTTTGGATAGTTTGATACTTAAACTACATGCTTCCGAAAACTCAGATTTGTGAACATAAAATTTATATGATAAAATTCCTCACAGTTACCAGTTGTAGGCAGCAGTGGGTTCCAGAATAGGGATTTTGTATCTGACACTGAAGTCGCCTCCAGGCTATGAATTAAATAGCAGCACTAGTCGGACCTTCGAAGCGGCCCTGCTGAGTAATAGATGGAGTTAAGAGAAAAAGGTCACCCGAATCTGGATACAGGTCCAAAAGTACCTGCTGGTTTTTATATAAGTGGTAATCATTGTTGACTAAAGGAAATTATTGTATTGGAGACATTTGCCAAGGGTCTTTGTCAAGAAGCTTTCAAGATTTTCAATGCCATTGGTTGCAAGTTCCTATTTATTAGATGCTCTTGATATGAGATCTTCAGTCCGTGTTGATGACAATGGTAAAGGGTAAAGTGTGGACCAAAATAGAGATCTTCGCATTTACCTGATAAATGTTTGTGTGTATGTGTACAAAGTTCTCTGGAGTTTTTAACCTTGTGCATTTTAAATGGATTCGTCGTCACTGTTGCCCCGACGTAAGCCACCTCCACTATAAATGGGGTACACCCTCAATAAATGGGTGAGTGAAAGGGTGAATAAATAAACAAATAAATAAATAAATAAGTGAATAAGTAAATAAGTAAATAAACAAACAAACAAACAAATAAATAAATAAGCAGACAGGCAGACTCGGACCTTGATCCTGTATCATGACACATCCTACAAAACATACAAATATTGAGGACAAAACAAATCTTATTACATAAGGCTTGTTACAAAACTAAGTCTTCTTTTTGCTGGATTGTTTATTGTTCAGACATAAATGTGACGCTCAGTATGAATAAATGACAACTAATCACAGATGCGTGCACCAGTACAGGCTGAACAGCCGTACCCTCATTGAAATATAGTTCTGCAAAGGATTGTAGTTTTATCATTATTCGATCACGAGCTTGGCATGGCTTATGGATTACGAAGGAACAGTGTATGGGATCGCTAAAGATAGTTTTTAAACCATTGCTTGACGATCACTTCTGGGTCGCTTATGAACATTCCTGAACCGCTGCTGAATAATTCATATCCTTTGAGGATCGTCCTGGATCCTTTTATGGTCATAAGGATTCCGCAAATGTAAAATATCTGTATTGTAGAGTTGGATATTTAAAATACAAAGAGCTATACACCAAATGTATAATTCTGTTTCTCATGATGTATCACAACGATTCGTGAAATAGTATGGTCGTATATGTTTTCAGGTTAGAAAACTGAGCAAAAATACTAATTAGTTCATGTGTAGTCTCCCCTCGAGCTCACGACTTACTAAATTGCTACCATTATCGGATCATGATCCAACTATATTTATATTATATATACAAGACATGGCGTGTCGAGAAGAACAAAAAAAAAAAAAAAAAAAAAAAAAAACTGTCTACAGATGCTTGGAAAAACATAAAAAGAAAGACAAAGCAAATGTTTGGTGATGAAAAAAAAGAAAGGGGGAAAAACAGGAGGAAGAATACAGTCTGTTGGAAAGTCATCCATGTCCCAAAAAGTGGTCAAATTCCTTGTACAACAAATCTTCAGTCTCACAAATGAATTGGATGATGATGTAAAATTGCATGGTCATGCTGCCTCAGTCGGAAACAAATGAGGCGATTACAGCTCAATTTTTCATGTATACATATATACACAGGTTGCTACGCTGATGAGAAATGCTAGGTCAGATAAGCATTTGCATTCGTTGTCACACAAAATTGATTTAGTGATACATAAGTTCTGTTGTATGTATGCATGCATGTATGTACGTACATAAGTGTTTAAATAAATATATATATATTACTATTATATATATTATTATTTTACGAAAAGGATACATACATACATACATATATATATATATATATATATATATATATATATATATATATATATATATATATATATATATATATATATATATATATATATATATATATATATATATCCTTTTCGTAAAATAATGTAAAAATGAAAGGACAAGAAAATGATTCCTGAATTTGGTTCTGTGGGGAAAAGATGTGCTGTGTGTACAACGACGCCAGCGCTCTACTGCAATTCTTCAATACCCTGCTAACAGTGCTTATATGTACTCAACATCACCATTTCCATAGAACTGCAGTGATGTCAAAAGCTGGAAAACTGGGGTGGGGGGGGGAGGGGGGAGGGGGGAAGAACATTCCTTTTTCTGCACACGTTGCAGCTGTCTTTCTACCAACTGTAGAATGTCTATAACGGCTTAGTTTATCAAGAGAAAACGGAAGAGAAATCCGTCATCATCGTATTTGTGAAATGGATTTCTTGTATCCTGCTGTATATCTTGTCTTCGTTAACAGCCTTTCCAGCATTTCAAGGTTATCTATCCACTCCAGATAGCAACCATTTTGATCTTTCACTGACTTCCAATTCACCTTCACAGTGACCATAGCTCTATCAGTCTTATGTAACAGAAACACAAAAACCAACTTTTATTATGTCTACTTGGTGAATCATACTTTCTAACTGTGGTGTTAAACCAAGCAGAAGTCAGGTTCAGTATTAACTCAGGGTTCAGCCCCACGAAAAAGATATATATATATATATATATATATATATATATATATATATATATATATATATATATATATATATATATATATATATATATATATATCTTTTTATGAAATAATGTAAAAAAAATTAATGTATTAAAATCAATTTTGTGTGAGTTGATCTTGGGATTGATTTCTGTGCCTCAGGAGTTTTCACCCATGCTATTAATAAATTAAAAGACCAGGCCAATAAGACACTCTTCAAACTGCGGCAATACCCATTTAACAATAATGTCAATTTAGCACTGAAACTTTTCAGAACACTTGTTAAACCTGTTCTTGCATATGGTAGCGAAGTCTGGAGTGTATTTCTACTGAAAGGTCTGAATCTTAATAATTTCAATCAGTTATGTGATAAGGCTGTTACAGAAGAGTTACATAACAAATTCTGCAAATTTGTATTGGGTGTGCACAGAAAGGCCTCAAATGCAGCAGTTAAAGCTGAACTTGGTAGCTTTCCTATTTTAATTGAATTATTGTGTGGAGCAGTGAAATATTGGTTATATCTCCAAGATAGTGGACAAACTACATTAAAGTATAGATGTCTCATGGAAAACTACAACTTATGTAGAGATGATAACTACTGCTGGTTGAAATATGTCAAAGAAATTCTAATATATGCTGGGCTTCATGACATTTGGTCAAATTTAAATGGTACAGCGCCCAATACTGTGATAATGAGATTGAGACAACATTTGGAAAACCAATACAAAACTCATTGGCTGGAGCAAATTAATGGAAACAACAATGATGCTTTACACAAACTGCGTACATATTGTAAATTCAAAAATACGTTTGAGATTGAAAATTATCTGAGAAAGAATATTCCTGTCAACAGGAGGAAAAATTTCACCGAGTTGGAAATTAGTGCGCACACTCTTCAAATTGAAGCAGGAAGATACACAAGACCAAAAACTCCGGTTGAATTACGGAAATGTACAATTTGCAAATCCAATTCGGTGGAAGATGAATCACATTTTATATTAGATTGTGGTTACTACTCTGAACAGAGGACACAATTATTTAATGATCTTTCATGTATTTACAGTGGTTTTACACAACTTGATAAACCTGGAAAATTCAATTTCATTATGACAATGGGATATGGCAAGGAAGCTGTATATAAACCTATCTTGGCATTTGTAAATTCCGCTTTTGAAATGCGACATGAGTTCATGGGTCACTAAAACAGCAGTGGCAGGAGCACCCGTAATTCTTCAGGTAGTAGTGTGTAGATATATTGATATACATGTACATGTATACTCTCATGCTAGGGGACTGTTTAATAATTGTACGGGTTTTATTTGTCTTTGTGATGTGTATGTATGTCTTTTGACGACACCATGTAAATGGTATATGTCAATAAAGTTATTTCATGTGACTATATATATATATATATATATATATATATATATATATATATATATATATATATATATATATATACATATACACACATACGTACGTACATACATACATACATACATACATACATACATACATACATACATACATACATACATACGTACATACAACAGAAATTATGTGTCATTAAAGACTAACGTCTGCAACTGGCCATAGTCGACAAAGCATGTAAACAAGTTCAGTCTTGGGAGTCTGTTGATATACATGTCAACCAGGGTTTTTAATGTAAGAATGTGGTCAGATGTTCTCGACTTCTGGAAAGCTATTTGATTATATCGGGAATGCAGTTATGTGTCTCACAGAATTGAGAGAGTCTCGTGTTAAAAATCAAACAGAATAATTTCAACGAGACTGCGATACCCGGGTAGTTATTTGGGCCATTTTTGCTTCTCTTTGTGGATGGGAGTAAACGAGTTGTCTTGCCAAATATCTGGAAGTCGCCAGTGGTGAGAATTTTATTGAAGATACCAGTAAATATCGGTAATAATATGTCTTTGCTACACTCAATCATTTCATTATGGATGCCATCTTTGGCTGGTGAGTTTTTATTTTTCAGTTTATTTATGGCCTGCAGTACATCGGGTTTTTAATTGTACAAGTAATTTGAAATTTTAGCTTGGCCTGATTGGGACTTTACTTGTCCGGCTCCCTGGCTAGCAGACATGCAAATTCCTGAACCCTTATGTTGCATGTGATACTGTCATCATGAAACAATACCTGAAGAGGACAGTCATTGCACTTGCAGTATAATGCATGTATGTATTCATGGACATGAAAAAGTATGTAATTTACAGGGCTTGCCTTAACGCAAGCCCTATTGTCTGGGACAACTAAATGTTCAGGTAGGACTTGTGAAAACGTTGAGCCTAATAGGAATTTAAGGGATGGTTCAACATTATCATCATTTTTTAATTAGTATTAAGGTACTAAATTTCATGACCCCCCTCCCTCCCCCGAAATTAGTACTTTAAAAATGATGATTTCCCTTAGAAATCATAGCAAAATTGCACAAAACAGGCCAAAACTTGACCATCATTTTCCATATTCTGTGAAAGTGTACAGACCCATTTAACCCCCTCCCCCTTGCGTACTGTAAGTACTGATTCAAAAATGATGAAAATGTTGAACCATCCCTAACCCATTACCTGTCCAAAAATGATAGACCTAAATGTTCCGTCGACATCCCGCGGTTTGCTGTCACGTGCACGTGTGGCTCTCTGTTGTTGTATTTGTGTCTTTTTGCCCAGAACCACTTCCTAGTAGTCAATATCCTATTCCGCAGTTCGAACTCTTTACTCTCCATAAGCTAACCTGTCCCTGTCTAACCTGTATATATATGGAATTACTATTGTCTATATTGCACACGTTCCTCTGCAAAATTTTGACATAGGCTGTATCAGCCCAAATAAATTAAAGGGTCTTCAGCGGGTAACTACTCAACATGTTTCGGAGCCTTTTGTGAATTATCAAAGAAAAGGATGTATAAAATACATATAAAATTATGCTGGTTTTGAAAACAATGAATATTAACTTTACTTTATTTCGGTAAGCAATTGTAAAGCAGAATGTACCTCGTTTTGCGACATAATTTACCTCCAAGTTATTAGCCAAGTGGGACTCTGGGAGGCCATATAATTCTTTTGTAGCAGATTTATGCAAGGATAATCTTTATATCTTGTGAGTTACGAGAAAAAGTAACTTGACTAATTTGTCATTCACTAGGACACAATTTGTGTTCTGGGTTGGGCTTCTGTTTAGCGTATTCTTGGCAGGATCATAGGCCTACCCATGCTGCAGACACCTTGAAGGTAAAAAGTAAAATTGTTGATCTCTGCATCTCATGATGGCGGGACGTTCAAATGACCTTTGGCCGTTTGTTGATAAAACCGGGACTTCCAAATGCCCATCGCTCATTTGCTGATAAAACTTCTAACGTTATGTGGCTTTTAATATTACGTGTTTGTGGATTGTGGGTCGTGGGTTGGGAGTTGTGGGATGTGGTGCTGTGGTGCTGTGGGGTTGTGGGGGTTTTGCTACAATGCAATAAACTGTTATGAATGATCCCTTCAAGATGGCCGGAAATGTGATCAATTCAAATATTGAACTGTGGTTATGTTATGTAAAATTGTTGCCTTGTAGCCAAAATTTTCGTGTGGGAATTCTGAAGGTCTAAAGAGACTAACGTGATGGACACACACCCACACCCACACCCACACCCACACCCACACATATATATATATGTGTATATATATATATATATATATATATATATATATATATATATATATATATATATATATATATATGCAAGCTTCTCCCTTGATCAAACATTCCTGCAAAAGGGGAAACCAGGGCAGCTTTCCAGGTGCTACATTCTAGACAAAAGAACGCTCGAGATCGTCTTACGTGTAATTGGTGAACAATAGCTTTCTTTTGTTAAACTTTGCTTTGTGCCACACGTGCGTCCAGCTCGTGCCCGTCGTGGTTTTGTCAAAGCATGGGTTTTATATGCAGCCTCATGTGTTAATTTACCACTGCTGATTGACTGGCGGTCTCGTCCAGCCATCACAGTGATCCTCCTTATAGGTCTTGGACCAGTAACCTAGGCCTAATGCATTTACATGTTAAAATAGCGACATTCGCCGGCTTATTTCTCCTATTTCAAACGTAAAACAACAACTTCCTTTGCATTCTACTTCAAGTTTATACCGGTAGCAGCAAGTTAAAACCAAGAAAATGGGGAGGGGGGGGGGGGGCGGGGGGGTCATGTGATTAGATTTTTTTACCGGTGCATTTGTGTACCTTACCTCCATGACTGACCGTTCCGCGTCAAATATGTCTCCAAAAATACTCAAAGTTATCAAATGATTTAAAATATTTCTAGAGCAGCAGTGCCTTTCTTAAACTCACAGTTGATAAGCATTTTCCTATCCAAAATTATGATGGGACTTAATTTGGGATGCTCTTCTCCGGTGATATTAACATCTAATAGACACAGCAACAGTATTCGGTAATCGATCAAAAGTTCAGTTGACCCGACCTTGAGGGTTTACTGGTCCAAGACCTTTATTAGGCCACCCAAACTGCGCCAAAAAGTGGCTCTATAAGAGGGGTTATCTTCAGATAGTCACTTTGAAATTCATCATCACGTGTAGATATGTAAAACATCAGAGCATAATATTAATGCAGACAGAAAGCGAGACTGGTCTTCATTTTAATAAGAAATTTATTGCGATATTCACTGCTTATAAATTATAAAATTGATGAATCGTTTGTTTCGTTACACACACGTAGCTAAATACCAACTTCGAATTTTACACGTGTGCGGACTTTGTTTTTAGGTCAGCTGACTTGTCAGTCAGCTGAGCTCATTTAACGACTAGACATCCATCGTCCACAATTCACATTTTCGACTTCTCCAAAATCGTCCGCCAGATTCACTTCAAACTTGGTGGGGATGTGCCTTGGGTGGGTCTCTACCAAGTTTGTACAAATGGTCGTGCTTCATTGATTTTTTGATATTTTGATTTTTTTTTGTTTTTGTTTTTTGGGGGGCAAATATTTAAAAATCTTCTCCGAAGCTGCTCACCAAATTGCCTTGATATCACACAGGGATACTCCCGGGGACTCCTAGTTACTTTGTTCACCAGGTGGCGCTGAGATTTTTTTCTAATTTTTTATGATTTTTGTGTGTTTTGGCTATTTTCGACTTCTTCTCCAGAACCGTCACTCAAATGAAGCTGAAACTTGGTGGGTATGTTCCTTGTGGAAGAGTCAAACAAATTTTTTTTTTATTCCTAATCTTACGCAGTGAAAGTCCGAATATCATGGAGACACAATTCATGACTGCAATTTTGTTATATGCCTTTAAAATTCAGATTAATTTTCTCTTGTTTGAATCGATTTTTCCAGCAGCATATGTAGAAGAGAGCATTATAGTATTTTTGAAAAAGAAAATTCTGCACAGGAATAACAGAAACCGTTATTTTTGGAGTGTAGATACAAGAACCAGAAATAAGAACGCGTGTAGGCATCTGGCCCTTTGAGTGTTCAAATTAGGAGGCAATGTATACGGAAGTATTCTCCAGTTTGGGGGATGACAGGCCACTGACAATAGACATCGCAAACCATGTTTTTCGTAGGCTACAACATGAGTTTCATATAACTTTATGATGACCAGGTGGCTTTTTGTACCTGGGAGAAGTAACACATAGGAGGTAGTAAGGACAACTCTGCAATATATTCCTCACAAAATATAGGCCTAAACCCAAAAGCATCGGATCATTTCATTTTAGTTCATAAATTGTTTTTGTGTTGCATGCTATAGTTTGTGTGTGTGAGTTTTGAACTTACTAGTTCTTGGTGTCAAGGATCTTTCCCAGCCTACATCAAGAAACTTGGCCATTTCATCGGGAATAATGTTAATACAGTAAGTTAAAATCTATTCCAGATATGGATAATGAATAGGCCTACTATAGGTTCAACCGATAAGCACACGAGGAATCATCATAGGCTAACATGCGTTTCGTATATATCTTTATGGTGACCAAGCGGCTTTTTGTACCTGGGAGAAGTAACACGTACCGTACATAGGAGGTAGTGAGGACAACTCTGCAATTCCTCACAAAATATAGGCCTAAAAACCCAAAAGCAACGCATCATTTCATTCCTGATCATTATAAGTTGCTTTTGTGTTGCAGGCTATAGCTTGTGTGTGTGAGTTTTGAACTTACTAGTTCTTGGTATCAAGGAGCTCGCCCAGCCTGCAGCAAGAAACTTGGTCATTTCATTGGGAATAATGTTAATATAGGAAGTTAAAATCTGTGCACGATTTGGATAATGAATACTATAGCCTAGCCCTAGGTTCAACCGATAAGCACACGAGGGATCATCATAGGCTACTATGCGTTTCGTATAACTTTATGGTCACCAGGTGGCTTTTTGTACCTGGGAGAAGTAACACATAGGAGGTAGTGAGGACAACTCTGCAATTCCTCACAAAATATAGGCCTGAACACAAAAGCAACGGATAATTTCCTTCCAGTTCATAAATTGCTTTTGGGTTCCAGGCTATAGTTTGTGTGTGTGAGTTTTGAACTTACTAGTTCTTGGTGTCAAGGAACTTCCTCAGCCTACAGCAAGAGACTTTGTCACTTCATTGGGAATAATGTTGATGTGATAAGTTAAAATATATTCTAGATTTGGGTATTAAAAAAAAATAGGACCAATCTATGAGCACATTAGGGTTTGTACACATGCGCAAGTTGAGATAGAAACGGAAACGAGACTCATCGGAGTCATATGTGCTCGTCCCGCTCCCTATTCGCTTTTTAGATAAATAACGTGAAATCAAATGTAAATGTGTGACACTACTTGCATGTAACATAGCTGACATTAGTTTAGGAACTCTGTATAGCAGGTGAAAGCTTCGGTAATGATGTCATCAGTTTAGCGTTAAATTCTCAGAGGCGTGCACGCATGCATCATTGGGTTCCGTCGCCATGATCATAAAAATCATGCAAAATTATGCGACACGTTTAGTCTGAAGCGATCATTATGGTAAGCAAGTTTGTTTCTTAGAGAAAACTTCAGTGTACAAAATTGACAGTTTGTAAGTCACGTAGGCCAATTAATTCTTTAACACTTATTTTTGGGTCAAATCACAGTATATACTACAATTCAATAATGGTTTTAATTTTATGGGGTACCCGAGTACGATGGTGCAGTTCAGAAAAAGACAAACCATATTACTTCAATATAAAAACACAATTATGAGACTGAATTAAAAAAAAATACGTCAGCAGTTTACATATGACAAAATATGTCGTTGCACAATTTCAATGTTTGTCTTAAAATGCAGGGACATTTGAAATCTTACCTGCGAGGCAAATTTAATGTGGTTGTAGTAGTAACAAAGTTATAACAATTTTGATATCAACTTCATAAATTGATTTTTACATCCCGAGTAATGTTTTTTTGGATGATAAATGATGTTTGGTTTGAAGTGTTTGTCATTTGAATGCTCTGTATTTACATTAGTGACCGTGAAAAGAACATTACAGGTAAGCTCATCAGACTGTAAACTGTGTGAATGTTCCGGACGCCAGAGTTAAACAGGTAAAGAAAGTGTAACTTCTAAAATGTTTGCAAAACTGATGAGTTGATCAATGCTGTTTTAAGAAAAATATTGCATGTCAGTACGTAACAATAGTTTTTGAAACTGGGATGTCTTGTCATTCTTAAATCTACCGTCACCAGTATACCAGACAGGGCAGTGCTCATTCAAAATATTATGTGCAAGATTTTTGTTTTGAAGCTCATTAGTATCTCAGTTATAATATATTTACACATAATGTTCTGTGGTACCAAGAACAAAGGCGAAAAATTTGTAAAAATATTTTACTTGATGAAAACTGAGAAAATAACGAGGGAAAACATACCAGAAAAAAGTAAATACATGTATGAGCAGTTTGTTGTCAGTTTATGCCCACAATATATTAAACATTTATCTACTTAGTTTTACAGTCGTGTCTGATCAGGCTTAACGCAAAAACTTTCAATGCATAGTATACTATTTCACTAAAGGAATGCGCTAGAAATGCGCTGAATGAATAATGACATGAACTGCTAAGGTAAGCTGTTTTAATACCTTGAGATAAAATGAACATCTTAAAAAAATATTTCGATGCTATAGTTTAAAGAGAAATATGCCGCAATAGAAAGTGAAAGCTTGCATGTCCAGCTTCTTGAAAATCAGGAAGATTTTATATTTTGAGAAGAAATCTAGAATAAATTGTGCTGAATATTATTGTACACAATATCACATGGTTGCACTTTCGAAATGGATTTCCCTCTTCCATCTTCAATCTGGTCGCAAAGCGAGGAGCAAAGGCGCCAGACGGCACAAATTTAAACTGCTGCAACCAGTGGTCTTTTAATTTTAAACATCTGGTGATCAGATTAAGGGATCATAACTAATGCTTCAGAGACTTAAATTACTAAAATGATACGAGGGGTTAAAAGTCATGAAAATAAACTGTTCCAATCTTAGGCTTTATAGTTTCCATTTTTTCCTGATTAACAAGGTAGTCTTTGAAAGGGAATAAAATTAGGTCTTCTCTTACATGTACGTTTTTCTGCAAAATTCAATATCAGTGACCTTGACCTTGTGGCAGAACATATATTACGTAATCATTAATGATTATGTACAAATACATGTATGTGTGTCTTTCATAAACTATTTTTCTTCCTATTTTTTGTAAAGTACGTCTGTTATAACAGATTTGGACTGACATACTTGGAATATAACTGCGTTGCTGTTTTGACCTATGACCTCAATTTTTTTAACTTTCGTTGTTCCAATTTAGGATGCAGCTATAATGGTTTTGTGCATAAGTATATTGTCCATCAAAAAATACAACTTTACGCTTTGAACGACCCCCACAAAAATTTAGGATGAATTGAAAATAAGTCATTCGGCTAATTTTTCACGTTTTCAGCTTTTAAGGTCAATTATGATGACCTTGACCTGCAACAGAATGACTTTCCATTAATGTATTCTTGACTTCCTTTACTTTTGTGAATGTATAAAGAATTTTAGCTCTGCATTTAAAAAAAATCTCACAGTTACAACAAATTTAGTAAAATATGATACCTATAATCTGCATTTTTAACCTTTGACCCCATATTTCCAAATTGTTACAATGTTTTTTTTTTGTTTGTTTTGTTTTTGTTTTTTTTAATCTTGCCGCATATTTATATGGCCCAAGGTGTTGCATATCAAACAAAATTAGTTTTATCACTGGGTCCACGTGAACAAGGTTACTCGAAAACAAAGAGACTTCTCGATGTGGCCTCTGGACAATTCCGTGACGTCACGACCCAGTACCCGCATGATGGCCAAAAACAACTTAAATATGCAGTCACAGCATTTTTTTTTATCACAGATTAACTTCTTTTTTTCATATTTCACAAAGCATATGTAAGTGCATATTCTAGCGTTGAAGTACAAAACACAAAGGTTCTTCTCATAAACCAAGATTTGAAAAGAAAGAAATTCTCTTCTCTTCTCTTTGTTAGTTAAAACTTATAATCATTGTTCTCGCCAACCAAGGAAAGATATCCTGTCATCTTAATTCTCTTCTCTTCACTTATAGCCTATAAGCTAGTCTCTGTTTCAAGAGAGAGAGAGAGAGAGAGAGAGAGAGAGAGAGAGAGAGAGAGAGAGAGAGAGAAAGAGAGAGAGAGAGAGATAGACAGACAGACAGAGAGACAGACAGACAAAGAGAGGAAA
This sequence comes from Hermodice carunculata, assembly GCA_964020975.1. NCBI lineage: Eukaryota > Metazoa > Annelida > Polychaeta > Eunicida > Amphinomidae > Hermodice > Hermodice carunculata. The sequence goes on along the minus strand of OZ026615.1, from coordinate 26,712,658 downwards.
CATTAGAGTTTGAATTCATTACTTGTAAGAAATAGGGCTTCTTGTTTTAACATAACAAATTTGGGGGGTTAAACGGAAAAGCAGCACAGATCAGTGATGAACTTTATGGAAAAAAGTACGGATATGTATTCAGTATAATACAAACTGATGTAGTGTCTACCATCTAAATCGTAATATCTTATTTGAATTCTGTTTCAAAATACATTTCGTCCACACTAATACCAACATGTATACAGATCCATTAGTTTCAGAATATATATGAATATATATATATATATATATATATATATATATATATATATATATATATATATATATATATATATATATATAAAATCGGCGCACTTTGAAGGCAATGATGCCGAGGAAAGCTGTCGACTCAGTCCAAAATTCAGGATTGAAAGATTCGATTTGTTCGCCGTATAATACATCTGGCGAGATGTCACTAATCGGGGGGGGGGGGGGGGTGTCTCCATAACATGGAGTGACACACAATATGTATATTACAAAACACACAGGACAAAACATGAACAAAGTTCCACAATTAACAAAAAAGCTGTAAACATGTTTCAGATTTGGGCCCGCATAAGAAAATTAAAATAGTTAAAGCCACCAAAATGCAAAACCAAACAATTTTCCTGACGATAGTAGTCACACATTTCTATTTGATGTGCATGAGTTTTTGTCACATACAACCAGCCAGGCAACACCTCGTACTAAGTGGAAAATATAACGAGGGAGGTGTTCCATGATATGTCATGCAACATTTTCCATTTTTTTCTCTTATCGAAACTTATTCAGCGATTACTATGCGAACTGTGGAATGCCACACTGTGCATGCATGAGAGATACATGTCAGAGGAGAGATCGCAATTAACAGCAGTGTGTGTCTTCAGTCGAATATACACAGCCAAACACACACAAAAATTGGAGGGCTACTGGAGCTGTGTATTCCCATTGAGTTGTATTTTATAATGCAACTATTAATATAAATTGTAAACCATGCTTCTTCTTCCATTAAATGCTCTCTTTCAACTAATTGAAGATTCCGGATTGTAGCTATTATCAAAGGATTTACAATAGTATTTACCCTTTGTGGAAAGTTTTACCACAAGAATGTTTTTGAAGTCTGTGCAATGTGTATTTGAATTGACGTTTTAGGCTGCAAATTACAGTATAATTAGCTGTTTTGAATTTTGTAACTTGGGAAGACTTCTTATTTTAAGAAAAAACATGCATTGCAGAAGTGTAAATCACTTGAAGAGCAAAAGTCTCAATTTCTGCGTGTTTGTGTAACACAGGTTTGTTTTTAAAGCTATAAGTCTGGTAGATTTAAGCAGTAAGTCAAGTAGATTTAGACCTGATTACTCTTTCACTATGATTTGTGCATAATCTATACGCACATACAACATAATATATAGATTCGCTGCTTATTTGCTTTGAAAAGCATTACAGGCCCAATTTAAACCTCAAGTAAAAATATATTGTATTTTAAAATGATTTTCTAGACTTACATGTATATCCTTTGCATTATTTCAGTTAACGTGCCTAGTCTAATTCAAGTTAGCAACTTACTTGAAGTTGGTCAAATGTCATTGGCATTTACCCCCAAGATTCAGGGTTAAGATCCATAATTAGGCCTATATTTGGATATATCCCCCTACAATATTTTGGTCATCAAGAAGTGTCCCTGCGGGTGCTTTCCTGTGTCTCAGGGAGAGCTTTTCGGTGTTGTCCCTTACTCTGGTGTCCCATTCTGTGCTTTTTGGTGCCATTCGGTGCACCGGCAGGAGCCGTCCGGTGCTATCCTGTGCATGCCTGTGCTTTCCTGTGTTTAGTGCGACCCAGATTGGTCCGCAGTTTTAAAAATCACAGCCAAGTGCTGGTGGTATGATTCGATATTTTGAAGAGGTAGTATCCAAAATCTATGTGCGATTGGGGTTAAGGGAAGGTTAATTTGTCCAATAAATGTAATGTGCAATATATATTGGGACTTTTCCAGAGTGAACATAACCTGAAAATGTAAATACACCGCAATACAAACATCAGCGGTCGGCTCCGCAGTACGTATTCTGTATCAGACGTAGAAGTCGCCCTGGGGCTATAAATTCATGTCACAAAACCTCCAAGGATGTAATATTGTATTCCTTCGTTTAGCTTCCAAATCAAGCCATTCATAGCCACCAAATCGTAGCTCCTAGAGCCTTGATTGCACTTAACCTTTTCTTGTTTGGCTTGTCTGCTGGCCTCAGCTGACGAAGGTTTTCCCCAACACTTTGTGGTTTTGTGTGTGTTGTGGGGGTGAGAGAGCAGCTTTTTGGTAGTGTAAGTATTGGTTCTGGACTCGCACACTGCCATGGAGCAGTCGGAGTCAGCTGTGGTGCTTCAGGGGACACAGGACAAGGGTACCGTCCCAGTCACCCCGTGCCGAGCAGGCAGGAGACTGCCATTTTCAAGGTCATAGCGACAAGCAGCCGGCACAATTGTCACAGGTAGCCATGCACACGGAGAGTAACGGTGCTCAGGTTTTTCAGGGTAAAAGATCCCCAAAATTTCGCACAAGCGTTTGAAACTGTTTAAATCAAAAAGGGCAAAAAAAAAGGAGGTGGACTGGTGTGGAGTCATTGGATGAGTCTTCTGAGTGTGAGGATTCAGAGGAGGAGTCGGAATCAGGTTCTAGCTCCAGTTCCTCGGGTTCTGAGGAGGAACAACCTTCTGATTCCTCTAACAAGGAAGACAAGTCCACAGTGTGCGAGGCATCGGAACCTTCTGATGCAGGTACACAGCAGAAAGGTGCTAGTTCTGCTTGGGAGTATATGCAGTTTCACCCAATAGCAGGTTCGTCAGGGTCCAAATGGGAAGTGTCCCATCAACACAAAGCGTATATTCATAAATATTTCACGGAGTACGTGGAAGATAGTGCCCTGAAAGATACCATTTTGAAGGAGAATCCAAGTGTGCCCTCTAATGTGGCGGTTCTTCAGAAGGCTCCTTCGGTGCATGCCTACTTAGAGGAGATTTTTGAAGATGTAGGCTGTTCTTTTTAGAAGAGTACGGACAAGGGTTTGGCAAATGCACAGCAGCACTTACTTTATGCAGTAGGGCCTCTAGCTAAAGTATGGCAGGGCATTGATCAGTTTCGTTTGTCAGGTACAGAGGTGGATTTACCTTCTTCCCTGCAGCAACTAGAGCAGGCCATTTTGCTTATTGGACAGGCCAATGTGGCTATCAATTTTCATGGACATGCGTCTATGCATTCAAAGTTATTGAAGGATAGCAAGAAGGCAAAGCAAATGGTTAAGAAGAATCATGAATGCTTTGAGGGGTCACCCCAGAATGAACTGTTTGGTAAGAAGTTTTGTAAACAGATTGAAAAAATGGCCAAACACAGAAATAAAACAAAATATGCGTTCAGTTTGCAGGGTAAGAAAGGTGGCAGGAAGGGTACCCAGGGCCGTGGTCATCGTTTTCAGGGGTATGAGCTAGAACAGCCCTTTCAGCAGGGACCCTCACGTGGAAACAGAGGAAGAGGCCAGCGCTGTGGGTGTCGTTCCATCCACTTTTGCCGGTCCCAGACAAGGAGGTAAGTGTATATACACAATACCCATCTGTTTTGTTACCAGATATTAGTTTACATACAAAGTCCAGTTCACTAGATCTCGTAACAGAGACTCTACCAGTGTTAGAAACCGATCTAGGTTTGCACCCATTAGTTGCAAGCCTGCACTTGGTTCCTACAAAGGGGAACTTGCTACCAGCAGGGCAGATAGCCCATTATGTGGCAAACTGGGAAAAGATCACAAGGGATCAGTGGGTTATCAGTTAGAGTTTGTGCAAATCCCCAATCAGTCAGCGGTCCCCAGGCCACCATCTTTCTCAACTGTAGAGAGCCATAAGATAGAGTTAGAGATCGCAGAGATGTTACAGACAGGGCCCATAGAGGTGGTAACCCCATGCCCAGACCAGTTTGTGAGCAATATATTTCTCATACCCAAGAAGGATGGGGGGGGGAGGGGGGGACAGGCCGGTGATCAATTTGAGAAATCTGAACGGTTATCTTACGTAGTACCATTTTAAAATGGAAGGCATATTTATGCTGAAAGATCTCCTGCTGAAAGGGTACTGAATGATCAAATTAGACCTAAAGGACTTTTGTGTCCCGGTGTGTCTGCAACATCGTAAATTTCTCCGATTTCGCGGGGGGGGAGGGGGGTCAGACGTTTCAGTTTCAGTCCCTTCCATTTGGTCTGTCACAGGCCCCACGGGCATTCACGAAACTAATGAAGCCTCTAATATCATTTCTCCGTCGGCTGGGACGGAGAATGATAATTTTTCTCGACGATTTGCTGCTTATGAGCCAGAACAGTCAGCCATTGATCCAACAGAGGGACTCTCTATTGTTTCAACTGGAACATTTGGGCCTGATCCCGAATCTGAAGAAGTCAGTTCTGAACCCCACTCAGAAAATAGAATTCTTGGGGTTCGTGATAGATTCTGTGGAGATGTTATTGTTCCTGCCTAAAGAGAAAGTGCAGGATATCATACAGATTTGCCGGTCCATGATCAAAGACAGGCAAATGACTGTGAGGCAGTTGTCGAAATTGATTGGAAAACTGACCGCTTCAGTGCAGGCAATCTTACCAGCACGCCTTCATTACAGGCAGATACAGGTATCACAGATAAAAGCTCTGCTACAGAGCAGCAGTTACGATGCAAGTGTATTGTTAGACCAGAATTGCCTGAGAGAACTCAGATGGAAGGTGGACAATCTTTCACTTTTCCACGGAAAGGCACTTGTTGTACCACCTCCTGAGTTGACTATACGGGCGGATGCGTCTCAGAAGGGGGACGGGCGCAGTGTCCGGGGAAATTTGTGTGTCCGGAATATGGACTCAAGAGGAGTCCCAGTTGCATATAAATGCACTAGAGTTGAAAGCCATATATTTGGCAGTGAGATCTCTGATGTCACACCAGACTCACGTTCACATTTTGTCCGACAACCGGACTGCAGTGGCCTATCTGATAAAGATGGGAGGCACGAGAAGCCCGGTTCTTCTTCAAATAGTGACAGAGCTTTGGCAGTATTGCCTTGGCAAATGGATCATGCCTACTGCAGAATACCTGCCAGGGATTCTGAATGTCGAGGCCGACTGAGAAAGCCGTCATTGGCAGGATTCTAGCATCTGGAAACTACACAAGAATGTCTTCCAGTTGATAATGCAGTTGAGGGGTCCATGCAGTGTGGACCTGTTTGCATCAATGCTTGACACAATGTGCAGTTGCAAAAGTATGTGAGCTGGAAACTGAACCCATTTGCCTGGAAAATAGATGCTTTCCGGGTGGCATGGAATCAGCTGATGGGTTACAAGTTCCCACCCGTTTCGTTAATCAGCGGTTGCTTGGTGAAAATAATGAGCGAGCAAGCAACAGTGGTACTCATTGCCCCAGAATGGCAAGGCCAACCTTGGTATCCGGTCCTGTTGGAGATGAGTGTAGAGTTACCAGTGCTCCTCCCTACCCTACACAATCTTCTTCTGTCTCCCTGGGGGAGAGCCATCCACTGTCAGTGCAAGGGTCACTCATGTTTGCGGCATGGAAGGTGTCAGGCAGAAATTCCGTGATTCAGGAATTTCAGACAGGGCTTCAGACCTTCTGTGCAAGTCCAGACGACCAGGCACCAGAAAAGCTTATGAATCAGCCTGGTCACAGTGGTGTAGCTGGTGCAGTGGGAAACAGGTTGATCCCGTTCTGTCCATTGTGGCAGATAAAGTTGAGTATTTGACTAACCTATACCATAAGGGTTACCAGTACTGAACGATAAGCTTGCATCGTTAAGCTATTTCAGCTTTTCTCAACCAGGTTGAGGGCCATACAGTGGGTGAACACCCAACGATTTCACAGTTGATTGCCAGTGTGTTCAATGAGAGACCCCGCAACCTAGATACCAATGTACTTGGGACGTTTCAGTGGTGCTTCACTACTTGGAAAAATTGGGTATAAACGAAAACTTGTCAGACAGGTCCCTTACATTGAATTTATGTATTTTGTTGGCTTTGAATTGCGGTGCAAGGTCTTCAGACCTTCGTGCATTGGATGTGCGCTTCATGAGGGTTTCAGAAGAAAGTGTTACCTTCAGTTTGAGTGCTCTAACTAAACATAGGAGGGTAGGGAGCTCGGTTTTGGAAGTACAATTCTCTTCATGTAAAGAGAATGACCTCCTGGGTGTGGTCAAAAGCCTCCATGTATACCTAGGCAGGTCCTCAAATTTGAGGAATCGTACGCATGGAGAACGCAACCAATTGCTTCTTAGTTCTAAGGAACCACACAAACGGGTGGTTTCATGCACATTCGCTGGTTGGCTTACTAAGATAATAAATGAGGCAGGCATTGACACTGAGGTGTTTAAAGCCCATTCTGTCAGGGCAGCTAGTACTTCTAAGGCAGCCTTGGTGGCAGTCCCGATAGAACAGATTATGGAAAGAGCAAACTGGACAAAGGCAAGCACCTTCAAGAAGTTTTATAGGAGGGAGATCACTTCTCAAGTTAAAGGCCAGAAATTTCAGAGGGCCATTTTGAAGCTTTGAACTTACAATATTACATCTTTGGAGGGTTTTGTGATATGAAATTGGAAATTTCATGAGCAAGCGTAGCTTGCGACACAAAGTTATAATTTCATAGACAAAACCGTAAAAGATGTAATATTCCCTCCCTCCCTTCCCTTTTGGGGATTAAATAACAACTGATGAGTGCAGAGACACACCTAACATGCTACTTCTTTTGTGTGTTCCAGGTGGACAAACACAGCAGTGAAGTTCCAGGCAAGGAGTAGACCTTCATTTTCTTGAGGTACTTCCAGGGCAAGTTTGGTTCCGCTACAGGTAATGTGGTGGCGGGTGTCGATTTAAGTGTAGGAACAGAATAAACAGGTTTTGTATTTCTACTCTAGTGTTGGAGTTCTGTCTTTGGCTGAGGCATTGTCTCAGCCAAACAAGAAAAGATTAAGTGAAATCGAGGCTCTAGGAGCTACGATTTGGTGGCTATGAATGGCTTGATTTGGAAGCTAAATGAGGGAATACAATATTACATCTTTTACGGTTTTGCTTATGAAATTATAACTTCATGTCGCAAGCTACGCTTGCTCATGAAATTTCCAATTCTTAGTAGGATCCGGCATGACCCCCTGGTGTGTGAAAGCTGGAGCTTGGATGAGAAAGATGCCTGGATAGTGGATGCAGGTCCGAAAGTATTGGCAAGTTTTTATACAAGTGGTAAACACGGTCTGAAACTTGGCTGGATGAGAGTGTCCCTGACCAACTATTACTTCTTGATATAATGATAATTACCACCCGCCTTTTTGTAGATATTGGTTGACACAATGACAGGTAGAGAGGGTGGAGTGTTAACTCTCATTCATTTTTCTATGCCTTGTTTAAATTAAGGCGTTATGATCGGGAAGATCCTAATTGTGAGTGCATTTGGATAGAAATATCTACCCCCGGGGAAAAGCTTTTGTTGGAAATTACTATCGACCACCTGGTCAGTCTGCTGAGATCCGCGACACTTTCCGTTTCCTATCTACACCAATCTCCACAGCTATTGAAAAAGACCCACATATCTTAATGCTCACAGGTGCCTTCATCGACAGATGTGCTGACTGGAACTCTCCTCATACAGAAAGTGAGCTTGGCCTAGTTTTGCCAACTTTCTATGTCAATACAGCCTCTTCTAGCTCCTAGACGAACCAACAAGATTAAGCGAGTATTCAAACAGTTTACTTTATCTTTTAATGACGGATTCCAAGGGACTTGTTTTGGATAGTCGTGTTTTAGCCCCAGTTTCAAATTATGATCACTCACTTGTCTGAGGTTCCTTTTCTCTTTCTGTGTTTAAGGATAAACCATTCAAACGATTTGTCTGGAGTCACAAAAAGGCGAACTTTCCTGATTTAAATGCAGCGCTTCCCCAGCCCCCCCCCCCCGACACTGTCATTAAAATCTTCGATATTGTATCGTACTGGTCAAATCTGTTTGTGAGCACAGTCAAAGATTTCATCTTTACCAAGGAGGCTCTGATCAATAGACAAACCTTGCATTATGAAAGAAAAAACAGAAAAAAAAGGGAAACCCAAACCACTTGCGCCACCGGAATCGCACCTGGAAAGACTTTTAGCGCGTATCTAACCAACCTCGTCCGTACAGTCATGATGTTTATACCAAGATTGTTAAGCCCTTCCAGTTGTACCATAGTCCCGAAATAAGGCAGTCGATCTAGCCCCTGCTCCATCCGCCAGTATTTCTTCAAATTACGACAACTGGATAATAAGTGTATCAACCCCAAACAATGGTGGAGTCTCCCCAAGTCTGTCTTAGGTTGCAAAATCCATCAATATATACCTCCTTTCATAGAAGGCGATAAGATAACTTCCAGCAACTCTGGAAAATGTGGTTTATTCAATGTATACTTTGCGAGCCAATGCACAGCCCATCCTGATGCAGATGCGCCTGACTTCACCTATCAAACAGACGCGCGCCTACATGATATTATGTACCTTTGACGAAAATAGTGTCTGTAAAGTGCTTTCATCCTTAAGACTCACTTCTGCCTTTGGTCCCGACAATATAGGAAACACGCTACTCAAGAATACTGCACCTTCTATCTGCAAACCACTTACTAAGATCTTCAAACTCTCTGTCAGTTACTCATTTTCCCGATTCCTGGAAAAAATCTAATATTATAGTACATGTCCTCTCTTTAAAAAGTCTAATATACAGATAAGAAGTAATTACTGGCCTATTTACTTGATGTGCAATGCATATTTAAAGTTTTTAAAAGACAGGACTTTGTGAATACCTCTCTGAAAATAACCTACTAACCTCCAAAAATTCTGTCTTCAAGGCTGACAACTCCACTCTAAATCAACTTCTCTATATCGTTCATAAGATTTAAAACGGTCTGGAACTTTCCAGAAAAGCCAGAATGGTCTTTCTAGACGTGTCTAGGGCCTTCCACAAAGTTTGACATCCTGGTCTCCTATTCAAGCTATGTCAACTTGGCACCTCTAATCATCTTATTGATTGGTTCCGGAGTTATTTATCAAACCATCTTCAGCGTGCAGTGACTGATGGCCAAACTTTTATCTGGCTGCCGATTGAAGCCGGAGTTCCTCATGGTTTCATCCTCGGCCATCTTCTCTTTTTAGTTTACGTAAACGACTTTGTAGATGACCTGAGTTGTGATGTCAGATATTTAGCCGACCACACAAGCCTGCTCGAAATGACCCAAAATCCCGTTGAATTGTCTGCTTACTTGAATACCAACTTGTCAATCATTCACAACTGGAAGAAAATCTGGCATGTCATATTCAATGCTATTAAGTCGCTATCCATTGTTTTCTCAGCCAAAGTGCCCAAACCTCAACATCCAACAGTCAACCTTGGTCAACCAGCTATTCCTAAAGCCAACAACCATACCCATCTCGACATTACCCTCAGTCGTGATCTGTCCTGGCAAAATTGCATCACCCGCATAACCATTAAAGCTAATCAGCGTTTAGCACTTCGCCGTACACTCAAATATAAACTTTCACGCTAAGCATTGACTAGACTGTATCTCTCTATAGTTCGACCCATCCTTGAATACGGCCGCTCTAGTTGTCCAAATTTAATTTCACTGTCATACACAGGGGAACTAAGTTATCTGGTGCTACAAAAAAAGCAAGAAATTTGTAACAGTCATCAATGCAAGTGAAATGAAATTTGAAAAAGTAGTGCAAATTTTTCAGCATCAATTTGATAATATGGAACCAACAATGTGGCTACAGTTGGAAATTTATCCTGGAGCTGAAGAGGACGACATTTTTTGCAGAGCAGACGATGGATGCATACAGAAACAGATAGTGCCAATATTTGCCTCCCATGCATTAATAGTGGCTAGGGAAAATCTGGTTTCTGAATAGCCATGTGTATGGGGACCAAATCCTTACTAAGGAGCACCTAACTGGAGCAAAGTAGTTTGACATATATGTGATAAGGGCTTTATCACAAAGCCCAAATTAGGCAAACCATGAAACCATCAGTTTAATGCATGCTTTTCAAGAAGAAACTTTAATGTGCTTTCAGTTGTAAAGTATAAGAACGGTAAGATCTATTTTGTTTACTGTGCTGATAATAATAATAATAATAATAATAATAATAATAATAATAATAATAATAATAATAATAATAATAATAATAATAATAATAATAATAATAATAATAATAATAATAATTTATTAGGAAAACTGCCCCTTTACAGCGGGGGCACCAACGGAACGGGGGAAATTCCATGATGCGTCCAAAATATATAGAAATAATCAAGCATCTTTATTATCAATCAAATGATCTTCGTATGTTAAAATAAGTATCGTAACTATAAGTAATAATTTATGTCCTCTGCACCAAAACTAGAGATAAACCACCCATTGGGACAAAACTCTAGAAAGCGTAAGGGCATGTACATTATACATGTTTAATATACAATGCAGAACATATAGCTTCCAGCGTCATTATTAAGAAAAAAATCAGGTGTTACCACAGTATGAATGTACAAGTCAGTTACAAGATTTTCAATTCACCACTATTGCATGCTTCTGGAGATGTGGGTTTGTACCTGGGGGACCCTCCGCAGAGTGACGGGGGGGGGGGGGAGGAGGGAGGCAAAGGAGTGCAGACGTAACAAGTACGCCGCAGCGTACCTCGGCTCGGTTGGTTTGACTCCATCTGTAAGTTTAAGTCAAGAGAACACCATCACGTGTTATTTTGTGGCGTTACCGAACACCCCTACAAAATTATATACAGTACATACATTGGAGGAGGTCTATTTACAAGAGGTACATGTAGAACGGTCATACAATCTGTTATTCCGAGAAGTCATTAAGTGACTGTCTCCTGTAATGCCAAGTCTCAATCAAATATGTTTTACATGTTTGGTCAAACAATTCACCAATGTCCTATCCAAGATCATATGCGTGCTCGCCAAGGAACCAACATACCTTATTTTCCAGCAAGAAGGCGGAAAAACGCTGCCATGCCTGTTTACAATTCTCATTCAGAGAGTTGACTTCCAAATTTCTATATGCCTGTAACCTGATATCATTTAGTGCTGGAAAGACAAATAGAAAATGTGATAAATGTTCTCTACTATCTTTACATACAGGACATCTCCCGTCACACACAAAATTATAAAAATAAAAAAAATTCACACCCGCATAATAATTTGTACAGTAAGGACGAAGGCAGACAACATAACATGACGGAAGAGCTGCTGCACATTAATCTTTAACATCAGAGCGCACACAGGACAGCACGGCAAGCGAAACCGAAGCGTTTTGACAGTTTTCATACAAGCCCTTTTCCCTGGTGCAAATTGATGTCATGTGAGGCGCAAGAATTGTCCTCATCTGAAGCAGTTTTTTTCTATTTTTTTTTAAACGAAACCAGCTATTTGCAGCGAATATCATTGGTTTAAACATAGACCACATCTGCAACATTGACGGATAGATGAACCCCGTATATGGAATGTGTGATCTCTGACCCCCAGTCACAAACCAAACAGAATCCATTGCTCCATTTCCATGTATTAGAGTGTTTTCTTTTTCTCTGAAACACACTAGACTTCATACAATGGATAGCTTTACGGGAGACAGGTTGAATAGATCAGCTCAAAGCTTCGAACACTTTTCATAGTTATTTTTAGTCGGTGCACCCAGAAGGACCTCATATGGCAGCTATTCACTTTGATCTTTCTGCACCTTTCTCTTCAAACTGACAAGTCTGTGACCTGCATTGGCTTAGGAAGAGATAACTTTATTGTACCTAGTGCCATCTATTGGACCACATACAAATTACAAGTACAAAACACGTAGTGAAATCAGGTGGTCAAAACATAAATTAATTAAATATGTATTACCATGACCTTGTATCTACCATTACACAAAACACCCCCCCCAAAAAAAAAACAAAAACAAAAACAAACAAACAAACAAATCCCCCCACCCACCCCCAACCCATCCCCCAAAAGCAGTTTGTCAATATTGATCCATATACTTTTTTAGTGCTTTTTTTATCATCAGTCCTGTCGATCATTTTGTTGATGATCCAGAATTACAGTTCATTCAGATAAGATGAAAAGTCTACTTTTGCACCATGTAATAGTAAGAAGAGAAAAAGGAAAAAAAAGAGGCTACATACATGTCCTAATACACACAATAAGACTGGTACATGTTGGTTACCCTTGTTTAACTGTTCTACCAGTCTTACCATAGTACTTCAAAGCCCAACTCGGGTATAGATAAGATCACTGCTCTGTTCCCTAACGTTCACTTATGCTAATTAATCTGATAAGCATGGTCGTTAATTTTCCCTGGTGAGGACATCTTAAGGGTTGTGGCCCATCTGGAACACAAAATGCATTGTTCACATGGACTAAACTACTTATATGCATCGTAAGTTTAACTGTGCAGCAGTGATATGTGGGTCCTATAGGAAAATACAATCTCTCTCTCTCTCTCTCTCTCTCTCTCTCTCTCTCTCTCTCTCTCTCTCTCTCTCTCTCTCTCTCTCTCTATATATATATATATATATATATATATATATATATATATATATATCGCATTTTCTTGTCCCTACTTTAAAAGAAAAGGCCGCCAGCATGTAAATCCTATGTACTACTCCTAACGGTGCGGCAGTAATATGTCGGTCCCATAGGGAAATGTATATATGATATATATATATCGCATTTTCTTGTCCCTACTTTAAAAGGAATGCCGCCAGCATGTAAATTCTATGTACATGCACTAATACACATACATGTACACAATAATACTACAATTACAGCTGGGTAACAGGTACCATGTCATTAGTCCTATTGACAATATTCTTTTGGTTGTCATTAGATTCGAGACCCATGAAAAACAGTAATGTACAATAACTTAGGGATTGCAAACTTCACTTCAGCTTCAGAAATGCTGTACGGCTGTTTGTTTCATAATATTGCCTTCTGATACCATTAGAAAATTAAAATTTTGGTGGCCATCAAGAACAGAAAAATTGGGACAATCCTCAGAAACTCTAAAAAAGAACTGTTGTCGTTCATTAGGGAAAAGGTTACATTCAATCTAAAGATGGATTAGTTCCTTTATTTTCACTGCAAGGAGTACAGTCTCCTTTCAGCTGGAATGTTTTGCTTGGAATATCGCCCAGTTTCAATTGCAAGGGAGTGGCTGCTTCACCTGAACTGACTAATAATCCTTCTGTGTTTAATATTTTTGGTATCCTAAAGGTTATTTGCGTAGCCAAATATGAACTTGAACTTACCTATCATGTTCATCAGTTTTAAAAATGCTCTAAGCGATTTTTCCTAAGGTTTGGTTCTGCGAGTTTAAATGATCCTGGATTAGATACATCAGTTCAGGGATACCTATAGTCCTTTACACATTCTAGAATCCAATTGTCAAATGTAAATGTTTCACATATCAAGATTCCAGTCTTATTAAAGATACGAACCTTTGTTTTGATAAACTAACCTCTAATTTCCATTTGATACAACAGTCCTTGAGATTTTTAAGGCAGTTTTGAAGACCATCCTTGGTTTCTGATAGTACGACTGTCATCTGCGTTCACGAGGCATTGCAGCTTTTCCATGCCAGAGTTAACTGATAATGCCTCACCTTTATTAATTTATTTCCTTAGGCAGATCGTTACTGTAGAGGGTGAACATAAGCAGACAGAATTTTCCCCCGCCGAACACCTTGTGGTATTGGGAAAGAAAGGGTTAGGCCATTTGGCGTTTTGATGCCACTGGAGATATTACTGTACATGAGTTTGTGGTTTTAAAGAAATTACCACCAATTCCAGATGAAAGAAGCTTAAAAAGGAGACATTGGGACCAGACCTTGTCAAAGACCTTACGGAAATCAATGAAACAGGCACACAGTTTTCTGTCTTTCGGTTTTGTACATATATCAATAAGTAATTTTAGACAAAAATATCGTCCACCGTACGAGTTGCTTTTTTGAAACCTTCTTGTTTTTGCGGCCTGAGACTGTTTTTTTTTTCCAAAAAGTGTACAGCCTGCCATTTAAAAGACGGCCAAATACTTTAGATAGATTACTGCAAATGGTTATTACCCCGTAATTTTCTGGTAATTCGGGGTCTCCAGCTTTGTACATGGTGATGATGATACCTTCACACCAATTGCTAGGGTATTCACTCTTGAAGACGATTTTATTGAATATTTTGAGAAGTGGCTTACTGAAAACTTCCACTCCTGTTTCAAGCATTTCATTGAGAACACCATCATAACCTGCAGCTTTATTCTTCAATAATTTATCACTTTCTTCTCTTCACTCACTGTAATGCTGATATTCAACTCATTGAAGCATCGCATTTCCGTGATATTAACCTGTTCATTGATCCCATAATCATGTGGCCCTACAGTTGAATTTACACTGTATACATTTTTGCCATTTTCAATACTTCACAGAAATTTGATCATTTTAAACTTATTTTCTGACTCTTTGTCCCACTTATATTGATTAGTAGTCTTTCTCAAGATCACAACTGTAGCATTAGGTAAACTCAGGGGAGTTGAAAAGGAGAATGACACGGGGCAGTGATCCGAAATAGATTCTAACCATTCGTGTACTTTAAAATAGTTGACTTCAGAGAATAAGGAAAAATGCACCAAAGTATAATCAATAAAACTACTGCCATTATAGTGATGGCATGTGTATTTGCGGAAACAGTCACCAATGCTTCTACCATTTTGTATCCTTAGAGCAGTGCTATGGCATAAATTTAGGAAATCTTTGCCAAAAGTGTTTCGAGTCTTGTCTCTGTTCAGTCTCCTCCTCGTGGGCTTATCTCTTTGATAATCAGCTGGTAGTTGAATATACTTTGTATCTTCATCATTTACATAATCATGTTCTTGAGCTGTACGAGCGTTCATATCCCCCGTCACCATATTTTTTTTCAAATTGAGCAAAGTGAGGTGTGTCATTTTCAAGAATTTTAAACATGTTCAAAATATTCCAAACTGTAAAAGCCAAATTATTTGGACTTATATTTTCAAATGCTATGCAAATGTCGTTTTGTTTTCAGTTGAAGAAAGTCTTTCATAGTGTAATCCATACAAGCTCCTCCTGCTGTGCCCAGGTAACAAATTAAACTGACGTCAAAAGAAGTAATGTGTAAAAGAGAGAAGGAACATCTATGTTACCGAAGACCTAACAAAAATATTTGTATGGTCCCGGTAACCTGACCGCGCCCTATTGAAAAGGCGCGAGCCTAAATACATTGTATGAAACATAAAAAAAAAAACAAAAAAAAAAAAAAAAAAAAACCAAAACAAAGTTTCAAGCCGCCCGTCCCTGATAAAAATTGATTGACCCTGGCTGAAAGATTTTGTCGAGAAAGTGGTGCCGTTATTTTGCAGCAAAGTCAAATCAAACACCGTATTTTATTTACGTGTCTGGAAGGTTAACTTGGCCGGGGAAACCACATAGCTACATAGCCATGGTTGTTCGGTGAAACAGCATATCCCCCGTTCAAAAATTTTATCAGGAAAGTGGCCGTCGTGTGCCGTTATTTTGCAGTAAAGACTAAAGTCAACTCAGAGACATTTTATTTCAGCTTGTCTGGAGGGTTTACTTGGGCCAGAGAAACTGCATAGCTGCATAGCTATGGTTGTTCGGTGAAAGAAGCTAAAGAATAGCACCGGTCGTTCGGTGATGCATGGAACTCTGTTAATAGGTTGTAACCTATTAACGATTTTTCAGGCTATCAGTTCATCAGTTGCCTTGTCCAGCTGGGCCACAACTTTTATATATTTCCCTTCAAATGTCTCAATTAATTCCATCTATTTTTTATTCGTGTTTCAGCCTTTTCAGCCTGTTCTACTGGTTTAGAACAACTATGTTCTGCTCTGAGGCAGCTCGCTCTTGTACTGACTTTATTTCATAAGGTCTGCAGCATTTGCTTCCCTGATCTTCCCTCTGAGCTCATCGTTCTCCTCGTTTACCTTCTTTATTTCAGTCTCATGGTGGCTACTCTTTTTGCCTTTTCCTCTTTTAGGGGTCGCTTGAGGGACTTTATCTCTGCCTCTAGGATCCTGTTCTTTTCTCTTTGTCATGCTCAGCCTCCTCTTGCTGGATCTTGAGTGCTGCATTTTCTTCATTGACCTGTAATATTTTAGTTGTCACTGGCTCTTCCATATTACTTAGTGTGTGTTTCATGTCACATACAATTCGCTATTTGCTCCAGTGGCTTATCATTTGTCTTGTCAGTTGGTTGGTATTTGTGACTCTCCTTCTTGTGGCAAGTGAAAGAATTATCTCCTTTCACATTGCACCCTTTTGTGGTTGCAGTTCAGTTTGATGTTGACTGTTTGAGACACTTGAACTTTCTTCCACACCCTCAGGTCTACCCGTTGACCGAGTTACCTTTTGAAAGTCAGTTTGTTCTGTTGACTGAGTTACCTTTTTAAAGTCAGTTTGTTCTGTTGACCGAGTTACTTTTTGAAGACAGTTTGTTCTTTTGACCGAGTTACCTTTTTATGTCAGTTTGCTGGATATTGCCATTATCAGACTGTAAACATGATAGATCCGTTTGTGGGAATGATTAATCTCCAGCCCCGTATCTCCCCAATCTCCAGCTCAGGTTGGTCTTGACGAAGGGTTGTGAAACCTATCGGATAATGATTTAATAGTAATTTGTTGATACATCCACCGTTTCACACAGTAGTCAAGTGGGAAGGGTATGACTCGCTGTTCGGTTCTACGTTTGAGTGTAAAATGTACAAAAGAAACGTGTATTATCAAAGTATATGAAACCACACAGCTTTTATGTATAGCTCTGTGATAAAATTATTACGACGGGACGACTGGTTGCCGTGGCGCCATACCTTACTTTAAAAAAACCCTTTTCTCACATACCACCAAAAAGTGACCCAACACACAAAAAGGCTTGTTCACCGAGCAAAATGAAACAATATATATATATATATATATATATATATATATATATATATATATATATATATATATATATATATATATATATATATATATATATATATATATATATACCAATCATCGTAGTTGTGACTCTCCTTCTTGTGGCAAGTGAAACAGCGGAATTGAAGCATCTTGAACCATATCAAATTCAACGGTGTTCATGTACAATGTACGAGAGTGCATAAATGCCATTCTATCTTAAATGCACGTGTCTCTACTTTCTCTAGCAGTTTTCCGTCGATCTCAACTGATTTATATAAATTTACGTTAGTATATGTCAACCGTTTACTTTTTATCAGGATTAAACATCAAATTATAAGTCTCTTGTGTTGTTATAGTGGGAGACAGCAAAACGAGATCGGTAGCAATAGCTGGTGCACCCATAAATATGGAGAACAACTCGATTAGAATTTCTTGTACTATCTTGGTGATCAAGATGAAGTAAATATGTTTAAATCAAAATAAATAAACTACCAATGTGACACCCAAATCCAGACTATGTCAGTCTCAACATTAACCATGGATGTACATTTGGAACAGGGTCCCAAAAGAAACTGAGCCTGGAGGTTGCTATAAAACCGCCGTATAGCGGCTTTACACTATTTTATATGTAAACAAGTGCCTTCGGCTGTGTTCAGGTAACAAAGTGAACTGACGTCTAAGGAGGTAATGTGTAAAAGGGGAAAGAACATCCATTTTAAACATGTTTCAACAAATGTCCAAGTAACCTGCGGCCTAACAAAAATATATGTGTGGTTCCGATAACCCGATCGACCCTACTAAAATTGAACGGCCCGAGTCCCGACTCTAAATAATTTTTATGAAATTTAAAATAAAAAGAAAGTTTTAAGCCGCTCTTCCCTAATGAAAATTGATCGACCTTGCCTGAAAGATTTTATCGAGAAAGTGGCCGTCGTGTGCCTTTATTTTGCAGCAAAGTCAAGTCAAACGCAGTCAAAGTATATGAAACATAAAAAAAGTTTCAAGCCGCCCTTTCCATTGAGGAATAAATTAAAAATTGATCGACCCTGGTTTAAAGAGAAAGTGGCCGTCGTGTGCGTTTTTTTCCCCCAATCAAGTCAACTTAAACAGAGTATTTTATTTCAACTTGTCGGCAGTGGAGGGTTAACTTGGGCCGGGGAAAGAGCATACCTCGACTGTCAAGCCGGCGAATCATGCACCATTTTGAACATGGCGTGCATAGGAAGAGCCATAGATCATGGAACCACCGTTCAAATTTACATTTAATCAAGCCAAAACACAATCATATTTAAATGATAAGTAGTAATGATGCACTGTGCATGGCGGCTTCTCCCGCTTTTATCTCGAAACAAAGCCAGAAAATGTCCGCGTTACAAATCTAATGTCCGCGATGTCCGTGTTGCAGATATCTCATGCAGCATCCAATCCCAAAAGACAAACGGAAATCTAGAAGTAATTCTGGCAGTTATCGTGGCATCAACCTTTCTAGTGTATATATGGTAAATTGTTCGACTAGATCATAATAACAGATAAAAGGAACACATAATGTACGTGTGATTTACAGATTGCATTCAAATGTATATATATATATAATTGACACAAAAACTCAATGCACCTTTGTTTTGTCTGAATGCATCAATTATTATGTATCTGATAAATCATATTTCCCTCGATGCTACACAGGTTTTTGACAGAGATTTTGTGTCGAACTTTTTTTTTTTAAATTACTGGACAGAAGGGGATCATCTTCAATTGTTATCCGTTCACTCATCAATATGTATCCAAAACCAAACAGTCCATGTGCTGGGGAATAATTCCATGAGTGCAATGTTCGAGTGCAGGAATGGTGTGAAACAAGGAATTCTCTCCCCTGATGCTCAGACTGACAAAGTCTGGATTTGGATGTCATACTGATAATCTATTATGGGTTCAGTAGCTTTTGCTGTCGATCTCGTTATGTTGTCTCCCGGTAGAACAGGTTTCATTCAAATGCTAATTTAATATTTAATCCTGATAAAAGCAAATAGTTGTCGTATACTATAGTAAATTTATATAAGTCAGTTGAGATCGACGGAAAATAGATAAAAAAGTAGAATCATATGTTCATCTCGGAAGTGTTACCATTGATGCACTTTCGTGAAATTTACGACCTTGAATCATTGAAAATTATCTAGATGGCAAGTATTAAGGTTCTAATGTGAAAATATCTTAATTGTGCTCATGTAAACAATCTTTATCTTGAACAAAACGGACTGGAGTTGATTCGTGAATATCTAAAACTGTATGTATACTATTTGTGTCGAACAAAATTCCTTGAAAGATAACGTTAACATATAAGTAATCTACTGTTTAGTATAACTAAGTTTTCTATAGAGCGAAAAATAATTCTTAACCTCCATATCGAGACTTCTTGTTGCCATCACTCGTGTTGGGGATTATTGATGAAGAGTTTGCAAAGTTGTCCCAATATCCTGCACATGACACTTCCAGTTTAACTGAATAGAGCCATATTAGCCTTCCTGGTTGCCTCTTCGTTCGAGCAATCTTGGTCTAACGGCTCCTATCCATCGCTGGCTGCCAGATCCAGTCCTATGGTACCACCTAAATATTGTGTACTTTGCAGTATCGGTCATTCTGCATCATTTGATTTTTTCCCATCGTCATATCATATCTTGATTTATACGGCTGATGTTATCATTGTGAATGTTTTGGTTAATTGTCATTGTTCAACAAACAATAACAGACACGGCAAGCCACAACACATGACACCGACATGCAACTTGTATTTTGGAAGGGGCAAAAACCTTTGACTGGTAGACTATGTAAAATTATTCAATGTATAATAATTATATATAATTATAATGTCTCAAATTGTGTTCATCGTTTTTAAACATATAAAGAGGGATCAATATTTTCATAGTAGAATTTGGCACCATCATTGTCATAACGTAAAATTTGCTGTTTGTCTCTCTGTGGATGTCAGGTATGGGACCTTTCCAGAAGAGATATCGGCAGTTTTCGTACCGCTTATAAGACGCAAACAGATTTATCTCAAGGATTCTACAGTGAAATCGTAGGATATTGCTTAATATGTGAAGATTTATGTCAGTTGCACAAATGATTACCGAACCATTTTTATAAAATGACAAAAGTACATATAGTAAAGATTTGTGGGCTTCTCGCTCGTGATTGAAGTCTCTCCGTTATCTGTAATTCTTTTAATGTTATTTCCTGAAAATATGGGATGAATAAGTACCGACTGAAAAATTACCAGATCTTTCACAATGTATTTCGCACACACTACGACACTTTCTGGATAATGTGCATGTAAGTCCATTTAAAAGAGAATCTGACAAATACGGAAGCCTGATGAGCCTACCATTTTTTTTCAACTCGCAATCACGCCTTTTTTCACGTAATAAAGAAATAAAAGTAAAAATCTTGTAATTACGAGAAAAAACTCGTTACTACGAGAAAAAAGTCGAGTTTTAAAAACTCGTTATATACGAGAAAAAACTCGTAATAACGAGAAGAAAAGTACCGAAGTTTTAGGGAAAACTCGTAATTACGAGTTTAAAAAAATAATTTTGGTGTTCTCATTAGGCTTCCGTAACAAAGGCAAACCAGACGTAAAAGCAAAAACAGAAGGAAAAACAAAAGCAAAACAACAACAACAACCCAAATTATAGAAGAAAATCACCCCTTTCCGATAAATTACCCTTGAGTGTCGTTAAAAAACACAACCTCCATTTTTTATTTCTAAATAGTCGTTTAGAGTGCATGATTGAGGGAGATGTGGGGTACTGATTATGATTTAGGAAGACACAGTCGTGCTTATTGAAACAACAAAACTGACTTTTTCAGCAGCTGTTCAGGCTAAAAACTCACAGTACACATGCATGCAACACCATAAGGTATCTAGTGGTATTTTTTCCTTGTTTTAGGAGTTGATCTGAACTGGAACCAAATTCCCAAATGAAAGCAACTTTCACTGTGAGTTGACCTGGTGAACTCGACCCATAGTTCATTAATTTGACCCCGCGTGTGGGTTCACTCAAATCAACTTACGATTTTTTTTTATATATTTTGGTGCTCCTCGCCGAATCATGACATGGGATCTGTTGTAACTTGTACAAGCACATTGTAAGTGGCCGTACATACACGGAAAAGAATGAAATTGCCGGCTCGAAACAAAGACTCCAGTTGTTAGGAAAGTTATATTGTGCATATAACTTTACGTGTAAACTAAGCGTATCCCTGATTATACCTTTAATATGGGCTTATGATTATTTGCCAAACCTATTCAATAATATCCAGCTTGTCAGGCTTGTTTCTTTGTGGCAAATTTAAACGACGGAACGCCTATTGACAGTTGTCATCATCCATGGGTAATACAATAGTTTGTTTAACGATATCATCAAGATAGTTCAGTTTATAAAACCATATGTTCTTCTTTTGCCGTAGTTAGATAGGTATTTATTTCTACGTATTTTATATAGGACTTGCTTAAGTTTTCAGAAACCCTGCTACAATAACAGTTTGAACTACTTAGACCAGCATATCACGTTGTACACCGTTGTTACCATATCAACGCACCCAGGCTCGAGCTGCTCTTTGTAGTTTTTAACATCATTCAATCACATTATAGTTTCGTAAATTTTAGTATCCCTGTTGTTTTGTATACTTGATTACTTTGTGTAACAAATAAAATAAATTTATATGCATACAGGAGTTTCATGTCATAAAGCGAATATCCTAGAATTAGGTTGTCTGTAAGACTG
Organism: Hermodice carunculata; assembly: GCA_964020975.1. NCBI lineage: Eukaryota > Metazoa > Annelida > Polychaeta > Eunicida > Amphinomidae > Hermodice > Hermodice carunculata. Next base: position 26,690,845 of record OZ026615.1, on the reverse strand, counting down.
GCGTGCCAGTATTTAATTATTAGGGTGTCACCCAGTTTTTGTTGTAATCTGAAAGGATAAAAGTGACGCAGGATGGACAATTGTGACAGACCAGACACATGACCATGTTTATGTTTTTTGCTCTTATACCCACAGATAGATGTCAAAGTCTATGATTCTATCATGGCGTAAACAGGCTAAGTATTAGTTAAAATTAAATATGTGTTATTCTTTTTTGTGTATGTGCGTCGAGGCGAGCAGGGGCGAAGATTGTAATTGCCCTACAAAAAGATGGCATCAAGCCTCAAAAATATTCTGTAGATCTTTTTTCACAGCATGACTTTTTTAAAGGACCTACCGATACCAAGCCCCTTATCGGTAGGATGGGAAATCACGAAATTAAACAGGATTCCTTGGTTTCGTTTTGTGAATGTCATCGATTCTTCATACAGAATTATAATGTTTACAATTTGGTATCATTTTTTCCATTTTGGTTGCGCAAAAATGAATTAGGGTAGTTAACTGGATTTTGTGAACTGCGTGCCTGGTCCTCATCCGCATAATGCACAGGGGGTTTCAATTTCTCGAATAACGATGTGAATTTTGTGTATTTCGTCCATACCTAGATCTATGGACAGAAATGAAAAACGTACTATTTTTCAGATGAAATTTAAAACGTTTTGCACGAAAATAGCGCAATATCTGTATGATTGGCATTTGACAAGTGCGTCTATGCGAGTTCCCTGCTCAGTTAATGGTGTTCAGCCTCTAGTCTATATATCCACGCATGCGCGCCTCTTTGCCGGACCCTTTCCGCCACGATCATTAGTTTTTAGGAAAACTGAATATCATGTATTGAGTAACAACAACAATTTAAAACAGGAATTTTGAAGAACGAGTTAGTAAATAATTGCTGATATTTTTCGTCACAGTTAGATCAGTATGCATAATGGTATATTACATTGTCATTGTATGGTGCCCTTTTCTTATTTTGAAAATTTTGTGCAGTACACATTTATATTTCTAGCACATTGATCTCTGACTTGGTGCTTCCCTTTTCGTCACATGTGATGTAAATCTTAACAACTTGTGCTGAATGCATGAAAATATTTTTGCGCGATTCTGTTGCTATTTGTATATATATATATATATATATATATATATATATATATATATATATATATATATATATATATATATATATGTGTGTGTATTTTATTAACAAAATTACGTCATTGCTCACATCAAACTTTATTAAATATATGTGCCATTACTCCCTTGGCGACTACAGCCACATTAATCAACAAGAACTACTGTCGTGAAATCCATGTATCAATTTTTTCGTGTCCGCTGGCGCAGTATGCGAAACACGTGCTCACTGGCTGTAGTCATCCAGAGAGCTGACTTGTTGAGCGACACCGGTGGTGTCGCTTGACCAACCGTCACACTTCGGTGTCACAGAATAAGCGTTTTTTGTTCTGATGACTCATATATATACATACATACATGCATACACACACACACACACACACACGCATATATATATATATATATATATATATATATATATATATATATATATATATATATATATATATATATATATATATATATATATATGAAACCAGTGCTGTAATTAGTATATTGTAAGTCACCGTTTAACTCCAAATACTGTCGTTGCCCATTTGCAATCATTTGCCAGGGACTAACCCGTCATGTTTCCTTGCAAAACGTGCCTGAACAGCACAAGGGTGCAAACAAACATTTCGTTGTCTATGAATTTGGTGATTACAACGATTAAAATAATAATACAGACAAGTTTAGCTGTGGTGCATAGAGCAATTTTCAAGTTACCAATTGCAATAAGAAGTAATGTGAATGGACAAGATTTGACCTGTTCACTATTAAAGTGACATCTGCTGAATCAGTAGTACCCTATAATTTTAATCTAATTCCTTTCTCGTGTTGCGATACACTATGCTATCACAGTCTTGAAAAGATTTGTCGCTGATAAGTGTTGTAGCACTGGGTACTGAATAGTTTGAATGATTTTGATTCTGCATTTAAACGTTACCATTTGCATTATCCTGAACACAGATGTCTGTGTCAAAAGAGTCTGGAAATTTGCCAGACATCTGCAAACGTGACCATCTAAAACGTAAGCTTTGGCAATTACATGTATATTCATAATAGGAAACACAAAATGTCAATGCTACGACCGTGAGGTCGAGACCTACAAAAATCAGGTGTTGAGAGTTATTTATAATTGAGATAGAAAAAGACAATATATGTATATATACGTAATTAGAATTAAAGGTCACCGGCCACTTATTCCTGTGGCTGCAAGCTGTAGTGAACCAGGGGATGAGTATTGCCTGCGTAGACAGGGTCAGTGCCAGTGTTGTATGCTGGCTGCATGTTCCGGGCTCGCGAGGCTGAATTCAGGGCAATCATTTTTTTCGCCCCCATTAATACCAGCACTGAACTGAGTCTCTGCAGGCAAACAAGAGCAGGTATTGCCATGCGTAAATGTGGCAAGGACTTTTTTTTTGGTTGGTGCCTTAGTCAGGGAGATGTATCCTTAACTATGCAAGTTCCATAAACCTAACTAAAATTTAAACTCTTGTGATTTACGCGGCAGACCCGGTGCAGCAGAGTCGGATAAAACACGGAGCTTGGTCTGCCAAGCAAACAAGAAAGGTCCACCTGCAGTCATGTTGCGCGAGCCCATAGGACCAGATGACACACAGGTGCCAGTGGTAAGTTCACCACACAAGCCACTTATGTTCTTTAATACAGTATAAAGTGGTAATAGTTTCTCGAAATATATGATTTTTTGTAGGTTTGTTTTTTGTTTGTATTACCAGCGTATCCTTCAGTTTCGTTATGTTGGATTGCATGCAGGATACATATAATAATAATAATAATAATAATAATAATAATAATAATAATAATAATAATAATAATAATAATAATAATGATAATAATAATAATATGAATGAATGGAATAATGCACACCAAAAGGGGCCATGGTCATTCCGTTTGTTCATAGAATTCATAGAATTCATAGAGTCATATCTTGTTTTAAATAAAAACAGATTAAAATATTATTCACATACGTCTCAGTGAAATTTCTGTTATATCACGTACAGCCACAATGCTACATAGACCAGTTGAAGCTAAAAAGTATATAAGAATAAAAACTGTAGGAACTGTTTTGTCGTTTGCCTCATTCATTTTTAATTATTGTCCTCTCAAAATATTTTCAAAAAACAATTTCAAGGAAGACTTACGAAGATAACCTGCCAGCTGAGCGTCCCTGGTGCGCCGAGGAAGGCTATTGACTTAGCATAACAGTAGAACCCTTTAAGGGTTAAAGTTACTCAATCTGTTGCCTCCATTCAAGTCTCCATAGAGTTCTGAGGAAATGTCAATATTGACAAGAGGAGTAGATTTAATAATCTGTGTACATTAATATTTAGGACGAATCTGACTCGGATACGGACTGCGTGTTGAATGAAGAAGACCAACAAGATAATTGCAATAGCATAAACCCAGTTCAGGTAAGAACCACTTGCAGATATGACAGCGGATGAGGTACCACTACTATGCACCCCAAGACTCAACGAAACCTATAAATGCTTAGCTTCGGAAAAAGTCAGTTAACACATTTTGGATATTAATAGACATAAAGAAAGTTAAATTTGAAAGTGGTTGCCAAAATGGCCGGCCAAAAGTGGCGATATCTATAATTTGGTCATCTTTAAAGACATCTAAAAATAACTGATTTTATGTATCTATGATTCGGCCATTTTTAAAGATACGTAAAATTGACTTTTGATATCTGTAATTCGAATTTCAGATATAAATAAATTATTTTAGATGTCTATACGGTAAGGTAACGTTCGGGACGAGACCAATGATGTTATCTTTACCCGACTTAGCCTTTAAAGTGCTCCTGGTAAGTACAGGATAGGATCGTTAAAGATGTGTCGCCAACATAGGCACGTTTTACTTTTCATACAGTATTTCTTGATACCAGTTATTCTTTTCTTGATATCAAAGAGCCACCTCTTGACATCACGAAATACGTAACTTAGTATAAAAAAACTCGACTACTTGATACCAACAGGCCTTCCTATTTCATGATATGAATAAGTCGATTTGTTGATATTAAAGATTTACTTCTTGATATTAAGAAGTTATAGAGACTTACTGATATCGTACAGTGACTTCTTGATATCAAAAAGTCCAAGTTTTGCAATAACTGGTGGCTGCAAAGGTTGTTCTAGGTGGTATTCATCTTCCCGTGGATCAGGAATACCCCTGATTACAAGCGTGCAATAATGATCAACGTGGCAGGATAGCAGGCTGGTGACTGTCGTGCCATTTAAATATGTTAAGGCTAACTTAGATCAACTTGCCATTCAGATGTTTTGAGCAACAACTGAATTAGTTCTGGAGTGCCTTTTGGTGTTCCGTTCCTCCATCTTTCCTGTTACATTTGTAACAGCAACTCGGATGGCTTGTTTTTCGTCAGCTTCCGTTTCCAGAAGTGCGAAGTTCGTCACTGATTGTTGGAGATTTGCTGACTATACACAATAACCTGTCTTTAGTGTCACAACATTTGTACCTGCCAGTAAAGACTAAGTATAACATCCATGGTAACAAGAGTTCAAACTGCGGAATAGGGTAATGACCACTAGGAAGTGGTTCTGGACAAAAAGACACGAATACAATTGTAAGCATCTGGAGAAGGAACAGTATCTTCAGTGGAAATTTGGTATTAGATTTAACTTACACCTTTAACAGCACGAAAGGAACCTACCATTTAACCAAAAATAAAGACACTCGGAGAACAAAGGAGGCAAAATAGAAAGCAATTATGATATATGTAAATTAACCATCAGCCATATGCCTGTTTTAAAATTATTAATATAATAATAACTTTATTGCCTGCTATGCTACACTGCTCAAAGAGTCTTCTTAATACCAAGAAGTACTGGATAAATAGTAAAACGGCACTCTATGGATATCTGTGAATCGGATTATAAATATCTCAAATTTGAATCATTGATATTTAAATTCCTTTTTAGATGTTTATAATGACTTGTATATATATATAAAGGATTTTTTACATTTATGAAAAAAATGTAAATATCTTGCAATTGGAATAGTAGATATTTAAAAATAAATCATGGTTATCTGAAAATGATTTGTATAAAGCATATATTGATCTCAATAATTCGAATTATTGATATCAAGGAATTATTTATTGTTATCAACAATTGTTCTTGATTTATTGTTTTCAATAATTCGAATTATTGATATCAAGAAATAGGTGTCACTGCCCCCACATTGACTGCTCCCTAGGAGGCTGGCGCTGATTGGGCAGCGGAGATTTGTGCTTAGCTGCTGTGTTAATGAGCGAACACGATGACGGCAACAGGTTCTAGCGTCAGCGATACCCAAACTGTAAGACATGCAGTAGACAATGCGATTTTCGCTATTGACGCTGAAGCAACTTCAGATTCATTCTTTAACGAACTACTATAGACAGACAGTGCTATGTTTTTGCCAAGTTCAAGTGGTGGTGAGAGTTTTGACTGACGGATGCACACTACAAACACATAAAAATTTGTTAAAATGATATTAAAATAAATGAAAAAATGAAACAAAGTCTTACCATAGAATAAATAGAAAGAGTAACGGTTTACAATTTTAAGATCATTTTTGGGTTTTCTGTGCTGCCCTGTTGTGTCCGAAGGAGTATCAAGTAATTCACTGAAAGTTTTTTTTTTTTCAAAAAATTCTTGATATCAATAAATGATTTCTTGATATCAATGGTTCGAATTATTGATATAAAAAAATCCTTCTGTTTTTTTTTTGATATCAAAAGAATTGAAAAACAACTGGATTGCTTACATGGAACGTGTATATGTGTCCGAAGGAGTATCAAGTAATTCACTGAAAGTTTTTTTTTCCAAAAAATTCTTGATATCAATAAATGATTTCTTGATATCAATGGTTCGAATTATTGATATAAAAAAATCCTTCTGTTTTTTTTTGATATCAAAAGAATTGAAAAACAACTGGATTGCTTACATGGAACGTCTTTTCGACACAGTAGATATGATTGGTATATTTTAAAGTGAGAGATTATACAATATTGAATTGATGGTAAAGGTGTTTTGTTTTTGGTGATGCAAAGGGAATGCACAGAGAGAGAGAGAGAGAGAGAGAGAGAGAGAGAGAGAGAGAGAGAGAGAGAGAGAGAGAGAGAGAGAGAGAGAGAGAGAGAGAGAGAGAGAGAGAGAGAGAGAGAGAGAGAGAGAGAGAGAGAGAGAGAGAGAGAGAGAGAGAGAGAGAGAGAGAGTTCATCTGTCCCAATGAAAATCACGCTGTCTCGGCAGAGAGTTTATCATGTAAACCAAAACGTACGGCATATTGTAGATTCAAAGGGGTGTTAGAAACGGAAGGCTATGTAGAATGTAGTTTATCCCGTTAAGAAAGATCTCTCATAGCTCATCCTAGAGCAGGTATCTTGACACTTCATGTGGAACCGGCACGATATAGAGGGACACAAATGGAAAATAGGTTGTGTAATATGTTATGTTTCAAGGATCATAGGGAAGTTTTATTTGATTTATTTAAAAGAAAATAGGAAGGTTTTGATAGGAAGGCAATGCAAGAGAAATTTGATAATTTGATGGCAAATGAAAGTGAACTTGCAGCCAGACATCTCATTGATGCTGGGGGAAGAAGGGAGGATATTTTGTATGGACTTGTTTCTTGGTTCATCATGTATCTTATTTTAAAGTGACGTATAAGCCAAGCAGGCTGTTTGTTTTTGTAGAGTGTTATGATAGAATGTTCTATGTACACTGTATATTTAATTGATACACATGTCACAATAATAAATAAAAGCATACATACATAAATATAAAAAATTCGAATTAAAAATGTCAATAAATGATTTTTTGATATCAGTAATTCGAATTACTGATGTGAGGAAATGGTTTTTTGATGTCAATAAATCGAATTATTTATATTAACAAATGGGGGGAATTCTTGATATCAATGCATCGATTGTTAGATATCAGTAATTCGATTGACTGATATCAAGAAATAGAAGGGATTTCTTCATATGAGGATTCAAATTACTGATATCAATAAATCATTTATTGACATCAAGAACTGATTTTTTGATATCAAGAAATCCCTAATAAAGAGTAGAACGGCGCCCCATTTATATCTATAGTTCGACCTTTAGATATCAAAGATTATGCTCAAAAGTTAAAACGGCTTGCCATAAGGCGCCGAAAAGTATGCAACAACAGCGAAAAATACAAATTATATAATGATGTGTATATTTGTTACAGCACGATATGCAATACTACAGCATGATTAAATGAAACGATTTGAACGTTTGTTACAGTATGACAAATTGTAAAATATAAACATATAAATGGTGTGTGTTTTTCGTTCGTTTTTTAAAGCAACAGGACAGCGACTGTGTACGCTGCGTGGATGGCTTCATACACCTTCTAATTATTATGCCGTTAGAACTTAGCTTTTGGCGGGGAACATGGGACCTTCAAGACGCCTATATAATGCCTTCCAAACCAGAACTTTCAGCCGTGATATCCGCAAGCATTGGGCTGCCTGTTGCCACATTAGCATACGTCTTACAACCCTGGGCGCATGAAAAGTTATCCAATAGTGAGCAACTGTCCCGATTTAGACCGGGGACGTTGTGTATGATGTACGGCATTCTTACAAGAGGTATCATGTATATTACTGCATGGGCGGCCCTTTTAAACTACAGAGGTATTTGGAACCTGTTAGACCTCACAGGTACAAGTGTTCAAGCTTCAATTGTGGGCTATGTCATAAGTCAAGTTGTGCTCATTGTTAGTAGAGCCACTGGCAGCACCATGGATACCCCATTTTCCAACGTGGTGGATAATGAAGAGAATATATTGTCTGTACAGACCAGGTTTGAAACACAGGTAAGGCTTGTTCTGTAAATACACATTTTTTAAAAAGGAAGTATTTGATTTAAAAAGTATACCTGGTAAACTCGCATTTCCAAAAGTTCATTAGTATTCAGTATCCAGTTAAATTGAGACAAACCAAATCATTCTTTCCGTCTGTTAACTTTTACACAGTTAGCGATACACTCCACAGCTAGCCTCATACAACGACCAAGACATAGCTCCGGAATGTATGAAAATCCTGGTTCAGTACAATATTAGTTGCGCCACCTACAGTATAACGTAAGGCATAGGTCAAAATGTTAAAATGTTGTGAACACTCTTGTGTCGGAAATTTGTGATGGATCTTCACGAAATTTGGTGGGATTTTAGGGGTGGTCAAAAACTTGAACGAGTTAGGTACTAGTGTCACCACCTGTTGTTTGACGGAAAATATGAGTTAAAAACATTACATAAATTCAACATCTCAGCAACAAATTAAGTTCGTCAAACCACATTAATAGGATGCATCTATCATGCCTAAAATTATATTACATAAAGTGGATGACCTTGACCTATTTTTCCAATGCATCAATTGTTTTTCAATGTCCGCCAGATAATTGAAAGTGGTGACTTGTTAATGATGAGCCTTGTACATTTAATTGTGAATATAATATGAATAAAACATTATAGACATGAAACCCTACTAACCATAATGTACCAGTGACGTCACCTATGGTATTTCATGGAGAATATGTGAAAGAGGTGCAAAACGTATTTAATTCTCACAATACATCATTTTTAGATTACCAGCATCATAACTAATACATTGTAGGTCAAGACCCATAGTGTGTTTTAATATGAATGACCTTGACCTATTTTCTCAAAGCCAACAAGCACAACAACATATAGGTTAGAATATGGCAACTCGCTTCAAGTAACAATAACAAGTTTGCCACATGCAACTTTCAGGACTCGTCAAGTGTATAAAACTGAAAGTCCGGTTCGGTATCGGTGGTGCCACCTGTAATATCACGTGATATGTAGGTCAAAATGTGAAACGCTTGTGACAACTGTAGCATCTTTATTTTTTATGGATCTTCCCAAAATTAGAGGGCTTGTAGGGGCGGACAAAGTCTCCAACGATTTTGATACTAAGGGCCCCAACTGGAGTTTGGCAGAACAATGGAGTCAAAATGTGTTGAACCTTCTATAAATTAAATATCTTAGCACGAAATTGAGCTACCCAAACCAAATTTATAGGATATATCCAAAACTAGTGTACACAACATACCATGGGTGACCATGACCTACTTTTTCCAGGTCACCAAGCCCACAAACATGAAAGTGGGGACTTGCCAATGACGAGACTTGCACATTTATTTGAGAATATGATACGAATGAAACATTATAGGTACATTATTGGAATAAAACCTTACTTAGTATAAGGTACCAGTGGTATGACCTATGATATTTTGTGGAGAACGTTTAAAGAGGGGTAAAACCCATTAAATTCAATATTGTCAAAATATGTCATTTATAGATCACCAGATATATATATATCAATATATTGTAGGTCAAGGATGATATTGTATGTTGATATGAATGACCATGATCTACATTTTCAAGGCCAACAAGCATTTTAAATTTTTCAATCATTGTTGAATTCGTTAGGATTGTGGGAGAGAGAAGTCAAGGTCTCAAACGAGTTCAGTTGTAATGGCACGACATGTAGATTGTAGAAAATATGAGCCACAAATGCGCAGAAACTTATGTTGATTCATTATCCCCACACTAATACTAGTACAGACTCCTCTTTTCGTTGTAGTCTCCCATGTCAGAATAGCATTAGGCCCATGGGCGTATTTTTTTTGAGTTTTGTGCAGTAAACACCTCTTCCCTATCGTATTCTTCAAGTGTGAAATCAATATTATGCATGTAAAACATACTAGGTTAGGCCATGCAAAATTAGCTGTGAGTTTGTCATCTACACTATTTTTTCAATTGACGAGGAAGACTTTTTCAATTCTATTCTAAAAATATATATTAATAAGGGTATATGATGGCATCGAACTATCAAATAGTTAGTACATAATCAAAGTTGGGCACAATTACTTAATTTAAAGCATATTTTCAGAATACCAATTCTTAATTGACGTAAAACAGTAAGATTTCAGTAAAATGTAACAGTGCAAGGAAAACATTAAAGGCATCTTTTTATACATGTTAAAGGAAAAAGAAGTCTAAAGTCAGTCCCTTCTGACACCATGAAATTGAGGGTCTGGTAAAGGCCTATCAGTTTTTCAAAAGCAGTGCATGCAAGTAGTAAAATGTTTACTGGTCCATGGTGCCAGTGCGTTGACATATTTTTTCTTGGCGCTGCTCTTAATTTGCAGGTTCAGCTAAATAGTTGTATGCAAATTTTCATATGTATAGAATTCAAGGGCACTTAAGGCCACCTTTTTACAGTCTTGTCATATTATCTGTTGAACTCACTGTTGTACTTCTACTGTAGCTTTGTTCGGAGGCATAGGCAGGATTTTAGATTGGGGGTACAAATGACATACACAATGGACCTGCAAGCTACCGAAGCCTTGCTAGGGGGATCGGGCGAGGGGGCATGTCCCCTCGGGATAATTTTGAAATTCGAAGTGCAAAATGGTGCTTTTAAGGGGCTAAAATAAGTTTCTAAGTGCTTAATTCACCCACCAATATTGAGAATTTTTTTCTTGTTAACGAGGAAAAAATGGCAATTATAAAGCCTAAGATAAGAACAGTTAATCTTCATCATTTTTAACCACCCGTACTTGTATCATTTTAGCAATTTAAGTCGCTAAAGCATAAGTTCTGATCCCTTCATCTAATCATGAGATGTTGAAAATGAAAAGACCACTGGTTGCAGCAGTTTTAATTTGTGCTTTGTGGTCTCCTTGCTCCTTGCTTTACCACTAGATTGAAGATCGAAGAGGAAAGTTTTTGAAAATAAAACCATGTGATACTTTGTCCAATAATGTTCAGCACAATTTACTATATATTATTTTTCATCAAAATATGAAATCTATCTATTTTTTTTTAAAGTTTGACATGCAACCCTTCACCTTCTATTTTAGCATATTTCTCCTCACACTATGGCATGAAAATAATAATGCTGTTTATTTTATTGGAAGGTATTAAAACAGTTTTGGCAGTTCATGTCATTATTCATTCAGCGCATTTCTGTTGTGAAACAGTATACTGTGCATTGAAACTTGCCCAGTAAACATGATCTTCCATGACTGTAAAACTAAGCTTAAGTAGGTAAATGTTAAATATATAGTGAGCACAAACTGACAATCTGATGACATTCCTATTCTGGAGATGCAGAGCTAATAATAAATCAAAATTATTTTCTGCGAGAAATCCTGTAGTGTGGGGCATCAGTGAAAATGACAACACAGTGACATTAAGTCAATTTACACGTTACAAGTCACTATTGTCTTCCACTCATGGAACTGTACTGAGAGAATAGATGATAAGAACAGACAGTGAAAACCTGACTTTATGATGATGATGATGATGATGATGATGATGATGATCATCATCATCATCTCATTGCAATACGTAAGAGTAAAAAAACATGAAGATATACACTAAGTGCTATGTTCTTCAAAACTAAATACAATATCTCGAAGAAACCGAATTGTCATCTTACAATTATGGACATTTAAAAATTTCCAATATCAGCTTTGTCTTTGTCTTATAAAGATAATCATTTCATCCAAATTTTCTTTTCCCATTTTTGTAAAAATTGATATTTTCTGGTAAAATCCTGAACTTTCTCAGATTTGAATCACAGATATTTCAGGTCTTAACAGTTTCATAGTGATTAGGAATTTAAATTGCAGTCTTTGAACTGTTAAAAACGAAACGGTGTTCATTCATTTCCTCTATTAGTCAAATTGTAAATTGTGGACTTTCTGAAAATAATTTTGGATTTGAATATCGCTCAGTCATGTTGTCAACTGTACATGTAGCAAATTAATGAGGGAAAACTTTAGGTCAAAGAGAACTTATCCTCACACTGAATTTTGACTCTTCTGCTGGATGGCGATCTAAAACCGTTGTCCATGGCTGGACCTTCTTAACTTTACCCAGATGCTTAACCTCTATAAAGCTACAGATACACCACTTAAGACTTGAAGTGGCCCATGAAGGCTGCTATTCCATTTTAACATTTTGCTGATCAACGTAACTGCAAGTCTACTTCATGTATTGAGGCTTATTATTTTGACCAGTGACATAAGGTCTAGCCACCAAAAAATTTTGGATCATTTTACAATGATGATACAAAGATCCTTTTGCTGTGTTCGACTGAACCACACCAATCACAGTAATAATGAAGAAGTAAAAGATTCTTGTCATGTTAGCATATAAAGCTGTGTTTGTTTGTTTGTTTGTTTGTTTGTTTGTTTGTTTGTTTCTTTCTTTCTTTCTTTCTTTCTATTTTTGGTCCAAGTTGGACCTTTTGCTGAAAATGGGGGTTTCGGCCGAACCATTCCCCCACCCCCACCCCGCCCTTGAACTTGCTAGCAAATGATCATGCTGTATGCTTTAGTTACGCGATCTAACATTGCTGGTGTTCGCATTTTCCAGTCATTTTTCATTGATGTTGGCTTTAAGGCTCAAGCTGAACCTTTTTTTTATGTTTGTTCATCATTTTCAAAAATACTCAATGAAAAGCCTTGAATTGGGCTAAAAAGACTAGGGTAGTACTCGACGAAACTTCACTTCATAGTAGATAATACACATGATTTTGTAGTTGTTGCTTCCTCACCAAGTCATCTCTGTAACCCATTGCCAACAAGGCAATAACAATTTCCACTGTAAACGGTCAAGTACAACTCAATAACTAACTCAGAATATATATGTATATAAATTGTAGAAATATATGTCCCCTCTCAATATTTTCACTGGCCTGTCGGAATAGCAGTGTGGCAGTCAAATGGGCAACCCAAAAAAACCTAAACTTCAGATGTCAACCAAACTGGAAGCAGGATATATAGGTACAGTACGTCTAGGCATCTGCTCAATTATTTTAACATAGCACCCCAACTCTTTATCCGGCTATGCACGAGTGACAGTCGAACAACAAGAATCTCAGCACCGTGTTTTATGCAACTAAACTGGAGAACAAGTGAAAATTTTTTTTTTCATTTTACAATATGATAACATGTTTTACCCACAATATACAATGGGCGGAAAAATGGTAACCAGGCAATTATTTCTGCATAATATTATTTTCATCATAACATAATATCACCTTTGTAAAACTCAAATTAGTTTGAAGTGATGCCATTTTTGATGCATCTACTGGCATCTATGCTTTCTTGCTTAAGTCAACCTGTCTTAGCCCAGGGAATCAAGTTACAAATTTCGACATATAAATTCGCACACAGATTTTTGTTTGTTCTTCCTTCTGATATCTACATTGCAAGTTTTCACTGAAATCTACATGAATGACAGCTACTGTCTCATTAAGGGTCGTCTTGACATTTTTGCTGGTTGAGTACTGATGCCGGATGTTAAATACGTCCTTACAAATTACGTTTTGCAGACAAGCATTTAACGTCTGAATGAGACCATCAATTGTACCATTGACTTTCTTATTCACTGTTTTAGATATGATTCAGCCAGGCTCTTGTTCTTCTAGAAATCCGCTCAAACCACCATGTAGCCTGACTCAGCTTTGTACCTTCCGCAGCTGGTACCCGCTTGTCGCTGCATTGATCACACTCACTATATGTGCTTTCTAATCTTTGGCACATGTTCTCTGCAATTTGGTGTGCTCCTGAAATGAATTTCAATGTATGCACCTTTTTTGCCAGAAGTTGTCCCTGGTCATGAATCTGGCACGTGCAAGATTCTCGATCACGAAGATTCGGTTCCACAGCCAAAAATGGCTTCAGTTTTACAAATATGCAGTATGATAACTTAACTATTGGATACTCCGACAGATATTTCAAATGCAAATGTTTCATGTCATCACAGAGTTGCCGTTTTCGTTTTTAAGTTTCATTCATGTGACTGTGTCTTTTTTTCCAGTTGTGCTGTGGCTATTATCATCCTCAAGAAAAATGAATGGATGAGATTCTTTGTCGCCAGAGTAACGGAATCAATTCTAGGGTTTCTCTCGAAGGAAAGATTGCAAATTCTTGCACTGTTTGCTTTTTGTTGCTTCAAAGTATATCCAAAGGAACATTTTGCCATGCTCATTAATCTGTACTGTCGAAGATGTTGCCCACTTATAGTCTGTGACAGAATTTGTCTTTGGGTCTACCCTTAGCAGCATTATCCCACATTTCCTGTAATTCTGTTTGTAGAACATTGTGAATTATTAATGCTTTGCGAAGCTGATTGGGTTCTTGAAGCATTTGCTTAGTTTTCGTTTTTGGTCTGATTTTGATACTTTCATCATTGACTGCTTGGTGCTGAGTCTTGTTAGCTCTGTTGTTCAAGGAACGTTCATATCCTTTTCTGTATTGTTCAACACGTTTTATTCCAGATTATTATTTGTCTTTCACCTTCAAACGTTCGCGGTATGTTTTGGATCTGTCTCTTTTCACTTTCTATCTTCCCATCTGTTTCCTTGTAGATGTCTCCCTTAAGGTTGTTTGAGTGTGGAGATGTGTGGCTCGTAGAAGGAGTCGCTGGTAGAGTGTCACCAGGAACTTTATTTTCACTGTCTTTTAATTCTTTCCGTCTTAAATATCCAATCTGTACCTTTCGCCATGATTTTCGTTGCTTTCTTTTTGTTCTCTTCGTCACTGGATGCACTAAAAGTACTTTATGCGCCCTTCCCCTTTCATTCAGCCTTCGTTTTGCGTTTTATTGCTCACATTTCAAGGGATCAGATTTTTATTTTTTCCCTGTGTCTTCATGATTTCTCGCGGCTCCAAAGAGGCATTTCCCTGGAAATGCGTTTATATGTAAGTCAACTTGTATGTAAGTATTAAATTGAAAATAAACTCCTTGAATACCTATCTACTAAACCGCTGTTACACTTAAAATTGTGGAGCTTTCCCATTTTATTTCTAACATGCTAAAATGCCAGGTACATGTTGATCAAAATATCTTGGCCTGACATAAATGTGTGTAGTATGTTAAATAGTAATTTTGACCACTATAGGGAATGCCGTGCACACATAACGATTGCAGGAACGTGTATAAAGGGGCCGTAGCATGATATCCTTTCGCAAAATAGGATCTCTTTGCTCTGAAAAAAGTATAATTGATTCTTGCTCCACAAATGTAAATATATTATTTAGCAATTTTGGTGTTAGACTGAAGCAATAGCTTTCTCTGCGTACTTTGGCTGCATCGCAGCCAAAGTGTGCTGAGCCAAGCTGTTGGCCTTACGCTATTCTTCCCCCAACCTCCAAACTACCTATTTTATGCTACAGAGTTTGGTATTTTTGTCAGGAATATGGATGTAGAATTATCAATCATACCAATTCGGTCAAGCTCAAGTATTATTTTAACCAGAAAGCAGAGACTGACGTACGTGTTCTATGCATTCCCGATCAAATAATTACGATTGCAAAATACTCATCTATAATTCCTTAATTATACTTAAAAATGAAGAATATAAGGTAAAATGTGGGTGTTTCAAAATGTTATGATAACTCTTTAAAAAATAAAATTAAAACAAAACAAAACGAAAAGCTTATCATCATTACTGTCTATCAATTCCGCAACCGCTTAGATAATAGATAATATTTCTATACATTTCAATTTCAATTTATCGGATTAAAAAAGACTACACGACTTGTATCAATGGTAATAAAGTTCATGTATTCATCAACATCGTATTGACTAGGATATGTTTTAAAACCATGTTTACCGCAAATATTAAAGACAGACGTTCTCTGTGAAAAAGAATTGAGGCGGAAGAATCTGGTAACGCGGCTGGGTGGCTTTTTGTTTCGATTCTCATTTAATTCTCTTAATAAAATGGCTAAGGCGCACCTGCCCCCCCCCCCCCCAATCATGATGCAGCGCTGCTTGAGAAACTTTTTTGTTTTTGCCTTGCTAAAACGAATGTGTGGGCCAGTGATATCCATATGCTATCATCGAACAAAGTTCAGTTAGACCGACCTCACCTCAGCTCAGCTTTGATCTGCTCATCTTGGCTCAGGTCAAGGTGTAACTGAAGTTCACCACAGCTCAGACTGGGAATTAGTTTTGGGGCAATCTCTCCAACCCAGCTGAGGACTGGACAGGCTATTCATGTAGCCCTTGTATTCTCAGTTTTAAACACAATTAAAATTACACAATGATTGGTTCGAGTTCTTACATTCCTAATATTGTATGGAGATATGGAGATGCACGAATATGCAGTTTTCTCCAAACCTGTTGTCTAGATCTTGAAACAGGGCGTTAGGGGTGGGGGTGGGGTTGGCGTTGGCGGTGGTGGGTGTGATTACCTTGGCGGGCCATTGCGTTAATATACTGATACCCTTGAAGTGTCATATGGATTGGTAAGAGACATCCTATAGCACGACGGTAAAGCGATACCGTTGTAAATGAGCAAACAACGTGGTCAGCAGATCTTCAAAAATGTTATACGATTAAGTGTGCTACGCACAGATTGTTTTGGCATTTTTTTATTGGTTATATTTTGATTGGTGAAAAGATGTTTTAATGTGGAATCTTCATCTTATTTTCTTATTATTGAAAAAGTATATCTTATCGTTTCGGATCTTTAAATGTCACTTAAGTGGCTTTGTTATACCTGGAAAGTGTCACTTGGTGAGCAAAACCTGCAACGTGCGATATGCAAAAGCCGTGTGGGTACTTTAATGTCAGTAAAACCTGCACCACTTACGTTCCGTTGGAAATTAATTTGAGCAGTACTTAAGTTGATCAACACACGTATTTTGAAGAACACTTTACAGAAAATTCAGTGCAAATAAAGCAAAGTTTTAAACATAATTTTGGTCGCAATATGAGCTTACAAAGCAAACATTTACAGCAAAATATAAGAAAATCTTTCTAACAATATTATACTCAAATATAAATTTAATTCAAATTAAAGTATATGCCTGTGGCAAGTTTAACTTTATAAACCTTCAATTCATGTTAAAATATACATTTTACAGGTTTGTACAACTGCAGATTCCTTCATACCGGTACAATGATTTTTTATGTATGTCATATTATATACGCACGTAAATAATATATATTCGCCATTCTGTTTCAGCCAGGTTGGAACTGGAAGTATATTCTTGATGTCTTTTGGTCGCAGTTTATTTTGATACCAATAGGCATTAATTCCTGGCGATGCTTGAATAATATTTATGAGGAAGTGATATTTCCTAGAAGCTATTTGCTTTCAAATGCAACGTGCCTGGGCCTGGGCTATGGTTTTGCAACTGTGCTCCTTTTACTTAGACGACCCTTGGATTTAGCCTGGCACAAACTTCACAACAAGCACTGGCTCCTTGGTTTGGCATGGGCGCAATCAATCACGACGCTTGCAGTGGTTGACGTCATGCTTATTTGGATAGGAGGGTGGCATCTACTCCAGAGATACGTTCTTCCAGACCAGATAGTGGGAGGATGGGTGTTTCACACAGTCGGTACTGTTGGACTAGTAATATGCCTCTCTTTCAATCAGGTTGCTTCTGTTGGCTGTGGCCCAGACATTCTTCCTTCAAACGAATATGACTCCCTCTTCAGAAACCCATACCTAAGTGGCGTAAAAGATATATATAGGCACAGTGTATGCAATACAACAAGACATGGCGGCAATGCTTCAGAGGGATACGATAACAAAGCACTTACGGATGATGATCTTTTAGGCAAGACAATACACAAGGATTACTGGTAAACGAAGACACAAATTCCAAACTCAAGCACTCAGGAATTAAAAACGTTATTGTCATCAATGATGAAGAAACTACTCTTTATGAGGACGTCGTTACAGCTACTGCCTGTAGATGAAACAACATGAATCCATGATTGAGTTTTTGTCGACTTTTTTCATGCGCTCAAATGAAACTAAAATTCCTTTTTAACCCCAAAAGGAGGATCCAAAAGTCAGACAGTAAACATATTATGCCACATATAATTCAAGAACCTCACATTTATAAATTCACATGCTTGCCATGATTAAATGATGACTATGGTGATTACCATTCACGCTGCCAAAGGTATTATGCAATACAACTCAGGAACCTCATATTTATAAAGCCACATGCTTGCCACAGTTAAATTATGAATGTAGGAATTACCATTCATTCTGCCAAAAAGAACATAAAGGGGTAGTGCTGAAAGGTGCAAGAGTAGTTATGTAGGTGATGACAAGGACGGAAAGAGGACATCCCCTGTGCTCGTGTATGATTGCTATGTGTTATGCGAAAGGTAACTATATGAACAATGTTAATTCGGCGACAAGCTGTTTTTATTCTTCTAAGGTCACCCATGGACTGGCTTGTTGTACTAAGTTAGCCGTCAAAAGTTGTGTATCAGTCCTCAACATACATAATGAATTAATCGTGTTACGGCATGCTAATAGCTACAAGTTGGGTCTTTCTTTTATCCCATCGTATTTTGTAACCATAATTTATGACAGTCATAGCATATGGCATTTTACATATTTGTGATAAGAATGTGAAATGAATAATCTGATGATTTTCCCTTTTAATGAATTAATCGTGTTACGACATGCTAAAAGCTACAAGTTGGTTCTTTCTCTTATCCCATCGTATTTTGTAACCATAATTTATGACATTCATAGCATATGGCATTTTACATATTTGTGATAAGAATGTGAAATGAATAATCTGATGATTTTCCCTTTTAAATTCGATTTCAGAGGGTGTATGTTTTTGAAAATTGTGTGGATGAATATTTTATAACGTAACTTTATGAAAGCAAGACAACATTTGGGCCACTCTGTGATGGGTTTCTAACATTGTATGTGTTGGTGATAGATTACCATAGCAGTTGAATGAGCATTTTGGAGATATTTATTGGGTGCAGCAACAGTTTTAAGAAAAGTGTTTTGGTGACCAAAAATCTGCACACTTTGACGCACAAGAGGAAATCCAAACCATCAGCCATATACTCAGTCGTTACAGTGGAAACTTGCATATTTTGCAATAGAATAGGGGCCATGGTGGCATAATTAGATAAATGATCAAAGGTAAAGTAAAAATACTTCTTGAGTCTGGCAAATTGGCCAATACTAACGAAAGATTGTCCTAAATAGAGGAGGGAAACTAAAATTTGGCATTATTGTGGTCTTAAAATAAAACACTTGCCCGAGTTTTTGTCTTAAACAGAAGTATTTGTGCGTGTGGAACAGGTCATTTTCCAAGGCAAATATAGCCTCCTGACGTCGATAAGAGATGATGCTTCACTAAGAAGGTCTGAATCTTTGCGTGTAACGTAATTACTTAATAAGGGCTATTGTAATGGTATTGTATTCACACTCAACATCACATTATATGTTCATATGATGGATTAAAATGGAATTACCTGGGGCGAAGAGTTGTTGATGTTTGTAACTGTAATGGCAGAGGTAGCTGTAATGCACAAGTGAAAAAATGACTGAAGAACCCGGATCCATCATAGCTGAACACAACTTTTGGGAAGTGTCATAGGCACAGTTGATAACACATACTGGCAGTGCCGCCAAAATAACTTCTCAGAAGCAAATTATTTTTACTGGGCCAAAGCTTATAAGATCAACTTGAAACTTATGATTTATAAAACTTTAAAAGAATTGAAATGTCAAATGATGTTTATTTATACAGCCTAACTAGTATTTAGAAAAATGATATCATGTTAAAATGTATTACAATATATGCTATATCGTGCAAAACTATAAAATGGCATTTGCTTTCAAAACACAATTTTCTGCTTTCATTGATATCAGCATGTCAGAAATTACGTGTTTTTGTCACCATCAATTAATCTTATACGAAACCCAACTCTTTATTCTATTTTTATCCCTGTCTAAAATTGGAAATTGCAAAAAATATTTCATGTGTATTTAATATAACAACCCGTCTGCTCCAAAGATGTTAAAATCTGCATAGCTCCAGCATTAATAGGCTGCTTGTCTTTAGGATCACAGTGCTCAGAGGATCAGCATACAGGGAATAGTTCAAGATGGGTCATCAGTATCCATGAAGCATAAAGTACTCAGAGGATTAGTTGATCCACTGAACACTTTGTCCACATCCTCATTCTTATTGGATCCCAGACAAAAGTTGGATGCACTGAACCACTACATGGCAGCTTGGAATGACCATCATCACAACTATGGTTGTCACCTGCAGTTGGGTTAGGTTTGCTCTTGTGAGCAAACTTACAGATACTGCCAGGATTGGGGAGAAGACAAATGGGTGCTCTGTGAGCAGGTACGGAGAAAGTTTGACCGTGCAAGGTGTAGGTGGCAGGTCACTAGAGCAGCCAAGTGCCAAGCCGAGACAACTGACTCCTTTGAGTCTTCACCACAGACCCCCCATGAGAAAAAATGTAGACTTGCTACGGCTCATCCGCAGTTTCATTTGGCTGATGGGAAAGAGTGAAGACTTGCTTCAGCTTGTCTGCAGTCCCAGATGATGGATGTCTCTGCTCCTGATACCCTTTTAGGAGAAGGTGAAGAGACGTCTGAGTGGGAAGTCGAGTAGCAAGAGATCACACATGGGGATCTTGCACAAAAGACTGTGTCCCAAATGATCACCACATCAGCGCTTGGCACTAATCCAAAGGTTGTCCATGCTTTGCAAGTGATGTCACAAAGCATGATGAAGCAGGCTGAGGTGTTGCATGCATTGTTTGCCCCCTCTCGGCAGGCTGTTACTTCTTCAGTTTCTGTGCCAAAGTAGTAGGCCAAACATAGATTGCAGCTGTTCAGATCTCAGTTTTCCAGGTCTGAGTGCTTGGACAAGCAGGAGTCATGCAAACCAGTGCGTCCAGGGTGGAAACCTATGGGTGCCTGCCCTGGGTATTCCAGAATCCCCGCCAGTCTGAGTGCTCTGACCAAGAGCTTGAGAACTATGGGAAACCAGCACTTGGCCAGTCCGAGCACTCGGGTCAGATCATAAGCCTGGAGTGCCAGCTAAAGCACTGGTGCCTTTGCAAACTTCCCGAGCTCCTGGGTCTGAGAGTTGAGATCACAAGCTTAGGCATAGGGTAAGTAGGAGGAAGACATCTAGACTAGTGAGGGAGCCATCCACTGTTAGTGGGTCTTTGGCCCCAGCGGTGTCAGCACATCCGGTCCGGGCAGAACCTCCTGTTCCCCCAAAAGCAGTACCAGCAGTCTGTTCTGCACCTCCTGTGGCTTTGCCCCAGAGTGAGGAGTTGGTGATCCCACTTGTTCCTGCATTTGAGCTGGGTACCCTGCTTTACTGTCTGAAGTGGCAGGTGGAATTCAAACTCTGTGAGGACCAGCGGTTGTGTGAAGAAGCTCCGTCTTCTTCCACATTGGCCACCACTGCTGTTGCCAAGTCTGAACAGACTTTGTCGGTGGAGCAGCCCACTGCTTCCACCTTGAGTCAGCTCTAGCTCAGACCTCAGGTCTGGGAGTTCTCTGAACTCCCCCTGGACCCCTCCTGCCTGCAGAATTCTCAGTCAGCGGCAGCCGTCATTCAGGATAATGGCCTCATAGAGACTCAGCCAGGTCCCCCTGGTTAGCAGACTTCTCAGTTGGCAGCCACCAAGATCTAGGCATAAGAGCCTCCCTTGCATCTCCCCATGTGGGACCAGGTGGAGGCAGTGTCTGTGGTGGCAACCACTTCTGCAGAGGAGCTCGCTACCTGCAAGACCAATGTGGTGACAGATCCCCTGCTGTCACAAGTGGCTGCTCCATGGCCTCAGACAAATGCATTGTTTGACAAGGCTATGGGCATAACCCCCCATCAAGTCTGGAGTCTTTGGACCTGGACACTGAGGTATAGGATAAGCTTTTTTTGGTCAAATTTGTGCGTCTGCAGATCTCAATCTAGGTTGAGGGCTCCCTGTTCATGCCATTTGCACCCTGACAGGTGCAGAGAGCCACTGACCCTTGGCTCTGAAGATGGTTCGGCCCCTGCTCCCATGGACAAGGCCCCTGCCCCTGCAAAGGGCTTTGACCATGTCAAAGCTCTTCTTCAGAGCCTGGTTAGTGACCAAGCTGTGGTCCCACCATCGGAGAAGAGATCGGGTGCTGTTGTGGTGGGGCTTGTCTCTAGAGGACAGGCATCAACATATGCCCATACCTTTTTTTTGCCCTTTTAGTCCGAGTTTTTCGACCAGCTCCTGACCAAGACTCATGGCACATAGGTTTCTGTGGAGCTGCTGACGTTTGGCTATCTGAAGCAGGGGCGATTCCTCCCTAAGCTGGATGTCCAGGGGAGGTGCTACTCTGCACTGTGAGCAGATCTTCCCGTCCTGCACACTGCCAGTGGAGAGACTGGGAGGAGTTTGATGCTGGGCACCCGAGAACCATTTTGGTGCCCGTGCCTTGAAGTGATTGGAGGAAGATGCCCTTAGATCCGTCCTTGCAGCATGCTACTCTGATATGTCCTTGGCTGCTTTGGGGTCTTCTCTGGATTACGTCAAGGGCTTAGTACAGCGCTGTTTTTTGTAACAATGTTGGTTGCTGGTACCCGGGTACAACTTTCCAGAGCAAACCGTTTATATATATATATATATATATATATATATATATATATATATATATATATATATATATATATATATATATATATATACATATATATATATATGTAGAGAGAGAGAGAGAGAGAGAGAGAGAGAGAGAAAGAGAGAGAGAGAGAGAGAGAGAGAGAGAGATTTATGGCGCTCATTGGATTCTCCCGTTTTGGCTAGTCATAAAAACCAATACAACAACGAGTGCAACGAACGTTGTCTGCAACTACCACCCACTGCCAGGTTTTGACATGCAAACATTTGAGAGTAATTTCAAAAGAATCTTTGAACCGGAGAGTATGTCCCAAGCGCTCTTTTGCCGTTTTGTTTCCACACGACTACTCGCCCATATCACCCGCAGAATTTGCATTTGCCTTGAAAAAAAGCTGAAACTATATTGTGTAAGTTATCCATTTATTTCCCGTGTAAAATTGTTTGAAAATCTACGGTTTACAAACATGGCCTTTAATAAGTATATTTAAATATGCGAGACCGTTATATTTTATTGTACAGCTCGAAAATTCATTCGGTTGTGGCCTAGTAAAACTTTGACTCAGGTCAACAAAGGTACGTTCCCATCACCTTATTGAACGTGCTAAAAAAAATAGTCCATATTAGTCCATTCAAGTAATTGACAGTTGGAAATGACGTGTAACAATAAAGGAGATTATCTGCAATCGGTCGTGCATAGAAACGGTAAGTTGTATTGCCAGTGACAAGCGCCAGGTATAGGTATATTGAGAAGATATATATATATATATATTACAAATAGAGGCTGTGTGACAGGCAATAGACCGATATTAATATGACTATTGGGTAGCAGTGGCCAAAATTGCTTGAAGCCTGTGGCAGGTGGCAATGGGCAAGCTTGGACATTCGACCAACACGATGATGCTTTGGATCAAATGATCTCTCACGAAGCATAAAGCTTCTATTGCATTATTTTTCATATGCTTAATTTGCTTTTGCTAGTGGTACACTCTGACGTGAGGAAATGTCGGTGATGCCAGATATCAAGGCTACCGGAGACATTCGCTACGTTACGTCACGCCATTGCTGGGAGTTTTAACATAATGTAGAAAATGTTTCTTTCATTGTTAGATTTTGGTACGCAAGGGTGGGTGTTGGTGTGGGTATGGGGGGCTTGGTAGGAGGCTGTGGAATGGGGGGGGGGGCAATGTCAGTGCTCCCACCGCCTTGCTGTGTTGCAGGGTGATGGTCACCTCAAATGTATTCACGTGTTAAAACTTTGTGGTTGTACACAACATTTATTCAGAGTGTAACAAATGCGTGTCTCCATTTTATTGTTACCATCAAATGTATTATACTTAACAGAAATGTATTTGAACATAGCCTGGACGCACCGTATGATTACCCGGGCTTGTAGTGTTCCGAGTAAAAAAGGTAGTTTCATGATGAATAATATCAATATTAATATAACACCAAAGTTTAACTTGCAGTAACGGAAAGTATACCTATTCTGTCGCGATTGAACGCTTCTTCTGGACGCACCATATAATTACCCGGGCTTGTATTGTTCCGAGTTGAAAGGGTAGTTTCCGTAATATCAAGTTACTGTAACACCAAAGTTTTACATGCAGTTACGGAATGTATACCTATTCTGTCGCAGTTGAACGCTTCTCTTGAATATGAATCAGGCTTGCGGAACACAAGATGTTGTACATGAAGCACATACCTGATCCTACATCAAAAGCAACCCCACGCTCTGCACTGCAGATCTCGGTCAACCCTCGGCAACGTTGACGATCATCAAAGTTTTTGCCCTGTAATAGTCAATTGTGACCATTCTCCGTCGTTCTTTTTTGCAAATTGTGTATTCGGACGCATACAGATCATCGTGTAAAATCACGCAAATAATGGTACCGGATGTAAAGCGACCATGCAAAACCACGCACAGTCAAAGACACCAACCGGAATACCATCGACGCATCTATCACTTCTTTGCTCGTGACGTCGAGGCAACTTTCAGAAGGGTATTACTGGTTACAGAACGGACTTAATTCATGTTCTGAAATGTCGCTTACCTATGCTGATGAAATTTTTCATTTGTTTATAACGCTACCACTCGAAGTTATGTTTTGGCGAGGTACGTTTGACTTACAGAAGGAGTATTTTGTGGGAGGACAATTACACCTGTCGATTTTGGTGTCCTTCGTCATTGGAGTCCCTGGTTCAGTGGTGTTAGTTCTCCTGCATCCCATGTTTTACAGAAGGCTGAAAGAAATGCGAGATTCCCATATGGAGCTGGGAAAAAACTTTCATCCAAAATTCTACTTGATCACAAGGACATTCATGTATATATCTGCACTGATCAACATGTGCCGCTGGCGAGGTGTTTGGCTGCTTCTGGATCACTACTTTAGCAGTACATTGTACGCATCTATCGCTTCTTTGCTCGTAAGCCACTTCATTCTATGTGGTTCCCGTACGTTCTCCAATAGTGTGCCTGTGCCGTACAATTTCGCAATGGACCCGTGCAATCAAGTTCGAAGTCTTCGTACTAGGTTAAATACGACGGTAGGGTTTGCCTATTTTTCCTGTTCTTAAAAAAATGTGCAGCAAGGAAGATCGCGTGGTATGATTATTTTTTTCATATCAGGAATGTACTTTGCTGCTTCAAGGAAGCATTCTGGCCAGACCAAACGACAGATATCTGATCTGCATCATTGAAAAATAAGTAGTTATGCCAATATACACAATCTCTCTCTCTCTCTCTCTCTCTCTCTCTCTCTCTCTCTCTCTGTCTCTGTCTCTCTTTGTCTCTCTCTCTCTCTCTCTCTCTCTCTCTCTCTCTCTCTCTCTCTCTCTTTCTCTCTCTTTAAGTCAAAATGTGATTTTCTGCAATATATGCCTCAGACAGACTGATTTTTGCTTGAAACTGTGCATTCACTGAAACAAAGGTCACAATCCGTCAGCGCAGTTATGCCCCACAAATTCTTGGGGAGTTTGCTGGGAAACAATGATTCCGCTCGTGCAACTCAAGCAAAAAACATCACACGGAATAACAATATTACTACCAGACCCTATTTTTATACCGATTCTTTTCGACTTGTACTAGCTTTTGGCTTACTTCAGTTGAGAATCTTTGCTACGTTAGTATTCCTCATAATTAATTTTATCTTTAAATATGAGTTATTTCTCCACTGCGAATTGTACAGGCCTAATAATAGTTCCCACGAGATGATACTTCAAAATTGTGGAAATTCAATCATTTTCAGATATGAGTTGCCACAAATAGTTTTGGTTGATTCAATTTGCAGAGATGACATCCTATTTGAACATTATTTGAACCTTAAACCTATTTTAGTTAAAACAAGATGGCCCCATTAAATGGAACTGTTGCTTGCAACGATGGAAAAGTTTGGGACAGCTTTGAAGGGAAAAGGTGTTCGGGAGCAAAATGTTGCGTGAAAGAAATGAGGAGGGAGGTGGGAAAACAGGTGGATGTTAATTTTTATTTGATAGCCATGTAGAAGCGTGGGAAACAACCAAATTACAGTGGGAGGTATATGGATCATTGAAACACAGGTATCCTACCATTCCGTATATACTCAAAGTCAGAAAGGGGAGACAGCTTCGCCCACTTGTGGTCACGGCCCTACGTATGTCGAGTCCGTAAAGTAAGGAAAGAGCCATAGAAGTAATAGAAATCGACATCGGCTTCATATCCCCCATGCTATGGAATCCAGCTGTGAGAGTGAAGAGATGTGTTGTATTGCAAGAAACCTATGTCTCTTCAATGAGCATTGTTTTGAGGGTTGAACTGACTTTGTTCATTGACATAAAATGATGTAGCTTTCAAAAACCCATTTCCTAATTAATCAAGCGGTGAAGAAATACATGCAGAGCAAATAATTCTGTCAGATTATATCATTCTAAACAATGGCCTAAGACAAAGGTGTAACCACAGCCCTACCCTATTTAATATCTTCATAAATGATCTCCCTAGTATTTTTGATTCCCAGTGCCACCCTGTTAAACTATATGATAAAAACATTAATTGTCTTTTAAATGCTGATGATTTAATCTTATTATCTGAAAACGAATGTGGCCTACAAAATTGTTTAGATAAATTACAACAATATTCTGTAGATTGGAATATGACAATTAATATGCAAAAATCTAAGATGATGATTTTCAATAAATCCGGTCGAAAGCTGAAACGATGTTTTACGTCAGGAAACGAAATCCTCGAAGTAACACATACGTATTGTTATTTGGGCATAGAACTAAAAACTGACGGTTCCTTTATTAATGCAATCAAAATTCTCTCAAGTAAAGCAATAAAAGCTGTCGGTAGACTTAAAAGATTATTTTTCAATACTTAAATAACTATAGCAATACTATAACGTTTATTCCATAGCCTGATATCACCATTATTATTATACGCAAGTGAAATTTGGCGACCATATATATTGTCGGCAGCCAAATGTTTGTCAAAGGGAGAAATTAGCAAATATCTTTATTTTCCTTTTGAAAAAGTTCACCTTAGTTTTTTTGCGGTTGTCTCTGGGTGTGCATAAGAAATCAACCAATATTGCTGTATTGAGTGAATTTGGTGAATATCCACTAGCATTAAAAATATCTTTTCTAATGTGTAAAAACTGGTTAAGAATAGTTCACATGGAACAAAAATCATTACTTTATGACAGTTTTCTTTGCAATGCAGAAAATATACACACGGGAAAATTTCAATGGATAACAGTAATACAAGACACAATTTGGGTTTTACACAAAAATGGGAAAATATCGGCATATTGACAGACAATTTTCCGACATTAAAATTTCGATCAAAGATTAGAAAATATTTCTTGGAACAGTGCAAAGAGGATATGAGAGTTAATTCAGGAGCTGATAACAAATTACGAACCTACACTAATTTAAAAAAAAAAATTCAAAAGAGGAATATATTTACTAGCAATAAAAGATCGATATATCAGAAAAAATATAACACATTTTAGAATCAGCGCACATAGTTTAAAAATCGAGACAGGTAGACATAGAAGACCACCAAAAACATGTTTGGAAGAAAGAATTTGTGACAAGTGTAATATATTGGAAGATGAAATACATGTCATCATTTTTTTGCAAAAAATATGAAAAGGAGAGGAAAAACTATTCTTGGAAATGGCCGATATTTCCCCTTTATTCTCATCACTAGACAATAATGATAAATTTACCTTTTTGATGAAGTTAGACGATATAGAAAAAATAACATATATTGACATTTTCTTTTCAGCTATCATGGAGCAGAGGGGACCCTTCTAATTCTTAACGTAAACTACCAACAACATCAATGACGCATCAGCAACAGTGATATTTTTCTCCCAGGGAGGGGTTTTCATGTATATACTTCTTCTTATTCTTGCCAGTACTTACGTATTTTGCATTAACGTGTATACGTTTGATTTTGTCAATTGTGATGTTAATGTAACTTGTGTGTATATGTGTGGATGTTTAAATATATTGTATAATATCACGTTTGTATGTTTGATGCGTCAATAAAGTTTCAAGAGCACATGCCCAGAGATGGCCATGCATGCAAATATAGCTGGCCAACCAGACAGTCCCCTGCCCCGATTTTGGCTTTACTTTCCGAAACATGGCTTGGCTTGTTGTCAGCTACTCTTACATTTAAACTATGTTCACATAACAATTCCCCTGATGTTCAAACCATGTTGTTAAACATTGCTTACCTCCCAGGAAAGACCTTCTCGTCCGTGATCATGAGGCAGTACGTTCCCGTTAGGGTTTGTGGTAGCTCAGAACTACAGTTAGGTACTTCAGCACTGGACGCACATGGAAGGGTGGTTGCTAGTGCCTCAAAACATTCAAACTTTGTTGTACTAATTAAGTACTCAGTCAGTCACTGGACTGTTGTCGTCATGGTATTATGGAACTGTAACTAGAATTTGCACTGCACATGGAGGCAAATATGCATGAACACGGTCAGACTATGATGTATTCGTTTTAGTTAGTGTCAAATGTGATAGAAAATTGCTGTCAATCTCCTGAGCGAGCAACAATAAAGCAATACACTCAAAGTGCATTAATTAAATATGATGAATTCATGTATGCTTTTAAGCGTGTGATGAATCATTACACATACACACGCATAGGTATCGTCTCACATGCTATACCAAACTGCCAGAATTTGTGACGGCACCCATATGAGCACCACAAAGTGCAACGCACACCAATATAGAAATAAATAAATAAATACTCATGAGTGCTAAAGATGCACAGGACAGCCAGTCGATTGGGTGCTGTCTAAGATGTTTACGAAGCAACCATTTTTAAACTGACATTGTAATTGTACATGAGATACAATAAGCAAACACGTCAATCATTGGGGCTGTGTTACAATGATGCAAAATGTTCACATAACAGGTGACTCTCAACACTCGGCAACAAAGTGGATCTCCTACTGTTCCTACACAAATGTTTAACGGGTTAGGCATAATGGCAATTATTGGTGATATGTAGAACAGATATCTCACCAATTTTTCAAGAACGTAACAGGTGTCCAACCGACTCTGCCTCAAACACACTAGAGAATTGGCATCGGACTTCGATATGCGAGGAACCAAATGTCTGGCTTTAAAGACCAGGGCAAGCAGACAGAGTGCAAATGATTAGAGAGGAAACGGGTCATTTTATTAATATATACTTTCTTGTGCGTTGACTTTCTCTTGCTTTCCTGTCGTTTCAGGAGTTCTTTAAAAAGTAGAGAATCATCTGTACAGGTACAGCTGCAGCATGTTGATTTATTGTTTTTGCATTTGGGGACTGGAATAAATATAGCTTTCACCGTGAAATTATAAGCGTTTTAACACGTATC
Source organism: Hermodice carunculata (assembly GCA_964020975.1). Taxonomy (NCBI): domain Eukaryota; kingdom Metazoa; phylum Annelida; class Polychaeta; order Eunicida; family Amphinomidae; genus Hermodice; species Hermodice carunculata. The sequence goes on along the minus strand of OZ026615.1, from coordinate 26,661,346 downwards.
TTTGTTTTGTTTTTTAGCCCAGCGTATCACTCGGGTATTTTTTGGACGTTTTACTGACGCACGTTGTGCTGGTCCCGACAGGCATGAACCTTTGGCGAACTGTATGGAATATCTACGATAGAGCAATTCTTCCTGATGACTTTTTAACTTCTAACATGGTGTGTATTATAGCTGGATACGTCACGGCGCCTCTTCTCTTACTTCCAATTGCCACTTGGAACAGCATTTGGTTTTATCTGCATGATAAGCACTGGATATTAGGCTATTCTTGGTACTACGTAATATGCATGCTCTGTCTGGCCAATGCTTTACTTATGTGGAACGGGATGTGGGATTTGATGCTTAAATATGTTTTACCAGATCCAGCAATAGGAGGTTGGGTGTTTCACCTTACTGGTACGATTGGACTAGTTGTGTTCCATACTTTTTCAGCGCAATCAGAGTTCAGTTATCAGATCGATGAACCTCCTTCAGGTACCAATAAGACTATATTTCATTGTACATACTTCAGTGAAATGCGTAGGTTTTGTCACGGGCATAAAAAAGAAAATGAAATAACAATTAGCGTTATAAATATAGACAGCGTCGATAAATCAATATTCGTATCTTTATAAATATACATATAGCAAAATGCGGAGGAACAAGACGTTAACGTATGTATGTTTTTTAGCTGAATTTAATCGTACATTGTATTATTTTGTAAATTTATTCTTGCGATTACTTTGCGTCGACCGTCTGTTGTCCATCTGCTAACAGTTTAAACTTTTTACTTCTCAAGAATTAGTTGCCAAATTCTCTTCAAAGGTGATTGGCATGTACCTTAGATCAACCTTTAATTTACTCAGAAGGTGGCGCTGCGATAGTTTGGTTTTATAATCATTTGCGGCTTAAAAGCTTCTCCGATACGACTTGCTCAATTGGAACTAAATTTCATGGGGACACTTGCGGACACTATCGGACCATAATTTTTCGACTGGTCACTGTGTATTTTTTGTATGTGTTTGTGTGTTTGTGTGTTTTTGTTGTTTTTGTGTTCTCTTGTTGTTGTTGTTGTCGTAAATTTTGACTTCTCTAAAACCACATGCTGGATTCTCTGGGGGTCATGGTCTAGCGATTTTTGGATATTTATGATTTTTTTTGCTCATTTTTTGGCTAAATATTAGGAAATCTTCTGCTCCAATACCGTGCGGTCAATTGCTTAAAAATTGCCTAGGGACACTTCTGGGGATCCTGAGACCTCATTTTTTAACAGCTGGCGCTCCGATTTTTCAAATATTGTTTTATGTAAAAAAGTGTGTGTGTGTGTGTGTGTGTGTGTGTGTGTGTGTGTGTGTGTGTGTGTGTGTGTGTGTGTGTGTGTGTGTGTCTATTTCGACTTGTTCTCCAAAACTGTCACTGAGATTATGCTGATACCTGGTGGAAATGTTCTATGCAGAAGGGCCGAACAAAATTGTTCACAAGGTGGCGTTGCTGTTTATGCATACGGTCCCATTGATTACTATGTAAGTGAATGGGAATTGCAATGGTAATTCATGATTTTGACTTCTTCTCCAAAACCGCTTATCAGATTCACTTCAAAGTTGGCGGTGATGTATCTTGGGTTGCCTGCTAAGACGGACTAAGTTACGCTATCTGTGGAGCGCAGTGAGACACGCAAAATAATAGTCTCTTTAGCAGGCGATATCTTGGGTAGGTCTCTACTAATTCTTTTCAAGTGGTCACCCTCCAGTGATTTTTGTATGTTTGATGAATTTTTTTTGTTCATCTTTTGGCCAAATCTTCAAAAAAAATTTCACCAAAATCACTTGGTCAATTGATTAAAAATTTACAGGGGCACCCGAGGGTATGACAGCGGAAGTTACACAGTACATGGATCACCTTGGCCCCATTCTTAAGGTCACAGGGGCACTTAGGTGTATTTAACTCTACAGATAATAACTTCAGAATTATTTCAGCTTGGACTTTGATGTTTTACATGGTTATGGTTCTCATTGATGGCCGCGCTCAGATAGTACACGAGTGAACTTGACCTCATTCCTAAGGCCACAGGACTACTGACATGAAATTTACTGTTCACTTGATAACTCGAAATCTATTTTAAGTTAAGACCTTGATGTTGCACATGTTAATGTTTCTGTATGAACGGCATGCTTAGACAGTATATGAGTGACCTTGAGCTCATTTCTGGGGTCACAGTACAACATACATAAATTTACTCTTCACCATAACTTGAGAACTACTTTACCTGGAATCTTGATGTTGCATATGTTACTGTTCTTCCATAAAGGTCAGACTTACTCAGTACATGGGTGACCTTGATCCTATCCTAAGTTCACAGAGCAACAAATGTGATATATCTCTAGGTCAGCTCAGCATGGGCTGTTCACACTCTTGTTAGATAATAACATCCGAACTATTTGAATTAGAAATTTGATATTTTCCACATTGATTGGTCGGTATTAAGAATATCTTGCCATGTCCCATGCCTATGCTTCGAACTATTCGTGTATGGATACCACGACATCCAAGCATAGACTCTCACAGTCCTCTTGTTTTTGCTTTATATTCCTATTAACACATTTATCACTTTCTGTCTGACAAATAGTGTAAGCTGCTGTATTGCAAAATTGGTCAGGTTAATGTATGTGTCCCTGTGTTCCGAACGGCATTTGGAGTTGCATATAATTCTTTCAAAGTCTTTCCAAACATGTAACGAATCAATATTCGCGAAACCACATTTACTTGCAAAAATGTGGTCAGCATTCACCTGGAAAACTATAAATTAACCTTTAACTTTTAGCTTCCAAACATTATCAACATAAGAGCAGGTTAGTATAACTATCACATTTTAAAATGAAAAGGACAGGCAGGGAAGAGTTGAAGTCTATGTATAGAGATGCCAGCTATAGTGCATGGCCTGGACATTTGTTGGGGACACCCCGGCATCATCATAAACGGTCAGATGGACCTCAATGAGAAGCAACTGATAGGTTTTCTACATGAAAGCCAATAATAGACAAAGTATCTCCCAGGGCAGCATCAGTAAAGTCACTAGCATACACAGTTTACTGACGTCCTGAGATGTATGCCCATAACAGAGGAAAGGAAAACAAGGGATGGTATGATTATTTGCTTTGCTTGTCTGTTGGTGGAAATACCTGTAACAAAGAGGATGTGGGAACAATCCTTGTGTTTCAAGACAGGCCACAGACTTGTGGGATAACCAGGCCACTTTCAATGAATGGAGAGACTTGACTGAAAGATATCAGAAACTAATACAGTTTCCTGGGCGTTTTGCTACTAAGACCAGGTCCTCTTTCATAACTGTTCTCGTACCAGATATCGTCTAGTCCATCTACACGTGTCCTGCAAATTCTAGATCAATCTCAAGAGAGAGGGACGAACCAAGCCCATTGTGTAGGCGCTATCAAAATATGTCCAATAACACAACCTGGGAGTAATAATTGCTGCTATTTTCTTACCTGTAATCAGGACTGTAAGACTATATTTGGGACAATCCCTTGAGCCCGTGTGCAGATGCCTTCAGACGTAGTCCGGGGGTTCATATCGGTAACACGATTGGTCTGCATGCAGGACAGAGGACGAAAGACTGAAGACTCAAGGCGGTTTTATTTGACCAATACAGACAAACATAAAGGATGTGTAATAATAAAAGGCCAGAAGACCCCCTTTGATGCAATTGGTGCCGCTAGCTTGAGGGTCACCATAAAGACAATAACAGACCTGAACATAATAAAAAGTATGTTTAAAGGGTATATTTATAGAATATATCACAAGCAGTGATATAAAGTTCTTGACACATGCTTTTCATAAATTTCATTTACCGTTTTTTCAACAACATCAAAAAAGAGAAAATCTAAAGGGACGTAACGAAACGGATAAGAATCATGACGTCAATTTGGTATTTTAATACAAAGAAGATTTCGGCATAGTAGAGTGAGTACAAGTTTACCTTCCGTTCTTAACAATGTCGGAAATATTCACATATGTACTGTTTCATGCTTGATTCAATTCCATGATGGTTACAGCATGCTTACAGATTGTATTGCAAATTGCATCCAAAGCGCTTCAAGGAAAGCTGTTGCCCTAGACTATTATATTTTATGTAACTGAAAATGTTATAATGAGATAGTAGCCTTCATAGGCTACTTCAAGTCTCAGGCTGTGTTTCTGTAGCTTGATAAAAGTTAAGCATCTGGGTATAAAGTCAAGAGGTCCAGCTTTGGTTTATTGTTTTAGATCGCCATCCAGCAGAAGTGTGCCGAAGTTCAGTGTAGGAATTAATTGTCTTCGACCTAATGTTTTCAGTCATAGAATTAATTTGCTATATGTATAGTTCACAACAAGACTGAGCGATATTCAAATTCAAATTTATTGTCAAAAGGTCAACAGTTTCCAATTTGACAAATGGAGGATATGAATAAACACCATTTTGTTTTTAATAATTCAAAGACTGCAATTTAATTTCTGAATCACTATAAAACTCTAAAGATCTGAAATATCTGTGATTCAGATCTGAGAAAGTTTAGGATTTTACTTGAGAAAATATATATTTCTAAAAAATTGGAAAACAAAATTCGGAAGAAAAGATTATCTTTATAATGCACATCAAAAGGCCTAGTAAAATATTGTCCTGATCAATGTCCCCATTTCTTCAATTAAAATACAAAGCTGATGTTGGGAAATTTTAATCATCCACAAATTTTCACAATAAAAATATTATTTCTTCCAGATATTGTATTTATAGTTTTGAAGAATATAGCACTTAGGGTATACTTTTATGTTTTGGCTCTTATGTATTGCAATCAAATTTCACTCATTTCCCATGATGATGATGAGGTGACCATGCAGTCAGATTTTCATTGTCTTTTATTATCATATATTCTGTCAGTACAGTTCCATGATTGGAAGACAATAGTGATTTGTACCATGTTAATGGACCTAATTTCACTGTGTTGTCATTTTCTCTGATGCCCTCCACCGCAGGAATTCTCACAGAAAATAATTTTGATTAGCTCTGTATCTCCAGAACAGGAATGTTATCAGTTTGTCATTTTATGCCCACTATATATTTAACATTTATCTTCTTAAACTTAGTTTTACAGTCATGTAAGATCATGCTTATCATGCAAGTTTCAATGCATAGTATACTGTTTTACAATGGGAATGTGCTGAATGAATAATGACCTGAACTGCTTAGGCCAAAAGTGTTTTAATACCTTCCGATGAAATGAACAATTTATTATTTTCATGCTATAGTGTGAAGAGAAATATGCTGAAATAGAGGGTGAAACCTTGCACCAGGTAGTGCTGCATTTTTTCTTGTCTCTTTCTATTTGTTTCGATTTTCTTTTCACTGTGAAGCTATTTTGGACGTCTCCTGCAGTACGAAAGCACACATTTCTTTAATTGATGCTTCAATGTAGTCTCTGCGCCTAGTTTAATCACGTTTATTCATTTAGAGGGGATATTTCAATTATTTGCATAATTTCCTGACTTTGAATTTTGATGGCTCCCTTGAACCAGGTTACAAGAGTAACAGAACCTTATATTACGGTAATGGTGCGTCCAATGTGCATGGTTACCATTGAACATGCATAAGAATGTACTTATGGAGTTTCTTCTGGTGTTGTGATATAATCTATTTGTTTAAGATGGTAGCAGAGTACAAGTCAAACACAAATAAATAATATAAGATAGTGACAATTTAGGGTATGTTAATCTCCAGGGATGACCCTTGATAGTCAATGCAAAGACTAAATTCCAAAGAGGTCCTTTTCAATCAGTTTCCTCGAACGCCAAGGAATAAGAACAGATACATTGTACAAATATATATTTTAAAATAAAAATTAGATTATAGAACACATTAAAAGTAAGTAACAGAGTGATTGTGTTGACTTCTTAATAAAATGATGAACAATACCAACACTAGAAGCTTTAGAACTAACACACAAATTAAACATCAATTGAAAATTTGTGTGAACGTAATTCCATTTTAAAAGTATAGGAAACGCATCATGTGGTGGATTCAAGCTCCCGAAAGGTCTTAATGCTATAGGGTATGCTCAACCATATTGGACCAATGCAAAATAAAGTGCCCCAGCGTACACAGACGTGAGTCAATTGTTTCTGATAAAATCATACCGACAATGACAATGTAATAAAACGTCGTTTGACCAATATGGTTTGTTCTGGGTACAAGGGAATTGACACGGCTGTTTCTGGTATTATGACCAAGAGTAGCCTCGGACGTCACAAATGTGTCTGTGATGTTAGTGGGACATTTATCATGAAAAACGCTGAAAGAGTGGTTTAGTCTCAATTGGCAGGCAGGTGGATGAGGGCTTAGCAGCCTGGCTGTCTGAAACTCCTTTGGGCCAATATGGACTCCAAGGCCGACAGTAAGTATAGAAGAAGCCAACAAGGTATATTATGGGGGAATCTGCAGTTTACGTTTCAGGTTTTGTAACAGTGAGGCGTACCTATTACAAACTGAATAGTGAAAAAAGTTTAACTGAGACACGTGTCAACATTTTGCAGGTCTCAAATTTGATAAATTGACCTTGTCTATAAAGACATTTTGGCTTGAGGTAATTTCATTCATGATATTGTTCACCAAGTTTTGAGCATGACAATTACTGACTTAGGTTCAATCCAACGGAAGGTACTTTATAATTGTTGCCGACATGTTTCATTTTGGTGTTTGACACTGAAAACTATTCAATAGATTCGTGTTAAGCAAAATAAGATGTACTCAGTTTTTCCGAGATGCATTGACAACTTATTGTTGAATAACCATTGATTACATGACTATATTAATTGAAGTAACAAGGCTATTTCATCAGGGTTTTTTTTCGCGGATCAACGGAACTGTGGCGTCTGCGTATATCAGCATCTTGCACGTGACACTGATTTGAATATCGTGACTTTATAATTAGATATTGGCATGTTTTTTTTAAAATTAACATTTTCATCCTTTAGTTAGCACCTGTGAACCGGATCTAATTTATACCGCGTGGGGATTGTAGTTTAGGTGATCCTGGATGAATAATTCATCAAATGGCTGACCTTGAACTAATTTCCAAGGTCACAGAACAATGCTGTTTTTTATTACACATGACAACTGAAGCAGTTTTTAAGCTGGTACTTTCACAATACGCATGATTCTACGGATGTAAAAATAAAATAAAATCCCGATCTATAAACTAAAATCGATGACATAACGAGCAGTTTTTAATCTTTTTAAACGGTACGTACCTAAACAATCCGAAACACTGTGTGGAACTGGATGACATTCGATCCATCACCAGAAACCAAAGGCGCTTCGCAACACAAAGAGTAACGAGAAGACTGTGTCAGACGTCCCATGCTTCAAATACCTTGTACGTAAAACCCGCAGACCGTAAAGATCATCCAGTTCCACACAGTGTTTCTTCATTGTTTAGGTACATACCGTATAAAAAGATTCAAAATTGCCTGTACTGATAGAGTTGGCAGGTGAACAAATCTTGGTCCATATTACCCATGTTGCTGCTTTCCCGGCCTCCACTGATTAATAAGCGAGTAAGCTGGGCTAAAAGTCCTCCCTCCATCCCCCCCTCCCAGTAAAGAGTAGGTGCGACTTCTACTTACCTGGCAAAACCAAAAAAGTGTTAAAGATGAAACAACACAGCTTTTGATTCTCTGGATAATCACCCTATTGCTCCAAAACAATATTTTTTTATTTAAACATATTTATTTAAACTGAATTGCTTAGGTAGGACATAGACTAAACTAGAGGATCCTCAGACGAGTAAAACACACATAATATACACATGACACACAAGACTAAACAATACAGTTGGTAAGAGATGCATAACTCGGAAACAGTCTAGGATACGAACTTATGGAAAAATTTCAAATCTCCTAGATGATCCTATATATATATTTCGCACAGTATCAAAAATTTTCAAACTATCATCGTGACTTAAGTCAGCATTTTCTTGCTTAAAATATGTGATAAGATCGCTGCACAGATGTACGATAAGTTTTGGGTCTACTCCCGGTGTTACAATATGACATAGAGTGCCCAACAAATGATACCTATGGGCTGTGAAGAGAGGACAAAAGACAAGACAAAGTGATGGATATCTTTGCTTTAGAAAGAACATGCACAATCGGGTGAGAGGATTATATTAACTTTGCAAAGATGCGAGTTTAACTGTCAGTAGCCAAGGTGCAACTGAGTGTGACAAATATTTGGGAAACACTTTCCGTGTGAGAAATATGAGGATTTAATGTCAACAGATAGTAAGGTCGATTTCAATTTGGATTTAAAAGTTGCAAGTGATACAGATTCCCTAATGTCGAGAGGTAGGTTGTTCCAAAGGTTAATACAGGGAGGGAGGTAGGAATTGCCGTAACGTTTGGTTCTGAATTTTACCTGTCTTACATTAAGGCGGTTACGCAAGTTAAGATTAGTGGTAAGACAAATGTCACGAGGTACTAGGTCATATAGCTGCCAAGGAGTCAATCTATTGACCATCTTATAGAAAAGTACTAGTTTGTGATATTGACGTCCATAAGATAGGGTTTGTCAACCCAGCTCGAATAGAAGGAGGAGACGGGGTGTGTGCCTCAATGCAGCAGTACAAATCCGGGAAGCTTCCTAATGAACGGCCTCAAGAGATGATGACAAGCTGTCCGTACAAGTATCAAAGAGTACACAACTATATTCAAGGATAGGCCGTATCATTGTTGTATTTTATTTTCGGAACAAGCGGGACTCGAACCTGCGACCTTTGGTGCCAATCGCTTAGCTGAAATGGGAAACGCACACATCCACTAGACCAAATCCCCATTTTTTAAAAGAATGGTTGAATGGAGGTAGTTATGTGCGAGTTCCGTATCGACACGGTTATGCAGTATTGGTACTGAGTTGGCATTTATTTCCAGAACCAGGGACTTAAATCCACAAGCATTAAGGAAATGCCGAAAATATATATTTTGTTCAGAACTTGCGGCACTCGAACCTGCAACCTTTGGCACCAGTCGCCTTGCGGACCAAATCCCCATTCTTTAAAAGAATGTTTCAATGGAGGTAGTTATGTACGAGTGCCATATCAACACAGTTATGCAGTATGTGTACTGAGTCGGCATTTATTTCCAGAATTGGGGACTTAAATCCACCAGCATTGAGGAAATGCCGAAAATACATATTTTATGTTCGAAACGAGCGAAACTCGAACCTGCAACCTTTGGCGCCAGTCGCCTGGCTGAAATAGGAAACGCACACATCCACTCGACCAAATCCCCATTCTTTAAAAGAATAGTTCAATGGAGGTAGTTATGCGCGAGTGTAAAGACATGCTGGGGCTTTGCGGGATAGTTTGTATTTCAGTCTGCGCAGCAGGGCTGATCGTTGGCTAGATTTAGTCATGATACGAGTAATATGGGCTTGCCATGACACATTATGTGTAAGTATAATTCCTAGGTGTGTATGTTCGTTTGCTTCCGGTATTGTTGTGTTTCCCATAAAGAGAGAAGGGTGAACCGGTTTACCTTTTTTGGAGGGAAAAATAACAGATAAGGATTTGATTGCATTGAAAGTAACTCGCCAGAGTTTCCCCAGGCATGGATCCTGCCGAGGTCGGCATTGATGCCTTCAGCCGAAATATTAGGATTACGGATAATTTCAATAATGCTGGTGTCGTCGGTAAAGAGTTTGATATCACATGCTATGCCATCCGTGATGCCATTTATAAAAACAAGATGGGCCAAGAATGGAGCCTTGTGGTACACCAACTTCAACAGGTAGCCAAGAGAAAGTTTGACCACAGATGGTGGTGCGTTGTGAACGATCTGACAGGTAACTGCCGATGAAGTCCTAGATGGAATCGATGAAGCCAAGTTGTTTTAGCTTGAACAAGAGACCCTCATGCCATACCCGGTCAAATGCTTTTGATATGTCGAGGAAAACCATCCGTCCTTCTTTGCTCAGTTCGAGCCACTTGTAAATGTCGTGGAGGATACAGACGATTGGATTTATAGTGGAGTCATTATCTTTCAAGCCATAGGTATTAGTGGTAAGGAGGTTATTTGTTGTTAGGTACTCATAAAACACGCTATATAGAAGGCGTTCAAAAACTTTTGAAACGTAACAAAGCAAGGAGATAGGCCGATAGTTTTCTTTAGATTGCTTATTATTCTTTTTAAAAAGTGGACAGATGTTGGATTTTTTCCAAGGAAGAGGAAAGTGGGAAGGCTGTAAGAAGTAGTTAAAGAGTGTAGTGAGAGGGCGACAGATTCCAAAAGCAGTATTTTTTAGAGGATGTTTCCTATATTCCCAGCTTTTTGCAGGGCTCTGTTAAGGTTATCAAAGTCGGCCCGCTTGTAATCCCAGATTGTTTGAAAGGTCGGTCTCTGTGGTTCAGACGGGAGAAGGAGCATAAGATAACAGCAAGATCAGATGTAGAGATGGGTGGTAATATAGCTGAAATTAAGACAAAATCAAGAGAATCCGTGATCATAAAGTTAAATAAACTGTCAGAGTACTCGGAAACGCGGGTAGGTCCGGATATAAGTTGACACAAGTTGTCATGCGTGACGATGTCAAACAGGCGCTGACCAAGTTCACTGTCATTGAAGATAGAGCCCAGGATTGGTATCGATCATTGAAATCACGAGTAAGTATAAGGATATGTGCATTGAGTTTTAATGCAATGGATATAGAATTAGAGAGAGTATCAACAAAAAGGTCTGTTTCAGCTGCATACTGACCGGGAGTGCGATAATACACGCCTATGAGTACCATACCATTTGTAAATGTGATTTCAATCTAGATGCATTCACTGTTGGGCGATTCGAGATCAGTACGTTTGGTGAAAGGTAAATGGTTTTTCACATAAAGTGCAACACATCTGCCGTTGCCTGATTCTCGGTCCTTGCGTAAGGGAGATTGGAAACCATCTGTACTTACAAGATCGTTAGGAAAGCTTATGTCTAGCCAAGTTTCAGAGAGAGTAATAACATCAATTTTCTCAGTCTCTGCCTAGAGCTGAAGTTCGTCGAGTTTACTTTCACTTTTAATGCTGCGTACGTTAGCATGGCAGACTGAAAAAGGAATTGTCAGCTGGCCCGCGGTTGGGGTGAATGTCAGAGAAAAGAGCTTTGTACAAAGTTATAATATGGCGCAGGTTCCGAAATACTACAAGGATCAGTATAAGGGACATGAATGTTAGAAAGCAGAAAGAGGAAACTACTTCATCGTGATATTTAGCCATAAAGATGGGCATGTTCATATCCAAAGTACAAATAGCATTACCGAATTGGCCAACCACTGCTCTGTACTGTTATAAACATATACCCATTCTGGAGGTTCTTGGAGGAGAAGGAAAATTACATTCTTTGGACACTGTAAGACGTAAACGTACATAACTCGATGTTTGTATCTATGAACAGTTGTGTCAATTGTATACACTTTAAGACGGACATAGGAAAACAAAAACAAAACAAAAACAAAAAAACAAAAAAAACAAAAAAAAGCAAACAAAAAAACAAAAAAAAGTAAACAACAGACCAAAAAGTACAAAAGGCCCGTACATGGCGCAAAATATACAACGTAGTGTTCAACACTCCGGAATGATACACAGTATTTCCAAGAGCATTTAGAGCTGTTGCTTACAAAAGTAATTTTACTGACGATGAGTAATGTCAATAATATAAGTGTCGTGCTAACTAAACGAGTGTTAACATCACTACATAGTCAAGTCAATGTACCTGAGCTTGTGCAGATCGTGCCTGACAAATCTGCTGAAGCGATATACCCAAGCACTGTGTATATCGGAAGATCCCTGTGTCTATTTCCAGATTGTTAAACGTATACTTTTTTAAAGAGCAGAGTGATCATAAGTGTCAGGTAATGGACTTGCAAAACATGAACAAAGACAGACCATGTTGAGTCACCAAAATATCGCCGAACATGCTGCGTCAGCAATAAATCGCCGATCTGCCGAATCAACCATGGATCGCTAGTGACACCAGCAGCAATATCGTTGCATTAGGGATTGTAATAAGCGTGTAGAATGAAATTATGAAAAAAGGGTATAGAATTAAAAAACAAAACAAAAAACAAATAACCATGTAGAAGTTTCAATGCATGTTGAACGGAGCACCAACAAATATGATATTATGTGTTGCGTACATATGAGGAAATATGAGGATTGCCAAGAGTTTAATCCTCTCAGCATAAGGCCTTCGAGGTAACATGCATACAACTAATCGTCAAGCTTGATTTGGTGATGATGAAACATATATAATTACAGCCAGACATGAGCTGATGTATATACAATATAGACACCTAAAGTATTATAATAGCCATGACTATTTCATCAAGTCAACACAATATAGTGATTGAAAGCATGCTGCTTGAACCCGTAGTATTAGAGAAGGCTTGGTAGCATTTAAAGTCGTTTTAGAAATGGCAATAATCATTGAGAGCTGATCATGTAAGCTGACGATAAAGTTTTCACAGTCGTATGAGCAATTTAGCTTGTAAACTACATGAATGAAAGTAACAATAATAGTGATAAGGATGCAGACAAGGTCCAGGTGTTTTAGGAAAGCATAATGAATATTTTATGAGAGGTGTCATGGTATTCAACAAACATGAGGTGTACCATATAATTATGGATTTACGATAAACACTGTATTGAGATCAGCTACCATCGAGTGAATGACATGCGTAAAATATTTCAAGACACAGCTTGCGAGTTGCTATGTCAAATCAAAACGTATGAGATATCGTATGGGAGCAATACAACCACTGCCTAGCCTCAGACCCTGTGCTATCTGGAGATTCACAGGCAGCACAAAGGTTTCATACCTATAATACAGCTCCTCCTTGCTGAGCCGCCCAAATATAGACGCAGACACAGCTTCTGGTAAGCAGGGCTAACCCACTACCAGAATACTTAATTACTAAAGATACTTATTCATCCTAAAACATGGCCAGATCATGATCCTGCTATTTCTGTGTTTCCGTACAATTTCGTGCACAATTTCCAACATTATGAGAGTAAATAAATCATAATACGTGTTTTCCCGTTCCAAAAAGACGATCCACACAGCCCAAAACACAGCCCACTATATCATTCTGATCTGACAAACGCAATCTTTACAGAAATATCAACTTTAAGCCTGCATGTAACAGTATTAAAAGGAACTTATGTTCACACGGAAGTTTCAAATAGTTTTCAGAAATATTAACATTTACTATACTGACTTATTTTAGGCCCTACATCTGCGAAAAATTGATTTGCAAATGACACATTGTCTATGATTACGTCACCATAGTTCAAATAAAATCGATAGCAAAAGACAACCAGAGAAGCTTCGCTGTCGTATACAGACATGTTTGTGCTATGGATAAAAACAAACAACAAACAAAACAGCTTTCAATGATCCAATTAAAACGCTGGCTTAACAAAAAACATTTCACAACAAACTAAACAAAGTGTTTGCCCTGGTAGCTCAGAGAACGGGCACCTGGTACCAAGCAAAATTATATGTTGTAGTCACAGCCTAAGATGCCAGCATCAGCATTACAAAGTATCGATGAAAACGTCGGTAGATCAGGCAGAAGCACATGGACGCTAGGCTCCTCTAGCGGCCATTTACTAAACCAGTCTAGAGAGGCGAGGCCGTAGTACCTTGAGCAGCTGAACGAACCCATCCGTCGTATAGCTACCTCGAGCAGCTGAACGAACGCATCTGTCGTATAGCCCTTTTATTTTGTTAGACACTACTCCACAAATTTAGGTACTGTGCCCAAGATCTCTATATCCCTATTTAAATAGTGTCGTAACCTGTGGCAGAGATGTCGTGGGTAAGAAGAGTGATTGTGGGAATCTCGAGCGACAATACCAAATCTGAGCGTTCATTAGGAACATGGCTGTTGGGGGGCACTGAGGGACATAGTGTGAGGTGCGATCTGGAAGGCTTCTAGAAGCGACCTGCTTAATGATGACTGCAGACATTAATCAAGGTATCACCATGGAGGAATCCCTCAAAGGTATCACACAACATGCGCAACAAATGTTACATACTTTGCAATGTTTCTTTAGGTTACCCTCACACCTGTAAAGTGTTTCTCTTCCATGCACATGCATGCGCACTAGGGGTGAAGAAGAAAAATCAGGTTCATTGACTAGATACTGAGCAGTTTTCTGATCGGATAATATACCGTACTGTTATGTCCTGTATTCACATGTGTTTATGTTAAGAGCTTGCTGACACTCGCTAATATGTAAACGGTTAGCACCGTAAAAACCGAGGGCGGCTTTAATCCTTATTTATATAATTATATACTGTAACAATACCAACAAAGGGACGGACCTAAGCCTTTTTTAAAAGCCGAATGGGGGAAGTAGAACTGTAATTGCTGCAGAATCAGACAAGATTCTTATATAAGTCATAAAAAATAAATAAGCCCTTTACAAATTTGTTGAGCCAAACATTAGCATTTGGTTTAATGAGTAATGGCACCAGCAGTCCCTGAAGCTGAAAAAAATACTTACTTTGTCTCTTATATATATATGTACATTGTATTTGTGTCTTTTTGTCCAGAACCACTTCCTAGCAGTCATTACCCTATTCCGCAGTCCGAACTCTTTACTCTCCATAAGCTAACCTGTCCCTGTCTAACCTGTATACATATGGAAGTACTATTGTCCATATTGCACACGTTCCTCTGTAAAATTATGGCATACGCTGTATTGGCCCAAATAAATAATAAATATAAGGGTCTTCAGCTGGTAACTACTCAGACCATGTTATAAGATATATATATAAATATTATAACATGCGATGTGCAAAACAATGTTGACTTAGCATGTAACTGGTGCTTTCCATTTTACTATGATTGTGGAAAATACAAATAAAGCAATTTGATGACCTGATAGCCACGTCGTTATCGCAAGTCAAGTTGAGAGGATCTGGCCGGTTTGAGAAATTACTCGCTGGTGCCGACACAATATCAACAGATGTAACCTCTTCTGTAACCACTCCCGCTTGGCCTCTGCCCACTTTCAATTATGGATAATCCCTCATGTAATACTTCTACCAGGACCAACACACAGGTACATGTTATTATATTTCTATTAAGTATAAAACAGATTGGAATTGGTTCATGAAATGCATGTGGATTCATGTCCTAACAAGTTTCATAAAATAAGCAGCATGAGCAGAATTTTTTCATCTTTTAAGTAAACTGGTCCCTCCATATTTCATATCAATTGATTGGTGGTGAGGCATGACGTAACAGGGGTTAGGATTGAACGTACCATGGCATGCAGGGTTCATAGTGGTACATGATGCAAGAAATAAGAACAATAGACAGGTTTCCATGGGAATGTGTCAGTGAAAACAGATTTAAACAAGTTTTACTCTAAAAGAAATGGTCGAACAGGTCAAGCATAGGGTATTACTTGTACATTACATGGTTTGATATTAGCGCAAAAACGTGATTGCAGATTGGAACCAATGCACACTAAATGAACAAAACAGAAAAGATAGATTTGCAAGCAAATCTCTGTGGGTGCAGCGAAAGTATCTTATGAAGTAAATGAGCTCAGTAGATTCCTCATTTTGTTAACAGTTGGGGATATTCTGGCATGTATTCTGTTCAATGTAGATTTGTCTGCTTTGCTTCAATAAAAATGCTACAACATTGGTTCATGGTTTATTGGATGCAGGTATATTAAATTAGCATAAATATAAGTTGGAAAGGCATCTTTATCTTTAATACTTTTCAAAATTGTCGAATTTTAAATTTTGGGTGTTTACTTTATTTGCAAAGATTAAAATGCTGCAAGTTGTTCCTGGGATCCAGCTATGTCATCAACTCATAAATTGAAATTGAAATGGCATCTCTATCTATAAGATATTCAAAATTTAAATATTGTACATTTGACTAATTTGCATAAATTGAAATTTTATAACTGTGGTTCCTTGGATGTGGCTATTTCATAAACTTATAGATTGAAATTGGAATGGCATCTATATGTATAATACTTTTTAAAATATTCAAAATTTAAATTTTGTCCATGTGCCTAATTTGTACAAATCAAAATGTCACAACTTTGGTTCATGGCTCACTGGATGTAGTTATCTCACAGACCCATAAATTTCACTTTGAACCATACCTCTTTCTACAGTAGTCTCGCAGGTATTCAAGATTAAAACTTCTCAATGCCCCAACGTAGCATAATTTGAAAATATACAACATTAATTTACTCTGCATTAGGTTGACAGGTATCACAAACCTATATGTGTGAGTTGTAATTTTGCGTCTCTGTGCTGGAGTTTGGAAGCTAGAGAGCTTTTTACATTTAAATTTCCCATGATTTGCATAAATTATAACATATTTTTGAAGATAGGGGGCACAAGTTCATCACAGATCTAGGCTTTTCACAGATTTTCACAGATGTAGTTTTTGCAGTGTCAAAGAAAATTTCCAGACAGTGGAAAAAAGAAAGAAAAAAAAAACAGGATGACAGGATGGAAGAAACTGGTCTTGGTCATCTGGTATAAATCAACAAAACACCATCCATTTTGAGAGAGAAAGCAGTGGCAAGAGAGATTATATAAGCTAAGATGATTTACATATGTAAAGTTTCAGTTTTAGGTTATACAGGTATGCTATAGTGCTGATGGGGTGCTGAAGCGTTAAAACGGCGCAGTGGTTTAACTAAGTAAATGGAAACAGGGTCTCTTTAATTCCGTTTTGGGAATTCTGCGTAATTGAACTAATATCAAATTGGGACAGGAACCTGGCCACATTCAGCCCTAAAGAATGCATAGAGAAGCCCTTGCGAGGATGATGGTGCAGTGATCTATGTAAATTAGGATCAAATAAAATTAGTACAGTACAATCTAAGAAAATTTGGAATGAAAATCACGTCAGATATTTAAAAGGTAAGAAGGGTAAAGGGTATTTTCGTACAGCGTATCGGTAAATTTCTATCTTTTCATACTGTTAGCAAAACGAAATTAATTTACCGTATATCAAACTTTAGCTAGAAAAAAAACTATATACAGTTGGATTACGCAGGGATATATCTTTGTAGTATGCCCCTGGGTTCAGCTAAAATGATACTAGTCCGAAGGGGCTATTGCGTGACCATATTCGTCATAATGTAAAAAAACATTAACCACGCTAAAACTAAAAGACGAGAATAGAGAGAGTGATGTACAACAAATAAAGTCACGGGCAAATTCCTTTTGTTTAGCTAAACATTTCAGTTTTGATACTATAAAATAGACACTTAACACAGTGATAGCTGCTTACATGAAGTTATCTATATTTTATTTACGACATGCCCCTCCGGCTGTGCCCACGTAACAAACCAAACTGAAGTAATTATGTCTGTGTGCCAACACAGACATACTGTTTTCCCACAAATTCTTTCTTTCTTTCTTTCTTTCTTTCTTTCTTTCTTTCTTTCTTTCTTTCTTTCTTTCTTTCTTTCTTTCTTTCTTTCTTTCTTTCTTTCTTTCTTTAACAGCAAATTTGTCCGCCCGTTTTCTCGGAGACAAGTATAGATAGAAACTCCAAACTTGGCACAATTATACTTCTATTAATGAAGTTTTACCTTTCTATAATGAGAGGTCATGCTTTTCAAAACTATGCAAATGTGGGCTAATTAAAGCTTTAAATCTTCAATATCTTACTTGCTTTAGTACATGTGGTTGCGAGTGTATAGGAGTACGATCAAACCAAGGCAAAAGTCATGTCAAATGTCAAGGTTATGTCAAGGTCAAAGGACACTTTTAGGTCAAAATGTCATTTTGTCATTTTAAAGGTCAAAGTTCGCTTGAGGTAGAGGTCATCTCAAGGTCAAATGTCATTTCAAGGTCAAAGGCCACTTTCGATGGTGGCTTTCTTCTAGATATTGATTGGTCAATTTTTATCCAATTTTGATCATCTTGGGCTCAAATTGTAGCTATTGTAAAACTGCACGTTTTTGAAACTGATATGTGCCCCTAAATTCAAAGGTCAACGTCATTGGACCATTGAAAGCTTCATCCAGCTATTACTCGGCCAATTTCCATCCAATTCTAATCATGTTGGACTCAAATTGTAGGTATTGCAACACTGTACATTTTTGTTAGAACATGTAACTTCTAAAGGACAAAGGTCAAGGTCACTTAAGTGTAATTTTGCTGGCCACACTAATTTTGTTATGGAATCTGGTTTAATTGGTGCGTGAGCACGCTTTATGGTTTTGAACGTCTATCATTGTATATACTGCATGAACTTGTGTACTGACGGGTACGGAATTTTGACCCAGGTACCCGTTTCCGGGTATTGATTTGTACCTGGGTACCTGAAACGCACCCGGTAACAAGTAACAAATGGCAAAAGGCATTAATCATTATACGTAAATTGTCTATCAATTTATGACCCAAATATTGTACAGCAATGGTTATTGATTTTTGACTACGGAACGGCTTGGTCTCGAACCAGCAACCTTTGGCACTCACCACCTAGTATTCACTTCTGTACTGTTAGTCTTTGTTATTAATGACAACTAGGCTGTTTTATTTTCCTTTGTTAATTTTCATGTACACCAACATTTCTGCATTTCCTGGTGCAAGTAAGGCTCTCTTTTTTGCAGTAATATTGCCCCAAGTTGAGAACACCCTTTCGCAGGGCACGCTAGGAGACGGAATTCCTAGGTACCTTGAGCGATTTTCCTCATAATTGGGGAAAAAAAAATCTCCATTTTGTTCCACCACCTAAGTGGGTATTTATCCACTGCTAGTGGTTTCTTTGACAAATATTGGTCAAGTTCTTGCTTCTTGAACAAAGTCTTTGTCATGGATGAAGGAAAGCGGGCTTCCAGTACCGCCGGACCAAACAAGGTGGAACTCGCCGTTAAGACACCTCTGTCCTGCCTTGTCTACCTGGCATGCTTTATTTAATCGGCGACGCTTTGAACGATGTTCTTCTTCTTCTTCTTCTTCTTCTTCTTCTTCTTCTTCTTCTTCTTCTTCTTCTTCTTCTTCTTCTTCTTCTTCTTCTTCTTCTTCTTCTTCTTCTTCTTCTTCTTCTTCTTCATCATCATCATCATCATCATCATCATCATCATCATCATCATCATCAAATGTTTCTCAATCTGTAGTCTCATCAATGTCAATGACAACCTTGTAGCTTTCTCTTGTTTTAGTACCTGGGTACGACTTTCGTACCCGGGTAACCGAAAGCAAACCGTTTTCTGGGCGGGTACTAGGTCAATGCACTAGCATCAACTGTACTTTGTAAAAAGACTATTCCTACTAACGTAAACCATAATAAGCAGCACGTGTGTTCAAGTGAATACATAAACCAATACCTGCACATGCATACTTACCCATTAAACTGATATTTGCAGTCGGTGTTCTGAAATTAAAAGAGGCATCTCCTAACGGGCATACTGATTGTAGGCCTCTGCATATTTTTTCCATAGTGTATACATGTATTGACAACTATCCATGAAGTTTACGTCAGACACTATACCTGACCGTTTGGCCAAGAGCTGCCCTGCCATTACTAGCAATACTGACATGACGTCATGTTCTCTCCTAACTTACCAGATCTTGTTACTCGAGACCTTGACTGTTTATCCAAGAATTACCACCAATGAAGTGTAAAAAGGGATTTGGGCAAAAAAAACCCACCCCCAAAAAACAAGCAAACAAACAAACAAACAAACAAACAAACAAACAAACCCGGGATTTATGTGTGAACAACAAACTGCTTCAGAAAAACTTGACACAGCCAGCACTACTTTAAATCAATATGCCTCTTCTGTATGAACGTCAATGTTCCTATTTCAATGTGTGTTAAAATTCAGAAAAAAATCATGTCTTGAGCACATTTATACGAAACGCCCTATGTTGCCAATATGGTGCCATCCAGAGCTCCTTCGATATACGAATGCCCCCCTGGTGTGGCACTTGCTCGTTTTCGATCATGATATTGGGTTATTCAAGAGCTCCCAGTTCGCAGAATCAATATACCATGTTTTAATGACATATTTGGGAGTCGTATCGTCGAATACTTCACAAAAAACTGGGTTTCGTAATACAAATGCCAGGGTTTTGCTATGAAACGCTGGGTTTGTACATGAAACCCTGGTTTCGTTACGAGACCCTGAGTGCAAAAATCGTGGGTGGTTTTTTTCTTTTTCTTTTTTTCTTTTTTTTTATTATTATTATGTTTATAAAACCTCGGGAATCGTGAAAAAAACAGGGATTTGTATGCAAAACTCTGGGTGTTGTGCTTGCAATGTTCAGTTATTAACAATATCCAAGTTTTTTTTTCAAATATTTCATCAAGAATTTATCATGGCTCTGTTATTTCATTGTCAACAAAATACTGGGTTTCATCCCATGGTTTTGTGCTTGCAAGGTCAAATTCTTATTTTAAATGATTGAGAATGTATGACAGCGAGTGACCAATAACATTGTAGCATTCAGGTCACCTGACCAATTTTTACCAGCTTGAGTTGATAGGACTCAAATGGTCTAAAAAGAAATGCAGATGTACTTGTCACACACACGCCCATCCCTAATCACTACTGTTGATGCAGAATATTGTGTAATTGATTTGTATTTTTTGTTTTCATTGACATGATTTTTTTTCGCAAAATTATACTCTTTTAATAATTGGTATTCAGCGATGATGAAACAAAAGACACATAAAAATCAGCAATTATTCTTGTTTAAATCAACCAAATTAAGGCCTACCGGTTAATTTGCGTTCATAACCACAAGATGGCTCTGCAAAACATCTGTGGGGGTTTGCTCAATTTTCAGAACAGCTGAATGAGCGGCGAAACATGGACAACACTTCGATGATTTTGTGGAAATAATAGTGGTTTCGTGAGGTTTGTGGCGAATAATGAAGGACTTTTAGGGACCGACCATTTGATACTTGGGGGGGGGGGGGTGGGGGCTATGCATTTTGTATCAACGTACTTTTTTTTTTAATGCACACAAGATGTACATAATTTTTTCCCTCCGACCTCAACGTACATTTTTTTTTTTTGGTGAAGAAGTTAGTGGGATGCACATGTTCTTGAACTGTTTTAGAGTTAACATTTACAATACAATCAATGAAGAAGAAATAAACACAACATTTGGTATTTTGGAAATTAACATTGTACAGTAAAACCTCTCTCACCAAACACCTCCATATACTGAACACCTCTCTATACTGAACATCATTTCTTGGTCCCAAGTATATACTTCCAATGTAAGCAGACCTCCCTATACCGAACACCTCACTATACCGAACACTTTTTTTCTGGACCCAAGGGTGTTCGGTATAGGGAGGTTTTACTGTATATTGAAGGCATAAAGGAGACATTAATTTGTGCATTTTATGTTTACCAGTGAACTGTGGTACGATCAGCTATCACCGGTTTGCTGAACATAGTACAGAGTTAAACCTGACTTTGCCAGCCATACCACATAGGGCGAAGCCCAAATGTGCTATGGCTGACTAAGGCCAAGTAAAACTCCGTACTACGTGAAGCTAGCCTGTGATAACGATTTTATCATATTTTTAGTAATAATTATGTTGCTCGCCTGCTAAACCGTAATATAAACCGTACCACCTGTTTGATTTTCGTGCTGCACAAACTTTTCTGCTAGCACGCGAAAGCATGGCTCGCTCGCTAAAACGATATTGATATAAACCGTATCACCTGTTTGATGAAAATATCATGTGTTTGCTGCATGAGACATTGAATGTGGTTATATATTTTGGAATAATAAACCAAACAATTCTGCTTATTATTACTAAAAATATGATAATACAGCATCTTGTCTAGTCAACATGATCAACACAAACATGTATTCTTATTTGCGCAACCAAAATACTGTATGTTTCTTCTAATATATATATATATATATATATATATATATATATATATATATATATATAGTTGAAACATGCTAATATATTGAGCAGTATTGTATTTATATCCAATGTAGTGACTGTCTCAGATATACAAAGGTATACATGTAAAAATATAGTAATGCTAGAACAAGTTCTTGTGTACTTTGGATTCTGCAAAAATTAAGTGACATTCTGAAAAAGCAGTGTTTCTTATTGTTATTTCTTCATATCCACACCTATATGTATCCTGCCAAGCCACCAGCTAATTGTGGTCTGCACCCAATCTAGATGAACTAGTTTAGTAAATATAGTTAATAAATATAAACGCAATCTGGATGAACCAGTTCAGAAAATATGGTATTAACTCATTCCACCTTGAAGGAAAAGTATAGACACATGTGTTTTACATGGATTGGGAATCTGGCAAAGCCTATATTAATCCCTCTCCAAGGCACAGATGTTGACATATACTTTTCTACCTTTTATTGGTGGAGGAAACCGAAGATCTCGGGAAAAACCACCGTTCACGATCAGAGAGGTAGTTAACTCCAACCACATGCCGCCAAGGCCGGGATTTGAACACTGGTCGCAGAGGTGGAAGGCAAGAGCGTGGTCGCCCTGCCAACCGTGAACCCCTGAAGGAAGATTGAGTCAACAGCTTTCTTTGGCATGCCCTGGGCGCATTGCGCCCAGACCACGCCAAGGAAAGCTGTTGACTCAGTCGACGTCCAAATGTGGCACTGAAAGGGTTAATTGCAGTTATTTATGTCTTGGCCACCCATGGGTGCTCTAGAGCCCAAGAATTGAACAGGTTTTTGTTACTATTATTGACGGAAGTTTACGGTCCCAAATTTACAGGAATTACAAGATTATCGAGCCAAATTCATATTAAATATTGTATTTTCCTACCATTCTCGTAAATGCCTGCAACCAATTGACCATTTTGATTTGTTCAAGCACCTGGATGTATCAAACAGATGGCTTGATAAAGCAACCTGATCTAAGTCATTCACATACAATTTTGATTTTTATTCATACTATGCATATGTGCATTACGTGAAGACTAATTTATGCAAGTCACTGCAATAAAGTGCTAAAAACGTATCTACCAAATCTCTTATATTTTGTTGAGTTGATTGAGTGCATGATATAGTCACCTTTGGCAGAGTCTACTCTAACTGAATAGATGCACTTGTTGTGAAATGTGAATTAAACCCCTACTCATAGGAACTTTGTTTTCCTTTTTGAGAAGCTTTTAACTGGCATCCACCATGTTTTTTTCAGCTCTGAAGATCATATGACCTCTCACCCCTATGGGGAGGCTTGTCACATGATAAAAGACTATTGTAGACTGATGGAAGTCGATGGAAGTCTACGGGCACTTGGTTTGAAAGTAATGTACATACATTCCCCATGCAATAGTATCCAATGGAAGAAAATTCAAGATCGATAATTTTATCAACGTGTCTTTCCAAACCAGGATAGTACTATTAAAATGCTAAAATTACCATCATTGCCTTCAATTAATTAAGAACTATTTAACAATTGATGCTTCACATTTGTTTTTCTGGGGACAGGGTATTGATACCTGAGTGGCCGTGTGAAATTAGAACTTTAACAGCATTGTGAAAGTCCTTCTCTTGTATAACTATTTTGATATTTTATGATATTTACTCTAAGTCTCAAATGGGTGGAGTGATGACTGCAGGACTCTCCTTTATAATTTGATATTCTGCATTTACATGTACAGAATTGCCATATCCATACTGGGTTACAGAATAATCTGCACAATGCATATAGCCCGTAAAGCAATGGAACAAGATCACTCTTCTGCGTCATTCAAATTGGCATTTCGCAACAAATGGTGGGCTCCCAAGTTTTCAAGGAAAGCTATTGACCCACTAATACACGGAATTTGATGGGAAAATAAACAATTTTTTTTCTTGGTTAGCCAAAACGAGAATAGGAACGTGGATGTATCAAATATTTCGAGAATCATACCTGTACGTATATAAAAAAATCTAAATGCCACTATTGATACTATCTTTTTATTAAAGCAGTATTTTTTTTAGAGAGGAATGACGTACTTTATTTTTTTCAGGTGACACTACGAAGGACATTATTTTTTTCAGCAGTGTTGGGACGTACATATTTTTTTTCAATAAAATGCATCCCCCCCCAGTATCAAATGGTCGGTCCCTTATGCAAAAAAATTTCAGAATAAGCTTTAAAGTGACCCTTTTCAGTTTTAGTTGCAGAATCGAAACCTCAAAGGGTCACTATAAGCTATATTCAAACTAACTCTTTGTAAGTCTTCTGGCCCTACTTACGTTGTGCACTTTGCATTATAGGCTAACCAATTGCCACTGAAATTATGGTTACATGTACAGTATAGGCCTACTTGTCTGCTGTACTACAGTCACGAGTGATCTCCTGAACTCAGGGCCACATGCAAGTATTGTCCTCCATTTAGGCCTACTCACTGCACTTTTGCCATTCTTCAAACTATAAGATGTCCACCTTTGCAAGAACAAAAAGGCAGTTACAATACGGGAAGGGTTTTGTGACGTCACAATCCCAGGGTTTCGTAAATTTCACGTTGCATTTCCTAGCGTTGTAAATCTATGCTGCAACTAATCAGAGATAGCATTTCATTCCCTGTGCAGACTATGGCCATTGCCTTGAAACTGTTTTATCTACAAAACCATGGGGTTTTCTGTTCATAACTTACGAATGCCAAGATTTTGTGTCAT
This sequence comes from Hermodice carunculata, assembly GCA_964020975.1. NCBI lineage: Eukaryota > Metazoa > Annelida > Polychaeta > Eunicida > Amphinomidae > Hermodice > Hermodice carunculata. Next base: position 26,636,647 of record OZ026615.1, on the reverse strand, counting down.
CACAATACCCTGTTATTTCATAATTCACAAAACTCAAAGTTTTCTACTGAAACCCAGAGAATTTTGTCCAGGGTTGACGGAGATATCTCTGGTTGTGCCACAACTTTTTGCAGAAGTACTGCCCAAGTGCAAAATACCGATTTTTTGTATGTTATGTAATAGGGTCTTGGTAGTTGACCAGGGGATACCAAGTATTGGTATATGGCACTACCAGAGTTAATGACTTTGATTTACAACATCCAAGGTTTTGGAACAAGCGTGCAGATGTGTGATTTGTTCAGTTATTTACACTCTGCACTAAATTCGGGGTTTTGTGACAGAACTCCGGGTTTTGTAACGGAACTCAGGGTTTCATGTACAAAACCTAGAGTTCAATAAGAAAACCGTGGGTTTTGTATCACGATACCTTGTGATTTATTGAAGAATGCAACTTCCAGATACATTACACATTTACAATGTTTATAAGAACTAAATAGCATGGACCTACTGTATAATCTTAAATTTTTGCGACGGATAAATATTCCCTAATTTTTCCCAGGAGACTCTATTGGCGAATATTAAACACGCCAAACTTTTGGTAGATTAAATCTAATAAAGCCACAACACAAAACATCTTTTACATAGAACTTGAATTAAAATACAAAACGAAACTTACACACACATAAATGGGAGGTCTCATACAATTTACTTAATTTTTTTCGGGGGGGGGGGGGAGAATGGCAATGCGAAAATTTCTAATTCGGGAAATTTAATGCCCGGGAATATAAATGATTATAGAGTAATTTAAAACGTTCTTTATATAATAAATACCGACCGTTGAACAGATCGGTGCAAAAAATGATAACTGTGTCCCTACTCAGAAGATGGAAATAATTAAATATAAATTAGAATTGAAATAATAATTTTTCCATGTATTCAGAATTTTCTAAATACATCCGAGCTAAAGAATTTCGATCTTTTCACTTATCGTTCGAATAAGCTAATCATGAATGTAAGGACCAAGTCACCTTCTCATGACGAAAATAATGATTACGTTTGGAGAAGGAGAGTAATTTTTTGTTTTCTTTGACCTTTGGTGTTTTTGATAACAAATTATGTTCCCCTTTTCTATATTAATGGTGTTATGGTTTGGTGTCAGTGTAACAGCAAAGGTCGATAAACTTGATTGCATGGTGTTCCTCGTAATTAAGCATAGACAAATTTAAAAACTAGATCAATGGGACTACCGTTGTCAGTAAACGCTCAAAGCGAAATGCCGACAAGATACCCAGAAAGTATCACGTACACATTTTGAAAGGCATTTTTCTCTTGCCACACATATCAGGTAAAAGATAAACACATATCTTGAGAGTTTATGATGTCAGTTTGCAGAAGTGTAGCACATGCTGGTACTTATAAAAGATTAAAAAACAGACTCACACATGTCAAATGGTTGACATGAGGTTATCTGGAAAAGGATATAAATGTGCTCAGTCCGAGCATGGTAGCGGGCCCACTTCACCCAGAAACCACGTGCTGTGCTGTCTATTCTATGCAAATATCTGAACATTATTACCATCGTCAAGACAAATATGTAGCCACCTGGATTTGAGCCTAAAATGTCAACCCTGTCACGTCCCTGGTGAGTTCACCTGACATCAACGCTTGTCTTTTTGCTTTTTACTTTAATCGTCGAATTAAGCAAAAAAATACAGTCATTATTTCATTCAACTAAATAGTAAATGTACCAAAATCATTCTTCCAATGAAATGTTTTGATCATTTCAACCACAGGCACCTGAAGCTTAATGTAAGTCCGAGTGGCGGTGTAAGCGACTCGACCCTTGGACATACAAAAAGCTTTAAGTGCCTTTGATTTCAATAACCAGAATGTCATCGAGGTACACACAGTCATTGCAAAACTGGTAGATTAAAGAAATTAAGAAGGAGGCTGGGACAGACGTGCTTGACATCAAGTAGATGTATATAAAGACAGCACATTGGTCGTCAATGCCCTCAAAAACATTTTCACCCAGAACAAAGAATGAGATCAGGATATGTCTACAGGCTTCGCTACAAAATAACGTAGTATAATCGTTCATTGTGATCAACACGCTGGTCCATGCATAAATTGCATCACTGTTTATCTTAACTGAGGGACCCATACAACGATAACAAAGCAAATGTCCGCATGAGGTTTACATTTTGTATCTGTGCCTCCTGTAACCTCTTTATGTAAATTCTATGGTAATGTGTACCTGGATGTTACCATACTCTTTGTTGTGTTACAGGTTTACATGTCAATTGCGTTAATCTTAACGAAGGAGCACTGTTTATTTCAAAAGACTGAATTTTGCGCAAAGATTCAGATCATATTAGTACACTATGATCCATGGCATGAACAATTTAAGCAGCTATTGCAGATATTTTCTTTACTGTCATCGCCAAGCTGACGCCTTGACGGAAGTCACGATATGAATGACTTTTCGAGATGCTTCTTCACTGTGTCGATGGTGCCTTTCATATGCTGGTGACACTTTCACTACATGTTATGTATTGGCACGGCACGTGGGCTCTGCAGGATGCATACTTTTTTAACGGCCAAAAACCACTATCTCAATGGACCTCCTACATCATTGGAGCTCCTGCTTCAACTATATTATGTTTTCTTCACAATGTACTGGGTAGAAAACTTCAGAAAACCCGCACTTCTTACGATGAACTAGGAAAGGACTTCTGTTTGACGTTTTATGTGACCACCAGAGCGTTTATGTATGTGGCTGGGTGGGCCAACATGTGTTACTCTAGAAGTGTTTGGCAACTACTTGATTTCTACGCTGGTTCGACGCTGCTGCCATCCATCATAGCATTTCTTGTGAGTCAGTTTCTTCTCAGTGCTGCTCGTATCAACGGCTCTTGCCTGGATGCACCGTACGATGTTGGCATAGACCCTCACGATCACTTCCGTGATTTTCCAACACGATTTCAAATCATGGTAGGCAATGGACTTTTATCCCATTAAATACAAATATACATGCTTGTATTAGGCCAGGAACCAATCAAGTATGCAATACGTGGCTGGGGAAGATTTTCACTAAAATGTTCAATCAAGGGAAATTTTTCTTTCAAATTGAAATGTAATAAAATGTCATAAACTGAAACAGAAATTCACATTTTTACCTCATCTAACTTGCCACTCGGCTAAAGTCATAATGGTTCATCGTCCATTCACGTGTACATTTTGGTCTTTTTCTCCAAAACCGATAGTAGCTTCTTTTACAATTTGCTGGGGGTATACCTTGGGTAGGTCTCTCCCAAGTTTTTTAAACAAGTCATGTTCCCGTGATTTTTTATTTTCATTTATGCTTTGTACTTCTTTGTCCATTTTTTAAAAAGTCTTTCGCAACTGCTTAAACAATTGCTTTGACATTGCACATACACGTCTGCATCCCCAGATCTCAATTCCTTTAACAAGTAATTAATTTTTTCTACTTTTTACGAATGACTGTATGCTACTTTGTAATTTTCATCTCTTCTTTAATCACAGGCTGTGAATTTGTGAATATGGGTAATGGTGGTCGGAACGGAGTGATAAATATTTCATTGGCTATGTTGTGTTCTCCGGCTCATAGGTATAATGGAGGTAGAGTGTGTTAAAATGTTCCAGATTCATACATATCACAAAACGATGTAGGCTTACTTTTTTTATTTTGCTGCATGTTAAGTCACTTGGTCAACAGCTGTGATTAATTCATTCTGCCTGCAATGTGGTCATGCACTAAATCATAGTCATATGATGTTATTCTTGTAATCTGACTTGCTCCCTAACCCTAATCATGTTAGAATATGAATCACAAGGCAAATGTGCATCGGTTTATTTCTTTACGAGTCTGACTGATAGTGATTACTGCTGCTGAAAGGGGTACCTCCAATGACAAAATATAGTCCCACATACTGTCTTCAATGAACTAGCACACTTGATCTAGCCGTGTTTGTCATTTTGAGTCACTTAGTGATTCTCAGTTGTTTCATGTAACTTGGTTCCTAATTTCACTTGGACAACTGTGCAACAGGGTGTGAAGTCCTTCCATGCATGGTCAACTGACAGTTGCACACCTGTGCGTCAGACTGAATTGGGACTAGAACTACCAAATTTGGACAACTTAGGGACAATATATATGTCTACCAAAATGTTTCAAAATCTCAAAATGGGCCAAATTATCCAAAACCAGTTGAACATTACCTTAAATTGTTCATTCTGTAAGATAAGCTGTGCATAATAAGTATTTGCTTTTATACCTAGTGACTCTATGTGCATTTTCCTTGAGAAACATTGGAATATTTTTCATGTGACGGTGGGATTTTGTATTGTGTGCAAGTGCACATGTTCTATGTGATTTGTCACAATCAGGCATCACGTCCAGCCCTCTTTACCAGAGATTGGATCTGCTTGCTCCATCACACCCTTGCCGACTAGGTGTGAACAGGCTGTAGATTGGAGTACTGTCATTTGCTGATTTGTAACGAATTTTTAAAATTACATAATGACCAGTAAGAGAATAAATTCGCACGGTTACTATATAGATCCCAGTGCACACGCATGTATATGCAGTTATATATAGTCCAAAACCGTTGACCATATCCAGTTCACATTTGGTGGGTGTCTTGGGTGGGTCTTTACCAAGTTTGTTGAACATGTTATGGTCTGTTGATTTTTTCGAATTTCATTTTTATTAATTTGGGCGAAAATCTTATATTTTCTCCAAAACAACTTTTTGGAAGTAGCACAGGAACACTTCTGGACACCCCTAAATCTCCCGGTCTTCAATAGATGGTGCTGCTTTTTCCAACAATTTAAGGAATGTTTATGTGCTTTTGCAATTTTTAACTTCTCCCAAACCACAAATTGGATTTTCTTTAAGCTTGGCGGAAATATAGCTGAACTCGACCACTATCAAGATAGTTCATTAGGTTGGAATTCTGTCATTTGCTTCTTTGCAACAATTCTATCATGAGCGACACTCTGTAATGTTTCTTCAAATGGTCACGTACCGCTGATTTTTGGATCTTTATAAGCTTTGAGGATGATAAAACCAGCGCTATAGCACGGTCCCACTGATTTTGTGGGGATAGCGCCAGCATGGGATTCGGCATCCTATATGGTTTTGGAAGTTCTAGTGTATCTGCAGCTGAGTAATTAGTTAAGTTCACTCTGTGAACACACCTCTTTAAACTCCATTTGAAGATTAGCAACAGGACTTACTCTACATATGCATGCATGCCGTTATCAACAATTTAGCCTCGGCTTCCCATGATCTACGCGAAAAGTGTTCGACCTGCTTGCATATATTAGTTAGTTGCAAAATTTATCTGACGGAGACAACTTGAAGATACCTATGCAACCACATAAAAACATTGGCAATGCTATAAGTTTATTTGTGTATCGATGTTTTGGGTCCAGGAAAGCGTGCACTTAGCAGTACGCATCTAGTTTGACACAAAACAATTTACTTCTGGCTTGGCTCGTTTGTACCTTGTACATCACATACAGAACCCACAGATACAATTGAACCCTGTGTGCGATCGTTTACTCACCACATTAAAATTGTATGATTATATACTTGTAGTTTGTAGACTTTTTTTTACATATAATTTTATTTCTTTTTTTTCACCTTATGTGTCTATATATTTGTATGTTGCAGTATGAACATGAGCCAAATTGTATGTCCACACACACACACACACACACACACACACACACACACACACACACACACATATATATGTGTGTGTGTGTGTGTGTGTGTGTGTGTGTGTGTGTGTGTTTGTGTGTGTGTATACATATGTATATTTCTTCTTTTAGCCAAGTGTATCATGGAAATATGTCCTGGATGTTGCTATAACACAATTTATGTTGGTTCCACTGGGCATAAGCTTCTGGCGTGCAATATGGAACATCTACGATAATGCAGTATTTCCTGATGACTATCTGCTCTCAAACATCGTGTGTGTGATCGCTGGATACGTGATCGCACCGTTCATCTTTCTGCCCAGCGCTACGTGGAACACCATTTGGGCTAGATTGTACAAAAAGCATTGGATTCTTGGATACAGCTGGTTCTTCCTGGTGTGTACTGTCTCCTTAGCGAACTCAATTTTAGTGTGGAACGGGTTATGGGATCTGTTTGAAAAATACACCTTACCAGATCCAGTAGTAAGAGGTTGGTTGTTTCATTTTGTCGGTGCAATTGGATTATTTTTGTGTCATACGTTTACAAAACAGTCCGAGTTCGGAGTTCATACAGACGAGGCACCCTCGCGAGTTAATAATACAATATTCCATTCCAAGTACTTCAGTTTCATCGCCAATATCTGTGACTGGAGAGAAATTGAAACACAAAGTATTATCATAAGTATGAATAATATTGATACGTCGATGTACGTTTGCCTATAACATCTCGCAAATGCGATTTTTTTCAAAAATGGAAGTTTTTCGCACAAGGAAAGAAACATACTCAGCTTTACCCCTTACTTTTTGAGTTCTTGGTCGTTTTATTCACATGCGAACAACGCACCCACGTACCTGCATCCGTAAATAAACCCGACAACTATAGTTGGTTTGACATGCAATACTACCACATTAGATATATTAAACAATATATTTTGGTTGTTATATTACCTTTATGCGACTCATGAATGAACATTTATATGACAATTAATTTTTAAGTATGATGTGTGGGGTTCATAGCATCTAGATCGTTTTCCCAGCTGTCGAATTTCTACTTGAAATGTAAAGCGGATAAGAAATGAAGCAGAAGCCAAAATCAAATGTCTCGCGGTGGAACATTTTCTATCAATGAGGTAATTTGTGACATTTTACAAAAGCCAAAAAGAAATTCACACAAGCGCCTTAAAATTTCGAATCAGGGCAAAGAGACCTTGATACATACCGAGCTGGGTCTCACCTAGATGCATAATCTTATCAGTTTTTGCAAAGTTCTTAAGTAGATATTCTAAGGAAACTGATGTCAGACACGTGACCTTGTGAAATGAAATGAAATGAACTTTATAAGCTGCATCACAATTACATTTGCAATATTTTGCTTTTCATACAGCGACACAATACAAGTTCAAAAAATAAACGAAACATCAAACACAAATACTCAATACCACAGTCAAAACTTGCATCTTGACAAGTAACGTAAGGCGTAAAGAATTACCAGTTAAAATGATAATAATAAAAACCACTAAAACGCTCCCCTTTTGTCAACAACGGCCGAGAAAAAAGTCATCACAGAAACAATTTTATCACTATCGTCTGAATTTATTATAAATTCAAATTTCTTTGTGTCAACTAAATCAGAGAAAGAAAAGAAAATATTATCTAAGGCGCTATATAAATTTTGACATTCAGGATCTAAATTTTTGCATGTTGTTATTAAGTGTATCTCATCTTCTATTTCATTGCAATTTTCACACACTCTTTCTTCTAACGGGATCTTGTGGGGTCTTTTATGCCTACCAGTTTCAATCTTAAAATTATGTGAGCTTATTCTAAATCGAGTGCATTTTTTCTGTAATGAACGGTCCTTAATTAACAGTAGATATTTCTCCATTTCAAAGTTTCTTTTAAATTTTGTATAAGGTCATAATTTTTTGTCTTCTCCGCAATTATTTTCCATAGATTTCGCCCACGGAATATTGAATCTTTGTTTTAATCTTTTGTCCAATTTTTTTGAAGGAAATTCCTCAGTCTTAGAGCCGACATTCTCCCATATTCTGTTGAAACCAAACATCTGGAATACATATCTTAATGAAAATTTCCATTTGAATTTTCCCGTTTCCATATTAACAACGTCACAAAGGAACCAGTCATAAAGCAATGTATCGGGTCTCATGTGCACAATTCGTAACCAATTCTTACACATTTTTGGATGTATTTTAAATGCCAGGAGATATTCACCTAATTCACTAAGTACTGCTATATTCGTAGCTTTCTTGTGTACACCCAAACAGAAACGCAGGAAACTTCAGGAAACTTAGATGGACTTTCTCGAAAGATGAATTTAGATAGCTGCCAATTTCGTTATCTCCTATACATTTATCAAATGGCAACTCATATGGTCCCCAAATTTCACAGGCATATGTAAGAATCGCTGTTATCAGTTTATGAAACAAACTCAACAGAATAGGTAAATTTATATTATAATTAATAAATAATCGCTGAAGTCTGGATGAGGATCGCAATGTTTTATCACTAAGTGCTTTTATAGCTTTAGAAAAAGAACCATCGGTTTTAATTTTTATTCCTTAATAACAATAATCGTGTACAATTTCCAAAAGGTCGTTTCCTAAATAAAAATTTCTTTTTAATTTTCTACCAGTCTTATTAAAGATCATGACTTTTGATTTCTGTATATTCACTGTCAGATTCCATGCCTTACAGTATTTGTTGAGGTTGTTCAGGGTATTTTGTAGACCACTTTCACTTTCAGATAAGATGATTAAATCGTCTGCATATAACAGACAATTTATACTTTTGTTATATAACTGTACCGGGCAGCAGTCGGGAGTAAGGATATCTGGTAAATCATTGATATATGAATATCTGCTAAATCATTGTGAATAAGGTCAAAATGACTCCGACACAATTCCAACCTAAGTCTCGTCCAGACACATAATTCCACTCAGTTTTGTCACTTGTTCTTAAGTTTTTCCGTATAGCTATGGAACGGATTCCGATTTCACATAATTGACCCATCGATCTTGAGATTTATGTCCAGAAGTGCTGAAGAACAAGAATATTCGGCAGAAGGAGAAGCAACCGAAAGGGGCACTAAAACAACATGAATCCCCCGTTCAACCGGGAAACATAATACGTATAATGCTTAATCAACATGTATTGAACAAATTATCCAATGTTGTTTCACTTTCCATAAAAATGTTCACTTACTCTTTTTGTAACCGTAGGGTGGCACATAATGGGACACCTGCTGTTTTGTATTTGTATTTATTTTTTAATACAGATGAACAGTTTTTATTTTTGACAGATCTGATTTTTCATGGGGTTTACTTCATCTACAAAGAGCCATCACGTGACTACACACTGCTTCCATTTAAATACTAATGCTGGACTGCCTTTTTTTCCCCTTTTCCTACAAGCCCTGGGGTAGACCCAACATATTGAATTCCAGCGCTACAATCTTAATCAATACACAGCAACCATAACGATGTCATCTTTGGCTTTTCAGTCAAAGATTTTACATTACGCACTGGCATGATCTGTTAAAAATAATAGTGAATTACCTTGGAACAAGTTTTCCTAGATATTTCAATTTACCCCTACTTCCTCAATGGCCAGGAAGCATGACCATGTGTGCACTATGTCTTTTGTCCGAAATTGAGGTCTGCGGTCGCAGGGCAATCAGTAAATTAAGATTCCAACGCCCACCGTCAACGGAGGGTATTATTTTCGGCAAAAATCTTTCAAAGTAAAAAAAAAAATAATAATAATAAAAAAAAAAAAAAAAAAAAAAAAAGAAAAAAAAGGCCAGAGGTATCGTACGGGCTATGCATGGCCAAAGACTTTGTGCATTATGGGTAGATCGGGGTCACTACAAATTATCGGGTGCAGAAGTTGTAGAATAGTTACAATTCATGGAAATCAAATGCTTGGATCGCATCATTTAGGGCAACAATTTTCATAAAGTTGCAATTTAACTGAAGGTCAAATGACCTGACTTAATAAAATCATTGTTAAATTAACAAAATTCTGCCTGGAATGTGTCAAACCAACAACATTTGGTGCAATCTCATAAGTAGCAATAGTAGTAGCGACGTAGCGACATTATTTATAGAGGATATATAAGCGTGAGCTTATGAGGTATATATATATATATATATATATATATATATATATATATATATATATATATATATATATATTTATATGTATATATATATGTGCAATATGAAACTTTCACATGATAAACATTTGGTATCCATCGTCCTGTTTTTATCAAGATTTAGAATTATATATACGTGATAAGCTGACGCTTGTCTTCCCCAGGGCCCTCTTGCGCGCGCCACTGACTCAACCATTCACAGACGTGTATGAGGGGACCTGTCGGGAGTGCATTTCTTGAAGAGGCCAGTACCGAGTCAGGAGACTAGCAGCTTCTGTTATCGCCGCTGACATAATCAGGCACAAATAATCCAATGATGTACCACTGAGCCTTTGAACAGTAAAGTGGTCACTGCCTGCAAAGAGCCAGGGACGAATCCCTCTGGGTCATCCGGGATGTGAACCCCGGACCCCAGCACAGAAAGAAAGGAGTGTAACCATTCGGCCACGGCGGTTCCTCTGAGGAGATGTAGGTTGTGATTTTGGGCGGCCACGTAGCCTTAACCTTCACTTCGCAGGGTATATGCTCTATTGGAATTTATGTTTTTCAATAGAACAAAATGACGCATAAACATAAAACAAGAGGCCCATTGGCCTAAACCGCTGCTGAAATATAATCGGATGATTATCACCAACAATTATTTCCCGAAGAGTATTCCCCCCATGATCTTGAGAAATCGATGAAGGTCATGCATAGCATGCAATATGAAACTTTCACATGATAAACATTTGGTATCCATCGCCCTATTTTTATCAAGATTTAGAATTAAATGTTTTTTTCCCTAAGTGCTTAATTACCTCAGGTGATATCCTGTTGAAAATAATATATCTGAGGCAAAATCTGGTGCGAGAAATACGAGTTGTGGGCATAAATGTCTTCTATGCATACATTCTGTTGATGTCAGTCAGGTCTATTTGATATTGTGACACTGTTGTTGACTGTACAAACCTGTCATGTGGTTAATTACCAGCCTGAAAAGACTGCCTGGCTTGCAATTTTGCAGACAATAGACTCGGCACAGACAAACATGCTTACTTGGTATTTGGTGTGCCAGACTGGACCTGCTAAATTACCATTTCATGACCTGACTGAAGTATACAGCATCCAAGGTAACATGCCTTGTATGTCACACGATATGGAACCTTTAATGGCAGGTGACATACACAATGACACCAAGCATGTAGGAAACCCTTGTGGACAATGTCACAAAGCGGTTGCTGAGACATACAGAAGTTGTTTTTATATCATGCACATCAATCTTGAAGTGTAAGTCTCCTTATATGCATACTAGTACTATTCACAGAAAAACTTGACATGGGTTTACACCCCTGTGATGAGCTTCTTCACAATTTCAGTGACAACTTACATAGTGATCCCATCCAACGCTTAAAAAAGAAGTGACGCATCAGGTTTAGATGTGATGATAATGGTACTTGACTATCATCCGACCGGTTTTTGTGATCTTTTCTACCTTTCACAAGGGCATTACGTTGAAAAAAAATATATAAAGTTTCTTTTGTTATCTTCATTAATTTATATGATCGGCCGCACCTGTGGTCCAAATCCTTTTGCATTATATAATTTTATCTACCCGAGTGATTCGACCAATGGTCCAAACCTTATGGAATAACTGACATAAATTAGTACTCTCTCCTGGGTATTCAAGCTGAGGTCCCCCATTTAAGATGCTTACGCTATATGTAGTGCATGCCCATGACCTAGGCCAAAGCCTATGGAAGTGCTGGAAGAAGTCTGCCAAGTAACAAATATTTCTGTAATAGTGCCCGGAAACCATAGTCTTGGGTCTACTGCACTTGCTGCTCCCAGGTCAAGTAGGCCTACACATACTCTTTCCGATACAAATTCAATTTTTGAGTCCTATAGACATACCAACTGATGAAAATTCCGGGCAGTCTTCTATCATTCCTGTTTTGTCATTATCAGTATTGTCTAATAGGCCTGCAATTTACAAACACATCAACGAGTAGGCCTATCCATAAGATGTCCACTGGAATGTCAAATTACGAGGAAATTGGTCAAAAAGTATGCCACCTAAAATACGAAAGATGACCCTATATGTTGTGCATGCACTGATTCTGCTATAGACCCAAGCCTTCACAAAATGATAGGATCAGCCGCACTTATGGTCCCATGTCAAACAGGTCTACACATACTTTACCCAATATAAATTCATTTTTGAGTCCTATAGACATTCCAACTGATGAAAATTCCGGGCAGTCTTCTGCTATTCCTGATTTGTCTTCAGTATCATCCAATAGGCCTACAAACACACCAACGAGTAGGCTTAGCCATAACATTTCCACCGGAACGTCAAATCAAGAGCAAATTGGTCAAACTTACGCCACGTAAAACACGAAAGATGACCCTCTATGTTGAGCATGCACTAATTCTGCTATAGATCCAAGCCTTAACAAAATGGTGTTGGTTGTGGAAAACACCTAGATATAGAACAACAGAGACTGTCGTTGGAAAAACGAAAGTTAAGAGTCATGTAAAGATGTGAAATGACCCTCATCCGTCAATCACTGCTATGTAGCAGCAGGCATAGACGTAGCCCATTTATAATGAGTAAAGTATGTTAAATTTGTCGACGACAAATGTGTCAACTATTGACACTTATGAACATACCCTGTCACACCTGTCGAATTCTAGACCTTCTGCTGATATTAATGGGCAACAAATTGCAAACTTATCCATCTGGAAGTCTCCACAGCAGGACATTATATCCCTGACACAGCCATCTGCCTGTGGCCAGGAGTTTCACTTTGAATTGAACCAAATTTACCATCATACTCAAATACAGGGGTGCGAATGGGAGGAAGGGAGGTAAGCCAGCATTTAAAACAAGTTTCCATCCAGAATGAAGTTTAAAGTGCTGGAATCTGGTTCTACAGTGTAACATTTTGGCGCTAGAAATTATAGTCAATTACTGGCATATCAGCTGCCAGTAAATTACTGTAAAGGTAACAGTAATATTGTGGCTGACTGTATATTGACAATAATCAGAAAACTCCTGAAAAAGACCATTTTACGTTATCTGCTACCACTTTGTCCTGCATTCTAATCAATATCTAGGGTCCAGGATCATTCAGCAGTACTCAAGCACTTACAGGATGGATTTTGGCTGAAGCAGAAAATTGACTTTCTATTTGATCTGAGCAGAAAAGTGGCGGCCAGTCTCCCTGGGGATCACCACTTGTGTTCTGACCTTTTCAGGACAAAGTTTGCCTTGACCAGGAGAAAGCAGGTTATCCATGCCCTGCAGCCCTTACAAGGGGTGTAAAGGCTCAATGGGGGCAATTACTATCATTCAGGTCTTTTCAGGTGTGAAGCAGCAGGAATCAGTAACATCGACCATGGACCTATTAACTCCATGCATCTACATGTACTTAAGAACACTTAATGCTAACAGATATGATGTGTGTGTGTGTGTGTGTGTGTGTATAGATTGGCCTTATATATATATATATATATATATATATATATATATATATATATATATATATATATATATATATATATATATATATATATAAATATATATATATATATATACATACACATACATACATACATACATACATAGGAATCAACTCTGGTATTGACCTGGCTGTCTCACTGGGTGCATCTGTAAATATAATCAAAGATACTGTGTATATATGTATGATATCGATACCTAGGTGCACCCCTTTATATGTAATATATAGTTGACCTGTTTTTGTCTTTGTTTCATCGATATGTTTGTGAGCATGCAGTGCAATTTGTTATTTGTCAAGAAAATCCTCATATATATATATATATATAGTAGTATTTTATTCATCGTTTGAGCTATGAGAATCATGGGGCTCTGTTCTCTGCTACCTCGGAGTTCCCCCACCTCCGAGGCAGCATGAGAGTGAGGTCAAAATGCAACCAGACACTAGTGGACCAGGTTGCAAGTATGGCGCCAGCACCAGGTACCTGCATGACAGTGAAAGATATGTAAAAATATGACGGTGACAGGAAACAGAAAAGTCTTGCTGAACATGCTGTACGACGTTGAAGTTGAAGTTGATTTTATTCCCGAAATTGTATGTATAATTATAAGGGACATACAGAGTAAGATATTTGTGAAGCGACAACAGTGTTAAAGACCAGTAAGTTAAGTGTACTGTGACAGGAAAGAAAAAAAAAGCAGTCATATGGACTTTGTTAATGTTACCTCACCACAAATTATCTTAATATATTAACAGAGATTGACCTGCTGAGTCACATCATCAGAGGTCATTAGATTTTTATGCTTAAATTTTTGCGGTCTGACAGTAAACCGATCATTAAAAAAAAATCTTTCTTTCATGTTTGGAAAAGTTACATTTGAACAGAACATGAAACCCATCCCCTACCTCAGAGTCACATAGGTGACGGATCATAGCTTCTCTGAGAAATTTTTCAGCATACTGTAACTTTGCAGTTGGTCGTTGGCTTTCTTGTCTAACCTTACAAAGTGTAACGGCATGACATTTTGGTAAATCAATAATATTAATATCCTTTAAATCAAAATTCCTCCTTGAAGATTCTATACTATAAACATTTCTCATTTTCAAAGACCCAAGAATGCAACTTCTACCTATGTTCGTCTTCTTATCTATGCTTAATTGCAGTCTTGAACCATGTTACATTTGTATTTTGTGTGTCCCATACATCAGCCATGTCCAGATCTTTTAACCATTATTCCACATTTAACACCTAATTGGAACTATAATCCCCTTTCTTCACAGAGCATAAAGAAACCTATACATCATATTAGAGAATCTCTCTAATTTTTGGTTTATAATCTCAGCCCAGTAAATAAAGACCCTACATTGAATGTTTTATCAACCAGGCACTTGCCCAGTTCTCCATAGACCATACATCTTAGAATTCTTTGTTTGACCCCTAATAATATTTGATAAAATTTAGGTGTAACCTTTTAATAATAACATTTTGAGAAGGTCTCCCAAACCTCAGAACCATATAACAAAGTTGCAAGGATAATATTATCAAATAAATTTAATTGTAAGTCAACATGCAGCATGAGACTTCTACATTTGTTTAGTACAGCATACATAGCTTTGCTAGCCTGGTAATGTTAATATTTTGGCACTCATCAAAGCTAACGTCATAATTGAAAATTATACCAAGATAAGTATAGTCTGGAAAAATATCAATTCTGTCATATCAATAAGTAAAAATATGGGTATATTTGCTTAGCTGTCTGCCAAATACTAAGAGTTTTGTTTTTCAGTATTAATATTTAGTTTAGAATCCATAATATGCCTTTCGATTTGAGAAAGGGCATCTTGCAGTGGATTAGGTGAGTCTGCGAGAATTATTGTGTCATCTGCATGAAGTAACAAGAACAGCCTAACATAAGTTTGAACACTTTATCACTTCAATGAGTGCCAATATCTTAACCCAAGGTATCCAATCCACGATACGCATGGCTGAGATGTTGCTGTAAATCATTTATGTACGAGGCAAACAGATAAGTTTTCTGCTTGTTTCAGAGCAACACTGTTTGTAAAAAAAAGTCTGATAATTCTACATCTACTTTGAAGTTGCAGTTGAATTTATTTCCAGAAATTATACACAAACAAATATATGGAACATTAAAGAGATACATGGTTGATCCGGTGACAACAACAGCTATGTAACATAAATATGTACAGTAACAGGAAAGACATGGTTGAATAGGCACATCTTAAAAATAACTGTGCAACTGTTAATCATTTTAATGAATTTACATAAATTGACCAGCTCAGTCTGGTGTATGGTATTCATAAGATTTAAAAAAAAAAATTATGGCAGCTGGGTCTAACAATGGCTCATTCATTCAAGTTATAGTCTTTTTCTTATGTCTTTTTGAAATTACATGTAACAACCGTAAGGTTCATAAACCACTTCTAAATCAAACAAATTACAAATTCTGTTTTCTATAGGAATATCTGCATATTGCATTTTAGTAACTGGTAAGTTATGATTTCCTGTTCTGAAATTGCTGAGTCTCAAGGCATGACATTTTGACAAATCAATAAAGTATCTTTCAAATCGGAACTTGTCATTAACGATCCTGTGATTAACATGCTTTTCATGATCATATACTTCAGAGTGTCATTTCTGTTTGTACTGGTATTCTAATCTAAGTTTAACTGCATTTTTTAAACCAGTGAAAATTTATTTCTTTTGTGTTCCAAATATTTGTCATGCTTGAGTCATTCAATCATTTTTCGACACATAATATCCAGTTACAACTACAGATGTTCTTCTGATGCAAAACGTACAACAACCTATAAATCATGTTTGGAAGTTTTTCTGTTTTTTTACCTAGGATTTTAGCATGGTACACAAGTACTTTATATTCTGTAGTAAGACGCACTGGGCATTTACATAGTTCTCCATAGACCACACAGTTTGGAGTTCAACCTTCCAAAACTAGCTTGTAAAATTTCAACTGCAGTCTATTAATAACACTGCTCTGGAAAAGACCCCAGACTTCAGAGCCATACAATAGAATTGGTAACATATTTTTAAAAAGCTGTAATTTTGAGTCTACAGCAAACAAGAGATGTCATCTATTTCAAACTGCATACATTGCCATGCTATCCTGATCACGTAAATATTGCTGGCACTTGTCAAACTACCACTATAATTGAAATTCATTCCAAGGTATTTATAGTCTTGAACTATCTCTATAATGTCATTTTCATAAGTAAAAACATGGGTATTGGGTATATTTGCTTTGTCCTCTGATATAAACAACAATCTTGGCTTTTTGAGTATTGATTTTATCAATTATTTATAGTCATTACAATATCTTTCGAGGGGCTAAAGTGCAACTTGTAAATAATAATAGTGTCATCAGCATAAAGTAGGGACTAGAATCTGACATAAACCTCTACATCGTGGTCACTTAAATGAATACAAACATTCTCTCCCAGTGACCCTAAACCACGATCATCGTTACCTTAAAAACCGTTGTAAATCATTGATATAAAGTACATACAAGACAAGAGATAAGTTTTCACCCTACACCATAATTGCTAGTAAAATAACTAAACATTTCAGCACCCTGTTTCACACAAGATTTTGCTTTACTGTACAGGTCTTGTATCACTCGTAGTAAATTGCCATTTATCTGGTGGGTAACCAACTATTTCCATAACCAGATTCTATTAATGCTATCAAAGGCTTTATGCTAGTCGACAAAGGCGCAGTATAAGCGTTTACTTTTAGCATTGTATAATTCAACAATCCTGTGAACGTCAAAGATATGGCCAACAGCTGAGTATCCCTCTCTGAAGCCAGCTTGCTCTTCACCTAGTAACCTGTATTCATCAAGAAATGAATTTAACCTGCAATTAATACAAGCAGAAAAGGGCTCGCCAATGCAACTTAACAATTATAGTTACGCCTTTGTAACTATCAACATCATGTACATTCTCTATATTTTTACATATAGGTTCAATAAGCTTGATTGTCCAGCTTTTAGGAACAGTTCCTATTTCTAATACCAGATCGAACAATTTGGTAAAAACTACAGACATTTTGGAAATGATTCTTTCATAAATTCATTTAAAATTTTGTCAACACTGCTGGCTTTTTTTTAATAGTTTGTTCAATGTCAAATTATCTGCAATACTGATGTCTTCAAGATTGAAGGTTTCTTCAGTGTCATCATCTGTACCTAAGGTTTGAAAATGATCAGTAAATACTTCCATATGAATCTTGCCCATTTGTTTATTTTATGGTCATTACTTCCCTTTAAAATATTCTAATAGCCTTTGGGATCTGTATTTTTTAAATTTCTTATTTTGAGGAAGACTGTTTTTTTCATACTCAATAAACTGTTTGTTTATAGTTCTATTGTAGTTCTTACTGGCAGCTTGACATGCTTTACAAGTAACATCATTTCTATTTTGTTTTTCTGCATTTAAACAAGTAATGAATTCATGCCTACTTTCTTCTCATTCTTAATTGAACCAAGTCAGCTTTTAGTCCGTACGCTTATGTTCCCTGTTTACTGCTATCTTGGGCAAAACAACCACATTATTTAGCACTTTCTTTCATTAGACCACAGACAGTTTTTGAGATTGAATTGATATAATGTTGCCCAACATTGTTTTTAACATCCAGCAGTTTTGTCAGTTTCTCATTACACAAAGTAATCTTTTCAACGCACAATGTTTCAATAAACTTACCATGAAAGCTGTCTTTTTATCTAGGTCTCTAGCATGCAAATCTTGATGCAATGTCCAGAATGCCATGAAAACAACCTAGGAAACAGGATGAAATACAGCCAAGAACAGATCTTCATGGTGCAAGGGTCAGTATGAAACAAGCCCAAACTTGTTATTGAGAATTACTCAAAAAGAACAAAGGTTGGTTACCTGTGTGGGAACATAATGAACTCAGAACAACACAGCTGGCTGGTGAGGACATACGACCAATATTCAGTTTGAAGGAAGAACAACAACCTCATCCTGCGTGGGATGAAGTCTCATCTAAGTAGCAAGTTAAAGATCTAATAGCGAGAATGGGGTAATCTCAATATTCTTGGTGGCATGCTTTACAGATCTTGGCAATATGAAGATGGTTTTGGACAACTCCAGTTGGTGGTGCCATGAGTGCAACATAAATAAGTTCTCTGGCAGTACCATGACACAAGAACAGAAGGAAATCTGGGTTGTGATAGAACTATTCACAAGGTTACTCAGCACTATTTCTGGCCAGGTTATAGACAGGATGTCCAAAGTTACTGCAAACAATGTGACCAAAGTGTTGCTAGAAAACCATTTTTAAAGAAATAAAAGGCACCACAGAGACAATGCTAATGTGAGATCCAATGGGAGGAATGGCTGTAGACATCCTTGGCCCTTTACCATTAACTTACCATGGAAACAGATATGGAATGGTAGTGTGTGATTCTTCCACCAAATACACTGAGGCAATAGCAGTGCTTGATCACACAGCAGAAATGGTCACCTGAGCCTTTGTAGAAGAGATTCTTTGCAGAGTAGAGACTGCTAGAATTCTACATTCTGACCAAGGAAGAAATTTTGAGTCACAACTATAGCAGGAAGTGTGTAGACTTCTTGGAATAGACAAAACAATGACTACTGGTTTACATCCAGACAGTTATGGAATGGTTGAAAGATACATATGTGAACTTAGACAATTCTCATGATGCATGGGCACCTCTCAATGTCATGATGACATACCAGACCTTGCGACATGACAGTACATGGATATACGCCTAATGAAATGGTTTCTGGGAGATACATTGCACCTTCTTGCCATACAGTAACGGGGATGTAAGGACTTTCAGAATAGTGCAGTAGGGATACAGATTTCAGGTTCAAAACTATGTGAAATTTGAAAATGCCCATTCCAAGGACAAAACCTCACCTTAAGAGAAGGGCCGAGTACCAACAATAGTGAAATAAGTCATTGCAAAGTACAGAAAAACATGACCCATGTTCATAAATTCCAAACCCAACAATCACAGCAAAGAGATTACAGAGTTACCAAAGCATGAACATTCATCTTTCAATACCTATGTGAAGAAACAAATTTCCCTCCTGACTTGAGACATGCAGTCAACTATAACAAGCAACTAGTGGTTTTAAACCAGTCCTCTCAACCTTTGCAATATTCTTTATTAACTACAGACTTTAGTGTTTCCAAAATGTATAGGCACAATACCTCAAAACCCAAATAATATAACTTCTGCCAAAAGTAAAAAGAGACCTGGTAGGCTGCCTATCACTTTAGTTCTCCTTAATTTTCAGTCAGCAGAATTTACAGCAAAAAAGAAAAAGAAAGTAGGCCTACACTGCTTTTGTGATATTTATGAATCTGGAACATGCTTGCCATAAATTGATAAAAATTATGTAGCTAACATATCTGCAGAAAGAAACTAACCTATCATTTTTTGCTTCCCGATTAATTTTGTCACCACATGACCCTAAATTTTGACATGTCAGTTTTTCCTTTTATCTTTGACCTGTTCACTTTCCTTGGTCTATAGAAAACAAAAACAGGTCAGGCCAATGAAAATTCTTGGATAGTCTTTAGTTAAGACCTTTACAAATGTAATCTTTTTTATTCCATTCCTCTTTACTGAGCGGTTCTCCCAGAATACCTCTGTAAAGATACCTCTCCTGTCCATTTCATCAAAGAGGGAAATCGAGATTCAAAGGATTTTGAAGACAATAAATTGACTGTGGAGCTTTATAGCTTGGCCTAATTAGGTTAGGGCTTATCGTACTTGAAGCATTACATGAGTCTGAACATTCTCAGAGGTTGTCACTCGACCAATCATATTGAGATGAGTCTTATGGTTTTGAAGTAGTGAGTAGTCTAATGAGACTTCACAAACCACTTGGACTACTGGTTTCGTCCTCTGATGTCATGTGAGGTGGAGCCTTTGTGCCGCACAGGACTTAATCTGTAGCAACCTGGCTGTTGGCACACATGTGCACAAAGTGGGAGGTACTGCCCAGTAATGAAAAATCGACTGGAGTGTACGATCAGCTAAATGGAAAACCTTGCAGGATTTTGAGTTGTGGGACTTGGTGATGTTAAGCTGAATGTAGATGTCCAGTGATCGTGGACTGGATCACAGAATCGGTAAGATAAAATGAAAACATACATTCCTGTAAAATAAAACCTTTGGAGCCTGTTTTCAAAAGTTACCATACCCGAATCCACTTTTTAAAATAAAGTATTCTCAGAAAGTGGAAAAAATAAGCCAGCAAACTTCAATTTACGCAAGACATTACAATGTGTGAGTAAGCAAGGCCATGAATAGACAATGATATTCTACAAACAGCATGACACCATGTGCCAAGCGTTTTGAGATTTAATGTGATCATGTGCAAACTTGGGTACATTTGATCATGTTCAGCGCACTTCATTATTTCATCCATGCACATTTACAGTGCTGAAAACATGTGCCCATGATTCACTTTGATATCAAAATCAAATGTTACTTTTTTTTGTGCGACTGTCTCACAACGTATTGGGTCATGTTCAAAATGGTGCTTACCAGCACGCACATCTTGGATTTGCAACTGATGATGATAACCGCTTCAGACACAAGAGACTGGGCAGATTAAAGTTAAGATAGCAAGTCTTGTTTTTAAAATATTTTAAGGACTATTTGCCTAGGTAACTCAGAGAATGGACACCTGGTATCGGGCAGAAGATCAGAAAAATGATCACAGAA
Organism: Hermodice carunculata; assembly: GCA_964020975.1. Taxonomy (NCBI): domain Eukaryota; kingdom Metazoa; phylum Annelida; class Polychaeta; order Eunicida; family Amphinomidae; genus Hermodice; species Hermodice carunculata. The sequence goes on along the minus strand of OZ026615.1, from coordinate 26,615,498 downwards.
CAACTGCACTGAACAATGATGTCTTTGAGTCGACTTTACTGCAAAATGCCAGGCCAAATAACTGCACACGTTGGTTAGCTTTTCTATTTATTTTCAACTCGCTGATAGTTGATTAGAACGACTGCTCTTCTTTTTTTTGGGGGGGGGGGGGGGTTCAAACGGATGGTCGTTTGTTGGTACGGCTTGATTGTCTGCACTTCTGGCGTAAGGCCATGTCTATTCAATCATGTTCATCTTCATCAGTTTTGTCTTGCAATGTTTAGCACTAATGTAGTTCTGTGGGCTATCCCATGCTGGCTGAGGGGAAGGTTGCATTTGTGACATCTGCAACAGTTTCACACCAGTGACACAAACTGGGGAAAGTTGCACTTCTGGCTTGCCAAGGGGGCTCATTTTAAATACTTTAAAATCATCATTTTGAATTATGATATTTGTGTTAAACCACCGGATATTATTTCTAAGACATTTGAAGGCAAAAGGCTTTATGGGAAGTTAGACCCCATCAATGAATAGGACCTTTGGCATACGGACAACTGTGAGTAATGGTTTTAGTCATAAATACAAACAAAACACTTCACATGACACAATTTTTGAATGACCCTACAGTCAGCTAGTTAATTAGGAAAAAATTAAAGCATAAATGACCACACTTTTTCAGTGTCTACCTACAAAAAACAACAAAAACAGTTTTGTCATTGTTGAACAGTTCATAATCCATATTGGCCTGGAAAATTGGCCACATCGTCAGACCATGGTCATTCATGTAGCCTCCTTGTTCAAACTAAGCACTAGGCTACCAACACAGTGTAGTAATCGCCACATCAATGATCTGACAAAGCTTGAGGCATGAGTGACCGTTTGCTAATGGCCATTACATGTTGCACAGCTTGTATGATTGACAGGTGCTATGGTCTTCTTGTATAAATAGGGAACCAGAAAAATCCATGTGGTATTTAATATTTGAATGTTGTTTTTGTCATTTTCTTATATTTTTTTTTTTGCATTTTGAATTGAAATTTCGCCAGTCAATAGATACGATGTACATCTGACAAACCAGCATACATCTTAAAATTGAATGTCAAAAAGTTTTTGGTGTATCTCGTGTCATTAAACCATCTCCGTCCATATGAGGTCCTTAAGTGACCAAGATGGTTCCAAAGAAGAGGAGGGGACTACCATCAGGGGCTCGGGATTCTCAAAATTTTCTGGATGACTGTTAGGCCAGGTTTGAAAAAAGGGCGCCCTCCTTGACTCAACCAAGGTGTGTAGATTTATGAATTAAACAGCTTTCTTCATAGGATGGACAAGACTACTTGAGTAATAAGAAAATTCTTTGATACTCATCAAGTGATGAGATGAGCAGGTTGCACAGAGATTACTCAATGAGGATAATAAGACGTGACTAGAGTAAGCCAGGTTCATGGGAATGTCAGTAGAATAGCTGACATTGTCTGCTGGCCAGAGATGGTCCAGTCAGGGACACGATAGATACTGAAAATATCTATGTCCTTCAGCTGATTTTGCTTAAGGGGATCAGATCCTTCAGGGAACAGGAATCTGGGAAGATGTACATCATTGTTTCATGATCAAGGATTTGATTGTGGACGTTGGTATACCAATATTCATGAACAAGTGTCTATATGTGGAGTCTAAGATGACGTACTCCTTATTGTATGATGTGATGGATATTTAAATCTGATCTTCCTATGTGTCCGTTGTGAGCCGTGCAACCAAAAAAATGATAATTATAATAAAATAACAAGAATAATAAAAATCAACTGAAAGAAAATGGGGGTAATGAACAGCATGAATTGGTAGAGCTGCATGGAAGCATGAGGTTGTAGAGTCTGAAGAGTAGTTGGAAGTTATCCAACACCTGAGAATGACATCTTCTTGGACATCCAACTTTCCAATATTATTTGTACCTGTTCTTATAGAGTTAATATGGAGACAGTTGACATCATAGCAAGTGTGGCCAAGGAATGTGGCATCTGTCTAGCTCCTGCAGATACCAACAAGAAGAGAATCAAACAGAATTACAGCTGGAAGAAGGATGAAGCCTCCACCTGTGCAGTATGCTCCATGGTGTTTGTTTGTGAAGAAAACAAGCTATGTTGAAACAGCATAGAGTAATACAACATAATTGTCTTAACGTCTTCTGCACCTTTTCATGTCTAAGCAATATCAGGAAACACATCAAAATAGTACCTCCAGAGATGGAGATCTATCTTGTGGCTGGTCTAGTAGTGGGTGTTTTTTCACTAAATAGTAGGCTAAGGCCAGGGATAGACCAAAGGTAGACATAGATCACTGCATGTTTGCAGAGTCATTTGTCCTGGCAAACAAGTGGTGGGACTGACATATGAAGATGAGTGAACAGGCAGAGTCTACAAAAGCAGACCAGGGGGAAGAGAAAAAGCAATAAGTAGCCTCATCTGAATCTCGACACACACCAAATAAGACAACTGAAGGGAAAGATCAACAAAGAGGAAAAGATCAGGACTGAACACAACCTGAGAACACCCTAGATACAGGGAAAGAGAAGATCACTCATCAAGATCAAAGAACACCACCCTGCCCAACAAAAGAACAGAAAAGGAAGGAGTCCATGAAACTTTCTCTTGCCTTTTGAGTGAAGGCCTACGAAACTGCAAAGAGATCTTCCAAGAAGAAAGATTTGCTTAAAGGAATGATGTGCCAAGTGACAGAACAGGCTCAAAATGACCCGGAAGCACTGGATGTTCCATTTAAAGAGGACAATGTGGCTAACCAAACTGTGTGCCAAGGGAAACCCACCTGATGAACCTGCACCTGTGAAGGTATCATATGAACAGAGCAACAAGGCTAACCCAACTGCACCTCAACTGAAAGACCCAGTTCCAAAAGACAACTCAGAACCTGTGAAGGTGCCACTTTGTAGAGAATAGTCAGTCAAAGAAAGTGTGCTCTGTGAAGGAGTCAGTCCAAAGGAACAACATAGATTCTGTGAACAGGTCCTCTAAAGAACAAGTATCAGGTACAGAGCTCATATGTACTGTAGAGATGGCCACTCCAACGGAACAATCATCCACAAAAGTCTTCCAATTTTGAGAAGGATGTTCTCACAGATTCAGTTCAGGAAGTGGATAATTTAGATTAGGATATTGCCCACATTCAGACAACTATGTCTGTCAAGAACACACCTCAATGTGGATAGGAACCTTAGAAAGACGCAGAGAGAGGTTGGAACTGAAAAGAGAGCACAGATGCTAAAGAACCACATGACCTGGGTCAATCTATGGACTATAGCAAGTCCAGTTTGGTTTTGACTTGGAAGTGGTGAAATTAGGCACAACATACTGGACCAGAGCAAGGGCTGAGATGTGCTATGACTCTTTAAGCAGTTTGTTGGGGAAGCAGCAAGATATGGTGAGGGGAGAATAACTTGCTACCTCTCCTCTGTTAGAGCAATGTCAAACTAGAAGAATTTGAATTGGCACGAGCATTCATCACTGGCTGAAGCATACATCAGGCAAAGTACTGCCATTAAAGAAATTTCTAAAGGAGTGTAATTTTCAAAATAAAGAAGCCCAGTCACAGTCACAGATGACAAAATTAAGTCATTGATCTTCCAAGGATGCTCTCTCCTTAGCACATGCACACTGCAAGATGTTCTGGTAAAAGGAGAGAGCAGAAAGCCCCATGCTTGAGACCAGCCAAAAAGTGGAGACAGAGAATGCAGAGGCTCCAACAGATGTGAGAAGGGTGGTCCTTGGCAAAAAGCAGAAGAATGAAATGGACAACAGGTATCTCTTTGGGTAAACCAGTTAAAAGGCCATGCTCCAGCTCCAGGCATTCCAGCCAGTGTTCCAAGGGGGGGGGGGGGGGGGGGCTCTTGTTCATGTGAAGGAGGGCGAAGGTTGAAAATTGCGAACCCAAGCTGTGAGTTTGGGACTTACAGCACAGAAAATCTTAAAAGATGGTGCTTGGCCAGAAGTGCTACCTGGACAATGGGGATGGATCACACCACAGCCTGTGGCTCTTCCAGCTGCACCCAGTTCCAGGTGGCCACCATCCAATTGGAGGAAGCTATACCAAGACAGTTTGCTGTGGGCTTGGGAGGTTGCCACGGCATGGTGCCTCATGGTGTCACACCCAGAGGGTCACTTTTCAGAGGCAGAAAAGGGAATGATGCCTAGACAGGTACAACTTCTTTGCTCTTCCTGATACATGTGACAGGGCAGCTCTTTCACCAGCAGAGGAAGTAGCCCCTTAGGCAAGAAGGCACAATCACATGTGTGCCCTTCAAGATGCAGCATCTTTGGCAGCCCAATCCACAGTTCCTATTCTTCAATGAAGATGGGTGGCACAGTCTAAGGAAAAATGTTGGCATTATGTAGACCCTGGTCTGGTGGTCCAACTGGAGCAGGTTCCTTTACAGTTACTTAAAACACCCACAGAGACAACTCCAAAACCTAATGCTTCTGGCCAAACAACATCACCAAAAGTTGCAAGCTCCACTACATCTACCCTAACAGCCAGTTCAAGTGGAGTGATGAGGGATAGTGATTGGAAAAACATCATTGCCTCATACCATGGGGTGTCCAGTGATGACTAAGTGATGTTCTTGATAGCAGTGCAGCAGCTCCTCTCATGCCCTGGACTGAAAGACATGACACTGGTAGTGGATTAGCAGCTCCCATCATGCCCAGACCTGGAAGACATGTCACTGGTGATTGGTCAAGAGCTCCCATAATGCCCTGATCTAGAAGATATGTCAGTTGTAGTTGACCAGTGGCTCCCATCATGTCCTCGCTGTGAAGACGTGCCACTGATAGTTGGTCAGCAGCTCCCGTCATACACTGACTGAGTAAGTGTCTCACTTGTAGTTGGCCAGCAGCTCTCATCATGTCTGGGCTTGTCACTATGTCATTGTTATGTACATGTATTGTAGTGTGTATGCATACACATACACACATTGGGCAACTTTCATGGGTTGCACTGTAACCAGAAGACTGTGTGGAATGTATATGTGTGTGTTTTTTCCTTTCTTCCCCAGGGGCGGAGTGCTCACCTAAGGCTACCCAGGCTGAGCAAAATTAATTCCAAATCCTGAATGAGTCAAAATTATACACAAGATACATACATTGTACCATTGTTCTGGTGATGGCATTTGTAGAATACATTTGCTTGCAAACACTAAGTTCATATGTTACATAACATTCAAATTTAGTCCGTATTTCTATACACATCTAGTATGTATATTTAGTAGACAGGTTACAAGATTACCTTGCATCTATTTGCAACACATTTGTTTGCTAACGGTATGTTCTGCATGCAACACATTTGTCTGCAAACAGTACATGTATATTCTTCTATTGGAACTACTGCATAAGGTTAATTTTAGTGCACACTTGCTGCATGTATACAGTGGTTAGGTTATAAGATTTTTGACATATACACGGGACACATCTGTTAGGTGTAAGCAACATTAAATCCTGTCGTAGTATTAAGGGAGGTTACAAGATGACCGCCATGTGATACATCTGTTTAAAAACATAACTTCATTTGTCATGTACTTGTGCAGACAAGTATTTCAGTCACATATAAGAATATATGAATCTTTATCTTGTATATCTTGTATATACTTTGTATGCCAGTCACTAATATGTCTGCAGACCTTGCATTTAGAACATGAGTGACCACACCATTGCATACTGGGGAGGTGCTTTTTTGTTTTCTTTTCAATATGAGTGTCTGAGGCACTTTTATTCATGATACTCAGATGGCACATGTATTATTTATATAGAGCAATACAGGCCATATAAAATGTATTAGCACATATCACTACTGTCAATTCATGTAGTAAATTGCACAACTTTATTGCTTTGGTGTTCTGTCATAATTTCAAGCAACACAAGCTGATCTTAGCATAGGAATGTTGGTGCTTGAATGAAAGTTCTCTGTAGGAAGAATATGAATAAAAATTTCATCGTAATTCCAATTCCAAGTGCTCGCATGGAAAATTAAGGATTGGTATGGAGTGAGTCCATAAAGGTGCATTTACTTAGGGAGTTTCAGATCTTGTACTATATGGACCACATGCTGGTCAAGTACCTGACCACCTTTTTTGTTTTATGCGTTTTGCTTTTATTCATGCACACAGTTCGCTAGGACTGGGGACCAAGCCCAGTGAAGGCATGTGTATCTTTCTCTGTTGGCTGTGCAAGTAGCACATCCTTTTCACACTGCGTAAAAAAATTCCATTCAAGGTATAGTAGAGAATACCATTGGCACCAGTTGCCTTGCTGAAATGGAAATGCACACATCTACTCGCCCAAATCCCCATTCTTGAAAAGAATGAATCAATGGAGGTAGTCATGTGCGAGTGCCATATCAACACGGTTATGCAGTATATGTTCTGAGTCAGTATTATTTCTAGAATTGGGGACTTAAATCCACCAGCATTAAGGAAATGCCAAAATTATATATTTTATGTTCGGAACAAGTGAGACTCAAACTTGCAACCTTTGCCACCAGTTGCCCAGCTAAAATGTGAAATGTACATATCCACTCGACCAAATCTCCATTCTAAAAAAATGTTTCAATGGAGGTAGTTTTGTGCGAGTGCCATATCAACAGGGTTATGTAGTATATGTAAGCACAGTTTCAAACATCAAGGAATATGGCTAAAAAGTCGGAAATAATCTCCTTTAACGTTCAGGGTATCCAAGATTTTCTAAAGAGATGAGAAATATTTAGATGGTTTCATAAAATAAAACATTCTATTTGTATGCTTCAAGAAGCTCATTGCACCAAACAGTCACAAAAACAATGGTATGCCGTATGGGGTTTTAATATATATATTTGTCATGGACAGTCAGACGCACAAGGTGTTTGCATCCTGCTACAAACAATATTGATTATCAACTTCACAACATTATAAAGGATAATTTGGGGTGGTATATAATTCTTGATGTTACAATCCATCAAAAAGGTATAACTTTAGCTAACATATATGGATACAATGAAGATAAACCTGCATTTTATGAAGAATCTGTAGAACAAATCGAATCACTTCGAAATGATCACAGAATTATGAGGAGTGCTTTATCTTTGTTTTGTACAGAGTTCAAGACAAATTTGGAGGTTATTCTGTCTCTCATTTCAAGAATAAAAAAAAATATTTGCATGGGATGGAGGATGCAGATCGTTTAGGCATCGGGAGGCAGAAACGCCGGCAACAATTGAAATATACATGGAGAAGGAAAATACCTATTTTATTCAGGGCCGCTAAGATTTCTTTCTGGTATCATTTGGTCTCTTAGGTAACAGATATTGTCCCTGGGTATAAATCTGAGCACTCCATTTTCTTCAACGATAAAAATTAATTCACAACCTAGAGGACCAGGCTTCTGGAAACTTAATTGTTCTCTTCTTCACGGTATTGAATATGTTAATTTGGCTAATACTATTTTTGATAACGAAACATAAAATATGGAAGTAGAGGATTCAATATTAAAGTGGAAAATGCTGAAATTATATATTTGCTCGGAAACCATGAAATATGTAGCTGGAATGAAAAGAAAGTTTGAAAATTGAAATGATATCACATGAAAATGAAATTAACGGTCGTATAAATTACGATGATGAAATTGAATTACGAAATTTACGTTTGAAATAAGAAAAAGTAGAGTATGATACAAGAGGGGCAATTTTAAGAGGTAAAGCATGTAGGTATGTAGAAGCTGAAAGACCCTCTAAATACTTTTTCTACCCAGAAAAAAACTTTCATAATAAAGTGATACATGAATTAAACATCAATAATCAAATTATCAATGACTAAAAAGAAATACTTCACAGAAAAAAGAACTTTTATGAACATTTATACAAATGCAAAATAGAAGATACTGTTACAGAATAACCAAATATTAAAACTTTCCTGAATAGTATACGGGTCCCGAAACTTGATGAACAGGATAAGTTAAATGGCGAAGGAGAACTAAAGTGATATGAGCTTTTAAGTCCATTAAAAACTACATTTCACAATACGTCTTCAGGTTCAGATGGATATCCAGCTGAATTTTATAAAATGTTCTGGGATAAATTTTATATGTGTTTGTTAAATGCACTAATTGCTTGTATAACTGTGGTATGTTATCCATAACCGAGAACAATGGAATTATTTCACCTTTGCCCAAAAAGACAAAGATATCCTACACTTAAAAAATGGAGACCTATTTCTCTTTTAAACCAAAATTACAAATTAGCAGCAAAATGCATAGCCCTTCACTTACAAAAGGTACTTCCAAAATTGATTACTGGTGACGAGACTGGCATTTTGAAAAAGAGATACATTGGGAAAATATAAACAAGATTATTAACCTTATAATATTTGTTGATGAAAAAGATATATCAGCTCTTCTTATACTTGTGGATTTTGAAAAGCCATTTGACTGTTTAGATTGGAAATTTATGCAAAATTGTTTAGAATATTTTACTTTTCGTCAGTCAATACAAAAGTGGATAAAGGTTGTGTACACAGACATTAACAGTTGCATTACTAATAATGGCTGGACCTCTGCAGCATTTCTTCTGTTGAGAGGCATCCACCAAGTATGCCCTCTCCTCCGTGTCTCTTTATTTTGTGTGTCGAAATCTAGGCCATTGCTGCTAGAGAAATCAAAGCAATTACAGGCATTACAGTAGATGGGAGACAATATAAAATTTCTCAACATGCAGATGACTCCTCCTTTACTCTTCTTGTCAACGAACCTAATTTTAATGTTATTTGGTTTCATTTACTGGACTAAATGCAACAACATAGATACCCTCTGAATCAAGCTTAAATAGTTGCTTATACATAATGAGAGAAAGTTTTTGTCAACATTGCAGTTTGTGACTCAGTACCAACCAGTTATGGGGTACTCCATTCTTTAGAAGAATGGGGAGAGGGAAGACTCCATGCTCTCCATATATAATGCACGAGGATGTAGATGGTTTGACCTTTAGCAGCATTTTGTAGAATTTCAGTTGCAGCCGTTCAATTACATCAATGGCACATGGGCCCCACACTTCAGCACCAAACAACAATATAGGCACAACCATTTTATCAAAGAACTCCAGCTGCATATCAATTGGTGGACCTAGTAGCTGACTCCTTTTCAGCAGGGAGAACATGGCTTTGGATGCTTGTTCACAAAGTGTTTTTGTGTCTTGTTACTCTGAACACTGTAATTAAATTTGATGCATAAATATGTGAAACCATACACTTCTTCCAAAGGGGAACCATGAAACAGGAATTAACTTTGGGGGCTTTCAGACTTTGCCTCTTGAGAAGATTATCACCTTTGTCTTTCAAACATTAACTTCTAGGTTCCATTTCTTGCAACAAGTATACATTGCATAAAGAGCCTTTTGTAAGTCTGTGGGTAAATCTGACATAATGACTATATTGTCACGAAAAAGAAGAAGGCAAAGTTTCAAACACTGCAGTCCTCCATGAAATTGGCTGTCTGTTGTGTTATATCACAAAGACCATCATATCCAGTACTAATGTAACTCTGGAGGTCATTCATGAAAATTGAAAACAACAGAGGGGACAAGTTGTCTCCTTGGCTTATGCCATTTTTACATTGAAAAACGTCTGAAAGTATAGGACCTATCTTAATACATGATATTGTTATATGTAATACAGATTATATACCACATTCATAATTTTCCCACTTATGCCACTAGCAACCATTTTGTGCCACAAATAAATTCTATTTACATAATCAAACGCCTTTTCATAATCAACAAAAGCGCAGCACTAGGGTTTGCAATGTAAATATATGATCAATAGTACTATATCAAAGTCCAAAACCTGCTTGCTGCTCTCCCAGTAAGATGATTTCTTGTAAATACCCCCTGGGTCTGTCACTCATGACAGTTATTAAGAATTTCGCAAAAGAACTCAGTAGTAATGTCCCACAATAATCATCTGGATTGTTAACTTGACCCTTCCTTTATAAATTGGTCTTATGAAACATATATGGACCAACTCTCTGGTATAGTTTCACAGCTTAATATGATGTTAAAGATCTTTGTGTATATGGGGCCCATGATGTCCCCTGAGTATTTGAGAAACTCCTTCAGGATTTGATCGAATGCAAAAGCACTACACTTATTTTTTTCAGTTTATCAATTATTTTTGTACTTCATCAACAGTAAACAGAGGATTCCTCATTTCATTCTCCCTTTTAAACCTCTGAAGTGTCTGTTGATACATTATCTTCATTGTTTTGATTTCTGTTGTTTAATTTTGTGAAATGTTCCTTAAATATTTCCACATTACATTTTGTACTTTCTTCTTCTCGAGCTGAATTGGATCCATTCCGAATGTTCCAGTAATATTTTTGATCTTTGTTTTTCATTGTTTTTAATTTATTGATAAACGATTTCTGGTATTGTTTAATAAATATTGCTCTTGACACACATAACAATTCAAGATTGTACAATTTTCTGGATAACTTTGTATATAATAATTCTTGGCATAACTTGCCATACCTTGTGAGCTATAAGTATGTGTTTAGAGATATTTGAAAATTTAGATCCTCATATCAAAATCCCGTAGTTCAGACATGATAACACCAAGGAGTGGCTTTAGGAAGAATGTTTTCCAGTTTATTAAAAAAACCAAGGGTTCTAAATATTTTATTGCAGATTTTATCAACATGGGTATTCCATGTGAAATATTTATCTAGTGTCATCCCAAGAAAGTTTAAAGTGTCGACATTTTCGTCCTGGCTTTCCTTTATTCTAATATTTGGTACAGTGACTCTTTTATTATGTTGATAAAATAACATAAATTTTGTGTCATTAACATTAAGTGATAATTCAAATGCATTTAACCATTCAGTAATTTTTTCAAGTTCGGTATTTATGCTATCGTTTTAGTCTCTATTTATATTTATATTTTGAGTGTTTAATGTTGCAGATAAAGTTGAATCATCAGCATACAATTTTAGTTCAAAAATATTACTACCATATTGCATGTCATTTAAACAGATAATTAAAAGCAGGGGTACTAAAATAGATCCTTGTTGTTGTTATGGTTTCAGGGTCAGATTCTCTACCATCAAATTCAACATATTGTGTTTGATTTGTTAAGTAGCTTAAAAATATATTTACAGGAGTATTGTTAATCTATCATATGATAGATTTTTTTAAAAAAGGTTATGTTCTATGGTGTCGAATGCCTTAGACGAATCGAAAAAGATACATCGTGGTGTGTTATCTTTATTCATTTGTTCAATGATCTTTTCCACAAGTTCCACAGTAGCAATTTCAGTGGAATTGCCTTTAAGAAAGCCATGTTGACTATAAAAAATAATTGTATTTTTGAGAGTATTCATACAATTGATTAAATATGATTTTTTCCAAAAAAACTTTTGAGAGGGAAGGGAAGATAGAGATGGGACGATAATTTGTAAAGTTTGTTTGGTCTCCCTTTTTATATATAGGCATTACTTTAGCAGCTTTAAGTTTATCAGGGTAAACACCATTGTTCAAAGCTTGGTTGATGGTTATAACTAGTGGTTCAGTACTTGTACCTTTTACAAATTTCATAATTTGAGTCGATATACCATCAATTCTACAACTGGTTTTTGGTCGTAACTTGTCTATAACTTTGACCATATCATCTTGGTTGATGTTTCTAAAACTTAAAGGTAGATGTGTATTTTTTGTATAAGAGAATTCATGAAACTATTTGTTTGGGAGCTATTTGTCTGATTTGTAAGAGCAGTGTCTGCATTTGTAAAGATAGTATAAAACTCATTTGCAAATGTAAGCGTTTCATTTATCAACTGTCCACTGTGACTTAAGGATTCAGGAAATTTGTTTTTCTTTTTTCTTTTTGATAATAACTTTTTTTAGTTTCTTAAGCTTTTTTTAAAATCATGTTCATAGTTTTTATAGAAGGAGTTATGATTTTTTTAGCTCTTCATGTACTATTTCTCAGCATGTTGTTATATGTAGCTAGATTAGTTTTTAAAGTATGATAAAGAGGGGACACTACAGGTATAGACTTGGTTATTTTGTATAACAAATCACTGAATTTGATAGTTCGTAAAATTCCAGTAGTTATTCATTTATACTTTTTGCGTTTATGTTTATTAAATCCAACAGATTTAACAGAAATGCGTTTCTTGTTTGCATCATCCTTATCTCAAATTGAATTCCCACGTTCTGATTAGGGTCCATATTTTTATCTTTGATTTAAACATATTTTATTCCAACACAATTGGGAAACAGGGCGGAGCCCTATATAAATCCCTCTTGTAGGGGATATTTTTATCTTTCTTAATCTTAGTTAATATATCGGCGTCCGTTAGCGCACTATAAAAGTTTGTCATATCGTTGGGGCTTTGCTTTTTAATTTTAATCATCTTAGGTATTGCATTTTTGGGGTAGATATATCAATACAAAGGCAACATGGCTGATGATGCGAATTTTTTTTACCTTAGTACCAGAGCTGCTATTGTCTTACTGCCCTTTTTTGGATACCAGTTAATTTATCAAATTCATGCCCCTATACAAGAAGGCAGTAATTGATATGTGGTAGTATCAGTGAATTATATATTGTTGACAGAGTTTGTTTTGGAAGGTAGTTTTTTATTTTACCCATAATTCCTACTATTTGAGAAAGTTTGGATGAGACTTTCTGTAAATATTTATTCTGATTCTTAAGCTTGTCTAAAATAAGCCCAAGAAAATTAAATTCATCAGCACAATCTATTTTTACTGGGTCAATTTTAAGGGATGGTGTGGCTACTTGCGTTTGCTGAGCATAAAAAAGCATAAATTTAGTATTATTGATATGTAGTGATAGTTTATCAACTTTCATTCAAATATTTATATTGTTTAGCTCACGATTTATATTTTGAGAATTTTGCTGGAGTGCACGGATATATATGTGCTACAAATCGTTTCTAGCCTATTGGTATTGGCTAAACAACTTTGTTGTCTTATTTCAGGTCCAAATTTCCAGGCTGTATCTCGCTTGTGTGATTGTTCAAATTCATACTTTAATCTGGACAGATTCTGCACGGCTACAAATATCCCTTTATCTACCTTGTCCATATAGGCGTCTCCTTCACTCGTACCCATGTGTCTAGTCAGTTCTGTGCTCTGGCCTGTCCTTGCAAGAGGAATTCACATAGGGCATTACCGTTTTCCCAATTGTGGAAAATTTATGCAAAATATGTATAGAGGTTAATCTAATAAATACGTTTACACCAAGGTGTTGTTTGCCGAAGTCAAGTATTTTCTTCTTAGTTGTGGCAGCGTTTTCCCCGGCTGTACTTTGAATTCCTTGCACGGTCAATGTTTATGGACTGGTGCTGGGGGTATGCATTACACATTCATACTCAATGTAGGCCTATTATTGATCCGGGTTGGTGACATCAGTTTGCGTTGGTTTTCTGCTATCGGACATAATATTTAGAGGGCAATGAAAAAGTTCTGCCGAAAAGTTTTATTGTATTTGAATGAAAAATGATTCGTCAATCCTATATTTTATAAAACAATTCACGTATTTAATACAAATATGCCAGAAATTTATAATCACCCTCTGAATGGGGGTAGGTTGAAGAAATGTATAAGCTTTTTAATTCTTGAGACAGTTGGTGCGCCCTTAAGTTAATGAAAATTAGCAACGTTCTTACAATTTCTGTCGAATCTATGCAGTTATGATTCCTTCTTTGACGTGGAAATCACAAACAGCTGATGTTTATTATATTTCAGAACTCTTTTGGCCCATCACGTGTAGGTTTTTACCATCGTAAATGAAAAGAAATAGTAAAGTTGCTTTCATATAATCAATGTCTGCAAGTTCAGTGCTGCCGCCACTGGCGATATTCTGTATTGAGTTGTGGCCACAACTGGCGGAGAACAATCGTGACACCGGAAATGTTTTCGATAACGAGGCCATACACACACAGGAAGTTGAAAAAGTGGCCGGATGAAGAAGCTTGTGACAAGTTAAGATTTGTTTACATCGAAGCAATGCTCTGTTGAGGGTAGAAATGGCTAAATTTTTGCGCGACCAAGGGCCATTGCTTGTAGCTATAGGCTCCGGGGTGATAATAGGAACAACTGCCACTGTCATTTACCTGAGGTCAACGAGCACAATTGCACGAGAGCTCGCAAACTTAGCTCGCAGTTTGGAATCCCTGCGTCGAGAAGTTGAAGATTTGCGTACAACAGTACAGAACACTGTAACTCGACGAAAGAAACCACCTAGTTTTTACTCGGCACATGCCAGCAGTCAGAGTGTCACAAGTGGAGATGAGGATGAAATTTACGAGGAAGCATATGGGGGGTAAGTTTTGTGCGTTGTAATACACTGATTTTAGTTGAATGGATTTACTACCCTTCTGAATGAAGTGGAAAAAATTCAACCCGCACGTGCTCGTATCGTGTGTGGACTGTGGAGGGCAAAAGTTCTTCCACTGCGTCTTGACTGAACCCCCTACGGGGAAAGGCTTGAATTGAAACGCTCTTTGAACACTGACCTTGGCTTACTCTGTTGCCCTTATTTAACCGGTTCTATCCCGCACTGCCACGTTCAATGAAACTCCACTTCTTTTCAAAAGTACCTTTAATGGTTTGTTCACAAAATTGTGTTGTCATACTCCAGTCCACAGGCAGAATGAAAATTGGTTGACGCGGTATCAGCCTGGGCTTTATTGACAATACATAGCCGAATGCCAGCCCGTCTCTTGTAACATGTCAAATAAAGTTCACTTGTACCCAGAAATGTGTCAAGATATTCATACTTCTTGTCGCTGATGCACTTCAGTTACAGGTTTTACCTCCTGTTTTGCGTACAAAAATCCATGCAAAATTCCAAACCCAAATTATTCAACCCAGTGCAACCAAGTTTACCCTATCATACTCACAATTCCACTAGGAGTGCAAACCACAAATTAGACTTCACATTTGACTTCTTCGTGGCTCTTAAGATGGACTAGTCAGAGTAAACGTGCTTGCAGTGGGTCGAATAATTGAAGCATGTATAGTGAAACCTCAGTATAACGACATTCAAATAGCCAACATATTCAATATAATGACACAAATTTTCCTGGCAAAAAGTTTGTTTTCTTTGTGATTTGATTCGTTTTTCTGACACATTTCTTAGGAAACAGATGGTGTCATTATAATGAGTTTTCACTGTAGTTATTTCCCTTGTGTGCATGCACTATCAATAAGCCCCCCCCCCCCCCCGACTGACACCGTGTCGATCAATTTTCATTCTCATGAGCAAGACTAGGCAAGTAGCCATTGAATAGTAAACACAGGTTCAGTTGGTTTCGATACTGTATGTATCTTGTCGGGAACGGTTAAAAACTGTTGATACCCAAGTATCATGCTGTTACATAACACGTGGGTTTCTGTTAACGTTTCAGCAGCACTATGACATAATACAATAGTATGTTTGTCATAATCTGAATCTGGTTCTCATTGGCTGTAATGGCTCCAGAATGGGAATCCCCTGGTTGGGGATCTCATTCTGATTTTGACCTGGTTTGGTGCGAAATATTTATGTTGGGTTGACCGGAAGGGACACCCTAGGGTTAGGTGGCCCTTGCCCTGTGTCAGGGCCCAGGAAAGTGTAGATGCACTGTTCCTGTAGAATGTTCCTATCTGTGTGCAGTTTTTTATGAAGATTCACATTTTCATTCTCCCTGTGTTCCAATCACACTTGTATTCTCGAAACTCTAAAAGCCCTAAATATCCCTCTCTGGGGAGGGTACAGTCAACACAGCGTAGAATTCCTTTCGCCCTCCGTCGCTCTAAATATGATAGGATCACCTGTGATTCAACTTGAAGGAAGGACATCCAAGTAATATGCTAGAAGACTGAGCTGTTTGATTGTCAGTTGCATACTGTTGCTTTCATAGTGTTCCCAACCCGCCTGGATTACCCAGGGGGGTCCCGAAAGTTTGTGCTGAAAATTCTTGAAAAATTGTTGATTTTTGACAACGTTTAGCCACCTCCCTGAATTTCATTAATATTGTCCTTCCATATTTCATATTAATTTATCAATCTTCTGGAATTTTACTTTCCATTTCTGGGATTTTAACTTTGACAGGTTCGCAACACTGTTTTCAGTGTGGATATAGTAAAACCAATATCCCAACAGAAAGTAGTAAACAGAGGTGTATGTATAAGTATGATGAAAAACATTTTATAACCAAGGGGATAGTGTTTTACAATACATAGTATCAGTAGCTAAAAGTTGTTTTCACCAACACAGTGCAAGAGATATCTGGTTTTGCAGTGCAATTTGCCACACAAAGTGTGTGTCAATGACACTCAGTCTGTGTGGGAAATTCTGTGCTATTTCAATAAAGTGTGCCAATGACGCTGTCATTGGCACACTTTATTGAAATAACACAGAATTATCTATATTGTGCTGCAAAATGTTGGAAAATGTTAAAGCTGCTAAACAGTTGTCAAATCCTATATATACTGCAACATAAATGGTGTGTTGCACAATGGTAATTCCATGATGCATCCTGAGCTGATCAACATAGTCCATGCTTAGGAGTAAGCAATGCTATTGTACCCAACACTTGTACTAAGTTGTCATGCAAAGTTAATAATGTTCAAGTATGGGAGTAAGTTTTGACATCTGTGAAACTTAGAGATGTTCGTGTTTAAAATTTGAAGTGATTAAAAAATAAAGTTTGAAGTGTCTGTTTGTTATATATGTATATACACATGATCTTACTATGACTTCCTAAATTACGCTGTTTCGTCCACAGTGGCCCTCCTCTTATAAGGCCCCTCTCACCAGAGGCCACCCCTCTTGTAAGGGTACCATTTGAGGTGGCCTTATAAGAGGGGGACTTCGTACTGTATTGTGTGTATTGTGTGTGAAGGCTTGAAGTTGTTTTTTTACATTGCAAGAGTGTTCATCTTTTAATTGGATGTACATGGTTCTTCACTTTGGCTGTGATATTTGATATTTCCAGCAAACAGTTTTGCTTTTTGGTTTGCTTATTTGAATTCATCAGGACTTACAATGTGCCAGCACTTCGGTAAATATATTTTAACAATATTCAAAAATTCAAGTTTCATTACATAATTTAATCGGCAGTGGTAGATGAGTTTCCCAGCCACATCAAAAGGAACTACATGTAAGTTATATGGTTGCAACAGGTTCCCTGTGCAGGCAGTGGTCTGTTTCTGGCCAGGCGAGACTATGATTACTAAGACAACCCAACATGCAGTTGTGGTGGGAAATTAATATGCATGCCTCGTATTGCATGTAGCTCACTTGCTTGTTGGAATCACCATATAGACTGATACACATGTTGGGTTCCAGGTTTGGGACAGAAAGAACTTGGAAGGCCGGCATATAAACTTAACTTACTCTCCAGTCTTTATTCTTCCATGGTCCTGATACAAAGCTGGTTTAGCTGTCCCTGGCAGTTGCTCTTGGTCTTTATGCAGTCTCTGGTCGTCTCTGGTCTATTTCAGGTTACGCTGATATTTATCGAGAAACTATTTCTGAGGTAACCAGAATCTTACAGACTTTCATCTAATTAAGTCACATGAAAAGCAAAGGATAAAAACATGTCACCTGCCATAACCTGTTTTGCTTGCCAAAAAATACTTCAACGTTGACTAAAACTTGTCAGGAGTAATGATACACATGTATATGTTTGGACTTTGTCTATTGTTTTTGACACCTCTATACAAGTCTTAGGGTTGAGGCTGTATTGCTTAGATTAGAATCTTCAGTCACTGGTAACCATGGTAACTGAGACAAAGCCACATGGTAAGATCAAACTGTGGCAATTAAATAACAAACAGTACTAACAGTCAAATAGATTCTAAATCTGTGCAAGGTCTCAAAGCAGCTTAGGCCAAACAAGAATTTAAGAAAACAAAAAACAAGTCCCTGCAATCTTACGTTTTAACCTTCCCTTCAACTGAATTCCTCAAATAAAATCTTGTTAAACCCAAAATTCCCGTGGAAAGAGAAAATGAGAAATTTCACATTGGACCCTACACTTTGTCTTGGTGATAGTATCTCAAAAGAGCATTTATTTACTCCATGCAACTACATTGGTGCTTCAGAATGTTCTGCACCTCAAAATAAGTGCAGGATGATCATGCCAGTTATGAGAAGGTTACCTGCAACAAATTCAGCCAAATGGATTTGCATTTTCCAAACAATAATGATATTACATACACTTTCAGGACACTGCACCAGAGATGTGGGTGCACCATATAGCATGGAGGTCAATTGTTGGGACAAATATTACCTCCATACCTACATGTAGAGTAATAAGGCTGGCTGTCCAATTTCCTTCATATTTTGTCAGCTGCAGTCTATATCTGGGCAGGGCCTTGCCAGGGATTGATACGGATGATCTTGACCTCAAGGTCAAAATCACACATCATTTGAACAAAATTTGTGTCTTTCCGGTAACTCAGGTTTGATGACAGTTGAAACTTGCTTGGATATGTTAATGTGAGCGAGGGCATATCACTTGGAACTGCAATTATGTGTCATTGACCTCAAGGTAAAGGTGGCACAACTATAAAATCTGATGCTTGTATAGGGCCATTGGTGACCTAGCTGGTTATTGCTCTAGTTTAATTATTGGCATACATCATGCCCATTCATCTACTGCCACATATTTTCTCATGCATATGACAACAAAATATTTATTATGAGAGACAAACCCTTTCAGCATCCCATCTACCACAATTGCAGTCATAGTAGGGCCCAGCCCTGTTTCTCAATGGACTAATAAAATATGTTTCAATCAAAAGCTGTCATATTACATCCAGATAATAGATTGAAACGGACATTGCAATGCATTCATCAGTACCAGTGATACCTGGTGACAACTGTGGTGGCAAATATAGAAAAGGGAAAAGCAGCATTTATTTTTTTTTCATCCTGTATGCATTCAGTGCAGTGCTGTGGTACCCCCCACCTCCAAATACCATTAGTCTGTAGTTTACATGTATGTAAAGGGGTGGGCATTATTGAAATTGCCAAAGGAATGTTCATTTTGATTATTTACTGATCCAGAAAATAAAATTCCAGCAGAAAAGTTTGCAAAAAATGAGTTGTGTTTGCTAAAAAACTTAAGGCTGAAATTTTTTCTTCGGTGTTAATCTCATGCAACAGTTATAATGCTATTTTGAGAAATTTTGAAGGAGAACAAAAAAGTAAAACAAAGCCAAGGATAGTAGTAATGTGTGATTTCGGACATAGAATCGGATTGTATTATTGATCACTTTACCTGCATTTATTGATATTCAGTGAAAGATATACTTTACTGAACTTTTGCAGTTCATTTATGATGTCTTTGTATATATCATACATGTATGTATTATTCTAGCATTGAAATAAACTTAAAAAGGATACATTTTTGAAAGATCTCAATATCTTAAGGAAATGAGCTTAATCGCTTAGTCTTATGCTAAGTTTTTGTTGTCAGAGCTCCCCTCCTCATTATAGTTCAGTACACTCTGATTGCCACGCTAGTGGCAATCATATGGAAACACTGGAATCCATCCCTGGAAATGTGTCTTTACATATTCCCAAGCCCCTATTCAGGGCCTCATCTGTAATATTATAACAGTGACCACTCAAGCCAAAACCAAAGTTTGAACCCATGGACCTCAGTGGGAACAAGCTAGGTTTTCAACAGATGAAAGCCCAGCACATTCAAAATTTTTTGAATCAAATCCCACAGTGGAAACCAACTCTGTCATCCACTAAGAATCCACACCTACACTATCACAATTCACATATACTGCAGACGCAGCAACGGATATGTTACCCCATGATATATATATATATATATATATATATATATATACACTGTATATATATATTTTATATATATACACTGTACATAAATATTTTATATATATATATATATATATACACTGTATATATATATTTTATATATATACACTGTATATATATATATATTTTTTTTTTCTGTTGTTCTAATTCTAAACAAGCCTAAGATAAGTACTGATTGACCCACAGTCATCAAACATCTAGGTGTTTCCATATTAGGAAAACCCCTATTTTCAAAGAAAAATTCTTTGAATCAACGTAAACAATAGCACGTGTTTTACGTAGCAACCCAAACGTATATAAACAGGCACACGCAGTTTTTTCAACGGTCGGTTTCGTAACTGATGAGGTGAAGAGATCACCGAAACTAGTCTTACGTCGAAAAACCACAAAGCCTCTTCCATCTACGGTCTAGTCCCGTCAGATTTGCTTATATATATACACATAGACTGCTCACAGTGTACCCAACAATTCCTGATGAGTCGCAGGTCACTACGAAACTAGTCAGATGTTTTTTGATTTGCCACAGTGGCCACTTGCCCTGTCATGGTCAATTTTTGCAAGATGTTGTTCTGATGTGGTTTTTTAAAGTGGAGAATTTCCCCAATTGCATTCAATGCTGTGTATCTCGCAACTTTGGAAATGCACAAAGTGACAGTCATGAAGCATTCATTCCGCAGCTACAGCAACTGAGTAAGCAATGCTAGACCATTGACTTTAGGTCATGTTTTGCAGAAGTTTGTCACTTGAAAGAGCTTACCTTGTGCAGTTTATGATTTTTTCCAGCTTAATTTTTACAGAGTGCAACCCTGGGCCATGCTCTGTGTAGCAGGGAAAATCTCCCTGTTGTATGGATGTGCAAATTGGAGATTCAAGGAAGCAAAGTGACTGACCTGGGTGGATTCTGGAAGGGGTGCTCCCCTCCTTCTATCAGAAAATTTTGCAAAATATGGTTGACATGGTACCTTCCAGTGTATTTTCCCTTATTTTACTGTGCTGAAATGGGGGTCAGCCAAAGTAATCAACATTTTCAAAAGTGTACACAGAGTACTCTTTCTTGTAACCCCCTCTCCCCCCAAAACAGTATTCTAAAAATGTTGCTTTTTAGCTAAATACTGATCAGCAGTTTTAAAATTAGCTGAAAATATGCATTGATCTTGTCTACAATTGCAAAATTCCTGACCTTAAGCCAGACACAAGAAAACTGGGTAAATTGGATAAAAACCCCTGGATGCAAGGGGAAGCTTTCTATGGTTTTCCTCCAAAGAAACACAGAAACGACGGGAGTGGTTGAATATGGTGAAAAGACTAGAAGATTATGAACCACCAGGCAAATTTGACAGAATTTGTTCAAGACATTTTGCTGGGGGTAAAGGTCCAACACTAGAACACCCAGTGCCGACTTTATTTCCGGTATTATAACAACTGGACAATTGCAGAAAAACAACACACAACAAACCGATGGCAGAACCGTGTGAGATGGCCGAGGATCAAGTGACCTACCCAGCAACAGGGAAAGGCCAGTTGCCAAGTAGAGAGCGGGGGTGTGTTCACTGTGTTGCAGCGGTAGCTCACAGTACTAGCTAATGTGGACCAAGGCCATTCAAAGGTAGTTCTTGTCATGAAGCTGAAACATTATATGCATAATTTATAATTATTACTTTGCTGCAGAAGTAACCAGTTTCATGGAGCATACATATACATGTAGAGCAGTGGGAGCACAAACCACTTGCCATGATCTGCCAAAACATTTAATTTCTGTGTCAAGGTAATGTTAGTGCAGACAGTAGACAAATCCTATTGAAATTCTATTGTTCAATGACATAAGCACTATACTTAGACCGATTTGTATTCAATGTGCAATTTTGTTATATTATTAAAGCAGGTCTGTCACAAGATGCAGTCTTATCATGATTTGTCAGAAAGTCTTGATAAGGGAGGGACAGAGTACATGCCTCATGTACTCCACATATCATGTCATTGTGTAGCTGTACTCTGTTAGAAACCTTTGATACCCAAAGCCATGTGTGGGGATGATTAGCTTATTTCTGTATTCTCCATGTGCAGTCTTCATCACCAACCAGTAATGCAAAGTTGTTTGTGCACACTGTGTCTGCCAGTTGTCTTGTCTTTCATATTATTAACTAGAAATAATAACATGTCTAGTAATAGGATGAGGTTGCATTGACAACAAATAAAATGCATTTAACAGTCAGAAGTTAAAAGATTGTCAGTTTTTGCTGACAATATATTCCATGTTAAAAGCCTTCATTACTGTGTAAAATACTGGTATTTTCAGTCCATGTACTGGTGGCATGCAGCTAGAAGAATTATGCTAAGAAGCAAACACATATATAATCCCAGATGCTCTACACTTGATTAATTGAAATATACATGTATGTCCCACAGGGTTCTGTAGGTGACTGCCATCAAGTTTATCAGCTGAAAATATCATTATTTCAAATATAACTCTCATATAGTTATAGTATATAAAGGCAATGCAAACTTAATTCTGTGATCTTGTATGGTGTAATCATTGCATTCTATATCCAAATGTAAAATCTGCATATAGTCATGGTAAGGCAGTGCAAACACAATTCTGTGTGGTTGTACTGTGTGTTAGCTTCACACTCTCTATCCAAATGCAAAATCAACACTAAGAGTTGTTTCAAAATGTGGAAACATTTAACCGTAAAAAAAAAAAAAATCTATCTGGATAAAAATTAACACACAGGGTGTAAGACAGGTGAGTCACTAACTTGAGACACACAATTAAATAATAGCATAACAGAGTACAGAGCACTTAGCTGTTTCGGGGCCAAGTTGGGGCCAAGTTTTGAACTGAGTCAACAGCTTTCTTTGATGTGTTTTGGGTGCAATGTGCCCAAAGCACAACGAGGAACGTTGAATTAACCTGAACCTTATTGGGGCTTTAGGCATGGGAGTACTTGAATGAAAGGTCCGTTTACAAAGGATATTAATATAGCATCCATTTGATAATTCACAGAAGTTCGTCATACACATAAATACTGATAAATACTTTGACTTTATTAGAGTTGCGGTTGCCAGTGAAAGAGTTAATTGTGACAGGGCAAGTGCTTATATGGTACAATATGGTTGGATTGAATTATACATGCATGTATGCTTCAGTTGGTATGTATGTCTGTAATATTGTTGACATGACATGGTTGGGTACATGTATCACTAGTATACTATAAATATGATTATCTGTACATCTATGTTGTAATGATGGAAGTTCAAGAAGGCAGTGTACATGCTCCTGTGATATATGTATCCCCATACACAGATCGTACCTGTACCAATGTGAGTTCTATGCATGATCTAAAATAAACGCTGCTGAAAATGACAAAAATCAATAATATTGGTTAAAGTACTGTATGTACATGTGTGCATGTCCTGTGCGACACAGGCCTACCTGTATACAGATACTTCCCTGTTGAGCTACTGGGTTAGAGCAGCCCTGCAGCTACATGCATATGTGGTACATGTATAATGAATGTGCCTTATTTGCACTGATATTTTTACTATTATTGACCTCCCTAAGTATCATTTAAAATTGGAAATTGGAATGTCCCCCCCCCCCCCCAAAAAAAACCTCCTAGGTTATACTTTTTTCATTTCGTTACTGCTGGTTTCACAAAGATTCATCCATTCTGTGTGGAGGTAGTGTTTAGCTCAGCTGATTTGTCAGTCAGCTGAGCTTATGTGGTGGTCAGGTATCCTTCCATCCCTCATCTGTCAGTATCCACAATTCACATTTTCGACTTCCCCAAAACCACTGGCCACATTCACCTCAAAATTGGAGGGAATGTACCTGGTGTGGTTCTGGACCAAGTTTGTTCAAATGGTTTTTGGGTTATTATGTTTTTTTTTGGGAGAAGCCTAAAAAATCTTCTCCCAAAACCGCTTACCCGATTGCTTTGATATTACACAGGAACACTCCTGGGGACTCCTTAATTCATATTTTGGGCTTCTCCAAAGAAGCTGTTAGTCAGATTGACTTCCACTGCGGCGGCAATTTACCTTGGGTGGGTGTCTACCAAGTTTGTTCAAATGGTCACGCTCCAGTGATTTTTACCCCTTGGCCTTCTAGGCTGGGGGGTTTTGTCGTCATCTACACATCTGTCCACCCGTCCGTCCATGGCTTGTTAACACCATATTTCCAAAAATACTCACTTTACAAAGACCAAATTTGATCACAGGGCCATTGAGGTGGTTCAAGTGCCATTTCAAAAGTAGGTCACAGTACTACATTAAAGAAAAAAAACAGGGTTAGCACAATATCTAAAAAAATATATTGAATGTAGCTACATCAATTATTTATGAGAGTTGGTCGTAAGGAAGCCCCAGAAGCCTATCAAAAAACTAGGTCACTGAGTCACATATTTAGGTCAAGTTGATGCATTGAAGAAAAAATGTGGTACCATGATATCTTGAAATCTTAATTTGCTCATTGTAGCTGCACAATTATATCTGACAGTTGGTCTGAAGGATGGCTCAGACACCTAGTGAAAACTAGGTCACTGGGTCATATTTAGGTCACAGTGGTGCATTGAAGAAAAATGGCCTTGCCATGATATCTCTGCTTATTGCATTTACAAGCATAGAAAAAATTATATCTTACATATTAGCAATTTAAGCAAAATGCGGCTGCCTATAGAGATTTATTTGCAAGCATAACAGTTTGGAATAGAACAAATGATATTATATTTTTTAAATATAATATAATATTTTTTCACATATAGGACAAAACCATTTTTGCTATAAGTATGAACCTTGTTTATAATGAAGTCAGGGGTTGAGTTTAATGTTTTTATGATTTCACATCTTAAACAATTTCTGTCCCTGCAAGATTGCTTCTTTCTATAAATATACGGTTTCTAAAATTGTGATTATGAAGTGCAGAAGTTGTATTTATTTTAAAGGTTTTAAAGTACTCAGGCTGCTGATTTTTTATATACTTAAAGTAGAATTTCAGTTGTTGTTGGAGAAATATATCACTAATCTTCAATAACTCTAAGGTTTTATATATTGGCTCTGTATGTGCATTAAATCTCCCGAGGCTAATGATTCTCACACATTTTTTCTGGAGCAAAGCAATTCTATTACTTTTATGACCCCAAAGAACACATCCATATAGTTAAAATGAGGAAATACTAGAGAGTGATATAGTGTCAGTAGAATATCTGTGGTAGGTATTCGATTACTTTGTTTAAGACACTAAAAGTTTTCAAAAAAACCCAAAAATTTGGATATCTTAAAAGAAATTTTATCAATGTGACTGTTCCAATTTAAATGATTGTCGATTTGTGTGCTTAAGAAATAAGTCATTTACACATTCAATTTTTATGTTAATTATTTCACATTCAATTTTTGTATTAATTATTTCTGTTTCAGGAATCGTCACCTTTTTTTGTGGGTTACTAAATAACATAAATTTTGTTTTCTTTCATTAAATGACAATTTATTTAATTTCAGCCATTTGCTAATTTTACATAGTTCAGCATGTGTATAGTGTGATTTATAATTCTTGTTTGGTGTCAGATTTTAGCAACAATTGTGAAGTACTGTATAGTGTTGTATCATCAGTGTATTCATGTATAAAAGGTTTAAAGTGGCTGGAGGCTGAAGGTAGGTCATTTATGTAAAGTATAAATAATAAAGGACCAAAAATTGAATCCTGTTTTACACCAGTGGTTATAGTTAAGAGCGTTGACTTGGTATCATTTAATTTAACATATTGCTTGCGGTCAAAATAGTTTTTATAAGTGCCATATCACCAAGACCATGATATTTTAGTTTCTGAATTAGAATGTGATGTTCTAAAGTGTTGAATGCTGTGGAAAGGTCCATGAAAATACTGATAGGAATTTCTTTTTTTGTCCATATACTACTTAATATTCTACTGATCAGTTCAATGGCAGCAAGTTCTGTGGAATGTGAATCACAAAATCCATGGTGATTGTAAAATAAATGATGTTCTGTTAAGTGCCCATTTAATTGGTTAAACACAATTTTTTGCAAAGCTTTTGGGAAGCTTGATAAGAGGGAGATTGGTCTGTAATTGTCAAATAATCCTTCATCACCTTTTTTGAAGAGGGGAATAACTTGAGCTATTTTAAAATTTTCAGGAAAATCTCCAGTAGCAATCAATTGATTAAAAAGAAGTGTCAGAGCCCCACTGATTTAATTTTTAATGAATCTCATTAGTTTGACTGAAATTAGGTTATGACTACTGCTTGTTTATTGTTTTTAGCTCTGCTGACCAAAGGTCGCAGAGCTTGTATACAACCCCTCATGTCTGTCTGTCCTCAAACTTTTGCTTGTTAGAGCGATACCTTCCACAGTTTTCAAGTTAACCCAATATAACCTTCAGGACTTATAGGGTGTATGAAAATCTAGGTCCCTTTCGATATTGGTGGCGCCACCTGCAATATTATGCAATAAGGGGTCAAAATATGAAAATCTTGTGAACACTCTAACATCTTTAATTTTTGGCAGATCTTCACCAAATTCAGTGGGATTGTGGGGGAGGTCAAAGTCTAAGTTGCTAGTGATACTAGTGAGGCCACCCATAATTTGACAGAAATTATGAGCCAAAATGTGTTTTAAGATGTAAAATTCCATATCTTGAAAAGTGATTGGATTAGATTTGCCAAATTTATATGACATATAGACAATGTCCAAAGCTATAAAATTTTGTATGTAATATCAGTGATCTTGACTTATTTTTGTGAGATCACCATGCCGGTAAAGTTGAAAGAGGTTATTTTGCAATGGCAGGGTGTAGCTTGGACTTCAATGGCAATGTCAGCACAGCACCAGGCAGGCCTGTGGACCTCTTGTATTACATAGTCTGGGTGTCCTTGATCTTCTGTCTCAAGGTCACTGAGGACATAAAGTTAAGGACTCACTTACTGTTGTCTTGGCACGTGCTGCAATATTCATCACAGGAGTTGCACAAATAAGCTATGATTACATGTGTAGCATTAAGTGCCATCCAGTTGAAAATTTTAGCCACAATGCCAGTAAAGCATTAGGCCTGTGAGCCTCTTGTTAAGGAGTCTGTTGTTTTGATTATAGTTTCCTTGGTCACTGGTTTAAAGTCAAAATTGCGTTCCCTTGGGTTTTGTAAGTAATTTTGAAAACCCTCAGTAATAGATGCATTTACTTGCATTGTAAGTTTGGGACCTATTTCAACAAAATATTTATTAAAATTATTAGCAATTATTTGCTTGTTAGTAATGCTATCTCCATTAATCTTAAAGGTTTTGGGAAAATTTTTTTCTTCTTTCTTTTGTTCAGTAATTACTTTAGTGTTTTTTATACATGTATTACCTTTTTGTTTGGCAAAGCAGTTGCTATAGAAATTTAGTTTCTTCTAACTTGTTTAATATTACTTTTAAGAATATTATTATATGTGTGTAAATTGGTTTTGCGCTGGTTGTATTCTTCTGAGTGAATGTAATTCTTTTTTCAGTTCTTTATATAATTTTTCTCTATTTGCTATGGATATCAATGTGCCCCATGTTATCAAACTAGATTTTTATGACTATGTTTATTAAATTTAACCTTTTTGCAAGGAAAACTATTTTCGAATGCATGTTTGCAAATATTTTCTAACAGGTTACAATTTTGTGTGGGATTAGTATTTGGGTTTTTGCTTTTATCCAATATGTTTGATGTACCAATTTCTTTTGGAAAATTATTACAGGATTCTGATGTATTCTGCCTACTATAAGTGTGTTTTGGATTTGTTTCAAAGATTAACCACAATCAAGAGATGTAAAGTATGGAAAATGATCAGAAATGTTTGATATTAAGATTCCAGTGGTGGGTTGCATTTGGAGTAGCCTTCTATTATAAAGAGGAGGACCTTATTGTATATTTACATAGAGTTTACATGGAAACACTAGCATCTTGAAAGATTGTCAGTACATGTACATCAACACCTTGCTGAGAGTGATATTAAAAAGGGCAGTGTAGTAAATTACTTCAAACACTTGTTTTTACGTCGATTTCCCCACCATTGACCACCTTAATGTACATGTACAGTAAGTCTGCATGTGGGCTTGAGTCATGTACAGCGAATGTGATATGTGTTCTATTGCCGTACACCATGGTAGTGTCATGTATGATACTCTGAGGGGATTTTTATGAAGCCAGTGAACCTGCCATGATACCAGTCATGCATAAATCTCAGAATAGCTGTTTCCCAATGTTGAAAGTATTGCCTGTGTGGTACATGAACACATGAGCTGTATGCAATATGTGAAGGCCATGTGGTAATGACTAATTGATAGGTAAAACGGCAAGGCTATATGCATCTACATGTACATACATGTGCTGTCAGTTGTTTTTACTGTGTGATACATATGCTGTATAGTAAATGTGGCAGAGCAAACAAAAGGCACTGATGGGATTTTATTGTCAGATTTGCCAGGCTTGTCACCATTTGCCTGAAGCATCGGAATTTCTTCATGGATATACATGTAAACTGCGATGTACTTCATTAGAATATATATATACTCATATGCACACACACATGATGTATATATATAATATAGCTACACATGTACACACTGGCTTTTGGGGGGGGGTAGATTTTGTAGAACCTTTTTAATTTGAGGAAGAACTTCAGAATATATAAAATTTATGTTTTGCTTTGTTTTTTGTAAGGTTTGCAAGTGTTCCGTAGTCTGCCCTTCCCAATTAAGTTTCTCATTTACATGTTGGATGGTCATGTAGAGTTGTGTACTAATAGCATGGTGGCTCTCTATTTACATTTGAAGGGTTCAGTAGTTGGAGGAGTGTGTGTGGCAGACATGGGCTGGCAGGCAGTGTTTGCTGTGGCAGTGTTGTCTACAGAGTTGTATCTGGCTCTGAAACGTTTGGGTGAGCCAGATTTTCCGGATTGGTATTGTGTTGCTCTTTTGAATATGCCCCGTGGGCTTGCTACATAGAAAATATTGTGTTCTTTCACCATTTTATGTTGCATGCAGCATATGTTAGTTTATGATGATGTGACTGCAGGTATGACCTTTCATCAGATATTACTACAGTAGTACCTGCTGTATGTGACCACCCCTCCTTTCAGAAAGAGTGGCCACATACAGTAGGTGGTTTTTCACCACAGGTAACTTAAAAACAAATTGACTCCTGTGGCCTCGAAATTGACTACAAAGAGTAGGTGGTTTATTACGACTGGTCATATACACAGGTACCACTGTACATGTATTTTTATGATAAGGGGTAAGTCATTAAAAGAAATACCATTTATGCGCTCATAGCAATCATGCTCATTTGGCAGGAACTGAAAACAGAATTTGCTACTTGCAAGACATGGAAGGTCCTCTTTGTGCCTTAAACTTGTGTGTGGGTAGCAGCTATCTTTGATAAAGATTGATCCAGCACAGGCTGTAAAGCTTGGGTCTTCAATGCAGTCATCATGATTCTGATTTTGTTACTTGTCTTGTAATACTTCTTGTCTGAAATTCCGAAAAGCGTTGCATAGAGTCTCCATCTATTCTGCTCACAATTGTACTCGTCCTCTGTGAAAATGTAGTGTCCAAGGCAAAAGGGCTTACGGTAACGTCAAAGTCTGCATCAGCCCTTTCTCAGTCGCATTTCCTAGTTCAGAGTTCTAATTTAATCTTTGTCAAATTATGACTGTAATACTCCTTCTGCAAACCAAGCATTTATGTTAGAATGCAGTAGGGGAAAGTCAGAATAAAGTGCTGCATGGACAGGATAAAAAGTTTCTAAATTTTGAAACACATGTTGAGGATCCTCATGTCAGGCTCAGTACCAGTGGCACTGCTAAATTTGCGGGTATCATGGTTTTCAGCTTAAGAAAGTTTTTGTCTGCATATATGAAACTGTAGAACAGGGGCAACAGTTGTGATATGATATCACTGGTATTACAACCGTAGGATCTACAGTACACCCCCCCCCCCCCCCCCCGCCACCATCATGATGTTCAGGACCATGGAAGATAAGCACAGAGCCACTGAAAATATATTGTAATAATAATACTAATAGTAATTATGATGCATGATGTATTCTAGTGGCTTTAAATGCAGCATAACCCTGAAAATTGTTCGCTATTAAAGTATACAGGATGCTGTTGGTATTAAACCTTCATCACGAGAAGGTAAACTGTGTGAAGCAGGCAAATTTTCAACCACTGGACAAATACATCCACTCTTTTAGGCTTTTTAAAAATTTTTTTAATGCGAGCATTTCCAGTTCAGATTGATAAATGTGGTTCACTCATATTATGTATGTGAAGTTCTGTGGTGTTAATGTATAGTGCCATGTACTGTATGTGCTAAATATTGGTATTCAGTGGTACTTGCTTTTGATGCCTTTTTGGTTTAGATTGTTCGGTAGATTTTGATTTACTTGTTCGTATACAGTAGTGTCCTTGCAGCTTGGCTACTTTATATGCATGTGAATGAACAGGCATTCCATTTTGTTTTGGACTGGGCTAGTTGCATTGGAGACCACGCAGAATTATGTTAACCTTTTCCCTCTTAAACTGCTCAAAACCAGCTGGTCAGATGTCATCTGCGTCAATGTTTTCATTTGAATTTCAACAGTAATGAAAATTAATTTGAATGAAAATTGTAGGCAAAACTTATCAAGATAACATGCCACAGGTCGACAGCTTTCCTTGGCATGGGCTGGGTTCTAAGCACCCAACCCATGCCAAGGTAATCTGTTCATTCAGTTTTAATTCAAGGGAAAGGGTTAAGGTTACCTAAAGAGTCCAAGTTCAACATACATGTAATGTATGCCATTACAGAGTTAAATTTCATTATGGGCCAGCATCATTTAATATTTATGAATCAGATTCTTTGCTCAGCACAACTTCACGGGATCTACGGAAAAGTTAATCAATTGTAGCTTAGGTAGTAGAGGAACAGTTATGTACACCAGACTCTAGCTGCAGCTATGTACAGTTGTCCCTCTTTTGAGAGACAACTCCTAGGAGAGGTTTACAAGTGGTCATATAAAGCAAATGGTTTCTTATTGGAGGTAAAACAGCATTAGAAAGATAGACTCAAGGACCTGGTGAACATGGTCTTACAAAGTAGGTGGCCTCTCAGTGGAGTGGTGTGTCAAAAGAGGGCCTACTGTATCTACCAAGTTTGGAGTGTGAATAAAAGCTGTCACCAGCGAAGCCTCCTTGTTGGGGTTCGCGCCCCCTTCCACAATCAATGGTGCCATCCATGCATTGCACACGTCTCAATATTATCCTGTTTACTTGAGCCTATATACAATGTACCTACATGCATATGTATAAAACATAACTTTGCCTGATTGAAACTAGGTCTCAATTTGTCCCTGGTACTTGTTTTGTAATCCAAAGGGTCTGTCTAGAATAGGAGCCTAACGAAATCTTGGTTCTCCCTTGTGTCACCACATCGTGACGATCGGGCGCATGACTGAATTCATAGTTATGCTGGTCTGCTGGTACCAAGTGGGACACACTATGGACATGCTATTGTGACCACAGTGGAGGCTTAACTGTGAAACTGTGGAATGTAACCCCACACATCCATGGATATTTGTCAAGATTCGACAATTTGTGTGTATCAGCACTACTGAACCTGGTACCTTGCAATTATACACAGGCATATTTCAGGCACAGTACAGCTTTAACTTGATCAACATCACTTTTTCAAACTTCCCCACTTTCTTCACCTTTATACACTTTGATATGGCTGTTGATGACCCGCTGATAGTGGTGTCCCACTTCCCGCAAAATACCGTTTGATCTTGTCGTGCAATCCTGGTGGTCAAAATTGGAAAACAAAATTCCCTTAGGTTGGAATTCTTAGGTATATAGCATACAGTATGAGAAAGGGGGCACTGTAATTAACCCTCTCAGTTACGGTAGGAAGTTGGAAACTGAGTCAACAGCTGTCCTTAGTGCACTTTTAATAAACGTATCGCTTTGTTTGGTATTTGGAAACACTGGTATGCTGGCACATGTGCACTTGGGGGGGGGGGATGTCTCTTTGTGAGGAATTCAAATTTTGTTTCATGAGTGAGATTAGCAAAGCTTTGGTTGTGAATAGCATTGGAAGAGTTGATTTTTAAACAGCTGAAAACAGGTAAATGAGGTTTAAGCCCTGCCCATGGAGGATGTTTAGCAGTCTTCAGCAAACACCTCATGTTACACATAAGCAACTAGACCTTTAGCAGACAAAAGAAAAAAAAAGTCTTTAAAATACCATGAGTACTTCATTTATACCCTTAATGATATGCTTTAAATGGGAGAATTCCAGACATGTATCCCAGTGGATAAGTGGTCTGGAATATACTCAATTACAACTAGGCACATCAATCCAGTAGGCAGCCATTAATAAAAGATGCATGTGTATGTTATATCGTTCTCTGGTCCTTTCCTGTTACGTGCTGAGATCTTACCCGATTAGGTTACTTTAATACTGCCATATGACCACCCAGGATGAATAGGTGATGGAATCGCTTTTCTACTTTTCTTTTTGGATCAATAACTTGTATGGCTTTCTTGGGCATTATACATGCATTACTATTTTGCTGGTCTTATCATGTCATTTTCGAAGGGTTTCCTTTTCCAATTTATACATGTACAATGTGTTAAATTGTATGCATGTGTGCATATATCAGACATGAGAATTAACAGCTGATCCGCTGAATTCAGCTGATTTCACCAGAATTTACTTGTATATATCTCTTTGTAATCATCCTCAATTTCAGTAAAAATTCAGCTGAGTTCCTTGATTTCTGTGTTTTTCATCAGATGGCATTCTCATGTCTGATATACACTGTATGGATTGTGTGGTATACCTGTACTTTAGATCTTATGTATGTTGTGGGATTTGCTTGAGGCATACTTCGTGGATATGAAAAAGTCACATTCATTTTTTTGTAAAACGTGAGTGAAAAACAATGCCAGCTGCAGGTTTATACTATTTGGAATAAAGAAATGGCAAGAAAGCTCTTCCAATTGTCATGTATCTAACTTCGTCTGAAAAGAGTGGTAAACTGGGTTGAAACATGTGCATGTATATGATCTCTGATTTATCTGCAGCAAAACTAGACAAAAAGTGAATCACTAGGTAGTAGTAGGTTGTAGTGTAAAGTGTGAATTGGTAAAAGTAGTGTATGTTATGAAACTTGTGTTCCAAAACCACAATGTTGAGAGATCATGTACATGTACATTGAGGATTTCATCACTGTTCATATGCTGGACTAATTTGAAATATGTTATGATATATACAGCCGGAGTAACAGAAGAACTTCGCCTTCAAATTTCTAACTTACAAAATCATATTTTACTGGCTTTCAAGTGTGAGCATGAAGTAAAGTCTTTGGTTGCCCTCTTCCATTGCAAATCATGCCTTAAGTGCCCTTATAGCAACCAGAGCATGACTTGATATGCGAGGGATGTCTGTTTTATGTGAACTGTCAGTGTTCAGTTTTAAATATTACCTGGTTTGCATGACAACCCTGAAGTGGAAGAAGAGGTCCCTTCCAATGCAAGCTAGGAGTTAATCATGGATAATTGTCCAATAGGATAATTATTGGAAAGATACCCATCAACAAAAATATAATAATACCTATAGCATATTGGCAAGTATTTTGCATTTAAAATTATTAAAAAGAGACTAAACTTTCCAATTTGTAGAGATGAGCCGATGCTGATCACACAGGGGTCGACCAGTGAGGAGTACCAATCAGCTAAATCAGACTCCAGTTTCAGCAGTTCAGCTAGTAACTTATTTACACTGGTAGACAAGTTGCTGGGTGGTACTGACTCAGACAAGACAGAGGCTGTCAACATGCTTCAAGATTACTACTCCTTGGTGAGTACATGTATATTATCAGAGTGCTTCATGGTTGGTTGTAACCCCTTGGTGAGTATACATGCATGTCACTCTGCCGTAGGCCTTTGATTACTACTCCTGCAGAGGGTCCAAGCGACAAAATGATGTTTATTTGCTATCACTAATCAACATTCAACACATTGAAATGTGTAACTGTATTCCTTAAAAATTCTTACCAGTTATCAGAGGAAACCCACATATGTGGGCACAATAGTCTGTGCATCTACACGAATGATGGAGTAAAGTATAGGCTTATAGCGCTTTATTCCGTTGTGCAACTTCCTTTGGCGTCATCGTGCCTGTATAACGGACTAGTGCTGTTGTCACAGTCCTTGTATCTTGATGCAGTTTATGTATTTCTGTTAGTGTAATCACATTTTTTTTCTGTTCTCTGGCATTTGTTATGAATTATATCTGCTGAAATCAGACCTAAAGAAGGCAGTACACTTTCCAAGCAATCGTAAAAACACTGTTCTTGTCTTCTTGTCCTTAAAATTTGAACAAAATTGGGAGATTGGGAGACTCTGCAAAAAAGTGCTGAAAATCAGGAGATCTCCCAATTTTTCGGGAGACTTGGAGCCTCTGCTCCTGGGTGAGTATATGTCATTGTACAATGTACATTCTACTCTGCTGTTACACCTGAATGAGTACCTGTTATGTGTTCCAATCAAGGTGAGTACAAAATTGTTACTCTATATCTGTTCTACGGATATTACTCCTCGATAAGTGTATGTCACTATATTTATGGCTCTTACTGTTGGTGAGAATACATGTATATCACTGTTCTATGGCCATTACTCCTGGGTGAGTATACATATATATGTTGCTATTCTATGGCTGTTTAATACAGGATTGCTAGGAATCTCAACTGCAAAGGTGGTGTAGCACAAGCCATTTTGATCAACTTGTTGTGAAATATCAGAGTTGTTTTGTAGATTTCTTCATTCTGTAGATCAGGTAGATTGAATCACTTTGCTTGTGTTTATCAGTGGCCAATCCAGTATCAATTTCACAAATTACATGTATGCCACCAAAGTACATCCATTTATGTTTATTTCATGATTATGTCTTATTACATGAAGTAATGGTTTATTTAATTAATTTGCAATCAGATTAGGGGATAGGTTCATGGGCATAAATGTGAAACAAAAGTAAAGTACCAGGCACTGATACCTTGTGTAAGAGGAAGGCTAATATTTTTATCAGAGAATGTTTTCTTCTTGGCAGCATAACAAGGATCCTGAGTTCCTGTGGCGGCTAGCCAAAGCAACATATAATGCTTCTCAGATAGCTGGATCTCAGGGAGATGAAGAGAAAAAGAAGGCTCTGGTCTATGATGCCTTCAACTATGCATATGCTGCCCTTGATATCACAGAAGAAAATCCCAATGTTCACAAGTGGTAAGCTGCTGAAGGGAGTAATACAAAAGCTTGATCAGTTTGGTCCAATTATTTTTTTCTTAACTATGTTGCAGTTATTATGAAATGGCCCTCCCCCTCAAATAGGCAAGGACAAGAACAGAAGGTTCTAGCCCTGCCTGAAAGAGGGCACTGCAGTCACTGGAGGTCTAGGGTTGTGTATTCCCATTACTTTACATTGTAATTTGCAACTTAATAACTTGAAAACAACTGCACATAGGGACACCAAATTCCGCACAGTAAATCTAGATGCATAACTAAATACCTCACAAAAACCATATAACCACAGCTACTTAAGTGACCAGATTATTTAAGGTTACTTTAACATGCAAACCAATGGGAATACACAGCTCTGGCCCTCCAAATTTTTGTGTATTCAGTTGTGTATTGGGGGGAATACACACTTCAGAGCTAATATAGAGATAAAAATGTGAAAATTTTCTAAATTTTCTAACATCTTTAACTTTGATCTCTTGATGAACTTTGGTTGGGTGGTGGGAGGGTCAAATTCTCAATCAAGGATGATACTGGTAGTGCCACCTATAGTTGTACAGAAATTATGAGACAAAATGTATTGAAACTTACATAAGATCACTATTCCAGCAAAAGAATGCAGCTAGTCTTACCAAATTTATTACCAGAACTA
Source organism: Hermodice carunculata (assembly GCA_964020975.1). Taxonomy (NCBI): domain Eukaryota; kingdom Metazoa; phylum Annelida; class Polychaeta; order Eunicida; family Amphinomidae; genus Hermodice; species Hermodice carunculata. The sequence goes on along the minus strand of OZ026615.1, from coordinate 26,579,669 downwards.
AAAGTAGCATATTACATGATATGGATGACAGGGTTCGGCAATTCATGTGTCCGATTGCCCAGGACAAGTCAGATTTAATCTCGGGCAAGTTAAAATAAATAGGTACTTGCCCGGTTGGGCAACCAATTCTTTTATGGCTGTGAACTCTATTCCTCAAATTTTCATGACACAGTTACCGGTTGTGGTTGTTGCAAGGCTGGCAAGAGGGCGGCAGAAGATGACGATAATCCGTTGTGATAACAGTGTTTGAAGTCGGAGCATTGCGTGCATGCTGAAGAACGGGGGGGGGGTCTAATCACTAAAAAATTCCAGAGCTTTTGCAGCATGTGTGTGGGGCGCTGATAGGTGATAATAATCACTAATTGAAACATGCGAAGTTTAAACAATTACTTGGTCAGCAGTTGTATTCATCAGAACTTTATTTCTTTCAACACAAGCAGACATTTTCACTGTTGTACATACCATTATGATATCAAAGGTACCGGCAGTAATTGGCTTGCTGAGCAGGGTCATACTACTCACCGTCTGTGTGATCTGCCCCTACAATGTCAAAGCAGCGTCAAAAAATAATAAAGTTTGCATGTCAAATTCATCTGCAAGTTAACATCAAATGCTATTTATCGGTGGGTTCTAACAGTGTTGGAAAAAATAGGTGCTCTGAGATGACTTCCCAGGCAAAAACAGCACACAACTGCCAGTCACACGCAAGTGGCAGTGTGGAATGGATCTGCGGTGAACTGACACAGTCTCACGGACTGATTTGGGACACATTCCGCAATTCCCGCTATCCCCTACCTTTGCATATTTGCCTGTGACTCCAAATAATTGTTGCAATAAACACTGGAATCTTTATTTTTGCATGCTGCAATATAAACAAAGCTTCCCATTTGTGTGTTCCCTCTGTAAATTACAGCATATTCACACATGTTCACTGGACGGAAGCCATGATGAAAACACTGTAACATGAGCAGTGATTGGCTCATTTTTGCATGTGACTCAATTGACCAATCGGGAGATGTGTTGTGTGTCAGACCACATGGCCAAAGCAGCTGTTTGTGCACAGTTGCAGGAGAGATGTTGATGGTGTGCATGCTTGATTTCTGATTTGAAATATTAAAATTTTCGTTTGAATTTGATTTAAAAACACTGTTTATTGCGAGGAACTTGCCAATACTGTATACACAAATTTACTACAATGTACCGATAGCATTCATGGTAGGTACGCAAATGATATGCATCCCATCACGGCTTCAGAGGCAGCGAAAAGGATCCTGAAACCTGTGCAACTATCTAAATATATAAGTTTACCTGGAATACGGACTCCTATAGTCCCAGAAATTACAATGTCTTACTTTTCAATTTGTATTTTTAATATTTTGCCAGTTTCACTGTCAAACAGTTGCAGCTAGAATCGTAAAATTTTACATTTTTTGCAAATTTGAAAGCGACAATAAGTGGTGATTGTAAAATAAACAAATACATTTTAGGGTAAACGGTTTGTCTAGGCCTTAGCATTTTAGAAAAAAGGATGTTTATAGAAGTTTTATCAGGACAAGTGGATTTTGCATATGGGCAAGTGGACTTTGAAATCTACTTGCCCTGCGGACAAGTGATTTTTAAAACAATTTTTGAGTCCTGGATGACCTTGGTTTACTTTTTCAAAGTCACTACGGCTGTAATGTTGACAGGGGTGACTTGCTAATGGTGGGCCTTGTACATTTAATTGGGATTATGATAGCCAGGCCCATGGGCCTCTTGTTACAAAAACTTCTTGGTCATGCGTCTTTGGGGGTTGACACCTACATGTAGGTTATATGTCAGCAGAGCATTAGGCCCATGGACCTCTTGTTGTAATACCAAATTAATTCCTGGACCTATATTAGCATGCTGTGCTAATGCAAAGATTTCCTTGAGCAGACATCGTTTTCATGGAGTTTTGTGACAATGATATATTTAAATTTACAATATGTACCACAAGCAATTATTCTTATAGAAACTGTATAGCATAAAATAACAACAATGAACTCTCATCTTTCATCACAAACAATTAGTTTTTTAAAAAAATTGAAAAATATTGAATTTTTCATAAACCCCAAAGATTAAAAAGTAGGGTGTGTTCTTCTATTTGGGCATGTGCTACATATTGGAATAAATATGGTATTTGCACTGGAAAAGTTCATTAATAAGTACAATTACATGTATAAGGTGCAATACATGTACTTTTTTGGAATACATGTACGTGTATATGTATGCAATTTATTTTAATCTGTCATTGTAATGTCTTGGATGTTTAAAATATTAGAGTTGCTTAAAAATTGCTTCCATTGACTGTTACAAAAGCAGTTTTAAAACTGTTTTCATCAGGTGTGCTATAACTGTAGGCAGCATTGGAGATTATGAGGGAACTCAGGCTAAAATAGGAAATGGCTTTAAATTTAAGGTAAGTAATCTGCAATTCTTTTTCTTTAATTCGAACCTTTATAAAGATATTCTGATATGCATATTGGTGACATACAAGTACCTACAGGACCCAATTGAGGATTATAGATTGTAATTGGCTGGTCTCAAATTTTACATGTAAATGACTCAAGTAGATTTCTGTCCTGTGCTTTAACAAATACATGGGGGTTGTACATGGAAGATCTTCAATAGTTGAGTTAAACACACTGTATTTGTCAATATAGATCATTCAATTTAAAGTATTAATAATACATAATGGCAGTTGATATGGCCATGCAAAATAAATTGTGATTCTCTCGGGTATATTTTAAGCATAATTGCTGTCTGCGACTGGGCAATTATTTATCTGATACTTTTACATGTGCTCATATTTGTCATAAAGGGTCAAAATAAAACCTAAATTCTGCAAAAAGAGGCCAAAAGTACACAAAGAATAGCATATTAATATTCTATCAAGAAATGCAAAGGGTTCAGGCAGGGCTGTAAAAGTTAGAATGTATGTGGCCAGTACCAGACATACTCACTGTTATGCTTTTTTGCCTGAGAAAGTAAAGACAATCTTCAGAAGGATCCTTTCGTTAACCTGGTCACTTTGGGAGGGGAATGGATTGCTGCTTTAGAAACAATACTGACCATGTTTTATTTCACTGTATTTTGTTTCCAAAAGTTGTTTTTAATGCTAAAAAAAAGGGGGAAAATGATAGGTCATAGGCATTTTAGGTGTGGAAGGTTGAATGCTGAAAATGCTTGTAATGCTAAACTACATGACTGTACATGCACAGTAAATTTGGAATTTTTACATGTAGATGGAGCCTATGTGTACATATTTTTCGTTTTTCTAGACTGAGTTCATAATGGTACACCATTCTGTTCACACAATTTTTAAAGGTGCTAATGGTTGAAGTGTTCAGCAGGATATACAGTTGAGCCCACGTTCAACTTAACAGTCACCAAACACATCAACCTTTCGCAACCCTTTTTTGAACCTTTTGAGTGAAAGGCAAACCTTTTTTGAGAGCATTTCTAACACTTTTCAAAACCATTTCCTCTTATTGCATTAAAACTCTTTTAAACACTTTTAAACCTTTCTCTAATGGTTGACAGCCATTTCACACACTTTCTCAACCTGACTGATTAAAATGTTGAAATGGTTTGCAACCCTTTGTCAACCTTTTACAAACACTTTGTCGATCTTTTGCAAACCTTTTACAACCTTTACAAACCCCAGTACAACACTTTGCAGCACAAAAAATGCATTTGGCTGTTAAGTTTAAGATGTGCTTAACTGTATGCCCACTAGTTGGTATTAGAATCCTGGTTTAAGTGGTAAATGCAGGCGAAGGAGTATGGTGTGCACAGATGAGGCACAGTAGTCTGACAGCAACCTGTGTGCATGTATAAAATTAAACATTGCTTGCTTATTTTTGCAGGAACATATAGAAAAGGCTATTAGTTTAGATCCCAAGGATCCTTCATCTCATTACTTACTGGGCAGATGGTGCTATGGAGTAAGTCACAGTTCTCTTAGCTGTTTTCCCACATCTGACCGTAAAGATCTCTGTGTGCTGTCAGGTTGTTAAGCTCCAGAAAGGGCAGATGCCATTGTATCTGCTTGCAATGTTTCTTCATTGAAAATTACTAGAAATCTTCCAGTGATGTAAGTAATGTTATCTGGTTCCTTCTGTAGAAGGAGTGATAAACGTGCAGGAGATCTGGCCTTCCTCAGTGAACTGTGGACACATTGCACCCCGGGTGCACTGAGGATCAGTCATATTCCTTCCAGGCATTTGTGTGTCTGTAAACATTTTGCTTTAGAGTATGATGCAATCAATAAGCAAATTGACAGGGCAATGCCAACTGTAGCACAAAACCCTGCAACCGCTTACTGTAAATGCCCAACTGGTTTGGCCAGTTACCTGGCTCTTCAGAGGTTAAATAGTGTAAAGGGTGCTTGTGCTTTTGGCTCATTTTGTACTATAAAACACCACTCTGATTAGGTTGAAAATAAAAAGTTGCCCCTTGGACAACCAGGGAATTATCTGAAGTTGCCCTTATGTATTCTCCCCCTAATTTCAACCCCTGACTGTGATAAGCAAGTTCCAGCTAATGTATTTTACCCTTTCCCACTCCAATTGCCCGAATGTAAATTGCTGTCTGCTTTAGCACTTTTTCTCAAATTTCTTGTTACTTAATAACTAGAAGACATTTTTGCTGAGATTTGTGTGGGAGGCCATCCATAATGGCACAGCTTATATCAGTAGCTTTCCTTGATGTGAGTTGGGTGCACCCAACCTGCACCAAGGAAAGCTGTTAACTTGGTTGTAGTCTGACCGGAAATTGGTTAAATTCATCTACATACGTGGACATGACAGCAGAGCACTGAGATGCGTAAAACTGCATCACTTGAGCAGAAGAAGAGAGCTGTTTCCAGAAACGCTTTCATCTCTCAAGACTTAAAAGAGTCTCGGCAGTTTGGGATAAATTTGTTCAGATGATAAAGGGCTGCAAGAATAAAAAAAAAATAAAAAATTAAGTTTAGAACTTCAAAACAGGACCACACAAAAATGGGTACCCTGTACTTTTGTACAAATTAAATCTGTTATAAAGTATAACTTTCTAAATATACAAATGTAGGCTTCCCGAGGAAGCATAATTTTCATGCTGTAACCTGAAACTGGAAATAACAGCCATAAAAGGACATGGTCCCAGCATGGAGGAATCATAAAAATCAGCATACACGGCACAATACCTTATTTATAAATGTAAAATGACAGAGCAATAAGTCATCATATTTCAGAACAAATGGCATTTTTTTTTGGTTTTGTTTGAAGGGTATGAGAATTACATTTTAATCTCTGCAATGAGAGATTTCTGGTTTTATTTTTGTGACTTTAATTTAATGATATTACATGTATAGTGTAACTTCCATGTGTGTGTGTAAAATATGTTGTATCAAATATGTAAACATTTCTCTTATGTTGCTTTAAATTATATTCCTGTTAAATGTGCTGTACTAAGAGTGGTTTGTTGAAGCACATGTAAAAATTGTTACATTCACATAGTTAATCTTTGACACCACTGTATTCACTCCACGGAGTTTTGTTTTTTCTCAGAATAACATTTAAGTGTTAGTGGGAAGACATTGATCTGCAATTTACAACTGTGTAGTTAATGTGTTTAAGTTATACCTTTATAAGTAGATTCATTATTGTAAAGTAAAGTCTGTTGCTTTTTGTAAAACAACACAAGATCAAATCTATTTAATCTATGATGTAAAAGACTTGACTTTATTTTGAGTACTTACTTTGCTATAGTTATAAAAACATCAAAATTACAACAATACATTATAGTTATACATATATGATCTCCTGACTTGACCTGGGGCACACACATACATGTACATGCATGATATTGTTATGAAAATGCATAATGAAAACGTTCTTTAATGAATGCCTTATGTAGCCAAAGTATTTTTGCTGGACTTCAGGTGTATATGTTGACATGGATAGAACGTAACTTGGCTGCCACACTTTATGCATCTCCTCCTACTTCTACTGCAGACGAAGCACTTGAACACTTCCTCAATGTATGTACTTTGTGGTCATTCATCTGTATGTATTAAATCTAAGTTGAAGTAATCTTCTGTGCAAACTGTAGCAGTATGTCCAACTAAAGGCTTTTATTCACCAAGGCCCATCCTCATTGAGGCATGTATGTGTCATAAGAGATCACACAACTTGGAAAATGGTGACCTCATTCCCAAGATCAGAATATTGATATTAGGTATAAATAATTAGTTAGAGTATACTTTGTTTGGACAGTCAATTTGGTTCCAGGCTGTAAGTTAAAAATACTGGCAGAAATGAAGTGCCTCAAGGCAAACATATGAGGCATGTTTTGTCTGCACACTGAAACCTGTTTAAAACAGAAAACCAACCCATGTAAAAAGCACATTTAAAGTAGAATATATGGTTCCCACATGAAGTGAGTTTCTGGTACTGGTATAATCACATAAAAAATCACATAACCAACAGCATATGTGGATGGCTCATACTTTCAAATTCAGACTGCATGTGCTAATGTGGAAATATTTCCAGTCCTTGCTGTGGAAGTTTTATAAGGCTGTAGATAATTTTCATTGATTTTGACTTGCCAGCATGTTACATGTGAAACAGTCTGCATGAAAATGTTTACATCACAATTTCAGGCAAAAAAAGAAAAACAATCTGATGCATATATATGCTTTTTCCTGCTGATATGTTTGGTGTATAATTGTTTTTCGTACCATTCGGGGATGATTGTATGGCAGTGATACCTATCAGGCATACTGCAAACTACAGAATGGCAGAGCCACCTACCAGACAGACAGAAAATTACTAGCTGAAACGCGTGCAACAGCTGTTGTTGTTAACATCAAAATTAACCTGTCCAGGCACAGACGTGGATTCATCTGGCCTGCACGTATATCAGAAAAGGCTGAGGGGAAAAAGACACAAGTTAAATTTTTTGGAAACGGTATTACTGACTGTAGATCTTTATAAAATGTATTTTCCTAGGTTTGAATTCAATGATACAATGCAACATGTTGGAAAGACATGTGTGACAAAAGTTTCGAACTTCATGTTCACTTCACCTTTCAGGCAGAGAGACTGGAACCAGGGAAGTGGAAGGAGAACATGTTATATATAGGCAAGGTAATTAAATTATAACATATATATGTGTGTATGTATATACATGTATATATGTGTGTGTGTATACATGTGTATATCCTGTATGTATAACTTGTAAGTGTTTTTGAGAGATATTGTTGACAGCCCATGCATGTGTACATTATAAAAGCATTCAAAAGTTAAATTGTGTTTTTTGGGGTATGTATCAGTATACATGTATGTAATATCTATACCATACCAATGTGTACCAATACCAGTTATAACACACTCTACTTTGTGCAATACACAGTACATGTAGCAGATAAAAGCATTCCGCACTTGTACCAGGCAAGACACATTTTCAGTTTATTATCTAATTTTAATCCTTATTTAATACTTGAGAATTTTAAGTGTTGGTCTCCTTTGAAATTATTGTGGGTGGTGTGTACATATATAATGATTCCCTGAGTTAATGCCCCTCCATGTCTTGGTAATAAGGTAAACCTGTGTCACATTATAGTGCTACATACAGAAGAGGGACTACTATGAGGCTGTGGTGTGGCTTGACAAGGCTGCTGCAGTACCCACTGTCAGTGTAGACGTAAGTACAACTCTCTCTCTGTATATGTATACACATACATACACAATGTGTGTATATAGTGTCATTGAATTAATTTATATATGCATGTAGTTGTCAACAAATTCTCATGCTGTGCTTTTTACATTTCTGTAAAGCCATTACCAGTTTCAGAAATACATGTATTAATTCTCTTTTTGAGCTGCTCCATCATGAAATGTTCGGAATGTACAGTATGATACTTGCCACATTAAAAGTTATATACTTGAGACATCATAACATTAATATGAACCACAATATATGACATCAGAAATATAGATAATAGTAGGAATGTGAATTGCGTGAAATTAGTGTTCATTAATGTTACCTGATCTTTGTAGATACATTTTCCTGGCTACAAGAGTCAATTTCTTTGTTAATTTACTTGCGGTGACAAGTCACCTGCTGTTATGTGGCAGAAAGGGAATGTATACATACACACACACACACACACACACACACATATATATATATATATATATATATATATATATATATATATATATATATATATATATATACATGTATACATACATGTACATACATATATAAATATATATATATATATATATATTTATATATATATATATATATACATACAGTGTATGTAGTAATTGGAGAATTTGTGTATGTCAAAGGGGTGTAGATGCAAGTGTGATTCTATTTACATGTACATGAATAATACAGTACATGTTGATTGCTTTATTTTTGCAGTATTCACATTTTCACATGTTTTGTGCATGGAACAAAATAATGTAAATCAAAGTACAATGCAAATATATTTTAACATACATGTACATGTACATCTACATGTATGTTTGATAGGAAAAATACCCCAAATAGCTAATGGGAGCCTAATGAAATCTTAGTTCTCCCTTTTGTCACCTTATGATGACAATCGTGTGCATGACTGAATTCATAGTTATGCTGGTCTGCTGTTACCAAGTGGGACACACTATGGACACACTAATGGTGACCACAGTGGAGGCTTAACTGTGAAACTGTGGAACGTAACCCCACACATCCATGGATATTTGCCAAGATTCGACAATTTGTGCGTATCAGCACTACAGCCTGGTTGCCTAGCAATTGTACACAGGCACATTTCATGCACGTGACAGCTTTAACTTGATCAAAATCACTCTTTCACACTTCCCCTCTTACTTCACCTTTATACACGTTGATATGGCTATCGTTGACCCGCTGATAGTGGTGTCCCACTTCCCGCAAAATACCGTTAAATCTCATCATGCGATCCTGGTGGTCAAAATTGGAAAACTAAATTTCGTTAGGTTGGTATTCAAAACTTCAATGAAATGCACAAAATTAAATGACATGAAGGTATATGCACTGAAATAAAGCAATCCACAGTACATAGTATACTTAAAATATTACTTCATGCCAAAGGTGTGTACATTGCTTGCTAAACAGACTATTGTTTCGCGTGTCTGACTTTGCTCCGCGGAAAAGTGGAACGCCCACACAGTAACAATTGTGTAACTTGGTGTGTCTTAGCAGGCAAGTGTTTTCAGTGCAATATTCGAAAAGTCTTAAGTGTGTGCAGTGTGAATGAAGGCATACCATACTGACCATATTCTTGTGATAAATGATTTGTCTTTGTAAAGTACCTGCTTGTAGTGATTGCAACCAGCCTTTGGACAGTTGCAGACTATCCAATTGACATTGCAAAAGTAAAGAAATGTGCCAAGTTTTCCATAGAAATAAAGACTTTTCCCAATGGAGAAAACATGAAATTTGCTATAAACACAATAGCAGACATGATAGCATGATGTCAAGTATTTCAGGGTCCAGCGTGACCACCAGGCCAATGGTTGTGGGTCAGGCCCAGAATGGCCTGATCTTTTGCCTATTCAATAACATAAGAGCATCGACATTTTATAAATTCAAGTGTATGTCAAGTGGATTGGCTGTCGTACAGTTTATCTGACCTTTCTTTTCAGGACAAAGAGGCCCAAGAAGAACTAGACGGACTTCTTTACCAGTACAGTGGATACCGCAGATAGTCCCGGCACTTTGAACTTACATCACCATATACATGTATGAATCATGATCATTTATCAAATTCAAACTGAACAGCATACAGATGGATAAAATAGTATCACTTTGGTCATACACTTGTGTGTGATTGCTCAATGTGTATTAGAACAACAGTTATGTTCATGACATCGCATTCTCTTATTGCTGTTAGTGTTTTGGTTACTTCCCCTGTAACAAAATCTGAAAGCATCGTGAGAAACCCACCCACTGTGAAAAGGTGTCTGCTGATATTCCTGCTTGAAATCTATTTTGACAACACAGAAAGTTGATATGCTTTTGCTGTGAAGTAAATGCAAAATATATATATATATATAAGTCAACATTTCACTTACATGCTGATGCACCTTAGGGAGTGAACTGGGAAAGTGAATGTCAAGGTATTGAATATTGGAGTCCTAAATCTACTAATCATTGCAGCTAATGCGCTGGTCTTTTCAGTGTGTGAACTTTGGGAGAAGTGCCATGCAGCATTGTCAAATTGTTCGTGAATTTGTGACAGTTTGCCATGCTCTGAGGTGAACTGGAAGAGTAGAAGGCAAGGGAAATAAACTTGTAATACTGATCTGTTTCATTGGTAGTGTGTATACCTTTCTGGTTCACAAATAACTGGATGAAATGAGACAAAAAGCTACTTTTATTGTCAATTATTTAATTCATGTGAAACATACCTATTAGACAAACCTTACATTTCTAAGCTTCAGGTTTTTCAATAAATGTTTTACCTGCATACATTCATGGGAAGTTTACAAGAGATGAATATGCCCCAAATCGAATTTGATGCCGACTGCAAAAATTATACTGTTATCCAACTGGAATTACAATAATGTAAATGGCCTTGACAGAACTGCATCCAGAGCAAGTGGGCAAGGGACAAGACTACCTTTCATGTTGTTTGAAAGGCCCCAAGAGACAACAGGGTTAATTATTAATTAAATTCCCCCACAGAAATGTGAGTGATCTCAAAGGAAACTTCATGGTAGTGAATGGTGAAAGAATTTGACACATGATTTCACTAGTAACTGTGTGCATTCCCTTGTAAATTGGCAACAGTATTTTGGTTTGGAAGTATTGAATACAAAGGTGGACATCAACAAGACCTTTGATTCACATTTATTGAAGGTCAGTGTTTTTCATAGGTATATTCTACTCTTTCATTGATTATGTTTATTGGTAGATCATGCCAGTGAAAATTAATGTGAAGATGATTTTGAAAGAATTATGATAAAAAAGGTATCAGTTTTGCTGATAATGCCAACAGGAGTACAATATATTGCCTTTAACAAAGTACAGACATATTAGAGACAGCCATTGTACATGCATACAATGAAGATACATAGACATTCTGCCATGGCTATAAGTTGATTGGTTGGATGGTTTACAAGTGTATAATCAGAGCAAAGGTGGTTCTCAGTGATATAAAGAAACATAATTGGCTTTGTTGACTCAGATCATTCCATCAATTAATTACAGATCCGGCTGAATTGCAGAGTCTGATAACATGTTAATGTTATTTGATGACATACACATATAATATATTTTGCATTTTGTTTATGACCTGCATAGAATTTCATGATTATTTTTTGCAGCACAATAAAGTCAGTGATTATAGGCATGTTGAGAAGAACTCCATAAGACTATGAGTATTACTATTTGTCTTTCATTTTGTAATTCATATCTTTGAAATACTCTGTGTCACTAAGTATCACTTTAATAATTAAAAGATTGTGCAATGTTGATTTTCCAATTATGGCAACTGAGTAATTGCCACCCACGAATAAATATGAAAAAGTTTCACCTTAAACACCCTTTCAACAATCTATGTATAGCTTTTTTTCACAGGAAACAAATGCATTGTGGGTTGTGTAACTTAAATTCCTCCAGTAACACAACATTTGAAGAGCTGATTTTGCATGTACATTTAGTACATGTTGGTTGTAAGTGCAAGCTTAAAGTCGTGTGAGAATTACTTTTATATGGACATGTAGCATATTTAATCTGCCATGAAAAATCAAAAGGCAGTATATGTAAATTGAGCTAGTATGTGTATGTTGACCGTTGAATAAACTTTCATATAAAAACTGAAGTGTAAACTTGATGAGTGTAGGTGTTGTGGTTGCTAGATAAGAGCTATTTCTATTGGTTCTCAGGGGAAGATGTATTCTTTTTTCATGTAAAATTAAGTTTGTGCAGGTACACACAATGTCACAAATGTGCAATGTCAGTTTTAAGAATTTCTACATTTTGCAGTCACTTTATGAGTCTAACATATACATGGACATTTTTATAGCATGCTGGAAACTATCAAGAGTTCATAGGGTGATATCAACATTTATCATAATCTTAGAACTTATCATTTCGAGTGATGAAAAGTGTGCACAGCAGGTAAGTTAATAAATAACCAGATCTAAATAATCAGTTCTGTCTTGTTGTATATCACATATGGATATTAGTGCCCGTACTGGTCTAGAAAATTATAGCTTATATTGGCTTTATCTAGGTGGATCCTACGCCCATTGTTACCATTAAATGCTATTATTCGGACAGTACCTATGGGGTGACTTTTGTTAATTTTCACCTTGAGAGACCTTGGAAGATCAAACTAACAAATTGATTATATGTTGGTAATAGTGGATCCTGTCACTTTCATTTTCGAAAATGACGACTAGAACTGTATAAGTGAAGACTGATTTTGCAAACAGTTATGATGGTCTTATCGAAAGGTGACCTTGATATTAATTTAAAGGTTGCAGGACATCATGCAGAGTGTTCACCCAACATCAGCTAAGCACATGACTGTCACGGTCTTGCAATTTAATTTTGTTGCTGCACCTAAAACCTAGCAGAAGCTGTAAACATTAGCTAGTAACCACTACAGGGAAAATGGTTACCGAAGGCAATTTAAAGCTTGCATGAATGAAAAGTAAATGTTTTGTTTCATAAATATTGTAAGGACCAGGATTCGTACAAGCAGGCCTGTCTCCATGAATTAAAGTGGATGTTCTCTTGAAGTGCCCATCCCCAATATGGGAGATATGTGTGGTGGATTCATACAATTATTACTTCTATTTCTGAAAATCCTGCAAATTAATCAACTACACCCAAACTTTGTGGTATTAAGCAATATGCTTACTATTGACTAAAACTACGTAACGCACCATCATGATGTTCTGTTGGGCAGGAAACATTCCGTGACTTGCATTTGCCCCAAATGACAGGGCACTTAATTGCAATAATAAGACAATATGTGCAAAATACATCACCAGATGATGAGTTGTCTAAGCATTTTGCCATCAACTGATGTTGAGTATGGACAGTGCTACCAGAAATGTTGCATTTCTCTTCATCTGGCCACCAAATAGTACAGAAAAACATGATCCATATTCATTAATTCCAAAAGAACGCTGCCTTGATCAGTGTTGCCACCATATGATGCTTATTAGTCTGTGTGCTAACACAGATATACTGCCTTTTCAAGAATTTTTGTCCAGAGTTTTTACTTGACACCGTATCACCGAGAAATACTAAATTTTGAACAGCTATTGATATAGGAGTTGAATTAAGCACCTGGTTGGGAATGGTCAACGTATTGAAAATTGCACAATTTAAGGCCATTGGAAATTTTAAGGAAACACTTCTGCTTAGGAGAGGTGTCCACAAAATTTGCCATAAAACACAAAAACTGAAAATAATTCCAACAAAGTATACATTTTTGAAAAGAACACAAAGTGGAGATTTGTGCTTTGTCATCGTCATGGTCATTTGTGTCCATTGTCTTGTGTTTATACAGCAATTGTGCAAAGTGAATGTACAATTTTCCTAATTGTTCAGTTTTAAATGGATTCAACATAAGAAGTGAATACAAAAAGCGGGCCTCACTTTGTGCAAATTTTGCTGTATTTTTTTTAAGGACATGTTGGAGGGTTGATTAGGAACCAATGAAAGCAAAATTTTCTCAGAGACCCGCTTTTTGTCTGCACTTGTAATAGTGACACAAATGACAATAACAAAACACACTTCTCATCTTTATGTACTTTTCAAACATGTATACTTTGTTGGACATATTTTTGGTTTATTGTGTTTTATGGCCAATTTTTGTGGACACCTCTGCTAAGAAGAAGTATATTCTTAAATATTTAATATCTTGAAAACTATATAAGGTAGAGGCACCATTCCAATTTTAATTCATAGATGTGGTAAAGACGCATCCAATGACCCACAAACAGAAGTTAAGGTGGAAGATCTGAAGTCGGCACCTTTGGATACACTCTAATCACTTTTTCATATTTTTGGATAGTTTGATACTTAAACTGCAAGCTCCCAAAAACTCAGATGCGTGAACTTAAAATTTATATTAGGAAATTGATCTCAAAACTTTTGTTTACACTGAAAAGCTGAAACTGTGCTCGGGCACATGGGTTTGTTTGCATGGGCATGGTAATGAACCATGTCATTGTTCGCACAGTCATTAGTCCATGAATCCTGGAAACCAATCGAGCCATTGTCAAGGGTCACTCACAAGAAACCATTAGCCATGGAGATAAGAATGGGCCAGTACAGACTAATCACTACCATTGTTCTGATTACTTTGAAATTCTCTATTTATGCAAAAACAAATTAGCACAATCCACTTATTGGTCCCCAAATATGGAAAGCCGCATGTGAACCCACACCCAAACAAGCCAAGTGTGGTGTTCCGAAGTTAAAAAAGTCGAGATTTAAGCCACAAAATATACTTTTTTTTTAAATGACAACATCACAGAGGTAAAGCTACAAGTTTACTTCAGACAATGATTGAAACACAATACAGAAGAAATGAGTATAAAATTTTATAACTTTTTATTTATGCTATTTCAGGACTAACCATTGAATTCGATCTTAAACATAGATATATATTTTCATTTTTTTCTGATTTCAACTTGGGGGAAAAAAAGTTTGTGCGACTTCTGCGCGAAAAATGTGAAAATCCTACCAAGTCTCAAAGAATGCTGTAAAATCTGAAAAAAATCCAGTCCTGCAGATACAAATCTATGGATATGTAGTAATCAGAAAATATATATGTTTAATTTACAGGTCAAAAAATTAAATGGGTAATATCGATCCAAAGTTGCCAGTCTCACTACGCACTAGCTTCACAGCTTCCACCTTAAAGAAGTTTAATTTATGCAAAAAGGGGAACTTGAAAAAAAAAAGGTTGAATATCTTCAAAACTATTAAAGGCAGAGTTGCCATTCAATCTCGAATTTGTGGGGTTTCGCTGCGGTCGCATCCAATGGACCACAAACAAAAGTTGTAGAATTTTAATTTATGCTAATTAGGGCACTTGGACAAGTTAAATGGGGTAAAGGTGCCTGGTCATTCCTTAAAATCTAAGTTTTGTGCTGCAGTAGCATCCATTTAAGCTTTGAAAGGACATAAATTTGCTTTGGAAACAAATCATCTTTTCTAGCTTTTATTTTATAAACCCATACCATCATCTGATAAAAGGTCAAAATTCCATCGAAACAAGTATTAACTAGTTTTTAGAACTTCATATCTAGAAATTTTAAAAGGATTGACATTTTGCAGTCCTTCTTTTTTGTTAAAACGTGTTCGTCTCTTTACACTTAAAGCGTACTTAACGTGACACTGCATATGTATGATTTTCCTAACGCTAACCACAGTTTTATAGCATGTGTTAGTTTTTAACACCATATTGTTTCAAAGTGTTGTGTGCTTAAAAACGCCCGGAAAACAGAAGCTTCTTGTATATAAGATTTATCTCTGAGATCACATAGTATATGATCATTCGGGTTTTACGGTGCTTTACAGGGGACAGACAAACACGCCCCTAATCATTACATGAACAGGCAGAAGCTTTGTAACAATGAACGTAATCCTGAAGCGAAGTAAGCCTCTTGTCAAGCTGCGAGCACTTAAGTACTTCCAAGCTCGCTCATTTTAACTAATATATGTACTTTTATTTTGTTGCATTGGCAGTCGAATATTTTAAATGCATGTAGTTTGCGCTTATTTGCAGAGGGCCTTGATAGATGACATACAAATATCCATGTGTATTAGTAAATATATGTTATAAGCATTTGTTTTTCCTCTTTTGTCCGAAAGCAGAATCGTCTTCCCAGTCTTTTTTTTTTTTTTACCCCTCTCGCTCTTATCGGCAGACGGGGTATTAACGTCGTCATGCCCGTCCGTCCGTTACCCTTGAAGACGCAATAACTTTGGAACAAACTGAGCTGCTATCCTGAACATTTTGCTGAAGAAGTAAATTATTGAAAGCTTGGCCGAATTCGACACTAAGCGACGTAAACCTATTTTCAAGGTCACCATGGGTCATCATAATTTTACCATTACCGAGGGGGTCTTAAGGTCGTTCCGACCATTTCAGATATACAGTTTATTTTAGGGCTTTGTTTTTGTTTGTAATTTCGATTTTTCTTTTGTTTTGTTTTGTTTTTTTGGTCGTTTTTTTTATTTATTTTCCCTTTAGCTCAGCTGACTTGTCAGTAGCTGAGCTTATCTTATGGTCTTTCGTCCGTTGTCAACAATAGACTTCTTCTCCGAAACCGTCAGCCAGATTCACTTCAAACTTGGCGGCAATGTACCTTGGGTGGGTTTCTACCAACTCTGTTTAAATGGTCACGCTCCATTGACTTCGGATTTTTTATGATTTTTCTTGTGTTTTTTTTTTTTTTGGGGGGGGGGGGGGGCAATCTTAAGATATCTTCTTCTCTGAAACCGCTCACCCAATTGCTTTGATATCACACAGGAACACTCCAGAAAACTCAAAGTTCTGAATTTGTAGACCAGGTGTCGCTGCAATCTTTTTCTAATTTTTTGTGTGTTATCGCTATTTTGGACTTTTTCTCCAGGACCGTCACTCAGATTAAGCTGAAACTTGATTGATATGTTACTTGTGGAAGGGTCAAACAAAGTTGATCACCGGGTGGCACTGCTATGGATTTCTGATTTTTAACGATTTTTTTTCAATTCGGGTACTTATGGTCAATGCACCTTTCCTATTGATTACTATGCAAGTCAATGGGCAGTCTAATGCTTATTCGCAGTTTTGACTTCCTCTCCGAAACTGTCAGTCCGATTGACTTTAAATTTGGCGAGAATGTACCTTGGGTGAGTCTGTAGCAGATTTGTTCAAATGGACACCCTCCATTGTTTTTTTAATTTATTTCTTTGTTCTTCTTTCGGGCAAATCTTAAAAAAAAAACCCGCAAGGGTATGTGCACGTCAGCTGAGCACAGGACTGTAACAGTCTTCTTGTTTATCTTTTGTTTTTAATCGAAGAGGGATCTCATGAATCTCTCGTAATTCGTGGGAGACACGGTTTGACACTATTGCTAGATTGTCTGAGCTGATGAAAAGTTATTAGACATAAATGAACCAGGCACTCAGACAGAAAAAAAAAACAACAAGAAGACGGGTTTCGTCGATTCCTGATGCTGGGACAGCAAGTGGATGAGTTATGGATCAGCATGATGTGTTAAAAACGATTATCAACAGTCCAAATATTTTCACTTTACATCAGATTTGTGCCCGACATTCGGTAGCTAACATCCAAGTCCTCATTGATTTTTGTGCACAAAATTATTGTACCGTTAGGCTTCTTGTCTGTGAGCGTCCTTGTGTTTGGTGACAGCCTTAAGTGATTTATAATTATGATTTAACATTCTTATGCTGACGTGGTATGGAATTGTGCTGAAAAAAACTCATTTATAGTAATACTTTATTGCATATTCACGCCCCTGATGGGGCCAAAGTTATATGAAAGTTACATTGTACTTAGAAACAATGAAACCTGACACATATAATGTGGACAGAGTGGTAACAGTGAGAGACCAAAGACTTCCATGGGAAAGCAAGTGTTAAAAGTTTCCAATCACCTTTGAGTCCCGGGAAGCGTTTCACATTTCTTTGAGTGACTGAAATTGGTAGAAGCCGCCGCGGGCGTTATCGCCGTAACATTGTAAATCGAATTTCCACTTCGGTAACATGCTGGTTTAGGAAATACCACATTTTAAAAGTTTGATTGCGACGTGAGGATATATGTCTATGTTCCATAGCCTGTTGTAATACAAATTACAATTGAAGGATTTGCACATGATATTCATATTCGAACGTTCTACTTTTATGTGTTTTGCTTGATACGGACATTATCGTATAGTTCGGACACAGTATCAGAATTTTTTTCTTTATCAATTTAGCACCACATTTTGCATGAAATAAAAGTTATTGACAACACGAGTACAACATCCGCATGGCAATATTTCAAATGACACATATAGGTCGATACCAAAGCCACGATACGCAAGACATGTATTTTGGCCAAACACCGGCTTAATCAGACATTTCAATTCTGTCTTGTAGGCTAAACGTAGCCTTTTGAATGAAAGTGAAACGACACGTGGAACAGATGTAAACTGATTGAGCGCTGGTCACAACTGTCACACTTATCTAAATTAATATAAAACGATTTCAGTTTCAAAAATCTCCCATTGAAGTATCAAGAGGCCAAGTCCAAATTCGGCAGTTCCCTACAAAGGAACTGGTTTCGGTCAACAGATTTCCTCTACCTTTGAACCAGTCACGTGAGGCTGAAATGTCTTGATTCAGTCCAGAATGCAACCCTTGAAGGTTTCAAAGGAATGCCTTTATAAATCATTTCTGGCGATCAGTTCCATGCAAGGCGCCAATATATAGAACTACAAACTGAACCTCGTCCGGCCATTCCTTTCCACGCTTTGCTGATTTTATTTCGTGGGCACAAATAAGGAGCAATATAGCAGTGCCTAAGTCGTCTGTAATTGATTTTCCAATAACTTGGTTGGGCAAATCTGTTTCAACACGCATCTTGTTCTTTATATGAATACCCCGCATTAAGCTGACATAGACCACAAGCGAGAATAGTTAAGGATATGTTATAGGTTAAGAGCGAGTACAGCTTATATATGAGTTTCTTATTATGACCTAAAACTGTCAACTATTTTTTGAGCTGACCTTGAAAAATATTTTTCTCTGTAAGCTGACCTTGCAATTTTTAATTTGTTGCACTGTTATAGCAAAACTTAGTTTTATGATTGTTGTGCCAACATTATACCGCAGCACTAGCATCGCGGACTGTCCAAATAATGTATACTTAAAATCATATGACAAGGTTCTATTGAGTATATTGGTTTCCTTTAGCAACGTGGAATCAGAATGTGGTGTCATGTGTTCCATATCATAAAGTAGTGCCTTTATTAATCTACGTACGAAACAACCAACTCTTTTTCTCTTTAATCTCTGCGCCTATGGCAATAATTTATTATTTATTGTATGATAATTAAGATGTACTTCCATCTGTATCCCTGTCGAGGAGAAAATAAGCTCCGTGTGTATTTACCCCCTTAGAACCTAAGCTTTTTTTCAGTCATACTTCATGAAAATGCAAAGACGAAGTAACGTTTCGATTCTGAAGTACAATTTCTTTGTAACTTCCAAAACAAGATGTTTCCGTTTAAGCCCTTTTTAAAATTTGCACTTCTTCATGGTGTTAAAAGTCACAGTTTGCTCCAATCAACGCTATTGAAAGAACATGGTAAATTAAAAAAAAACAAACTTGTTTTGGAAGAACATGCTTAACAACTAGACCTCATCAGCTGATGTCCAATCACTACTAAGCTAACTAATATCCTTAAGCCAGGCCAACTGGCAAACTTTGATAAGTAGGGAATAACATAGTGACCTGAATGTGCTACCTCTTACATACCAGTGGTACTTATGACAGTATAATATATTTTTTGTCTGTTAAACATCACAATTTTATAACAGCATTTAAACTAACGCACCAAGTTTGTCTGATGAAGAGATCCAATTATGAATAGATTTCACAATATGCTGCTTTTGACAGATTTCCATTGCCGTGCCAAGTATTATGTTTTGTCAAGTTGCAAATGTTTTCTTTGAGTTAAGGCCAGTCGAATGTATATAAGTGACTTTAGATGGACCAAATATTGGAACTAAGAGGCGAAGTAATGCGGGTATTTGAGGTAAGATTAACTTTCATAACAATACTACGAACGCATGTCTGTGCAATCAAAATCCATAAACTTACATTGTGACTTATGAATTTATGTTAACTTTGCTTAGTTATGATAAATTTCTCAGGATGCATGGTGCAATAATAGCACTATACGCTGTATCATAATACCTATAAGTAAGAACGTTCTTAAAAGTTATAAATGTTCTTTTGATTGCATGAAAAGAAGAAAAATACGTGTAGAATATATATATATATATATATATATATATATATATATATATATATATATATATATATATATATATATATATATATATATATAGATAAGGTAGACCACTAAAATAACTATGTTCATTCTGTCTGAAACCCAAATATTTTGTATTCCTTTTCTTTCTTTCTTTCTTTCTTTTTTTCTTTCTTTCTTTCTCTCTTTCTTTCTTTCCGCTATAAGACACTTTTCTCGGATACTGTAAATGGCTTTGTGCACCTTCCCTTGAATTGTAAGCAAGTTCCAAATTATACAACTTAGTGGTGACTATTATTATTTTCTTTTTGAAGTTTCATATCTTCAAAAAAAAAATTGCAGATAGACGGACAGTTTTTAGTTATGTATATAGATTTGTTACACTTGCCAATGCAATGGGCCATAAAAGAGTTGTAGCATTTTAAGTTATGCCAATTAGGGCACTTGAAAACCTTAACTGCTAAATATCTTCAAGACCAGAATAAGCATCTAATCCAACTGCAATGGCGCATCGAATGAACCATGCACCAAAGTTGTAAAACTAGTTAAAGTCACAAAATTTGAATCTCGAATATCTTCAAAACGTTCATAGAGGTGCCGATGTAATAAATAGATTGTAGATAAACGGGCAATTTCTAGTTAAACATATAGATTTGTCGCACTTGCCTATGCAATGGGCCGCAAAAGAGTTTATGAATAGCATTTTAAATTATACCAATTAGGGCACTTGAAAACCTGAACTGCTAAATATCTACAAAACCAGAATAGGTATCCGATCCAACTGCAATTTATAGGTTTGTTCTATAGGCGCATCCAATGAACCATGCTCCAAAGTTGTAAAATTAGTTGAACACACAAAACTTCAAATTTGAAAACCCTCAAAATTGTATATAAGTGGCAATCTCATTAATAGATTTGTTCCTTAGCCGCATCTGATTAAAAATGAACCAAAGTTGTCACAGTTTGATTTATGTAAGTTGGACAAATACATGAAATTGAAAACCTCATTCTTTAAAGCGATGAGAGAGAGAGAGAGAGAGAGAGAGAGAGAGAGAGAGAGAGAGAGAGAGAGAGAGAGAGAGAGAGAGAGAGAGAGAGAGAGAGAGAGAGAGAGAGAGAGAGAGAGAGAGAGAGAGAGAGAGAGAGAGAGAGAGAGAGAGAGAGAGAGAGAGAGGTCATTCCAATTTCAGTTCATAGATTTGTGATTTAGGCCCATCCAGTGAACAATGAACAAAAGTTGTAGCATTTTATTCATTTAAGTGAGGAGAGTAAACATGACCAGGGTCACCAATGGTGACTGCTAGGTTGCCTACATGTATGTGACAGCTGTTGTTGTGTAAACAGAGTTGCACTGCTGACCAAGTTCATACAGATATTGTACCCATGAAGCATGGAATTTTCCCAAATCCATGCATGTATTGCTAAGATTAAGGCAGTACAAGTTGGCAGTGGAAAGGAAGGAGGGGGCGGGGCAAGGAGGTAAGGGGGCAGAGAAAGGAATGAATGCATATAGCGTCTGTTTTATAGCAAAAATTTCAATATGGTGACTCTAGATCCAGCAATCATCTTACTGTGAAGGAAAAAGGCAGGATGGTTTTAAGAAAAGAGTTGCTGATTTCGAATTAATTATACCAATGTATATACAGCCGCATTTCCTGGGTCCCTTGTCACTGCCCTCATGCACCTAGTCTAAGCTTCTTTTTTGTTTCAAGAGCAAACCTTCCTGTATCTTGGAGTATCAGCTTCTCGTCGACAGAACATACTGGTTGGCATACATGGTCAGAAAATGACTGAAGAAACATATTTGTAAATAAAAAAGTAATGTTACAATAATTATTAAAGAACCCTTGTGTGAATATGTAACCACCACTACTAAACTCTATTTCAAATGAAATAGCTTGCTTATCAACTAACATGTGACTGCAGCTTGCCGTTAAAAACTGCACCCTACCACCCACAAGCTAAAAATTTCGAGCATCATGTCAAACCAAATAGTGCGGTAAATATTGTAGGGGTTTGAATTAACATGGAAAGTTTTGCAGGCACACAGATTTATTTTGAACCATTTTTTTTCTAGTTTTCTATGTTGTCCGTAATGTTCCAGAAAACAGTAGAGCTTCCTTTAAAATATTGTTTTATTACTCAGTATGATAATATGTTTAAGGTGCTCTAGGTTAAAGACACACTAAACTATCGAAAGTATCCTCCCATTAAGAAAATGGTATCAAACACAACAAACATGATGATGAGACAGTTACTGTCCTAATTCAAAGTTAGTGTTCGGTGCATGACGCAATTTGTTTCAGAGGTAGCGGCTGTAATGCCAAAAAAATACTTATGCAACAGTGGCGATTAAAGAAAACCCATTTGGTTGTGCCATTTTTGAAGCTAATAACTGACTCTTTATGGAGGACATGATTTAATTCCACTTGTTTGAACTTATATTAATTATTGCTGTAGTGCCAATACGATTGCTTGCCACACGGTAAGGTATGTCTGTTTCTATTTGTTGAATGTTGTACTTTTTCTGCTAAAAGGGTCAAGTTTGTATTTAAAAAGACGATTTTGGAGATATTCAGGATCAATGTTGACTGTCGACTAGGAATGTGTTGAAGGTGCACGCAAATCTGCATTCTCAACTCAATTTCAACGAGCGCGGTGGCACAGTGCAGCAGAAACAATCGCCACACCAGCTAAATGACAAAGGATCCACTCCCATGCCGCTTTGACCATCGCAAAATCAGCGAACGTGCGTTTGTTATAAGAAATTAGTTCATCTAGTGTTGATTTGTTTGTCGCGGGTTTACGATTTTGCAAACAAAAATGAACATGACCAATAGCACGTGGGTTGCCTTTGGAGCTAATTAAATCTCCAAACTGAAATCGTGATTGAATGGGGGAAGAGAAAAAACCTAAGGAAAAGAAACTGCCCACAGAATTCGTCTTATGGGTGAAGTTTTCAAACAGCTAGTTACATATGGCAAGATGGCATTTGCAAGTACTTCCTATTTTGTCTCCAAGTTTGCCCGAAAGGTAAAACGCGGACAAAGTGCTCATGGTTCCATTGACAGTGATAAAACAGTTGCCCACAAAACTCCAGTTATGCCCCAGGTCTACTGGTCAAGTGAAGATGGGCTAGGAAGGAGGGTTTTCACACAGCCTCTCTCGAAACGAGCTGAAAAAACTACACTGAAAATTACAGAAGCTTTTGAATCACCAAATTTGGTTTATTTTCAGGACCCCGAGCTGACGTCGGAGCAGATTGCAGGTAATAAGTTTGTCTCACGTCACAGGCTCTTATCATCGTCATTGATGATTTAGTTACAAGTTTATAAAGTATTTCGCCCTGTTCGATGAGATATATCCACAGGAAATCCAATCGCATTCAACAACAATTAATGGTTTTCAAAGTTACAAGACGAATATCGTGCATATTTGCATTGACGACTGGAAACCACTGATCTGGGTCTTTCGTCATATGTAATTATGGGCCATAACTCGCTTCATGCAATGCGTTACGGTATTGGTACTGGTGACAATTGGAATTTTGAAACTGTGATTTTGTTTTACAGAGTAGTGCTTTTAAACGAAATTTCTATATGTTTTAGTCTTTTAATTGCTCACAGCAGGGTTCAGGAAGGAGCTGAAGTAGTCTGATTTGAAAGAGTAGCTTTCGTAGTCTAGGGCCAAGCCGGCAATGATGTCAGTTAAGCTGAAAGACTGTTTGGTACCGAAAACAATTGATGCATTGTTTCACACTGTTATGATTATATATCTATATTCGTACACTACAATACAGTCGAAGCACCCCCCCCCCCAAAAAAAAAACAAAAAAAAAACAAAAAACAAAACATAAAAACCAACCACTCCCCGTCAAAAAAAAAAAAAAAAAAAAAAAAAAAAAAAAACGGAATAGAAAGAAAGAAATCATACACACATTTTCGATACATATTCCATGAATCAAGAGTCCACTGTCCCGACAGTAATCCGACCTCCTGACGGGACCGGGGCGATAGGGTTACTGGGTTACTACATACTTATACCGTACTTATTTCATATATTATTTCCATACACTCATGTTTGGTCATTATGAATTGAACAGTCCCATCTCTTATTTCACAGACGGTACGTATAAGATGGTCCAAAGTGAAACTTTGTCCATCACAATTTGGGGTCTGTCGAATTTTTTCAATAACACTGAGACAATCAAGTTGAACGATATGTGGGGGTTTGTTGACAGGAGATATTTGGAGTAATATCAGTATTAATAAGTACACTTACCTCTCGACCACCATTGCCAAGACATCTGTGTCTGGGCATGATGCCCAAGAAATGGAGTTGAGAAGCTTGCTGCACACACTTGATCCTGAAAACCCGATGGTCCCCTGGCGCCATCTCTCGGTCCATGTGGAACTGATGGTGGCATCATGTGCGCATGCGCCCTGTAACATCCTTCACCTTTTGAAGAGTGGTCAGTTCACATCAGCTGTAAGAGAAAGCAGGGTTGGTCGGGTGAGCTTCTCTGGTGGACGGAAGGTAAGTATACTTATTAATACTGATATAACCCAAATATCTCGTGTCAGTTACGTAACATTAACTCTCAACCACCATTGCAGATATACAAATGTACTGGTGGTGGGGTAATCATTACAGGTATGCCGACCTCCATAGACCAGCGAGACTGGCAGCTCGGGGAAAATGAGGCCACCGGCAGCAGATACTGGCTTAAACCAGAAACCATCCTTACCAACCTGCATGGGACTGCACTGGATCCCCCAGTGCTCGCCCGCCAACATGACAACTGTCTGCCTCGTGGGTAGACATAATCAGTTTCACCTCCATCGGACCTGGAGATCTAACAGGTCCTAGTCGCAAAACTGGTGGGTACGGGGGGGGGGGCAGTTATAAGGTTTCAGTGGGCAGTTTGAATACCCGTGTCAAAGCCAGCAACAGGCTGGAAGTTGGTATAAACTGCCTGATATTGTCTGAGATTGGGTCTACTAGGCACAAAGCCCTACAAGGCCCACTAAGAAATGCCAGGCACCAAGCTCTGGGTCTACATCGGATACAACCACCAGAGTGCCATAAACTGGAACATGGTGGCAGCTCTGATGGGATCCAGAACAGGCCTAATGGACCTGTATCGGAACCAAAGCAAAGGAGCTTGTAACGCCTGCAAAGGCGTACATGCCCTCCTGGAGCACTATCATGTTATGGAAGTAGTGCTCCGCGAAAGTGGTACACGATCACCATCAGCAGGCCAGCAGAATGTCCACAACTGAAACATTCCATAGGGCCTGCCAGGAGGTATTGAAGGCTTGCACCTCATGAGCTCTGGCAGAGGCAAGCTGTAAGGCATCTGGCCTATCTAGTGAGGTCTCCTAGGCCTTAAGGATCATCTGCTTAATCCATGCTGAAATCGTGTTTCTGCAAACTTGCTCCTTCCGTGGGTTACTCAGTGGTAAAAGGAGGGCAGACCTCCATACTCTGAGTCTGTGCATGTGGGAAAGGTACCAGGGAAGAGCTCTCACTGGGCACAGGGCTCTCTCTCCTCGAGAGGAAGAGGGGCACCCATTGCATGCAGGGTAAAACCCTTCAAGGCCATAGCCGGATCTCGAGCCACTTGGTTCTTTGCAAGGAAGCCCAAGAGAGGCCTCAGGGTCACCTTGGAGTGGTCAGGTGACCATTGGAGATGGTCATTAGCTAGAGCATGAAATTCTCTCCTCCTAGCCCCTGAAGCAAGTGTTAATAGAAAACAAGTTTTCCACATCCAGGACCTGAAGGAAACCCACCTGAGGTCCTCAAGGCACTCAAAGAGCAACTTCTTCATTATGGCTAACACCAGCGGTAGGTCCCTCCGGGGCATGACTTATCCCGTCGCTGGCCTGTTGGTGTAGAAGGATGCAATGAGCACTGACAGATAAGGATCGCTTCCCACTGATACAACAAGAAGTTGATGATGTCCGTGACACGTGGAACCCAAGGGTGAATTTGCCTATTGGTGCACCAGTCAAAAAACACCTTCCATCGAGTCTAGTAAACAACTAGAGAGGAAGATCGAAGCCCCCCTCTGGCAATTCATCTGAGACTGACTCTGACAGGCCTCTGTCCCAGATGTGCTGTAAAACAACTGCCAAGCAAAGAGGTTGAGCACTTGAGGGTTCCCATGGAATATGCTAGTCCACGGTTGCACAAAAAGCTTTGCCATGTTGGTAAACATAGCGGAGGCTCGATGCTCAATTCCAACATGTCTATGAAGCAATTGCTCTGGGGCCACCAGGGATGACCAGGATCAGATTGCAATCATGGGACTGAACCTTGCACAGTACCCTGGGAAGGATCTGCCAAGGTGGAAAGGCGTTCCCCCACAGGTGGGTCCAGTCCTTGGATAGAGCATCTATCAATAGGGCTTGGGGGGGTTGGGGACAGGCAATATGTAATCTGGTAGTTTTTAATTCTCCCAAGTCTCAAACAGATCCACGTGGCCTGAATGAGCCTGGGGTGGAGTGACCACTCCGTCCCTTCCGGCTGACTTCTCCTTGAGAGTTGATAGGCCAGGACATTTGTGTGTCCTGGGATGTGCCTCATGTGTGTGAACATCGTGCACCATCTAATGATGCATCCTGCCAACCCTGTCAGCATCCTGGACCGCGTCCCGGACTGCGCCTGCCTTGCCTGTTGAGGTAGGCTATCGCGGTCCTGTTGTAGCACATTATGATGATATGTTTGTGCTCCACTAGGTCTGGGAAGTGGAGGAGGGCCAAGCATATCACCTCCAGTTCCAACCAATTTATGTGATGAGCTGCGAAGGACGTCGTCCAAGGGCCCGATGCCATCCAACTCTCCATGTGGGCTCCCCACCCAGACCATGATGAGTCCGTGTAAATGGTGAGCAGGGCCTGAAAAGCCTCCAGTGTCCTTCCTCTCATTACATTTTCCCTGAGGGTCCACCACTGAAAGTGTGGCTGATCCTTGATGAGGATTGGCACCTGTGTGAGATAGCCCTGGTCTCTCATCCATCTGCCCCACATCACGAGCTGCAAGGGGCAATGGTGGAGCTGGCCTAATGAGACCTGGGTGTCCATCAAGGACAGGGAGCACAGCAGGACAAGCCATTGTTGTACTTAGCAGACCTTGCCAGTCAGAAAAAGCCTTAGCAGAGACTGCAGTCTATCCTTCCTGTCCTCCAAAGGACGATAGATGTAGGCAACCAGATCAAACTGGATGCCAAGGAAGAGGAAGATCTGCTCTGGTTGAAGACTGGACTTGGGTAGGTTCACTATCAGGTCCAAGCATTGGCAGAGTTCCAGAACAGTCTGTGTATGGCACTGCGAATCAAACCGCCAAAGTGCCCTCATAAGCCAATCATCAAGATACACATGAATGCGAATGGCTGAGCCTTGAAGGTAAGCAGCAACTGTCTGCGTGAAAATGGTAAACACCAGCAGTGCCATGGCGAGACCAAACAATGGCACCCTGAACTGGTATATTTGGCCTGCAAATGCAAATCGCAGGTACTTCTGTGAAGACTCCGCAATTGACATGTGGAAGAACATGTCCTTGAGATCCAGGGATGTCATCCACTCCAGGGGTCGTAAAGCTGCTGCCACTGACTGGGGTGTCTCCATATGAAAGGACGGGACTTCCAGATAGGTATTTAGTGTAGACAGGTCTATGACAGGGTGCCATCCTCTGTCTTGCTTGGGGACCAGGAAGAGTAGGTTGTAGAAGCCGGGAGAACCTTGGTCCTCTACTGGCTCTATGGTCCACTTGCTCTGAAGTGTCCAAACTGCCCCCAGGAATTCTGATGCTTTGGGTTCTAAGGTGGGTGGAGCAAACCAGTGTGGTTCTCTGCTTAACAGAGGGCTGCTGTTGCCAAAAGGCAGCATATAGCCATGTTTCAGGATGTTTAGGACAAATAAATCATCTGTGATAGATTCCCATTGCACGTAGTATGCGGTGAGGCAGCCACCGGTAGGCACTGCACGGAGTCTAACAATGTGGCAGTTGGCTATCATGAGATGTCTTCCAGGACCTGAGATTTAGGAATGCTTAGGTTTTTAGGACTTCTTCCCTCTACCGGAAAGCTGACACTTCCCAGGTCACTTTCTACCCTTTGCTAGGGAGCACAAGACGAGGGGCAGGTAGACGTGGTCTGGGCAGTACCGTGCTTCAGGGATGAGGTGTTCAAGGATGACAAAGACTGAGCAGAGTTGGTCAGTGCCTTGGAGCACACTTGCTCTGCTGAGTGGGCCTGAAAGTCCTGCGCCTGGGGAACCACTTCTACCATCTCTTTTTTCGAACAGTTCTCCAGAAAAGAGGGGTCCCATGCATGCTCTCAGAACTATTGGGTTAAGCAGCTTTTGACCCAGGAGGTAGGCATTTATCCACAACAGAGGTTCGCCTTCAGTGTGCAAGTGGTCCCCGCCTGGTGATCAACAGCTCGCGACAATGAAGTGGCGAGGAGTGTTGCCTGGCCTAACCAGTCTCGCACTGCCTCCGTGATATGGACAGAGCCCTTGAGATCCTCCAGGAGAGACCCCAAAATGGCGAAGGACATGTCCGAGTAGGACGCCACAAGGGCAGAGCCTTAGGTATCTTCCTCCAAATGTTTGAAGGCCTCTGTGGACACCGTAATGGTTCTCAGCTGCCCAGCATCAAACTGTTCCTAGTCTAGATACCTGGCTCAAACGTTGGACTCAGCTGGATTGCCAACTGCTCACTCTTTGGCAAAGCTGATGAAAGTGCAGAAGGGACTGCGGATGCTACTGTTGGGGGACGGGGAGGTTCCACCCAGGCTGGAGGTGCTGACACCACCGGGGCGGAAGGCCCAGTGGCAGTAAAAGGCTTCCCCTTTCTTGGTGTCTTCCTCCTTTGTCCTCTATGCCAACGCTTTCCACCTGAACTCTCGGATCTGGGAGCTCAGGGAGTCAACAGAGCCACTGGTGCAATAGCTGGCACTCTGGGCTTTTGATCCGAGTGCCAGGACTGGCTGGGATGCTGGCTTTCTGCACTGCCCGGACTTATAATCCGAGCACTCAGACTTGAGCGTCTGGATTGGCCAGGGTTCTGGAATACCAGGGCAAGCACCCATAGGCTTCCATTCTGGTTGCACCGGTTTGCGAGGTTGCTGTCTGTCCTAGTACTCGAACCCAGAGGACTGAGATCTCAACAGCTGCAGCCGTCACTTGACAAACTTCTTTGGAGCAGACTCTTAAGAAAAAACAGTCTGCTAAAGGGGGGGGGGGGCAAACAATGCACGCAACATCTCAGCCTGCTGTATCATACTCTTGGACATCACCTCCAAAGCTGTGACCACCTTTGGATTGGTGCCAAGAGTAGATTGGGTTGCCGTTTCGGGCAAAATCTTTCATTCGTGAACTCTGAGAGGAGAACTCGTTACTTGACTCACAACTCTGATGTCTCTTTACCTTCTCCCAAGGGGTATCAGGAGAAGAAACGTCTGTCATAGGAGACTGCAGACAACCCAGAGCGGGTCTATGCTCTTTCTCCTTTGACACATGAGACACATGGGTTGAAGATGGATGAGCCAAAGCAAGTCTACATTTCTTCCCATGGAGAGTCTTTGCAGGTGAGGACTCAATGAGGTCCGACACCTCAGCCTGGCATTTGATGGCTCTTGCCACCTGCCACCTACACCTAGCACGATCCGTCTTCCTCCTTGTTTGCTCACAGAGCAGCCACTTGTCCTCCCCCCTATCCTGGCAGTATTTGCAAGTTTGCTCGCGAGAGCAAACTTGTCCCAGCTGCAGGCGACAAACATGAGCAGTGTGGATGGTTGTCCCAGGCTGCCGTAGAGTGGTTCTGAGAATCCAACTTTTGTCCACAATCCAGTGAGGACGAGGATGCAGACGTAGTGGTATCTGGCCCAACACCAATGAACTGCCTCAGAAAGAAAGCGATAGCATGGTGTGCACTGCATTCCCTCTCTGTGTGTTCTGTTTGCCAGGATGCCATCTTGAAAAATCTAAGTACAGGTCAAACGACCAACTTAGCAGTTACTATTTCAATGGTATCCAATCACAGAAACCGGCTATCTAGGTATTCGTAGATGCCTGGACTGCTGAGAAAAGATATTCTGCAGAACAGAGCATGCGAGAGCACAAAAAACAGTGAGTGCGAACAATTGTTCACAGAGCTTCACTAGAACGAGCAAGCCTGTAATGGCGCCTAAAAGAGGACGGATGTTACGGGCTGCATGTGCACATGACGTCACCATAAGTTCCACATGGACCGAGAGATGGTGCCTCGGGACCGCCAGGTGTTCAGAATCAAATGCGAGTACTTAGCTTCTCAACTCGATTTCTTGGGCCTAATAGCCCGACACAGAGGTCTTGGCAATGGTGGTCGAGAGGTAAGGTTACGTAATTATTACAGTACTTAGCGAAGATATAATTTATGGATTTGCACCCTACTGACTGACTGCTGCCGCACACAGTTATGGCCATTGATTGAACAATATCATTTTAGTGACGGACAATTGATGAAAAAAAATCAGAAAACGAATATGCATTTGCGATTTAATGTCACAGTCTTTACAAATGTTGTGGAGCAAATTAGAGTGACATGTAAAGGGTAATTTCGATATGAAACAAGTTTCAACTTCTTCCAACCAATGATCATTACAGTACGGTAACGGACACATTTAGTCGTTAAAGCACCTGGTATGAATAACGTACTCCTGGAATGCATCACAGATCTGGATATTTAGGCAGTTAGAAAGCTTACTGCTATGGAGAAATATTTCAACTAACCTATCACTACCAATATGAATTATAATACGTGGGCTAACCCCCGGAGCAATCAAAGGAATCACAGTATTAAGTAATTTGTTTCTCTGAACGATGTAATAGGGACAGAAGAGAACAAAATGCTTGCAGTCTTCTGTGGGATAAGAACAGGCACAGGATGGTTCAGGAAGGATGTTAACTTTGTGAAGGTCAGAGTTTAGTCCAGAGAATCCTAGGCGTAATTGCGTATGGCAAATGTAGTAAAGACAGATTGGTGTTCAGGTGGCGTGAGGATTGAACAGGGTTATTCACAAACTTCGAGTGTCCTAGTATCATCAGCGAATAATCTCACTTCACAAGTGAGATTGTCCACTAGGTCATTTACATAAACCAAGAATAGGAGGGTCCCGAGGATAGAGTCCTGAGGCTCCCCAACCTGGATAGGAAGCCAGGCAGAAGATTGACCATGAATAGTAGCTCATGGGGGGGGGGGGGGGATTAGAAAGACAGCTTTCGACCCAGGTAACAAGATGATCGGATATGCCAAGCTGCTTAAGTGCAAAGAGGAGTCCAGGGTGTCATACCTTGTCGAACGCTTTGGAGACGTCAAGAAATACCATTCTGGCCTCTTTCAATAACTCTAGACCATTGTAGATAATATGAAGTAGGTAGACAAGTTGATTGATTGTTGAGTCGCTTGCCTTGAAACCTTAAATTTTTAGATGTCAGGAGATTGTTTACAGTTAAATATTCATAGAGGGCATTAAACGTCATGCGTTCAAAGACTTTAGAAACACTACAGAGTAAGGATGCTGGCCTGTATTTACTTTTTATTTTTTAATTGTCTGTTAGATTTTTAGAAGACAGGACAAATAATGGAACGTTTTCAGGGCGAGGGGAAGTAAGTTTGGTTAAGAGAAAGTTTAAATATTTTTGTAAGAAGATTACAGATGGAGTGAGCAATGTTCTTGAGAAGGATGTTGCTAATATTGTCAGGCCCGGTTGCAGAAGGAACTCTGATGAGACAATAATACTTTCAAAACATCCAGCTCACCAAACGTGATTTCAGGTAGTGTAGACTCAGTACGGTGACTAAATTCAAGCATTGGTGGGGATGTCAAGTTGTGCATTGACTTGCAAAATAGGTATTAAAAATGTCACTTTTTTTTTTTACATGGCAAGATATAATTTGGTCGTTTTCGATTATTGGAGGAATATCATGGTGGATTTTAGATTCCAAGACCAACTTAGATAAGTTCCATCATTGTTTTGGATTTATTTCGTTATCGTCCAGTTTAGAACGTAGTTTATTAAAGTAAGATCGTATCGATATTAGAATTTTGTTAATGACATTGTTACGCGAATTCTTGTAAAACTGGTAAAACTTTTCGACCCTCGTGGATACCTCGAGTGTATGGGGAGGTGGCATGATAGCTATATTCTTGAGACGCTTCCATGCCTGATTGCGGAAACGAATTAACTTTTTTTTTAATCTCGGTAGTAATCCAAGGCTTATCAGAGGGTCTAACGGTGACTTCTTTAGAGGGTATAAATTCCTTGGCAGTGGAAAGAAGCAATTCTGACCAGTATAAAACGATGTCGTCCAGGTTATCATAGACTTCGTGGGCTGTGTTCCAATGTGTTGATAAGAGAGTAGAATTAAGTTCAGGAAAATTGGCTTTACTGTAATGCCGAACATGACGTTTGAACGGGGGGTCTTTAAAGTGTGATAGTGAGAGGGAGCAGAATGCGATCACATGGTCAGAATTTAAACAGGAGTAAGAACACCACTCTTAAGTACCAGGCCAGGAGAGTCAGTGATAATGAGATCAAGCAGGTTTTCTGAGTATTCGGTCGTTCTTGTAGGTTCCTGTAGGCCTATAAGCTGATAGAGATTGTGAAGAGCCAGGTTGAAGAGCGCTGAGCCAAGGTCACTCTCCTGATGTGCCGAATTCTAGTCTGCGCATTTGTCGATAAAATCGCCAGTAATAAGGAGAAAGTGTGGGTTATTTTCAAGCGCAATAGAGATTGAGGTATTTTAAGCCTCAAGAAAGGCATCCCGTATACCAGCAGGCTGGCCAGGAGGTTGATAATAATTTCTGATCAGTAAAACTCCATGTTTTGTCGTAATCTCAATCGAGATGCACTCTTAGTTCAGATCCTCTAGATCAGTGCGCCTTCGACACGGTAGCGAAGAAGAAACTTATGTTATAGTCAGCCAGCCAGCTTTATGAAAGATTGCTTAAAATTAGTTTGATGGCATTTGCATGTTACAGCTAAAATTACCGTCAAGAAGTGTTCTTTATAGTCCCCAGATCACCACCGGGGTGGATTCCAATTTTGACTTTGCCCTTAAATAGTTCAAAATTACATAATTCAAAATGTCCGCCAAATGCCCATATTGCAGATTGAAAAATGATATGAACATGTTACAAGTTTGCTCCTTTCCGTAATTTTCATATAAATAGTCATATCATGCCCGTCATAATTAAAGTAAATTGTTGTTTTGATCAATATCTAATTTCCATATTTCAAAATGGCCGTCAAATAATATCTTTTACATGTGGTAAACCTGAATTTCCAGTCACTTTGAAAATAGCTATATAAATAATACTGTGACAAGTGCTTCATGTGTTTTCAAAGGTAAGGACCTTTATTTTGAGCTTCAAAAACATGATTTGAGAAAATGTGCATAAGATAATGTATGTAGCTAAGATTATCCTAAAATTGTAACTAATAACTACACCTATATAGTTAGATATGCCACTTTAATATCGACCACAGTAAGGAAAGTTTTGTACGTGTTTGAACCACATATACAACTCGCAGATTGCTTGCTGTATTATTGCAATCATACACTGCCTTAGATTTCATAATAATAACGATAATGATTATCATATTAAACCCCAAATACCGGAAGAAATCAATACATTGATATGAAAGTATGATTGACCCAAATTCAATACGCACAATATATAAACAACAAAAGTATACAGAGAGGGTGTGGAGGTAGTTTCGTAAGGTCGTATATGCCTCGTTGCATTTCACGAAAGTTGTAAATTGCACCCATGATTTGTCGAAAAACGTAAAGTATATATTTTAACGTTAGCGTAATTTGACAAAAAATGTTTTCTCGTAAAATGTTATGTCTCAGAATTTAGCGCAAAAACGTAAATCTTCATCTGATCGCTCTTAAAGTGTAATCTGATAATATCTAAATCCGTAATTGGAAAGTGAAAGGAATATTTTCTTTTGCTGTAAAACATAAAATGTTAAATTAATTTCCGGTAAAGCGTAGCCAGGGTACCACCTACGCCCCCTCTATGCGATTCAGTGAAATGAAATCGGTCCTTAAGAACACCTATTCAATGTGGTCAACCACATATATAACACCCAGATTGCTTGCTTCATTATTGCAATCACACACTGCGTTGGGTTGTATAGCAATAATATTAATTATAATCATATTTAACAAATATTTTCTGACACTGGTATTGGGGGATTAAAATCCCGCAATACCGGTGTCAGAGAATATTTGTTCCCCCCGAATATTTGTTTCCCCTGGGACGAATATTCGTTCCCCCAAGGAACAAATATTCGGCAATATTTGTTCCCCAAACGATTATTTGTTACCCCTATTTTATTTTAATTTTTCAACATGATTTCCTCTGCACAATGACATCCACATAGGGCATATGTGTAAGACATGTTACAGGATGTTTTACACAAAATATTTTGTTCATGTTGTGAATTGTTTCAAATTTCCATGTTCAAATGAAGCAAAATGGGAAAGAAATACAGAAACTAAGCTAAATATTGAAATAGCATAGCATAAGTACTATATATATATTTGTGAATATTACTCTCCCTTTTTGCTGAATGAAATTATAATGTAACAATTAAGAATTTAAATTACAGAAGCCAAAGTATAACTTCCCCACCCATAATAATAATAATAATAATAATAATAATAATAATAATAATAATAATGATAATGATAATGATAATGATAATGATAATGATAATAATGATAATGATAATGATAATAATTCTTATAATGATGATGATTATTATGTAAAATGTGGGTTTTACATAACCATTATTATTATTATTATCATCATCATCATTATCATTATTATTATTATTATTATTATTATTATTATTATTATTATTATTATTATTATTATTATTATTATTATTATTATTATTATTATGGAATCTTAGGCAGTGAATGTGTCAAATCATAAAAGAAGCACTCATTTGTTACTCCCCTGAGAAGACATTGCAAATATCAGAGAGCTAATAAGCAGCACCGTACAAGTTCATTGGCCATACACGTCTTCATATTTGGAATAAAGAATAATGTATACGCTTCAGAACACGACAGCCTATTTCAAATATGGTTAACATTAATACTTGCCCCATACCAGCTTTCAATGCAGCAATGATAGGCAACAAGATAAATGGATATCACAATAAAGCTGAAGTTATCATCAATTTAGCGCTGAGAAGCTTCAGATCTGTCGTGATCCCTTGCGTACAAAAAATCGCAGAAACATGTCCTGTTTTTATGATGCATCGTGTTGTTTTTCCATGTAGTTTGCATCAAAGATACATTTCCTTGATTTGGTTCAAAGTTTTTTCTGGAACTTTTTTGAATGCCTTTAAAGCAAAACCTGATTAAAGTATAAAACATTAACATGCACTGCTACTTCTTTAAATTAATCAGTATTACGATGACGAACAGAGGAATCGAAACTAATTTTGTTGCCACATATGGCATTTTGCTGACAATGCCCGAGACAGATTTATGTGTTCTTTAGCTTTCAGACGAGATATACATACATAGTTTTTATGATAAACCTTTCCTAACGGTAGAAGGTTTTCACGAGTGTAATTTACTGGTCAACTGTAAACTGTCTCTAAGATTATTTAAAGAAGCTCAGAGATAAGCTTTTCCAGTTCTGTGATAAAACTGAACAGAGAAAAAACTCACCCTAAAGAATTTAGGCCAGTGTTCGGACTTCAGTGTGACTTGCTGATTGAATTGTATGATACCACTATTTAGCTGTCTGGCTTTTATATGCATTATATAGCGAATCCAAAATGAGCACAACAAGTCATAAAAATCTTAAAATTTACGTAGAACACCCAATAGAATCTGAGACCTACTAATGAGATGTTGTGTGAGCATTATACCCACAAAAAAGAATGGTAAGTTGAACATATTATAAAGTTTATTGGCTAAAATGTTAGATTTTTGTGCTTTAGAGTGCCAGTTTGGTAGCCATTTTGTTTCTTCGTTTTTTAATTATTTAAAGCCCGAAATACAATTGGTATCCACCCCCACGCTATCCACTACTATCCAGTGAATAAGTCTGGTAAGTTACTGCCTGTAACACAGGAATGCCATCTATTTAAATGAACAGGTAAGCTGGCTGGCTGACTAGGAGGACCCTTCCTCCTCATCCTTTGGACGGTCTCTTCTAAAAGGAGGTTGAGAGATGTCAATAAAGAGAAGTTGATCAGCCAAGTTTCGGATAAAGTGATTACATCAAAGTTTTCGGCTTGCGCTAATAATTGAAGTTCATCAAGTTTACCCGAACTCATAAGATTATGGACGTTAGGATAGCAAAGTTTTAAGTAATTTTTCGCAGAGGGGTCGTTTTGACCGGGATTTGGATGCACATCAATGCAGGGCTGAAAAGAAAATCGCAAGACTGACAGCATGTGTTGTAGACACGTGATACCTGGTAGAATCGCATTCATTGGAACTAAGGACAAGAAACAGAAAGAAAGGATTATTTCGGATTCAGCAGGGTACTTGGAGTAGACATACTTACGGGGGATTTACCAACAGTTGTGATAAAGTCCAATTGCCACTCTATAATGATCAACGCTAATCCCCATGACGGATGATAGGAGGGAAGGAAGAAATGACATTAACAATGAATTGCTGTGAATGTGCTTCAAGCGTTGAAAGGCCGGAAGTGAGTGGCAGTGGAGAGGGGTTAATTTGGATGTGCGTTAATAGGACGGCAGGCGGATGTATGGTGTAGTTTATGGGTGATGGGTGTTTGGAAAAATTTGGACGATATACCATGGTAACAAAACGAATGGCATGAAAATGCAAAAGGCATATGAATACCTGTAGTGCAAGTTGTAGAAAATGCACATGGCCACATATGAAAATGAACTCCCAAGTACTGAAGTCGATATTGGAAGTAGCTGGCCATAAACAAAGTGATATACAAATTGAATGTCGTAATTAGGGTGACGAAATACTGTTTTTTTCTTTTCTTTTATCGCGCAACAGAAGTAAAACATTGGCTGCACTCACTAAGTCACATGATCTTTGAATGTAAAAATATGCAGAGGCCCTTAAAAGCCCAACGAAAATGATACAACGACACAATAACATTACTTCCAGAGGCATATCCAGGGTTTCAGCCAGGGGGTTTCAAAAATGTAAATGTATATGCGAGCAGCCGAAGGCATCCCCCCCTCCCCCCCCCCCCGGCTGGGAAAATTTTGAAATTACAACCATAAATGGTGCATTTTGGGAGCAAAAATTAGCACCATGGTCACTATTTGTGCAATGAAAAATGAGCTCAAATTTGAGAATGTATTTATACATGAGCTCAAATGTGAATTCTTCATTGCACAAATAGTGGTGACAATGGTGCTAATTTTGACAATAATATGAACGAAACTGGATATCATCTCAACTTGACAACTATACTTTATTGTAAAGCTCAGCCTATTCTAAAAAATGTCTTGACCGTCACAATAAGTTATTCCTTTACATACAGCATGCTCATAGATCTTAATTATGATCGTGACAGCATGTGGACCAGCCGCAGCCTTCTAGCCTTCCATCCAGCAAATTCGTCGACTATTTCTTCCAAATCTGCTGGAATATTCCCCAGTCAAGCGCTCATTCCCCAAAGTTTATCGCCTAAGCCCGCTAAAGGATCTTTTAGTTTCAGCAGCACAGGGCGTGACCGGGAGAGTACAGAGAAGGGACAAGAGTACTTTCACAATTGGACAAATACATGTTGTATGCTGTTGCGCAAATGCTAGCGATGTTGGAAGACAAGCCGGACCATTTTCTTTAGTTTCTTGTGGCAGAGTGTCATCAGCGCTGCCGCTGGGAACAATCATGTTGTCTGTTTGTTTTCCAGGGTGATCATCTAAATGCAAATTAATAGAAAATTTGGACTAAATTTACTCCTACTATCAACATCAACATCAAGAGTCCAGGGGGAACCATACGCTCTCAGTGCCAAGTTTTTGGGGCAAAAGCTTTCCTCGGCGTCATTTAGCGGCTCTCTTACATCGCCACAGGTGCCCCGAGGCGGGGTATGGATCTGGACCATTCCTATATCATCTTGAAGTTTTACTGTTTTTTTTCAATACAAGGTGCTTTAACAACGACTTTGTACGTAGCAAAGAGGAGTGCCATTTTAGTCGGTATTGGCACTGACGGAGTTAATTCTATATGTCCAAGATAATAACAGAAATATATACATAAAAACAGTTGTCCATGTGACCAGGTGAAAACAGAAATTTTAAAGTGAAACAAGAGGTCGTCCGCGAAAAATTTCTTTTACTCTAGGTCAACAGCTTTCCTTTGCGTATTTCAGTCTTAAGTGAGAAAACAAAGCTATTGACCTGCAGCATGAATAGTTCAATACAAAATGTGCAGGAGAAAGTTTTTGACGTGGACCAATTCTTAAATTTGAATGAATGGTCTTTAAAGGATCAGGAATCAGAATGTGAAGCCATCATTTTCTCGGGATATTTGGAGGAACATGTTGATTATAACCTCGTGATTTAATTCGCAGATGGACAGCATCTGCAGAGGAAAAAGTCCATCACGGTAAAAAAACCGTACCTTTTATCATTTATAAAAGCTTACACAAATTTGAAAGTCAAGTGTTTGTTAATGT
The DNA here is from genome assembly GCA_964020975.1 of Hermodice carunculata. Classification (NCBI taxonomy): domain Eukaryota; kingdom Metazoa; phylum Annelida; class Polychaeta; order Eunicida; family Amphinomidae; genus Hermodice; species Hermodice carunculata. Next base: position 26,540,909 of record OZ026615.1, on the reverse strand, counting down.
AAATGTAGGCCGCGCCATATAATATTAATTGTGTGTTTTATTTCAACAATCTTCTTTAGTTTTGGACATTTTTTCACGTCAAGTGGACATTTTTCACGTCAAGTGTTGTGCTGAAAGTTGTTCTACGTGTACCATGAACCACTGGACCACTTTTACCATTTTCTTTGAATTCATGCCGCACAAGATATCACATCTGAACAGACCGTGTTCACACTTTTGCTTTCTTAAGAAGGCCGGGCCTACTCTCATAGGGCCCCCCCCCCCAAGCGGCAAAATGGCTTGATTTCGTTTCTTTTTAATATAGATAATCACATTCATGTGCTAGTAGTCTTCAGTAGGAATATTATAAGTGATAAAACTGTTTATTAAGGATCATTGTTTGATTTACTTGGACCACCGTCGGGGGGGGGGGGGGGGTCCGGACAATCAGGAATCCCCCCCCCCCATACGCTAGTGATTTCTGATTCTGATGCGAAAAGTGCGCACAAAAGCAAGACCAAAAACATAAAATCGAAAAAAAAAGACAAAATAACGTGATCCAAAATATACAGAGATACACAGTATGTTTATAAGATATACAGCCCAAAATACATTGCGGAGGACAATTCGTTTGTATAAAGTGATGTTACTCAATGCTCAACAGCAATCAATGAATAAAATTACAAGTTACATGAACCGCTATGTTCTGCTCCAGTGAATTAAAAAATAATGAAAACGTACCTACATAAAATAGACATCGGTTAGATTCAGTAAGAAAACTTGGAAGAGCAATAGATATATCTAAATTTTGACACGTGAAAAGATTAGCGCCACCATTTGTAAATTAACTGCGCAATATACCATCTGCTATATGGAGAACTAAATCGGGACTCATGCCCGGTGCCAGTATATCGCAAACTGTATTCAACAGAAATTCTTCATGACAAGAATAAAGAAGACATTCCAAAAATAGTTTGTGTGCTCTCATTGGAATGTAAACATTCACATGCTGCAGAAGGGACGACATTCAATATTTCACGATGAGAATTTAGTCGAGCCCCCCCCCCAAAAAAAAACTAAAACAAATATAATTGAGTAAGAAACAAAGTAAGAGAATATTTTGCCAAGAAAATAGCGCCCAGGAACGGGATCACAGATGAAAGGTTACTTTTCAGTTTTAATTGAGCAAGTGCAGCATATTATCTTCTGTTATTTGAGAGATCATTCCAAAGTTTGACGTCAGGGAAAAGGAAAAAGATCCCTATATCGTCTGCATGTGAATTTGATTTGCCCAAAACTGCGATGGTTCCTGACATGGATTGCAGCCTGACCAGCAATGACTAAGACCAGATTCCGAGAGATAAGTAGGGGTCAGTTACATGTGTGTATCCTGTAAAATATAGAAATCGAATCAAAATTACTTGCGAAAGCCACTTTAATTTATTTTTTGCGATTTCCGCATAAACATAACAGCAAAAAAAAAAAAAAAAAAAAAAAAAACCCACGAAGAAATGAATCTCAAGTCTGTAGTACTTTTTAAAATATTTGCTTCACAGTACTTCACTACTGCAACACGCTTTTATTCAAGAAAAATATCAGGCCCCCAAAGACTTCTCATATTCTTTTTCTTTATATCCTTCACGGTAATGGGCTGGTGGGGGTCCAATATCCATTACACACACCCTTGAATGATCGAGTGTTCTGGTAATTTTGGTGGCTAAAATCCCAAGACTGGTTTCTTATACGAAAGCTAGAAGAGCATAATACATCATTGTTCATTGTTTTTCTTTGTGTAACCACACAGCTTTATTATAAAGCTGTATCCCAGGACATCAATTCTTGTGGTTAGAGTCGATTGTACCGATGGTTGGCATGAAATGCATAAAAGAAGATCATGATGCCGTGTCTCGAGGACTCGAGCACCCAATTCAAACAAACAGGTCCACACAGATACTATTCACAATTCTCCACATGTATTTCCCAGTGTGGGGAATTATACTATTGGCTTTGTAAAATGTCAAGGTATGACTAATGTGTACTGTCTTGCATTGCTTGAATAATGCCATCCTATTTATTTCAATACCCCCAACAGAATATATGAATGCCTTCGCTAAGTTTGATAAGAATGGAGACGGAGTGATCAGCGCGCGCGAGTTGAGAACAGTGATGCGGAGCCTGGGCTTCAACCCGACCGAGGACGAGATCAACCAATTTATAGCTGAGGTGGACGTGGATGGTAAATATCTATAGTATTAAAAGACCTATGTACGTTTCATGATGTGATTTGGAAATGCATAATATAAAGCTTCATTAGATTCTCCACATCTCATTAACCCTAAGGTACCCATATGAAATTAACTTTGTCTTTATTTTGATTTATCAAAACAATTTGTTTACGACGTCCATTCATAAATATACAAATATATACACATATGAATACACAGAAACATGACAAATATGCATTGATATGTAAAAAATACCCTATATTGTATTTGTGTCTTTTTGTCCAGAATCACTTCCTAGCAGTCATTAGCCTACCTTATTCCACATTCCGAACTCTTTACTCTCCATAAGCTAACCTGTCACTGTCTAACCGTTATACATATCGAAGTACTGTTGTCCATATTGCACACTTTCTTCTGTAGAATCGTATTAGCCCGAATAATTAAAGGGTCTTCAGCGGGTAACTACTCAGAACATATTAAGGAGCCTGTACCCGTACATGTCTCCCTGAGTAGCAGCTCCTTGTCTTAGCTAAATATTCAGCAAAGACAACCCACATAATAATAAATGAATATGAACGTGACCAATGATGAATTAGGTGAATAAGTGGAAGTTACTCATAAATGCAGAGCTTCATTATGAATGAAGAATACCCGTCAAATCAAACATAATAACTAAATTTATACAGTACAAGTTCAGATCAGAACAATTTGGCTTACCCCTGAAGCAGCATGTACCCTTTCTAGCTGAAGAGCTTTTCTTAGTTAAACCACCTGCCAGTGTATAACTGAAGAAGAAACAAACTGGGGCATTATATTCAGTCCCAGTGATTGTAAAATAAACAGCCACAGCTAGACTACCTGTACAAACCGAGGGAAATTCTAACAAGTACTGCAACAATGGACATCTTTTCATTACACCAGAAATGTAAAACAAACCCCATGATGACACCCACTCCTCACTTTGAAAGTCTCCAAACAATAAAGCTCTATTTCGCTGCCAACCTTGAGTCAAAGTTTCAACATAATGGGTCAGCTTAGTGACATCTGAGTAAATACAGTCAAATTTGAGGATTTGTTTGACATTGAGTAAATGTGTACTTAGGCCTGTCAAAAAGAATCAAAGTCATTAGCATATAAGTCGAAAACATGTTAGCAATTTTTTAAAACCAAATTTTAAGTACAATTAGGCAAACTTGTAACTGTCGTCGGCCGCTGCTTGCTACCGATAACCACTGGGTGTAAAATGTAAGCCTAAAATGTCTGAAAGATGAATATTAAAACAGAATGATGCCAAAAGATAAAACTGAGTAGCAAGTTTAAAATCTGTAGAATCATTGCAGCCAAACTTTCTAACAATCTTTGGGTATTAACAGAAAAATTTGTAGGACATGTCAGAGAAGGATGAAACTCATTAGCTCTTAAGTCAAGAAAATGTAATCAAAGTATAATTTTTCCTAATTAAATATCAAGTACAATTACGCAAGCTTGTAACTGTTATAGGCCGTTTCTTGCTACCGATAGCCCCTGGGGGTTTAACCGAACAGCAAACAAGCTAGCCTAAAATGTCTGAAATGTGAATATTAAAACAGAATGCTGCCAAACGATAAAATTTAGTAGCAAAACAGGCAAGTCTAAAATCACTAAAATTATTGAAGCCAAACTTTCTAACAATCTCTGGATATTTTCAGGAAAATTTGTAGAAATATTTGATCAAAAGTACATCTTTGAATCCTCTTGACTCAAGTTTATGGTAAATAAATTTGGCTTTAGATGCAAAGTCCTGAAATTTAAAACAAATACGACCAAATATCAAAATTTGTGATTATATCCAATAAATTCCAAAATACTACTATCCGGGAAAGAATAGTTAACTACTTCTAAGTTAAACTCGTCTATTTTGTGATAGACTTTAGTGACCGGAATATCCAAGTCCACAAACATATCTCTTGAGACCATCTAAAATTTTACCGTTCACAACGATATCGTTTGGGTAAAGTTCTTAAGCAGTTTCACTTATATTGTGTACATTTACACAAGCAATGTCATAAATATATCTTGCATTGTTTGATAATTTTGTAGCTGTTCGAAAGCCCTTTTACATCAATTTATCCATATATTTATATTCAAGCCAAGTTAAACATAAATCTGCAAGTAACGGGGAGCAGTTGCTACCCATTGGAATGCCTTTTATGTGTACAGATATCTCATATGCATATGAATATCCGATATGTGAAATCGTACATGTACGCCGTTATGACTTGAAACATCAGATGTTTCGTAACGACGTTTTCTTTCAACTGATAGCAGTTGTCAATACCCTTGCAAAGGCGAAGCTTCATATTTTGTCTCTTGAGCTGTAAGATCTTATCTAAATAGCTTAACACATCTTAAGTCAGGGATATGACAAAAGTTAGTAGCTGGCCTCAAATTTCGCAAAGAGGTAGCTATTATTTGGCCGCATAGGGTGAATTATCTCAAAATATTTCCGTGGTTTTAGTTTTGGTGCTTTGTGACAATGGTAATGTTAAGGGATAGACCAGGCGCTGAAGGCCCTGCATTTAGCAGAGGAGGGTAGGTGTGCAGTAGGGGGAACAACAAAACATTGATGTCGCAGGTATCATATTATAATTATAGAATTTAGTGCAATAGATGCGACAAAAATAGCTACCTGTGAACCAAACTTAAGGCCAAAATATGCATTGCAAGTGCACTTTTTACGAACCTTTGTCAGGGCTCAGATCATATCCCTGACTTTAAGCCTGCGTCACCATTGGTACGTGCAGCTGGTCGCAGACAGAAAATAACAGTCATATTCTCTATTTAGGACATTACTTTAACCTCCTCGAATAAAAACGAAACATACATCAAATCTCTGACCCCGTTGCTGGACAGCAATGACAATGTTCCGCCAGGATACGGTGCGTACCAATGAAGGGTGTTACTGAACTTTGTAGTAAGAAGGAACACTTATTCCAGACACTTATTGAATCCTTCTTGTGTCCAAGTTGCCATTTTTTTTGCTACGTAGCACATTTTGCCCTCTTTCATAAAGTGATCGGCTCGCAAGTAGATGTACGTGTAATTTCTCGTTGAGTGACACGGGCGAAGCAGCACCGCAGTAATCATGACTGTCCTGTATTGTAATAGACTTACTTCATAACACACAATAGTCTATATCTTTGTTAGTTCTAAATTCGCCTAAAGGTGGTGCTGCCTATCCTGTTCATGGTTGACTGCCCACATCTTGTGGTCACTTTCCACCCCCCTCACTTTTTCTCCATAGATTGACATGTGGAATTAGCTGATATAACTTTAACCTCTCTTTATGTTGTCATTTAACCATTAAACTTTCATTTTATCACACCTGCGTGTATTTGAAAGATAACAATATATACTTCAAGTAGATTAGAAGATGATAATTCCAAAAATCATCCTCATATGCAGGATGAAACTTGCAGGTTCACTGTAATGTAATGTGCTCTGCTGACCCAGCGGACCTCAAATGGCATGGGTCACTATGTGTCCCAAACATGCACCATGGAACGTGTGTCAGTAAATTAAACCAACTCAGATCACCCCTATTCACAGTGACGAAAGCGGTGGGTTCACTATTATGTTGAAAAGCAAAGTGAAGCGTAATAATAAGCAAACAAAATAGCGATTAGGTCGGTCCAGATATGTCACAAAAGTATGAAAAAAGTTTAGCAGCTAAAAGTGCATTCTCCATACAAATAGTGCCCGTGCCCTAAAAGGTGTTTGCTGAAACATTTTCCCGGTTACTTTTTATTATCCACGACATACATGAGCACAACGCACTTCTGAGATTACAGATGTTTTTCTCATGAGCTGTATGCTTGGTGAGTTGTCTTTCTAGTTTTTCAGCCACGTGTCTGCATACAGTAGTCCACAATCTCAGGAACTTATATTGCTTTGCTCACAAATGAAACTTTAAACTGAATACCTTTGGAACAACAGAGCTCTTCTTTTCGCAGGTAGCGGGACTATTGAGCGCTCTGAATTTATACACTTCATGATGATTAAGTCTAGAGAACTGGATACGGAAGAAGAGATGAAGAAAGTCTTTCGAGTGTTTGACAGAGACGGAAACGGTTACATAAACGCAGATGAATTTAAGTATGTTTTGACACATATGGGCAAAGTCATGACGGACACAGAGGTAGAGGAGATAATTACGGAAGCAGACACGGACGGCGACGGACAGATCAACTACCAAGGTAATGATACAGAAATGATTATGGGACAAATATCTTGTCTTATCCCACATTTTGCAAGTATAAAGTCTTTACAAAAATTCAAGTTAATCTTTTAATAATGTTTTCATGAGAGGATGACAATGTTTATTAGATGAATGTACCCCTAATCCATAAATCTTCCCAGTGCAAATGGAGCAGTGAGAATCCTCACTAGGCTAACTGGTATTGTTGACGTTGTCCAATTTTGAGGTTGAATAAGCTAAGCATGGGTTTTTTCGGGGCACGGAAGGATGATCAATGGATTTACTTCTCACTCATCCAGGATATACTTTGATCAAGAACAACAAGAATAAGTGTTGTTTTCACGTTTTGATAACATATATACATGTAGTCTGCCAAAAAGATAAAACTTGTGCCAGGCTGCAGAAGGTGGGACGTAAAGAGCATTTAACTTTAAAATCCAAGTAAGCTCTCAACTGTTAAAATGATTTTTGTTCAACCAACGACAGTCTAATGGTTTCAGTTGTATATACTCTACTTGTTAAAGCCCATCATTTCATAATATTTTCATACCTCTTATTACAGAATTTGTACGCATGATGCTGGAATGACGAGGAAGAAACAGAGGTGATCAAGCTTGGGAGTCGAAGTAACATCACACTGTAAATATTGTATGGTGTGTTTCTTCGTAAATTGCTATTGCTACAACACCGCGAATGGATGAAGCGCACCGTGTGATCATTTAGAAAACATGAATCTTCGAAGATCATATTTTCAGACGTTTTTTCTTCAAAATGTAATACGATATCAACAAACAAGGACCTAATGCATGAGACGAGTCGTTAATCAGGGTGTGTCCGGTGTAAAATTGGTGTGCACGCCACATGACTGAATTATATTTACACCAGAAAATGACTAGAGTTTAGAAAATAGCAATGAACTCACCAAAACCTCTAATGTTTGAGGCATTGCTTCAAAGATTTTGGTTGATGTACTTTCTGCAGTTTTACGCAAACTTAACCGAGTACAGAGGGGTCACGGTTAAAAGTAAGGAAACGTGGGAACTAAGCAAGCCCGCATTCATCAATTCAAGAAAACACTAAATTTTTGAATTTGAACACTAATTAAATCAATTAATGCATTAAATATATACACGCAGCCAGGTTTTTGAAATAAATATTGTTGAAAAGAAATACATTCACATACTAGAGTTTGTTTTGTTAAAAATTATGCCTACCTATCATGATATAAAAGAGCCATACACATGATCAAGCTATACGTATTCAATTTATAGACCAAAAGGTATATGTGGATTAAAATGAGCTGGAAAGGTAAGTCTTTTTTCTTGAGCTTGACTCACTACCTTATCGATGATGGGGTCCTTCCAATGTTTTGGACCAGTACAATCTGAAGACACATTCCACAGCTCGTCAAGATTGAAATGTGTGTGCGGACCTGTTTTTGGAGCTCGGTGCGCATGAATGCATAAAAAGCAAAATTCAAATCCGATGTCTTCTGGACTATATGAACCAGGTTTACTCCATGCCTTGATAGTTTTCCTCCATTTGAAATATTTAGCATACATGCCATCATCTCTATTTAGCAAAAGTAAGTAATCAGCTAGTGCCTTGGGGCTGTTGAAATCTGCCACATCAATGTAAGAATTTTTTGGAAGGTAGCTTTTATAGTCCGCACCACCCATGACCACTGGTACGATGCCATGAACGAGAGATTTCCAGACTTTCTCTGTTATATAATCCTTGCAGTAACTATTCTCTAATGCTAAGTAAAACTTATATGGTTGTATCATTTCATTACATTTTTCTGATGTAGCTTTATCACACTGGTACAAACCGCACTTTCCGTATACATCGACCTTTATATGCTGCATAAGATCAGCTACATAAACTTCACGCTTGCTTGACGAGACACAATTGGTTACAAACCAGGCAACCAATTTTGTTTTAGAGTGTACAATCTTCTGAATTTCAATATCATCAATACCTGGCAACTCGTCATCTTTTAACGGCAGTACCCCTCCATAAGGCGTGTAAATATCTGAATCTCTCTTCAGAGTCATCGTCAGATTGAATATACCGTTCATCATATTCATATGGATAAATGTCCTTGCCTGTGACTCCTGGGTAAAGAAAACCCATTCCTGGTGGGGAAGTCGCTTCCGAGGCCATTCAAATGTTGGCCTATAAAGAGCTGGTGCATGAAACACCACATAGTCGGCGGTATCGAGGAGCGATTTGTCACCAGAAACCTCACAGCGATATTCAGAACACTCTCGATATCGAAAATAGTTTGGTCCCAATGTCTGTCTTGGCTGCCACGCATATATTCCCGTCCATAACAAAATTTGTTTATTGTTCTTTATATTAGATCGCACTTCTCTTTCTGTTCCAAATGAAGGATGCCTTCTGTCCCACGCGAGGAAGTTAATATACCCCACTGTGATGAGAATGCACATAAGAAGTATCCAATATCTCCTCCATTTCGGGAATATTCTACCTATTTTTCTAAATGGTATAAACATGTTTTTCGCGGGAATCGTCCTGTATGGTGCGGCCCAGTTGTCCGTTCGTGCTTCGACATGTGGCGCGATTGAAATGTTTCGTACTATTGATTGATATTTTCATACTTTAAGGTTGATTATCCAGTGCACTTCCTGCTGCAAATGTGCTGATTTCTGGCCTGTTCCTCTGGGCAACGTGTTTGTTCAAGTGACCCGTTTGCTATGCTTGAAGAGAGGTCAGTGCCGTTGGCATCTGCGAAACGTCAGGCTATTTGACCTCGGGGATCATTTCAGACATGGCGGCTACACTCCAAGCTGAGCGAATTTTCATGTTTTATTCCGAATCTGACTTTGTTGTGCAACCGTATGACGTCGCAAAACATGTGCACTTTACCCAATAGCCCTTTCCTCAATTGTCCATAAACCTCTGGAACGGATGAGAAATGTATCAAGAATTCTACCAGAAAGAAAGATTTCAAAATTTCTTTATGTAGAACTTTCCAAAATGTGGATGTGATTTTGGTGCTAATAACGTTGGAAAGCCTTTCAAAAAGTGCATTAATAGTTCACCGTTGTGAAATTAAATTAAATAAAAGAATAAATAAATAAAACAAACAAACAAACAAACAAACAAACAAACAAACAAACAAATAAATAAATAAATAAATAAATAAATAAATAAATAAACAAACAAACAAACAAAAAATAACTAAAAGCCTACAAGGTTTTCTTAATAATCCAAGTGTTAAAGTAACTTTTGCAGATTCGGATTTTTTGTCAACGTTGGCAACAGCAGGAGCATTCTCCAAAATTTTGGATTTTGAATGGGACTTCTGCAAAAATGTCAAATTTGTATTCTCTGTTTGACAACAGTAATTGTGAAAAATTGAAAAACATGGGAGTGTCAGAGTGATTTTTGAACCATTTGTCGTTTTTATTAAAAAGGTTCATTTGTGTGTCTGTTCAACAGGAAATGAGGGCTATAAAAGACAATTTTTCCCATAATAATTACAAGTGGGTACTACGCACAATTAAGAGTAATCACGCGTGAGTAATGATCTGATATGGCGGAGTTGGTTTAAACTGATTTTATTTCTTGAAAGAAAAAAACGATTGGCGCAGTTGCTGTAACCCTTCCCCGGGATCACTCTATGTTGGAAATGATTGACCACAATTTAATGAAAGATAATTTCGTATGATGCAATATATTGTTATTTTACCTGTGTGACATCCTCTGCAACTTACGCAGCATAAAGAAAAGTTACTTTACTTTGAAACTACAAGAACTCCAATGCACTCAAATAAAAAGTACAAAGGCTAGGAAGAGTACAATGTGGTTGCGTTAAATCCTGTATAGTCAGACGTTTTTCATTTTATAGCGCAGCCACTGTAACAAATAAACTATTGGGACCTGATAATACTGGGTACTACCCAAATAAAGATTCATTTGGTGAACAATTTGACAACACAATGATAAGAAATCGATCATTCTCAAAAGTCAGTGTCGTTTTGCCGTTTACAACAAGGTATTATGTATTACTATTGACGACCACCATTATGCATACACAATTGAGATAAAGTTTACAGAAATAGATGTTTACACTAAATTATGTTTATTTTGAATCACTTCAAGGCATAAGTGAGACCCAAAAAATCCCGTATGAGCATTTGAGACCGTATTGGGGCAATTTTTTTTATTTTCGCGAGGTTAGACCGAATGAAAACCGAAATATGTTCCAACGAGTGTCCCAATACGGTCCCATATGCGAAGCATACAGGATTGTTTTTCTCGCATACCAATTTTTACATTTTTAATCAACAAAATATGTTTTAAAGCGACACAAGATTTTCCGGCCGACTGACTTTCAATTTTTTTTTTTCTGGAGAGTGACTTTCATAAACATGAACTTTTACTCATGCACCAACATTCCTAATAGTTTCGTGACTGCTACAGTGTTACTACAAAAGTAGTCCCTGGCAAACAGAACTGGCCATCTCCATTACAAAAGCCATGCCTTTCAAAGCTGTCTCGTGTCGTCAGGGAGCAATTTTCTTGGCTGTGAAATAATATAAGGGCCTGTGGGATGTTAACAGGTATCCTATGGGTATAATGCTTTAGGCATGTGAGGATGTGTGGATTCAAATATTTTTAGTTGAGCGTCTGTGTATATGTGTGTACTGCTTAATGTACGGCCTCATGTGAATATGAATCTTATCCTGAAACTGAGACCGTTACACTGCCACTAATAGGCTGGTTACATTTTTTTCCGAAAATACAGTTTCATAATCAGTCAGTCACATCGGTCTTCTTCCCAAAGCAGAAGCATATATATATATATATATATATATATATATATATATATATATATATATATATATATATATATATATATGTATATATATATACACACACATATATATATGTGTGTGTATATATGTATATATATATACATATATATATATATTGTGATTATCTGTGCAAAGTGAGTTGATCACTGTCTTAAAACAAACTTCTACCTTTCTCATATGGCACTGACAGCAAGACACATTTAATTCAGATATATATATATATAAATTTGAGAGTGATAGACCCGGTGAGCGAGCAAGAGAGAAAGAGAGAGACAGACACAGGCAGACAGACAGACAGACAGACAGACAGACAGACAGACAGAAAGAGATATAGAAAGAGAAAGACAGAGAGAAGGAGAGAGAGCGAGGAGACAGAAAATTGCCAAAAATGATGAGAACCATTATCCAGATTCATAAAGTACAACCAATTTGCGAAAGAGTGGCCAAAAACTACAGCTTATGAGTAGTTTGAGTGTGCCATAGAGAGGTGTCATACAACCATGACTTTTATTAAGATTTGAACTTTGCTAAAGCGGCAGATGATTTAAAATATAAAGGAAATTTCAAATAGGATTCCACGGATAGCACAGTTTCATGCATCACATTTTCGACGACCCGTCTTTACTTTTTTATTCAGGTAAAAATAATTTTCTGCTTCCATATTCTTTCCTTTAAATATTGCCGGCTGTTCATGAACTTTTGGTTCACAGTGTGACTTAATTCCAGACATAGCCTGAGCCAACAGAACCTATGAACATTTCTCTATGCAAAGCAGAACATACCTCTTAATGAAATGACAGCAAGTAATGTATATTCACAATGTCTAATACTTGTATACGACGTCGCGACACGTGTCAATGGGGTGCAAAGACATTGGTCGCATTCAAAAGCCAACCCGAGGTTAAAGGGGAATAATAATGTAACAATGATAATATTATTTTGTATGAATCATGAAACTAAGAACATTAGTGCCAGGGTACCATTATTCGACGACGACGACGACGACGACGACGACGACGACGACGACGACGACGACGACGACGACGAAGAAGAAGAAGAAGAAGAAGAAGAAGAAGAAGAAGAAGAAGAAGAAGAAGAAGAAGAAGAAATAAACTTTTCAAGAAATTTGTTGAGCATGTGAACCTGTGGATTATACGTATGGGGTGCCAAGACTTACTGTAACATCATCGATTTCGTGCCCGAAATCGTTACACTTATCCCTTTTGTTGACGGAATCACAACAGGATTCACGAAATTGTAGGAGCAAATAACAAAATCGAAGTGCCAGCACAAAATTAAACAACTCCTACGATTTTGTGCACGAAACTGGAAGAAATGATCACAAAACTGCAAGTACTTCACAAAATCCAACAAGCTTGTTGAATTCTCTACACCGAATTGTAATACTTTATCAATTTTGTGCACAACATCGTACAATTTTATCAATTTTGTGCACAAAAGTGTAAGCTCTTATCCAATTCTTTCACGAAATTGAAAATTCAGATCTACAGAATTGTTAGATATACCGATTTCGTCCACAACATTGGTAAGTTCATAAATTCTGTCCACAGAATCCATAAATTTACCAATTTCGTCCACAGAATTGGGCAAGCTTTTGAATTTCGTCCACAAAATCTTAAAAGCTTTCCACTTTTTGTCCACACAATACATTTTTGATCAAACGTTGTGCGCAAAATCGGAAAACATGTCACGTAATCCACATATTATCCAATTTTGTGCACGAAATTGGAAGAACATTTTACAAAATCCACAGCTTACTCGATTTCGTGCACACAATTGTTAGAGTACAACCGTTTCGTTCACGGAAATCTAAAGATAATACAATTCTGTCGACAGAATCGTTAAGTTTCTCAATTTCGTACACGAAATCGCAAAAATTACCTCAGTTTTGTCCACAGAATTCTAATACACACGAAAATGCAAAACTTTATCGATTTTGTTCATGAAATTGGTAAAATGTGACATTTTGAATCCTAGCATGCCAAGTGTAACAGCTTAGAATTTCGTATCATCAGAGACCCATGATGACGTTATTAGAAATCAACAATCTCGCCACCTATTTATCGAGATATTTAAAGTTTCGCAAATTCTAGCTTGTGTCTGTGGGCTACAAGCGGAGCCCCGCAACGTGTACACGTGTGTAGGTGCGCTCTCACTGATTGATCACTGTAGCCTTTAGGCATCGGCCCGCTTGCCATCGAGGGTAAAGCTTCAGTCGATCAACATGAGTTTTCTTTGACTGTCAAACCAGTTTTTTTCCCCAAATATAGGCTACACTGTGGCCGTTTCTAAATTTGCTGAAAAGTTCATTTATTTGTTTCTCCGAGAGCTACCGGACTAATGTTTCGTCACTATTCACCTGGCTTAAACCTCAGCCTCTTGCTTGTGTATGTGTGTGCGTTTTGTTTCATCAACACGCTGCGTATTTTTATTCTTCTCTTCCGCTTTATACAATTGGAAGTTTCTGAAGGGGAAAACGACCGAAAAATGCACTCACCACTTGTAAATCTTAATACGTTGTCACCTGTAGGGTAGGTTCACCACAGTATTGATCACTTCAAGTTGTTTGAAGTAGCCTATACACCTGCCTATATATATATTAATCTTAGCCTAAATATATAGGTCTATATTTTGTCTTTCCTTTTATTTTTTCTTTAACTTCTTCCCGAATTTTTCTTTAATTGAATTTGAGGGGAGGGGTACGGGTTTTAATTTCCGTTCTGGCGTACCGGGGCATTTTATTTTCCGTACCAACGTGCTGGGACCTCTTGACCTTGCAATAGGCCCTAAACATCAGTCTGTAAAGGATATGGTTAAAATTACATAGGCCTCTGGAAATTACCACTGGGCAAATTTTGTTTGCGGAAATAGTGTTGAAAGTAACTTTAAGAAAATTGTGAACATTTAAATACGACACAAGAAGTTTTTGCATTGAAAATTAAATCTGTAAATTGCAACGCTAAAGGCGTAATGTTATATATACGATCCTATTATGGTCATTTTCATAATCCCAATTCTTGAAAACTATAATACTAAATTAGTAGCAACGTAAATCACTTTGTGTGAAAGTATGATGGTAAACTCTACGCGACGTGGGCTACGCTTTCTATAATGTGAATACTTGCCTGCAGTTTACTTGGTATTTATAAAGTTGTACAGTAAAATGGAGACAAGAAATGTTTGGTGTAGACTGCGTTATGTCATTTTCATTGTTTTTCTTTCATAATGGCCATGGATGGCGGGCAGGCAACCATCTTAAGGTATTACACTCAGTGCTCTTCTTACCAATCCCTCATCCTCTGCGTGAAAAAGTGTAGGCCCAGTGATCTTGTGGAGAGAGAGAGAGAGAGAGAGAGAGAGAGAGAGAGAGAGAGAGAGAGAGAGAGAGAGAGAGAGAGAGAGAGAGAGAGAGAGAGAGAGAGAGAGAGAGAGAGAGAGAGAGAGAGAGAGAGAGAGAGAGAGAGAGTTAGTTCACGCAGCTTTTTGCGTGTTGGCAAGACCGAGGAATGACCAAAATTTAGTCCATGCCCTCAGTTCGCCGGTCTGAGCTAAATCGACACATTCCCTATATAGAACTCTTGCGAGAAACTTGCCTTTTGGGAGCTACTCGACTTTTATTGATTCCGAATTTTATGTCGCTGCAATGGAGGTAGAAGGCCTGCTTCGCAGACAAAGGAAAAACAAATAAACGAACAAACAAACATTCACATGTAGAAATGCGCTTTCCAGGAAATTTTGAAACTGTTAGGTTTTAGGCCTACCTCACGGTATGCTAGACCTACACATAGAAAAGAAACTGCAGTCAAATTGATTCAACGACTTAGCCATCGGCTGTTTTTGCGTCTGCGTTTTAGTAAGTGCGTAAGTCAGTGCGTAAGTAATTCTTTTATTGACCGTAAAGATCATGACTGACCTATTTGTCACAATACATAAGATAAAATACATAAGACAGTGAATATGTACAAAAGCACCTGGAAATAAGATGCTGGAAATAAGGGTCCTTATTCTAGAGCCGCTTTCAAGTGAAACTACACAACATAAGCTACATAATTTGCACTGGAGATACAGTATGCAGCAGCAAGATACTTTACATGAAGGAAAGTACAAGGCTGCATGCACAGTGATAAAACTCTTGTGAGAGGCACCATCTCGGTGGTATGTACCAAAAGTATAGCTATATATACCATCAGAAGTGTATTATACAAGTGAATGCATCTGTTAGTGCAATTCCTTCTTAGTGTGTCCGATTTGCGGTAATTTGCACTAAGCATTTTCCAAGGGACCAGCCATCAGGACTTGCTGTACTGTAACGGCTAAGAACAGCAGTGTTTTGCCGGTAATTACATTTGAGTCAAAACATGTAAACAGAATTTTCCCAAAGAAAGCAATACACTTGGTTCTTTGGTAGACAAAAGACTTATAAATTTATCATCCAGTGGCATTGAACTAAAGTTTTCTATGTAGCGCTTTGCCACTGTCAGCATCTGTTCTCAAACTCCAAAAAGTGGGAGGGGCAACAATGTAAAGCATGAATTTCATTTTCCACTACGTTTACACTGCACTTTTTTTTATTCCATTTTCCACTACGTTTAAACTGCACTTTTTACATGTGCGATGCTCGTAGGCTTGTTTTGGCTGGCAGTGTCTTCCGATTTCTAGTCAAACCGGCCTCGCGTCAAACCGGCCTTGGGTCAAAGCGGCCCCAGGTCAAACCGGTCCCAAGTCAAAACGGCCTCAAGTCAACCCGGCCCTCAAGTCAAAGCGGCCCCTGGTCAAAGCGGCCGTCAGTCAAACCGGCCTCCCGTCAAAGCGGCCCAGGTCAAACTGGTCTCATGTAGGTGAGATCTTTTTTGTTTTAACACTATCACCGTGAGACTGTTAACACTTTTACCGCGAACTTCAAGACTGAATCAAACATTTTTTTTAATAGATGAATTGCCATCTAATAAATTACAAAGTAGGCCCTATATATCCTTTAAATAGGTCTATAGGGGCTGCCCAATTCTCGGAAAGCAAAGAACTGGATGGCGTATATTGGAAAATCCAGGACACAAGAGAATTGGCAGGGACTAGGCCCTATCTGTTGGAAAGGCTAGATACTGTGAATCGTTACAGTGTGTTTTACATTGATTCAAAACTGAACACTGAAAAGATTGGGAATGTGTTGTCTTTTAGGACCAATGGTTAAAAAAAAATCACCCCACGAGAAGCCATTTAGACGGAAATATTTACAGATGGAATGCCCCAAACTTTTAAACGCACACTAGAATCCTAATTAAAATAGTTCAGTAGAAAGTTAAAGTACAGTACGGATATATAATATCTAGAAGGCCGCTTTGACCTGGGGACGGTTTGACCCAGGGCCGCTTTGACCAGAGGCGAGGCCGTTTTGACTCGGGGCCGGTCTGACTTGAGGCCGGTTTGACTCAGGGCCGCTTTGACTCGGGGCCGCTTTGACGCGAGGCCGCTTTGACTTGTTACCGTGTCTTCCTACTTCTACCTGCAACCTGTGAGAGCGCTATGGCACTTATGAAGTGAGTCCTGGGGATACTAAGTAGGTAGCTTTCCATATAATGATCAGCTTTAAATAATTTATAGACCCTCAGTTTTTGATCATTGTTTATTTTCTGTAAGTCATCAAGACTTTCCGACATGTGTAGCTTGTATAATTTCTCTTTTAACTCTGTAATAAATGTTCTCTCATTTACAACGTTTTGTTCCATCCAGACATCAAACATACTGACTTTAGAAAGAGTATCTTGAATTTTTGAACCCCAGTTCAACTTTCCCTGGCTATTTAGTTCTAGCAAAGTATTATATACATTGTTTGTAGTTATTTTTGGTAATTTAATCCAGAATTTGATACCTCTCATTTGGTACCTGAGCTGGGAGGGGGGGGGGAGCGACCTATATCACAAAATACCGTTACGACGGCACATGAATTCTTGCGAGAGGTGGTGACCCATGTCCTCTACAAGCCATTGTAGGAACTCATGAACATGGCCACGATAACGATTCTGTGGCTTTCTACGATTTCGAAATTTCATTTGCGATTCTGTGCACACAATGTCATTCCTTCCAATTTTGTGCACAACACTGGATAAATCTGATAGGATTTTGTGAACGGATAACCGTTTCCGTCGACAAAATCGAAAGGATGATTTGAATTTTTGTGATAATAATTTCGACAAAATTGAAAGCTTACTCGATTGCGTGGACGAAATAACAAACTTGCACACCAAAGTGAAAACCTTATACCATTTTGTGGACGAAAAAAAAAAAAATAAAAACTATGTGCACAGAAATGAAACAACAGGCTTTAATGAATTGTGTGAAACTGATTGGATTTTCTGATTTTCTTTTCCAACTTCCTCCAGAGAATCGTATAAAGCTTACAATATCATGAAAACCTGTTCTATTTTGTGAAATATATATAAGCATTTCGTGGACAAAACTGATAAATTGATTGACAATTTTGTTGACAGAATCGCTATGGATTTTCTACAGAATCATAAAAGTTTTCAATTTCGTGGATAAAATCGGCAGACTTACATGATTTTGTGAACAAAATGGACAGGCTTAAACGATTTTGTGGACAAAACTGGTAGCTTTACTCGATTTTGTGGACGTAATTGATAAACTTGTGGATTTCGTGCACGTAATTGAAAAACTTCTGGATTCTGTGGACAGAATTGATATACGTTAAAATATAGTGGTTCATTCCATTCATTGCAATTGTAGTTTAGTAAAAGAGAGGAAATTTATAGTTTTTTAACAAAAATATACAAAATACGATGTAGAGCTTCAAGTATTTGCACATGTGTACTAAATTAAAACAGGTGATCGCAGTTAAATGCTTTGCTTTTCGTGATATAGGTCACCTTTTTCAAGCAACAAGGATGTATGAAAAGGAGGGACATACCTTGTTGCACTGTCATCTCTTGAAGTATGTTGAAATGTATATCTCAGTGTACTGTGTTGCCCTCTGTCTGTTTCGGGATGGAGGGGAGGCACAATGTGGTATGAAACCATCAGTTATGTTGGCGATTTTTAGTGATTGATATGCCGTTCCACAGTAGGATAACGATACTTTTAAAATGCGCCTAAGCAAGCAGATAACAGTTACGTGTATGCCGCGATGCAACAGTTTTTAGTGATGTTAAAACATCTTCGGTGTATTTTACCTTTGAATAAATGACTTAAATAGTTTGAAATATGCTTTAATATTAATTGGACGCACTTTGGTCATGAACCTCCAGATGGATGTATGACTGCTTCATTCACGTTGCTTCAAAAAGAAAATATATTTTGGTCACACTTCTACACGATTGTGTATATACAATGTTGGTCCACACAACATACATTTGGTTTCATCACATCCATAATAGTTACAATTTTTTGCGATGGTAGGTTCAAAACTTACCAACAAATTCATACTGCATGACAGATCTGCGTGGTGGCAACACTTCCTTCTTATGCTACATGACAGTTTCAACCAATGAATGAAGCAGGTTGTACATTATGGAACGCCGTTGTTTGTTTTATTTAGTATTTGATCAAGTGAGTAAATATTTGATCAGAAGAACAAATAAGTTTATTCTTATGAACAAATATTTGATTAGGTGAATAAATATTTAATCAGTTGGCTAAATATTTAATCACGTGATCAATTTGAACTGGTGAAAGAATGCAGTATATTTGTTCTTCTAATCAAATTGATTTGATGAGAAGAACAAACTGATTTAATCAGAAGATCAAATAGATTTGTTCAGAGGAACAAATAAAATGAGTTTGACCACATGAACAAATGCATTTGGTCAGATGACTTACTCGATTTGTTCCTCTGATCAAATAGAAAACAAGGTATATCACGATTTATTTGAACAAATATATTTGTTCCCGTGATCAAATCAATTTGATGTGCTGAATAAATAGAAGTTTTTCCACTAACAGAAAATAATTATTCCCTCCGGTATGCCGCTCGTCACTTCCGGTAATCTGTTTACTATTTGTTGCGCGGATCAAATACTGGCGGAGGTGATTTGTTCCGAGTATAAATATTTGATCTGTGGAACAAATTAGACATAGAGCGTTAATTTAACTAAGTTGGGGGATATTTGTTGAGATGATCAAATCGATTTAATCAGAAGAACAATTCGATTCAATCAGATGATCAAATACCATCTATTTATTCTTCGGACCAAATCGATTTAATCATCTGAACAAATATATACGTGCATGTGATCAAATAAGAGTATATTTTTTCCTCTGAATAAATCGATTTGATCAGAAGAACAAATCGATTTAATCAGAACATCAATTTATTCAGAGGAACAAATAGACTATATAAAATCACATGAACATATGCATTTGTTCAGCACATGACCACGATTTGCTCTTCTGATCAAATATTTAATCATCTGATCAAACACTGGATAAAAACAAGCAGCGTTCCATCGTGTATATATATATATATGCCGTTCCTGGTTTTTAGATATAATATTTAGACGCATGTTCAAATAGTCATTTTACCGAATCAATTAATCATATGAATAAATGTATTTAATTATATGATAAAATATATTTTAATATATGGTAAATTACATTTAATAATATCCATAAACGTATCAGATTATATGATTGAATCGATTTGATCACATGTTCAAAGCGATGTAATTTTCAATCATCCATTTAAATATTTGTTCATATGTTCAAATATTTGATCATATTTGTGATGCAGCGCAGTGTATATCTGCCTCATTTTTTTCAGTGAAAAAAAAGTCGATAATGTAATTTTTTGCAGAATAGAGTCTATTTCCGCGCGTGAGACGACAACGATCCTACGGGACTGGAATCGGCAATATATGGCGGGAGATGAACATTGGAACCTTTCATTTATGAACTCTATGACGAGTGCATCATATTTGAATATATCATCAAAAATACATATAAACACATGTCGAACCAAATTTAGTATTTTTTTCCGACGCGTTTTGTGATTTGTCTAGAACAGTACACAGTTGATCATACAATTAAATCCATTCGACTATATGATAAAAAATGTGACAAAAATTTTCAACATATGAACAATTATTCGAACATATGATCCAATATTTGATTTGATAAACTATTTTAATGTGATACAATATTTAATGGTCAAGATTAAAACAAAGTAAACGCTGGTTGGACTCTTTTAAATCCATTTTATCATGGACTAAAACAATTTGATAAATGTTTATTAAATGCATATGATCATACAATTAAATGCATTTACTTATATTATTAATTACATTTATATAAAAGATTAAATTAATTCGGTAATATGATCACATATTTGATAATATGATTGAATCTAGTTGATCATTAGATCAAATATCTGACCCTATTATTTAAAAGCTTTGGTCCAAATTTGCTAGTACTGTAAGTTACCGCTGCAACGCAGCGATCGCACCCTCCCTCCCCCCGCTTTCTACTTGGCAACTGGCCTTTCTCCGTTGCTGGGTGGGTCACTTGATCATCGGCCGTCTCACACGGTTCTGCCATCGGTTTGTTGTGCGTTGTTTTTCTGCCATCGTCCAGTTGTTATACGGAAATTACGTGGGCACTGGGTGTTCTGGTGTCGGACCTTTACCCCCAACAAAATGCCTTGAACAAATTCTGTCAAATTTGCCTGGTGGTTCATAATCTTCTGGCCTTTTCACCATATTCAACCACTCCCATCGTTTCTATGTTTCTTTGGAGAAAAACTGTGGAAAGCTACCCCTGTCTTCCAGGGGTATTTATCCAATTTACCCAGTTTTTTGTGTCTGGCTTACAGTCAGGAACTTTGCAATTGTCGACTGTCATTGTAGCTTGTAAATGCTTCCGCAGTACGTTGGAAAATAACGATCAGCTTTGCGATGTCATTTCCCTGTACTTTAAATTTTAATTATGGCGCAATATGGCTGCTATATTGAAACGACCTAATCTGCCGCAAGGTGTACCGGGAAATGACCCTGGCGCTTTAGCGGCTACCGACCGTACTAACTAATTTGGACCTTAGGTATTATATGAACACGAATAGTTTGAATATATGTCTATATTTAGAATAAAACAAGAAACGGAGTTCCATATTACATATATATGTATGTATGTTTGTATGTATGTATGTATGTATGTATGTATGTATGTATGTATGTATGTATGTATGTATGGCATGTATTTGAGTACTTATGTACCTACGTATTTATGTATGTATGTGTAAAATCAGGAATTCTTATCATATTTTTCAAATCTAACGGGGAAAACATAGCTCACAAGTGACACTTTAACTCAAGAGAGAGTGCCTTATTTAAATTCAGCGTCATAGTATCTTTAAATTTGGTTGAAATGCATCAGTTTGCGGGTCGTAACATCAAATATACATGTATGATCAAAATATCTCTACAAATTGAAATCTTTTAAAAATTGATTCATGGGCAAGATTAGCCTGAGGTAAGTGCTTTCAGCATGGTTTACAGAGGGCCACAAATAAGACAACATGTGACATAACTGTTCATGGTTTCTGTTAAAGTTTATTTCAGTCGCATAGCTCAGTTTCATTTATTTCATTTTCCCCTTTCGATACAGCTATGTTACATGGCACTTTGAGGATCCATGCTATCACATCAATGTATATCAACTTTGTAAATTATATGCATCAACGGAAACTACTAATTGATGTAGATGTCTTCTGACACTGCAATGTAAAAACGTTGCTTGTGTGGCCAATAAACCAGTACGCATTCTTAAGTTATTATAATTTAAGCTTGTACCTATCAGCATATTCAGCGTTGTTGCTGCTTGCGTTGCAACTGAAACTCGTATTCTGGTATGACCTCATCAATGTATTTGTTTTTAGGCTTTAACACATGACAACCTGCTATGAGCAGTGTGAGCAGTATCCCACAACGTGCACAGTGGGATTGTCACCATCTCCCAAGCTATCCGTAACTTGAAAAAACACTATCTCCAGCTTGTCCTGATTCAGTTTTTCAGGCAACACATTGGCCACACCTTCAGACAGTAAGTCATGAACGAGGGCTATGAAGGAAACCGTGGTAATTCGCAAGCCTTCAACAGTTTGATATGACAACATCAGACGATTTCTTTCTGACTGATAAATCTGGAACGGAGGGTACCCCTGTCTCCCATCCCTCTAGTTAGGCCAGGAAAGTGTTCCTCAACCAGCCAAAACGCCAGTCCATTATATGACGGTATGGTTCAAGTTCTGGTTCTTTTTCCGTTGGCATTTGGAGACATTTTGTCCATTTAAACAGTCAAACCAGCTGTCAAATATTGCACAAAATTTTGCAGTTTCAAACATTTCTTGCCGATTTCTGCTGCAAATAGCATGCGACATGTTTGCACTCAATAACTGGACTGCCAAGCATACTCTCATTCTCAACTGGGGGCTGAGATTTATGTGTTACTCTTTGATTTGGGGCAGTTTAGTGGGGGATCTTGATTTATCATCAAGCACAGTTGAGATGATGTGTACCCATTTAATTTGCTGTCCAGATTTCATCAGGATGTGATGTGGTTGCGGATTTTCGAGATTGTTCCTCACAGTGTGGCACATCACAGATGAAGTAAATTGTCTCATTTGTATTGAATTTGTATGGGGTGTAATATGAGAGTCCTCTGTAAGCTTCGGCACTAATTTCTTGAATTTTGAAAAATCGCATGTTTAGGGCAGCCCCATCGCACACCCAAGCTCTTACACGACAGCCGATGTTGTGGCGTATTTGTGCAGCTTTCCACACAGTACTCCACAACTGTTCAGCCAAACACCCTTTGCATGGGTACCAGATAAATGGTATGTTCTTCCTGCCATTGATTAGGCACATCATAAAAACGATGACCTGTGAGGCAATTTCTGGCTTCAGATTGTCATCTGTCAATTATGCCATATCTTCATCGAATCTGTCTAATTTGGAATGACCAACCTCCACCCCTTCATTTGTCATAACCAACCCTGATTTTACTTTCATCTAATCAAAATTCAGAATGACATTGGGTTTAGCTTCGTCACAATTTGGAGATCGAGTTCACTCACCAGCAATTTGATAACATCAGGGATGACATCTGGTGTTGGTGTTGTGAAAGTCATGTATGACTTAAGTGTCTTTTCATGTGGCAGGTATAAGAAGCAGACTCTGCAAGCTGCCTGTATGCTGCTGGGCTTTTAGCAAAAATGGAAATACACCACTTAATGATTTCTGGGTGCCAACGCATACCTCTAGATACCTCTAGCACCTTTTACTTTGGCATGCTTTGCCTGCTGGCCCACAATACACTCTGTAGAGAGTCACTAGGTCACTGGTCCCTAACATCGGGTGTGACGGCTTCCATAGTTTTCTGCAGCTGTCTGTGTTGTTTTTCAGTGATCATTAACGTTTCTTTTGTCACCATCTGGTTCACACAATGACGTAGTCGCTTAATCCATTTGTCCATCTTTTGCACCCTGTTGGCCAGAGTTCCAAGTCTTTGCTTTTTTAACATCTGTCAGATGCTTGTAAGTGACGTGTGAACTGGGATGTGTTCTTTTGGGGGGATCTGTACTTGATTTCAAATAGCTTTCTCTGCCACGCAGATTTCCTCTAAAACTGTTTTTACAGCATGGTGTATAGACTGCACCAATCCTTGTGTCACTGATTGAAAGTTCACAGTTTACACTTTTTACACAATCTCCATGCACATATCCAATGTTCCTCTTCTGTCTACCCAACAAGTCTTTATCTCCACTCTGCAGTGAGTTCTTCACGATAGTATGGAAATACATATTGCCACAACAAATGTTGCTACTTGTCAACCTAAACAGTAAGACTTCGGTGTCACATGTGTCTGGTATGGTAGGAATCTGATGTAGCAGTGGTATTGACTTTTCAACTGGTATGTCCTGAAAATAGATCTCCAATGTAAAATCAATATTGACCACCACTTTTTACAGTACATCACAAACTCCAGGCACTAAACATTACAAAAATAGCTTTGTCAGAAGTACATGCATCGTCAATGAAGCCACATTGCTTTGCAATGTTTCTTGTGTATTCTAAGAATGAACTTAAGTTCATCCTCTCATGTGCTTTTGTACAGTCAGGCTCAATGATAAATGATGAGGCCTCTGGTGCACATGCTGGCCTGCTCTGTTTATGGAGGGTGTTTGTGTCTTTGACTATGATTTCTTGGTTAATGGAAGGTATACCTTCCATTTCCTTGGATGACACGACTGTTTCTTTCTGATCACAAGGACACACCAACTGCAGAATGTCCTAGTTCACTTTGCTTCACATTTTTCTGTTTTTAATTTTGCTCTCTTTCTTCAATTTCGACTGGCAGGATCTACAGACATTTACTGGCTGATATGGACAGTCCTTAGAGACATGGACACCCACATAATATACACAAAATTTATTCCACCATCAACATGCATGATAAGGAGAAATTTAAGTTTGAACAGGATTTTTTTCTGTCACGTTGTTTTATTTCACTAAATTTTAAGATGATGGGTTTAAAAATCTCACTTTTGAAGGACGGTTCACTATTATTTGAATTTAATTTTGTTTTTCATTTAAGTTTTGAAAAATATCAATGAATTAGATACATCAAATCAAGGAATCTTCAGCTACACGTAGGCCCATATCACATAAGCACATGTGTAATTTACTCACATTCCTACAACCAAGGAGGGAAGAGAGACACATCTTCAAGCGGGACACTTACAATCATAATATATAAACAAGAACTGATGTATAATGAAAAAAGTCACATTCACTATAATTAGTTGAAGTTATTGTAGTCTACTAATTGTTAATATAACCATGTGTATCAAGTATTATTGTATTTTGACTGCCTGAGGGCCTTGGGGAAGATTAGGAAAATACACCTGCAATTCTCTAACCAAATCACCATCACATTTTCCTATTCTTAATTTCCTATTCAGAATTTTTCCTCGATAATTACTATTTTTTTGAGTTTTTATCTATTTTTTTTGAACTGCAAATATACTAGCTAAACCTACCAACACATGGGTTTTACATTCTATCTTGGGACCATCATATGCAAGTGAACCAGAGACAAAGAAAATCAAGCTTTATCACTGACTAGCTCATTTCACCAGCTCTGAATCCTGCACAATAATTTTATAAGTACTGACATTTCCATATCAATAAATTATTTGGAATTATGATATAACTAGTTTATAAATATATTCTTGAATCGAAAATTTATTTGGTAATATTTTCTGCTATCTCTTGACTCCTGATTGTGATGAACAATAAAGAGGTCGGCATCAGTTGAAATAAGGCAGAAAAAATTGATTCATGTTGGGCATACATACCTCTATTTCACAGAATGCAACGACAAAAGAGATTTTTTTGAGAACTAGAATATAATTGGGCTTGGTTGCTTTTTTTTCACCAATAACGCACACGAGGAGACACAAATATATGTCTTTTTTTGACAGTGGAACTTGGTGTGTGCGTGTGCTGGTGATTTGCACAAAATAATTAAACTGTGTGTGTCAACACACACTTTTCTGTTGTTCCTCGAGTTCTTTCTTTCTTCTTTACCAGCAAATTCGTCCGACACTTTTTTCGGACACTATTACACATAGAAACTCCAAACTTGGCATGATTGTACCTCCATACAAGGAGGTTTACCGTTTTATACAGAGGAATGAAGATGTTAAAAATTATGCAAATTAAGGGCATTTGAAATTTAAAATCTTGAATATCTTCAAAAGTATAATAGAGATGTCATTCCAACTTCTACTAGGCGGTTATTGACCAGTGCGCATCCAATGAATTTAAAACAAAAATTGTTACAATTTAAACTATGTTAATTAGCAGGATTTTAAATTTTAAAACTTGAATATCTTCAAAACTATTAAAGATAGAGATGTCATTTTAACTTGTACTAGGGGGTTATTGACATTTGTGCATTTAATGAATCTAAAGCAAAAGTTGTAGCCATTTAAATTATGCTAATTAGCAGCATTTTAAATTTTAAAACTTGAATATCTTCAAAACTATTATAGATAGAGATGTCATTTCAACTTCTCCTAGGGGGTTGTTGACCATTCCTCATGTAATGAATCTAAAATAGAAGTTGTAGCGATTTAAATAAAGCTAATTAGCAGTATTCAAAATTTTCAATCTTGAATATCTTTAACACAATAATAGATAGAGTTGTCATTCCAACTTCTTGTAGGGGGTTGTTGACCATTGCACACCTAATGAATTAAAAATAAAAGTTGTAGCAATTTAAATTATGCTAAATAGTACCATTAGAAATTTTAAATCTTAAATAACTTCAAAGCAATAAAAGATAGAGACGCCATTCCAACTTCTACCCCTGTGTTATGGAATAGTTGTACATTGCCATACCAATATGCTTTGAAGACACACACACACTGATTTGCTTTGCAGCAAATCATCTTTCCTAGGTTTTTAGGATGTGCTTACCGTACCGGCTCTGGTTTTGCCCTGAACACGAGTACAGGACCGGACCCGGAATTATAGCCAATACGTAGAGGACTGTCTATATCGCTGGGCCCGACACTGGAGCCAGTGCATGGAGGAATGTTTATATAGCCGGGTCCGGCTGCGTTCAACAATGTCACTAGCGAGCTGGGCCCAACACTCTGGTCAACACAGCGAGCACCGTCTATATAATATCGGTCCGGTGTCAGTTTGGAGTGTGTTTAGAAAGCCGGATCCGCTGCCCTAGTGAACGCAGGGAGGAATTGACTACAGAACCAGGTGTCTGGATCTATAACTAGCTAACCTGTACGATTGTAAGAATACAGGGCCTGTGTTATTTTACCACGTTGTTTAGCCTGTGAGGTATAGCTACAAACCTGTCGGAATGTATGCCTATTACAATAAATTGCATCCATATCATCGAGCTATGCTGTTCAAGCCCAGTTGACTGACGTGCCTGAGGCTGAGAATCGTAAAGTCTGTAAGTTAACGTAAACTGATTTTTCCCCAAGACAACTTTCTATTTGATATAAATCCACGGAAGATAGGTGGCCCTCATTCATTGCAAAAATCATTGAACATCAAACCATGCTAACTGAGAAACACGAGCAGGCTACCTGTAGGCTGTAAGCCTATAGACATAGTCTTTTTTTCATAGACGTAGCTGTCAACTCTCCCGTTTTCACCGGGAGTCGCTCGCTTTGGAGACTCAAAGAATTCTTAAAATGGCAGAGATTTTGATGCAAAATTGACCATTTTCTTTTATTTCATGCACTTTTTATGTGTCCGCTTATGTTGTTTTGTCTTGTCAATGAGAGCCTGTAATGATGCAAAACGCTCTCCCACACTAAACAATGCATCTACTTGCTCCGCCATGTTGAGAAAAATGAAATTCCTGGGAGGGAATGAGAATATCACGAATTTTGTGACGTCATCCCAAGTGCTCCCGGCACTGTCGCCACATAAGATTAGGTACCAGACCCGGCACTGTAGACACGTCACAATATTTAATTATTACATTTGGTCCCAGTTCCCACCTCAGATACTGGTCTGCTAAATCAATCAAGCTGATAAATTGATCCGAAAAGATACATGGACGATGGAATGATTAAGTAGCAAAATTATGCAGAACAATTACTTATATATTCCATATACGTGGGCGATAAAATGCCACTTCCTTAAATTTCCGGTGGAGTAGATCAACTATCCCAAACACCAATAAAGGTCCTTATTATTTCAAAATGTGCTCCACGGACTCCAAAGTACAAACACCGTATTGACTTGTAATAATCCTTGCTATCGAACATTGATTACCGTTTAGAGGTCCGTTTGGCCCTTATTTTTGCAAATTTACATATCAAATGGACTTCTGACAATAAATCATCCAAGCAAATATAGTTTTCAGGTTATAATATCGCAACAAGAAAGTTCACCTCACCGTGTTTGGTATCAAGTGTTTGATGAAGCTTTTCAGGAGGCTTACACTGGCTTGAACAAGGTATAAGATAGTTTTGCCAGGAAAATTCATCCGTGGTTCCACTAACATCATATCGGAAAGCCTCATGAGGTTTGACATGGAAACATTTTTTCAGAAGGTGCCTATGGCCGACCCCGTCCAACCAGTAACCAACAGTTTCTGCCACTAGTGTAGATACACGAAATCAGGCGTCGTCTAGGATTGGCTGTTTCCAGAAGCCCTCCAGGTTAATTATGACAGGGCAGTAAGAGTTTTTATTCAGTTTCTGAAAGATTTCTATCTCAAAGATAACTTGCCAGCTACAGTACAGCATGTGGCTTCTTTTGTGGCATGTGTATCGCTTTTGGGTCGGGCTCCAGCAACAATTGCATCATACGTTTTGGTCATCAGTTATAAACACAACATCTCTTTGCTTGTTCAGCTCACTCATAACTTTCTTGTAAAGAAATTGATTCAGGGGACGAGGAGCGACACGGGCAAGCAGTTTGATTCTCGGCGGCCAGTCACCTTTGAATTGTTGGTGCGATTTTTGAATGCCTTACCTTTCATTTGTAGCAATGCCTATGAAACTACAATGTTAAGGGCAGCATTTTTCACTTGCTTATTTTACGTTTTTGGGAGTTGGTAAGTTTACGGCACCATCTAAACATGCAGATACTGCAGCCATCTTGCAGAGGGGGAACATAGCATTTGGACAGGGTACAGTTCATGTCACAATACGCCATTTGAAGAACAATCAGCACAATGTTCAAATCCATGGTCTTCCTACCCAGAATCAATCCTACTGCCCAGCAACCCTGCTCTGAAAATACGTATTTAAAAAACCCACAGCATTTTCGAGGCCCCTTATTTGTCCACTTTGATTATTCACCATTGACCACTATGAATTTCAAGCAATGCTGGACAAGGCAATTAAATTTTGTAATTTGGATTCCTCCTATTACAAGTCCCACAGCTTCAGGATATGTGTGGCTTCATCCTGTGCTGCCACAGGTGTTCCTATGGATACCATCAAGCAGTGGGGTCGGTGGAGCTCTTCTGCGTGCCGATCCTACATCAGACCCCCTACTCAAGTTATGGCTTCCTCATTTTTTTTTCATATTTGAATTTTGCTGCCGTCTATGATTGTATGTTGCAGGTGAGCCCATGACTTGGTGCCTCGGGCACTCCCTTATCAAGAGACAGGGCCAATTTGTACGGACCGACAGGATCCACATGCCATGTCGACCAGTCTGGAGAGACATTGGTGGGGCTGGTGGGGCACTTATCCATAACAGTTTCAAGAGATTGCCGGGTGCCTTCCAGCTCCCCAGAATATTGTGCTCCACACAGGTGGGAGTGACCTCAAGTGAATGAGCCCCGGTTCACTACGACATCGACTCACAGAACTCCTTTCCTCCGTGCAGAACAGATCTCCACAAGCTCTGGTGATATGGTTGGACATTCCGCCCCGTTGCAATTATCGGGGTGCTTGAGACAACAGCAAAGTGGACAAGGCGCGCACTACCGTCAATCTGCATGTGCGCAACTTTGCCCTAAAAAATCATATGCGTGTCATCAAACATGGGGTAATATGATCACAGCCAGACGAGTATTCGTTTCGTAAGGACGGGGTCCCATTGTCGCCCAAGGGGAAACAGTCTGTTTCTCAGGGAACCCTGTGATGCCCTTAGCACATTTTGCATAACAGATCATGTGGTGTTCCCTTAGCCGACTTGTCACAATCATGAACGTGTTGATTATTAAGAGCAAAACATTGCTGTACGTGTAAGTGCCATTAGTCGCACTACAAGCATGTAGCTCAGGCTTTCGTTCGTGGAGTTTGATGGTCACTTGGAGAAGACTATATGTCTGACACTTCTCTTGCAAGAAACCTGTTAAATTACAAGTGTGACTAATGACTGAGGGACTAGACTGACCTGTCTGACTAGATTACACACAAATGCCCATAGTGGGGTAAACTGATCAGGTAGAATTTTTGCCATGTGCAGAGCAGTAATTATTGCTTATCTAGTTATTATTGCTTATCTGTGACAATTATAAATTGGGGGGGGGGGGGGCATGTACTTACATTTGCCTGGTGAAGTTTAAACTATTCCTACTTTCATGGACATGGTGATATTGATCTCCCAGTCCTCTGTATTTACTTAATGGTATCTTAAGTGTAGCTCAAACATGTCTTTCATGCATGTTATAACAGTTATTTTTTTTGTGTGTGAATTTTTATACTTTCTAACAACATGGGGTATGTTAGTTCGGTGGTCAGAAAATATTGTGTTTATATAATCCATTGGGTAAAGTTGATGCTAGGTTTGCTTGCACTTGGTGGGGTGGGATGCCTCTCATGTTTGCTACGCAACACGATAGACCTCTGGGAGATGATCATTGTGGCTTGGTGAGCCCAATGATCATCTCGTGGGGTCTGTTGAGGAGGTGACCACGTCTGAGCCCAGATGACAAATTGATGGGATATATTATTGTTGTTTTAGTTTGGTCGGGTCTGTATGCTCCTGATCAGCTCTTCGCGGCTAGGGGGTTCTGGACCTAGGGCAAAATTGGTGTGGTTCGATGGACTAGTAAGAAGCCCCCTCGCGCTTGATGGCCCGACAACTCAGGCAACAGGCACTGCAGAGTTAGTGGGTTACTGGCCCGTGGCGGTAACCATGGTGACAGGTTATGCTCCAGTGCCTGCAGTTATGGTGTGGGTTTGGTGATTCCTGGGCTCAACACGTTGCCACTTTTTACTGTATATATATAAGTCTAGACTTGCACAAGTCCCTGGTGCATGTCCCTAATCCCGCGGTCCCACCCAGAAGTGCGATACATTTTCCCCTCCTCGAAGTTAACTGTATAATATTATCCCAACTACATGGTGTTATTAAGTAGGTCCTACTGTTTTTTTTTTTAACTGGTCGACACTGTCGCCGTGCTGGTTTCAACAGTAGCACTAGCAGCAATTGAGTCCTAGTCAGTTCTAATCCCATTATCATCGCGATAAGGCTGAAGGCAAAGTGGTCTTCAAATGAATGCATGGCTAGTCACTGGCCACTCAAGCGAGACAAAGCTGACCGTCTCCCTCCGGCTGCCGACACCAGGGACTTGTCAAACTTGCACAAGCCCACTCTGGACTACCATCATTTCGGTGGGAGTGACGTCACAACATCCGGGGTTTCGCGGGATCCGAGAAGTCAAATCAGAGAGGCCAGATCAAGTTCAAGACGCCCAGAATATTTGAGTGGTCTCATTGTGTTGTACTAATTTAACCCCCCCCCCCCGCCCAGCACTCTGGGCAGTTTGGAGATCTGGCAAAGCCAGCCACTGGGCATTTTTTGTTTTGTTGCGCAACATGCGACATGCTGGCGTAAAAGTGCCACAACTTTTTTATTTTTGCAATAATGCAAAATGATCAACGTCTTGATTTAAGTTTTGTTGAGTAAGACCTCTACATTTCTATGTGGTTCTTTTGTCAATTTAAACAAAAAAACTCGTGCCCTGCAACCTAACAAAGGGGATATATCGATCTCAATCACGATTTGATCAAAGTGGTCAAACCTGTGTGAATTATGAATACAATTGCATGGGTGCCGGTCCGCACATTTTTCTTGGTTAGCGTCACGAACGATGGTTCCTCTTTATTTTTTTTCTAAACATCGTTTGTGTGTTATAATTGTCAATAAATTATAGCGGTAGAGCTTGTTGCTGCAGTAAATAGTCGCAGTTACTGAAAAACTGTCAACATGATCAACACAAGCGGCAGCGGTATTTTCACCCGAGCCATGTTTACCCGCGGCTGGCGTGTTTTACTCTCTTTCCGTGAAAAAAAAAAAATGGACCCTCTGCTCTATTGAGTATTGTACGCAAAGACTGGTACAGTGGTAGTATGTTATCATTCTGGCCAATTTACAGCGTTAAATTTTGTTTCTTGCTTTAATAAATTGTCCGTAATCGTCACTTGTATTCACACAAAGTGACAAATGTCACCCATCTTTCAAGTTTCATTTTCAAGCCAGACTTCAGAACATGAGGCAGCGAGTACTACCGAACGAAACAGCGGTAGAAAAACTTTTTGATTGGACAGCGAACCCCATGTGATCGATTCTGGGGGCTGTAGTTTCCGACTAAAATAACGACGCATCTGTTTGAAATAGAAGCAGTTTTGAAGGGATTTCCCCTAAAATACTTTTGTTTCAGTCAATGGGAGAGCTTGTTGTTAAAATAGACAAGGTTCTGAGCATTCTAACGATATAAACAACATAGCGCGCAGACGAAAAAAAGATCGAGATCGAGACGATGAAATCACCCTATTTTTGCGCAGTTTTGCAAAGCTCCATCATTCAAATTGTCACAAGCAACGGCCCGGTCATTGATTTAAATCATCGTAGAAGGAAAATATTCATTTTAACGCAAAATCGAAATAGCCATCGGCAAGAACTGACGTTTCTCTACAATAAAATGCGTGCTGGCATGTAAAGATTAATAAACAACAGTCAATACAAGGAATTTGAGACGGTCTTGAATCTGTCACGTGCCTGACTGCTCATGAATAATTCATAGCAGCGACAAGCCGGCAAGTTTTACAAGTCTCACTGGACGCCCTCTGCCTGACGCGCTGCGCTGCAATTAACCCTTCATTACACAGTAGCTAAATTAACAGCTTCTTATGAGGGGTGCCTTATTACCGCTCGCTTGTCTGAGTGATAAGAAACACAGTGCAGACCGCCCGGCGCTTATCAGCTGGAGTCAATGTTTTCTGGTTATAGACACGTTCCACGCCAATTAGCTAGGTTTAAGGGCCTACCTGTATTGTAACAGAATAAGGCTACGACGTGTGTTTACTTAGAATTTCATTTTGCAATGAATTTGATTTTAAATAAAATACGGAAGACAGTCCAGTGAGACTTGAGCAAGTCTAATACAAGTCTTGTCTCGTTATGACTGATAAAATGGCTGGTTTTACGAATGTCAAACATAATAGTGTTCTCATAATTTTGCAAAGTTGATAAAGCTTCTTGTTAATGTGTGAATAAATTGCGGCGATAGATTGAGTCCCCGTGATAACAACTACTCCTGACTACGAATGCCTCCAAAATAACAAGTTCTATTTAGTTGTCAATTGTTTATGTTTCCAAAGAACAAATAAAGTTTGTGATAAATGAGTAAATCCTGCCAATTTCTGGCCAGGTGCTCGGGACAGCCTATGGCTGACTCACGGCCCTGGGGTTAATGTTTCAAAAAAAGGAATTAAGTTTGTGACAGTTGAGTAAATACTGCCAATTTCTGGCTAGGACTATGTTTTTAGAACTGAAAGCAATATTTACCCAATAAACTTGTCAGTATGCTAATGGAAACCATACCGTGCAAAACATTAATAACGTTTGACATTGTATTATTATTCACATTATTCTGTGTCAAGTGTATATTTTAGTACATAGCAAGCCATAAAGTATTTGTCAAACATGCAATTGTTGAGTGTCTCGTTGCCTGGGATAATGAGATAAAAGTCGTACGCCAAGCAGCACTTTTTGCAAAATCCCTTTGAAGAAATAATTTATACGGACAAAATTTACGACGTATCTCGTCATTATCATAAGTACGTCGCAAGAAAACCGTCAATTACTGTTTCATTTGCAAATAGGCCTTGCTTGTACCGAAGTTGAAAATACACAGGTCAAAACAACAACAACAACCAACAACAGCAACAACAACAACAACAACAACAACAACAACAACAACAACAACAAAGAACGTACCTTAGATCAAAACTTACCCGAAACTTGCGGTCATTTGATAATGGTCAGCCCACCTCGTTGATTTTCATCTGTGCAAATTGCAAACATTGCCGAAAACTCGTGGCCAGGATTCACTTTAATATCCAACTCAAATGCCTTCTGTGCGACTGACAGTCTCTGTGAGAATTGAAATCTCCAGTAGTATGACTGGCCCACAATACATTGCGCTATCTTTTTATTGTGGTGCTAACCGTGCACAGCTTGCGAGGGTATTGTGTCGCATTTAGATTTGTAACAAGTGATATAATATCTGCTTCAGACACAACCGAGCGGGCAGTCATGAGTTAAAATACCTAAACGATCGTTTGCCCTGGTAACTCGGAAAACCCAGACATGGAACTTAGCCAATTACTTACGATAACTATAACGGCCACGATTTTACACCAGTTCACCATGGACCACCGAACAACCGCAGCTATGCAATGTTCCTGCCCCAAGTTGAACTCCAGAAAATTTGAAATAAAATACTATGTTTGAACTGATTTTTACAATGAAATAAGGGCGATCGTTGGTCAGAATTTACGGAAATCACTGTTGCCCGTAAACTTTAATAAAGATTAATAGCTGCAATGCTTTCTGGATCCTCTTTCTCGTTGCCGCTGTTAGGATGCACATCGACGCCATCGTTTGCGTATACGTAGTACCCATAAATGCTTTCGGTACATCGTAGTCAATCTACGCATACGGATTTGGCAAGTACCTCACAATAAACCGTGTTCTTTATTCAAATTCAAACGGAAAAAAAATCAAATAAGAAAAATGAGCCAATCACGGCTCGTGTTACAGCGTGTTTATCACCGCTTCCGCCATGTGAACATGTGTGAAGTTACGGAGGGAACACACAAACGGGAAGCGTTGTTTATATTGCAGCATGCGAAAATAAAGATTCCAGTGCTTATAGCAACAATAACTTGGAGTCACAGGCAAATAAGCAAAGTAAGGGCAGAGAGAAGTGCCGAATGTGTCCCGAATCAGTCCGTGACAGTAAGCCCCACGATGATGCTCAGTTCACCGTAGATAACTGCGAGCTGTCACTTGCGTGTGACTGGCAGTTGTGTGTTGTGTTTGCTCGGGAAGTCAACTCACGGCATCAATACATGATCTTTCAAACACTGTTAGAACTCACCGATAAATGACATTTGATGCCAATTTGAAGGAGAATTCGCCATGCAAGTTTTATTATTTTTTTATGCTGCTTTGCCGTCGTTGGGACAGATCAGACTGACGGTGAGTTGCTGTGACCCTGCTCCAACAACTGGCGTAAGCCAACACCGGTACCTTTAATATGGAAATCGTATGTACGCGAGAGTGAAAATACCTGTTCGTTTTGACAGAAAGCAGGTTGGTAGCCAGGTACTGTTGAATACAACTGCTGACCAAGCAATTGTTTACACCTGGAATGTTTACTCGGGGATTATCATTACCCATTGGTGTCCCCAAGCACAAGTCTGCTTCGGTGTGTAAACATACGGACTGCAGTGATCGCCAGCAAAGATTCCGACTGTACTGTTCGTTTTCTCCATTTTTTTTCGAACAGGATTAATGCGAGGGAAGTTTTTATTTGTCCGACAGGGCAAGTACCTTTTAACTAGGCCCGGACAATTAGACATACGAAATTGTGCGCCTTGAGTTCCTTATAAAAATAATGTTACTGTGGTCAAAGTTGGATAAAACAAAAGGACGAGTTAATCAATCAATTCCATTATAGTTCCATGATTGAAGCATAGTACTTAGCTAATAGCCAAGGAAGAGGCATGGCTTGGTGGCTGTCCCCTCCCCCCCCCCCGAAAAATGTGGAAATAAATTGTGAGGATAATGAGATAAAAATGATTTTTAGCTCAGCTGACTTGTCAGTTAGCTGAACTTATAGGATGGCCTGTTGTCCGCCCGACCACAATTCATAGTTTTTACTTCTTTAAAACCGTCAGCCAGAGTGACTTCAGACTTACTGGCAATATACCTTGGGTGGGTGTCTACAAAGTTGATTCAAATGATGACGCTTAAGTGATGTTTGGTTTGTTTGTTTTTTTTGTTCTTTTGGGGGCAAATCTGAAAAAAATTGCTGCTGGAAATTAGACATATTTTATATGTCCTACTTTTCACTGGCAATGAATATATGCCAAACAAATAGTAACCCTTCTATGGATTGTTTGTTCGATGCGTGCTGAAAGGGAGTTTTAAACTGAAAACAACACTTAAAATGCTCTTAACATGAACTCTGAAATGCGTATGCAAAGTATGTGCTATCTGCATTGGTTGCTTTCACACCTTGGAACAGCCCAGGAAATTTTGTCCAGTTTGACAAGCGCAATACCTACATCTAACCTGACATTTGACAGCCGACAATTTCGAAAATATGCCTTGGTCATTCTGCTACTCGCAGTGTTCTTTGTTTTCAATATATTTCACCGGCGTACAATTGGGCTATTTTTGCTGAATTGCCCAGCACTTGTAATTTTCGCTTCATCCAGAATTCTATATTGGTGCATTGCTGGGTCCGAAAATGTCAACATTCTCGTTGATTTGTGACTATAGGCTTATTGACATCTACACGAATAAGAATGAGGCCAGTGTGCAAATTCCGTACACCGCTTTTTCCTACATCCAATAAAGACAATATACACTGTACATCTGGTGATAACGGATATCTAAGACACACAAGGATGTAATGATTTATTCACACATTTCCAAAATCTAAAATGATAACATTAAATTTATATTAACATCCAAACACATGTAAAATACACAAATAAGATATAGTTAGGCAAAATATTCTCCCAAGCTGCTTTACCAATCGCATTGCGTTACTTCTCGGGACCCCCAAACCATGTTTGTGTAACTGGTTGTGAGATGATTATCTTCTATTTTTAGTTCAGCTGACTTGTCAGTCAGCTGGGCTTTCAGGAGGATCCGTCGTCCGTCCGTCTTCCGAGCACCATTCACATTTTCGACTTCTCCCAAACTGTGTCCCAGATTCAGCTCAAACTAAGTGGAAATGTAGTTTTGGCGAGTGCCTACCAAGTGTGTACAAATGGGCACGATCCAGCGAAATTTGGATTTTTTATGAATATTTTTGCTATTTTTTTTGCCTAATCTTAAAAAATCTCTGAAGAAACTGCATGACCAATTGCTTCGAAATTGCTAAGTGGGACTTCTGGAGACTCTGAGGCCTTAATTTTTTAACAGATGCGGCTGTGATTTTTCCTTTTTTTTTTTTTTTTTGAAAAACTGTGTTCTCGCTATTATCGACTTCTCCACAATCATCACATAGATTATTTTGAAACTTGGTGGAAATGTTTCTTGTAGAAGGGCCAAAGTTGTTCACAAGGTGGCGTTGCTGTCAATTCGGTTTCTTATTAGTTAATGCATACAGTCCTATTGATAATAGCAGCCAATATGACATACGGGCTTATATCTCAGTAATTTGGGATATTAGGCCCATGGTTACTGTTAAACAATCATCGGAAATTACCTGTGGTGTGTTGTTAATTTTGACCTTGGGCGACCCTGTAAAGTCAACGGACATTGTGACTGATGAGGGAAATGTCTAAAGAGTGTCTTTTCAAGCAGTTAATTTTTACCGTGCGTGACCCGAACAGGTCAAACTGACATATTGGCATCTATCTTGGTAATAGTGGATTCTGTAACTTTTCATTTTCATTTTGTAAAAATGATTCATGCAATGTATAATGCAAGACTGATATTACAAGCAGTGATGATGGTCTTAAACCAAGGCGACTTTGATATTATTTTGAAGTTCACAGCACCACTTCAGTCTGTGCATTCCATGTCAGCTGAGCACAAGTCTGTTACAGTCCTTTTGTTAAATAAATAGCAGTAGTTTAAAAGTATTACGATAATTTCCAATGCAACCATTCCTCTTCATATCTGGAGATAATGAGACCGTAATTCGATCATGTTTCGTTCTTTGTGACATTGTGTCACAACTATGAAAGCAAAATACAATTCAAAAATTGACTGATGGATAAATACAACACTTTAATGCTTTTTGCCAGTGCGTAATACATATTTTTACAATTGAATAACTTCACAGTGTACATACCACCCTTTTCAGCAAAAATTATGTTTATATGATTACATAAAAACAAAACATTAAAGAGTAACAAGATAAAAACTCAGTCCAACTATAGGCATGATATGTAAAGTTACCATTCATTTGGTCATATTTTGTATCCGCAAGTATTCTTGTTCTGAACAAATACCAAAGGCCAAGTAATACAGTCAAGTACTTTTCAACATGAAACATCTACACACTATTATCAGCATCTAGATGTATAGTGTATGCAACCATCAAAACTTTAACCTTCACCATCTTATTACAAATATATAGTATTAAGTATGATCTATGCTATTTTCAAAGAGTATGACTGATTTTGTGGTCTACATATTATTATATACAAAAGTTTAAGTACGGTGTATAAAATTTCTGTCTCTGTGATTTGATCTTAATGGTCTTTGTATTAATAACTTGGGTACAAAGTACAATGATTGAAACATTCACTATGTTTTACTTTGATCTTGATGACCTACGTTATATTATAGACATGGATAAAAAGTAAGGCGTATAGTGACTGTCAGATGTGTGACGTTGGTATTAAAGGTCTACATATGCTTATAAACAGATGTATAAAGTATGGTGTATAATATCTTTACGATATGTTACTTTGATACTGATGGTCTACGAATTTTAAAATATATGTTAATGAAACAGAGTGTATATCTTCAGTATGTGTGACTGATATAAAGGTCTATATATTATAACAATCACCAGTAAAGAGTATGGTGCATACTATCAAGATGTGTGACTATAGTATTAATGGTCTACATACTATCATAAACATGTGTATGAAGTATGGTGGATACTATATCTTCAAGAAGTGTGACTTTGATACTTATGGTGAACATATTGTAATAAGCATAGGTTTGAACCATAGTGTATGCAATCTTCAAGATGTATGCTTTTAGAAAGATTACTCCTATATGACACATTACATGGCAGGTAAGAAAGAAAATGTCCTACAATAATTATAAGAATTACACAAGAAGAGCTTACTTGGAGTTCAAAACGCTCCTTACATACAGAGATCATGCAGGGTGATCTTACCAAGATGAATGTAAAGAAAAAAGTTTGTACTCTTTAACCATCCCCCGAAAACTGACCAAAAGTTGTGGGTTGGTAACTGTTATCTTTGCCAGTGTTTTCAACTAATTTCAACAGTAATGAATAGCAATTTGACTGAGAATTGTAAATGAGACCTATCAAGATAACACAACTAAGGTCAACAGCCTTCCTTGATATCTATGTGTTTGGCACTTAGTGCCCAACCTATGACAATGAAATCTGTTGAGTCAGTCTTACTTCAAGGCTAATGGTTCGAGAAAACTCCTATGCATGCTATTTCCCCTGTGCCTTTCCTGCCTGTACGATAAGCATATCCTGCGAGTAGGCACACTATGAATATACTTCTCTTGAAAACTTTTTACACAATGTCATTTGAAAGTATCATCTAACTGTTAGTACATATATGAAAATACATATTTACCTGACTACAATATCTTTCTGATCTATCAAAGTAGTTATTAAGTTCACAAGCACTGGACAATTATGAATAGCAAAATGACTGAAACGAATAACAAATTTTCTCATGCATATCCACTGTTAATCACCATCTGCAAAGTAATAATCAGTTTCTCTTGCCATAATAAAAATATGCGGTTGGCCAACCACGAATTATATAACACAATTCCTCAAGTTACATCAAAACGATACTGTATAAAACAGCATGGTTTATGTTGACAATCCCTGGCAATTGAAACATGGCACATTCCTCTTTAGTGTTATGATGTGGAATGCATGCTGCGCACTAATCGACAATATCTGATTATAAAGAATTTTCTGTGGCAGCTGACTCTCCTTGAATTAGACAACATATGTTTGTCAGATAGCTGAACGAAGCAATGTTTTCAAATTTTATTGGTGTAGCTGTTTTCATAACTAAGCTGCAGCATGTTGGCATTTTGTACAAAAATCCCATGAGACCATTCGAAGTTTACTTAACTCCCGTGCATTAGTTACACTTTTTAGTGCAGTAACTTGTGTATCCCAACAGGAAGCCCGTGTGATCCAGATGTTAGAGCTCACTCGATGAATGAGTTTTGTTTTATGGCACCATACAAAATAAAAAATTGATGTTGCCATTTTTTTCAGTGGACCGAAAGTGCCAAATATTAGCCATGAAGGTGAAGGTCATTTCACAATGATAACATTACAAAATATTACAGATACCATTATGTTTGTATTTCTAATACATTGTAATATTATAAAATATGAAATCAGAGATGTATTATTTTGAAAGCATACAGCAATTTCACTGATGTCATTACACAATGCCTAATTTTGCGCATACATTACACAACATTATAAGTTTTATTCATGTATGTAGATATTTATTGAGGAAATAAGCATGAAAAGCATTTAGGAGACTGCCATTTGTTAACATGTATTAAAACAATGAATATGTAATGTCTGATTCAAAGATTATGTGATTTAAATGTCTGTTAAACGCAAGTATTAATAAAGTAACTTACAGAACTGATACATAATACCTAGTCTTGGTTTTTGTGTACAACCATTTTTGTGTCTTCTTCCTAGTAAGTGGTATCACGTGAGTATTCACAGAATATAACTATTTCAATGATCATTTTTACTTATAAAAAGTAGGGCATTACATGCTTCAACGGATATTGTTTTAGGAAGGGCAAGTCCATTACAATAGAATTATGATTACATAATTGGAATACGCCTTTTGAGAATAAAATAAAGTCAAGTTTGGCTCCCACTGACCACTGTCGATTGTAACAGCCAAAAATTGTCTGACGACAAGTTAGTAGAGCATACTGGCATTATATTTTACCATTGTAAAAATGGCAACTTTGGCACATTATTGTGCGTAGAAGTGTTAGATCAATGGTTTTACATAGGCATTTTGAAGTTCGCATGTAAAGCACTATAATTTGTAATAGTGAGGCCAAAAAGGGCAAATAAAAGACAACAAAAGAATTTGCTTTATTTATATGCTTGCAAAATGCAAAATCGCTCTTTTCTCATTTTTCTTTACAAACAAATCCCAATTTTCTTTTCCTGAAATTAAAAAAAAAGTTAAAGAACCTGTAGGAAATGTACTCTTGAATTATTCAGAACTATGCATATGTGATGCGGAAGAGGAGCTCTACACAAACTGTCCTACAAAACTGTTTGACTTAAATGACAGTGATGATGAAGACGATGAGGAAAATGCTGGCATTTAAATTTTAATTCTAATGTAATGTGATGTGATGCGTAAACGGTGCGACCTGGATTTTTTATGACCTTTTCCATTGGCAAGTTAGCTTATTAGTAGAGCCTAACCAAACCCGAACAACCGAACTTGAGCTTATCGGGTTTCAGGATTGAAGCCTGGCTCGGGTTCGGCTTTTACAGTCGCTAAACGTTCGGGTTCGGTTATCACTGTCAATGTTGGCAATAAAGTGAAATAAAAAGGACACTGAGGTTACTCTTTGTACTTGCATACACTTTAAACAACGGAACAAACGATTCTTTGCAATTAAGTGTGTCACATGAGTTGCATTAATCGCCTTATTTACATTAAAAATAGTAATGCCCCAGTGAAAAAGGGTAACAGCTACAATCCCCTGTCGAACGTGTTCATGTTTTCATATTCCGAACCCGAACGGTGCCCGGTTCGGGATCGGTAATGTGTACCGAGTACCGAGTACCCGGTTTGGTCGAAATGCATGTGGGGTCAGGCTATGCACATTAGTGGATAGCTCTAAACATATTACATATGACTTCATGTTTTTTCTATCTCCATAAGCTGATGCTATAAAAATTTAAATTTCTGCTGCATAA
The DNA here is from genome assembly GCA_964020975.1 of Hermodice carunculata. Taxonomy (NCBI): domain Eukaryota; kingdom Metazoa; phylum Annelida; class Polychaeta; order Eunicida; family Amphinomidae; genus Hermodice; species Hermodice carunculata. The sequence goes on along the minus strand of OZ026615.1, from coordinate 26,498,901 downwards.
ACTCTCACAGCTTGGTAACAATCAATTCAAAGTTTAAGGCTATCGTCATGAGTGTAGTCATACTTGAAATAGTGATTGAATAAAAATGAATATTCCATTGAATTTATGTAAGGAATTATGTTCATACACTAATATTGATGAGTGATACGTTATGGTGTTTGTTTTGTTGAATATATTGGTTATATATAAGCACAGATATTAGTTCAAATACATCTGTATGAACAAATGTATATTTATGTGAAAAATTCTGCTATATTCCTGTACACAGACAATGTAACTCATTTAGCAGGACTTTCTTGGTAAAAATGTGATCAATTTAGAGTTAAATTCCACACTTGAACTGTAAATTCTTTGCTTTCCTTGAATATGTTCTATTGTGACATTAACTCCTGATCCTTGACCTCCAAGACAATAATAAGGTTATTTTACCTGACCCTGTGTTGATGATGTAAAATGTAGTATTTATGGCTATTTGTCTTTTGAAACAAATTCAATAAAAATATAAAATGCCATCTAAGAACAAAATATTAGAGTAACCTTGCTTAACATGACTTGATAGCATCAGCTTTTACAGTTCCTTTTAAACTATGCAATGCAGGCAAATATAAACGCATTTATAATGGAATATCATGTCATCATCAAAAACGTTTTAAACAAAATCGCAACTCTAATTGAAAATGAAATGAAAACAATTCAACATTGTCAGAAGCCATTTGTCTGTCTATATTCCATTTGACCTTGACCTTTGACCTTTCTAAATAATCTGCAATATTTTCGACTTGCATGTCATATATTTTTCACATATGAAACATGATTTGGCCGATTATATTTTTCTCTTTTCAATACCTAAAGATGATTTGATAATAGTGAAAACCTCAAGACCTGACATTGCCATACAGGGGTCAAGGTCACTTGAAAAAAATGGCAACATCACTTTTTAAAGCCAGAATGTTATGATGCATAACGATATAATGGTACTTTCGCTCTAACCAAAAATCCCACGGAATTACATTGGCCACAGCACTATTTTACGCGTGACCTACTCTGTAAGATTGTTACACGTGAATGAATGATCGAATAAATAAATGAATAATATAAATTTGTTACATCAAAACAAAACCTGACAAGATGCCAAACACATGATCAGATGCAAGCACAATATTATAAAATATAACTGATCAAAAATTTTTATCATATTTTCTAGGAGGAAGTGAAGAAAAATGAAAAGGCACAAACATTCACAAAAATTGAAATAGAAAGGTGGCACTATGTGTGGAACATACTAATGTCTAGGGTTCCGCAGATGTGTTCTTTTACAATTTCAAAGCAATTGGATAGGCGGTTGTGGCGAAGATTTTCTTAGATATACGGAAAAAATATAGTTTCACTGGCACGAGACCGCTTGAAAAAACTTTGTTGAGACCCACCTAAGGTGCACTCCCACCGACTTTGAAGTGAATTGAGCGAACAGAATTTTAGAGGAAAGCAAACTTATGAATTAGTATTGCAATCCACATTCATTAACACAGTAATGGATAAGAATGCATGCACCAACCTTCAAGTAGCAGAGTTGAGAAAAATTGGTTAAAATTCAAGGATCCAATGTCTTACCATTCAGTGAATAAAGTTTATTCACCCTTTCACTAGCTACATTGTCATCAGGTTTTGGAACAATCTGATACATTAGACACTAAAAATTAGAAAACAAGTCGCAGTGCCACTTATGGACCTAATTAAGGTTCATGGTTCCCCAGAAGTTCCTCCATGCAATAACGAACCAATTGCCCTGGCAGTTTCATAGAAGCTTATCCAAGATTTTGCCAAAATATGAACAAAAATACATTAAAATATCAAAACATGTAAAATTTTACTGGAGCACGACCATTAGAATACACTTGATAGAAACTCACCCACGGTGAATTCCTACCATGCTTTAAGTGGGGTTGTTAAACAGTTTTGGACAGGCAGCCAAAAAAGTAAGAGTTATGGATGCCGACGGACGGACGGCGGTACAAGACGCATCATATAACCGTAGCTGACTGGCGAGTCAGTTGGGTGAAAATGGGTAGTCCCAAAAAGAGCGTCTTGTCTGCATTGTGCTTGGAATGAACTTTACCAGCGCCAATTTTTTTTTCACTCAGTGAAGTTTCATAAAATGTGGATCGTCGAGATTGTCAAATGCAGGAGAAATATCGGGTTACTTGTTAAACATATTTTCATCTGTTTCATGCCTTGACCAATTTAAAACTAAATGGATTTCATTATCTGTTACGTTGGAATCTTCCCTTTGTCTCTGCTCAATGGACATTCATGGGCCACCTGTGTCTACCCGTTTTTATTTTAAGATTTTGAGCACCTATTCTGAAACTAGTTATAGTCTTTTGAGTATGATTTTTACTGGTGATTATATTTTACATGTCAATCATGATTAAAAACACAACAAAAGAACGGTTGAAAATTTATGACGTGTAACATATTAAACAGATTTGTGAACGACTCGCACCTAGTTTACATCCTTCTAGGTTGTTTAAAGGATTTGTCGAAAGATCATTGGGAAGTCAAAAATTGAAATTGAAAGACTAACTATGTTCCATTCTGTACATTCTGCTGACTAACAAGGGCGCTGACCTTGCTCTAGGATAATCAACTGGTAAGTCTGTACTTAAACCAGTGTGAAGAGATGTTCTTATTTCCAATGCACAGTCAATGCCACCTGAGCCATGTGTTCCATATTATTAGTAGCCAGCGTAGTGTTTCTGGAGTTTTTCTCTCACTGTATATGGTTCATTCTTGTTATCCAAACTTAACATTTGCGCTGCTATGGTGAAGTCGTCCCCAACGCCTGGAAAAACCTTCTGTCCTTCATGGCAAATCTGACTCACTAGAGGCTCGTATACCGAAATCCATCCAGCATCTTCACCTGTTGCCTGGAAAATAAAGAGAGTAATAATATGGACACACGGACAATCTAATTTGGAGTGCAGACCCTTTAAAAGGTTTAAAAGGCATACAAAAATGTCCCCCCAATTACTTTGTAGGTGGGCGTAACAGTTGTAACGTCCTTGTCACTTCATCCTTACTTTCCTTTAATCGTCCTTTGTGATCTTGGTTAACAGAACGTTGCTGACGAGGCGGCTAAAACCACACAATATCGCAAACTAGGAAAAAACCCTGCCTTCTCCCACTCAAGTTTTTGTGAGCAATTTTGTCATCTAGATTAACTACACCAAATAAAATGAACAATGTTTAGTAGCAACTATATTTCTAGGATGCACCATCACCAGCATATGGGCCAATATATCACTTTGACCTCCAGTGTGATATTCTTTAGCGACGAAAGTCAATATTAACTACGCCAAATCAAAGCCAATAGGAACTTTCCCATTTAATTTATATAGTTATTATAGGTCTAGGACCCACCATTACCAAAGTAAAAGGCAATAAAATCAGTCGGACCTTTTAGGGTCACTCATACAAGGTTAAAATATAATGCAGCAATGGGAAGCCAAGAGATAATTTCATATTAAAGTTTTATTGTAAGCTAGGCGTAGGACACATCATTAAAACATATAAGCCAATACGTGAATATGCTGGATCAACAGCAAAATGAACGGAATATTAATTTGAAATTTGTCAAAAATCAAAAAGTCACCTGAACATGACCATTTAAATATATTTAGCACAGACACACACACAATAAACATCCCAGTGAATCTGGTGACTTGTTTTGGGGCTTTAGCAAATGTAAATTACCATATATGTATATGTACATATATATATATATATGTATATATATGTATATATATACAGATATATATGTATATGTACATATATATATATATATATATGTATATATACAGATATATATATATATATATATATATATATATATATATATATATATATAGAGAGAGAGAGAGAGAGAGAGAGAGAGATCGAGATCGAGATCGAGATCAACCCCCATACAGTTACATAGTAATGGATGGGAATACATCCATTTACCGATAAGTAGCAACATTCAAATAAATGTTAAAAAGTTGAGATTCCTAGTATTGCCACGTATTGAAGAGCTGAAGAACCATTTTGAAGATGATATCGAAACTAGCAAAAACACAGAAAAATTGCAAAAATATAGAAGAGAATTGCAGCGCCACCTGTTGAACATTTAAAGGTGTATGGGTCCCACACACACACACACACACACACACACACACACACACATTGGTCATGATCATTTGAACAAACATGGTAGAAAACCACTCCATTTGAAGTAAATTTAGTATATGGTTTTGGAGAAGTCAAAATGTGAGCTGTGGATAGACAACGAATGATAGATCATCCAATCTGCTCAGCTCATTCATAAGTCAGCAAACCTAAACATGGCTGGCCATATCATTTTACTTCAATTTAAATTATAACTTATTTACAGCCAAAATTTCCCCCTAAATTCAGCTCGAAAGGATGGCTACATAGAATTTAGTTTCAAATCTAAGATGGCCAACTACATCCAAAAAGGTTAACAAAAGACAAAATGGTGTCCAAAAGTTCCCTATTTCATCGGATACTGCTCATTATTTGTGCTCCAGATTTCTCCTTTCATGGACAGTTGGCTTGGCAATGCTAGAAATTACACTTTTTTCAGTTTTAGGTCCATGATGGACCCCAAATTTCAAAATGGACACTATAGAACATAGAATTCAATTACATATGTTCCTTTTGGCCCTGTGAATTAACTTCTCTCTTCAATCTAAGGTTGACATATCTTTTATTTCCCTGCTTTTTTGCCCATAAAAGAACATTAAGACTACCAATAATGTGATCTGAAATATAAGATGATCAACACCATGCCAAATGACCATCCTTAGTTTGATATGAGTGACTTCTCATTTGCATCCCAATATATTTTTCGGCCTAAAATCAGTTTTAAAGGCCACCAAGAATTAGGCTTTGAGTGCCAGATAGACAGCAACGTCTGAGTGCCCACTAATTTTAAAAATGGCCATTAAAGATATATCATTAGATTGATATTACCTCTTTTTTCCTGCTGGCTTCCTCTATTGGTTTGAAAACAAATATACGTAGATGTCGGTTAGAATTTGATATCACATCCAAGATGAACAATATCCAGAGTCGATGCTCAAATGGGACTAATGGACTAAAATCCATAACTCTAATCTTCGCGTTACTTGCACATTCAGTATCAAATATATGAGCTATCTTTGCACAGTACAATATTTTCATTGTTTCTTTTGTTTGAGAAAAACGAAAGCAAGCATTTCATGCTGCAAGTGGACATGTCACACGTAATCGTTGCGTTTGTTCCATGATTTTTTTTTGTTTTTTTTTTTTGTTTTCTGTTTTTAATTTTAAATTGTGGTTTCTGCGAAACAAACGTACAGTATCAATGCAATTGCCCTCTGGCTGCTTGCTGGACCAGAGTACGTTTTCACTTGCAATACAGTTTTCATACATAAATCATTTGGAGCAAACAAACAAACACCCCCCCTCCCCGCCAAGAAAACACGCCCACCCAAGAAAAACTACCAAAGCACAAAGAATTTAATTTACAAGGATCGAAGGAACCTTTGGGAAATGAACTTCACATAATATGTTGGCAATTTTGAAGGCTGATGAGTATCTTTGACATTAGACTAAATCGTGGTTCATTCTATACATGTCCATATATATGAAAGAAAAATCTAAGGGACAAAAAATAAGCAGTATCAATTAAAGCAAAGAAACCACTAATATGGATTTTGGTGGTCATTTTGGATATGGTCGGCCAAAGTCGTGTCCTACCATGCTGTATTAAGGGAAATGAGACGGACGCGGAAATATGAAGCAATAGTGATTGAAATAAAGTGATTTGGACAGCCAATTTCAATTTTGGCGGCCTCCTTGAATATGAAGTCTAATTCAGTGTGGTTCGAATGCTAACTTTACAGGGCATAGGTTCAAGATGGCAAAATCCCTGACAAAACCAATGACAGTTATTCCTACGGCGGGCCCTGTCTATCACAAGCACACCAGGATTACTTGTTTTTGAAAACGCAACACTTTTTACCTTTGTGACTGGGTGCATGGCGGTGGCACAAAATCTCTTAATTCCTTGCTGTCTCCCATGTTTAATATCTGCTTCATCTAATAGTTTTATGACTCTAATTGTTTCTTGAAGGTTTAGTTCCTGGTCAACACCCAGAAACCAACTGTATGCATTTTTGCCAGGTAAGGATTTGCAGATGTCTTTCATGGGCTTTTCAATGTGCTCATTGAATATGACCAATGGCGCAGCGGCTGGAATCCTTTCAACCAATGTCTCCATGTCCAGATCCTCTTCCTCGGAGTCCAGCATAGACAATGACACAGCCAGATATTTCCCACTATCACTGTCACGCACTGCACGAGAAAAATTTGATTTCTTAAAAGAATTCCAAAACTCCAACAGAATGTCGTAGAAGGTTTCATAATCTATGCCAACACTCTTCACCAAGTCACTGCGGGTGCAGAAATCCATGGCAATGAGATAAAGAACATCCTGAGCATCCTCTTGGTCAAAAAGGTTGACCACTGTATATTTTCCATCTTCTTTTGGTTGCTCATGCTTGGCTTGTGTGTGCATATGTAACAGTATATCATTCAGTGTTCGACAAGCTAGAATGTCATTGATTGTTACATCATACCCATTCTCCTTTACCTTACTCCAGACCCAAACGATATTAACAGAATTACCGCCAATATCAAATATGCTAAGGTCTTCTGAAAGGGATTGCTTTGGAAGCTTGAAAGCATTGGCTACAGCTGTGAAGAGGGCGTCAGTGACCGGGTCTAAGTCGCGATTTGTGATCTTTTGAGATGTGATTTTTTGTCTATTGTGTTCATAGTGTATTTCTCTAAGTTTTTGTACATCAATTTTATCAAGTGCTCCCTTTGTTGGGATTGTTTTTAATAGATGTGATGCAACAGGGACTTTGTATTCTTCAAGACGTTCTTTGCATGCAAGTGTGACGTCATGGCTCGTGACTCTATAGCCTGGCTTCACTGTATAGAACGCAACCAATTCAGTTTGGTACCCCGATGTCTCTAAACCTAACACAACAGCAGACAAAACTCCAGCAATTTTGTTGGTGATGCAGTCCCCAATTTCGCCCGTATGGACGCGGAATCCTCTTACTTTCACGTGATGGACACTTCTACCTTCAAATATGATTCGCCCTTTCACAATGCGGGCATAATCCCCTGTTATAAAAATTTTATCGTGCCCGGATTTCTGTGTGTATGGGTTTCGTTTTAAATTAGGAGTCTTTGACTTCAAGTAGCCAGTGAACAGGCTGGTACCACTTACACATAGGTTACCCATTTCACCCTGCGCCACAGGTTTTAGGTCATCGTCCAAAATATAAATATTTGTATTTGGCAACGGTTTGCCGATTGAAACCTTTCCGTCAAATTCCCTGTCGTTCAGATCCGATGCTGTCTGGAAGGTTTCAATAGTTACGATTTCTCCACCCGTTTCCGTCATACCCCACCCATTGTATAATATGGTTCCGTCAGAGAAATAATCCATGAAGTCTTTAACCAGACTCTTTTGCATGGTTTCACTCGCCCCCATCACACTTTTTAATGATTTACAACTTTCTTCATTGTTTTGTATCTTAAGAAACAATAACATATTTGCTAAGAGAGAAGGGGAGATAAAATACACCCTTGTGATTTTGTGTTTATCTATAGTTTGAACAACAAATTGTGGATCCTTGTGCTGTTCCTCTGTCAAGATCACCTGTGGGCCTCCGTTTATGAGAGAAGCAAAAGTGTCAATGAAGTCACTTAGCAAAAGGGAGTGGTTCAGGTAAACCTCTCTCTCGGTCTTGGGCAAGATTTTCGTGTAAAAATATAGGGCATTAAGGGCGCCTAGTTGTCGTGTTTGCACTATCTTTGGGATTCCTGTGCTCCCACTTGTAGTACTTAGGAATAACACGCTGTTTGGTTCTGGTACTTGCAGCAATTCGGAATCCTTAAGATCTTCTTCTGACATGTTATTCTCGGTACTCTCTGTCATGAGGTCTTGGATGTAGAAAATTGGCACGTCATCAGGGAAACTAGTTTTTTTAAATATTTCCTCAATGTCTCTATCAACCAGGAAGCAGATTGGTGGGTTGATTTGGACCATCATTTGACTTCTATCTGCGGATGACACAGGTGTAAGGGGCATGATGCCTACCCCAGTTTTGGTTATGGCGAGCCACGTGTACACGTGTGTGTCACAAGTGGAGATGAATGAACAAATCACGTGCCCGTTGCTGACTGGAAGAGGGTATTTTCCTTGCTGTTTCAAGTTACTTACTATGGTTCGTGCGAGGCGGTTGCTACCTTTGTTTAATTCGCCAAATGTTGTGACTCTATCACCGAATATGAGAGCGGTTTTCTCCGAAAGTGACTGGCCGTTTTGGTCTGACTTTATAACTGCTTCAACTGTGCGGTGCATTGGCACAAAAGGTAAATCTATAATTTCACCCTCTAAAATATTTGGGTTGTCCAGTATCGAAGCCATGGTGATCTGAAAGAATAGTCCCAGAATATATCTTAGTATATTTTCATGACCCTTTCTCGCTATATTGCTTTTGAAAAGGGACATCCCGCCGCCTTTTTTGCGTAAATAGACACACAATACCGTTATGGCAATGTCTAAGAATCAATCTTTGCTTGTACTGATTGATTTTCCTTACCACCATACTTTGTTGTGAACCATAATAGGTGTAGGTAGGATACGACAGTTGAGGCGGCCGTCTCCTCTGGTTTTGGTCAAGTTATGTATGTGTATAAATTTAGCCTATCTCCAGCTGATGTTAACAGTAATACAATTGTGGTCTGATTAATGCATAGTCTATGACTACACAGTAAGATATATCATTGCTGTGAAAGACAGAAATCTATGGATACATACAGGGGCATGGAAAAGATGCCACCATGCAAGCTAATATCATAATCTAGATGTAGGGGTCCGATCACGTTTGTTGACGTTTGGGCCCTCATTACGCCCGGGTTAAATCAAATAGTCCTTGCACGACGTCACGATGGCCTAGACTGCCGAGGCGGGCAAAAAGATGGTCTCAACGTCAACAAACGTAATCAAACCCCAATCTATTATAGCATTTTTCTTTTGATGTTTAAATAGGCTCATTGGTAGACATAAATGACATATGCAAGCCGCTGCTTTGTCTCCAAAAAAGGCGCGGAAATAGAAAAATTAGTGCAGTGGCAACATCGCAACCAAACGGAGGCTCATTGGTGTCAACCTAATCACTCTTGTTATAACGACATTTTTTCTTTTTATAACGAGAAAATATCTTGTTATTACGACTTTTTTGGTTTAAACATATTTTATTTCAACAAAGTTCACAATATAATACATATGAAAGTTACTTGCAATTGGGAAAGAGTACGCGGCCATATATAAATCCCTCTTGCAGAAGAAGACGATCACAGGACAACACAGGACGCAAAGACGCACAGGAATTGAGAGAAGAGGACAAACGGAGATGAGGCAGACAGTGGGGCAGATGATTGTACACTACTGGTAGTATTAAGATAAGAATGTATTTACAATTATGACCCGGGATAAATTGATTGTACTATATAGCATATAAATTGCAAAGAAAGAAATTTATTGAAAAAGAATAAAATAAAAATAAAAGGACATCAGAGTAAGTCAGAAATTTATCAATTATGACCCGGGATAAATTGATTGTACTATATAGCATATAAATTGCAAAGAAAATTTATTGAAAAAGAATAAAATAAAAATAAAAGGACATCAGAGTAAGTCAGAAATTTATCAGCCAACACCAGACGGGTTGAAACGTTGGGTGGCAGAGATGAAGCTATGGACGGACGAAACGATTTCGATATTTTCAATACAAGAACAGTTAGGGCAGCCATAAAGAACTGTTTGTAAAAGGAGCATGCTTTGATATAGCAGTATGTAAGGTAGACCGAGAGACCGAGGAACCGTGTATTTAGGACAATGGAAGAAATAACGCCATGTATCTTCATTAGGTGAGCCACATGAACATTTTGGAGTGTTCTTAACACCAATCTTGAAGAGGTGTGAATTTAGTTAACTGGCGTCCAAGCGGAGACGAGTATGCTGAACAGATAGAAATCTATTGCCGAAGTTACACAATTCATCAAACTTTATAGGTCGGACCATAGGTTGAGCCAGACTCTATTTAAACTTTTGGAGAGAGTCATAATTCCGTATTTCGAGAGATAGCTGATTCCATCAACGAACAGTTGGAGGAAAGTAAGGTTCGTCGAAAAGGTCAGTACCAGCTCAAACTATGAATATGGACCTATCTAATATCGATCAGTGATCCAAAGATTAGCTTGTCACATTCAATGCTCTGAAAACTGATTCATTGCTTATTAACAGAAAAAAAGTAATTCACCTTCTCACCCCCACCCCCATTCTTTTTCAGGGTCATATTTTACAAGATGCATCTCATCGCAAACATCTTGGACTGACGACACGTTCTGATGTAAGAAGGCCTGACCATATCACCGATATATCAAAAAATCCTCCAAATTAATCAATATCATTTAGAGTTTGCAATTCGCTCTTGATCGGAAAACACTGGAAACCATTATTTATACTTCTTTGGTTAGGCCTATTCTGGAATATGGTAGTCAAGTATGGAGTCGCTGTGCGGTCCAAGACGAAGAAAACTCGAATGTATACAATTTAATGCCGCTCGTATTGTCACTGGTGCAATGCACAGGGCCAGCATCGCTAATATATATATATATATATATATATATATATATATATATATATATATATATATATATATATATATATATATATATATATATATATATATATATATAATTTTAGCTATGACTTCAATATTAAACACGGTAATGGTCTTCAAGTAGGGCTTGGTCAGCTTAAACGATGGATGACCTTGAGCAATTTCCCAAGGTCACCACATAGAGTCCTATTAGTAAATTTGGTCCTGCCTGATGAATAAAGATGTTTTTCGGGTAGGGCTTTCATATTGCAGAGGTATATGGCCTTCTATAAGATCAAGATCAGATTATAAAATGGGTGACCTCAATTGAATTCCCAATTTCAAACAGCCACTTTACTAAATTTGGTTTCTGCATTGTAACTGCAGAATTTTTTAGCCAGACCTTTTATTTTGTAGATGTTTAATGTCTTCTTTAAAAGAATGGTGACTTTGACCTAATTTCCAAGGTTTCAAGGCCACTTTAATGAATTTGGTTTCTACATCCACTTCTTAAGGCCACGACTCTCCCATTTAGTACAATCAACAGGGTAATAATGACGAACCTAATGATGGAGGGGAGGGGGATCTATGTTTTACAAATATGTCTGGTCACTATTACAATAGTACCTGCAATATGCAGCCACTGCGGTAAGGGGACACTTGCTCTTCATGGCCAGATCTACACACATGAGTCTATATCTCTGTAAATCTACCTGTGGTGCCAAGTCACCTGCTGTATGAGGCTTCTTTACGGTAGATAGGGTGGCTAAAGCTACCATGGCCAGATACTATACTCTACCACTGTACCAGATATATCAGTATTATCATGTGCACAAAAATAGAGAGCACTGTGACCTACATGGAATTGAAAACAGAACCTCATGAGACCCCGAACCTTTGCCACAAAATTGCATGGGGCATGGAAGATATGCCCAAAAATTTATACTATTCTTGCATGGCAAGACAAACATCAGCGTCATAATTTCGTACACTTGTTCATTGATTCATGTTTCGTGTTGAACGAAAAAAACTGAACATTCTTCATATGAAATGTTACAGAAGCATACTTGTATTCTTTTTTTCCTTTTTCTAAAATAGGAACTGGAATGAGCTTAGTAATATGAGGGGAAAATTACAATGCATTCTGCTGGGCAAGTGCCATACTTTGTCAACGTTTCAAATGCCAAGGTCAAGTAATATCCAGCCTACCACTTCCTCAGCTGAATATAAAAAGAAGAGATCATCTGCCTGTTTTGATAATTTCCTTTCCAAAATGTTAGTAACATCCCGCTTGCTCGCACTGGCACCTGTCCGTATATCACCCGCGAGATTATGGTTTATGACGCGAACAGTATATGCTGTTGTGGCGAGCAATTATTATGCATGTCCTGCTTTGATCAAGAATATGTATATGTGTCATTTCAACCTGTAAATTTGTTGTAATCGGCCGGTAAAAACTGGTCAAAATTAGAACATTTGACCGATTTGTTAGCCAAACGCATATTGACCAATAATTTTCGTTGATTTTAAGAAATAAATTGGGAATTTTGATGAATCGGTTTTTGTGTGTGTGAGTGTGTGTGGTTTTTTTCATTAATATTCTATTTTTTGAGATGTCAAGAAGAATATTTCTGTGTTTGTTCAGGACGCCTCAAAATAATAGTAATAAAAAAAATTATTACCAGAAAAAAAGTTGTGAAATAAAAAGATTTTTTCTTGTTATAACAAGAAAAACGTGATAACAATATTTGTCTTGCAATAGCAAGAAAAAAGTCCCAATAACGAGATTTTTTTTTCTTGTTATTACAAGAAAAAAAGCCTTAATAAAAAGTTTTTCTTGTAATATAAGAGTGAGTCGTAATAACCAGATTTTTTTTGTTATAACAAGAAAAAAGTCGTAATAACAAAATTGTTTTACTGTAATAACAAGAAAAAAGTCGTTGTTACAATATTGTTTTCTTGTTATGACAAGAAAAATTGTTATAACATTTTTTTTCTCGTTATAACAAGAAAAAAAGTTGAAATGACAAGCGTTTATCTCACGACAACAAGAATAAATCTTAGGTTGACACCAATGAGCTTCCGTTGCAACCGACTGGTGGTTTTACTTAAAAACTAGTAGACCAAGTGTGGCTTTTTCGATCTGCGCCGAGTCAATTTCCACCACCAACATTCTTTTGCCACAACAAATTATGATATCCCGCCCTGTAAAAATATAAGACCATGTTTGTTTACAATTGACTGCTGATCACTACCCACGAAAAGGGAAGTGTAAATAGCCAGACAGGCGTAAACAGCCGGGCAAGGTTGGATTTTAATCATGGACAAACATTATCATTGCAAAAATAGGCGAGTCATGATAAAATTGTTGTTTACTTTACAGTCCATAGGGATAGCAAAACAACTTCAAACCAGGGTCAGAAACAAAACTGCACCAGAAGTGTATACACATCAGGTGGCATATATTTTGTCACTGCCTATATCCGACCATATATTCACTTTTTGTCTCCGGGGTAGTCAATTTGAATTGATGAAAGAACAGCATCATGATGATCCTGTGCTCGGCTGAATGGAAAATGCTACTTCTGCAAGTACAGACTTTATTTCTTTATACTTGTATTGTACTGGCATTTGACATTAGGTTCCCAAAACAGTATTTTTTTTATCACTATATCATAGTTATTAAGGAAGGAATATCCACTTTTACAGTTGTATACATGAATTGTACTGGCATTTAACATTAGGTTGCCAAAAAGTATTTTCTTATCAATATTTCGTAGTTACTGAGGAAGGCAGACCCACCATCTCCAAACATGAGCTACTATGTCAGCTTTACCGCTGAAGGTGACGCATGATTAAGATTAAGAAAAAAAACCCAGAAACGATATATTACTTTACTGTTAAAGTAAAATAGGAACTACGGTCGTAGAATCCATCATTACCAACATATGAGCCAATGTGTCAGACATGATGAGTCAGCTACAAGCTTTAATTCTACTTGACATTGTTTATAGATTCCTTGCCCAGCTTGTATATGGGCATAACACAACAACTACTACTTAGGATAAAGACATAAAACAAGGGTATTTTGTGGGAAATAGAGATCTTTCTTCAATCTGACAAAAAATAGATACAATGTATAATCACTTTCACAAATAAAATCAATATAAAAACACTAATTAATAGACTTTTGAGTCCAACCATGCCCATGTAGCTGGGGGTCCAGCGCTTCACTGTAATAAGCATTGTTGTTCTCATGTAAAATGTTCTTATATGCATATGCTGCATACACAGGTTAGTTATGTCCTTGATACATCATCCAGATTGTGAATATATGAAATACTTTGGGCAAATTATCTCTCTCATATCACAGTTGACAGGACTGTTGGTGAAGCAATCTTTCATTGAACTAATAAACACATGTGAATCACCATAGCACGAGTCAATGTATAGGTTCACGGAAGAGGATAAAATAGAAAACATGAAACTTCAACTAAAGCGGTAGGTTTTGGAAGGAGGAGGGTGAATTAATTTTGACTAAACCTTCCACGAGAATCAATACAACGCTGAGATAGAATTTAGTATTACGAATCAATTTTTCAGTGCTGCTGCGATGCAGTTTGAGTAGTAGTATTCCTTCATTTATCCTGGATAAATACATGATTAGTGGATGCTCACTAGTTCTCAACATGGCCCAGCCTTTAAAGAAATGTGTACAAAAGACTATAGTATTACAAAACAATGCACAGAATACATGTTTTGAATAAATTAGGTACTAACCATAAGAGCAATGAATACATTAAAAGCAAATACTCATCAGATACCATTACTTTGTTCCAATATTCATTGCACCTGTTCTATATATACTAAGTTTTTCCTTGGAAGTAGCAGTTGCAATAAGCTCATTTAAAAACTAATATTGAGCTCCTCGAGTGAACATTTTCAGGAAGAGAATCCCATAGTGTCTTACCTTCGTGTCTAAATCTCCTAGTGTACAATGAGAGTAAGGACCTTGTGGTAGTCAAATTGTTGAATCCGGAAGGTCTTGTATTGTAACAATGTTACCGTGATAGTTGCCTAAAATATTTAACTATGTTTGTGACAGGCCATTCAACAATGTAAACATAAGTACACTTCTTTTAAAATTCATCCTGTCGTAAAAAGGCATCCATCCAAGATGATTACAAAGCTCTTGGATAGAACAATCTGAAATCTGACGCTAAAATTATTCTAGCTGTCCTCTTTTGGAGTTTGGGGGTGTGTTCAGTGTACATCTAATTGACAGGTCGACCCCAAACTTCAGAAGAGAAATCCATATGGGGTAAAAATCAAAGCATTAAATAACTGTAACGCAATGTCTTCTGTAATCAAATGCTGAATTCTTGTTAGTATGCCTAGTCATTGGTATATTTTCGTACGAACGGCGTCATGCTGAGAACTCAAATTAAGGCAAGAATCAATATGTTTTCCTAGCAATTTGGTAGACTAGACCTTTTCAATGTCTCTCTATTGAACTTTGATACTAAGTTTGTATACTGGGTGAGCATTTGGGTTGTGCCAATAAGTTGCGATTTGGTTTTGGGAACATCCAGTGACAGCTTGTCATTGGACATCCAATCTTCAACATTTCTAAAACCATATGACGGTAAGTAGAATGAATAAAAATAAGTTTTAAACTACGTCACACGCTGTCTATTCTGTGACACGATTGACTGTCTGTGAGACGTGACAATGTCAACGGGGAAGTCTGCTGCCGCAGTGATTGGTTCTCTTCCTCCAATAATAAATAAACCTAGATTAAGTGCTGCCGATGGTTTCTATAAAAACAATGAAACCCGTTTAATTGTCAATTTAGGAATGCCTTGGCCAAGGTTGTTCATGGGCATAACACACAGCCAATACTACTTGAAATAAAGACATACAACAAGGATATTTTTTGGGAAATGGAGTCCGTTCTTTAATCAGACATAAATGGATATAAGTACTTTCACAAGTAAAATCAGTATCAAACCACTGATTAATAGACTTTTAATTCCAACCATGCCCATGTAGGGAGGGGTCCTGCGTCAAGGAGTAGACAAGAGCCACCATTGGTTCAAGGCTGTTTCCACGACTGAACCTTTCACGAGAATCAATAAACCGCTGAGATAGTACAAAGAATCACGAATTAATTTTTTGAAGTTGCTGCGATGCAGTGTCTGAGTAGAATGAATGAAAACTAGTTTAAAACTAGGAAAGATGATTTGCTGCATAGCAAATCAGTGTGTGTGTCTTCAAAGCATATTGGTATGGCAATGTACAACTATTCCACAAAACAGGAGTAGAAGTTGGAATGGCATCTCTATCTATTATAGCTTTGAAGTTATTCAAGATTTAAAATTTCTAATGGTACTTTTTAACATAATTTAAATTGCTACAACTTTTATTTTTAATTCATTAGGTGATCAGGTGCCAATGGTCAACAACCCCCTAGTAGAAGATGGAATGACATCTCTATTATACAGTTGAAGATATTCAAGATTGAAATTTTCAAATTCAGAAAGAAAGAAAGAAAGAACGAAAGAAAGAAAGAAAGAAAGAAAGAAAGAAAGAAAGAAAGAAAGAAAAGTGTGTGTTGACACACACACACTTTAATGATAGACTACATGAGCGGGAATCTTTCAGAGCATTTCCTGGACTGTGTAATTGTACATAAATAATGTAGCCCAATATGTTTTCTTAGAGAGCCACTGAACTGACTGGTGTCCAGAAAGAAAACTTTAACTTATAATTAAATTACCAAACAGAAATAGATATTCAATCAATGCAGCCAATGTTTAAAAGACAAAATTAACTCATTCAGTGATGAACCCAAAGGATATGCTCTTTGCTAATTCTTTCAAATTTGCATTGCTAATACAATGTGTGAAACAAATAAAAAAAGCTCAGAACATCACAAATCATGAGCAGATATTATATTTTATTATGATTGTCAGAAATTTTAAATCAGAACCCCCTAATTTAAAAGATAAGAATACTCAGTATATCCTTTTGATACAAATTTTACTGAGAGTAAATGAAGACTTCTGTCCCGAATGAGTCAAGGGATGCCTCATTTTCAAAGGGTCATTTTGATGTCACATCTTGTAAAATATATACCAGGATTATGGCTTGTTTGCAGTTTACTTGAGATGTGACACCCCTGTAAAATTTAGCAACGCATTTGTTACCCCTAACTATATATATGGAACATTTTGAAATCCCTGCCAGTGCCTGATGAGACCTAGACAGGTCGAAACGCTTGGCACAGTTTCCAGTTGCCTCTTCTCGGCTACTTGCTTTGTCTAAATCACCCCTGTAAAAATGTCCCACAGGTCTTACGATGCTGATAAAGGCTGTGGATTATGAGTGAAATCTATTGGGGTAATAAAATACACATAAACTTAAGGCCGAAAGGGTAGGGTTTATTTTGATGTGGCTACACTTGCCAGGACTTTGGAATAAGCTGGCCATTTGATACCAATCATTCACTGTCACTGGTCATGTGTGTTTGGTGGGCTGGCAGACACATAGTAGGGCCAGCTCCACAGTAAAATGGTGTCCCTTTAGCCGGATTATCAGTGATAGACTGTTTGGCCCACTAGCACTGTGGTAACAACTAATGAGACGGCCCCCAGAGCTCAAGTTGGAATGCACTGTATAGTATATAACACATTGAAGATTTAAAACTTCAATTAGCCCTCATTTGCATAATTTTGAAAAGCATGACCTCTCATAATAAAAAGGCCAGACTTTATCAATAGAAGTATAATTGTGCCAAGTTTGGAGTTTCTACGTGTTATACTTTTCAAATGAAATGTCGGACAAATTTGCCTGTAAAGAAAGAAAGAAAGAAGAAAGAAAGAAAGAAATAAAGAATTTCTAGAAAAATAGAAAAGTGTGTGCTGACACACACACTTTAACTACGTCACACGTTTTCCGTCCTGGACACGATTGGCACTCTGTGACATGCGACCGTTACCATGGGGAAGACTGCTGCCCCAGTGATTGGTTCCCTTCCTCCAATAATACATTAACGTAAATTAAGTGCTCCCCTGCGTTTCTATAAAAAAACGACACCCGTTTGATGGTCAAGTTATGCATCCGCTGTCGGATGACACATAAAGTGCATTCGGGGAACAACTCTCTGCAATGGCGAAGCATTTCGTTCAACAACTTGTACAATATCACAACATGTGCGCAATACTGCTGCCGCTAACTTGAACAGTGGTAGCTCTGAGCATGGTAGAAATTTGACGTCCTATAGCTACATCAAACATTTACATATCCCCATTATTTTTGCAATTTGTTTTACATTTAGTCAATATTAAGGTAAAATTAAAAGCAGTTTTACATTAAAAATTTGTTGAGTTGAAATTTAAGATATTCTTCACACGCAAACCGTCATAAAAATGGGAGAAATCACAAACCCACCTGCTGGACAAAACACGATCTGGGTGATCTTAAATGAATATGTGTGCAATATAAAAGCAATTGTCCAGGTAGCTCCTAAGAAGAATAAACTGATTTTTTTCCAATAGATTAATAGATAAATAAATAAAAAATGAATGAATGAATAAATAAATAGATAAATAAATAAATAATGAATGAATACATTAATAAAATAAATAAATACAAAAACAAACAAACAAACAAACAAACGAACGAACGAACGAACGAACAAACAAACAAACAAATAAATAAATAAATAAATAAATAAATAAATAAATAAATAAATAAATAAATAAATAATTGATTCGAAAATTTCAGAAGTATGGCACTGTTAGTCTCTGTGCAAGCTTGGTAGTGAGGCGTCTGGGAATATTTATAGGCAAAATCAAAACTTTCCATGTAACGGTTTTTGGTAAATCAAAAATGTAAAACGTCTTGCAGGCCAGCAGAGCCAAAAGCATTAAAACTAAAATTCTGATCCAATTTCATCCCACTCTACAAGTAACAGTACATACACATCCTGATTAAACACGGTGTGTCTTCCTTTGTGTCTCAAAATATTATAGACGTGCCTGGAGACCTGGTTTGGGCATAGAATTTACACATGCACTGTCAAACTTCATCTTTGACGGCTGGCTCACTTCAGAGGGTATTCTCCCTGTTGTCAGTAGATGGCAGCTTTCCAGCTGATATCTGGTCATATAATGTTTTCCCACGAGTGCTGTGGCCACCGGCTGCAGCAGATCTGACAGGAGAGCTATATATTATGGATTTAGGAATTTTGATCACTGCATGATAAGACTACACCAAGCTTTTCTAGTGTGGTAATTACTGAGACTCCGAAAATAATAAATACAATTTATTAGAAATAGAATTAAAAAAAAACAAATTAAAACACCAATTGACAAAATCCTGATTAAAAATAACAAATAGATAAATAAAAAAAAGATACTAAAAATCTCAACACGTGGGAGTTCTACCCTGTTTACAATGTACGATTTTAGTCAGTAGCACAAAATGTAAACGAAGCTGACTCTGTGAGACGTGCTGTCTGGCCTATCTTATTACGTACCTCTCATCTAAGAATCGGTAATATGAAGATCCTGCTACTATATGCTGGATAAAAAATTTCCAGAGACATAAATTAGGTGGTGATGTAGCAGTTTAAAATAATGACATAATTCAAAGTTTTTACGCGCCAAAATTCTGTAAAAGTAGGAAAAAAATGCTGTTGTAGTCTTAGTAGCCATTGCGTGTATACTGACTGTATTGCTGATTTACTAAAACTGATTTAGGTTTCAACCGAGCAAAGTGACTTCACTTCTAAAACCATACGTTACAGATGCATTTCTTAAATAGTAAATCGGCATAGTTTTTTAGTTTGAAGACTTTTAAATTTTTTAATTGCATTTGAGATTAAAGTACATATAGACAAAAATTTTTTTTATAACTTTTTATATATTTTTGGGGTGGGCGGGCGGGTGGGTGGGTAAATTTTTCGATATATCATAAAAATACTTAAATTTGATTGTGGCTAGATATTACAAATTTATACATAATACGATAGACAAAAGTTGGCGTCCAAAATCCGAAATGAACATTAAAAAAAAAAATGTAATGGATTTGACCTGGGCTTAACTTTGAGGTTGATTGTATATTTTTTCACACCAGATTACATCACCATTGCAGGTTTTATTTTTTGTTAAATATCTTACCTTGAGAGAAGGAACCTGTGTCCCAAACCTCCTCTAACCTAGGTCTCTATGCTCTCTCACCTTCTCTATGTTACACGTCTGCCTGATAAAACCGCACGAAGAAATTACTTTAACTGTTTCTCACAAACCTGACTGTGTGGTGTGAACTTTTATACAGCTTTATAAAATGAAGTCAAAAGTGTTAATTTCTGAAAAATGTAGAATTGCATCTCCTGTCCCTCGTAAACATTTTTTTGATTTTGATTAGAAAACAATCGCTGCTAATGTTATATATTTACAGAATAAAGTCCTGGCACAGCCAGTTGTATCACTCATGATATCTCGTACCCAAACATGGCTTGGTCACGGTTGAAGCTATTGATAATGTGTGTCACAGCATAAAGACTGCATTTATCTGTCTGCCCACTCTTCCATGCATGCACATATGCATCTTTATGTCTATTGTCCCCCTCTTGTTTGTCTATTTGTCTTTCTTTCTCTATCTCAATGCATACCCACATGACCGCCCTTCTGTCAATCCGTCTGTATACGCACAAAGACATTTTTGTTTTGCCTTGATCGCTATATATGGACCTTTCTTGCATCTTAAGGCGGGAATCCATTGCCAGCATTTGTGAAAACATGAAGGAAACAGTTCGCTGGTTGGTAGATGATCTACATGTACCGTGTCAAGTTCATAAAAACATGTTATCAGAAGCACGGCTTAATCCATCTACTCGGACACACAGAGAACTATTGGAAATTAAAAGGGGCGCTAAACCAGTAGAGTTCAACCTGCCAGTTGTGACGATACTTGGAGGATTGGAAAGTGCTTGTAATAGACAGACTGTCGTATTATACGGGATTACAGCTTTGCAGGTTGTACACATGAGTCACATAGGAGAGGCACAAGCATTCAACTATGATTGCAAGATGGATTGTATATTCATTTTGGGTAGCGTTATTGTTGTGTTTTCACTCGCTTGTTGAATATTGAAATATACTCAATAATATTATTAATAAAATAATTGATTAATAATAATGAATAAATTTAGCATTCATTTATAGAATGTATTTTCCAAGAGTCAACTGAGATACATGCGCTAAAAGTATATATAACAAAATAAAGTTTGCCCGGCTATAATTTGTTATTACGAATACAAAATTGGCAAAAATAAAACCAGCAACAAAATGGATTAAATCTAATATTAAGGTAAGACAAGGTGTCGCATTATCATGATTATAGAAATGCAAACAAGAAATTTTCGGGGAAATCACAGTAAAATCGTTTTAAACAGGAGGTCGCATCCTGGAAGAGGTCACACGACCACGGTCCACACTGAATAGCTTATTAAAGCTGTCACTTGCACATGAACTCAGGCACGAAACTTCAATTTTTGTGTCCAGAAGAAGCAGGGCTTGCACATAAGCGTGCTTTGCCAATCTACTCAAATGATGGCACATGTTAGAATAAGTTTTCGTTACAGGGTTTATCACGTTTTATTAACGTAATTCGAAGCATAATCTCTGGTTTGCAAGACCAAAAATTCTTGCATGCTTATTTTTGCATCAAAAATGTGTACCTGTTGCCATAATTCAATTTCATCATCATTTTAGGTTATGAGCACATCAGAACCCTTTAATAATAGATTAAATGAATGTATACATAGAACAGGTAAACAATTACCTTGGCCGATCGAGTGATTCGTCTTTTCTTCAGACTTCAGAGATCCAAGACCGCTCAATTCCACTCTGAAGATGTGTGCCCGACTTACTCTTTTATATATAGGGTCGTACAGAGCCCTTCAATAAGCAATACGTCAAACGACATTCTATGAGCTTTTCATGTTGCCAAAGTACAAATGAGTGCCCTGGGACTCTGCGTGGAGAGATAACGGTTTCTTTGAATGTCAAGCTTTGATTTACGACCTATATAGACCACACATCCAAGCACTAAAGTTAGGTACTTGACATGTTGGGACAAGTAAGCCTAAAAATTAGAAGGAGTTCAAATCATGTGACACAAGTCATGACCTGCACTTTCTGTGAACAAAATCAATGTCACTCTGAATCACTTCCCAATATCCAGCTACATTTAATTCCTGTGCTAATTGCACATAAAATGGCTTCCACCATTAGCAGGGTACACCTGCTTACTTTCTTTGCTGCAAAGCAATACATAAAACGCATAGTCTTATATTATAAAGGGATGGCCTGTTATAGTAGGTTTTCACAGCCACCTCTAGGTTTTTAGTGTTTAGTATTTTACGGTGAGGTCTCACCCCATTCCACTCATACACACAGAAATGTACCACTGCTTTGTTATTCCGAATTAGCAATTTACTAATTTCATTGCAATGAGCTATGCTTTTGAGAAGCTCTTTCAATTGTTGGGGAGATACACTTGTCTTGTCGTCAGAATTTTGTAACCCTTTCATATACAGAAACGTGTCATTCTTTATAACAGGCTGTATTTTCTGCTCCATGTACTCCTTCCCTGTTTAACTTGCTGAATCATCAGATATTGAAAAAAAGAATTATAAGTGTTTTCCCCATTTCTTCCAACTTTGCGAATATAGCTCACCCGATCGTCAAATACAATCAAGTTTCTTGCGTTTGGATGCAGAAAAGGGGTCTGTTCTAAGTTTGACGGTATACCTCTAATGAATTCAATGTTTGGAATATTGTCCTGCATCCCATTAAACGAGAGATGCCAGCAAGAGTAACATATAATAATTCTCTCCGGTGATGGTTCAATGGTCTGGTCTGCTCTCTGTAAAATTTGTTTTAATTATATAGTCCTGCCAAAACATTAGGGGCCACCAAATCATTGTAAAAGGGTATGTAAAAGTGAAATGTGACGATGAGTCCTTGGATGGCCCATAGAAATCCCAAGAGTAGCCTGTTTCCTCCAAAGAGTGTCCCTTGGCATCCAAATGGTGACTTCAAGTTCTTCCTAAATGGTTAAGACTGGTTGCAGCTAGTTTTAACCAGTTGTGTCGCTGCTCACGCTCGAAGTCATGTATATCTCCCAGGTGGCTTAAAAAAAATAAAGTAAATATGGTCTTGCACATATATGACATTGTTTTCTGTTTCTTCCAATCTTCTTGACTATAATCTTTTGAGTGTTACCTGACTCATACATGTAAACGTTAGGTGCAACCCAGCCCCAGACCCACAGAGACCCAAAAGAGACCCGCATGGACCTACACAGACCCACATAAGATCCACACAAGACCCACACAAACTGACCCCCCAAAAAACCATCCAACGCTCACACTGACCCACACAGACCCACACAAGTCCCACATAAAGGACCAAGAAATACCCACACAAGACCCACCTAACACTTAAACAGACCCACATAAGACCCATATAGATCTTTCGTTGTCAATAAAAGAGATACAAATGAAAGACAGTTTCATAACTTTATTTTCTTCCTCTACAGTCTAAAGTGACGTTTAATGAAATTAAACACAGTCTTGTCATCATGTTTTCTGTTTTTACCGAAAGGGCTGGTGATCTTGACCATGGTTAGCCCTCGCTAACGATGTATAGCATTATAGAGACAATACGGTCAAAACATTAGACTGTTGCATGGCCTGCAGAATCTTCTTTATGAACTTGATAACTGTCTTCATTTGTCTCAGGAAATCCACAGAGTTTCTATTGTACTAAGCTGTAGTGTGTCCAAAGGAATCAAAAAATTCCAGTGGTCCATATCTCGTGATAACTATAAATGTCCAATGTCTGCCAGGCATGTAATATGGGTCTGTGTTTGCAATCAACAGACTAGGATTTTTATTTAGTTTATTTGGCAGTCTGTCTGGATGGCAATGCCATGAAAGTAGGGTCTGGTCAGGCGGTTTTTCAGCATATGCTGACCTTAGTTGGTGATTATCCATTGGAGGTTTATGTTGTGAGTGTGGTCCACCTCAATGATGTCAGAAGAAATGGCATAGATGACCAGGTCTACTGTTGTGGGCAAAATCTAGCCTCCACTTTGATGCTGCCTTTTCTACTTATAGGCATGACATCTTTCATCTGTTTGGATGGGTCAGTGTTGAACGGATAAAGACAGTAGCCATTCGGATAATTATCCCCACCAATGTCATTTCCATCTTTGGTATTCCATTTACCTGTTCGCATAAACAAAGTGACGAACCAAACCAATGTATAGCTTGTCTGCATAATCTGGTTCCAGTGCTCTTCTTGGGTGGAGATTGCCATCCATAGTCCCTTGTAGGTAGTTCAGGTTGTCATGATGAAAATTGAATGGGTTGTGAGTGTAACTCCCTGTCACAGCTTCACAGGCCAGCCAGCCAATTAATTGTGCAGGTACATGACCCTGGAATAAGTTGTCCAGTTGAATGTGTGGAGTAAGTTGTGCCACAATAGGTGTCATGAGGTCTGACTTTGTGATAGGCTACTTGACTGTGGAAGATGTCGACTGATCTCCATGTAGGGTGTGGGGCCATACTGGCTACACATCTCCATAATTTCACTATCTGAATATATCCACTTTGTAGTTTTCTGTGCCCAGTCTCATCCGACAGAATACTTGTGTAGTGGGTGCCAATTTGACCATGACTGGAATCACATTGAGTAATACATAAAGTTGTGGAAAAGCGTCAAAATCCAGGGATCCCGTCATATCCACACTTTAAACATTATTTGTGAATGGAAATCTTAATATCAATCAGGAATCCATATAAACCAAGGTTTCGTTGATTTATTCTGCATTGTCTCAAAAGTACAGCTGAGTTTCCAATTGACTTTCTTTTGCATCTCCAGCATAATTCAACACTGGGTCGAGGTATGCTTTGTATGGATTCAATCACCTGCCACTCAACAGTCTGTTTTGCCAGTATGCTTGAACCTCTGACCACAGACTGTGTAAACTCGAGGTTACTGGACCTGCTTTATCTGCCGCTCCCAGAGCAGAATCGTCATTCCTGGTAGTGCGACATTTCACATATAGGAGTGTGCTTTGCAAATCGATCAGGTTGGTACCAATATTGTATATGTAAAATTTTATTGGGCTGCCTTGACGTGATGGAACCAGAGGTAATTTCTCCATCCATTTCAGTCTTAGTATGGCTTGATTTTCGAGTAGCTTAACAAAATTAACATAATCCATGTTTGCTAACTCGAAATTCTCGATGGTTTTTCCCACTTCCACTCCATCCCTTTGTACAAGTTGTCTAGCTGCAACTGTTTATTTTTTAATCACTGGAATTGGATACAATGCCCCAGTTTGTTTCTACTTCAGTTATAAACTGGCAGGTGGTTTAACTAGGATAAGCTATCCAGCTAGAAAGGGTACATACTGTCTCAGGGGTAAGTCAAATTGTTCCTATCCGAACCTGTACTATACAAATTTAGTAATAATTATGTTTTGTTTGACAATTATTCTTCTTTCATAATGAAGCTCTGCATTTATAAGCAAACGTATCGTATTTAGCTTATTCATTATTTGCCACTTTCATATTTATTCAATATTATGTGGGCTGTTTTTGCTGAATATTTAGGTTGGACAAGGAGGCGCGACTCAGAGAGACATGTACGGGTATAGACTCCGAAACATGTTCTGAGTAGTTACCCGCTGAGGATCCCTAAATTTTTTTAGGCCAATACAGCCTGTGTTAAAAGTCTACAGACGAATGTGTGGAATATGGACAAAAGTACTTCTATATGTATATAGGTTTGACAGTGACAAGTTAGCTGATGGAGAGTAAAGAATTTGGATTCCTAATAGGATAATCACTTCTAGGAAGTGGTTCTGGACAAAAAGACACAAATACAAATAAGCTGTACTGGGTCTGATTTTAACCTATACTTTTCCCAACATGTCCAGCATAAAACTATGGTGTCATCTATTTCAAATACTTTTTGTATCTGTATAGGGCTATAATGCCCTTGCCATTGTTGGTGCTATATTGGGCATTATGCTCCAAGTAAATCTCTCCGTGGCATTACGTTTTGTTAATTTGTTTTCTTCACTTTACTTCCAGACATAGCAAAGAAAAAAATATCCATGTCTTGTATCCAAAAGGAAAACAAAAACAAATAAAAAAACAAGTAAAGAATCAAACAGGAAGGGTCTGAGAAGAGTCTGTGCTTAGCTGACTACCTAATGGTATACCCTCTCTTAATTTCAAGTGGATCAATAGGTAAATAAAATACATATGCATGCATTTACAATGGTACTGTTTTGCAACTATTCTCATATTGCAACTATTCTCATATACGTTTATTGAATGCAGTAAGAATTCGTTCAAGGACAGGATATGATATTTAAAGGAATAGACATTATTCTAGTGTCACCTGTTGAAGAAATGAAGGTATATAGGTACCATAAAGATGCTGCGATGTGATTCTGGAGTCATTGGTAGGTTGTCTCAGATATGCATTTGTTATATCCCGGAAAGCGAAACTAAATAAACCCCAGGTAGGAGGTCAATGGAGCGTGTTTTAACAAACATTGCAAAAACTAGCCAATTGCAAGGTTTCGATTATTAGATAGAACTACAGATAAATAAACCCTTATTGGTATCCATATGTAAAACATGCTTATGTGTACACATTGTTCGCTGTGTAATTGAAAAGGTACACATAAGATATATCTGCTAACGTTTTTAAGAGGTATCAAATGAAACTTCTTGTGTGTGTGTGTGTGTGTGTGTGTGTGTGTGTGTGTGTGTGTGTGTGATCTTAGCGGCATTGAAGAGGCACTGTATTTAACTGCCGTTCTGCGAAAACCCCACCAAAGGCAATGTAGCCTTATGCATGAAACATAGTTAAAAATCCAATTGAAGAATTGTTTAGTTTGCTATGAAAGTAAATTATATGATTGAACGCTTATATATTCTGTCACCTGTGACCATATGCCATGTTGAATATTTACACGAATACAGAGCTTGCTTGGTATCTTATTATTTTAGTTAAGGCAGTATGTCTTGTTTCTAAAAGTTATCGGAAGGGTTTCGTTTTGCTTTTATCTAGTCATGTCACACGTCAAGCAATTTTTGAGCTTATACTCGCTTACGTAGATGTGCAATTAGTTTCACCAATCAATCTTATAATTTTCTATGTGTATAGGTATTACTAAGAATTCTGAGTCTACCTATGAGGAATGTGCACCTTCAAATGCACCAGACCCATATTTATTAAGGCGCAGGCTTAAGTTTCACAGGCAACAAGAGACTTCACAAATGATTCGTAAGTACGAATAGATAAATAGTGGCGTATTGTATGCTAATAAAGTCCTACAGACAGGCAGTTACCCACCCATGACACACCCACACCCACACCCACCCACACCCACACCCACCCACCCACACATACATATGTATATATATATATGTATGTATATATATATATAAATATATATATATATATATATATATATATATATATATATATATATATATATATATATGTGTGTGTGTGTGTATGTGTGTGTGTGTGTGTGTAAAACGGCGTCAGTCTTTTGTTAAATCCCTGAGCTGCAAAGACAAGAGATGCACGTGAAAAGAAAACAGAGTCAACCGGTTTGGAACATGGGCTTGAATACTTTTGTATAGAGATCTGTGGGATAATAATTTTTTATACACACGTTTCCGCGGCTTAAATCCGTCATGTAAAATATATAAAAGATATTGTATATCAGGGAATGCTTATGATATTCGTACATTTCATTTAAAATTGAAAAAGGAGGACTGGATAATCATAGCCTGTATATTTGAAATACTTTATCTGTGAAAGTAAATGAAAAAGAAAAATAATACACCTTTGTGTGATAATATGTTTTATATATATATATAATATCATATTTCTGGTAGCAATGAAAGTGAAGGCCATTTTGAAAACAATTACAAAATATGTGTCATCACGTGGCACTGGAGTCTGGTAATATTAGAGACTTTGCAAAAGCACCAAAATCCAACACACCTAGAATCTACATAGAAACAAGAGATCCATGGGCCTGGCCTACTGCTCTGGTTGCATATAAATTTGGTGGCCATCACCAAAAATATATTTCTTAAAATGAATATCCCCCATGACCTTAAGAAATTGCCAAGGCCATCCGCATGATGCAACATTATGACCTTCACCTTCAACATGGATTTAAAAGATATTCAATATAATATGTACCCTCAGCCAGGCATGTGTGATTACACAGGCTGTGCGACCTATGGTCACCAGAGCTATTGAAACCTACATAATATGCATGGTATCGGGTGGGCGAGGAGGGAATAATTGTGAAGAGATCAACAAAGAAATGTTTCCTAACATGCGTTCCCCATGACCTAGAGAAATTGGTCAAGGTAATCCATCTGATGCAACATTATGACCTTCACCTTCAGCACAGATTAGAAAGGTTTTCAATTAAAACTATATACCCTTTATCCAGGCAGGAGTTATTGTATAAGCTGTATGCATGATATCGGGTGGGCGAGGAGGGTGTTGCTATGAACAGATCAACAATAACCTTTCCAAATAAAACCAGGCCAAAACTCTAAACCTCTACTCCTTTACTACTGGCGATGTTTGTGCCATTACTATCCCGCTGACAGCATCCTCCTTTGTGTTACCTTCATTTTCCCTGCTTCATGTATACAACTTCCAGGCCGAACCATACGCTGCAACATATTAAAACATATATACATAACTTTAAACTGTAACAGATGAAATTTATGTTTGCTGATTGGTTTGAAAATACGAGAGAACCCCCCGCATTTAAATGTACAAATTCTATATACCTGTTTTGTGATCAGGATCATGAATCAAATGACTGATATCAGTAAAAAATAGACCTACTTCCCTTGAAAAAAGACCTTTTTAAAATCTTCACTACCTTTCTGTTCAGCGGATACAAGAAAATATCCACGTGAAAAGATTTGTATCCCATTCAGCTGTTGGCTTCATGGGCTACAAATCTTTGCACGTGGATAAATTTCTTGTATCCCGTGAACAAACAGGTAGTAACTAATAGTACGTAAGCCTCTCATTTCGCATATGGTTGTAAACTCAACACATGTATGGTGTAATTTGAACAGGTAAAGTCAAAATGAACTGGTTCATAGGGGTTCTCAGTGCAGAACTCTGTAGGCAGGTGAGCTATGTATGTGTATTTCCATTGGCTCCCATTGTAATTTACACCCATGGAACTTAGTGCCGAATATATGTCACTCATGTTTGGTCAATGTGTATACAGCTATGTTTTCATATACCTTATTCTGGCTCTATTCTTTATCTAAATTTTCTAGCAGAAAGAGAGGATAACTTTTTCATTATCATGTAAGTAGCTTCCATAGACTTTGATTTCGATTTGGATATATTGCTATCTCCATCCATGCATTCATATCAGCCGACGTCGATATAAACCCTGGTACGGGTAAGTACACGAGGGATATATATATATATATACATTCATGTTCATATCCCCATTTTCTCACGAGTTAAATTTTCGTGCTTTCCATACTTGCATTCATATCAGCCGGCGTCGATATGAAACCTGGTATGGGTAAGTGCACGAGGGATATATATATATATATATATATATATATATATATATATATATATATATATATATATATATATATATACATATATATACATATATATACATATATACATTCATGTTCATATCCCCATTTTCTCTCGAGTTAAATTTTCGTGTATCCATTATGTTCTTGTGTCTGGATTCCACATAATTTCTTTACCTGTAACTTTTCCGTCACATAATCTTGCTCCGTCCAGATACAAGTCATAGGAGATTGGTAATGAAAAATCAGCCAAACGCTCTTGTGGTTCACTTAGTGAAGGGTACGTGGCGTCATTTATTTATCCGTCCACGCGTGTGCTTAACAGATAGAAATCAAATGCCAAAATTAAAAAGGTCATTCAAGTTTATTGATCCGCTGACTTGTTTGTTTACTTTAGATGTATATTTTGGAGGTACCTGACCTGTAGGAATTCATTTAAAATGACCCAATATCGACAAACTTTCTACAAAGTACTACTGAAACGGCCATTTTCTGGGTCGAATGTATTGTTATAGTTTTCTCCTAGAAAGTACAAGCAAGGTTTGTCTTTGATGAATGATCACAATGATAGTGTGATGTCGCTATCTCACCACAGCACGTATGATATCTTGGCTTTCTATCACCGCTCATTTTTGCAAATATTTCAGACGTACTATCATAGTGCATGAAAACGATTTATCGTCTGTACACTTTCGATGAATATGTCAAAAGAAACCTGAAATTCTAGTGACAAAAATATAAGCCATGCGACCATCTGTAATTCCAACTGTCCTTTTATTATCTTTGCATATGCAGTGAATTGCAGAATGGTGACATTTATATGGCATAAAGACGCACGAAAAGCAACTTTACTTACAATTTATTGACCTTTTTATGTACTGAAGATCTATTGAATGTTTATGTACTTTATCCAAAATGCAAGGAGATGTGTTCTTCAAAAGAGTAGGAATATGATACCAGATACATTTACTGGTTTTATTTTATTTCGAGACAGAAAGCCGTGGAATATGTTTGTTTCTTATTTTGTAAGGATGAGTGACTGTCAGCAAAAGAAACATGTTCTAAAAAAATTCAGATACTTGGTTCTGAGAATATCTGTAATAGAATGTCGGGGCTTTGAGTTTACACATATCTTGCAATTTTAAAAGTTTTAGTTATTTAAACAATGAGTCGGTATAGGCATTATATCTTTCATGACAAAATATATACATTATATCTTTCATGGCAAAATAAGCCGTATTTCACATTTTTCAAGTTTGGAAGTACGATCCCAGGAATATCCCGAGCTAAAATTGAATAATTAAGATAAGGTAGAAAGAAAGACCTGTATATAAGCAGTGATGTCTTTATTGGCAAAACATTATGAATTCTTTTCAACATCTCTATCACTCTGGAGAGCTAGAATGCGACCTAGTTTACATGTGTGCTCCAATTAAAATTTTCATGAACAACTAATCCAAGAAAATTTTATCCATTAGATCGTGATATTAAAACAGTATTCATTTTTAAATCTAAAGTTTTCTTATTTTTTTTTATTTCTTATTTTACCTGGGTTACTGACTCAGTGCCGCAGCTCTGATCTCCCGACAGTCCCTGGATGATACAATGGGTTGTTGAAAACATGAGGCATGATGAACATATAAATTACATAATAATACATATATTATTAAAATAAGATAAAATATAAAACTCTCAATAAAAATGAAAGATACGTCGAAACACAAGTGGCGGACAGAGTCCAAAATAGGCAGGATAATACAAACAAAATTAGAGCATACATATAGTTGTGGGAGGGTAGCACCACGATTTAAAAAAAATTATATTTGGAGCACTCCTTAACCGGTAAGGTAAGGTTCCATTTAGTGGCGCCCCTGTAGGATATCCTGCTCTTGCCGACATTGAGCTTACACCGGGGAACAAAGAGGACATTGGTTGATGTGGACCTAGTTACACCAGCATTTACCTCAGAGCTATCTATTTATTTGGAAGTAATATAGCCTGGGAGTTGGTTGTTTACTGCCTTGAACATGAAAACATCAGTTTGAAAATCTCGTCTTTGTTGGTAAGGGTTTTAGTGGTATTATGCAGATCCGAAACATGTGTACGTCTATGAGATTTTGTAACAATCCGGAGGGCACGATTTTGTAAAGTTTGGAGTTTCTGCTTTAGGCGGCAAGAGCAGGAGTCCCATACTATAAAATCAATGCACTGTTTTGGGCAAGCGGCTGAAAGTTCGAATACAGACACAAAATCCATGATTGGCAAGGAAGCAACGCTTACTTTTGAAAACAAATTAGATCTCATGGAAGCCAACAGTGTTCTTGTGGAATTTTAAAGTATTAATCTACCGGTATTATGGGTTTGTTTAAGATTACAAACCAAAATGAAAAAATTACACAGATGTGAAAATTTATGACGTGTAACATATTAGACAGATTTGTGAGGGAATTGCACTTAATTTACATCCCTCTAGGTTGTTTAAAGGATTTGTCGAAAGATCATTTGGAAGTCAAAAATTGAAATTGAAAGACTAACTATGTCCCATTCTGTACAATCTGCTGACTGACAAGGGAGCAGACCTTGCTTTATGATAAAACTATCAACTGTTAAGTCTGTACTTAAACCAGTGTGAAGAGATGTTCTTATTTCCAATGCACAGTCAATGTCACCTGAGCCATGTGTTCCATACTATTAGAGGCCAGCGTAGTGTTTCTGGAGTTTTTCTCTCAATGAAAATGGTTCATTCTTGTTATCCAAACTTAACATTTGCGCTGCTATGGTGAAGTCGTCCCCAACGTCCGGAAAAACCTTCTGTCCTTCATGGCAAATCTGACTCACTAGAGGCTCGTACACCGAAATCCATCCAGCATCTTCACCTGTTGCCTGGAAAATAGAGAGTCGCAATATGAACACATGGACACATGGACAATCTAATTTGGAGTGTAGACCCTTTTAAAGGTTTAAAAGGCATACAAAAATGCCCCCCCCATTTACTTTGTAGGTGGACGTAACAGTTGCGATGTCCTTGTCACTTCATCCTTACTGCCCTTTAATCTTTCTTATACACCCCAGTGAATCGGGTAAGTGGTTTTGGAGATGTAGCAAATGTAAATTACCATATATGCATATGTATATACATACATACATACACACACACACACACACACACACACACACACACACATATATATATATATATATGAATTGATCAACCTCCATACACTTACATAGTAAACAATAGGAATACATGCATCCAGACCCAAACGATATTAACATAATTACCGCCAATATCAAATATGCTAAGGTCTTCCGAAAGGGATTGCTTTGGAAGCTTGAAAGCTTTGGCTACAGCTGTGAAGAGAGCGTCAGCGACCGGGTCTAAGTCGCGATTTGTGATCTTTTGAGATGTGATTTTTTGTCTATTGTGTTCATAGTGTATTTCTCTAAGTTTTGTACATCAATTTTATCAAGTGCTCCCTTTGTTGGGATTGTTTCTAATAGATGTGATGCAACAGGGACTTTGTATTCTTCAAGACGTTCTTTGCATGCAAGTGTGACGTCATGGCTCGTGACTCTATAGCCTGGCTTCACTGTATAGAACGCAACCAATTCAGTTTGGTACCCCGATGTCTCTAAACCTAACACAACAGCAGACAAAACTCCAGCAATTTTGTTGATGATGCAGTCCCCAATTTCGCCCGTATGGACGCGGAATCCTCTTACTTTCACGTGATGGACACTTCTACCTTCAAATATGATTCGCCCTTTCACAGTGCGGGCATAATCCCCTGTTATAAAAATTTCATCGTGCCCGGATTTCTGTGTGTATGGGTTTCGTTTTAGATTAGGAGTCTTTGACTTCAAGTAACCAGTGAACAGGCTGGTACCACTTACACATAGGTTACCCATTTCACCCTGCGCCACAGGTTTTAGGTCATCGTCCAAAATATAAATATTTGTATTTGGCAACGGTTTGCCGATTGAAACCTTTCCGTCAAATTCCCTGTCGTTCAGATCCGATGCTGTCTGGAAGGTTTCAATAGTTACGATTTCTCCACCTGTTTCCGTCATACCCCACCCATTGTATAATATGGTTCCGTCAGAGAAATAATCCATGAAGTCTTTAACCAGACTCTTTTGCATGGTTTCACTCGCCCCCATCACACTTTTTAATGATTTACAACTTACTTCATTGTTTTGTATCTTAAGAAACACTAACATATTTGCTAAGAGAGAAGGGGAGATAAAATACACCCTTGTGATTTTGTGTTTATCTATAGTTTGAACAACAAATTGTGGATCCTTGTGCTGTTCCTCTGTCAAGATCACCTGTGGGCCTCCGTTTATGAGAGAAGCAAAAGTGTCAATGAAGTCACTTAGCAAAAGGGAGTGGTTCAGGTAAATCTCTCTCTCGGTCTTGGGCAAGATTTTCGTGTAAAAATATAGGGCATTAAGGGCGCCTAGTTGTCGTGTTTGCACTATCTTTGGGATTCCTGTGCTCCCACTTGTAGTACTTAGGAAGAACACGCTGTTTGGTTCTGGTACTTGCAGCAATTCGGAATCCTTAAGATCTTCTTCTGACATGTTATTCTCGGTACTCTCTGTCATGAGGTCTTGGATGTAGAAAATTGGCACGTCATCAGGGAAACTAGTTTTTTTAAATATTTCCTCAAGGTCTCTATCAACCAGGAAGCAGATTGGTGGGTTGATTTGGACCATCATTTGACTTCTATCTGCGGATGACACAGGTGTAAGGGGCATGATGCCTACCCAAGTTTTGGTTATGGCGAGCCACGTGTACACGTGCGTGTCACAAGTGGAGATGAATGAACAAATCACGTGCATGTGCTAACTGGAAGAGGGCATTTTCCTTGCTCTTTCAATTTACTTACTATGGTTCGTGCGAGGCGGTTGCTTTTTTGTTTAATTCGCCAAATGTCGTGATTCTATCACAGAATATGAGAGCGGTTTTCTCCGAAAGTGGCTGGCCGTTTTGGTCTGACTTTATAACTGCTTCAACTGTGCGGTGCATAGGCACAAATGGTAAATCTATAACTTCACCCTCTAAAATATTTGGGTTGTCCAGTATCGAAGCCATGGTGATCTGAAAGAAAAGTTCGAGAATATATCTTAGAGCCTTCCCATGACCCTTTCTTGCTATATTGCTTTTGAAAAGGAACATCTCGTCACCTTTTTGCGTAAATAGACACACCATGCCATTATGGCAATGCTAAGAATTAATCCTACCTTGTACTGATTGAATTTCCTGACCACCATACTTTTTTGTGAACCATAATAGGTGTATCTAGGCTACGGCAGTTGGGGTCGCCGTCTCCTCTGGTTTTGGTCCAGTTTCATCTGTTTATAAATTTAGTCTATATCCTATTAGTGAAAAAAAAAGAAATAAAATAAAAATAAAAGGACATCAGACTAAGTAGGTAATTTATCAGCCAACACCAGACGGGTTGAAATGTCGGGTGTCAAGGATGAAGTTATGGACGGATGAAAAGATTTCGATATTTTCAATAAAAGAACAGTTAGGGCACCCATAGAGAACTGTTTGTAAAGAGAGCATGCTGTGGTATACCAGTATGTAAGGTAGACCAAGAGACCGAGGAGCCGTGTATTTCGGACAATGGAAGAAATAACGCCACGTATCTTCATTAGGTGAGCCACATGAACATTTTGGAGTATTCTTAACACCAATCTTGAAGAGGTGTGGATTGAGTTCCCTGGCATGCAAGCGGAGGCAAGCATGCTGAACAGCTAGAAATCTATTGCCGAAGTTACACAATTCATCAAACTTTAAAGGTCGGACCACTGGTTGAGCTACGCTTGATTTAAACTTTTGGAGCGAGTCATAATTCCGTATTTCGAGAGGTAGCTGATTCCAAAAACGAATACTTGGAGGAAAGTAAGATTTGTCGAAAAGGTCAGTACGAGCTCAGGCTTTGAATATGACCTATCTAATATCAATCAGTGATCCAAAGATTACCTTGTCACATTCAATGCTGTGAAAAGTCATTGCCGATTTCCAGGAAAAAGTAATTCACCTTCTCACCCCCCCCATTCTTTTTCAGGGTCATATTTTACAAGATGTGGTTATCATAAACATCTTGCAGTGACGACACGTTCTGATGTAAGATGGCCTGACCATATCACCGATATATCAAAAAAGCCTCCAAATTAATCAATATCATTAAGAGTTTGAAATTCACTCTAGATCGGAAAACACTGGAAACCATCTATACTTCTTTGGTTAGGCCTATTGTGGAATATGGTAGTCAAGTATGGAGTGGATGTATGGTTCAAGACGAAGAAAACTCGAATGTATACAATTAAATGCCGCCCATATTGTCACTGATGCAATGCATAGAGCCAGCATCATTTAATTATATGCAAAAGCTGGATGGTTTACTTTAACCAAAAGCAGGGAAAGTTCCAAATTGACTCTAATGCACAAATGGGTCCATAACCTTATGCCAGATCCACTATGCTCTATCCTTTCTACTGCTTCTCCTGATACAAGTAACTATACCTCAAGATGAAAACGATTTTTTCTTGTTATTACAAAAAAACTTGTTTTTACGACTTTTTTTTACTCGTTATGACAAGAAAAATTCTTTTTAATACGACTTGTTTGTTATTACAAGATAAAATCATCTTGTTATTACGACTTTGTTCTTGCAATTTCGAGAAAAAAAATCTTGTTATAACGACTTTTTTTCTTGTTATCACGAGGAAAAAAACATTTTTATTACGAATTTTTTCCTTGTTATTACAAATAAAATCTTGTTATTACAACTTTTTTCTTGTTATGACAAGACAAGATCTTGTAATTACAACTTTTTTCTTCTTATTACAAGAGATATATTTGTTATTACGAATTTTTCGTTTTATTGCAAAAAAAATCTGGTCATTGAACTTGTTTCTTATTATAACAGGAAAAAAATTATTGTGACTTGTTGTCTTGTTATTGCAAGAAAAATCTTGTTTTTATAAATTTTTTACTTGTTATAACCTGACAAAAATCGTGTTAATACCACTTTTTGTTATAACTAGATAAAATCTTGTTATGAACACTTTTTTACTTGTTATAACAAAAACATGTTGTTACCCCTTTTTTATAGTAATTATAAAAAAAGCCTTGTTACTATGACTTTTATCTTGTTATAAGAAGAAATATCTTGTTATTACGACGTTTTTCTCGGTATTACATCAGGAAATCTTGTTATTACAACTTTTTCCTTGTAATAACAAGATAAAATCTTCTTTTTACGACATTTTTCTTGTTTTTACAAGGGAAAATTGTTGTTCCAAATTTTTTCTTTTTATTGAAAGGGAAATCTTGTCATTACTATTATTACTATTTTCTTCTTGTAATTGTGACTTTTTTCTTATTAAAAGAAAAATTCTTGTTATTAAGACTTTCCTTGTTATAACCAAGAAATGTTGTTATTACGACTTTGTCACTTATTATAACAAGAAAAAATCTTGTTAATACATTTCTTATACAAGATATAATCTTCTTATTTCAACTTCTTTCCTAGTTTAACGAGAAACAACCTTGTTATCACGATTTGTTTTTTCTTATTACATAAAAAAATTAGTACGACGTTTTTCTTGTTATTACGACTTTTTTCTGGTTATAACCAGTAAAATCTTGTTATAACGACTTTTTCTCTTGTTTTTAACACGGAAAAATCTTGTTATCACGACTTATTACACTTATAACAAGAAAAATATTTTTATTTCAAATTAAACAGAAATTGTGCTTTCATGAAATTATTAATAATTCATGCAAGGAAGTGGTATTTATGGTTCAAACCTCATTATAATTGCGATATCTATTTGGCACACACCTGCAATCTACGATTTAAAAGCTTGAGGGAAACCTGATTTGATAAAATCTCATTTTTTATTTGATAAAACTGCAGTATGGCCATGGTTGATATGACACATATAACATAAGCAAGATTCACTCCCACATCAACCTCTCGCTCAAGACACACATACCAAATGAAAAATCTGGTAACCTTATTATGTGATGGTATAATGATTAATTATGCCTCCCTTCAAACAAGGCAAGACATATAGATTTCCTCATGTCAGTCTGTTGGTTGGTTGGTAGAGAGACTTTGGTTTTCGTACCATAAGTCAGCAAGTTTTTGACATAGGACTTTGATAGTTCCGAGCTATATATACTCCACTGGTAGACTTTGACCCTATTTCCAAGGTCACGTAGGTACTCTAGTTAGTTTCGGTTTCTGCACGATAGCTAAAAAAGTTTTTATCTGTATATTGTACAGCAGTACAGCCCTTATCCAGGGCTAGGTCTAATTTGAAGATGGGTGACCTTGCCCTTAATTCAAAGGTTAGAAAGGCACTTTAGTGAACTTAGTTTCTGCATTGTAACTCAGAATTTTAGGTATGACTTCAATATTAGATATGGTAATGGTCTTCAAGCAGGGCTTGGTCAGCTTAAAAGATGGATGACCTTGACCGATTTCCCAAGGTCACCACCAAGGTTTTATTTAGTAAACTTGGTTTCTGCATGATGAATTAAGATGTTTTAAAGGTAAGGCTTTCATATTGCACATGTATATAGCCTTCTATCAGATCAAGATCAAATTATAAAATGGGTGACCTCAATGGAATTGACCCCAAGGTCAAACACCCATATTACTAAATTTGGTTTCTGCATTGTGACTGCAGAATATTTTATCCAGACTTTTTATTTTGTAGATGTTTAATGTCTTCTTTTAAACAATGGTAACTTCGACCTAATTTCGAAGGTCACAAGGCCACTTTAATGAATTTCATTTCTACAACCACTTTTTAAGGTAATAATGACGAACCTAATGATAGGGGAAATCTATGCTTTACAAATATGTCTGGTCACTATTACAATAGTACCTGCAATATGCAGTCACTGCGTTAAGGGGTCACTTGCTCTTCATGGCCGCATCTTTCCACATACATGAGCTTATATCTCTGTAAATCTACCTGTGGTGCCAGGGCACCTGCTGTATGAGGCTTCTTTATGGTAGATAGGGTGGCTAAACCTACCATGGCCAGATACTATACTCCACCACAGTACCAGATATATCAGGTTTTTTTCCTATGCACAAAAATAGAGAGCACTGTGACCTTTATGGAATGGAAAAAGGATATCATGAGACCCAAACCATTGCGACAAAATTTCATGGGGCATGGAAGATATGCCCAAAAATTTATACTATTCCTCCATGGTGAGACAAACATCAGCGTTACAGCTTCGTACCCTTACTAATTGATTAATGTTTCGTGTTGAACGAAAAAACCTAAAATTCTTCATAGGATATGTTACATAAGCCTATTTTCATTTTTTTTAAAGGAACTGGAGGGAGTTAAGTAATATGAGGGGAAAATTACAATGCATTCTGCCGGGCAAGTGCCATACTTTGTCAACGTTTGGAAATGCCAAAGTCAAGTCATATCCAGCCTAGCCTTTCCTGAGCTGAATATAAGAAAGAAGTGATCATCTGCATGTTATGATAATTTCCTTTCGAAAATATTAGTTATATCCCACTTGCTTGCACTGGCACCTGTATGTATATCACCCACGAGATTATGGTTTCTGAAGCGACGAAGTATACGCAGTGATGGCGAGCAATTGTTATGCAAGTCCTGTTTTGAACAAGGACATGTCGCATTTCAACCTGTAAATTGGTTGATATCGGGTAATAAAAACTGGTCAAAATTAGAATATTTGTCCGATTTGTTTGTCAAACGCATATTGACCAATGATTTTGATTGATTTTAAGAGACAAATTGGGAATTTTGATGAATCGGTTTTTGTGTGTGTTAGTGTTTTTTTTTCTTTCATAACTATTCAATTTTTTGAAGATGTCAAGAAGAATATTTCTGTGTTTGTTCAGAATGCCTCAAAAAACCCAACAAAATTATTACCATAAAACAGATGAAATAATAGGATTTTTTTCTTGTTATTACAAGAAAAATGTCGTGATAACAATATCTTCTTGCAACAGCAAGAAAAGAGTCGCAACAACAAGATTTTTTCTTGTTATTACAAGAAAAAAGTTGTAATAACAGGATTTATCTTGTAATAACAAGAAAGAGTCGTAATAACAACTTTTTTCCTGTTATAACAAGAAGTAAGTCGTAATAACAATTTTTTTGTAATAACAAGAAAAAAGTCTTAATCACAAGATTTGTTTCTTGTTATTAGAAGAAGAAAGTCGTAATACCAAGAATAAAAATCTTGTTATTACAACGTTTTTTTTTGTTATAAAAAGAAAAAACGTTGTAATAACAAGATTTTTTTCTCGTTATACCAAGAAAAAGTCGTAATAGGAAGATTTTCTCTTGTTTTAACGAGAAAAAAGTTATCAGAACAGGAACTTTTGCTTGTTAAAAGAAGAAAAAAAGTTGAAATGACAAGTTTTTTCTGATGACAAAAGGAAAAATGTTGTAAAAACAACAGAAAAAAGAGAAGTTAGTGTCCATAGGCATAGCAAAACAACTTCAAAGCAGGGTCAGAACAAAACTGCACCAGAAGGGTATGTACTTCAGGCGGCATATATTTCATTACTGCCTGTATCCGAGCATATATTCATTTTTTGTCTCGTGAGTAGTCAATTTGAATTGATGAAAGAACAGC
This sequence comes from Hermodice carunculata, assembly GCA_964020975.1. Classification (NCBI taxonomy): domain Eukaryota; kingdom Metazoa; phylum Annelida; class Polychaeta; order Eunicida; family Amphinomidae; genus Hermodice; species Hermodice carunculata. Next base: position 26,458,736 of record OZ026615.1, on the reverse strand, counting down.
ATCATGATGATCCTGTGCTCTGCTGAAGTGAATATGCTGCTTCTGCAAATACAGACTTTATAGTTTTATACATGTATTGTATTGGCAAGTAACGTTAGGTTGCCAAAAAAGTATTTTCTTATCAATATATCATAGATACTAAGGAAGGAAGATCCACCTTTATAGTTTTATACATGAATGGTACTGGAATTTAACATGAGGTTGTCAAAAAAGTATTCTCTTATCAATATTTTATAGTTACTGAGGAAGGAGGATCCACCATCTCCAAACATGAGCTATTATGTCAGCTTAACCTCTGAAGGTCACTCATGATCAAGATTAGAAACCAAAATAAAAAACAAAAACAAAAAAACAAAAAACGATACAGTACTTGTCTGTTAAAGTAAAATAGGAACTATGGGCGTAGAATCCATCATTGCCAGCGTTTGAGCCAATGTGTCAAGCATGCTAAGTCAGCTACAAGCTTTAATTCTACTTAAATTATTTATGGATTCCTTGACCCTCCTTGTACATGTGCATAACACAACAACTACTGCTTAAGATAAAAACATAAAACAACGATATTTGGTGGGAAATGGACTTCTTTCTTCAATCGGACAAAAAATAAATATTTTCACTTTCACAAAAAAAATCAATATAAAAACACTAATTAATAGACGCTTGATTCCACCCATGCCCATGTGGGTGAGAGTTCTGCGCGTCACTGTTATAAGCATTGTTGTTCTTATGTAAAATCTTCTTATACGCATATCCTGAATTCACAGGTTAGTTGTGTCCTTCATACATCATTCAGAATGTGAATATATGGAATATCTTGGGCACATTGTCACTCCCATATCACAATTGGCAGGACTGTTCGTTAAGCAATCTTTCACTGAACTAAAAAACAGATGTGAATCACCAAAGCATAGCATGAGTCAATGTATAGGCTCACACAAGAGGATAAAGTAGAAAACATTAAAATTCATTTATCAATACTTCATGATAAGTACATGTGCAAAACCTAAGCACCACTGTAGTTAATGTACCTAGCTTATGCATGAGAGAAAATAAACAACAGAAGCGGTAGGTTTAGGGTGGAGGAGGGTCAATTAATTTGACTTAACCTTTCACGAGAATCGATACAGCCCTGAGATAGAATAAGGTATTACAAATCAATTTTTCAGCGATGCAGTCTGAGTAGTAGTATTCCTTTATTTATCCTGATTAGTGGATGCTCACTAGTTCTCATGATGGCCCAGCCTTGAGAGAAATGTGTACAGAAGCCTATAGTATTACAAAAGAATACACAGTACACATGTTTTGAATAAATTAGGTAATAACCATAAGATCATTGAATACATTAAAAGCAAATACTCATCAGATACCATTACATTGTTCCAATATTCATTGCACCAAATTTTCCCTTGGAAGTAGCAGTTGCAATTAGCTCATTTAAAAACTAGTATTGAGCTCTTCGAGTGAACATTTTCAGGAAGAGCATCCCATAGTCTTACTTTCGTGTTTGAATCTCGTAGTGTACAATGAGAGTTAGGCTCTTGTGGTAGTCTAATTGTTGTAACCGGAAGGTCTTGTAATATAACAATATTACCGTGATAGTTGCCTAAAATATTTTACTGTGTTTGTGCCAGGCCATACAACATAAGTAAACAGAAGTACACTTCTTTTAAAATTCACTCTGTCGTAAAAAGGTGCTCCATCCAAGATGATTACAAAGCTTTTGGATAGAAAAATGTGAAATCTGGTACCAAAAGTATACGAGCTGTCCTCTTTTGGAGGTTGATGATGTATTCAGTGTACAACTAATTTGCAGGTCGTCCCCAAACGTTAGAACAGAAATCCATGTGGGGGTAAAATCAAAGCATTAAATAACTGTAAGGCAATGTTCTTTGTAATGAAAAGCTGAATTTTTGTTAGTAAGCCTAGTCTTTAGTATAATTTCGTACGAACTGCGTCATGCTGAAAAGTCCAAATTAAGAATCAATATGTATTCCTAGCAAGTTGATAGACTAGACCTGTTCAATGTCTCTCTATTGAACTTTGATACTAAGTTTGTATCCTTGGTGACCATTTTTGTTGTACCAATGAGTTGCAATTTGGTTTTGGCAACATTCAATGAAATCATTGGACAACCAATCCTAAACATTTGTAAAATCATATGACGGTGAGTAGAATGAATAAGTAACAAGTTTAAAATTACGTCACACGCTCTCTATCCTCTGACACGATTGACTGTCTGTGACATGTGACAATGACTACGGGAAAGTCTGCTGCCGCAGTGATTGGTTCTCTTCCTCCAATAATAAATAAACATAGATTAAGTGCTCCCCAGGGTTTCTATAAAAACAATGAAACCCGTTTAATTGACAATTTAGGAATACCTTGGCCCAGCTTGTTCATGGGCATAACACAGCCAATACTACTTGAAATAAACACATGCAACAAGGATTTTTTTGGGGAAATGGAGTCCATTCTTTTACCTGACATAAATAGATATAAGTACTTTCAGAAGTAAAATCAATATCAAACCACTGATTAATAAACTTTTAATTCCAACCATGCCCATGTAGGTAGGGGTCCTGTGCCAAGGAGCAGAAAAGAGCCAAATTTGGTAAAGGCTGTTTCCGTGAATCAATAAACCGCTGATATAGAACAAAGAATTACGAATTAATTTTTTGGTGTTGCTGCGATGCAGTGTCTGAGTAGAATGATAGAAAACTAGTTTAAAACTACGTCAACGCTTTCCGTCCTGGACACGATTGGCTGTCTGTGACATGCGACCGCGACCACGTGGAAGTCTCCTGGCCCAGTGATTGTTTCGCTTCCTCCAATAATACATTAACCTAGATGAGGTACTCCCCTGCGTTTCTATAAAAACAACGAAACCCCTTTGATGGTGAATTTATGCATCCGCTGTCGGAGGAAAAATAAGCTGCATTCAGGGAACATCTCTTTGCAGTGGCAAAGCATTCCGTTCAACAATTTGTAGAAAATATAACAACATGTGCACAGTAATGCTGCCGTTCACTTGAACATTGGTAGCTCTGAGCATGGTACAAATGTGACGTCATATAGCATCATTTTCGCAATTTTTTTATATTCAGTCAAAAAATAAGGCAAAATTTAAAGCAATTTTACATTAAAAATTTGCTGAGTTGCTCTTGAGAGGAAATTGAAGACAAACTTCAGACGCAAACCGTCACAAAAACAGGAAAAAATCACACACCCACCTGCTGGACAAAATACGATTTGTGTGATCTTAAATGAGTATGTGTGCAGTATAAAAGTAATTTGCCAGGTAGTTCCTAAGAATAATATTTTTTTAAATAAATAAATAAATAAATAAATAAATAAATAAATAAATAAATAAATAAATAAATAAATAAATAAATAAATAAATAAATAAATGAATAAATAAATAGATGATAAATGAATACATAATAAATAAATAAGAAAATAAATGAATAAATAAATAAATAAATAAAAAAATAAATTAATTAATTAATAAATTCATAATTCATTGGAAAATTTCAGAAGTATGGCACTATAAGCTGCTGTGCAAGCTTGGTAGTGAGGCGTTTGGGAATATTCATAGGCAAAATCAAAACATTCCATGGAACGGTTTTTGATAAGTCAAAAATGTAAAGGTCTGGCAAGCCAGCAGAGCCCAAAACATTAAAACTTCAATTCTGACCCAATTTCATCCCACTCTCCTAGGAACAATATGTAAACATACTGATTTAAAGCAGTGTGTCTTCCTTTGTGTTTTAAATTTTTATAGACCTGTCTGGAGACTTGGTTTGGGCATAGAATTAACAAGTGCACTGTCAAACTACAGCTTTGACGGCTGACTTACTTCAGAGGGTAATTTTTCCTCTTGTCAGTAGATAGCAGCTTTCATGCTGATATCTTTTTATAGTGTTTTCCCACGAGCGCTGTGGCCACCGGCTGTAGCAGATCTGACAGGAGAGCTATCTATTATGGATTTAGGAATGTGGGCACTGTATTGTAAGACTAAACCAAGCTTTCCTAGTGTGGTAATTACTGAGACTCCGAAAATAATAAATATATTTTATAAGAAATAGAATTTAAAAAGGCAAATAAAAACACCAATTGACAAAATCCTGATTTAAAAAAAAATATTATAAAAAATCCCAACACGTGGGAGGTCTAGCCTGTTTAATATGTACGATTTTTGGTCAGTAGAACAAAATGGAAATAAGGCTGACTTTATGTGACGTGCTGTCTGGCCTATCTTACTACGTACGTCTCAGCTAAGACTCGGTAATATGAAGGTCCTGCGTCTATATGCTGGATAAGAAATTTACAGAGACATAAATTACGTGGTGATGTAGCAGGTTAGAATAATGACATAATTCAAAGTTTTTGCGCGCCAAAATTATATAAAAGAAGGAAAAAGGCTGTTGTAGTCTCAGTAGCTATTACGTGTATACTGACTGTATTGCTGATTCACTAGAACTGACTTAAGTTTCAACCGGGCAAAGTGACGTCACTTCTAAACCATACGTCACAAAAAAAACGCATTTCTTCAATAGTAAACCGGCATACTTTTCTAGTTATAAGACTTTTAAAAGTTTTTAATTGCAATTAAGATTAAAGTACATATAGACAAAAAGTTTTTTTTTATTGTTTTTTTTAACTTTATATTTTTTGGGGGGGGAGGGGTGGTGGTGGTGGGGGGGGGGGTAAATGTTTCGATATAACATGAAAAATACTTAAATTTGATTGTGGCTAGATATTACAAATTTTAACATGATACGACAGACAAAAAGGCTTCCCAAATCCGAAATGAACATTTTTTTAAAAAATGTAATTGATTTGACCTGGGCCTAACTTTGAGATTGACTGTTTATTTTTCACACCAGATTGCATCACCATTGCAGGTTTTATTTCTTGTTAGATATCCTACCTGGAGAGAAGTAACCCGTGTCCAGAGCCTCCTCTCCCCTAGGTCACTATACTCTCTCACTTTCTCTATTTTACACGTCTGTCTGATAAAACCGCACTAAGAAATTACTTTTATTGTTTCACACAAACCTGACTGTGTGAATATTTATACAGCTTTATAAAATGAATTCAAACGTATTAACTTCTGAAAAATGTATAATAATTGCATCTCCTCTCCCTCGTACACATTTGTAAAAAAAAATATTTTGATTAGAAAATAATCGCTGTTGATGTTATGTTCACAGAATAATGTGCTGGCACAGCCAGTTGTGTCATTCACAGATATCTCGTACCCAAACATGGCTGGGTCACGGTTGAAGCTATTGGTAATGTGTGTCACAGCATAAAGACTGGATTTATCTGTCTGCCCACTCTTCCATTCATGGACACATGAATCTATATGTCTATTATCCCCCACTTGTTTGTCTATTTGTCTCTCTTTCTCTATCTCAATGCATACCCACACGACCGTCCTTTTGTCAATCTGTCTGTACACGCACAAAGACATTTTTGTTTGACATTGATCGCTATATAGGGACTTTTTTGCATCTTGTGGCTGGAATGCATTGCTAGTATTTGTGAAAACATGAAGGCAACAGTTCGCTGGTAGGTAGGTGATCTACATGTACCGTGTCAAGTTCATAAAAACATGTTATCAGAAGCACGGCTTAATCCATCTACTCGGACACACAGAGAACTATTGGAAATTAAAAGGGGCGCTAAACCAGTAGAGTTCAACCTGCCAGTTGTGACCACACTTGGAGCATTGGAAAGTGCTTGCAATAGACAGACTGTCGTATTATACGGGATTACAGCTTTGCAGGTTGTACACATGAGTCACATAGGAGAGGCACAAGCGTTCAACTATGATTGCAACATCGATTATATATTCATTTTGGGTAGCGTTCTTTTTGTGTTTTAGTCGCTTGTTGAATATTGAAATATACTCAATAAAATTAATACGCTAAATTTAGCATTCATTCATAGAATGTATTTTCCCAAGGGTCAACTAAGAGACATGCGCTAAAAGTATATATAACAAATTTAGGTTTGTCCGCCTATAATTTGTCATTACGAATACAACATTGGCAAAAACAAACCTGCAACAAAATGGACTAAATCTAATATTAAGGTAAGACAAGGTGTCGCATTATAGAGATGCAAACGAGAAATGTTCGGGGAAATCACAGTAAAATCGTTATAAACAGGAGGTTGCATCCTGTAGTGGGTCACATGACCACGGTCCACACTAAACAGCTTATTACAGCTGTCACCTGCACATGAACTCTGGCACGAAACTTCAATTTTAGTGTCCAGAGGAAGCAGGGCTTGCATATGAATTTGCTTTGCCAATCCAGCCCCATTGTGGCACATGTTAGAATGAGTTTTCGTTACAAGGTTTATCACACGTTTTATTAACGTGATTAGAGGCATCATCTCTGGTTTGCACGACCTAAAATTCTTGCATGCTTTTTTTTTTTTTTTTTGCATCTGAAAACGTGTACCTGTTGCCATACTTCAAGTTCATCAACATTTTAGATTATGAGCACATCAGAACTCTTTAATAATAGATTCAGTGAATGTATGCATAGAACAGGTAAACCAATTACCATGGCCGATCGAGTAACTCGCCTTTTCTTCAGACCTGAGAAAACCAAGACCGCTCAATTCCACTCTGAAGATGTGTGGCCGACTTACTCTTTTATATATAGAGCCGTACAGAGGCCTTGAATTAGCAATACGTCAAACGACATTCTATGAGCTTTTCGTGTTATCAAAGTACAAAATGAGTGCCCTGGGACTCTGCGTGGTGAGATAGCATTTTCTTTGGATGTCAAGCCTTGATTTACGACCTATACAGGGTGTTTAAAAATTAATCCCGCAACAGTATAGTTTCCGAATTTTTTGCAAATGTGCTCAGGGTAAACAAACTAATCATGCATATTCATATTCAGTCGGGTCCTGGCATTGCATGGACACTTTTTATGAGCAAATTGCGTTCTACATGAGTGAGTACCTCAGAGTCCCAAATTTCCATTTGCTGCAAAGAGTAAAGAAGACAAAATGAACAACAGAAGCTGTGTCAATGTTTTTAATTAACAGCCATGGGTCACTTGCCACGAAAATAACAATAGAAATAGAAAAGAATAACAATTACAACACTATCATTAGTCATTTTCAAGCATTTTCAGATAATTGTGTCCATTCACGTTATCTGGGAAGAAAAAAGGTCCCAGCATCACTCCATTCCCACACAGGCCAATCAAGACAGTTATTTTGGCACGGCTATCATTGCGTTGAAAATTGAACTCTGGTTGATTCTGTTGAGGTGCATACTCTCTCACATTCTATGAGTTCACTTCACCATTCATTGAGAAGGCTGCCTCACCCCCAGTGATAAAGTTCTCTAAGAAGCATGCTGGCTGTGCCACAAGCCAGTGACAGTAGCTGATTCTGCACTGAAGATCTGCCGGTAGATGTTGGTGCCTCACATTTATTTTGAATGGGTGAAACCTGAGTTCTAAACGTGTGACGCGATTGAATGATGCAGTAGATATACCCAAACCATATCTTTGGGCAGATGTCCGTGGATTGTGGTTTAGTAGCTGTCTTCCTGCTCTCACATTGGCAAGTGAACGAGCTGTGCCCCGAAGACCACTCCTGATGCAAGTTTATGCTTGTACCTGTGTCTTCATACTGTCTGTAATTTCTCAGGATTGTACTTCTAGATGGAACCGGACAATGTAAAAATTGCAAAGCAAAGGAATTTTGAACCAGCTGAAGGCTACCCACGCCAGCATACTCTGTGACTATGTATGATCGTTTCTGTGGTGCAAACTGAACCATCCTGATCGGAATGACATTTGAATAAAGAAGCCAGATCTACAAAACCTACCAGTTACAGGTTTATAACATAAGGAGGAGTGACACCTGTGCTCATGCATGCATGGAATAGGTTATTGTTTATGAGCACCTTGTTTGACTGTTCTGTTCTGCTTAAATACACATATTAACCAACAAAGTTACAAAGAATGATGCACTGGCAACTGTCAATGAGACTGAAACTGTACTTAGTTAAGGAAAAACATTCAGTCACCCAGAAAAAGGAAAAAAGTACAAAATTGTAAAAAAAAAAATATATATAGTATGATTATTATCGACATCATTTCGCTGACAATTACATTAGGATTTCCCTTGGTTTGTACAGGTGGTCACATGCAACTGTTTATTTTACAATCACTGGGACTGAATATAATGCCCTAGCTTGTTTCCACTTCAGTTGAATTTGGCGGATGGTTTAACTAGGATAAGCTGTCCAGCTAGAAAGGGTATATATTGGTTCAGGGGTAAGTCAAATGGTTCTTATTTGAACCTGTACTATGCAAATTTGGTAATTATGGATTGTTTGACAGGTATTCTTCTTTGATATGAAGCTCTGCATTTATAAGCAAAACTTCACGTGTTTAGCTAATTCATCAATTGCCACGTTCATATTTATTCATTATTATGTGGGTTGTCTTTGCTGAATATTTAGCTTAGACAAGGAGCCGCTACTCAGAGAGACATGTACGGGTAAAAGGCTCCGAAACATATTGAGTAGTTACCCGCTGAAGACCCTTTAATTTATTTGGGCTAATACAGCCTATGTCAAAATTTTACAGAGGAACGTGTGCAATATGGACAATAGTACTTCTATGTATATAAGTTCGACAGGGACAGGTTAGCTTATGGAGAGTAAAGAGTTCGGACTGCGGAATAGGGTAACGACTACTAGGAAGTGGTTTTGGACAAAAAGACACAAATACAATGGAACAACACAACTACCCAAAGTGTTTTTATGTGTAAATATTTTAAAGGCGATATTAGTCATGACATGTGCTTACAGCAAAAGTGCAGCAAATGAGTGCAGGTGAAATCAATGAAAGGAAAACTGTTGCGTTTTTTTAAACACTTGTATACACCACACATTCAAGCTGTGGATTCCTTCAGCCTATATTTCAAGGCAGATTTATTTTTCCAGAATGGACAGTTGGAAATGAACATATGGGTTTGGTGTTTCTGACTTTCCACATACAGACATAAAGTAAGAGCAGCATAATGCCTGATATAGTGCCAATTACGTAACATTCCCAATGGGAATTATAGCCCCAGAAACATCCCAAAAATATATCAAAAATACACGGCACTTAAGTTGGGTACTGGACATGTAGGAACAAGTAAGGTTAAAAATCAGAGCGAGTTCAACATATGAGACACAAGTCATGACCTGCGCTTTCTGTGAACGAGATATCAATGGGCCACTGGGTCTAAAAATGCAAAGTGGGGTCACAGTAGTGTATTTTGGGCGGTCAGCCTTCCGTATTACTTATGAAAATACGTAGTGTCGGATGCGATTTTTGTGTAACACGGGTGGATTGTTCTGTGGGAAAAAGGTTTATCTGATGCTGATATTCTTTGTAATATTTGTTTTAAACTGTCCCTGACAACAGCATAGCGTACAATGTCACAATACACCCGCAAACGTTGAGTTGCTTATCCTTTATCTTGGACAATTTCAATGTCACTCTGAGTCACTTCCCACTAACCAAATGAATTTAATTCCTGTGCTAATTGCACGTAAAAATCGCTTCCACCGTTAGCAGGGTACACCTGCTTACTTTCCTTGCTACTAAGCAATACATAAAATGTATAGTCTTATAGTATAATGAGATGGCCTGTTATTGTAGGTTTTCACAGCTACCTTTAGGTTTTCAGTGTATAGTTCCCATATCGATGCTGTCGATCTTTTCATGCTTTTTTTTCTTTTTCTTGTCTGAAGCATTTATTACTTTACCAACAGATGTTTTCTTACAAGTCGGGCAATATACGAATATTTTAATCGTCATCTTTTGATCTGGTTGCTATGTAGTTTCACGGTGTTTGAACGTTAGCCAACAGTCTATTGTATTTGGCGGTAAATACAACAGTCAACTGTCCCACAATGCTCACACGCAATTAAAGGCCCACCCACATAGTTCAGGATCGTCCGAAAAGCCTTGTACTTTAATACGCCTTTGGGGAAAAGATTTTGCCCCTTGCGTCTGCTTCATGACACCATGTCCCAGCTCATTTAAGCAAATTATCGCAAAAACATTGGGCCAGTTACCACTTTTAATCAAACAAAGGTTTCCTGATTCAAATTTACATACTACCTGTTCCAGAGAGAACCCGAAAACTGGGACAGTGTGGTTTCTGGACCGTTGAAAGCAGCGGGGACCAGATCCACAACGGCCGGCATGCACAGGTTATTATGAAAGTGGTCTAAATTTGTCATCATGTGTTAGTGACAACCAGACAGTGTACTCAGAAACAATCAGGCAAAATTTCATGGAATTATTTCAACAATTGACTCAGAAATATGGACAATAAAGAAAAAGGAACTGAAAGGAACTTTGCCCATTTACCACTTATATAAAAACTCGCCAGTACTTTGGGACCTGTATCCACTATCGGGGCAACCTTCTCCATTGAGCTGTGTCTTTGACACAGTGGGGCGCTTGGCACTCAGCCAATTGCTGACCCTTATTTTATTGCTTCAGGGCGACTTCTACCTCTGATAGAAGATACTATTTCTGGGGCTTACAACTGGTCACTGTTGGTCGCTGTATTTACATTTTCAGCTAATGCTCACTCTGGAAAAGTCCCACCATAAGTTGTTCATTACATTCATTAGAAAAATTAACCTTCCCTTAACATTAATCACATATATATTCTGGACGCTACCTCTTCAAAATATCCCAGCAACATGGCTGCCATTGTGAAAATAGTGAGTTCCACACCAAATACAAATAGTTTGTGAATGAGCATCGGGACAATCTTGTCGAGTGGGGTTGGGAAGAGGATTAATATATATAAAAACCAAAAATATGTATTTTGCAATTCTTTCAGAGCATCAATAATGATATATATGCTGTGGCCGCAATTCACTTTGATATCCAAATCAAATGTACTTTTGTGAGACTGTCCCGCAATCAATGCATTAATTGTGAAATGTTCAAAATGGCGCTTGAGCGTGCCGTGTCGTTTTTGGATCTGTGATTAATGATGATAACTGCTTCAGACACAGCCGAATGGGCAGATTAAAGTTAAGATAGTAAGTGATGTTTTAAAAGTACTTTAACGACCGTTTGCTCTGTAACTCGGAGAACGGACACCTGGAACCATGCTGAAGACATGTGGCCACGATTCACTATGATTTTCCTTTCCCACGATGCATTGCGCCATGTTTAACTGGGCGCTCAATGTGCGTGCATTGTGGATATGCCTTCGTGTTGCATTTAGATTTATAACTAACGATGACAACTGCTTCAGACAAAATCGAGCGGGCAGATTAAAGTTTAGATTGTAAGTCACCTTTTAAAAATACGTTGACGACTGTTTGCTCTGGTATCTCGGAGAACCCACACCTGAAACCTAGCGATACTAGATACCGATACCGCACCCATTGTGGCGGTAAGCCTTTTCCCTGGCCCAAGTTGACCGTCCAGACAAATTGAAATAAAATGCTGTGTTTGAGTTGACTCTTCTGCAAAACAACAGCACACGTTGGCCAGCTATTCTGTTAGCTTTGTCTTACAACTTGGTTACGGTTGATTTGAACGACCGCTTTTTTTACGAGTGTTTGTTTGTGGGGTGATTTTGCTGGTTGGTCGCGTGTTGCAGCTGGTCCAAGGTTGTCCAACTGGAGCATTGTAGCAAAATTTGCATCATAGGTCTTGAAAAATGCTACAGAATTTGGCCAGGTCGGTAATTGCAGGTACTACTGTACCATGATTATACCTATTCCCATGCAGAACCTGCCAGGGTACATCAAATAAATGTAAGAAAATTTTCAAAAATAAGATGAAATCAATTTGGATGCATGAGATGGGAGTATTGGAAAGAGCCTGCTTTATATATTCATGGTTTAAGTATCTTAGTGTTATCAGGGACCTGCAAATTATATATAGCAGGTCCCTGGAGTTGATAAAAATCACGCCTTTGGTGCTTATATTTATTTGTTTATTAATTTATTGAAAATTTAGATCAATCTTAATTCATAAATAATTAAAGCATTTCAGCCACAAACCTGTGCAAGGCAACTTAATTTTTTTCCCGATTTTATACTTGCATTTCTGCTATTTTCATATTGTGATACACCATGGAAAGTAGATAACATGGCCATATTTTTTTCAATTCATTTTTTACTGATTTTTTGCTAATTTTCATCAGATTTTTTGTAGAATCTGCGGGAAAATAGCCAAATCAGTATCATAATGACTAAAATGTTGTGATTTCGTCAACCATCTGAAGGCAAGACACTCGAAACTCTCCAGATAAACCATATTGTATGCTCCAATTCAAAATTTTTCGGGCGGGGGGGGGGGGGGGTCGTAACGCCCTCAGACCCCCCCCCCCAGCATGCCTTCGTGTAGGTCACATTTGGGTCACTGAAAAAAATTGAGGACGTTTTTGGGGCCACTTGGGTCTCTGACTGAGTTTGTAGCACTGGCCTGGGTCGACCAGTATTTATTAGGGAAGGGGGCTTAAAGGTACTTTTTTTTGTTCCATTAATTGTATGTTTGGTCCTATATACATGTAGTTGGGTCTGTCAGGTTAGTGGAACCACACAATTGTTTTGGTTAGGGCTTGGGTAACTTGGTCATTTGTTGAAACATGTTGAAAATGTAGGTTTTGTCCCCTTTTACACATTACCTCTTTTGACGTCAGTTTTATTTGTTACCTGGGTACAGCCGGAGGCACTTGTATTACATCTAAAACGACGCTAACAACACCTGGCTTGGTTTAGCCTATCGGTTACAATGCTGGATACTATCATGCTCCGTTAGCACAGTGTAAGACCCCTTAATGTAAACACGCCCCTAAATGTTAATTTACATTTAGGGTTAGGTGTCACATTGCTTACTGTAAACAGTACCCCTACATGTAAACGCAAATTTGACGAAAAAAAGGGTGCTTCAACCCCTAACTGTAAACACACCACTAAATGTAATTATTTGGGTAGCGGACACTGGACCACTGAATGTAAATGTACGTTAATTGTAATGATTTCATACATTAGGGGTTTATCGGGTATCCCGGTACCCGGATATCCACGAAAAAACGCGGGTACCCGAATCGACAGTTCGGTTTTAGAATATTATTGCATACAAATGCTTGTCAAATATGGCAAGAATATATCTTGAAGTTACTGCCACCAGCGTTCCATGTGAAAGATTGTTTTCAGATGCTGTGAATTATTTATAACCACACAGCAGGCTTCTTTGTCACCTGAAATGGCGGAAGTCCTCATATTCTTTCATTATAACAGGAGAAACTCAAATAAAAAGTAAACTGGGCTATATCTTGACTCTCGTGCACTCCAGATGGATACATTAAGGGACGTATATCTATCTGTATACACATCCCTGACACATTTAATAAAATGCTTTTCTGTTTGATGGAAGTGCGCCCGCTGTGGTCTTGTTCTTTTGAATGTTGTGTGACGTGGTTGCTTCTGGATGAGAAGGATGGTGCCCAGTCATAGACCTGTGTACCTATAACCATTACACAGAGGTCCCCTCTGTCTACATGGAGACACAAGTAATGTTGTCCTGGACAGTCCATCCGTGGAAATTGACAACATCCCTTGATTTTGAGGAAGCATTTTTATATGTGCATATAGCAGAGAGTTCTTGCAAGTTCTGCAATTTGCCTTCAAGGGCAATTCTTACCAGTTCTAGGCTTTCCAATTCAGACAAATGACATCTTACCTGGTCTTCACTAGGATAGCACAGGTTGTGGTGGCCTATTGCCACAAATGAGTCATCCACATTCATGTATACCCAGCTGATCTGGGTGCTGCTGGACTTGGATCTCACTTACCACACTTAGTCCATACTGGATTTATGCCCCCATTTAGGCCTGATTGTGAACTTACCTAAATCAATTTTGGAATCAGAGCAGATCTTTGTATTCATGGGGATCCAGTTTGGCCTGATCTCCTTCATCTGTCACCCCTTAAAAGACAGCTGGATCCATCTACAGATGATCTTATCTCTATTCATGACTCACGAATTTCTATTGGCCAGACAATGGCAGGCCTTAATGGGTTTCCTCTCTTCCATGGACTCTCACTTGGTTGACATAGGACAAGGCTCTCCATATAAACTGGTCTGAATTGGAGGCAATGTGCCTCCTCCACTTCCACCATCTAGTGGACACAAACACATGCTTGTCATGTGTGACAATAAGACTGTGATTGCATACCTCAACAAGCCGAGTGGCACACAGTCCAAGAGTCTGACTGCCCTAGTGGTGGGACAGCTACAATCACGGTGCTCTGTAAATGGCATCAACACACATGCCTGACATATCCCAGGCCTCCAAAATGTCCTAGCTGATCAACCCTTTTGAAAAGGTCAGCTAGTAGGGGGCATTCTCAGGCCCAGCAGTGGATGCTCTAGTGATGGCCTGGAGCAACAGAAGGGCTTATGCTTTTCTGTCCCCACATATCCTCCCCTGGGTCCTGCAGAAGATAAGGTCTCATGACTACAACCTTATCCTGTTTGACCCTGGTGGACTCGAGAGTAGTAAATAGACCTGCTGGAGCTAAGAGGCAGACCACTACTGAGACAAAAATTGCTCATGCAACCATGGACATACAGGTTCCACAAGAACATTCAGGTGCTAAATCTTCAAGTTTGGTGGTTATCGCACACCCTGTCCATGTCTCTGGTATTCTTGGAATTGGTCACAGATAGGATTGTAAAAGAAGGTCTTCGCGAATAATTGTCTATTTAGTCCACTGGAATATCTTCACATGCTGGAGTGCAGAGTGAGACATCAATCCATGGTCACCTCAGGATACCCACATCATAGACTTCCTGATGACAGTCAGATTGGGTATGCCCCTTACCTGGCAGTACTCATTGCCTCCTTCTACACAGACAGACCAGCAGCTAGGCAGGTTCTCTCTAAGTGGACAGCCTGCTGATTTTGACCATGCTTAACAGGTGGCCCTACATGGAGACACTTTCATTATGGTTGCTGATAATATATACAATGTAGAATGGTATGTCTACCTTGGAATATCTGGGCCTTGCTTGTTTGATGGCTAGCAAATTGAATATGCATTGTTATTGTTTGCTCAGAATTTCGGAGCGGTTTCTCCGGCATCATTGAAAACTGTTGTTGACATCTATTTTCATGACAGTTTTTGAATTACGTTGTCATTGTGACATCTTGTTGCATTTGGATGTTGGTTGATAATGTATTGCTTGATGAATATTCAATTCTTGCTATATATACGTTGTTACATTCTTGTTGATAGCTTGTGAATGTTTGGACGGTTTTTGTCTTGGGCTAGTTTTTGGACAACGATGTTGACATGTAGTGGTCTCATACTATTTGACCACCTTGAGGACCCTAGTAAGGTGTACTTCAAGTTCTGGATGTGGAAAACTTTTTTCTCATAAACACTGGCATCCAGGGCTAGATGAAGTGAGATCCATGCCTCAGGGTATGACCAAATCCAATGCTTACATGACCACTCCTTTAAAGGATTCACCCTTCATGCTATGGATAAATCTCTTCCCCTAGAGGAAAGAACTTTGTGCCCTTTGAGAGCCCTAGACTGGAATCTTCAATGCACTGAGGGGTTTTGTGGAGAGAGAACAATTTTGTTCCTCCCCATTGATGAGTCCAAATGAGAACATACAGTCGGCAGAATTATTTGTGGATTAAACGGACCATGCTCGAAGCCTAGAAGACAGGGCAGAACCACCCAGCAGTTCTCAAGAAACTTACTCCCAGAGCTCACGAGGTATGAGCCTTGGATGCCCCCTAGCAGGCCCTTTGGAATGTCGCAGTAGTTCACATTCTTGGGGCATGTCACTGGAGGTTTCCAATCACCTTTGCTGAGTACTACCTTTAAGACATGCTCATCTTGGAGGAAGACATTTATGGCCTTGCTGGCATGGTACACTCCTTTGCTGAGGCTGACCTTTTAGTGTGGCCCTTTTACCAACTTCTCTCTGGGCAGCCTCTGTCTGCTGTTCTACCGCCTACAGAGTTGTGGTTTAAGTCCATGAAATCCATGTTTCTTAACAGGTTTTAGATTGCAAATGACCAGAACATTATTACCATTGAACTTACTTTACCATACCCCAGTGTTATTGCCATTTTGTCTGAGAGCCAAACAGCTTCTGCCTATGCCCGGTGTTATGATGCCCACCTTCTGAATATTAGCAGAACTCAAAGAAGAATGACAACAGTGATATAACGTTAACAATAACAATATATAAACAAC
Source organism: Hermodice carunculata (assembly GCA_964020975.1). Classification (NCBI taxonomy): domain Eukaryota; kingdom Metazoa; phylum Annelida; class Polychaeta; order Eunicida; family Amphinomidae; genus Hermodice; species Hermodice carunculata. Next base: position 26,442,439 of record OZ026615.1, on the reverse strand, counting down.
TAAAATCAGTACAAAGTAGGTAAACCCATCTCCACTGGTATTTCTATAGTTCAACAGTCTTAAGTGAATCCTAATCCTTAATCACATTACCCACAGATACTTTTCCACAGTTCCAAGTCCTATGACAGGTACCAAATGATCTGGTACAAAACCGACAGAGGTATGGTTTGGTTACAATGCGGTACTGAAAGGTGTGGTGCAGATCCAATCCATCAGAGGTGCAGTTTGGGTCCAATGTGATACAATTAATACCAAATATACTAATCCACTCAAAAACACTGTGTCCACCTCCCACTGGTAATAACAATAGCTCACAGTCTCACTGGCTTGAAGTCACACAGCTTCTGTCAGATCTTCGACGTTTTGTCTCCTTTCCCTCAGGAAAATATATACTTTATACATATAGAGACAGAGAAATATCACCATTGTTCCAAAGTTTTCCAATTAGTCACACATCCCAGTGCATTGAGTGATACCTGTCTCTGATCTTTCTAGATCACCTCCCAAATGTGTACAGACAGTACAATGAAGTCAGTCATATGGATGTAGGTCAACACTGTTTACAAGCTGCCTGACAGTCACCCAAACAAAGCAGGCTAACTCTGTGACATGGTAGACAGTCAGTGAGTACGGTGACTTCTAAAATCAAAACGACCAGGCGTACTCACATTCATAACACTGGGAGCTTGACTATCCCACATTGAATCAAATATGGCTCCTGAAGCTAGAAGCCAGTCCCAGTCTTGGGTTACCACTGGGGAGCCTACTTGGTTTGACAGCAGGTCAGTAAGGAGGGAATCCTGCCAAATGGCTCAGGATCCTGCTGCAGATGTTCTCATGTACACTATCCCCGGGGATTCTACAGCAGACATTGCCTCCACACAAGGACTTATTAGGTTGCACAAGACCATAGGTGTGGTATTTGGACAGTATTCTCACTTGTAGCCTTACTCTCCTGCCAAAATATTTGTATATAGGCAACGGTAATTGAGAGGTAATGTTACATAAATAATGCATGAAATTTTGAGTAATTTCAGTATGAATGAGAACACTTGCCTCTCAATTACCTGTGAAGCCCAATCGACCTCCCCGCTCTCTCCGCACTCCAATCTAGTGATGTTCACTGACCACTCTATAAAAGGAATGATTAAGGAGCAGGCATGTGCGAGCATGTTCACTGAGTCGTTCGTCAACCTCTCAACAGTTGGTGCTGTCCCACCAGTGGACTTTTTGTCTATAAGACAAAGATTGATTAGATCTGCAAACTTATCGATCAGGAGCAGCTCCAGCTGCTATGTCCAGGGCATAGGGCAATGGTAATTCAGAGGTCAGTATACTCATTAATACCAAAATTGCTAAAATATACTTCACGTTATAGGCTTGTTTTTTGGGGAAAGTCCCTAAAACCAACATACAGGTTGAAACGATACTACTAAAGGTAACATGTCATTTAACATTTATATCGGCGGTCTGTTCATCAGTATTGTATCAATAAACATATAAAAAGTTTACAAAGAAAAAACAAATGGATTTTAATAATATAGTGGAGGTATGCTCTATACCCATCATGTGACCCGTTTTTAAAGAATCTGAACAAAATACAAAACACAAAGTAGGAGAAAATCTCAAGCATACTGAGGGGTTTCTCTGTTGCCCAGAACACAACGTCCAAAAAATCATACATGTTTAGCATACATTCAATTTTCCCACATTATTTTTTTAAAGAAAGAAAAAGAAAAAAAAAAGTTCCCTAGGTTGGCTGCTCTAACTATCGATGCTACGGTGTGATATAGGCATGCACATGCCAGTCTGTCCATTGTTATGCCATACTAAAAGCTGTGAACCAATTGTTAGATTAAAATCTCTTTTCTCTCTATGATCGGGGTTCACTAACATTATCAAATAAAGGCTTTACATGAGGTCATATTACGTAAGAGCTAACTGATTGTTCGCCAAGCATCAAGAGTATGTGTTGTGCCATTTAGGCACCTCTTTTCTGTTTTCATGAATAACATTGAGCCATCAGATTTGAAGAATATGATCAAAAGATAGTATCAATGCACAATTAAATTGGATAAACAGAACACAACGTGAGTTTTAGTTGTTGAGATAATGATTAAATTTGTACTGATGTCACTCATTCAAGGTTGTTCCTTTTACCTTTTGTTTATTTGCCTATATTTGTTCTTGTATTTAGGTTTTGTTATCGGGTCACTGTCCAACTCCTATGTATGGATAAAAGTGATAATGATAATGATGATGATGATGATGATGATGATGATGATAATGATGATGATAATAGTTTATTAAAACCCCCAGACTTGGGGACAGTACCAGGCCTTCTGAGGTATTCTGCTTACTTTGACTTTGAGATATATTCGACTTTTAGTTCGTTCCTTTATCTGTACTTTATTTTCTAATCTCGATGTATTTGTGTGTGATTATTTCCTTAATATCGGCGTAAACAAAATTAAAAGTAATAGCGGTAGTAGTAGTAGTAGTAGTAGTAGTAGTAGTAGTAGTAGTAGTAGTAGTAGTGGTAGTAGTAGTAGGTTTAGTAGTATTCAGTACCAAAATTGATTAATTTAATATCAGATTAAGCAGGAAATAGTCTTTGAAGCATCAAAACTCCTGAGCTTCTTGGGGCCTGGCCTGCCCCCGGACCCCCTTACTAATATTTCTATTTTCTTCACAAAAAAATAAAATCCCAAGACAAAAAAAAAAACAAAAAAAAAAAAAACAATTAAATGGTTCAAATGCAATTAGATGGTGACAACTAGTAATGAGCAAAAGAAAGTGGATTGTTCCTTTTTTCTGTGTGTTTTTTTTTTGTTAGTGAGATGTAATTATATGTATACTATCTGTAGGCTCTTAAAAAGAAATTTGAAGAAAAACTGGTATACCAGAATTTTGGTATGATTACACCACTCAGAGATTGCCGATTTAGACCCCCCCCCGATCATTTCTAGGGTTGCCCCCGAGGATGTTATGAATGTTTTATAGATATGGATGGTGAACATGCACATGTAAATATTATAAACATATATATATATATATATATATATATATATATATATATATATATATATATATATATATATACATATAGTTTATACATCTATTTATATTTAAGTCAAATGTCCACCTACCCAAATATATTATGTATCTGACACACACGCACATACACACACACACACACACACACACACACACATACATACATACATACATACATACATATATATATATATATATATATATATATATATATATATATATATATATATATATATATATATATGTATAATACCCGTTGATTCCGAAGGTAATAGCTGTCGATTTGGTTACCGGGATACCCAGCAGAGCCCTATTGTTGAGCCAGTCTCAAGCCTCGATACGAGACTCTTGACACGTATGAAGTCATATACTTAATGAAAATTTCCATTTCCCAGTCCAGTATCCATTTACCCAAATAATTACATTTAGTGGTGTGTGTTTACAGTTTTGGGTTGAAGCACCATTTTCTCGTAAAATTTGCGTTTACATTTAGTGGTACTGTTTACAGTTAGCGGTCTGACACCTAACCCTAAATGTAAATTTACATTTAGGGGCGTGTTTACATTAAGGGGTCTAACAACATTTTTGCCAGTTTGACTCCCTCCCGTGTTTTCTTTCTTTCTTTCTTTCTTTCTTTCTTTCTTTCTTTCTTTCTTTCTTTCTTTCTTTCGTTCTATAGTTCTGTCTCTCTCACTGTGTCTGTCTCTCTTTCCTTCTTTCATTTCCTTATCTGTCTGTTTCCTTTGGTGGATTTAATCGTTGACATACAAGCTATGCGGCCGTGATTAAATAAAGAATCAAATTGAGATATTTGATGGTTTTATCTCCCTTTGTCTATCTGTCTGTCTGTCTGTGTCTCTGTCTGTCCGTCTATGTATGTATGTATGTATGTATGTATGTATGTATGTATCAATCTATCTATCTATCTATCTATCTATCTATCTATCTATCTATCTATCTATCTATCTATCTATCTGTCTGTGTGTCCAACTATCTGTGTTTTGATTATCTACGTGTATCTCTCTCTCTTTCTTTCTCTCTCTATCTATCTATCTGTCTATCATCTGCCTGTCTATCTGTGCACTCCATCAACCTTTTGATGCAAAAACATAAAACATCATGCTTTTGTGGACCAATTGAATATGATGGTTATAATTAGAAGGTAAAAAGATACTTTTTATGAGTTTACCTGCATGTTATGCAAATGGAAATTTTTAATCTGAAAATATACAGGATGCTAATGATTTAGTTTACCTGAGAGAGAGAGAGAGACATACAGTTTGACACCATGATTTGCATGTTGGCCATTAAGCATATCCTATCAGCACAATTTGCAGACATAAATCACAAAGAGAACATTCAGATATCATTTATAGTATTGCGGGGACAAAACTTTAACTTGCTGAATCATCAGATATTGAAAAAAAAAGGAATTTTAAGTGTTTCCCCCGTTTCTTCCAACTTTGCTTATATAACGCACCAGATCGTCAAATACAATTAAGTTTCTTGTGTTTGGATGTAGAAAATGGGCCTGTTCCAAGTTGGACAGTATACCTCTAATAAATTAAATGTGTGGAATGTGGATTCTTGCATCCCATTATACAAGAGACGCCAGGAAGAGTAACATATAATAATTTTCTCTGGTGATGGTTCAATGGTCTGGTCCGCTCTCTGTAAAAATGCTTTTAGTTATTCGGTCCTGCCAAAACCCTGAGGGGCCACCAAATCATTGTAAAAGGGTGTTTCAAAGTGAAATGTGATGATGTGTCCTTGGATGGCCCACGGAAATCACAAGAGTGGCCTGTGCCCTCCAAAGAGTGTCCCTTGGCATCCAAAGAGTGACTTTAAGTTTTTGCTTAATGGTTAAAACTAGTTGGAGCTAGTGTTAACCATTTGTGTCGGTGCTCACGTCGAAGTCATGTATGTCTCTCAGGTGGCTTGCACTAATAAAGTAAATATGGTTTTGCACATATAGGACATTGTTTTCTCTTTCTTCCAATCTTCTTGACTATAATCTTTTGAGTATTACCTCACTCCTAGGCATAAACGTTAGGTGCAAGCCAGCCCCAGACCCACAGAGACCCACATGGACCCACACAGACCCACATAAGATCCCCACAAGACCCACACAAACTGACCCAAAAGACCCATGCAAGACCCATGCAACACTCACACTGACCCACACAGACCCACACAAGTTCCACATAAGGGACCAACAAACAACCACACAACACACACGCAACACCTACACAGGCCCACATAAGACCCACATACATCTTTTTTTGTCAATAAAACAGATACATCTGGGCGTCAGTACATTTAATCACTTCAATGCACAATTAAGGTGAAACTGATACAAGTGTATATTACTACACAAACACCCCTTTTATGCTGTGGGAAGTCAAATAAAGGTATTTTTGCAGCTTTGGATACATTTTGACTGGTTTATGTTATACATTTAAAAAATCGTTTTCAAAAATATTGTAGAAGATATTTGCTTTAAATTCAGATATATATTCTTAGAGCTACCAATGATTTTTTAAACCTCCTGCTACTGTTACAGCTCGAACTGCTGCTATTTGCCCTTTGGCACGTGTTGCTTTGTCGTTTGACGTCCTGTGTACCCTCTTAAAATGAGCAAATTTTGTAACCATATTCTGCAGTTGTACGATGGCATCGGGTACGACCACTGAACAGACTAAATCTACTGACTTACCAGCTGAAAACACAATGCCGTGAGAAGTCAAATAAAGGTGTTTTGCAAAATGACGTGCCTTCATAAAATTTCTATGAAAGACGGCCCTCTGAAAAAAATTCGCAATTTAAAAAAATAAAAGATTTTTTGGAAATAAACTAATTAACTAAAAAAGAGTAAAAGCCACTAAAATGAAAGAATGCTTTGATTCACGATTCATGATTCATTCTGATGTGTATGATACTAAAGTTTTTCTCTAGATGATTTTCTTATTCCCATTTTGCTTTGCTCATCTTTTATACCTTTACTTCTTTTTGTGGGAAATTTGACCATAGTAGTAGCAGATTATGACCCTTGCATTTTCTTCTTACGTTATATCATTGTTTTTTTAAGCTTTTAACCAATTTGAAAAAATTAAAATCTATGGTCAGCCAATGGAAAGTCATACACATTACAATTCATCTTTTACCCCAAAAGGATGAAGGTCAATGTCATTTGTAATTAAAAAAAACTTGATAAAGACAATGTAAATGCCATTTCCCTGAACTTGAGTCAATGGCAAGTCCTTATGTGCATTGTATCCTGGTTGGTGACTTGCAATTACAAATTATATATATATTATCTAGCAAAAGTACTGTGAAATTGTTTCTGTCCCTAATGGTGTTCAGTTCGAAGATTACACCGGCAGACGTGAAGTCGTCGACCTAAAGATGCTCAAAGCACTTTTCCTTCATATTTTGGTAGGGCTGATATTTTTCAAGATTTAGCAGTTTCCATTTGGTGGGACAACATTTGGCACAGGTTAAATTCAAACTATGTTCGAAGTCATTTGGACCTTTGATAGTTTCATCTAGTGATAACTTGGGCAATTTTATCCAATTTTTGATCATGTTGAGCTCAAATTGTAGCTTTTGCAACACTGCACGTTTTTGTAATTTACATGTGGCCTCTTAAGGTCAAAGGACAAGGTTAGTTGGATCTTTGAAATTTTCATGCAGCCATGACTAGTTCAATTCTCATCTGATTTGGTTCCTGTTGGACTGAAATGGAGGTATTGTAATACTGTACATTTTTATAATTTTTATGGGAACTGTAAAGGTCAAAGGTCAAGATCATTTGGACATTGAAATTTTCGAGTTTGATGGAATGCAAAGTAAACAGATTTGCTTTGAAGCAAATCTTCTTTTCTAGCTTCTGTCTATTTTTCTCTTTTTCTTTCTTTCTTCGTCTTCTTCTTCATAATCTTTTTCTTCTTTCTTTCTTTCATTACTGGCAAATTGGTCTGACATTTCATTTGAAAAGTATCATACGTAGAAACTCAAAACTTGGCATGAATACACTTCTATACATGCTTTCTTGAGATTTTGTAAAGAGGCTCGATGGTTTTGAAAATTATGCAAATTACGACAATTTGGAAATTTAAATCTTGAAAAGCTACAAAACTATTTTAGGTACAGGTAAACTTTCCAACTTCAATTAATATGTTTGTAACACTGCATTTTTTGTGTAATTTACATGTGACCTCTAAATGTCAATGTCATTTTGCCATTTGAAATTTTCTTCTAGCCATAGTTTGGTCATTTTTTTCCGATTTTGATCATGTTGGGTTCACATTATAGATACTGTACCACTGCACATTTTTGTAATTTACATGTAGCCTTTAAAAGTCAAAGGTCAAAGTCATTTTAAAAGTTGCTTCTAGCATTAACGTGGTCAATTTTCATCTGATTTGGTTCATGTTGGATTTAATTTGTAAGTATCGTAACACTGTACATTTTTGTAATTTACATAGGACCTCTTAACATAAAAGGTAAAGGTCATTTAGACTTTGAAATTTTTCACTCATAATTTGCTTTAAAGTAAATCTTATCTTGTTTATTTGTTTATGTTTTCTTTCTAATGCATCACAGGGTTACATATTTCTTTGTTGTGTGTGGAAGTAAAGTGACAAAAATTATATAACATGTTGTCAAGGAAAGTCTCACTTTATCGGTGTATGTGTAAAGTAAAAATACGAAATCCATGTTTTCATTTCTGACTCTCCATTCTGAAAAAAAGTCTGCTCTGAAATACTGGATGAAGGAATCCATAGCTTGACTGGGTGGTGTTTTCTATTGTTAATCGAGGTTTGACGCGCGAGTAAACTGTCTTACAATACATAGTCACATGGCACTTATTTTTCATTTATATATACAAAAGCTTATAAAATGTCGGTTGACAGATTGTGAATAACATATGACACGGTTTGTAGGGTACTCTACGTCCGTACGTATAAATAGAGTGAGTCCGGCACACATGTTCAGAGTGGAATTCAGCGGTATTGGATTTCTCAAGACAGGAAAAGGCGAATCACTCGATCGGCCAAGGTAATTGTTTTACGTGTTCTATGCATGCCTCATATTAATCTATTAAAAAAGTTCTGTTGTGCCCATAACCTAAAATGATGTTGAATTGAAAATGTGGCAACAGGTGCACATTCTAAGATGCAAACTAGAAATATACATTTTCTCAAATGGGTCCAGATCAAAATATGCCTTGTAGAAACAAGGTGTAGTAGGGAGATGCCCCATTTTTAAGGTAGCTTGCACTGCCCACTGTGGCGCGTTGTTCTTGAAGGCCTCTCCCAGCAGAATTTTTTTAAGGCAACAGAACCGTACCACAGAAATAGAATGTAAAGTTTTAAGATGATCATGTGACCATCTATCTAAATGATGAAAGCATTTGGTACCATATTTATGTGCGCGGACGTACCACCGCCCTCCTCTTCCTACCCGTACGATGCAGCCGTTGCAGATGTAGTGCCTGATGTTAAGAGCTATTGTTGTGGGCAGGAAGGGAAATACTTGTATATATTCAATACATACTTTGATAAAACATATCAGCATAGATTTTGCATTTACCTACAAAAAAAGGTTACTCTGGGCAGCCCCTCGAATGAATTTCTCGAGGAGAGAGGCAATTAATTTAATATTCAAAATAATTCCAAGGTGGGAAAGGCACATGTACTATGTAGGTTAGCGAAGATATTGCATAAGGTAGAAATGCTGATTTGCCCCCGGAGGCCTGCCAGGCTGCAGCCACACTGAAGTCAAAGTGTGTAGTAAACGGGTCAGTCACTCCTGTACTGTACCGGCAGCATTATTGGCACCATCCAGTTATATATAGCCTTTAAGTTTATAGCCCCATTAGTAATGACATTTTCTTGACATGGCCACCTCTTTCACGTTAACTCATTCAATACCATAGTAGGAAAGGCCTTTGTCAGTGGTTTTTGCATTGCTTGGCACGACATGCTGCAGCTGCCCCTGTAGCAGTAGCAGTATGACTTGCCAGGCAATGCAAAAACCACTGACTGCATACTGGGCTTGCTGGTACTTCAATGAAAGCTCTTTTATAAGGAATTTTATATCATTCTCATAGAAAGTGCAGCTAAGCATATGTCCAAGCAAGCCAATAGGAGTAAAAGGCATGTTGGTACTTGAAAAAAAAAAATTTATGAGGAATTTTAATCTATCATTCTCATAATAAGTGCAGGTGATTGTACGTGCAAACAAGTCAAATGGTGTGAAAGAGTTGAAACAAATACCCAGGTTTGGCTTAAAATATTCATGGGCGTACGTATCTCAGTACTCCTTTACCTACAAGTAGATACTGTTTATCAATAGAACGAAGCTTTACTCGAAAATATTAAACATGATAAGAAATGAAGGACATAATTATGTAAAATGCAAACATGATTTCGGACCAGAACTATACTTATATTTAATGAATGATTATGAAATTAGAAAAGGTATTACTCGTTTTCGGATCAGCGCCCATAATCTTAAAATCGAAACTGGGCGGCACAAAAGACCAACAAAAATTCCTTTGGAGAAAGATTACGCGAAACATATGGACAAATTGAAAGTGAAGAACATATTTTAATATCTTGTAAAACATTCTCAACACAAGGTGTGATATACATGGGACGGTACGCAACAAAAAACCGAAGACTTCTTGTTTTGCCGATAGGTGCCATATGTTTATTGAACCCATGGAATCATTCGCCAATATACAGCCAACCCATCCAGGTTCCTTCCTAGATTTACAATTCGCTGATACTTACTGGTTGCATGAATGCATGGATACATACACTGAGAATAAGTACCATAACTATTATCAACATGATGTATCACAACTGTATCAAACGTTTAACACACTTATATGTATAGTATTAACTATAATTTTACAATATATCATATACCCAAAAAATATTATACCTTTTAACCATATCAATTTACCTTTTTTATTTTAAACCTTTAACTTTGCCAACTTTCCATTCTATTATTTCCATCGTTCACATACCAATTTTCATGCACACGCTTATACAAGCGTTTTTAAAGCTTTTCAAACTTTCAAGCACTTTTCAGCTACTTTACTTTTACAAACATGCAAGATTTGATATTTGCATACGAATCGCAAGTAATGTCTGCCGATGTAAACGCCATCTATTGAGAAATCCATGAATTAACGCATGGAAACCACACCCTAGATTAGGCTTTCTACCTTACTTCATGCAATCTACCTTCACGTCTTTCCGACACGCGACCTGTGCTCATTTTTACTAGCAATTTACTCCCTCTCGCTTCGCGGTTTATCCTGATTCTTACTATCAACTTACTTTCTCTGTTTGCTTTTACTAACAAACATTTTCTTTTCTCCTTATTGATAAACACATTTACCAGTCATGCAAATATATAATATTCTAGCGACATAATTACCATTTCTCGCGTACAATGTATATAGTGCACACTTTTGAACCACATAATGCATTTTATACTTATACTAAGCATTTCAACTTAATATATATATATATTTCTACTCTGTTTATAATCCGCTTTATACTTGATAATATATTTCTTACATGAACTTCATGCACTATATATATATCCACCTGTTCAGCAATTGCGGATACATGCCTGCGCAGCATATATGAATGCATTTTACTTGACATTAAAATTATTCATTACTATAAAGCGCAAGTCTTAACAATATTATTTGTCTATACCAATTTAGCTCTTTCATTAAACTTTCCAATTAAATTTGGCGTCCTAAGGCTGTATACGATATCGCCCCATGTTCAGCACAGATACCACCGGTAAGCCCTATTCCTTTGGGTTTGAAGTCGCTAAAATTACATTGGACAAACTAAGTCTTGACTCTCAATAATTCACAAAACTGCTATCGATATGCACAACAAAGCCCACGGACTATCAAAATCGAAATAATATCCGACCATACTTACAATAAGCTTCGAAACCTTGATTATATAGTTGACATGTGGACAGTAGAGTAATGCCAAAGACCTAGCATTATAAAATGGGTAGGCTGCTTGCCCGGAGCCGGTCCAAAGAAACAGGCGTCTCAATCCTTCAAGATGTTATGGGGCAAGGACGAAACCGGCTTGCACCACTGCTTATATACCAGGAAACCACCCCCAATCAACTCAAACTGGTAAAACAACATTCTGTCCATACAAAACCTGTCGGACCTTCCTGAGCTTATAATGATATGCAAATAACTTAACCTAAATAGGCTGGATTCCACATAGGACAATGCTATTAATGAATGGACGGAAGAACGGAATTGTACCAGACCGACCTCGATATAAACTGTGGCACCTAATGGGCTGACTGAAATGACAATCGTGCAATCATACCAGAACAAACCACAAATTTAACAACTCGCTACAATATGTGCATGCTATAATATGGATGCGCGGATAAATTTATGACCTAACAATGAAATGACGCTAAAGCCCTATGCTTAATCCAAAATCAGATCTACCTATCTGACACTCCCCCTTTTTAGATGGGTTTAAACTGATCTTACCTGTATACAATCCTTCTTTATAAGCAAAGAGGTTGCTATATAAATCCATTGTAGTCTTTTAATCTCCCCCTTTGATACCAAAAAAAAAAAAAAAACTACTTTACTTTACTTTACTTTACTGGTAAAGAGAAAAAAATATGACAAAGAGCCATATGAAGTATCATCTTTAGAGAAATCTCCTTTTTTTTAAAGACGGGTACATAGACAGTCTCACCACGACTACAGAAACCCAATGACCCCGCCACCGTGGCTACTGGACGAACTAACTTTTTAAAGAAAGCTAACCTGTTCACCTCTATGAGACATATAACCTTCTTCACCTAAGGCAATATTCCCGACAGAGAAATACAAAGATGCGATGCCTTTTTTAAACCTAAAAAATCTCTATACCAGTTATTACCCTTTACATACATATAACACCCTCATATTTTGATTTGGGCAATACATATCCTATATGCTGCTATATATATATATATAAACAGATCTAACCTTGCGCAAGACAATAAACAAATTTACCACCGAGCGCTATAATTTCCACTTGTGCACATGGTACTCATTTAAGTAATGTCAACTTCCAAAGGAAAGATTTGTGTTATAGGCCTATGCAATTTGCTAACTCTTGTCCTGAGAATAGCAGATCTGACACGCCCATCCTTAGACATGACAACCTCATCCACTATAGCTAATGGCCAAATGTTCCTAGGCATACCACTTTCACATATAAGCACTAACTCGCCGACTCGTATGTTATGGGTAGGAAATCTCCACTTTGACCTTGTATTTAAGGTGGGAAGGTATAAACGTATCCACTTATCCCAGAATAAAGTACTGAGATGCTGAATATACCTGTACCGCGAACGATAAGCATCTGATTGGCTTCCAATGCTTGATGGGATTTCACATGATTTTAAATTGAGCAACATGCTTGGAGTGAGTGGTGTGAAATCATTAGGGTCAGAGCTCAACTTAGTAAGAGGTCTACCATTGACAATTGCTTCAACTTCACAAAATAATGTAGCCAACATCTCATCCGTTAGGTTAACAGTATGAGGCATGATAACCTTCAAAACACGCTTTATGACCTCTATCAACCTTTCCCAAGCTCCGCCATAATGTGGACTCCTAGGAGGAATGAACTTCCATTCTATGGCCTTTGGTGTACAAAATTGTAATAGAGCATTCTTAGCATGATGCTTGTAAGCATGTCTAAGCTCACGCTCACCTCTAACAAAATTCGTGCCATTATCTGAAAAGATTTTGATAGGTGTACCTCTACGAGAGATAAATCTTCTGAGCGCATTCAGAAAAGAATCTGCCTCAAGAGAATAAAGCATTTCTATGTGTACTGCCCTCGAACATAGACACGTAAAAATACAACCGTATCTCTTCCTTTGACCTCGGTAAAACTTAGTGAGGAATGGCCAAAAGCAATCTATTCCTACATATGAAAAGCTTGGCAAATGTGGTTGTATCCTCTCATAAGGCAAGTCTGCCATCAACTGTTTGATAGGTTTGCAAAATAGCTTTTTGCAGGTAACACACTGTCTTAAGATCCTCTTTACTACAGCCCTAGCCTTTGTCATCCAATAACTTTCACGAATATTTGACAACGTCCATTCGACACCAGTATGTCCCTGTACATGGTAATACCTAGCTATAGCACGAGCTATTACATGCCTGTGTGGAATGAGGATTAGATGGCTGCCTGTACGCCCTCCAATTCGCAACACATCTTTCTTATCCAAAAAAGGATTAAGGCTGACTATTGAGCTAGACTTCAACACCGGTAATCCAGCTTTCAGGTCAGCGATTTCACGTTGAAAAGACACATGTTGAACATGACGTATTATGACATCGTGGGCCTTTTCAAATTTCTCGACTGAAAGTGCACCTGATATATCCCTGTGTCTACATTTACAATCTATAAATCTGCGCAACCACGCTACAGACTTAATGATCTTATGCCAGTCGGAAAAATGCTCACATATTCTTTGCAAAGTGTCATTTGATGTACCTGTCTCCTGCAAGTCATGACAAATTTCTTCGTTCACTTCAGGATCCTCTTTGTTTACCTAAAACACTTCATCACTCGATCTCCAGAATGCATTCGGCTTATTCAACCACAACGGACCTTTACGCCACATCTCCACTGAATTTTCCTGAGTGAAAAATCTAGTCCTAGTCAGCATATCAGCAGGATTTGAATCACCCGCCACCTTTCTCCAACTACTTGGCAGTGTATTCTCTCTGATATAACTCACTCTATTGGCTACGAAAATATGAAATCTACTGGACTCATTTTTAATGTAACCAAGAACTATCGTGCTTTCAGACCAAAGATATACTGGAACAGCCCCTAGATCAAGCTCACGTGACATGATGATAAATAGGTCAGTTGCACATTTTGCCGCTTGAAGTTCCAAACGAGCTAGGGTCACCGTCTTTCGAGCGGGGCAAACATGTGACTTGGACATAACTAGTTCACAGCTGATTTGTCCCTTCAAGTTAACGCACCGTAGATAGACAACGGCACCATAGGCCTTCATACTACCGTCAGCAAATATATGGAGCTCGAAGTATCCGTTGTGGAAACTACTAGGCTTCAAACATCTTGGAAAGGTAAGATCTTGCAATTTGTCTAACGATTTTATCCATGACTGCCACTGCTGCGCTAAACTAAATGGAACGTTCTCATCTTATTCCAGATTCAAGCAAGTCGCCTGTTGAAGACACAACTTCCCAGCCACCACCCAAGGCGAAACAAGTCCCAAAGGATCGTATATAGAGGCTATAATACGGAGCATAATCCTACGTGTTATAGTCTGACCTAGCTCTGTATGCGTCTCAAAATAGAATTCATCACCTTTAATTCTCCATTTAACCCCTAAAGCTCTACAGACACTATCATCTGAAAAATCATGGACATCGCTTGCCCTTTGACTTATGGGAATCTCCTGCATAATATTTTCATCGTTGACAGCAAATTTAGCAAGATGGAATCCTCCTGTATTCAACACGGCTGGCACACCAGTAATAATTTTGTAAGCCTCGTCAACGCAAGCCACCAAGACGGTCAAGTCGTCAACATACATGGCCTTCAAAATTGCCTGCTTGATAATTGGGTCAGCACGTGGATTGTCAATCACGGTCTTACGCAACGCATAAGCTGACGAGCTGGCACAAAAAACCCCTCCAAACAGATGTGATACCATTCTGATATGAATTAGTTTTCCGTTCTTGCACCAGACAAATCGCAATGCATCTCTGTCACAGTGTGGAATCAACACTTGGTTGTACATACTGGTAATATCGCCTTGGACTGCGTATTGATGCAATCGGAAACGGATCAAAACAAATTGTAATTTATTTGTCAAATCAGGACCTTGCATGCACCTGTCATTAAGCGACTTTCCATCATACTTGGCTGCACAATCAAATACTACTCTAAGCTTCCCTGGCTTATTATCATTCAAGACTAAGTGATGCGGTAAATACCATGTTCGACGCTCACTATCATGAACTTCACTTTCAGGAACAATCTCTGCATATTCCGAATCTAGCAACTTCGATATTTCTTCATCATATCTATTATACAAATTGTCTCTGTTCAAACGCTTCACAAGATTCTCTAGCCACTTGATAGCAACGCTCAAGTTATTAGGCACGATTTCTTCTGGATCCCTCCAAGGAATTGGCAACTCATAGTGACCTTTGACCTTTCTACATGTATTATCCCACAGATTTATCACTCTTTTGTCTTCAGCAGACATACCTGGACGCATTGAACATACATTTCAATATCCCAAAGCTTTTTAATATCAGCGATGGGTTCCACTGATGGTGAACTTACTGTGCCATTGGATGTAGAAATGAAATTGGAAATCACTGCATCACTAACTGTGACATCCTGTATATACACCCATGTACAGTCCAACCAAACAAATACCTCACACCATAGGGGCTCCCCCGAGGACCTGGTCTACACTCCAGTGGCAGTAAAGCCTCACTGTAATTTTGTCCAATAAGCAGATCTACTTCATTGCAGTTAATACTCGCAGAAACATCAAGTCCTTGGAGATGTTTGTACTTTGTTAGATCTACATCAGCTGTACAAATTGGAATGTCATCTACCATTTTAACCCCTGACATGTGAATACTCTCAGAACATGCACTAACAACAAAAGATACATGTGAGGATGCTTTTGTCTCAGAGCCTGACATTGTCTTCAGTATGTATGAATAATGTTCTCCCTTCAATTGTAACTTATCGGCCAATCGCTGCAAGCAGAATGTACTACTAGACAGTGTATCGAGAGCAGCATTTATCCACAACTTACCATTAATCTGAACTCTAACAATAGGCATAAAACAAATAGTTGTATTTGTAGCCATTGTAGATGTCAAATCGGTATGCAAAAGTGCAGAATGCAATTTTCCACAGCAAAAACATCTATTTGAACTTTTGCAATCTTTGGTAGCATGATTGTTTCGAAAGCAATTATGGCACAACTTGTGCTTGTCAACAAATGCTAGCCTGTCAGGAATACTGAACTCTTTGTATTCAGCGCACCTCATAAGATGATGTGATCGCTTGCACAATATGCATGTTTTGCGCATAGGCTGTGAATCATCCGCAATCGCTGAAGCATTACAATTCAAATTCCTTTTTGATTTCGAATTGTTTGCACCTTTTCCACCTGATTTGTTTTTAGGCCTAACTGTAGGCGTTTGCTGGCAATCACTTACACCTTCTTCGTGTGTCAAGTGTGTCAAACCATGACTAACAACCCTTTTGTAAGATTGCATACGCTCTTTTCTAGCTATACTTCCGCACAAAGGATCGTCCATCTCATTACTTACGTCTTCAACAAATTTGCATAAGTTATCAAACTTGAGATAACAACCAGACGATTTCTTACTTTTAAGCTCTTCTTTATCCCATCTATTCTGTACCCATGTAGGTAAGCGAGACACTATGCCAAATATGATGACTTGTGTGTTGAGCTCATGTAACGCATCAATATGCTCAAGCCCTTGATAAGCATATCTCAACTCATGACACAACGATCTCATATTTTTAGGTGTTTTTACCAACTTATCAGCTCTCAAGGATTTGATTATGTCTTGTGTCACCTTATGTTTTGAACCAAACAATGATTCTAGCGTACCTAACGCTTGTTCATAACCTCTTTTACCACCTATCAACACAGCACTCTGAATAGCATCTTTAGCTTCTCCAGATGTGTATTGTAGTAACCTTGCCAATCTTGAATCATAATCGGTGCATAAATTCTCTACATTAGCCTTAAAAGAGCGAATGAAGGTATGATAAGACAATGCTCCTCCTGAGAACACTTCAAGCTCAATTTTGGGTAAAGAAAGTAAACGAACCGTTTCACTTGATGTGATAGGCAACTCTTCAGCTTGAACTTTTGTAGCCGAAACTTGTGATTTAAGACTACTAGACTTAGACAATGCATCAGTATATCTGGTATGCACTTGGTCATAATATTCATCATGTACCCCAACATCTGTATCTTTATCCTTGTTTACCACCTGATCATGCAAATCTGAAAAATCAGTAAATGTCTGCTTTAACTTTGATCTCAAGTCTGGTATCAACTCTGTAGTATCACCCTCTGCGACGATATGCGAAATTTGATTTGCAATTCGTGTGACTTTAGATTTGGCGGTTTTACGACTATCTTTCAATTCAGAAACAGTAGCCATGGTGATGTTTATCGCCAAACATATAATAGCCAAAAATGAAAGTAGCTGAATATCACAGCGACAATGCATAAATGATGTACCATTTCCCCTGAAAGAAAGATGTTATCCAAATCTTATATTGTGACCATATACCTACATGTACATATATACCTCGATATTCTGACGAGCAAATTGTTTTTACTCACACATACCAGTACTGAATATGGACCTTTCGTAGTATTCCTGATATAGCCCTGCTAAACTAGGTAACTGTCCATAAATGTAACACGGTGTCACTCCTTGGACTACTTGTAATGCATGTCAGAGTCCCTTACGATGCATGTTAACCTCGCGTAGACTTACGACGCATGTCAGAGCCACTTTCGATGCATGTCAGAGTCCCTTACGATGCATGTTACCCTCGCGTAGACTTACGACGCATGTCAGAGGCACTTGCGATGCACGTCAACCTCGTGTGGACCTGCGACGCATGGCAACCACGCCCAGCTCCATGATAATGAAGTACATAAGTCCAGCTTCTCACAGGCAGGAACTTCCAACGTTGATATAGCCCCCTTGACTATTTAATTGTGTATCTTCTGTGATATACATGGGACGGTACGCAACAAAAATCCGAAGACTTCTTGTTTTGCCGATAGGTGCCATATGTTTATTGAACCCATGGAATCATTCGCCAATATACAGCCAACCCATCCAGGTTCCTTCCTAGATTTACAATTCGCTGATACTTACTGGTTGCATGAATGCATGGATACATACACTGAAAAATAAGTACCATAACTATTATTAACATGATGTATCACAACTGTATCAAACGTTTAACACACTTATATGTATAGTATTAACTATAATTTTACAATATATCATATACCCAAAAAATATTATATCTTTTAACCATATCAATTTACCTTTTTTATTTTAAACCTTTCACTTTGCCAACTTTCCATTCTATTATTTCCATCGTTCACATACCAATTTTCATGCACACGCTTATACAAGCGTTTTTAAAGCTTTTCAAACTTTCAAGCACTTTTCAACTACTTTACTTTTACAAACATGCAAGATTTGATATTTGCATACGAATCGCAAGTAATGCCTGCCGATGTAAACGCCATCTATTGAGAAATCCATGAATTAATGCATGGAAACCACACCCTAGATTAGGCTTTCTACCTTACTTCATGCAATCTACCTTCACGTCTTTCCGACACGCGACCTGTGCTCATTTTTACTAGCAATTTACTCCCTCTCGCTTCGCGGTTTATCCTGATTCTTACTATCAACTTACTTTCTCTGTTTGCTTTTACTAACAAACATTTTCTTTTCTCCTTATTGATAAACACATTTACCAGTCATGCAAATATATAATATTCTAGCGACATAATTACCATTTCTCGCGTACAATGTATATAGTGCACACTTTTGAACCACATAATGCATTTTATACTTATACTAAGCATTTCAACTTAATATATATATATATTTCTACTCTGTTTATAATCCGCTTTATACTTGATAATATATTTCTTACATGAACTTCATGCACTGTATATATATCCACCTGTTCAGCAATTGCGGATACATGCCTGCGCAGCATATATGAATGCATTTTAATTGACATTAAAATTATTCATTACTATAAAGCGCAAGTCTTAACATTATTATTTGTCTATACCAATTTAGCTCTTTCATTAAACTTACCAATTAAATTTGGCGTCCTAAGGCTGTATACGATATCGCCCCATGTTCAGCACAGATACCACCGGTAAGCCCTATTCCTTTGGGTTTGAAGTCACTAAAATTACATTGGACAAACTAAGTCTTGACTCTCAATAATTCACAAAACTGCTATCAATATGCACAACAAAGCTCACAGACTATCAAAATCGAAATAATATCCGACCATACTTACAATAAGCTTCGAAACCTTGAGTATATAGTTGACATGTGGACAGTAGAGTAATGCCAAAGACCTAGCATTATAAAATGGGTAGGCTGCTTGCCCGGAGCCGGTCCAAAGAAACAGGCGTCTCAATCCTTCAAGATGTTATGGGGCAAGGACGAAACCGGCTTGCACCACTGCTTATATACCAGGAAACCACCCCCAATCAACTCAAACTGGTAAAACAACATTCTGTCCATACAAAACCTGTCGGACCTTCCTGAGCTTATAATGATATGCAAATAACTTAACCTAAATAGGCTGGATTCCACATAGGACAATGCTATTAATGAATGGACGGAAGAACGGAATTGTACCAGACCGACCTCGATATAAACTGTGGCACCTAATGGGCTGACTGAAATGACAATCGTGCAATCATACCAGAACAAACCACAAATTTAACAACTCGCTACAATATGTGCATGCTATAATATGGATGCGCGGATAAATTTATGACCTAACAATGAAATGACACTAAAGCCCTATGCTTAATCCAAAACCAGATCTACCTATATCTGACACAAGGTGATAACCTTTTTCAACAGCTTACTAAAATATTTACCTTGATTTCTTCCCTTTCGGACTCAGAAATATTTCTATTTATCATGAAACTGGATGATAATGATTTGACATATTACACTGCAAACTTTTTTGGTTTCATTATCGCCACCAGAGGGCAGTTCTGACAGGTTTTTTTGTCCCTTTTTTTATCTTAGTTTGTATGAGCATTAACTGACATAGGTGCTTAATGCTCGCCTATGTAAGGCACTTTGTACTGTATCTGTGTGTATGTGTGCGTGTTTGTATTGACAAAATGTACATTGTATTACAGTCAATAAAGTTTATTTCATTTCATTTCACCCGATGCCGATGTAGCTCGCATAATGATAAAGAGATATTGTTGTGGTTAGAAAGGGAAATACTTGTATAAATTGATTACATACTTTGTTATAATGTGTCACCACCGATTTTGCAATTACACTACGCTTGACGGCACCTAAAATCCCCAGCGGCGTGCAGAGAGGCGATAAAATTCTCGGCTATCATTCTGAAGGTCAAAATATTGTTCAATTTCCAGTTAGTTGTGGTGCCACTTTGATAAAAATATCTTTTTTAAGGGAAAAATTTATGAAATATTATCGATGTCTATCTACGTATACAGCTTTTTAAAAGCTACTTAAAAAAAATTACTAACGAGTCGCAATGTGTACGGCCCTTAATGTTTTTTGTGTTTTTTTTTTAAATGTCACGACCCCCCCCCTTTTTTTTTGTTGTTTTACGGTCAAACTTCAGCCAAGAAAGTATATACGTTCCGAAATTGCACATTCTGAAAAATAAAGGTTTCAAATATAAATTCAGAATATAATTCAAAGATGAATGTGTGTAGAGTTGCTGCCCCCCCCCCGACATATACTTTGGACACGGGTTTGTAAAAAATATACCAACTGAGTTTAATAATTTTTGGTTTCTAAAACCATATAATAGTTATGCAGGGACTGGGCCTTCATAATTTAATAATCTTTTTAATAGCATGGGTTTAGGTCCGACAAAGTTGGTAAACTGTTTCAAAAACAGATACTCGTATCTTCTAACGTTAAACACAAGTACGGAACCCCAGAGGGGACATGAGAGAAAAAAAATTGCAAAAAAGTTTTGCGTTGCCCCGCAAAACATTTCGCATTGCCTCGCAAAACATTTTGCGTTCCCTGGCAAAACATTTTGCGTTCCCTCGCAAAACTTTTTCATTCCCTCGCAAAACCTTTGCGTTCCCTCGCACTCATTATTTTTACTTTCGCTTATGTCCCTTGGGCCAAAATATGGAGGCCCAGAGGGGACATGAGGAAAAAAGTACTTTATTGCGTTCCCACGCAAAACTTTTTGGATTCCCACGCAAAATTTCTGCGTTCCCACTTAAAACTTTGTTTTGCGAGGGAACGAAAAAACTTTTGCATGGGAACGCAATAATTTTGCAAGGGACCCCAAAAATTTTGCAAGGGAACGCAAAACCTTTGCGTAGCAACGCAAAACTTTTCGGAGGGAAATCAAAACTTTTACGTGGGAAAGGAAAACATTTGTGAGAGAATAAATAATTCTTTTTATGGAAGGGCATAAATTTTAAAGCTTTAGGCGCCTCTGGGGCTGCAGATACTGCTTTTTGCTGTGAAGAAAAAAATCTTTTGCATTCCCACGCAAAGGTTTTGCGTTCCGTTGCAAAGGTTTTGCGTTCCCTCGCAAAACTTTTGCGTTCCATTTAATATTTGAAGCTTTTGAAAGCACTCAGACAGATTTGCTTTGAAGCAAATCTTCTTTTCTAGTTTTTGTCTATTTTTTCTCTATTTTTCCTTCTTCTTCTTCTTCTTTTTCTTCTTTTTCTTATTCTTTCTATCTTTCTTTACTGGCAAATTGGTCTGTCATTACATTTGAAAAGTATCATACGTAGAAACTCAAAACTTGGCATGAATATACTTCTATACATGCTGTCTTGAGTTTTTGTAAAGAGGTTCAATGGCTTTGACAATTATGCAAATTACGACCATTTTGAAATTTAAATCTTGAAAAGCTGCAAAACTATTTTAGGTACAGGTAAACGTTCCAACTTCAATTGATATGTTTGTAACACTGCATTTTTTGTGTAATTTACATGTGACCTCTAAATGTCGAAGGTCAATGTCATTTTGCCATTTGAAATTTTCTTCTAGCCATAGTTTGATAATTTTTCTTTAGATTTTGATCATGTTGGGCTCACATTGTAGATACTGTGCCATAGTTTGATAATTTTTCTTTAGATTTTGATCATGCTGGGCTCACATTGTAGATACTGTACCACAGTTTTGTAACTTACATGTGACCTCTAAAAGTCAAACGTCAAGGTCATTTTGCCCTTTAAAAGCTGTATCTGGCCATAACGTAGTCAATTTTCATCTGATTTGGTTCATGTTGGGCTTAATTTGTAGGTATTGTAACCCTGTACATTTTTATAATTTGCATAGGACCCCTTAAGATAAAGGGTCAAGGTCATTTAGACTTTGAAATTTTTTACTCATAAATTGCTTTGAAGTAAATTTTCTTTTCTTGTTTATTTGTATATGTTTTCTTTCTAATGCACCACAGGGTTACATATTTCATTGTTGTGCGTGGAAGTAAAGTGACAAAAGTAAATAATGTGAAATGTTGTCAAGGAAAGCCTCACTTTATCTGTGTATGTGAAAAATAAAAATACGAAATCCATGTTTTCATTTCCGACTCTCCATTCTGAAAAAAAGTCTGCTCTGAAATACTGGATGAAGGAATCCATAGCTTGAATGGGTGGTGTTTGCTATTGCTAATCGAGATTTGAGGCGCGAAGAAACTGTCTTATCATACATAGTCACATGGCACTTTTTTCACTTTATATAGACAAAAGCTTATAAAAAAAAATATCGGTCTACAGATCGTTAATAACATATGACACGGTTTGTAGGGTACTCTACGTCCGTACGTATGAATAGAGTGAGTCACGCACACAGAGTGGAAAACAGCGGTATTGGAATTCTCAAGACTGAGGAAAAGGCGAGTCACTCCATCGGCCAAGGTAATTGTTTTACGTATTCTATGTATACATTATATTAATCTGTTAAAAAGTTCTGTTGTTCCCATAACCTTAAATGATGTTGAATTTACAATATGGCAAGAGGTACATATTTTAAGATGCAAACTATAAATATACATTTTCTCAAATGGGTCCAGATCAAAATATGACTAGTAGAAAGGAAGTGTTTTAGGGAGATGCCCCATTTTGAGGTACCTAGTACTGCCCACTGTGGGGCGTCATTCTTGAAGGCCTCCCAAAGCAGATTTTTTCACACAATTGTACAGTATCACACAAATAGAATGTAAAGATCTAAGATGATCATGTGACCATCTATCTAAACGATGAAAGCATTTGGTATCATATTCATCAAGTAAGATAAAATGCGTATCCTGATTGGTGACTTGCAATTATAAATATATATATATATATATGTATATATGTATGTATATGTATATATATACATATACATATATATATATATATGTATATATATATATATATATATATATATATATATATATATATATATATATATATATATATATATATATATATATATATGTGTGTGTGTGTGTGTTTATCTACATACATATATATTTTTTATGTTGCAAAAGTACTGTGAAATTGTTTCTGTCTCTAATGGTGTTTAGTTCGGAGATTACACCGGCAGACGTGAAGTCGTCGGCCAAAAGATGCCCAAAGCTTGTTTCCTTTATATTTTGGTAGGGCTGATATTTCTCAAGATTTGGCAGTTTCATTTTGGTTGAGCAATATTTGGCACAGGTTTAATTCAAACTATGGTAAGTGTTAGATCTGATTTCCTGAAGAGGTAGTTTGATGCAAATATGTATATTAAAATTCTTGCAGTTCATTTGCATCCTTTTGAAATTTTCATTTAGCCATGACTCGGTCATTTTTTATCCAGTTTTGAGTGTGGTGGGCTCAAACATGTAATCTTTGAAAGTTTCATCTAGCCATAACTAGGGCAATTTTTATCCAATTTTTGATCCATTGAGCTCAAATTGTAACTCTTGCAACACTGCACATTTTTGTTATTTACATGTGGACTCTAAAGGTCAAAGGACAAGGTTAGCTGGATCTTTAAAATTTTCATCCAGCTATGACTAGTTCAATTTTCATCTGATATGGTTCCTCTTGGACTAAAATTGTAAGCATTGTAACACTCTTCATTTTTATAACTTACATGGGAACTGTGAAGGTCAAAGGTCAAGGTCATTTGCGTTTTGAAATTTTCAAGCTCAATTGAATGCGAAGTACCGATGGACAAAACTTAGCATTTAATAGTTAAAGCTTTTGAAAGCACTCAGACAGATTTGCTTTGAAACAAATCTTCTTTTCTAGTTTCTGTCTATTTTTCTCTCCTTTCCTTCCTTCTTGTTCTTGTTCTTGTTCTTGTTCTTCTTTTTCTTCTTCTTCTTCTTCTTCTTCTTCTTCTTCTTCTTCTTCTTCTTCTTCTTCTTCTTCTTCTTCTTCTTCATCTTCATCTTCTTTTTCTTCTTCCTTCTATCTTTCTTTACTGGCAAATTGGTCTGACATTTTTCTTGAAAAGTATCATAGGTAAAAACTCAAGACTTGGCATGAATATGTTACAGTGAACAAACTCTATGGCATCGACCCGTCCTTTCTTCTGTTCTTCCGTACACCGAATCCACTCTCTCCTTCTTTTTCCTTTTTCTTTATCTAACTTAGCGTATGGCTTCATATTAGTCTATCCACCAATGGAGCTCACTAGTTTTTCCATGTGTCTTATTTTAATGCGTTATATTTATTGTAAATTTGTCCGAGTTTCCGGTAGGTGGCACTGTTAAAGATTAATGCGTATTTGAGATGTCAAATAAAAACAAAGGGTGTGACATTGAACAATAGAATACCAAGTCGCCAAAGGTCCTTTACTCAAGTAAGAGGGTGACAGAAGCCATAAACTTAAGAATGAATGTGTTTAGTATGTGCCATGTCAAAGGTCTGTCTACAGCTAGATCAACTAACTGAACCATTCTCCAAATGGTCCATTAAATGAGATAGCATAGTAGGTTCTACGCGAAAACAATACGTATAAGTTTTTGGAACACGAAGTAATCATCATTTCCAACACATCTCTACTGTCTTGCTGGCACATGCTAAACTTAAGCCAGTTGCTAACTAATTGTCCTGTCTACCACATATTATGAAATAAATACTATATCATTTCTTCTATTATGTAATATCATTTGATACCAATTTTCCGTCGCGCATTTTCCATGTGACAATTTTCCGTCGCGCTAATATCGGCGTCCCGCCAATAAATAGTCACACAAATAATACCGCAACAGAAAACGAAAAAAAAAAGTTTTTTTTATCAATTTAATGAAATGTAAATTTGGAGAATTATTTTCGTTGAATATCAAGACAGATATATTGAGTACATGAAGTATTGTAGAATAAATGAATAAGTTACAGTTTTGTGAAAGAATGGATAAATACAGAAGATAAACGAGCATACAATTAGTAAATAATAAATAAATGTTGAATCATGTGTCAATATTAACTGGCATACGTCATTTAGCGATAACATAGAGTTTAATTATAAAAAATCATGTGAAATTAATAGGAGCTCAGCACTGAGCATCAAAAAGTTGAAGAGGCGAAGCAACTTTGAAGTGATCATTAAAAATACAGAAGTAATGAAAAGTCAATATTATAGTAGATAGTAGTATGTCAACATGTTCAAGATGTAACTGTTCGTTAGCGCTATTGTCCATCCGCGCATGATAAAAAAAATCAAGAGAAAATATTCAAGTTAAGTAGCAAAGTCATAAATATAAAGTTAATTATGAATATGTGATTAATTAGAAGAGTAAATAGTATTGATTAAGAATATATAATTTGCAGTCACAAAGCAACACACAAAATATGATAATGATGGTCGCGCTCGCACAACTCCATAAAAGATCGATGATCATCGTTGGTAGAAGCTTCCAGCATCAAGTACATGTAGTTTCATTGGAACTTCACGTAGCACTTGGCGTACTCCGACAACACTTACTTAGAATTACACAAACGCGCACACACGACAAAGTAAGGTGTAAATTGACAGTCATCCATGTTCATTGTATCCATTAAAACACGAGTAATATATCCACAACGTGTGCACTTGAGTAGATATCATGTCAACACAGTTCTTAGCCAGAGAACATAATGTATTATCAGCCATTACTTTAGGGTTGGGTACATAGGAGCCACCTGGTGCACAGCCCGATTGCCAGCATTTGGTAGCCGAAGAGCTGCGTTAGAGTCTCCCACTAGGCTAAAGAGGCATGCTTGGCAATCCAAAGGGCAGAAAAACAAACTTATATTGGAAGCGATTGGCATGCTCAACCACTACATACAGACTGACAGAATCCTTAAGAAATCGTTTCAGCCGAAAGGTTTGAAGCAAACTTAACGATAGCATGAACTTGGGCTTGTAGTCTACTTTCGTGCCCAAATTTCTTATATTTACATCTGGCCAGTCAAAAGTCAGTTGGTTATATTACCAGAAGCTTGGAAATGATTAGAGGACACACATCCCGGAAGTTTCTGTAGTAAGATGTGAATACATTCCTTGAAATTAGTGAGTTCCAAATAAACACTGGATGTATGAGACCAAAAGAGTATTCTGCTCGTTGTATAGCGCGAAAAATTAAGTATGCCAGAACAAGAATGAAACATATACAGAAAAAGACCGAAAAATAGGTACTGTCAGAATAGTCACAGCTGAAATCATATGATAACGTAGACATTGCCTGGGGTTTTTGAGTGAATATTGGGGCAGTTTCAACAGCTGCAGCTTCAGTGTTGGTAGTTTCATTTGTCGTAATCAGAAGTAAACTTAATAGTCGACAACGGTAATATGATATACCGAGACCAACTAATGTAATGACGGAAAAAGCAGAACTTATATATGTAATAATTGAAGTAACAGATGGCCAAAAGGTGCTTGGATCTTGAGGGTCCAAGACAATGGAACCAGCCAAGTCGTGAAACACCTGTTTATTATTTCTAACCGCATGTACCAAATATTCTAGTTTGTAGTGGAGATTCCTATCTGCAGCCAACACATGAGATTGTTTTGCACGTTGACCTTGGAAACTATGAATATGGGGAAAGTCTAACTGAGGGGGTTGTGGAAACATGAAATCAGCCAAAATGTGCGTGTGATGAGAGTCCGAAAAATTAATTTGAATTAGGGCAAGGTTCAAGGGATATAAACGAGTGATCCTTATTAGATTGATTGTGACAGGTATTTAATAGCCTAGGTATTAATGCCATAGGCATGCGCAATACACACTGACAAGGTATCTGAATGAGACAAACGTTGCAACCAGGTATTGTTTTGATTTTTGATTTACATTGAAGAGTCACTCGCTTTGTATTGGTTATCAAAAAGTTGGCGTGGTATACTTGTTTAATAAACGATACACTTGAATTGAGAAGAAAATGGAATTCACAAAGTGTTATTATGTTATCGTTTTGTTGGAGAAATAAGCTAGATACACAAGATGGTACATCTGTAGGAGTGTAAGGGAAATGGCGAGGACACTGCTTATGTCCGTGGCCTCGACATGAGGACCAATTTGCTTCGGACAGAGCAATGTAGGAATCTTGAGCATGTGAAATAGCAAAGTATGCTGGCAAATTTACTATGTGAGTTCTCTGTTGTGACGTTGCACTTACAGGTACAGGGAATACATGTACTCGATATATTTCAAAGTACGATTTAAAAGAACTAATTGGAATTTGTAATGTAATATTCAAAGAATCACGCAGGTAAAATCTGCCAAGGTATAATAATAAGAAAGAAACGTTTGTGTAATATGAATATCTTTATGGTTTGCAGAAAGAATAGATTGTATTTTCTTCAAGGCTTGTGTAAGCAATTCTGGAAGCAGGATTTCTGGACTTTGTTTATATTGGAGCAACAAGTAAGTGCCATGTAAAGTATCAGAAAGGCGATTTATTAAAAAACCTCTCATCTTACTTTGCCTACTTAATCTGCCAGCAATAGCTGTATTGGCATACAAGTCCTTGGTCAAGGTCAACACGTCATTGCTTAAATTAATTAAGTCTTGAGAATGATTTTGTATGGCTTAAGCTGCCCGTGAAAGTCTTATATCTAGTTTATGTAAAGCAGAAGCAAATGTTTCCGATTGTTTCGTAAAGGTTGAGGTGAATTTATCCGTGCGACGGGCTAGAAGTTGTGTATTGTGATACAGCTTTTTAATATCTCTGACAGAAGCAGTTCCAAAAACAAAATGGAATAGTCGGCCAAATGGTAAGAGGCTGCGTTTATTGGTGCCAGGCAATATTTTAACTCCTCCACGTTCAATGCCGGCTATAAAATCACGAATTTCGAATGTTGTTGGCTTGTTTTCGCTTATTGTGAAATAATTTGGTGCTATGCCAGATAGCTTGGTGAAATAGTTGACACAAAGCAGTGTCTTCTGTCCAAATTGTTTCACACACAACTGTAGAGTTAGATGGATTCAATGGTTTCATTAGTGGCATTCGGAAACTATACTCCCAGGTGTCTCCAGTGGATTAGCTGGCGCCAACATGGGTCAGATAAACACCATAATTTAAGCGTAATACTGGTGAATCAGCATAGATGCAGGGCATAAACATGGCAAGTATTCCACTCAGGATCAGACCTCTTAATCCTATATTTTGAGTGGAGAAGCCATTGCCATATGACCTAGTAGCAGGATCTGGAAAGATACAAATACAGGATGCGCATGAATATGAAACAAACAAAAATTGATGGAAGGGATAATACTGGAACACTTGGTTAAATTACTTCAGCATTTTTGTCCTGACAAAATTTGTTCTGCAGGGGCCGAAAGGAAGCTAGAAAAATTCTTCTTTTAACAACAAGTGTTACCAGTGTATCAGGCATGATGTTGATGAGGTTTTCATGATGTTAAATGATATGGAAAATAAAATAAAATACATTCAATATAGGAGATGAACATTATATAATTTTAAACCCTAAACTGGTCATAAGAAGCATTATCTGCCTTATAAATATGCATCAAAGCTGTCCACAAAGAAAATCCCAGCAAACAGTTAACAAATTGAACTGTTGAATTTTGCTGATTTGATTTGAAAAGTATTTAAGTTGAGGGCGTTTACGCTGATGTCCTGTATAGGTGTATTTAGTATGATATTCACGGATAAGTGCTGGTGCAATATCAGACACTGGAATCCAACTTGGAGGATCATTTGTTTGCCATCAAACTCGATAATGTCGAGTGCTACCAATCATTTTGGTACCAAGCAAGCGGTCAACAGGATGCCATGTGATGGCTTTCTGTGAAGTTTGCCCATCATTTGTAATATCAGTGTTTGAGGGATGAGATTGAGACTTGGAAGTCTCTGGTTCTGTACGTATTGTACGCGACTGTGGGTCAATGTAAGGTTTTAATCTGTTGGCATTCACAGGCGAAGGGTTAATTTGTGTGTCTCCATGTGGCGAAGTGAAAATGTTTAGTTTGTTCCACATTTCAGTATATAATGTGGGCAAGTGCACTTATGCATAAATTTCTTTGATTTTCCCACTGGCCATCTAGGGTTATGCAGTAAAACTGCATCACCTATTTTAAGTATAGGAATTGCTGCATTCTTATCATAGTAATGTCTATTTGTGGCCTGCACTTGTTGCAAGTTAGATGTTGCTATACTTCTGCCAACTTTGAGTGCTTCTAAGATTTGACTGAGATATGCTTGCCCACTTGTGGGAAGGGTTGGTTTCGGAATAACATTAATATCAAAGGGTAAATTCATTTCTCTGCCAAATAAGATGTAATATGGCGAGTATTTTGTACCCGCATTGGGACTGTTTCGATATGCCATTAGAATTTCTGGAATAAGCTGAGGCCAATTTGATTGTTCTTTATTGCAGTAGGCTTTCATTGATCAGGCCAAGTTATCACCGTATGTTTCAACAGCACTGTTACTCGGTGCATGAAATGATGACATATGTGCTCCCTTGACATTGAACAATTTTACAGAAAGCTGACAGTAACTGAGATAGGAAATTTTTACCCCTGTCACTGACCAGTGACCTGCTGAAACCATATATAGAGAAAGTATCTCTATACGATGCATTGGCAATGCTCTTAGCATCTTGATTTTCAAGTGGAATGGCAAAAGGAAAGAGAGAAAATGAATCAACAACAAGACATATTTAAAGTTAGATACAACAGGCAATGGGCCTAATATGTCAATGTGTAATCTATCACATGGGCCTTCAATTGGTATTGGTGTCAATGGCGCTGGTTTAAAATGATGGTAGCATTTTATTTTCTGGCAAGTATCACAAGACTTGACATAGCCCAAGATATCAGAGTACATTCTTGGCCAATAAAACTTGTTTCTAATGGTCATGAAAGTGGGGTCAAATCCTAGGTGTCCCCCACATAAAAGGCTGTCATGATATACATTTAAGGCTTCACCTCGCATAGTTGGTGGTAACGCTAATTGACGAATGCACCAGCTCTGAACACGGACTTTTTTTAATCTAGGGGTGTAAATGTGATACAGAACAGTATCATCCAAGATGTATTGGTCTGCTTCAGACACAATTTTTACAGCAGCTTGTTTGTTCTCTGGTAACAAGCCCTCTGACAAATATGCAGATAAATCTTTGTAGTCAGGGCAAATTTTCTCGGCTTGTGCCAGCTCTAGTGCTGTTTGCGACTGCATGGAAGGAAGATTGACAGAATTTTTAACCATAAAAATCGCAGGGTGAGAATTTGGTTCAGAAACGGGATCTTTATTAACCCTTGATGGTTCAATATCCAGATGCAATACCACTTTCTCATCCAAACCGAAAAGGATGGATCTTTATCATCGGGTGGGTCATATCCCCTTCTGGACAAAAAGTCAATGTGTTTCAATGTTTTGCTAGCTCTGTGATGAATGTTTAATTGGTATTCTTGCAACAATAAAGCCCATCTGGCTTAGCGGCCATGAACTGGTTTGATCTTGTGTAACCACTTTAGAGCTGCATGATCCGTCACAACAGTGAATGGTCTGGAAGCCAAGTATATATGGTTGGCACGAATACCTTAAGTTAAAGCCAGTAATTCTAGCTCTGATATTGTGTAGTTTTTCTCTGATGGTCTTACCTAGCGGCCACCATACATGACTGGGTGTTCAAGCCCTGTGTGAGGGTCCTTCTGTGAGAGTACATACCCTATAGAGGTCAATCACCCATCATTTATTAAGGTAAAGGGCAGTGAGTTATCTGGAAATTTAAGAACAGGTGCAGTCAGCAGTGAAGTTTTTAGTGCTTCAAAGGCATGTTGGCACTGATCAGACCAAACAAATGGTGCATTCTTATGAAGTAATGCATGTAGTGGTGCTGCTATTTGAGAATAATTCTTTATGAAGTGCCTATAAAAGCCTGTGTAGCCAAGAAAAACCTCTCACCTGTTTTGGGGTGTTCGGTGTAGGTATTGTTTCTATAGCTTGTACTTTTCTTGGATCAACTGCAATTCCTTCAAGTGTCAAAATATGCCCTAAATATTGTACCTTTTGAGTTGAAAAAGTCCACTACGAAGGTTTAAGGGTTAAATTTGCTGAGCACAACCTGTCAAAGACTAGAGTCAAATGTTTAAGGTGAGATGGAAAATTAGTTGACAGAATCGGCAAATCATCGAGATAACATTGTGCTATATCAGCAAGTAACCCTCTGAGTACCAAACTCATGAGTTGCATTGCCTGTGCAGGTGAATTTGTCAAGCCAAAGGGTAATCTGCACCATTCATAGGATCCTGTAGAGGTTACGAAGCTTGTTTTGTGCCGAGAACCTGGATGCATTAGAATTTGCCAGAAAAAACTAGAAAGGTAAAGGACACTGAATAAAGCAGGGTTTTTTTTCACCCAAAAAGTCAATGAAAGATTCTATAGTTGGGAGTGGAAAGGTTAAGGGCATAGTAATTCTATTTAACCGACGACAATCTACAGTTAAACGATATTCTCCTGAAGCTTTCTTGACAAGTACCACAGGGCTGCTATATGGAGAGATTGATGGCTGTATTATCTTATTTTCAAGCATTTGATTGACCTGATGATCTATTTCAGCTCTTATCTTCCGACTGGTGCTGTAAAAAGTTTGTTTTACTGGAGGAGCTCCCCCTGTATCTATGATACACTAGGTCTGTACAACCCAGTTCAGTCATATCTACCGCAAATACATCTCAGTAGCGAGCAATCAAGGTCGCCAAATCTCGTTTTTGCTCTTCAGAAAGATAAGATTGTGATGGATCAATGCCTCAATCATTCAAAACTGTATCAGGGTTAACCTGTTGCGGTTTCTGTGTTGCCTGAGAATGGGGAATAGAAGGGTCAATGTCTGTACTATCCATAGCTTAAATATGAGCATTTGGAATGGTATTGGCATATCCCAAAATTTTTCCAGGTCTTACTGTGACAGGTCTGCTGTTCGGATTTAGTAGTTGGCAGTTGGTATGGCCATTATGAACCAAATTTAAAGACGGAGCACTAAATATTGGCAGCGTATTGTTGAGGGAAGGCTGCAATAGCATAATATATGAACCACGGCAACGTGAAATTTTCACAGGAATGACACTTTCAGAGTGTGGGGCCAATGTATACTGCTTGTTTGATCTAATCATACCACTGATTCTTGGTGGACCACAACAATTGACTGAAAGTTTTTTTGATTAAATTTGTAAAATTTGAGGAGAACAATCAATGATACATCCGTGTTTGGTCAGGAAATCAGATCCAATAACCAAATGATGATGCAATGACTCAAAAACATGAAAATTATGGGAAAAATTGGTATTCTGAATTTGGAATTTTAATTGCACACAGCCCATGATTTTATACTTTTCACCCCCAATTCCATGAGCTTCATTAAAAGTTGTTTGTAGCAGTTTTGCTTGTGGCATGACAGATTGCAAAAAGGATTTTTGAATACAACAACTTTGTTGCACCTGTATCCACTAATGATTTTGTATCAAGCGGACCAATTTGAAGAGGTACGAAATTTTTATTCATAGGGGCTAAAATTGAAACTTGAGGAATGCAAGAAGGTTTATTTTGGTAAATTTTTTACCAGGCTGAGGGGTTGGCGGTACAGGTGAAAACCCCTATTGTTTGTTATTTGACTGACGGGCATGTCTATAGTAATATGAGACATGGCCCACAAATCCGCAATTATGGCAAGTCAAACGGGCTGCTGAACATTGAAATTTGACATGATATTTACCGCAATATCCACATGGATTCCCTCTTTGTTGTTGCTGTCTGGACCACTGGGGTTGGCCATTGTAGCATTGTTGTGCACGATAGTTTGGCTGGTAACCATAGTTTGGCTGTGGATGATAGTTTGGTAGGTTATGTCTCCAATTACCGTTTGCAGAGTGCTGTGCGCTTGGTATCTCCGTTTCCATCGCATTGATTTCTGCATTTTTATTTACCTCAGTAGATAATGCTTGTAACTGTACCTTGATGTCTGCTAAGGCGTTAGTGATGGTGGAGTCAGTTGTCTGCTTTGGTGGGCCACTGTTCTGAATTAGCTTTGCCATGCTATCCTGATCGGGCAACGTTTTAGGATCTTTCTGCAGTTAAAAGGGTCGAACAGCCAGATGCATTCCGTTTAAGATAGCCTGCATAATTTGGCTCTCAGGCAACTTAAAAAGCTTGCCTTGGCGTCTGATACTGGTAATGTAATCCAACAAGCTTTCACCAGGAAGCTGTATACGTTTGTATAAGTCAGCCACATGTGTCCAGGCATTATTTGTTTTGATTCCATAACGATGAAGAAACTTTTTTGACAAAGAGTCATAAGTGGTTGGTGTAGGTTGTAAGGTAGCATACCAAGTACATGCGTTTTCTCTTAGCAGTAAGGGAAATGTGGTTACCTTTTCTGTATCTCCCAACCTCTTATACGAAGGAAAAGCTTCATATTTCGTATGAAATCCTTGTGCATTCTGCGTCCCGGTACCACGGAAGAGTTCTGGTGCTAATAAGGCATCCGCCATATCACTGTCCAAATAAGGTGTTGCTTCACCTAAAGATGTCGGAAGTTGATGTATTGTTTCCTCATCAGACAAATTGTCACCAGATAGTTCAAGTTCAGGTGTTGTATCACCGTCAGAGTAATGTTCACTTGATTCTTGAAGCTCCTTGTCGGAAGAATGTTCACTATGACTAGAGTTTTCAAAAGTAATATTATTAGTGGGATGATACATCGATGTAGCAGTCCCCAGGATTCTATCACCAAATTTTGTCACAGTGAACCAACTCCATGGGATCGACCCATCCTTTATTCTGTTCTTCTGTACATTGAATCCACTCTGTCCTTCTTTTTTCTTTTTCTTAATCTAACTAAGGGTATGGCTTCATATTAGTCTATCCACCAATGGGGCTCACTAGTTTCTCCATAGGACTTATTTTAATGCGTTATATTTATTGTAAAATTTCTCTGAGTTTCCGGTAGGTGGCACATTTAAAGATTAATGCGTTTTTGAGCTGTCAAAAAAAAAACCAAGGGTGTGACATAAAACAATAGAATACCAAGTCGCCAAAGGTCCTCTACTCAAGTAAGAGGGTTGCAGAAGCCATAAACTTAAGAATGAATGTGTTAAGTATGTGCCATGTCAAAGTTCTGTCTGCAGCTAGATCAACTAACTGAACGATTCTCCTAATAGTCCATTAAATGAGATAACAGAGTAGGTTCTACGCGAAAACAATATGAAAAGTTTTGGAACACGAAGTAATCAACATTTCCAACACATCTCTACTGTCTTGCTGGCACATGCTAAACTTAAGCGTGCTGCTAACTAATTGTCCTGTCCACCACATATTATGAAGTAAATACTTTATCATTTCTTCTATTATGTAATATCATTTTATACCCATTTTCCGTCGCGCATTTTCCATATGGCAAATATACTTCTATACATGCTGTCTTGAGTGTTTGTAAAGAGGTTCAATGGTTTCCAAAATTATGCAAATTAAGGCCATTTGGAAATTTAAATCTTGAAAAGCTGCAAAACTAATATAGGTACAGGTATACGTTCCAACTTCAATTATTATGTTTGTAAAACACTACTACACATTTTCGTAGTTCACATGTGACCTCTAAATGTCAAAGGTCAATGTCATTTTGCCATTTGAAATTTTCTTCTAGCCATAGTTTGGTCAATTTTTTCCGAATTTGATCATGTTGTGCTCACATTGTAGATACTGTATCACTGCACATTTTCGTAACTTACATGTAACCTCTAAAAGTCAAAGGTCAAGTTCATTATGCCCTTTAAAAGTTGCTTCTGGCCATAACGTGGGTAATTTTCATCTGATTTGATTCATGTTGGGCTTAATTTGTAGGTATTGTAACACTGTACAGTTTTGTAATTTGCATAGGACCCCTTAAGATAAAAAGATTTTTTGTTAATCGAGTTTTGACGCACGAAAAACTTGTCTTAGCATACATAGTCACATGGCACTTTTTTCACTTTAATGATATATAAAAAAGCTCATAGAATGTCGGTTGACAAATCGTTTATATGACACGGTTGGTAGAGTACTCTACGTCCTTATGTATAAATAGTGTGAGTCAGGCACACATGTTCAGAGTGGAATTCAGCGGTATTGGATTTCTAAAGACTGAGGAAAAGGCGAATGACTCGATCTGCCAAGGTAATTGTTTTACGTGTTCTATGTATACATTATATTTATCTATTATAAAAAGTTCTGATGTGGCCATAATCTAAATGATGTTGAACTTAAAATATAACAATAGGTACACATTTTAAGATGCAAACTAGAGGTATACATTTTCTCAAATGGGTCGAAGGTCAAAACATGCCAAGTAGAAAGGAGGTGTAGAAGGGAGATGCCCCATATTGAGGTAGCTGGCACTGCCCACTATGGCCCGTTGTTCTTGAAGGCGGCCCCCAGCAGATTTTTTAGTTTTGAACAATATCACACAAATAGAATGTAAAGTTTTAAGACGGTCATGTTATCATCTATTGAAATGATGAAAGCATTTGGCACCATATTCATGTGCGCGGTCGTACCACAGCCCTCCCTGTGCTACCTGTACGATACATCCGATGCAGATGTAGTGTGTAATGTTAAGTTCTATTGTGGGCTGGACGGGAAATACTTGTATATATTCAATACATACTTTGATAAATGATATCAGCATAGATTTTGCATTTACCTACTAAACACGTTACTCTGGGCAGCCCCCTCGACTGAATTTCTCGAGGAGAGAGGCAATCAATTTAATATTCAAAGTAATTCCAAGGTAGGAAGGGCACATGTACTACGTAGGTTAGCGAAGATATTGTATCATTCAGAAATGCTGACTTGCTGCCTGTGGCCTGCCAGGCGGCAGCCTCACTGAAGTTAAAGTGTGTGGTAAACGGGTCAGTCACTCCTGCATTGTACGCAGCTACCAGCAGCATTATTGGCAGCATCCAGTCATAGATAGCCTTTATTGCCCCATTTGTAATGACATTTTCTTGACATGGCCACCTCTTTCACGTTAACTCATTCAATACCATAGTAGGAAAGGCCTTTGTCGGTGGTTTCTGCATTGCTCGGCAAGACATGCTGCAGCTGCCCTTGTAGCGGTAGCAGTATGACTTGCCAGGCAATGCAAAAACCACTGACTGTACACTGGGTATGTTGGTACTTAAATGAAAGCTATTTTTATAAGGAATTTTATATATCATGCTCATATTAATTGCAGCTGAGTAGATGTCCAAGCAAGCCAATAGGAGTGAAAGGCATGTTGGAACTTAAATACAAAATCTTTTTATGAGGAATTTTAATATATCATTCTCATAATATGTGCAGCTGAGTGTATGTGCAAACAAGTCAAATGGAGTGAAAGAGTTAAAAGAAATACCCAGGTTTGGCTTGATATTCATGCGCGTACGTATCTCAGTACTCCTTTGCCTGCAAGTAGATTCATCTGATGCCGATGTAGCGCCCGTAATGTTAAGAGCTATTGTTTTTTTCTTTTCTCTTTTTGTTTTTATTTTTTGGTTTTTGTTTTACGGTTAAACATCAGCCAACAAAGTATATACTTTCCGAAATTGCACATTCTGAAAAATAAAGGGTTGAAATCATAAATACAAAAGATAATTCAAACATGAATGTTAGTAGAGTTGCTGCTCCCCCCCCCCCCCGACATATACTTTGAACACGGGTTTGTGAAAAATATACTAATTGACTTTAATAATTTTTGGTTTCGAAAAACAGATTATTATGCAGGTACTGGGCCTTCAGATTTAAATAAGCTTTTTAATAGCATGTGTAAAGGTCGGACAAAGTTGGTAATCTGTGTCAAAAACTGATATTCGTATCTTTTAACGTTATAACACAAGGGAAAAAATTCTAAGGGACCTGTCCATGCGTAACATAAAAACTTTCTTTTGAAATCACAATGAAAGAAACGGATATAAAATTTTAACAAGTAACTTTTATTAATAAAATGTAGTTTATAAATTGTAGTTTAATTAATTGACATTTTATTTTAACCATGTGTCTTCCCGGTCTAAAATGCCGCTTGCAAAATTTTCTGCAGAATGGGCTATTCTATTTTTGCAAAGCATAGGGAATTAAAATTTGTTCCTATTGCCCTGATTTAGATCGGAGAGATTGGATAGAGATGGCTGGGTTGAGTATTGATCACCACATCAGTTTTTATTGCACTCATTACATTGAGTAGAGCGTGTGGTCATGCTGTGTCCATCTATGTGATCCAAGTGTAAGGCACGATGGTAGACTGAAAAGTAAGTTAGACTCTTGAAAAGTATGATCTAACCAACCTCCTTGCTACCGCTCGAAGGTGTGTTAGACCAGACTTTTCAATAGTATAACTATAACTTCAAGTGGACAAAGCTGGTTGAATGGGATGAATGCGCTATCAGATACGGGCCATACAATTTTGGATGAAACTGTTAAAATTAAAAGTAGATAATGTTACGATAAATGCATATGATACTTTGTTGGCTATAAACTGTGAAAGGTAACTGAACTGGTTTGCAAAGGTACAAATATTTTGTACCAAGTCAGTATATGTAATATTGGACGGAACAAAAATTGTGAATGCGTGAAAGAGCCTTCATAAGCGAACTTAAACAGATATTATACAAACAGTACATGTCTAGTGGTCTTCAGAACTTGAGGAATGTCACTGACGAGCAAAAGCTTCGAAGTTAAAAGTCATTTAAAACAGAATAGTGTATGGAAACATTTACTAGGAGTTCCCAGTTTACGCTATATAAGTGCCATTGCAAGGTCTAGGCTCCCACAGGCTGCAAGTAGTGAACGTGGTTGAAAATGAAATTCATGCTTATTTACTTTCCCTTGTCACAATTAAGAAAGAGAAAATATGTTCCGCACAGTTAATTACCTTATTATACAAATAGCTTCAGGGCGAAATACTCTTTTTGGTCCGGGATTTTTTTCCGAAATATTTTTTCAAGAAATAACCTATTTGTTATTTTCTCTCCATTGGTAATACCAATTCACTAGAAAATACCAGTTACTGGAGCGTGCACATTGGCGGTCATATTTAATATGCTAACAGAACTTAATATGGTCGTTTTTGTCGATAAAATTGCATGAAAGGGGCGTACATAGCAAATTTCTCCGACCATGGACCGATGGAAGGCAATGGCTTGAAAGCCGGCATTTTGATTCGCATTGTTTGGTATATCCCACATGTCACATACACCAGGATTCCCACACAACCTCGTTGTATCCGATCCTTAGCGTGTCCCTGCCAGTAGCCATCCAAGGTTGACAGTGGTACAGTTCTACTTCATTTATTGTTCAATTTACGTTACGGTGCCTAAGTGCAATTGAACTTTCGACAATCGTCCTTTCAAAGTTTTAAACCAGTTTGTGCCAAACTGAAAATTTGCGGTATATTGATATTATTGGTGATTGTTGTCATGCATGAGAATATACCTGGCGGAATCTACTTTTGCTTCATCGAATGTATTTCTAGTATTCTCTTTCAGCATTCCTTTAGACCCATGCAGTACTTATTCAGCACAAGTTAGAACATTCACCCTGACTTGAAAGGTTCTGCTCACAGTGGGGCATTTGTCCTGGGCAAGGGGCCATAAACTTTCACGATACTAGGTGAGCAATATAAATTATTACGTCTTATATTGAGTACAAGACTGAGGAGCCAGCTCACTACTTTGGAAGCAGAGGGTAACATGTGCCAGGTGCCGGCTAATTTTGAAAAATAAAAAAGGGAAAAAATAGTAGAAAAATAGAAAAAAGGATATTATAGATGTGCTGAAAGACTGATGACAGAGATATATCCTCACTCATTAAGTACATCTATGAACTGTGAGAGGAACTTTGAATGGACACATTGTAAAGTTTTCTCTTGCATGCATAGAGGTAGTTACGCATGCAGGCACAGCTACAACATAGCAGTCTTGCTCACTGAGTCATACAAAATAATATACGGTAGACCCAGTA
Source organism: Hermodice carunculata (assembly GCA_964020975.1). NCBI lineage: Eukaryota > Metazoa > Annelida > Polychaeta > Eunicida > Amphinomidae > Hermodice > Hermodice carunculata. Next base: position 26,403,040 of record OZ026615.1, on the reverse strand, counting down.
TTTTTGCTTCGACTACTTATTGTAAAGGCAAAGAAATTGGAGCTTTTGGAATTTTTTTAATGAATCCCACCTCTTTCTTTTGATGCTGAAGGACACAAATGGTTCACTGTGCCACCATGTTTAAATCAAATGACACGAAGTGGTAACGGTGTCAACTGTGCATGATTGACTATATAAAGTCTACCAGGTTTTTCCTTTCTTTTTTCTCTTATGATTTCGAATCTTATATATGCTATAAATGCACTCAGAGGCAAGTGCAATGTGAATATAGTATCTTTACTATGTAATAAAAAGTAGTATTCATGTATGATGCACATAAAGTATTAGAATATTCAGGTTAACTAAACTATGTGACTGTTGTCATGTATGCCTTGAAAATACAAGAAATACATGATTACGTATTAGGATACACATTATTGTAGCTACTAGAAGTACTTTATTCTTATACCGAGAGTTGAAGCCTCTGGAACTCAGGTGAGGTACTTAGATTATGTTTAACATGTAAAACCTGAAGCTGCAATTGACGTATTGATTATGACACATAAATGATTGGCCATATATATTATCACTGTGCACTGTAAACCATTTAACAGATGTATAATGTATAGAAGGTTGATGACCACATGAATACTTATGTTTCATAAGCTGAATAAAGTGCACTTGTAGTTTGCTGGTCCATACCAATACTATTACTGACACTGGGTCCTTTTACATTTAAGATGACCTTTACCTTGTGTATTCACCTTTTTTGCATAAATAAAAGTGCTACAACTTTGGCTCATGTTTCACTGGATGCTGCTATGTCACAAACCTTTATATTGAAGTTGGAAAGACACCTCTATCTTTAATAGTTTGGAAGTTCTTAAACAATTCAATTCTCTCTCTCTCTCTCTCTCTCTCTCTCTCTCTCTCTCTCTCTCCCTCTCTGGTACGCCTAGTTCATACAGACACAGCGCAGTTTACCAACACTAACCAGTTTGTGCGATTTCTAGCCGATAGTTCGTAGTTACAGAGTCTATTGCTCCAACCACCACTGTTTACCGCCACCACCTGCGCCTATGCATACTCGTGGGCCAAAATGCGGAGCCTGTCAGTCGGTACTGATACCGGCAGAAATTAGTGCACCACAATTTCGTTGTCTGTGCTGACGCCAACAACAGCCCTGATTAATGGTGTGCACTCCAGGTGTGTACCATACCAACCTCAAGTATGAATGATTAAAATCAATCTTTAAGGGCTGGCGAGCAAACTTCATTACACATTTGCACGTGTAGAAAAAGTATTCCAGCGCTGTACTTTATTGGGATAGGGTGCTGCAAGAAAAGAAATGAAATGATCGATAGAATGAATGAGTGTTGAGGGTATAACCGGACCAGGGCCCCACGTGTGGTGGCCTGAGATATATGCCTCTAGGCCTTGGCCCCGGTAAACATATATATGATAGTACAAGCTGATGAGAATTCCCTAAGAACCATGGTTTCACCCGCTTCATCATTTATTAAATTCATTAGAAGAGTCATAGCCTTATAATATAGGCATACTTGCCTTTTAAAACTTTAATTTGATACATGAACAATGCTAACGGAGGATGCATTGGTACTGGTGTCATGGTCACATCATATTATATACCTATAGCTATTTAAACATGCCGCGGATTCAGACACCCTAGTTCAACAAAAATCCTGCATTCTTGGATGTACTTAATTGTTCTGACTCAGCACTAACCAGCTCTGAATACCGTGGAGCTATGGTATAGTAAGAATTTATGGCCCCTTGCCAAGGACAAAAGCCCCACTGTGAGCAGAGCTTTTGAAGTCAGACTGAATGTTCTTACATGTGCTGAATAAGTAGTGCATGGGTCTCAAAGCATGGTGATAGAGAAAATGATATTGTATGGCTCTGGGCAATGTGCTAGAATATACTGAATGTCACTGACTTAGACTGAGAAAGTACTTATTTGTACTGACCAGGTAATGGTCAGTAGAAAAAGGTAAGATTCAGTACTTTTGGGGCTGTTGGTGCTAGCATGTGAACAATGAAAAAATTCACTGGCTGATGTCTCACCAGTTGGTGCATGCTATTATGGTTTAGACGGTGGCACTTAAACATCCGAATGGGGCACAATTGTAAATACACACTTAAAATGCCTTCTCTTTTTTTTTTTTTTGCTTTTTACTTTGAGCACTGACCTAGTCAAGCAGCATTAATTATATAGACCTCGTCGAGTTTCATTTCCAGTTGATAGTTTTATATTTTATTTGTATTTGTTTCTCTTTGTCCAGAATCACTTCCTAGTAGTCATTGCCCTATTCCGCAGTCCGAACTCTTTACTATGCATAAGCTAACCTGTCACTGTGTAACCTATAAACATGTGGTAATACTATTGTCCATATTGCACACGTTCTTTTGTAGAATTTTGACATAAGCTGTATTAGCACAAATAAATAAAAGGGTCTTCAGCGGACAACTACTTAGAACATGCTTCGTAGCCTATACCTGCGTACATGTGTCTTGTAGTAGCGGCTCCTTGTCTAACCTAATATTCATCAAAGACACCCCACAAAATAATGAATAAATATGAATGTGGCCAATGATGAATTACCAAAATAGGTAAAGTTTTGCTTATAAATGCAGAGCTTAATTATGAAAGAAAAACCCTGTCAAACAAAACTTAATTACTAAATTGGTATAATACAGGTTCCGATAAATCAATTTGACTCACCCCTGAACCAGTATGTACCCTTTCTGCTTGGATAGCTTATCCTAGTAAAACCACTTTGTTTATCTTTGTATCTTGACATAGGTCACTTGTGACCTCCTTTGTGTCAATAAAAGATCCACTTACTAATGCTAATTATTTCGCCAGGTCATGTGGTCTGGCGAAATAATCCTTCTGTTCCAGGATTTTTTCCGAACTATGTTTTCAGGAGTTGACTTATTTGTTATTTTCTCCCCATTGGCAATACCGATTCACTAGAAAGTAACAGTTACTGAAGCTGCTGCATTGATCGTTATATTGAATATACTAACACAACTTAACATTGTCGTTATCATACCAAATTTCCCACATTTATACAACGTGCCAATCCTTCGGTTCACTCAAATGACCTCTATTGTCGTTCACCTGATATTCTATCGGTACCCAGTTTACATTATCAAGTGTAGTACAGGCATATATATATATATATATATATATATATATATATATATATATATATATATATATATATATATATCTAGCTTATTGCCAAAGTGAGCATTTATTTTACCGGGATATAATTGCAATGAAGGGTGGTACATAGCAAATTTCTCCGAGTCTGGCCCGATCGATGGCAAGGGCTCAATTGTAAGCCGGCATTTTGACTTAGCATCGACTTGTTCCCACGCTGACCCTGTGTTCTGATTGCTACAAATCGACCCGTATTCATCCAACAGCTATTCAAATATATATATATATGGGCTTATTTCGACAGGTTTGCATTTGTTCCGTTGCTTTTACCGCTGATTAGATTGGATAATTAATTTTGAGATGTTTATCAAAGTTCTTAAATTATTCGACCAGTTCCGCCCCTAAAGGTCAGCAGTGACAGTGTAAAATTTAAAATACAAGTATGACGATGCTCCCTCTTTGGGCTAGATTACTAACTAACTTTTATGCGAGGTTGTCCACTAGCACTGCCAATTACCATCCCTTTTTTCTGTGTTTTGTTTTTCTTTGTTTGTTTGTTTGTTTTTTTTTGTTTTTTTTTTGTTTTTTTTTTGTTTGGTTTTGTTTTTTTTGTTTGTTTTTGTTTGTTTTTGTTTTTGCTCAGATACGGCGCTGTCCAGAATAGAGCCACTGGCCCAGTGGTGTGGGACGCAAGGTAGGATACAAATTTGAGCTACATGGGTTTAATTTATGTAATTATAAACGAAAGTGTATCTGTTGGAATATAATAGGCACGCTGGAAGGAAAAAGGGATGCCCAGTCTTTGTACATCCCTGGAACGTAATTCATGGGAAACCCGGTAATGACGTAGGTATTTCCGGGCATGCCCAGTCACATTGTTTACGACTTTAAAATGTAAGGTGCCGAGATTCAACGAACATAACGAAACGGCAATTTATATTGAAATGACAATAATGTTTGCTGGAGAAGGTTATACACGACCGTAAATTAAACACACTCTCCATAGTTGTGAACCCTGAGGTCCCATGACCTATATATTTTCACTGCCAAGAATAAACAAAAGTTTGATGACAACTCCACAGCCCTATTAATCTTGCATTTAATTCCCCAGGACTGGTGACCTGTGTTCCTTGCTAAGTTACTCCTCCAAATACACAGCCCTTGCAGTTATGGAAGCCATTCGAGTGAACCGAAGGATTGGCACTTGGTATAAATGCGGATAATTTAGTATGATAACGACAAGGTTAAGTTTTGTAAGCATATGCATTATGACCTGCGATGTGGCGGCTCGGCTAACTGTTTCGTTCTAGTGAATTTGTATTACCAATTGGGGAGAGAATAACAAATAGGTCAATTCCTGAAAACATAATTCGGAAAAAAACATCCTGAACCAAAGGAGTGTTTCGGGTGTGGGGGAGCATCCCTGACAAATTAAAAATGCGCAAGAATTTTGTGTCGAGCAAAGCAGAGATGAAGCTTCGAATTACGTTATTAAAAAATGATAACACTTGAAACAATAACTTATTCTAACGTGTGCCACGACAGGGCGGGATTGGCAAAGCAAGTTCACATGCAGCCCCGCTTCCTCTAGACACTTAACGTTTCAAGTTTCTTGCCAGTTATCATGTGGAAGTGAGAACTTAATTAGTTATTTAGAGTGGACCGTGGTCGTGAGAACGCCTCTGCAATGCGACCTCCTGTTTATTATTATTATTATTATTATTATTATTATTATTATTATTATTATTATTATTATTATTATTATTATTATTATTATTATTATCATTATTATACCGTGATTTCTCCGAAGAGTTCATCGTTTTCATCCTGCGGGTTTTCTTTTGCAAATCTTGTATTAGGACTAACAACGTATGTATTCGGGCTGGCTTAATTTGTTACATATACTTTTAGCACATAAATTTTAGATGGATAGTGGAAAATACAATCGATGAATGAATGCTAAATTTAGCGTATTAATTTCATTGAGTTTATTTCAGTATTCAAGTAGCTAGTAAAAACACGATAATAATGCTATAACCTATATGTATGCTGTAACATATAGTGTGGTCTTGAATTTTTGTAAAGAGGTTCAACGGTTTTGAAAATTACCCAAATCAGGGCCATTTGAAAAACGAAACCTTGAATATCTTCACATATATATATATATATATATATATATATATATATATATATATATATATATATATATATATATATATATATATATATATATATATATATATAACTGTTGTAGGTACAGGTAACCAATCCAACTTAAACTAATATGATTGTTACACAATTTTGTAAGAACATGTAACCTCTAAAGGGCAGAGATCATGGTCATTCGGCCCTTTGAAAGTTTCACCTTGCCATAACTTGGTCAATTTTCATCTGATTTAGTTTATGTTGGGCTTAAATTGTGAATATTATAACACTGTATATTTTCGCAATTTACATGTGACCTGTGAAGGTCAAAGGTCAAGGTCATTTGGACTTTGAAATTTTTGTCCAGTCATGAGCGTAACGGATGTGAAGTACCAAAGGACGAAAGTGGTAGTATTTAATATTTACAACCTTTGAAGGCACAGACAGATTTGCTTTGAAGCAAATCTTCTTTTCTTGTTACGACATTTGTCTTGTTACAAAAAAAGTCTCGTTATTCCGACTTACTTCTTGTGATAACAGGAAACAAATCTTGTTATAACGACTATTCTTGTTATAAGAAGAAAAGAATCTTATTACGACTATTCCCTTGTCATAATAAGAAAAAATCTTGTTAATTCGTGTTTTTTTCTTGTTATAGGAAGAAAAAATCTTGTTATCACGACTTTTTTGCTATTACATAAAACATTTTGTAATTACGACTTTTTTCCTGTTATTACAAGAAAAAAACTTGTCATTGCGACTTTGTTCTTGTTACAACAACAACAAAAAAATCTTGAAAACTGTGACCCAGATACTTGACCCATCGACCTAATTCTGTACGTGACACATTTTTATGTCCAGATGCCCATATGTGTAAAGTTACATTAATGTCAGGTGACGCACAAGCGAATTTAGCCCAGACACAAAATGCAGACGGACACAAGGAAAAGGTGATTTCTATGTGCCCCTCCTCCGTAAGGAAGGGGGCATAATTAAGCAAATCAGTTGTGATAAGCTTGGAAAAGCGCTTAAAGACAGAGATGCTTGGGACTATAGCACAAAACAGGGCTACAGATACTACTGAGCGCAATACGTTGGCTCGACCTGTGTTGGATTGAGGGTATATTAGCCAAAGAGACAATAATAGCAAGATTTTACCTTACAACAAAAACAAAAAGTCGTAATAACACGATTTCATTTTTCTTGTAATAACAAGATTTTTTCTTGTTGTAACAAGAAATAAAGTCTTAGTAACAAGATTTTTTCTTGTAACAAGAAAAAAGTCTAAATAACAAGATTTTTTTAGTGATAACAAACAAAAAGTCGTCATAACAAGAATTTTTCTTGTTATTACAAGAAATAAAATCTTAGTAACAAGATTTTTTCTTTTAATAACAAGAAAAAAGTCTAAATAACAAGAAAATGTTCTTGTTATAACAAGAAAAAAGTGTAAAACAAGATTTTTTCTTCTTATATAAAAAAAGTCTTAATAATTTTTTTCAAGTAAAAAGTCGTTATATCAAGACTTTTTCGTGTTCTAACAAGAAAAAAGTCATGATAACAGGAAAAAAGTCGTAATAACAAGATATTTTTTCTTGTTATAACAAAAAAGTCGTAATAACAAAATTTTTTTCTTGTTAATACAAGAAAAAAGTCATAATAGCAAGACTTTTCCTGTCATAACAAGAAAAAAATCACAATGACACGAAAAAAGCTGTAAAAACAAGATTTGTTTCTTGTTATAACAAGAAATTACAAGACTTTCTTATTTAAATAACAGGAAAAATGTGGTTTTAACAAGAAAGTTGACACTAATTCGCGTCTGTAAAATGGTGATGTAATCTAGTGTGAAAAAAAGTATACCCTCAAACTTAAAGTTAAGCGCAGGTAAAGCCCATAACGTTTTTGAACATTGGTCATTTGAGATTTGGAAGCCAACTTTTGTTTGTCATATGTAAAAAACTTGTGTGATCTAGTCGAAATATAATTTCATTATTTTCCATTATATATCAGAAAAATTACCCCCCCCCCCAAAAAAAAGGGTTTTGTCTACATGTACTTTAATCTTAATTGCAAGTAGAATGTCGAAAGCCTTGCAATTAAAATAAAAGTATGCCCGGAATTTTTTTAGGAATGCATTTGTCTGTGGAGTTTGGTTCAGATGTGAAGTCACTTTGCTCTGTTGAAATTTCCATCAGTTGTATTAAATCAGCAATGCACTCAGCATACAAGCTACTAAGGCTGTAAATACATTTATTTTCCTTTTTTAAAAAAAGTTTTAGCGTGGGGAAATTTTGAATTATGCCATTATTTTATATAACTTCACTACCACATAATTTATTTCTGTGTATTTTTCTTGTCTAGCATATTGTGGCAGGACCAATATATTATTGACTCGCAGCTGAAACATATGCAGTAAGATAGGCCAGACAGCCTCACGCAGAGTTAGTTTTATTTATATTTTAGTCTACTGTCTAAAATTCGTACATTTTGAATAGGTTACACCTGCTACATGTCGGGATTTTTAGGGGTCTTTTAAATTCATTTAATTTATTTAGTAGATTTATTTTCAATTGATGTTTTTATTTCGTCTTGAATTTCATTTCGAATAAACTAAGTTTATTCTGTTCAGAATTTCATTGATTACCAGACTAGAAAAGCAGTCTTACCATGCACTGCCCGAGTCCAAAAATCTGAAATGGATAGTCCTGTCTGTCGGATCTGCCACAACCACCGGCCTGGGCGCTGGTGAAAAAAAATACTTAAACCAGGTTGAAGCTGGAAAGATGCCAGCTACTGACCACAGGAAGAATTACCCTGAGAGGTAACCAAACATTCAGAGCTGTAGTTTGACAGGGCACTTAGAAATTGTATGCCCAAACCAAGTCTCCAAACTGGTCTATAATGTTTTATAACACAAAAGATGACAGAGTGTGTTTAAGCAGGAAATGTATATACTGTTCCTTGACAGTGGGATAAAATTGGATCAGAATTTAAGATTTAATGCTTTTGGCTCTGCTGGCCAGCCAGACCTTTACATCTTTGACTTATCACTTGTTGCATGGAAGGTTTTGATTTTGCCTGTGGGTGCTCCCAGACGCCTCAGTACCAGGTTTGTATAGCAGAAAATTATGCCATACTTTTGATATTTTTGAATTAATTTTTCATTTATTATTTGCAAAAAAATTCAGTTTCTTCTTCAGAACTACGTGGCCAACTGCTTTTATATTGCATACATATTCATTTGAGATCACCCAATATTTTGTCCAACAGGTGGGTTTGTGATTTTTAGCTCAGCTGACTTGTCAATCAGCTGAGGTTACGTGGCGGCTAGGCATCCGTCGTCTGCCCATCCATCCATCAATGCCTCGTCCCTCGTTTGTCGTCCATCGGCGTCCACAGTTCACATTTAAATATACCTTTCCTATTTATCACTGTCTAAGTCAATAGGCATTCTTGTCGTAATTCACAAATTTCTACTTTTTTTCTGAAACCGTCAGCCAGATTCACTGCACATGTACTTGTTGGCGATGCACGTTGGGTGGGCCTCTACCAAGTCTGTTCAAATGATCACGCTCCAATAATTATTTTATAATTTTTATTTTTTTTGGGGGGGGGGGCAAATCTTAAACAATCTCACCCAATAGTTCCTAACTGGTTCTTGACACCTGCATTTTAACGATTTTTTTTTCAATTTGGGTGTTTGCTGGTTGATGCATTCATTCTATTTATGTAAAGGAATGGGGATTGCAATGGAAGTCACATTTTTATTTCTTCTTTAAAATCATTAAGCAGATTCACTTGGAATTTGGTGGGGATGTACCTTGGAGGTTAGGCTCTACCAGGTTTGCTCAAATGGTCACGCTCCAGTGAATTTTTATTTTTTTATGGGATTCTCTTGCTGCTTTTTTTGGAGGGGGGGGGATGTTAAAAACTCTCGGAAACCGCCCAGCCAATTGCTTCAAATTCCAAAGGGACGCTTGTGGGGACCCCGTGACTTTGAATTGTTCAAGGGGTGGTGCGGGCATTTCACTGTATTTTTCTACGTTTGGAAGGGGGATATGCACATGTTAACAACAGTGATAATGGTCAGAAACAGAGATGGCCTCGATATCATAGGTCACAGAACCACTTCAGTCTGTGCAGGTGAGCACAGAACTGTCACAGTTCTCTTGTTCCTTTTTTATGATTATTTGCCCGTGAAGGTTATCTTCAATTTCTTCTCCGGAACAGCTGAAATGATTTTTCCTGTAAAATTGCTTGAAATTTTATGTTAATATTATGTAACTACTATGTTATTGTATTTGTGTCTTTTTGCCCAGAACCACTCCCTAGTCGTCATTACCCTATTCCGCAGTCCAAACTCTTTACTTTCCATAAGCTAACCTGTCCCTGTCTTACCTATATACATATGGAAGTACTATTATCCATACTGCACACGTTCCTCTGTTATATTTTGACATAGGCTGTATCAGCTCAAATAAAGATAAAGGGTCTTCAGCAGGTAACTACTTAACATGTTTCGGAGTCTATTACCCGTAAAAAATTAAAACAAATTGTGATTTGACTTATGGGGGGATGAAAATTTCAAAGTCCAAATGGCCTTGACCTTTGACTTTTACAGGTCACATCTTAATTGCAAAATGTACAGTGTTACAATACCTGCAATCTAAGCCCAACATGAACCAAATCAGATGGAAATTGACCAAGTTATGGCTAGATGAAACTTTCAAAGAGTTGAATGACCTTGACGTTTGACCTCGAGAGGTTTCATGTTCATAATAAAAAAGTGCAGTGTTGCAATACCTACCATTTGAGTCCAACATGATTAGAATTGGATGGAAATTGGCTGTGTTATGACTGGATGGCTGGATGAAAATTGAAAAGGTCCAAATGACCCTGACCTTTGACCTTAAGAGGTTATATGTAAATTACAAAAATTGTGCAGTGTTAAAATAGCTACAATTGATCAAAAATTGGATAAATATTGGCCAATTTCTGGCTAGATAGAATTTCAAATGTCCAAATGACCTTGACTTTTGAACTATAGAGGTCAAAATTAAATTATAAAATGTGCAGTGTTACAATTGCTACCATTTGAGTGCAACATGATCAGAATTTGATAAAACTTGACCGAGTTATGGTTGGATGAAAATTTCAAAGGTCCAAATGACCTTGACCTTTGACCTTTAGAGGTCACGTGTAAATTACAAAAATGTGGAGTGTTACAAACATACTAATTGAAGTTGGATTGGTTACCTGTACCTACAGTAGATTTAAAGATGTTCAAGATTGAAATTTTCAAATGGCAAAAATGTTCATAATTTTCATAACCGTTGAACTTCTTCACAAAAACTCTAAACTTCATGTATAGAAGTATAATCATTCGAAGTTTCGAGCTTCTGTGAGTAATACTCTTCAAATGAAATGTCGGCCAAATTTGCCTGTAAAGAAAGAAAGAAAGAAAGATAGAAAGAAAAAAAAAGAAAGAAAGAAAATGTAAGTAGGAAAGAAAGAATTCCTAGAAAGACAACATGTCTGTGTGGGCACACACACATAAATATAATTGGGATATATGTAAATATTTGTTCAAACCATGGGACGTCAAACTTTGTACCAGATGCATGCGTCAGTAGGAGCTACTACTGTTCAAGTAAATGGCCGCCGTGTTGTGCATATCCATCTCCCACAAAAAAAATCCCGGTTTAGTGTCTTTATTTTTAGTAGGATTAATTGTGTGTTATGCCCATGTACAAGTTGGGTCGAGGAATCCACAAATAGTGCTAAGAAAAAATTAAAGCTTTTTTCCTGACGCAGCACACCTGACATATTGGCTCATACGTTGGCAATGATGGATCCTAGGACTATATTTATTTTTTATATAACGCAAATAGGAAAGTACAGCATGGGTTCGTTTTGTATTCCTAATCTTGATCATGAATGACATTAGGAGGACCTCACATAGTAGCTGATGTTTGGAGATGATGGATTCTCCTTCCTCAGTAACTATGAATATATCATAAGAAAATACTTTTTTGGCAATATAATGGTAAGTACTAGATTGGTACATGCAAAGAGTTATGAAGCCTGTACTTGCAGAAGCAGCATATTCCATTCAGTGGTGCACATGATTATCACGATGCTCTTCTTTCATCAATTCAAACTGAGTACCCATGCAACAGAAAAATGAATATATGATCGGAGATGGTCTGTGATAATATGTATGCAGCGAGAAGTGTACTACACTTCAGGTGCAGTTTTGTTTCTGGTTCTGCTTCGAAGTTCTTCTGCTATCCCAGTGGACTATATAGTGAACAAGTCTATCATGACTCGCCTATTCTTGCAATGTTAATTTGCCCATGATTAAAATCCAAACTTGCCTGGTTATTTACGCCTGTCAAGCTATTTTACGTCCCGCTTCCTGCGCGTAGTGGTCAGCAGTCATTTGTAAACAAACATGGCTAGGCCTTCTCATTATTTTTACAAGGCGGGGTATCATAATTTGTTACGTGAAAAGGGTACTGCTGGGCGAAACAGGCTTGGCGCAGCACTAAAAACTCACACGTGGTCTACTAGTTTTTCAGCTGTAAGTTAGGCTTACGGGAAGACAGTTGCGGAGATGCCACTACATTCATTTTTCTATTTTCGTGCTTATTTCGTGGCAAAGTAGCGGCTTGCACATGTCATTTATGTGTACAATGCCTATTAAGACATCAAACGAATAGTGTCATGATAAAAATGGGGTTTGATCACGTTTGTTGACCTTGGAACCCTCATTTCGCCCGGGTCTGCAGTCCAAGCCATCGTGAAGTCGTGCACGGACTATTTGGCTTAGACTGCCGACACGGGTGTAATTAGGGACCCAATGTCAACAAACGTGATCGGACCCCTAAATCTAGAAATCGCGTTAGCTTGCACGGAGGCAACTTTTCCATGCCTTTGTACGTATCTATAGATGTCTGTCGCTTAGGTCAATGATATATCTTGCTATGGATGCATAGGCTATGCATTAAGCACACCAGAATATTTTTACTGTTGACATCAGCTTGATATATAAGTAAAATTATTTAATTGATTTTAATGGTGCAAAACCAGAGGAGACGGCCCGCCCCGACTGCCGTAGCCTAGCTACGCCTATTATGGTTCACAACAAAGCGATTATATGGTGCTCAGGAAACACAATCAGTACCAGCAAGAACTGATTCTCATACACTGTCATGCGCGCATGGTGTGTCTATTTGCACACCAAAAGCGGTGGGATGTCCCTTTTTCAATCGCAATTTAGCGAGAAAGGGTCATGAAAATATACTAAGGTATGTTCTGGAACTTTTCTTTCAGATCACCATGGCTTTGATAATGGACAACCCAAATATTTTAGAGGGGGAAGTGATAGATTTACCTTTCGTGCCCGTACACCGAACAGTTGAAGCGGTTATTAAGTCAGACCAAAACGGCCAACTACTTTCGGAGAAAACCGCTCTCATATTCGGTGATAGAGTCACATCATTTGGGGAACTAAACAAAGGAAGCAACCGGCTCGCACGAACCATAATAAGTAAACTGAAAAACCATGGAAAATGCCCTCTTCCAGTCAGTAACGAGCACGTGATTTGTCCATTCATCTCCACTTGTGATACGCACGTGTACACCTGGCTGGCGATAGCCAAAACTGGGGTAGGCATCATGCCTCTTACACCTGTGTCGTCCGCGGATAGAAGTCAAATGATGGTCCATATCAACCCACCAATTTGTTTCCTGGTGGATCGAGACCTTGAAGGGATATTTAAAAAAACTAAGTTCCCTGATGATGTGCCAATTTTCTACATCCAAGACCTCAAGAGAGAGAGTACCCAGAATAGAATGTCAGAAGAAAATCTTGAGGATTCTGAGATGCTGCAAATACCACAGCCAAACAGCGTGTTCTTTCTGGGCACCACAGGCGGGAGCACAGGAATCCCGAAGATAGTGCCGACACGACACATGGCTGCCATCAATGCCCTTTATTTTTACACGAAAATCCTGCCCAAGACAGAGAAAGAGGTTTACCTGACCCACGCTCTTTTGCTAAGTGACTTCATTGACACATTCGCTTCCCTCATAAATGGGGGCCCACAAGTGATCCTGACAGAAGAACAACACAAAAATCCACAATTTGTCGTACAAACTATCGACAAACACAAAATCACAAGGGTGTATTTTTTCTCTCCTTCTCTTTTGGCAAATATATTGATGTTTCTTAAGATACAAAACGATGGAGAAAGTTGCAAATCGCTAAAAAGCGTGTGTGGGATTAGTGAAACAATGCAAAAGAGTCTGGTTGAGGACTTTATGGATTATTTCTCTGATCGAACCATGTTATACAATGGATGGGGTATGATGGAAACAGGTGGAGACATCGTAACAATTGAAAACTTTCAGACAGCATCGGATCTGAAGGACAGGGTATTTGACGGGAAGGTTTCAATCGGTAAACCGTTGCCAAATACAAATATCTATATTTTGGATAATGACCTAAAATTTGTGGGGCCGGGTGAAATGGGTAACCTATGTGTAAGTGGTGACAGTCTGTTCACTGGATACTTAAAGTCACAGACCCCTAATTTGAAACGAAATCCATATACACAAAAATCGGGGCACGATCACATATTTATAACAGGGGATTATGCCCGTATTGTGAAAGGGCGAATCATATTTGAAGGCAGAAGCGTCCATCACGTGAAAATAAGAGGATTCCGCATTCACACGGGTGAAATTGGGGACTGCATCACCAATAATGTGACAGGGGTTCTATCTGCTGTTGTTTTGGGTTTAGAGACGTCGGGGTACCAAACTGAATTGGTAGCATTTTATACAGTAAAGCCAGGCCATACAGTCACGAGCGATGACGTCACTACCGCATGCAAGGAACATCTTGAAGAATACAAAGTCCCTGTTGCATCACATCTGTTAGAAACGAATCCAACAAAGGAACCACTTGACAAAATTGATGTACAAAAACTTAGAGAAATACACTATGAACACAATCGACAAAAAATCACATCTCAAAATATCACAAATCGCGACTTAGACCCAGTCACTGACGCTCTCTTCACAGCTGTAGCCGAGGCTTTCAATTTACCGAAGCAATCTCTTTCGGAAGACCTTAGCATATTTGATATAGGCGGTAATTCTATTAATATCGTTTGGGTATGGAGGAAAGTAAATGAGCATGGCTATGATGTAACAATCAATGACATTCTAGCTTGTAGAACACTGAATGATATACTTTCACATATGCACGCACAAGCCGAGCATGAGCAACAAAAAGAGGATGGGAAATATACAGTGGTAAACCTTTTTGACCAAGAAGATGCTCAGGATGTTGTTCATCTCATTGCAATGGATTTCTGCACCCGCAATGACATAGTGAAGAGTGTTGGCATAGATTATGAAACCTTCTATGACACTGTCTTGGAGTTTTGGGATTCTTTTAGGAAGTCAAATTTTTCTCGCGCAGTGCGTGACAGTGCGAGTGGGAAATATCTGGCTGTGTCGTTGTTTATGCTGGACTCCGAGGAAGAGGCTCTGGACATGGACGCATTGGTTAAGAAGATTCCCGCCGTTGCGCCATTGATTATATTCAACGAACACATTGAAAAGCCCATGAAAGACATCTGCAAATCCTTACCCGGGAAGAATGCTCACAGTTGGTTTTTCGGCGTTGACCAGGAACTAAACTTGCAAGAAACAATTCGAGTCATGAAAATATTAGATGAAGCAGATATTGAACATGGACGACAGCAAGGAATTAAGAGATTTTGTACCACCGCCATGCACCCAGTCACAAAGGTAAAAAGAGTTACGTTTTTAAAACAAATAATCCTAATGGGCGTTTTGATAAACAGGGCCCGGCTAAGGAATTACTGCTGCTGGTTTTGCAATTGATTTTGCCATCTGAAGCCTAATTCTTGATGGCCTCCCAAACTGATTTTTGGCTGAAAATATATAGGGATGCAAATGAGAAGCGACACATGTCAAATTAAGGTGATCTGGTTGGTTATTTAGCATTTTGGTGGGCGTCTTGGATTTCAGGTCGAATACTTGGTAGTTTTAACGTTATTTTCTGGGTACAAAAATCAGGGAAATAAAAGATATGTAAACCCAAGATTGAAGAGAAACAGTTAATTCACAGGGCAAAAAGAAACATTTGTGATTTAATTACATGTTATATAGTGTCCATTTTGAAATGTGATGACCGTCTTGGACCTAAAATCAAATAAAGTGTTATCTCTGGCATTGCCAAGTCAGTTACCCATGAAAGGAAAAAACATGGACCACAAATGATTAGCAAAATGGATGTAATAGGGAAATTTTGGTCACCATTTTGGCAGTTGCTAAACCTTTTTAATGAATTCGGCAGTCGGCCATCTTAGATTTGAAACAAAATTCTATGTACTCTTCCTGTCAAGTTGAATTTTGGCTGTAAAGAAAAAGTATATCAATTGAAGTAAAGTGATATGGGTAGCCAATGCCAGTCATATTTTGCTCAGTTGGCTTGCCAGTGAGCTGGGGTTATTGGACGATCTATCGTTCGTTGTTCATCCACAACTCACATTTTCGATGTCTCAAAACCATCAGCCAGCTTCAGTTTAAACGTGGTGGGTCTATACCACGTTTGTTCACATGGGTTATAACTTATAATTGTAGTTCATTTTGGGGGCAGCAAAAATATTTTTTAAATAATCTCTCGAAATGCAATTGATTTGAAGTTGCATTGGGGTATTTCTAGGGATCTATACACATTAAATGTGCAACAGGTGGCACTGCCATTTTTTCTATATTTTTTAAGTTTTTTTTTCGTGTTTTTGTTACTGTCAATATCAGCTATAAAATGGTCAATTAGATTATGCTGAAACTTAGTGGAAATGTTCATTTTGGAAAGGCCAAACATAGCTCTTCATACTACGGTTTGGATATGGTAATCACACTGTCTAATTAATTGACAATGCTAGGAATCTCTATTTTTAACAAAGTTTTCAATTTTGCTGCTCATTGATTCACGCTTGTATTCATATTGATAACAATAGAAGTGTATGGAGATTGCAGTATATGGGTAATTTATATGTTCTACACCCCTTCCAAAACACTCACTAGATTCACTGGGATGTACCTTGGGTGTGTCTGTGCTAAAGATACTAAAAAGGTCATGCTCAGGTGACTTTTGGATTTTTAATGAATTTTAAAATTAGATTCTGTTCATTTTTCTGTTGACTCAGCAAATTTCACATAATGGCTTTATCTTTACAATGGTGTATCCTATGTCCATGCTGACTATTAAACATTAACAGGAAAGTACGTCTGGGCTCTTAATTACTACATTTTATTTTGACCCTGAGTGACCTTTAAAGGTCCAAGTGTTTATATTGGCTTTTATCTTAATAATTTATGGACCCTAGCGCCATTATAACTATAAAACATAGGTGTACTTAATGTTAACCTTGCGCGCTATTGAAAGGTCACACTGGAGGTCAAAGCGATATATATCTGCCTATATGCTGGTGATGGTGGTTCCTAGACCCACAGTTACCATGAAACTTTAACGGGGAAGTTCTCAAGTGCTTTTTTTGTTGTAGTTAATTTTGACCTTGAGTGACAGTGAAAGGTCAAACTGGAGGTCAAGGTGCCACATTGGCTATTGCAAGTCATGTCTTGGCTCTAACCCCACCGTCATTGGCCTTAGATCGTCATCATCATCATCATCATCATCATCATCATCATCATCATGGTCCTCTCGTTAGTTTTAGTGACCATTTTGATATTAAGGCAGAAGCTTAGTGCTCCAAAAATTAAAGCGTATTTCACAGGGCATGGGCTTCGGATGACAAAATTACTAACAAAACGTTGACTGGAAAAAATGCAGTCTTTTTCTCAGCATGACCTAGTCTGAGGAAAGGTTTTTTTCTATCTGAAGAAAATTATTTTCTAGCTTGCGAAATTACTAACAAAACGTTGACTGGAAAAAAGGCAGTTTTTCCTGAGCATGACCCAGTCTAAGAAAAGGTTTTTTTCTTTGAGACAAAAAATATTTTCTATTTTGCGATAGTATGCGGCTTTAGCCGCCTGGCTAACAACGTTCTGTTAAGCCAGATCACAAAGAATGATTAAAGGAAAGTCGGGATGAAGTGGCAAGGACGTCACAACTGTTACACCTGCCCACAAAGTAAATGGGGGAACACATTTTGTATGCCCTTTGAGCATATATCAAATGGCCTACAGCCCAAATTAGATTGTCCATGTGTCCATATTTCTACTCTCTTTATTTTCCAGGCAACAGGTGAAGATGCCGGATGGATTTCGGTGTACGAGCCTCTATTGAGTCAGATTTGTCATGAAGGACAGAAGGTTTTCCTAGGCGTGGGGGACGACTTCACTGTTGCAGCGCAAATGTTAAGTTTGGATAACACGAACGAACCATTTACAGTGAGAGAAAAACTTCAGAAATACTACGCTGGTTCCTGATAATATGGACCACATGGCTCTGGTAGCATTCACTGTGCATCGGAAATAAGTACATCTCTTCACAGCGATTTAAGTATAGACTTAACAGTCGATTACTTTATTTCAAATCAAGCTCAGTTCCTTTGTCAATCAGCTGAATGTACAGAATGGGACGTAGTCTTTCAATTTAATTTTTTACTTCTTAGCGATCTTTCGCAATTTTTTTACACCTGGAGGGATGTAAATTAAGTGAGAGTCATTGACAAATCTGTTTAATATGTTACACATCATTAGTTTTTATATTTATGTATTTTTTTCATTTTTGTTTGTTATCGAGCCACTAAGAGCGGTCAACAAATGCTTTTAAATTGCACTTGAACAATGTTGACTTCCATGAGATCCTAATTTTTCAGAAGGTAGCGCTGCGATATATTCCTTGTAAATCATGCATTTTGTGCCTGTGTTTGAAACTTTCAGCTGATTCCCCAAATCATCGACTTGATTCTGTTATTCTTGAAGTGAGTGCAGTTTGGCTAAGTTTCTACCAAAATTTACAATGGATGACACTGCTGTAAAAGTCGAGATGATTTTTTAAATTACGCAACACTCAATCGTTATACCTGTTAGCATGCTCATCATTAGGTTGTTTGATAAGGTCATATAATATCAGCGCTAGCATAGCCTCTTTGCCAAAATTTCAAAATTCATTACATTTCAGGTCATCTAACATCCCTCAAAATATTTTAACAGGGAAATTAAGAATAGGAGTAGAAATAAAAAGGTTTACAGTGTAAAATATACTGTAAAAAAGTCTGGAACCTGTCGTCTTTGCAGCAGTAATGACATAGCAACCTCTGAAGGCTCCTTTGACATTTTGACAAATCGTTCCCTTGGAACTGCGTTCAAAATAACAACATAGTAGCATAGCACAACTGAAACATTAAACACCTAAACCTGCATACAGTCAGTAAAACAATTTTAATTCGTGAAATCTTAGTGGTCCATTATCATATTATACAGTCCGCTGTGAGGAAAATATGACCACACAGTTGCATTATGGTGTTGATTTGTGACCAGCGTGGTTGACGCCAGTGTTAAACAACACATATGTAGGAACACTGCATTTCATTTGATCATACCGTCTGGTCTACTATTCCGATATACACCATGGTCACACCATAATATTCATATTCTCAATAGGCTTTATAACAAATCAAATTTCTCGTCACATTTATTTCGGCTTTAGACCCAGATAAGCTGACACAGTCCTTTTGTTTTGTTTTCAATCATGATTGACACGTAAAAATTAATCTGCAGTAAAAAAATCAGATTCGAAAAAATATAAAGCATTTTAGAATAAGTGCGAAAAATCTTAAAATACAAGCGGGTAGACACAGGTTACCCCATAAAATTCCAGTTGAACAGAGACAAAGGGAAAATTCGAACGTAAGCGATAATGAAATCATTTAGTTTTTATATTTTTAAAAATATTTTCTATATTTTTGAATTTTACTGTATTTTTTTCATATTTGGCGAAATCTTAAACAAGCTTCTCCGAAACAATTGGTTTGAAATTGCATGGGGCACTTCTAGGGAATCCTTAACCTTAATTTGGTCAAGAAAGTGCACTGTGATTTGTTTTCTAAGTTTTAGCGAAAAAGTGTGTGTTTTTGCTACTTTCGAGTTCTTCTCCGAAAACATGTATTAGATTGTTCCGAAACTTAATGAAAGTGTAGCAAGAAGAAGGATAAAGCATCTTTGTTCACTGAATTGTGATACATTGGATACCTGAACTTTAATTGCATTTTTCAATTCTGTTACTTTAAGGTAAGTGCATACATTTTTATCCCTTACAGTGTTAGTAAATGGGGATTGCAATATTAATTCACAAGTTTTACTTACTTTTAAATTCTGTTGGCCAGATTTACTTTATACTCCGTGGGCGTGCCCGTTAGATGGGTCTCAATCACGTTTCTTCAAATGGTAACGTCTTAATGATTTTTTTTTATCTTTTTAACGAGTTTTTATAGTTTCAGCGAATTTTTGGTGTTTTTGCATTTTTTTTCTTCTCGAACGTGTCACTCAGATTGATCTGAAAGCTGGTGGAAATGCGGGGGGGGGGGGGGGCGACGACGCAAATTTGTTACCAGATGGTGATCGTCTGGAAACCTGATTCCGGTACTTCGATATTATGCATGCATTCTTATTGGGTACTATGTTAGTGAATTGAGGTTGCAATGGTAATTCAAATTTTGGATATATGTACTACATGCCAACATGTATTCCGAAAAACACTACTGCCATTAGGGCCTACATATATGGACTGGAGCTTATTTTTGGAAACAGCTACGCGTATGAAATTAGAATACATTCCTTCGTTCAGCTGTCTAACAAACATATGTTGTCTTATTCAAAGAGAGTCAGGCGCCAATGAAACCATTGATAATCAGATATTGGAGTTCAGTGCGCAGTTTGCATTCGAAATCATGGCATTAAGGAGGAATGTACCATGTTCCTTTGACACGAAATGTCAACATAGAGCGTGTAGGTTTATACAGAATTGCTTTAATGTAACCGGAAGAATTGTGTTTTACAATTCATGGTTTACTAACCGCATATGTTTTTTATGATAGCAGGAGTAACGGATTTCTACTTTCAAGATGGTGATAAACAGTGGATATGTTTTAGAACATTTGGTATTCGCTGCATTTATTTTGCTGTTATTAATTGCATAGTGCTTGCGGATTTAGTTGCTACTTTGCTGGATCATTATGATATTGTAGTAAGTTAAATATCTATTCACATATGTGTACTAATAGTTAATGATACTTTCAAATGACATTGATAAAACGTATAAAGTATATTACTGGTGTCATCACTGGCAGGATTTGCTCATCATACAGGCAGCAAAGGCACGGGAAAAATAACATACTCAGGACTACTTTAACACTCTCCCATTCAAATAATACTGAATCAACAGCTTTCTTTGGCATGGCTTGGGCACTAAGTGCACAACACATACCTGTCAAGGAGGGCTGTTGATCTGGGTCAATATATCTTGATAGGTATTATCTACAGTTCCCCGTTAAATTGCTTTTCATTGCTGTTGATATTAGTTGAAAACTAAAACTGAAGCAAACAACATTTGACCAACAGCCGGTCTTGGCCAGTTTAAGGGGAAAGGGTTAAAGAGTGTCGTAATTATTGTTAATGTTCACTCCGTATGCCCTCTGTATGCTTGTGTGTCATTTGGATTTTGAATTCCATGTGAGCTCTTCTTGTGTAATTCTTATAATTATACTAGGAATTTTTCTTTCTTACGTTACTTATAAAGTGTCATATAGGTGTATTCTATGTCAAAGCAAACACATTAAAGATTGTATACACTATGCTTGATACCAATGGTTGTACACCATTAGTATCAAAGTCACACTTTTTGAAAGTATAGTATTCACGGTAATCCAAACCTATATTTATGATAATATATAGACCATTAATACCAAAGTCACGCATCTTGATAGTATTCAGCATACATTTTACCCCTGATTATTATAATATATGTGCCGTTATATTTGTTACACATCTTGAATATAGCATATACTTTGCTTTATTACCGTATATAATATAATGTGTAGACCATCAATATCGAAGTAACATATCACAAGATATGATACACCATACTTTATACGTCTGTTTGTATAACATGTATACCTTCAATACCAACGTCACACATCTTAAAGATACTATACGACTTATTTTATGCGCATGTCTATAATAATATGTAAAGTATCAGGATCAAAGTAATACATCGTGAAGATTTCATACACTTTACTTTATACCCAAGTTAACAATACGCAGACCACCCATATCAAAGTCACACTTCTAGATGGTTTATACACCATACTGTATACTTTTGTTTATATCAACATGTATATCACCAAATCAAAGTCATACTTCTTGAAAATAATCTAATCATACTTTATACCTATTCTTATAATATATGATCTTGAAGATTCAAGTTTTGAAGCTTGATTACACTATACATCTAAATGGTGATATAGTTTGTAGTTCCTTTATGCAGAACAGTACTTGAATGTATTACTTGGCCTTTGGTATTTGTTGAGAACAAGAATACCATTGGTTACACAATGTCACTGGTAGACTGGGTAATACAGCGAGCATCTCCCACGAACGGAACTGGTATTACCCGAGGCGTCAGCCTCGGGTAATACCAATTCCCTGAGTGGGAAATGCTCGCTGTATTACCCAGTCTATTAGTCTGTAACAAATTTATCCCATTTTTATGTAGTTTCTAGCTTACTAGCGCCTTTTATTGGCAGAAGAAGGCACCTGTTCTGCCATTTTGTCGTCTGCGCTCCCCTGTCAGAGCCGTTTTCACGTTAGCCGCTAGGTGTCGCATGGTATTACTACAATAATACCAACCCCATGTGGGTAATACCATAATTTCAATTAGGTGCTGCAGGCATTTCATGGCCAGTAACCGATCAGAAGCCAAGAAACTACATAAAAATGGGATAATTGCGGATATAATATACGTCTTGTTGCCCTCATATCGATTGACTGAAAGTTATAATTTTCGTGACATGTGCCAGATGGAAGGAACACACGACTGCAGCTTAAGCATGAACTTGGTATGTAGAATGTTAGATCAGATTATTATTTTGGAAAGGCGAAATGAATGACAGCCTTACACATCATGCTTATAGTTGCTGTGGGTTTTAATCTTTTTTTGTTTGTTTGTTTGTTTTTTAATCGTATAACATGATTTTTTTTTGCTGACTAATGTTGTATGTGAACTGTGAAAATATTCAACTATGAAAATATGTTACGCGCAATTGAAAAGAATAAAAGTGTTTTCTTCATTTATCGATCTTTGAATCGCATTTGCTTTCATTGTTGTGACATACTGCCACCAAGAACGAAACATGATCAATAACTATCTCATTATCTCCGGATATGAAGAGGAATGGTTGCATTAACAATTGTCGTGAAACATTTTGACTACTTCTATATATTAAAAAAGAAGACTGTAAGAATACTGTGCTCAGCTGACCTCGCATGCAGAAGCGGAAGTGGTCTTGTGTACTTAGAATAATATCCAAGTCACCTTTGTTTAAGACCATCACTATTTATAATATCAGTTTTCACTCTTACACTGCGGCACGATTTTTTTAATGAAAAGTTACAGGCTCCACTGTTACCAAGATAGATGCTAATATGTCGGTTTGACCTGTTAGGTTCACGCAGAGTAAAAAATTAACCGCATCAAGTGACACTGCAGAAGCATTTTCCAATTAGCGTTTAACATGACCACGGCCCTATAATCCACCTTCGTTGAAATATTAGCCACAATGTCAGTTAACTTTTCAAGGGCGCTCAAGACCAAAATTAACAACACACCAATGGTAATTTCATGTTATTGTATAACAGTAACCATTGGCCTGATATCCAAAATTACCGATATATAAGCCAGTATGTCATGTTTGCTGCTATGCCTATTGAACATTAACAATGCTATCATGCATATATATACTTACTGATTTGTCCTAAAGTTGATAATTTGTCGAAAATCAAGAAAGAAAAGCATCACTATGTAAAACTTTGATGGAGATCGAATTCCGGTACATTCTCGCTTAGTTTCGAGAAAATCTAACCTGCAGCTAAAAGAAGCGAAAATAGCAAAAACCGCACAAGGACCTGTTTGAAGATAGAGAAAGATTCGCAGTGCCACCTGTTGAACAAATTAAGTGCTTTGGACCCCAAACGTATCCCGATGCGATTCAAAATAAATGGCCACGCGTTTATTGGGAAGATGATTTCTTAGATTCCCCCCCCCTCCCATTACAACACAAAGAAAACAAAAAACAAAAAAGAAAAAAACAAAAAAACAAAAAAACAAAAAAAAAAACAAAAACAAAACAAAAAACCAAAAAAACCCCATAAACAAAAACAAAAACAAAACAAAAAAAAAAAAAACCAAACAAACAAACAAACAAACAAATAAACAAAAAAACAATTTCACAAGTAAAAAACACAGCAACACATTCAAGCATTCTGTAAAAAAAATGAATAAACACAGTGCTATCATTTTAACAAATGAAGGTCTAGTAGTCCCCAGAAGTGCCCCGATGCAATTTCAAAGCGATTGGCTGAGCGGTTTTGGTGAAGATTTTTTAAAGATATTACCAAACAAATACAAAGACAATCAATGACGCATGACTGCTTAAACAAAATAGGTAGAAGCCTACCCAAAGATCATCTCCACCAAGCTTGAAGTGAATATGGCTGACGGTTTATGGAGAAAAAGTTCAAAATAAAAAAATGTGAATGACTAGAGCAATGCCCATTACTTACATTCTAATTCATGGAAAAATATGCATCAACCGACAAGTGCCATATCTAAAAAAATGGCTTGATATCAGGGATTTGGAGTATGATGATTTGGTGAAGAACAGTAAGTTCAGCCTTTCATAAGTTACATTTTAATCAAGTTGCTGAACAGTTTAAGTGCCGCCTTTGGACAATAATTTGAAAATTAGACTCTCACAAATGTTTATAAAAATAAAAAAATAGTTACCTCACCACCTGTTCAACAAACAAGGTTTAGGGGTGCCGAGAAATGCCCCTATGCGATTGGTAAAGCAGGCCTTGGAGAATATTTTGTTAAACTAGAAAATGGTTCAAAGGACACATCTCCCCATCTGTAATTGCCCGCATCAGCATTGAAAAGAGTAGGATGTCATTGGAGTAAAACTTCAAACATATTGTAAATCTGCACATGAATAACTATATATACACGCACAACTTTTCATATATCAATTGATATTTATGTCAAATTTCATGGATATTCCTGAACTAATTCATGAGCTACACATGTCACAAGTTTGACGCCAATGCTCAATTTCCTGGAACTGTCATTTTCACCATGATTATCAACAGAGGCAAATGAACACAAGAGAAAAACAAAACACCAGGGGTACATCTTCACATATTGATTAATGTTGATATCAAGTTCCATAGCTGCACCTCAAACACTTTTTGAAATACATATTTTTCTGTTCCGAACAAGCGGGACTCGAACTTGCAACCTTTAGCACCAGTCTCCTAGCTGACATTTTGACAATTGTCAGGCACAAATCTGACAACTGAACGTCGCATGAACATTTTCACTAATTCTTGACGAATTGTCGCAAAACCCCACAACGCTTTTTAGGTTTACCTCAAATGCTTTATAGGATACATGCAACACAGATCTGACAAGTCGAATGTCGAATCAACATTTTTGCCAGGTTAATTAATGATTAATAAACACAGAATAATTAATTCAAGAGACAAAGAAAACCCCAGGTGTACATCTTCACATATTGGTAAATGTTCCCACAATGTTTAATGATTATACCTCAAATGTTTGTTTGTTTTAATTACCTGCGACAAATATCTGACAATTTTAATGTTATACGGATGGACGGGAGGACGGACGGAAAAAGGCAAAGCTCTATGCCCTGCTTCTAGGTGGGGGCATAAAAATGAAACAAATCATAAAAAAGTAAAAAAAACAAAAAAAACTGGAGTATAACAATTTAAAAATCCTTGCTAGAGACCCACCCAATGTACATTCCTACCAAGTTGAAAGGGTATTCTGCCTGACGGTTTTGGAGAAGTCGAAAAGCCGACCACCCTATAAGCTCAGCTGACTAGCAGGTCAGCTGAGCTAAAGTATTAAGTGTGGGTCAACACTTTATGAAAGTAGTTGGGATACTGGAAAAATATCACAAAGGTCATGTTATTTCAGTGTATTATTAAACTCAGCCAAAATGCGTTTTAACACTTTTCACTGTATCTATGGCGTTGTCTGTCGTTATGCTGAAAACTTTCTGGCAGAGTATCTCTCATCGACACCATAGTGAAATGTCCATGTTTGTGGATAAGTTTGTCAGTTGATTCCTACATTTTGTCCAGTCTCTCCCCCTCTTTCAGATAGAACAGGATCATTATAGAACGGGTGGTCCGAGTTGCCATTATTTCGCTTAAATTTTCACTTAAATTTTCAAACCTATAAAAACAATTAATTTTTTAACGAGAGAGAGAGAGAGACAGAGAGAGAGAGAGAGAGAGACAGAGAGAGAGAGAGAGAGAGAGAGAGAGAGAGAGAGAGAGAGAGAGAGAGAGAGAGAGAGACAAAGAGAGAGAGAACTTGATTGGAATTCCATTCAACAATATCTTTAATTCCGTTTATGCATACGTCTGCTAAGTTTCTTAAATGTTATAACATTTTTCTGCTCACCTGTTTCAAGATATTATTAGAATTTACATGATTGCATTTTACCGCAATTATAGCAAACTGCGAAGTATTACAAAAATTTCTGTTAATTTTTTTTCTGATCCCAAACAGAGAGTTTGTCCTTATCGCAGTCTTCGGCTTATTCCACTTCTAATCCGTCCACGAAAACTTTATTTTCGTCACATAACAATTCGTGTCTCGTGCAAAATATGCCGCAAAAAGTAATATTTACAGATTGATTTAAAGTGTGGTCTTCGGATGTATCCGTGGTACCTGAAAACATGAGACACTTTTACATGTCCTAGTCACTAGAAAAACAAAAAAGAGTCTTTCGCCCGCCTTTTTGGCACGAGGCTTGCAACTGTTCTTGACTAGACATTTGAAGTCTTTTATATGACCAACTTCGATGCAATGGCGAAAAAAATAGAATATTGCCACAACTATTGTAATAACAGTTTTCAAATAACTTTTTCGTTAAAAATGATACTTGAATGTCACACACACACATACATATGTATATACATATATATATACATATATATATATATATATATATATATATATATATATATATATATATATATGTATATATATATTTACAGTCAGGCCGCCTTTAATAGTCACTTGATAATTCGGCACCCTTGAAATTTGGCAGCAATGAGCTGCAAACGGATTTCCCCCATTGAATTACTACATGATAATCCGGCACCCTTGAATTTCGTCACCGGCATGTTAATTGCGGAATAAAAGGTCTTTTTTCAATGTAATTTGCCTCTTTAATCCGTCACTTGATATTAAATGGAGCATATACCTTGCAATAACATACCTTATTGCGCTGTACCGCAAAATCAACAATCACCTGATGTGTTCCAAACAAGTTCCGAGTTGATGAGATGTTTAATTGTTCCCGCCTTAAATGGTTAAATTTCATTGCAATGGCCAGAATCCAATGAGGGATTTTGTGGTGATGACGTAGCAAAAGATCGGCGCAGAGAAGAACAGTTGAAAGATATGAAAAGTGAGCGCAGTTAAGAAAAAAAGATTTTGGATTTCTTTGTGCCAAAATAAGCTATTAAAGGCAAAATATGTACAAATACGTGTGTGAGATAAACATTAGCGTTGGGACATTTTTGCCCGCTGGCTCCAGTAATTTTGAACGTAACATCACTTCTACATATGGATATGTATACACTGAATAAAGTTTTTTTTCCCCTATAATTTGCACGCTTCGTTTTCGAAATTTCATATGATTGGTAATACGTGAATGTGATTATGTTTTTATTTACTCATTGTTAGGGTCAAATTTGGTCTCTTATTCACTATATATCCTGGTGAATTATACTGTGATTTGTTAATCTGGCAGCGTTGCTAATCCGGCAAATGACCAAAAACAGATGGTGCCAGATAAACGCGGCCTGACTGTATATATATATATATATATATATATATATATATATATATATATATATATATATATATATATATATATATATATATATATATATATACATATATATAGATATATATATATATATATATATTGTATTTTGTGTCTTTTCAAAAGAAGATTACTAAATTTGTATAGTATAAACTAGAGACATCCTGCACCAGAAACGTGAAAGATAACCCATGACCGCTACTCAGACATGTACGAGTAGAGGCCTCGTCTGAGTATGTACCCTCTAAAGACCCTTTAGTTTATTTTGGCAAATACAGCCTATGGCAAAATTCTACGGAAGAACGTGTGCAATAAAGACAATAGTACTTCCATATTTATAAAAGGTTCGACAGTAACACTGCGGAATATGGTAATGACTACCAGGAAGTGATTCTGGAGAAAATGATTCATACACACACACACACACACACACACACACACACACACACACACACACACACACACACACACACATACACACACACACACACACACACACATATATATATATATATATAATAATAATAAATACATATATGTCTGTGTGCGTGTGTGTCTGTGTGTATGAAATGAAATGTGATGAGGTGAAACTTTATTGACTGCACGCCATCCAAAAAAAAAAAAGTAGTATTTTGTCAAGTACACGTACAACGCGCATAGCACCAACAAGATATGGAAGAAAGAAGACGAAAACAGTCTATATACAGCTCAGGAATGCCTCTATATTCGTTACAATAGTGATTTCACTCTTATGGCTAGACAATTTGTTATATATTTTTCCACAATTTTTATTCATTCAATGTCTGTTTTCGTAATTCCATTTAATATGAAATTGAATGATTGTCTCGTATTGTCTTGCTTCACATCTACAAATATATCATCTATTTGTTTCAACTTAACATTTCGGGGTATTCTAAATTGGCTACAATTCAATACAAAGTGAAGATCATCCTCAATGAGGTTATATGTATTCCATGTCCTGAGGCTGACTGGTGTTTTGTGGGGACACTTGTGTCTACCTGTTTCAATGTGTAGATTACAGGCACTGATACGGAGCCTAGTGATATTTTTGCGGATATCAAAATTGTTTATAACGTCTAGATATATTTTAAAATTTAAGTGTTTTTTGTATTGGACATAAGTTCTTAATTTACATTCACTGTCATTTTGTTGTGACATACCACTTTCCCACTGTCTCTGAAATTTCTCCTGTAGTTTGCTCATAACTAACGTGGATGGAAATATGCCAGATCTGTTGCCTTGATTATGCCAAAGTTCGTGAAAACCAGTCGCAAACAATGTATCTTTGATGCTTTTCACCAACAATAACTGGTTTTGATTTTCATATGACATTTCAATACTGCAGTAACAAGAATCTGATAATAGGAAACTTTTGTCACTGTTCGCAATCCTAAACCAATTTTTTCACACCATTTTGATTATATTCAGGGAAATGGGGGTACATCCAAGCTCACCAAGGACAGCTATATTATATGCTTTCCGATTCACTCCAAGGCAAAACTTCGGAAAACCAATATAAAACCTTTCGATACCAAATTATGCTGAAATACTGTCAGGTATTATTGACTTGGATTGTCGAATCGCATAAACTCCCCAAATTCGGACGGATATAACAATATTGGGGAAATAACTTTATCAAACATGAATAGATACATTTTGACACGCACATTCCTAGTTCTAAAGACATGTTTAAGCCTCGCTAGGGCCTTACTTGCTTTGTCACATAATTTGATTGTGCCATCGAAGGACCCTGAAGCCGAAATTTCAATGCCAAGATATGTATCTTTGGAAACTATATCTAGTTCAACGTCGTCTGACATAAATGGTCGATTTAGTTTTTTGCTTGTTTTATTGAAAATCATAATTTTGGACTTTTTATTATTGATACTTGAATTCCAATGTTTACAATAAATAATTGGAATATCCAAACATGTTTGTAATCCTCGTTCACTTTCAGATAATAATATCAGATCATCAGCGTAAAGCAAGCAATTAATCTCTTTTCCTTTCAAAGACACAGGATCACAATTCTTACCAAATAAATAGGGTAAATCATTAACAATAATATTACATAGCGTAGGACTCATGACACATCTCTGTTTAACGCCCCTAAGTAAAGTAATGTTATAAGAGAGGCCATCGTTAAACATGATTTGAGTACTCGATTCAAAGTACATATCTTTATAACGTTATACATGGAACCATTAATTCCATATTTCAACAATTTAAAGAATATCCCTCATGCCAAAATGGTGTCAAAAGCCCTATAAAAGTCCACAAAACAAACAATTAATATTTTTACCGAGAGCTTTTGTATATTTATCTACTAATGTTTTGAGCACAAATATATGATCGCTAGTTCGACATTTCTCCGAGAACCCGATTTGGAATTCACTTTTGATATTAGCATCTGACAAATACTTTTGTAATCGCGTATTCAGGACAGTACAAAAACGTTTCGACATACAGCTACTTAATGATATGCCTCTAAACATATTAGGATCACTTGTATACCCACCTTTGTGTATCAGAACTAGTATACTTCGCTTCCATAAAGTTGGGAAAAAGCCGGATGTAAAAATACTATTAAATACCTTCAGCAAATTTTGTGACAAAGTAGTCTTACTATGTTTTAACATTTCTTTCAAGATAGAATCCTTGCCAGGAGACTTTTTGTTTTTCAGTTTTACTAAAGCAACTTTTATTTTTGTCTCACTGATTCTATAATCGAGTGCAGAAAAGGATTTATCTGTATGTTCTATATTCCTAAGTAAAGTTTTCACTTCTTGCTACTAAGGGGAGTTGCAACTGAAGTTCTGGGACATTATACGTGAAAAATGGCTAAACCACTGTCTAGGACTAATATTTTCGCCAAGATTGTTTTTGTTGGTAACGGTACATTCTAATCCTTTTATGAGTTCCCAATATGCTTTTGGATCTTTTTCCTGAATATCACCGAGAGATTTCATAATATTATTCTTAAAATCAACTTCTTTTCGTTTACATAGCAATCTAAATCTTTTCCTCGTCGAATAATATGATTGTCTCAGTGCATAATTATGCCGGTCACTAGACAATTTCTTAGACATTAATATATTCTTTTAATTTCATTGTACATATTATAACAATCTTTAGTGGAAGACGCTTACCCTTTTTTCTTTTAGGTCTAACTTTTAATGTGATCCTGGCTGCTTTTTGTATAATTTTGTTAAAATCTTGGATCATTATGTCAATATCATTGCGATTTTCCACATTATAATGTGGTATGTAATGTCTAAAACGCACTGCCTGCCTTCGGTACTTTGATAGCCTTCGTTACGCGACGTGTTTATTTTACTGCCAACATATTCTATTCAGTTTCTTGTTTCTTGTTGGACTTTTGCCTGAGTTTTACAAATATATTTGTCTTATGCATTTGCAGGGCACATTCAGGCTAAGAATTCCTGCTGATACCTACACACATTGAAAATTATCACTTTGGTTGGTTAACCGAATGGCAAATCTTAAACAAATCTAAAGTGTAAAATAACTACATCA
This sequence comes from Hermodice carunculata, assembly GCA_964020975.1. Taxonomy (NCBI): domain Eukaryota; kingdom Metazoa; phylum Annelida; class Polychaeta; order Eunicida; family Amphinomidae; genus Hermodice; species Hermodice carunculata. Next base: position 26,371,951 of record OZ026615.1, on the reverse strand, counting down.
TTGACACATCTGGCTGAAAGGCAGATCCGAACTGACATGAGTACTTTTCTAAACAGACATGCTGCCTTAACTTATATAATAAGATACCCGGCCTGCTATGTATTCAATACATATGCATATCGTCGCAGGTGGGAGAATATGGAACCGTACAAATAATTTATTTTTATAGCACAAATTACGAGGGACGATAATATCGTTCAAAGTTTTAACTAGCCTGCATACGTAAGACTGCAAAGGGACCAAAACAATTTCATCTCAAAAGACAGAAAAAGACATTCTTATGAAAATGGGGATTTAATGTAAATATACAGACGATAATTTCGTTCAAAGTTTTAACTAGCCTGCATACGTAAGACTGCAAAGGGACCAAAACAATTTCATCTCAAAAGACAGAAAAAGACATTCTTATGAAAATGGGGATCTAATTGTAAATATACAGACGAAGTCAAAATTTGATTCGAAAAGTTTGAAAATTCGTTAACAGACACAAATACGAACAAGCCGGACGGGTTCTCCAGACATCCGTACGTCGACCAATTATACACTGATTTTCATGATCGTAGTCAAGAGTGTAATGAAGCAAGTCTTTCGAGGCCAGATGGAGCGAATCTGAAAGAATGTCGCCAAATTGACGATACTTTCAAACAAAACAGACTATACAAGGGGAAAACCCGTCCCGCGTGTAGGACTGAGGCCAACATTACGGAAGCCTGATGACACCGCCGTTTTAAAAGTCTTATTACGAGGTTTATCTTCCAGCAATTACGAGATTTTTGTTCTAATTACGATTTTAAAAAGTAATGCCGTTACGAGTATTTTATTGAAATTACGAGTTTTTAAACTCGTTATCTTGAGTTTTACGCTAAGCTCTGTAACGTTGGTACAAAGACCTGAGTGACTCTTTTTGGCATTTGTTGTAGTGTATAAGTTTGGGCGAAAGAAAAAAAGAACATGATAAAATAGCTGGTGGAGATTGTGGGCCATACATGTAGCTGCCGCTCATGAGCATAAAAGGTAATAATTTATATGGTTTGCAATCTTATAAACATGGTGTTTTGACTACCCGTCAACTTTCTCGCAAAATGTTTGTTTTGGCGCTCCTTCCCTAGATCAGTCACCACAGATTCAGTCAAGGGGTTTATATGGCCTGTTCAAATAATGTTTTCATAGGTTTCTAGCACGGATGTTGTCCTAAAATGTCGTGTTAATTACATATCATGAAGATAAATGTAGTTGCAATTGAAAAAGGTATCCTATACTTGGCTGAAGTAATTGATAGTGCCTAACGGATACATTCTGTTCATGTAACATTACGTGTAACTGGACTGTTTAAATGATCTCTACAAATTAATCGAAGGGAATCAATGAGAATGAATGGGGAACACGACTCGCAACCGATGTACATTTGACGATCAGTGGCCGACATGTGGTTGTTGTATTGAATTTTCAAATTCCTTTATGTACAATCACTAAAACTATTAACATATCTGCATAAAAATTCTGGGTGCCGTGCACGAATTTAATCCCTTGCAAAGTGAAAAAGAGACTTCCAACACACAACAACAACAATAATAGCAACAACAATAACTAGAAATACATAAGCTGTAGTAAAAGTAAATCTCGCAAGGTCTGCTTACACCAAGGTCCAAGGTAAGTTTTTCCAAGAGTGGAAATAGGATTTGGATTTTACATCACACAGGTTCTCTTAACAAAACCAATATTGGTGATTGCGTTCTGCGACTCCTTATTGATTGCCATGTCATATCTATCCATTTTAGAGACTGGGAAGATGGAATTAAGGGGATATTCTTCGCAGGTGGAATATATCAGTGCATATTTAAGGTTTGAACCAATTGAGTGAGAATTTGCAAAGGTGAGTATTTTCCAGGGCCATATGTTGCTAATAAAATCTCCCTCCTGAGGGGTAGGCTTCCTCTTCAGCATTGTATGTAAATATATTTTTAAGGCTTACCCTTTTCTGTCAGGATACATTTGTATGGAAGATTTTTTATCAAAGTTAAGCCACTGAAAGGACTTAAGATCATGACACAGAAGGCAACATGTGGAGTTCAGCAAGAGGGCGCATATCAAGATAACCCGGTTCATATGCCACACTCGAAATCAGTACTCTACATCGACCAATAGTAGATCCAATTAGTGAGATTAAGTGGTCAGAAGATCAATATTTTGGAAGTGATATCACTTTTCCCGCTTCTCAGCAAGTTTTATGCGAGATTTTCCACTGACACTGCCAATTGCCATGTCATATGCTCGGATACGATACTCACTCAGAATGGAGCCACAGACCTAGTGAAGTGGGACGCAGGATAGGATACAAATTGAAACTTTATGGGTTTTTAAAGGTGTAATTGCATTGGGATGTACGTGTACCCGTTGAAATATAATAGCCACAATGGAAGGAATGAGGTATGCCCGTAACGAAAATTGCAATTAATAAGAACTGAAAATAAAGTTTGCTGAATAAAGTTTTACATGAACATGAAATAAAACGTGTTTTGAACACATTTTCAGAAACAAATGAAGGACAGGGAACACATGTAGTAGTTCATGTAACGCACTGCCCGATAATGCCGGCTAAAGCCGTTGGTCCTGGATCTAGTTAAACTGTATGGGTAGAAATCGTACATGTACCTGCGTTTTTATTAAGTTTTATTGCAGTTTAATCGTAGGAAAATAAATATTGATTTTCGTTATTGGTTTATACACACACACACACACACACACACACACACACACACACACACACACACACACACACACACACACACATATATATATATATATATATATATATATATATGTGTGTGTGTGTGTGTGTGTGTGTGTGTGTGTGTGTGTGTGTGTCCTATACCTACCAGTACGATCAATAACCGATAAGGATAGAATGGGCGATATTGGACGCCATTGAATCTAAACGGGTTTTTTTTGCCGTGTTTTTTTTTTCTTATCTTTGATAAAATATCTTTGATATCAGCGATGTTTGGTTGGAGTAGTATGTGCAATATGACGGCCAAAGAAGCGGCCTCCGCTTATTGGGGCTCTTACGTGATTATGCATTACCACTAGAGAAAATCGTAAATATGTCCAAACTTGGTTGTAAAGTTCGGGAGGAAGACTTGAAGCAAAAACAGTATTTCGCCAGGTCACATGACCTGGCGCAATAATAAGCCGCCTCTGGCGTGGTCTATGAGAAATGTATGCATATTGCCTTTTTGTTGGTGTTTTGCAGAACTGCAGTGATATACATTTTGAGCTCAATGTGGTTTTCTGTAAGCCATGAGAAGCACCACATGCATTCATGCTTCTTCAGATAAATTCATCAATTAATGAAGTACAATAAAGATGAAAAATACTTCATTTCAGGACTTTGGTAGCTTGAGCAGAGGGGTGTGAAGAAAGGTAAATGAGACATCTTAATGAAAGACAGGTGCTATATTAGCTTTATTAATTCTATGAATAAAACAGGCCTGTCATAGGCATCACAAAAACCGACACTTCAGGCTTCACGAAATACATTGATTATAAAATCAAATATTTTAAATACAAACACTGTTAAAAATTCGGATGGAATATAACCAAAGGACCTTTTGGAGATCTAATCTCAAGCAACATGTTAATTGTCAGACTGTTATTGTCGATTTCTTTCACATATTACAGATGTGTACTCAGAAAAATATAATAAAAGAACAATGAATAAAACTGAAAAAATAACAAATATATTAAAAATTGACCTGAAAAGCTCTTCAAGATATGCTGGTACCTTGGTGTTACCTACTACCTGTTTGGAACAGCCAAATAAATATAGATATACCTTGTGATATGTTGTTACATTTCCGTATTTAAATATAAAATGCGCATGGGCATGGTAAAATACCCAGTCACAATTTTCTAGGAAATGGTGATTTCGGATTTGGGGGAGGGGGGAGGGGGGGAGGGGGAGGGTAATCCCAATCCAGTTCAATTTTTGTTTTTTGTTTTGTGTATTGTTTGTTTGTAATTTTTCCAATTATGTTTTAGACATTATCTCTTATATCACATATTTATAATACAATAATAGTTTTTGTAATCCCAGGTATTTTTCTGGTGATGAGGTCCCAACTTGGCTGAGTTTATCAGAGACTCATCTGTCTATCGTTGTCTAGATACTGTCTAATCATTGTACGGATATCCCTTGTGTAGTTTTTTAATCGCACAATAATATATGAGTACATGTTACCATGTTAAACATATGGATACCAGTATGAAGGTATGTATGTGTTGTTACCAATTATATATAAATATAAATATATATATATATATATATATATATATATATATATATATATATATATATATATATATAAACGCCGGTACTTTCGGACCTGGATCCACTATCTGGGCAATACGACCTTTTCACTTAGCTTTAACTTTGATACAATATTCCTTCTCTGGGGCCCACCACCGCCAACAACTGGTGATTTCAAGGCGTTGTATTAACAATTTTAGGTAATGCTCACACTGGAAAAGTATCATTATACATTTTACATTACATTCCTTCGACAAATTAACCTTCCGTTAAGATTAATCACACATATATTTTGAATACTATCTCTCCAAAATATCCAGTTGGGACTAACCTAAACTTTGCTGTCATTTTGAAAATTATGGATTCCTCACCCAATAGATTGTAAATGAGGATAGTATTGGGACGATCTTCCGATGATTACTGCTTCAGACACAACCGAGAGGCAGGTTAAAGTTATGATATCAAGTCATGTATCAAAAGTGCTTTCATGACCATTTGCACTGATAACTCAGAGAATGGACATCTGGAACCTAGCGAAGTATAAGGATAACGATTATTAAACAACCGTGGCTATGCAGTTTAGCTATTTCCCCGGTCCAAGTTAACCCTTCAGACAAGTTGAAATGACATGCTGTGTTTGAGTTGACTTCACTACAAGTTAACGGCACATGACGGCCACTTTTTTGATAAACTCTTTCAACTGAAGCTATGCTGTCCCACTGAATAACCATGGCTATGCAGCTATCCTGTTTCCCCAGGCAAAGACTTAACTTTGGCCAAGTTAACCGACCAGGCAAGCTGAAATATAAAGCTGTGTGTGAGTTGACAAAATAATAACGACGGCCACCTTCTGAATAAAATTGTTCAGCCAGGATCGATAAATTTTTACTAAGGAAAGGCAGCTTGTTTTTTTCGTCACGGTGGGTTATCAACATCAGGCCAACTGTTGGCATTTGATTGGTCACTCAGGCAGATGACATGTTAATCAAGGTTGGGATTAGAACATTGGCCCAACATGATGAAAAACCCACATTACAATAATATCAATATTTCGAATGCATACAGACATTTTATGGAATACAGTTAGATGATATACTTTTGTATTCATCGATCCAATTAATACAATTCATGTTTGCTCCAAAGCGTACATAGACATGCTCTATATATATATATATATATATATATATATATATATATATATATATATATATATATATGTATATATATATATATATCTAGTATCTTTGCCTTTGATGGGTTAAACAAAGTAACCCATACATTGGATCATGGGAGGGACTATTTCAATGATGAGTTTTGTATCAAGTGTAATTGTAAATTTCCTAAAGAAGCGACCAGGACGTTGGCAATGCGATGTGAAACACTTGGGGCAAAGTCAGGCTCCTGACTTGGTCATACAAGTACAGGTCAGCGGCTTATATTCTTATCTGTAACACTGGTGTGAAGCAGTCACATGCAAATTTAGACCGCTTTGCTGACCTGTACTTGTCTGACTTGGTCAGACAAGTACAGGTCAGCGGCGTATATTCTCATCTGTAACACTGGTGTGAAGCAGTCACATGCAAATTTAGACCGCTTTGCTGACCTGCGTTGAAGAGAGCATCAAGGAAGAGGGTACAAATCTAGAACATATTCACCCTTTCTGTCTGTATTGTTGCGAATAACATTATTGATTAAGAAGTCGGTCAAAATTGAGGACATTAATCCTTATGAAAATTAAAAGTTAGTTTTCAGTGGGTGCTCAACTAGTCCTGAGTTAGCTGCTAACTGGCAAGATGAAAATTCCACCCAGGAAGAGTTGAAATCAAGTTTTCAACTTTTATGTTTGAGAGGGGTGTTAGATTTCAACAAGCCGCTTACTGAAAACCAGGACTTTAAAAATCTAACAGTTGAGAATTAGTGGAAAACGAGGACTTAGAAAATCGGAGAGTCGAAAACTGGTTGAAAACTAGGGCTTAGAAAAATTTGGCAGTTGTACTGACTTTGCCAACATTCCAAAAGTTGAAACCTGGTTGACACCTACAGAACCAGTACAAACCAGTTCAATATCAAAGCATTTCCTGGCGCAATTTTGAACCAAAGAAAGTGTCCGCAGCAGCATATCAGTGTGTAATTTATTGCTTTTATACTGGCCATTGTAATTCGTAAGCATAATAAAGGTACGTTTGTTACAATGATGTACCACGGTACATGAAGATGCCTTACTCATATGATTGTCACATGCCCTATGTTACAAGTCTCTTATATGAGATGTATACCTAAGTTAATGTAAACGTTGGTATCTGGGCTTGTAACCTTTATATACCACTAATGGCCCTATGTACCACACACAGATTCTGAGGTAGATAACTGTATAATCCACAAATCGAGATGAATTAATAAAGGCCATGTGATATATTCATCTTGTTGTTCATAGTGTAGAGTATAGGCCTATTTTCACATCAGGGCTCAAGCCACTGTCTTCTTTCCTGCATGTACTTTCTGCCTATGAGATTGTTTTACTCTCAACTGTCATTTTATTCAAATGAGATATTTAAATGGAACAGTTGAAGTCTCTACCGTGGAGTTTTCAACTGCAGTTGAAATCTGTTTTAAACAGATAGTTTTGTTTTCAACTAGTGACTAGTTGAATACTATTTTCATTTTTTACTAGCGGCTACTTGAAATCTCGCTGGAACCCTCTTTCAACTATAAGGCGCCATTTTTATTTTTACTAGCGGCTAACTTATTTTGCATGGTATTTTTTCAACTAGCGGCTAACTGTGGACTAGTTGAGGGCTAGTTGAAGACTAACTGCGTTTTCCAGTTGAAAACTGAATTCCTTTTTTCGTAAGGGAAGTATCTAATTTTGGTCACAGTGCCTTTTTCAAAATTTCATACATGTACATATATGCACATGTTTTAGAAATACACGGATTGAGTTCATTAATTGCCATTTAGAAGCATTCTGTGAACTGCAAATGTAGAGAAAATTTCTTTTATGCACTTTCATGGAGTAGCCCAAACTGATTGTTATGGATGGGGATGGGGGTGGGGGGACTCACCGGCATCCATACTGATTTTACTCCGCTACCTCCTGGCATAATTAAGAAAATTTTCACATTCTTCCCCCAATTCTTCCTACTGGTTAATATGTATGGACCCAACACATATATTTTTAGACGTTGGCCGCTCCCGTGCATCTAATGAACTTGTAATTAATGCATTTTACTGGGAGTCATCATGTATTTTTCCGATGTTTATGCATGTCACATTTCATGACGTAACTGTCACCTGCTTCTACTCTAGCCATCCTCGTATCAATATCCTCATTGTCTGGATACATTTACGACTAAAGGCAAAAATAAAGAACGGAAATCAACATATATTTTCCAAAGTGCAATAAAATCAAATACTTAGGCAAGTGCATATACGATTTCTCCGCCTGAAGTTAAAACCCCAATCATGAGTCGACCTAACCAGCATAAATGTCGGCGGTGCCTTAATGTGTTCCATACCGTTATCCTTCATCGTTTTCTGTAAAATGTTCAACACGTTTTATTTATGTTCACGTTTACCTTTCTTCAGTTCAGCTAGATTATTTTCACTTCATATACATTGTGATTTCCTGATGTTATTGAATCTCGAAACTTTATCAATTTCGAGATGTAAATAGTATAAAATGCGCATGCTTAGGATTACGTCACAATCGGGGTTCCCTTAATCCTATGGTAGCCCCTACCAAGGTCAAAGTCTGGTGCAGAAGTTCTTGCATCGTGAAAGCGACCTCAATAATCGCATATTCTAATATCTTTTACTATCGTTCGTATTAACATTTACAACCCAACAGCTCTTATATCCAATCCCATACTACGTACCACACGGCACCAGGCCCAGCTATGTCACAATCTGAGTACAGTTTTTGAGCTGTATTTGAGCAAATGATAAACGACAGTGGACAAACTTGATAAGATAAGAATAGAGGCGGGGAAGGATATCATTGGCACTTGTATAAAAACCCGCCGGTAATTTAGGACCTGTATCCACTATCGGAGCAATCTTCTTTACTAAGCTCCGTCTTTCACGCAGTGGGGCACTTGGCACTCAGCCTATTGCAATCACTCAATTCTTAGCCTGGGGGTGACTTCAATGTCTGATACAAAATCCGTATTCTGGGGCATACAACTGGTAACTGTTTGGCGTTGTATTTACATCTTCAGGTAATGCTCACTCTGGAAAAGTCCCATTATATATTATACATTACATTCTTTCGACAATTAACCTTCCCTTAACACTAACCACACACATATTTTGGATGTTACGTTTTCAAAATATCCAATCGACTTGGCTGCCATTTTGAAAATTGTGAATTCCGCACCCGATGGTTTGTAAATGAGCACTGGGACGATATTTGAGGTGGGTGGGTGGGAAGAGGGTTATATATGAAACCAAAAGTGTATATTTTGCAAATATTTTTGAGCATCAATTATGATATGATATTTGCTGTGGCCGCAATTCACTTTGATACCTAAATCAAATGTATTTTGTGCGACTGTCCCACAGTCAATGCATTAATTGCGCAATGTTCAAAATAGCGCTCACCACCAGGCATGGTGGTGGCTTGTCGCATTTGGATTTGTGACTAACGATGATAACTGCTTCAGACACGACCGAGTGGGCTGATTAAAGTTAAGATAGTAAATCATCTTTTGGAAATACCTTGACGACCATTTCCTCTAGCAACTCCGAAAACGGACACCTGGAACCTAGGGAAAAATTAGACACCGATCACCACACCACTGCCACCTTGGCTACATGCAGCAGCTATGTCTTTTCCACGGCCCAAGTTAACCGTCCAGAGAATTGAAAAGGAAATGCTGTGTTTGAGTTGACTTTACTGCAAAATAACAGCACAGGTTCTTCATTTGACTTACAACTTGGTTACGGTTGATTAGAACGACCGCTTTTTTAAGGGTTGTCGTTTGTGGGGTGATTTTGCTGGTCGTTGGTCGCGTGTTGCAGGCTGTCCAGGGCTGTCCAACAAGCGTTTCTCATGTGAAGAAGGAGATAAATTGCTCCAGGGAATCTAAATTTTGCTACAGAGATTTCCAGATGGACAGCACTGTGGTCGTTCGCGTCAGGTTATTTAATATTGTAAAAGCGCCCGTGCCAAGGAAAACTGGTCGTTTTGACCGGGTGGTCGCCCAACCCGGGGGACTGCAGTCGGTAATTGCAAGTTCTACTGCACCATGCTTATACCATGCAGACCCTGCCAGGGTATATCAAAGAGACTGAAAAAAAATTAATGTACTTTTGGGGGTCTCTGAGTGAGTTTCGGGCACTGGTATGGTTCGTTAAATTTTTTTGTAAGGAAGGGCGGCTTGAGAGTACTTTTTTGTTGTTCCATTAATTTTAGGCTTGGGTCTTTTTATTGGGGTTTGTTAGATTACTGGAACCACACATATATTTTTGTCAGGCCTTAGGTAACTTGGATATATGTGAAACATGTTTAAAATGGATGTTGTCTCCCCTCTTACACGCTACCGCTTTTGACGTCAGTTTAATTTATTACCTGGGCACAGCCGGAAGCACTTGTTACCCATAATTATTTACATTTGGACCGCCTACCGTCACTGATGGTGTTGTACAATTGGTTCCCGTATGGTACATACTTCGAGTTCGATATATAACCCGGCTGACCCTCCGGATGCGACCTTTTTTGCTCTGAATCACACTGTGAGACACTTGCCACCAGGATAACCATTTAGTTTTTTAGCTGTAACACATTCCCAACTGATGCTGTGGTAAGTCCTCAAATGGAACAGTGTAAAAGTAACACTGATTAGTGTAATACGAACGTCTTTGTGGTGTGTCTGGTTTTGCACGCGCTTGTGTGAAGGGGTGATTTTCTTCGTGTGATACGAATTTTATTTTCCGTGATTTGTGAATGTGAAAAATGATTTCATGTGATTCATAACTGTGATCAAAACCATTTAGTGTGAAATGGAGGCATCCAAAACCGTTTTGAGTGAAATTTGATACCCCCTCCCCAAATGCCGGAAAAAGGGGAATGAAAAACATAGTTCTCTTTGGGAAGACTAAATTCATCTTGGCCGTTTGAATCCTTGCCCTGTTTATCACTTTAAAAAGCAGTGAGGTGAGTATGCGTACCATGCACGTTATTTTTTTGTCATCGGGGATAACACCAACATAAAAATCACTCCTGCCATTATTATAATAGATAGTGCAGTCTTAATCACTTCCAAATGGTCTCAAAATACACAGTATCATGATTTTTGTTTGTTTGGGGGGAGGGGAAGCTTCATATTTTGCTCTTAATGATGGATAAAGGTACATTGAAATTAAGGGCAAAGATAATTTTACCTCTTTGGTAGTTGGCCCTTTCTGACGAAATCATTTACTTTTGCTCCTGCGAATGTATTTCTAGTTGACACTGGCCCTTTTGTGGACAGCAAAAGTGTTATTAAAGCAATAAAATTGAAACCAAAATCCAATTGAATGCAGGAAGAGTTAAAGAATGAAAATTAGTGCATCATGTTAATTCCATATTTGACACATTTTAAAACGATATCCTATACATTACTCAATCTATAGACATCTATTCTATAGAGTCCCGCATCCATATAAATTTTCTCTGAGAATCGCACTCTAGTTATGTCTCTATGCAAACACACTTTCCTCAACTCCATTCATCCTTTCTTTGTTTTTCTTTCTTTCTTGCTTTCTTTCTTTTTTTATTTCTTTCTCAATCTCTCTTTCTTCTACGTCTTGCCCACAGCTTTTCTTCTAGCAGTTGCATGGCCCCATCATTGAAATGTGTCCTCTGATTGGAATAAATTTATAGTTTCAAAATTTTGCAAATTAAATGCAAATTTTAATGAAAAATGTTCCAGATGTTGAAATTATTCTAGATAGAGATAGAGGTACAATTCCGAGCTCTTCATATGGGCTGTATTACGGGGACATCCTAGGGCCTGGAAACAAAAGTTGAAGAATTTCAATCTATGCTAAATTCGCTGATTACCTTGCACAATTTACTAATGCACCCCCCCCCCCCACTTTTTCCACGATGTGTACAAGTTATAAACGAAATGACAAGCAGGTCAAGTTTTGTGTTGTATTCACAATTTCTACCTTAAGCAGTGTTGTCATTTGTAATAATAAATGTACTACTGATGATAGGGAATTGTGCTTTTATCCATTATGGGCATTTTATGCCAAACAAAGTCTGACCAGCAGGCCAGGCAAAGGAGTACTGGATTCATTTTGGTTATACCAGGACAACTGTCAGCAGGACGATTTTGTCCTGCAATGTTAAGTTCAATACACTTTTTACTTTACTTTACTTTTCATGTTATGAATTGAACCGGTATGTATAGGCCTGTACATATACCTTTTTTTATGTTTGGAAGGAGCAGTACTCGAACTTGCAACCTTTGGCACCAGTTGCCTTGGTGAAATGGGTAGCGCACGTATCCATTCGACCATATCCCTATTCTTAAAAGGAATAGTTCAATGGAGGCAGTTATGAGCAAGTGCCATATAAACACGGATATTCAGTATATGTACTGAGTCGGCATTTATTTCCAGAATCGGGGACTTAAATCCGCCAGCATTACGGGAATGCCGAAAATATATTTTTATGTTCGGAACGAGCGGGGCTTGAACTTGCACACCAAAAACGAACTCTAAACTTAAACCAAGAACGAAAATCATCGTTTATATTTCCACAATAAAACTGCAATGACAATGAATAATAACGCAAGTACATGCCCGATTTCTCTGCATGTAGTTAAACCAGATCCAGGATCAACATTGTTATTATAACTATCAGGGGTTTTTAGCAGTGTGTCTCTTGCACTGGTGCATGTGTTTTCTATCCCTCATCTGTTTCTGTAAATGTGGTCAAAGCATGTTTTATTTCATGTTTGTTTTTTACCTTTCAAGCAAACTTGATTGTCATTTCATATTTATTGTGATTTTATTTTGGTTCTTGAATCTCCGCACGTTACGTTTCAATTTGTAAACAAAGTGAATGGGCATACGCAGAAACCCCTACGTCATTATCCGGCATTCCCCTGTATTACGTTGCATTGGTATACAAAGACTAGGTATCCCTCATTCCCTCCAGCGTGACTATCATATTCTAATTAATATACTTACTACAGTTTATATTTACCAATTTTGTAAAAACCCGCCAGTACTTTCGGTCCTGGATCCAATATCTGGACAACCTTCTCCACTTAGTTCCATCTTACACTCAGTGGGACTCTTAACTCCTATGCCCAGTGCTGCTACCTAACTTATATCTAGGGGGCGACTTCAGTGTCTGATACAATATTCAAATTCTGGGGCCGACCGCTACCAACAACTGGTAACTTCAAGGCATGGTATTTACATTTTTTGGTAATGCTCACACAGGAAAAGGCCCATTATAAATTGAACATTACATTCATTTGATAAATGAACCTTAATCATACATAAATTTTGGGTACTTCCTCTTCAAAATATCCAATTGGGACTAACCCCAAACTTGGCTGCCATTTTGAAAAATGCAGATTCCGCACCCAATGGGTTGTTAATGAGGATAGTAATAGAACAATCGTGGGGGTTCATAGTGTATGAAGTCGATAGTATATATTTTGCAAATATTTCAGAGCATCAATGATGATATGATATATGCTGTTTTATATGTGTATATTTTTAATTGGGCGTCTTACTCCAAAATGCATTGTGTCATGTTCAAAATGGCGCTCGACAATGCGTGCATATTTGCCAGAGTTTCATGTCGCATTCGGATTTGTAACTTACTACGAAAACTGCTTCATACACAACCGAACAGGCAGATTAAAGTTAAGATGGTAAGTCATGTTTTAGAGATACTTAACCGACTGTTTGCCCTGGCAACTCGGAGAATGGACACCTGGAACTTATCGAAATATTAGGAAAACGATCACCAAACAACCATGGTTATGCAGCTATGCTGTTTTCCCGGCACAAGTTCAGCCCCCAAACTAAGTTGAAATAAAATGCTGTATTTGAGTTGGCTTTACTGCAAAATAGCAGCAAAAATGAAGCTTTCAGGATGGATCTTTTTATAAGGGTAGGGTGGCTTAAACGTTTTATTCCGTGTCATAAATATGGGTCCGGCCTTTCCAGGAGGATTGCTCCTTCAGTCATAGCGATTTCCAGTTGGACAGCACTGTCTGTAGTCGTATGGGTCAGGTCATTTACTATTGCTGAAGTACCCGTGCCAAGGAAAGCTGGTCCATTGACCAGGTGGGGACTGGGGTCGGTATTTGCAGGTACTACTGTACGATGATTATACCTATGCCCATGCAGTACCTGCCAGGGTATATCCAATGGAATGATTGTAAAAAGGTCTTAAAAAATAAGGTTAAATCATTCTTGATGCATGACTGCCAATAGGTTGGACTACTGGACAGGGACTGCTTTATACATTTATAATTTCTGTATCTAAGTGTTATTTATTTATTTATTTATTTATTTATTTATTTATTTATTTATTTATTTATTTATTTATTTATTTATTTATTTATTTATTTATTTATTTATTTATTTATTTAAGTAAGTAATAGATGATTAAAGCATTACAGCCAGAAACCTGTGCAAAGCAACTTAATATTTTTCTGATTTCACGTTGTAGTCCACCATGAAAATAAGCGAAGGCAACATTCCCTAGGCATTTGGTGCTCCCATTTCATGCATCATACTTTGGTGCGTTTTCAGGAAAAATAAAGCAAAATGCTGGCATATGTGTGAATTAAAACAATCAATCAATTAACGTTCAGTGATACAAGTTAAGTACATTTAGGCCTAGTGGTTATCTCACTGTATTTTTTCCTCTTCCTCGTAAAGAGAAAAGACACAACTTACTACTTGCTGGATAATTTATGTGAAAATGTTCCCCGAATTAATAAACCTAAAATATGTGCAAAAATTCCCTATATCAGTACATGTATAAATACAAAAATTGTCTTCTCTGAATTGATAACATGGCGATGGCCTTTTTTGAAATTTATTTTTCACTAATTTTTGCTGACTTCCTTCAGATTTTTGTACAATCTGAGGGAAAAATTACCAAATCAGTACAATGATGACTTAAAAGTTGTGATTTCGTCAACCATGTCATAGCAAGATTTTCCACTCAAAAGTCCCCAGAATGCACCATTTGCATGCTCAAATTCCAATTTTTTTTTTCGAGGAAGGGGGAGCCCCCCGCATGCCCTTGGGGCACTTGCTTTGGCCCTTCAGGCCACGTAAGCCTATATCTCATGTTTTGTGTGTGTGTGCGTGCGGGGTGTATATATATATATATATATATACATACATATATATATATATATATATATATATATATATGTATGTGTGTGTGTGTGTGTGTGTGTGTGTGTGTGTGTGTGTGTGTGTGTGTGTGTGTGTGTGTTTGTGTTCCATTAAATTTAGGGTTGATCCTTTTCAACCAGGGTCTGTCAGGTTACCAAAACCACTAATACATTTCTCTTAGGCAATCGGGAACTTCGACATTTGTTGAAACATGTTTAAAATGAATGTTCTTTCCCCTTTTACACATTACCTCTTTTGACGTCAGTTTAATTTGTTACCTGGGCACAGTCGGAGACAGTTATTACATAAATAAAAAAAAAACCTGTAGGTCCAATTTATATCCTATCATGGGCAAATGGCATTACTTCCATACATATTGATCTTTGGATCGCCTAATGTCACTGATGGGGTCATACTATTGGTGACCGTAGGGTACCGATTTGCTTTCTCTGTCATGATCTATTGTCCCTTAACTTTTAGGTCATGCATAATGTCAAGTAACAAATCTTCTTCTGCCAAAATATATTTACATTCAATGGTAAACAGCAAGCCTATGCCTTAGAAGGAAGATTAAATAAGCAGCATATGACCCAGGGAAATACTCACTTTTTACAGATTCTTATTCTATTAGCTCAAACCCGAAATATGCACTATTTTTTTCCATCTTCGAAGAATATCTCTTTCCATTTTTGTAGTCCCCAAAGTGGATGGACATGACATAGCAGGCAATAATGAGTCGCAGAACTTAGTCTGCACATTTTGTTTTGTTAAGAGAACCTGTGTAATGAAAGTAAAATCCACATTCAATTTCCACACTCTTGGGAAAACTTACCTTGGACCTTGGTGTAAGGCAGACAACCTACTCCCACTACCCTGCTGAATTTCTACTTTAGCTTCTGCGAATGTACATCTGGTTAATATTCCCTTTCCGGGTACTGAGAACTGTAATATTCCCCAGGCAGTCACTAGTTAAAACACAGCCAAGCAAATATGGTAAACAGATATTGAAATTTTGTAAGACGAATATGTTAATATGCAATGGTCGTTTAGGAACAGATAAAGGAGTGGGTATGTTGATGTGCTACGCTGCTCGTGGTAAAAGTGTAGTTGACTATCTTGTAACAAGTTATTTCTGTACATGCCATATTCACAGTTTTAAAGTGGAATCTCTTAGGGTAGAATCTGGCTACTGTCCACATGAGCCACAAAGGGATCAGAGTAAGGTCTATTTTAAGTGGGAGCCGACCCTTATATCTAGACATTTTGAAGCGTTTACGTCAGATGTAGCAAGCAACAAACTGTGGGAATTTTTCTGTTTGCTTTCTGTTGACACTTCGGTTGCGTGTTATGGCTTTTACAGAGACATAGAACGTGTGATGGAGAATACCTTAGTAAAATGTAAAACACGCAGCACGCAAGTATGTCCCTTAAACTGGTAGTTAAATGAGCAGTGTAAACGGTTAAAGCCCAAAGCACATAGCTTTGCATAAGTTTATGGCCTATGCAATGCAAGCACAATAACCGAATTCAATGCTCTACAAAGGGCGTACAAAAGAGGTGTACATACAGAAAAAAAGGAAAACAAACTTATTTGATACTAGAGAAAGACTTGAAAACATAGTATCCAACAGTCTTAATGATTACTGGCGCTTTCTGGGAGGTCTCACATAAAAAGGCCAAGTGATGGCATTAGATTACTTGATTTCCATAAATATTTTCGTAATTCTGATACAACTCTATATACTAATTACTTTGATCAGCAGATTATCAGTCACCTTAAAAATCTAGACTTGAATGACATAAATTAAGACTAGGACAATGATAAAATACTGACAGTACGAGAAATTTTAAACCATCTCATTGCTGAAAATGAATTGATAATACCCCCACAAAATCGCCGGAATTGCTGGAATTTCAACTGAGTGTTTGAAACATGATGACACTCTCCTAACACAGTCTGTTTGGGTTTTGTATAATAACATGTTGAAATTTGGAGACTTTCCAACTGAACGCTCCCAAGGTATAGTCTATTCGAAAAGGGGTAAATTGGATCCAGAGAACTAAAGCCAGGTTGAAACATTTTGTAAATTACTGTAGTTCTAGAAATTTTCGCGCTCGTTTTAATTTCGCGCTTTTCGCGCTACCACCTAAAGCGCGAAATTAAAATGCGCGAAAATAAGTTGCATTGTATTTCACTGCATTGTTTGGCATTGGATTGCGCGAAACTAAAATGCACGAAAATTCTGTAATTTCAGAAAAAAGTGAGTTTGCGCGAAATTAAACACGCGCGAAAATTTCTAGAACTACAGTATATAAAGCTGTGTTATATGGCAGACTTTAATAGACGAATGACAAGTTTGAAGATAATGGTGTGTTTCAGTCTGGCTTCTGTAATTATAGAACAATTGATATTTGAACTTTTGTCGAAAAGTAGAGACTATTTAGGAATAACACTATTTGTGTGTCTTAGGGACTTTACCAAGGCATGTTTTTTAATCTAGAAGCACTAATAAACAAGACCAGACGGAGAGGTGTCTCAGGGGACATCTTCTTCTCCTAATAAATTCTTTAAGAGGGACATTCTCTCTCTTTTTTCCGCTAGAAATTTAAGATTTTTATAGGTTTAAATATTTAAGCAAAATAACAGCGACTGGGACAATGCGTTCTAGAGTGACCCTTTTCTATCTGGGAGAGGAAGGAAGACTGGACAAAATGTAACTTGAGGAAAAACTGACAAACTCACCCATAAACACATACATTTCTCTATCTATGGTGTCGAAGAGAGAGACTCTAAGAGAGTTTTAAGTATAGCAACAGAAAATACCACAGATAGAGTGAAAAGTGGTAAAACGCATTCTAGCTGAGTTATTAATACACTGTAATAACATGACTTGTATGATATTATTGCAGTCCCCCAGCTACTTTTATGATGTATTGACCTACACCAAATACTGTAGCTCAGCTGACTTGTTACGGAGCTGACCTGATAGATGGTCAATCATGCGTCCACTATTCACATTTTCGACTTTTTCTCCAAAACCGTCATCCAGAATTCACTTCTAACTTAGTGGCAATGTACATTCGTGGGTCTCTAGCAAGTTTTTAAAATTGTCATGTTTCATTGATTTTTCACCATTTCTATGCCTTCTTTCATTTTAACACCCCATGTAGATGCGTCCACCTAGTTGGCATATAGATTTGCCCTTGTCGGTCTGTCCTACTGTACGGCATTACAATTGTCAGATTTGTGTCGCACGTTTCTCAAAAACCATTTGAGGTAGAACCATTAAACTTTGTGGGAACATTCATCATTATATATGAAGGTGTGCATATGGGGTATTGTTTGTCTCTTGGATTAATTATTCTGTACTTATTAATCATTACTTAACATAGGGAAAATGTTGATTCGACGTTCGACTTGGCAAATATGTGCCGCATGTATGCCATAAAGTATTTGAGGTACACCTGTTAAACTTGGCGGGAACATCAATTAATATTTGGAGATGTGCACCTCAGGTTTTTTTTGTCTCTTGGATTAATATTTTTTTATTACTAATCATTAAATACTAAAAATGCTGATTCGACGTTGGGCTTGTCAGATTTTGGGTCGGCATATCTCAAGAGGTTTTTAATATACGGCTACTCTGTGGAAATGTACCTTATGGAAGAGTCAACCTGTTGTTCTTCACGAAGTCATATACTCCAGATGCCTGATATTGAAGTTTTTTTTTTTAATTTGGGCATTTGTTGGTTGATCAATATACCTCGATTGATTAGAATATAAGTCAATGGACATTGCTCTAGTAATTCACATTTTCAACTTTTTTCTCTAAAACCGTGAGCCACATTCACTTCGAAGTTATGTTTCTTCTTCTTCTTCTTCTTCTTCTTCTTCTTCTTCTTCTTCTTCTTCTTCTTCTTCTTCTTCTTCTTCTTCTTCTTCTTCTTCTTCTTCTTCTTCTTCTTCTTCTTCTTCTTCTTCTTCTTCTTCTTCTTCTTCTTCTTCTTCTTCTTCTTCTTCTTCTTCTTCTTCTTTTTTTTTTTTGGGGGGGGGGGAGGTGAGGGATCCAAGAAATCATCTTCCCCAAAACGGCTTCGCCAAAGCCGATTACTTTGAAATCGCATCGGGATACGTATGGGGTCCCGAACCTTAATTTGTACAACAGGTGACACTGCGAATCTTTATCTACCTTGAAATAGTTTTTTGTGTGTGTGTGTGTTTTTTTTTTTTGGGGGGGGGGCTATTTTTCGCTTCTTTTAACTGTACATTACATTTTCTTGAACTAAGCGGGAACATAATTGGACTTGATCTCCACCACGTTTTTACTACATAGTGCTGCCTTTTTCCGATTTTCGACAAATTGGCAACATTCGAACAATTTTTGGGTATATATACATGTTAGCATTGTTATTGTGCAATACGATTAGCAGCGAATATGACATACTGGCTTATATCTCGGTAATTCGGGATATTAAGCCCATGGTTAGGATCAAACAATGATAGGAAATTACCTGTGGTGTGGTGTTAATTTTGACCTTGAGCGACCTTGAAAAGTCAACTGACATATGGCTAATATTTTTTTTTCAACAATGTTGGATCATAGGGCCATGGTAATGGTAAACTGTGATCAGGAATATGCTTATGGAGTGTCTCTTGGTGCAGTGTGTTTTGACCTTGCCTGATCCTAAAAGGTAAAGCTGGCATATTAGCCTCTATCTTGGTAATAGTGGACTCTGTAACTTTTTATTTAAAAAGGGATTCGTGCTGTGTATGAGTGCAGATTGATATTGCAGACAGTGAAGATGGTCTTAAACAAAGGTGACTTTCATATTATTCTGAAGTTCACAGGTCCACTGCAGTCTATGCATGCAGGCTCAACTGAGCACAGCTCTGCAACAGTCCTCTTTTTTAATATTTAGGAATAGTTAGAATATTTTACGATAATGTCCAATGCAACCATTGCTCTTCATATCTGGAGATAGTAATTCGGTCAAGTGTCGTTCTTGTTGACAGTATGTTACAGCAATGAAAGCAAATGCGATTCAAAATTGATTAAGGAATGGAGGCTGAAGACGGCACTTTCATGCTTTTCACTTATGCGTAACACATATTTTTATAATTGAATAACTTGACAGATTACAAACCACATTAGACAACAAAAATTATGTTTATATGGTCACACGAAAAACAAAACAAACATGATTAAAACACTTTGCAACTATAAGCATGATGTGTAAGGCTACCATTCATTACGCCTTTCAAATATAATAGCCTGATCTAAAATTCTAGATAGCAAGGGCCTGCTCATGCAGCAGTGGTGTGTTCCCACCATGTGGCACCTATCACAAAAACACTTTCAGTCAATCGATATGTGTGTTAGAGAAAGTATTTTGAATCCGCAAGTATTCTTCTTGTCAACAAACCCCAAAGATAAAGTGATACATTCAAGTATCCTTCCACAAAATATAATCTTCATCTGGAGATACAGTGTTTGCAACCTTCAAAACTTGAACCTTCAAGATTCTATTATACACATAGGTGTGAAAAACATGATCTGTACTTTTTTCAAGAAGCATGACGTTTAACCTTCTAGAATTGTGACAGACATTTATGGTCTACGTATTATTAACTTCGGGGATAAAGTATTATGTATAAAATCCTCACGATGCGTTACTTTTGCTCTAGATGGTCTACATATTATTATAGACATGGGTATAGAGTAAGGCTATAGTACCTTTAAGATGTGTGGCATTGGTATTAAAGGTCTACATATTCTTATAAAGAGAAGTATACAGTATGGTGAATCATATCCGTACGATGTGTTACTTTGATATTGATGGTGTACTCATCATAATGAGAATGGTAATAAAGCAAATTATATACTATCCTCAACACAAGTGACTGATATAAAGGCCTTTACATTATCATTATCTTGGGTAAAAGGTATGGTGCATACTATCAAGATGTGTGACTTTGGTATTAACGGTCTACATATAAACATAAGTGTAAAGTACGGTGGATACTATATCTTCAAGGAGTGTTACTTATGGTGCACCTATGTAAAGCATAGTACATACAATCTTAAAGATGTATGCTTTGATATAGAATACTCTTAAATGACACAGTACATGGAACGCAGGAAAGAAAATTTCCTACAATAATTTTAAGAATTAGACAAGAAGATCTTACATGGAATTCAAAACGCACCTGACATGCAGCGAGCATGCAGAGTGACCATTAACAAGAATTACAATAAAGAAAAAATGGTATGTACTCTTTAACCCTTCCCACTTTAACTGGCCAAAACTGGCCGGTGGTCAAATGTTGTCTGCTTCAGTGTTTTCAACAAATTTTAACAGTAATGAAAAAGAAATTTAACTGAGAATTGCAGATGATAACTATCCAGATAGCATGACCCAGGTCAACAGCCTTCCTTGACATGTATGTCCATGACCCTTATTGCCCAAGCCATGGCAAAGAAAGCTGTTGACTCGGTCTTACTTAAAGGGGGGAAGGGTTAAAGTACTCATTCCAGGGGGAGGGTTAAAGTAGTCCTATGGGTTATTTCTCCTGTGCCTCTCGTGCCTGTATGATAAGCACATCTTGCCAACAGTGACACCAGTAATATACTTCCCCTAAAAACGTTTTTGACAATGCCATGTGAAAGTATCATTTGACTGTTAGTACACATATGCAAATATATATTTAACTGACTACAATATCATAATGATCCATCGAAGTAATTATTTAATTCACCAGCACTGGACAATGAGGGCAAAAGAAATGCAACAAATACCTAATTTTCTCGTGCATATGCAGTGGTAATCACCATCTTGAAAGTAGAAATCAGTTGCTCATGCTATCATAACTACAAATGCCGTTAACAAACCAGGAATGGTAAAATACAATTTATCCAGTAACATCAACCAATACAGTATAAAGCTACATGTTTTATGTTGACATCCCGTGTTACATGAAACATGGCACATTCTTCTTTCATGCCATGGTGCCGAACGACGCACTGATCTCCAATATCTGATAAATAAAGATTTTCTTTGTTGCGTGACTCTCTTTTAACAAGACAACATATTTTTGTCAGACAGCTGAACAAAGGAATGTATTCGATTTTTTTGGTGTGTAATTGTTTCCATAATTACGCTCGAGTCCATTCTTGTAATGCCAGTAGAGTTTGTCTAATTACATCTTGGCATAGAGTACAAGTATTTCCCGAAGAGATCCGATGTTTTATTTCTCTACATACATAAGTTACAGTTTTTTCGAGTGACCTATTCTTTAAGATTGTTACATGTGAATGAATGAATGAATTAATTTTATTGGTCAGATCATAACAATACCTGACAATCTGTCAAACATACGATCAGATATAAATACAATGTATACAATACAACCAACCAAACCAATTGAAGGGAATCCAACTTACAGCATGTAGGAACAAGTGAAGAAAAATGAAAAGGGACAAAAATTCATTAAATCAAAATATAATTGAAGCATCACCTGTTGAACAAATTGAGGCATAGTGGTCCCCTGACATGTCCTGATAGAATTTCAAAGTAGGAAGTTGTGGTGAAGATTCCTTCAGATTTAAAAAAAGGGTTACTGGCGCAAGACAATCGGAACTTGGTAGAGCCACATCAACGTACATCTTAATCAAGTTTGAAGTGAATATGGCTAAAAGTTTTGGAGGAGTCGAAAATGTGAAATGCCATTGCAACTCCATTAACTAACATAGTAAACAATGGGAATGCATGCGTAACACAAAAGTGCCTGCATGCATAAACACAAAAGTATCCGAATCAGGATTCCAGGGTAGCACCATCTAGCAAACAATCTTGCATTATCACCCCTCCCCCCCATTTCCACCAGGTTTCAGAGCATACGGAGTGGCACGTTCGAGAAGCAAAACAAATAGCAATACACCCAAAATTCGTGGAAACTATAAAAAATATCTTTAGATAATCAAAAATTCATTAGGGCGTGGCCTTCTAAGGCCTCTTCGTTGAGAACCACCTAAGTTGCACGCCCAACGAGTTTTTATTAAATCTGGCTAACAGAGTGTAGATGAGGTCACACTTGTGTTTCACCATTGCAACCCCCATTCACTAACACTGTAATGGATAGAAATGTATATACTAACCTTCAAGTCACAAAATTGAAAAAATATTTAAAATTCAGGGATCTAATGTATCACAATTCAGTGAACAAAGTTGCTTATCCTTCCACTCGCTACAGTTTCATCAAGTTACGGAACAATCTGACAATATTTTCCGAAAAGAATTGGAAAAAAGCAAAAACATATGAAAATTTGGTTGAAAATTAGAAAACAAATCGCAGTGGCACTTGTCGATTAAGGTTTCAGATTCCATACAAGTGCCCCCATGCAATTTCGAACCAATGGCAGTTTCGTTGAAGTTATTTCATATTTCGCCAAAATATGAACAAAAATACAAATAAATATCATAAATATATAAAATGTGACCGGAGCACGACCTTTCGAATAAACCTGATATAAAGCACCCATGGTAGATCCCTACCACGTTTCAAGTGGGTCTGGCTAACGGTTTTAGACACGAAGTAAAAAATGTGAGAATTAAGGATGCCGACGGACGGACGGCGGTACAAGAAAAATCACATAAGTTCAACTGACTGACAAGTCACTTGACTTAAAATGGGTAGTCCCCCCCCCCCCCCAAAATGCTTTGTCTGTATTATGTCGGCAAAGAATGTTGCTGGTGCTGGTATTTTTCTTTCATTCAATGACGTTCATAAAAGTGGACCTTAAAGATTGCCAAATGCAGGAGAAATATCGACTTACTTGTTAAATATATTTTGTCCGTTTCATGCTTTGAACATATTTTAAACTACATGGATTTCATTATCTGTTATGCTGCAATCTTCCCTTTGTCTCATTTTTAACTGGAATTTTGTGGGGTCACCTGTGTCTTCCCGTTTTCTATTTTAAGATTTTGAGCACTTATTCTAAAACGCGTTATATTCCTTCAAATCTGATTTTTTACAGCTGATTAATTTTCACCTGTCAATCGTAATTTAAAAAAAGAAAAGGATTGCGTCAGCTAATCTGGGCTTAAAGCCAAAATAAACGTGACAAGGACTCTAATTTGTCATAAAGCCTATTGAGAATAGGAATATAATGGTGTAAACATAGTGCATATCAGAGCAGTAGACAAGAAGTTATGATCAAATAAATAGCAGTGTTCCTCCGTTTGTGTTGTTTAAACACAAATGTCAGCCATGCTGGTCACAAAGCATTCCTATCATGTAACCGTGATGGCATATTTTCCTCATAGGTAACTTACCAATATGACAATGGACCACTAAGATTTCAAGAATTAAAATTGTTTTATTGACCGTTTGTGGTTCTGGGTATTTACTATTTCAATTCTGCTATGTTACTATGTTGTTAGTTTAAATGCAATTCACAGATGGTGAGTCTTCAAATTGTTAAACTCAGCCTTGAAAGGTTGCTATGTCACCACTGCTGCATCGAAGGCAGGTTCCAGAACAGACCACTTTACAAAATATGTGACACTTTGAACCCTTTTATTTCTTGCCTCTTGATTTGCATAATTTTTACATCAAAATATTCCCATTCTTAATTTTCCTATGGGAAAATGTTTTCAGGTGTGTTTAATGACCTAAACATCAGTGAAGTTTGAAACTTTGGCAAAAAAACGACGCTAGCGTTAGTAAGTATCATTGTATTTATCTATTCGATACAATGGGCCTAGGTTGGCCATGATCTATAGTATTAAAGGTATAGGGATGGGAAGGCACTCCATATCCCCATGATGAGGTAGCCCGGGTCCATGAAAAGAGAGTCTCCTAATCACAATGCGCAGTGATCTAAAATTGCGCTGCCCAGCAAAGGAACTGGGGCGTGGAGCAGTGTTTCCATCTGAAAAAACTGCTGCGGACTGATGGGCGTTCAACAAATGAAAAAAAAAACTTCTTTTTCGATAAAAATTTGCGAAATCTGTTAATTTTTGCAAATGTATATATGAGAAATGAATGTTGGGAATTGAG
The DNA here is from genome assembly GCA_964020975.1 of Hermodice carunculata. NCBI lineage: Eukaryota > Metazoa > Annelida > Polychaeta > Eunicida > Amphinomidae > Hermodice > Hermodice carunculata. The sequence continues at coordinate 26,347,217 of OZ026615.1, read as the reverse complement.
GACTACTGGCCTTCATGAAGAGAATGGGTATTCTGTACATATTTGCCACAATACGTTAGCGCACATTATGGCATATGGACTGAATACCCATTCTCTTCATTTCACCCATGAGTTCTCAATTGGCGACGTCAATTCCCATTATGAACATATCAAGCAGCCTAGTGCTGAGGATGCTAACAGGTATGATGAATAAAGTTGCGTAATTTAAAAATTCATCAAATTGGACATGCACAGCAGTGTTATCTATTGAATAATTTTGGTGGAGACTAAGCCAAACTGTACTCACTAAAGAGTCAAGTCAGTGTCTGAGGAAGCAGCTGAAAGTTTCCAAAACAGACACAAAATGATAGATTGACAAGGAAAAAGTCGCAGCGCTACCTTTCGAAACATTAAGATCTCATAAAAGCCAACAGTGTTCTTATGCACTTTTGAAGCAATTATCGAGTGGTCTTATAGGCTGCTTTAAGATTACAAACAAAAATGAAAGAGTCCATATATTTTAAATCTAATGATGTGTAACATATTAAACAGAAATGTTTGAGAACGACGAATTTACATCCTTCCAGGTTTTAAGAGAATTTGACAAAAGATTACTGAGACGTCAAAAGTTGAAATTAGAAGACGTCTGACAACGTGCCATTCTGTATATTCAGCTGACCGACAAGATATGTGAGCTTCAATGAAAATAAAGCTATCAACGGTTAGATCTGTACTTAAATCGGTGTGATGAGATGTTCTTATTTCCAATGCACAGTCAATGCCACCTGAACCATGTGGCTTACATTATTAGGAACCAGCATAGTATGTCTGAAGTTTTTCTCTCACTGTAAATGGTTCGTTCTTGTTATCCAAACTTAACATTTGCGCTGCTACAGTGAAGTCGTCCCCAACGTCCGGAAAAACCTTCTGTCCTTCATGACAAATCTGACTCACTAGAGGCTCGTACACCGAAACCCATCCGGCATCTTCACCTGTTGCCTGGAAAATAAAGACAGTAGATATATGGGGACATACGTAATATAATTTGGGGGTGTAGGCCCTTTGAAAGGTTAAAAAGACATACAAATATGTTCCCTCATTTAGTTTGTGGGCGGGCGTAACAATTGTGACGTCCTTGTCACTTCATCCTTACTTTCCTTTAATCGTTCTTTGTGATATGGGCGAGCAAAACGTTGTTGGTCAGGTGGCTAAAACCGCGTAATATCACAAAATAGAAATTTTTTCCACCTGATAGAAATTAGAAAACCTTTCTCATAAAGTGTAATAGCCAATGTGTCAGCTTGACCTCCAGTTTGACCTTCCAAGGTCACTCAAGGTCAAAATTAACTACAACAATAAAGCCAATAGGAATGTTCGCCCTAATGAGTAGTAACTATGGGTCTAGGATCCACCAACAGCAACATATAGGACAACATATCACTCCAGTTTGACCTTTCAAGGGCACTAAAGGTCGATATTAACTATACCAAATGAAAGCCAACAGGTACTTTCCTATGAATGTTTTATAGTTATAATGGGTCTAGGATCCAACATTATCAAGATTAAAGCCAATACAATCAGTTAGACCCTTTAAAGTTACTCAAGGTCAAAATTTGATGTAACAATAAAAGTCCATAGGTACTTTCCTATTATTGTTTAATAGTAAGAACGGGCCTGAGATGCACCATTGCGAAGATTTCAGCCAATACGTGAAATTGACTGAGTCAACAGAGAAATGAACAGAATATTATTTCAAATTTCATTAAAATCCAAAAATCACCTGACCATTTGAATGAATTAAGCACAGCCACACCCAAACTACATCAAAGTTAATCGTATGAGTGGTTTTGTACAAAATGTAAATTACCTATAGGTTACTATGTAAGTGAATGGAGATGACCATATATGGCAATATCCATACACTTACAGAGTAATCAAGGAATACATGCATTTACCGATAAGTACCAAAATTGAAACATTTGTTTAAAACTAGAGATTCCTAGTGTTGCCATTTAATTAAGAGCTATGTTTGGGCCGTCAACAAGTAACATTTCAACATAGTCCGATGGACCTTTTTGAAGAAGATATTAACAGAAGCAAAAACAAGAAAAAACCCAAAAAACATAACAATGTAAAAAAAATGCAGCGCCACCTCTTGAGCATTTTAAAGTGTATGGGTCCCCAGAAGTGACCCTATGCAACTTCAAAGCAATTCGGAGAGCGCTTTTGGAGACGTTTAAAAAATGCCCAAAAATGAACAAACAATTATTAAAAAAACACATGGGTGCATGAACATTTGAAATAACACGGCAGAGACCACCATGTTTGAGGTGAATCTGGAAGATGGTTCTGGAGAAGAAGTCGACAATGGGAATTGTGGATGGACGACGAATGATATATCATCTTATAAACACAGCTGACTGACAAGTCAGCCGATGTTACATTGTCGCCCATTTCAGTTTACATCAATTAATATTACTTCTTTACAAAATTTCCCTTTAATTGAGCTTGGGAGGATGGCTACCTAGAATTAAGTTTCAACTCAAAGATGGCCAACTACATTCCAAATGCCAAAATGGTGCATGATCACTATTCCGCTATTACATCTATACTCCTCATTATTTGTGCTGCAGATTTTCCTTTCATGGACAGTTTGCTGGGCAATGCTGGAGATGACACTCGATTTGGTATTAGGTCCACGATGGCCACTAAATTTTTAAAATGGACACTACATAGCATGAAATTCAATTTTCAAATGTTTCTTTTGGCCCTGCTAATTGACTTCTTTCTTCAATCTTGAGTTTACATATCTTGCATTTCCATGAATATTTCTTTTATCAAGTAAAGAATATAAACGCTACCGAGGAGTCGACCCGACATTTAAGATCGCCCTCAAAATATTAGATGACCATCCAAATCAAATAAATTTAATTGGATATATGTTGCTTCTGATTGGCATACCAATACATTTTTATACCTAACACCAATTTGGGAGGCCACCAAGAATAAGGCTTTAAGTGACAGGTAGCAACGTTAAAATGGCCACTGATATTGAAAATGACTGTTAATGTTATATTATTAGATGACCTTATTTTCCTGTTGATTTTTGATTTGTTTGGAAGAAAATGAGCTAAGAGGTTGCTTTTGAAATTAATATGACAACCAAGATAAACAATATCCACAATTTATGCTAAAATACGCGACTTATGGACTAAAATCCGCAAATCTAATCTTCGTCGTGCTAAAAAAATTCATTAAAAATATATGAGCGATTTTTGTTCAGTGAAATATGCTCATTGTCTCTTTTGTTTGAGAAAAAAAAGGGAAAAGCAAGCCTGCCATGCTATACACAGACATGTTGCACACTATGATTTGTTCCATGATTTGTCTCCCTAACAAACATATAGTGCAAATACAATTTGTATAAATATACCAATACTTATATTTGGAATTTGGCAGAGTAGTATGTCTTAAATTATTCAATTGCCCTCTGGCTGATTGATAGAACACAATACGTTTCCACTTGCAGAACAGGATTTCTATATGATTCATTTTGAGCAAAAAGAACAAGATAAGCCTAACAGAACCACAAAAAGGTTTCTTTACAACGCTCAAACAAACCTTTGGGAACTGAATTTTACACGATATGCTGACAAATTTGAATGTCTGTGAGCTTTGACATTAGATTTAATCTTGGTTCATTCCAAGCATGTCCACTTCTGTGAATGAAAACTCTGGGGGATAGACAAAAAGCAGTATCAATCTGAGAGCGGGGTTAGCGACCTATTGAATTTTGGTTGTCATTTTGTTTCTTGTTTTGTTTTTTGTTTCACAGGTGACTGATTAGAACCACTTTTTTGGTTTTAAGTGTATAGGTCAAAGTTTTGACACAGTTATACAGATTAGCATCTAGTCATCCTTCTAAATGGCTTGAGCAGATGTCATTTGTGAGTAATTAAAGTCAGCAAATCTCCTTGGTTATCTTTGGTTTTGAATATCTCAGAAACAATTTTTTTTACAAGACTTGTTGATTTTGAGACAGGCTCACTAAAAAGTGGATGGATGAATCTTTGTGAAATTAATGGCTGTGTAAAGACAAGAGTATAACTTACGTAACCATTTCAGTTGGCAACAAGTCAATTTTGAATGCAACTTTTTCAGCTCCAAAGTGAAAAAATCAATGTTAATTGCAGATGCTTCTAACTTCAGTAACATAAAATCATCCCTTTGAACAGAAAACAAAAAAAAAATGGTTACCTAAGCTTTACTATTGTCTTTACACAACCGTTGATTTCAAGCTGTTGTGCAAAGTGTAAATCAGACCCTTTGAATAAAATGCACCTCAAATTTTACAAATTCATCTAAGAGTATTTATTGTTACATGCAAAGAAACTGTACATATTGACAAAACTAAAAATGTGTACATCGATGGGCTTGTATCCAAAAAACAGAGACACAGTGGCAATTTTTGTACCACTCTTTTATATGTTCCCTAAGTAAGAGCAGACACCTTAACACTTTTTACCTTTGTGACTGGGTGCATGGCGGTGCCACAAAATCTCTTAATTCCTTGCTGCTTTCCATGTTTAATATCTGCTTCATCTAAAATTTTCATGACTCTCATTGTTTCTTGCAGATTTAGTTCCTGATCAATGCCTAGAAACCAACTGTATGCATTCTTGCCGGGCAAGGATCTGCAGATGTCTTTCATGGGCTTTTCAATGTGTTCGTTGAATATAGCCAATGGGGTAACAGTGGGAATCTTCTCAACCACTGCCTCTATGTCCAGATCCTCTTCCATAGGGTCTAGCATAAACAGTGACACAGCCACATATTTCCCAGTCTCACTGTCACGCACTGCACGAGAAAAATTTGACTTCCTAAAAGAATCCCAAAACTCCAACAGAATGTCATAGAAGGTTTCATAGTCTATGCCAACACTCTTCACCAAGTCATTGCGGTTAGAGAAATCCATGGCAATAAGATAAAGAACGTCCTGAGCATCCTCTTGGTCAAAAAGGTTGACGACCGTATATTTTCCATCCTCATTTTGTTGCTGATGCGTGCCTTGTGTGCGCATATGTGAAAGTATATCATTGAGTGTTCGACAGGCTAGAATGTCATTGATTGTTACATCATAGCCGTTCTCTTTTACCTTACTCCAGACCCAAACAATATTGATAGAGTTACCACCAATGTCAAATATGTTAAGGTCTTCCGAAAGGGACTGCTTTGGAAGCTTGAAGGCCTCTGCTACAGCTGCAAAGAGAGCATCAGTGACCGGGTCTAAGTCACGATTTATGATCTTTCGAGACGTTATTTTTTGTCGATTGTGTTCATAGTGTATTTCTCTAAGTTTTTGTACATCAATTTTATCAAGTGGCTCCTTTGTTGGAATTGTTTCTAATAGATGTGATGCAACAGGGACTTTGTATTCTTCTAGGTGGTCCTTGCATGCAGCAGTGACGTCATCGCTTGAAACAGTATGGCCAGGCTTCACTGTATAAAATGCAACTAGTTCAGTTTGGTACCCCGATGTCTCTAAACCCAAAACTACAGCAGACAGAACTCCGGCCACATTATTGGTGATGCAATCTCCAATTTCTCCCGTATGAACGCGAAATCCTCTAATTTTCACGTGATGGACACTTCTGCCTTCAAATATGATAGGCCCTTTCACAATACGAGCATAATCTCCTGTTATAAAAATGTTATCGTGTCCGGATTTTTGTGTATATGGATTTCGTTTCAAATTAGGGGTCTGTGACTTTAAGTATCCAGTGAACAGACTGTCACCACTTACACATAGGTTACCCATTTCACCCGGCTCCACAAATTTTAGGTCATTATCCAAAATATAGATATTTGTATTTGGCAACGGTTTGCCGATTGAAACCTTCCCGTCAAATACCCTGTCGTTCAGATCCGATGCTGTCTGGAAGTTTTCAATAGTTACGATATCTGAACCCGTTTCCATCATACCCCATCCATTGTATAACATGGTTCGATCAGAAAAATAATCCATAAAGTCTTCAACCAGACTCTTTTGCATTGTTTCACTCATCCCAACCACGCTTTTTAGCGATTTGCAACTTTCTCCATCGTTTTGTATCTTAAGAAACATCAATATATTTGCCAAAAGGGAAGGAGAGAAAAAATACACCCTTGTGATTTTGTGTTTGTCGATAGTTTGTACGACAAATTGTGGATTTTTGTGTTGTTCTTCTGTCAGGATCACCTGTGGGCCCCCATTTATGAGAGAAGCGAATGTGTCAATGAAGTCACTTAGCAAAAGAGCGTGGGTCAGGTAAACCTCTCTGTCGGTCTTGGGCAGGATTTTTGTGTAGAAATATAGAGCATTAATGGCAGCCTTGTGTCGTGTCGGCACTATCTTTGGAATTCCTGTGCTCCCGCCTGTGGTACCCAGAAAGAACACGCTGTTTGGTTGTGGTACTTGCAGCATCTCCGAATCCTTAAGATTTTCTTCTGACATGTTGTTTTTGGTGCTCTCTCTCATGAGGTCTTGGATGTAGAAAATTGGCACGTCATCAGGGAACTTAGTTTTTTGGAATATTTCATCAAGGTTTCGATCAACCAGGAAACAGATGGGTGGGTTGATTTGGACCATCATTTGACTTCTATCTACGGATGACCCAGGTGTAAGGGGCATGATGCCTACCCCAGTTTTGGCTATTGCCAGCCATGTGTACACGTGCGTGTCACAAGTGGAGATGAATGAACAAATCACGTGCTCATCGCTCACTGGAAGAGGGCATTTTCCTTGGTCTTTCAATTTACTTATTATGGTTCGTGCGAGGCTGTTGCTACATTTGTTTAGTTCACCAAATGTTGTGACTCTATCACCAAATATAAGAGCGGTTTTCTCCGAACACAGTTTGCCGTTTGGATCTGACTGTATAACCGCCTCAACTTTGCGGTGTACGGGCTCGAAAAGTAAATCCATAACTTCACCCTCCAAAATATTTGGGTTGTCCAGTATAGAAGCCATAGTGATCTGAAAGAAAAGTTCCAGAATATACCTGCTTTTGAAAAAAAAAGACATCCAACGGCTTTGGTTGTGTAAATAGGCACACCATACCTTCATGACAGTGTCTAGGAATCATTCCTTGATTGTACTGATTGATTTCCTTGAGCACCATATGATCCCTTTGTTGTGAACCATAATTAGTGCAGCTATGCTACACACAAGTGATTGTTTTTTCCCTCCAATAATAAATTAACCAAGATTAAGTTCTTGCCTGTATTTCCATAAAAATACCGAAATCTGTTAATTGCCGATTTATGGATTCCTTTGCAGAACTTCTACATGGGCAAACACAAAACTGATACAACTTATGATAAAGACATGAAAGAGATATAATTTGTAGGAGATGAGGTCCTTTCAAATCAGACCAAAAAATGGTTATACTCACTCTTCACAAGTAAAATCAATATAAAAACACTAATTGATAGCCTTTTGATTTCAACCATACCAATGCAGGTAGGAGTCTTGCGCCAAAGACCAGACAAGAGCCGACTTTAATTGTAGGCTGGTTCCTTGACTATAACTTTCATGATAATCGATAAAACGCTGAGATAGAACAAAGTATTACGAATTATTTTTTCAGTGTGGCTGCAATGCAGTTTCTGAGTAAAAAGAATAAAAAACTGGTTTAAAATACGTCACACACTTTCCGTTTTGTGACACTGTTGTCTGTCTGTAACATGTGACTATGACCGCGGGGGAGTCTGCTGTCCCAATGATTGGTTTCTTTCCTCCGATAATAATTTAATAATAATTTAACTTAGATATAATGCTCGCCTGCATTTCCATTAAAACAGTGGATCCCATTTAAGTGTCAATTTATGCATCCCCTGTCGGGGGACATATGATTATTCCGTCATCATCTCCTTCACAAACATGGTCAAGGTGCATATGGGGAACATGCATGTACAATGTGAAAGCATTCCGTAAACAACTTGTACAATACTCCAACTTATCCAATACACCGCTGTCATTTACATGAACTGTGGTAGCTCTTAGTGACGCATGGCATACTGGCGTCAACAAACATTTACATATCCCTATCATTTTCGCAATTTGTTTTATTTTAGTCATATAATATTAGATAAAATTTAAAGCAATTTTATATTAAAAATCTGTTCAGCAGTTCTGGAAAAGAAACAGAAGATAACCATCATGCACAAGTCGTCATAAAATAGGTAAAAAATTTGATCAGTCAAAAATCTAAAAGGTCTGGCTGGCAAGCCAGCAGAGACAAAAGTTGTAATCTTAAATTCTGATCCAATTTTATCCCACTCTCTAAAGAGCAGAATTAACATTTCTTGCTTAAACCCATTCTGTCATCTCTTAACAATTACAAATATTTGTTCTTTTCAAAAAGTATTATCGATATTTTTTTGTCTGAATATAAAAAAATGCAGTGTAGGTTTAAAGATTATGAAGTACTGTTCGACTGATTATCTAGATGTGACCTATGGCTAAAGATGATTGATTCGGGTATTAGGGGTAAGTTATTACAGGTTATATATAATATGTATCAGAAAAATTAAATCTTGTGTGGCACATAATGACAGTAAAACAGAGTACTTTTTGTCCATGAGAGGCGTAGACAAGGTGATAACTTGTCACCTTTCATGTTTGCAATATATGTAAACGATTTGGAACTTTTGAGTGAAAATAATGTGAATTCCCTAATATTTTCAGATGACTACGCAGCTATCAACTCATTGAATTTATTTTCACTTATGTATGTTGATGATACAGTAATATTGGCTCACAAAATGCTCTTAATGCACTACAGCCATACTGTGATAAATGAAAACATACTGAAAACATAAATTGTAATTTTCAGTCAGAGAAAGATCAATACAGATAACTTTGAATTCCTATTTAATGCTAACAAATTACAAGTGTCTTCAGAATTTAAAAATTTAGGCATAGTTTTCAATTATAATGGTGCTTTTGCAAAATGTAAAAATTACTTGTATGACCAAGCCTCTAAAGCAATGTTTACACTACTAAAAACGGCTCGTTATTTGAATTAACCTATAGATATCCAGCAAGAATTATTTGATGCAACAGTTTTACCTATAATGTTATATGGATGTGAAGTCTGGGGCTTTGAGAGCCTAGAGTTACTTGAAAAATTACAAAGGAAATTCTGTAAGTTTATACTGGGACTGAAAGATTCCACGGCAACTTGTGTTCTGTATGGTGAATTAGGGCGGCATCCTGTTTCTTGTTTAGTCAAAAGTAGGCTGGTGGATTCTGGCATAAAAATAACTGCCGAAGAGGATAAACTATCATGTAGATTGTAATATATACTATTGAACTTGCAACCGAACGGCATCATGCAGTCTCCTTGGCTAAAATTCATACATAGAGTGTTAGACATACTGTGGTATGAGCAATGTATGGTCTAACTGCAGCAATATTTATGGAAAATAGTTATCCAAGGCAGTTAAGCTGAGACTGAATGACCAGCTCAGACAAGAATGGGCGTCAGATGTGTGCTCAACTGAAATATGTTATAATTACAGATAGTTTAAAGGCGAATTTAGAATGGAAAATTACCTAGTGGAAATGTTGCCTAAATATAAAGTTTTAATGTGTAAATTCAGGACTCTTAGCCATAAACTGCCTGTAGAAAGAGGACGCTACATAAAGACACCACGTCATCAAATATATTGTATCTTGTGTTATGAGAGAAAGATTCTTACTGGAATGTACAACCTTGTAGCAAATTAGGGAAAGGTTTATTCCCACTCATTATTGTAAACACATAAATACTCTCAAATTCCAAAACTTAATGATGGCCGATACAAAGGTTTTGAACAAAATTGGAAAGGTATTACAAGCAGGCTTTAAACTACTGATGTAAAGGTCCTCTCCCCCCCTTCAATATGTCTCAACATTTGTGTATTACTTATGATTATGCCGCTACTATCATTCCGTCTTGCATGAATGGCGTAACACTTCGGCTACAGGTGAAGGGCAATAAGGGAACCTGAAAATTTAACTTGCTATCTTTGAGCATGCACATACTCCTCGGCGTTACATACCAAAACAACGCTTCACGCAAGGCACTTTCATGGTACACCAGGAGTACGACAGACACGGAAGAACATGTTCAATAGTAATCTTTTACAAAATACAGGCCATCGCTTGATGTATATCGCACAATGTCTAAAAATATTAATCTTTATAAAATGTGAAATCTCTCAGAGGTGTTGTTTATAACAAACGCAACTGTACGGCTTTGCTACTTTGCTAAATATCAGAATAAACATCCTTCAGAACTTGGAAATTCATCTTCACCTTGTGGCCAATTTCCTTTTTAAATGACACTTGTCAGCACAATTCGAATGAAAAGTTTTGCTGAGAAGTCCTGACATATATGCCGCCGTTCCAAAAAGGAAAGGCGACATATAGATAAAGACTTTTCAGCATAACTTTTCACTCGAATGAGGACAGATTTCCTCCTGTTCCCTGGTTAAAAGGTCATAGGAATTTGATACATTCTCTCTCTCCCTCCCTCAACCTCCCTCTCTCCCTCTCTTTCTCTCTCTCTCTCTCTCTCTCTCTCTCTCTCTCTCTTTCAGACACACACACACACACACAGCAACCAAAATTGGGCATTTGAAAAAAAAACGGCTATTCACTTGATATAATTTGGATTATTTACAAACATTATACAAATAGGAAACCGCATCCCAAAAAATTCAAACCAAAGTCAGGCTGAAAATTAGTCTTCATCCCCTCAGTTTTGTCAAGGCATGTTAGACCGGGAGCACGCATGGTTAAATTAAAATGTCAATTAATCAAGTATATTTTCAAACAAAATCTGCTGGGGGAGGCCTCAAAAGCCCCGGCGCCACAGCAGGAGGTGCGAGCTGCCTCAAAATGGGAGATCTCCCTGCTACACTTGCTTTCTACTTGGCAATTTTTGGGTTGGCCCGACAAATTCGGCATTTGAGAAAATGTATACCTGTAGTTGGTAGATGATCTACCGTTTCAAGTTCATAAAAACATCAGAAGCACACTTTATTCCAGCTACTTCGACATACAGACAACTGTTGGAAGTTTGAAGGGGTGCTAAACCAGTAGAGTTGAACCTACCCATTGCGACCACACTCGGAGCATTTGAAAGTGGCTGTAATAGACAGACTGTCGTATTATACGGGATTACAGCTATGCATGTTGTACATGTGTGTGACATAGAGGAGGTACAAGCATTCAACTATGATTGCAAGATGGATTATATATTAATTTTAGATAGCATTACTGTTGTGTTTTACTCTCTTTTTGAACACTGAAATATACTAAATGAAATTAATACGCTCAATTTAACACACATTCATAGAATGTATTTTCCAATATCCATCTAAGATACATGAGCTAAAAGTACATGCAACAAAATAGGGCTAGCCCAACTATAATTTGTTGTTACGAATACAAAATTCGCAAAAACACGCAACAAAATAAACTTAACCATACTTAAATAAACTATACTAAGGTAAGATAAGGTTTTGCATTATCGAGGTGATAACGAGAAATTCTTAGGAAAAAGCACCATGAAATCGGGATACACAGAAGGTCGCATCATGGAGGCGGTCGGACGACCAAGGACTACTGTAAATAGTTTCTTAAGCTGTCACTAGCACCTGAACACTGCCATGCAATTTTAAAAGTTTCCCTTACGAATAAAGGAATAGTTTTCAACTGGAAAACGCAGTTAGTCTTCAAATAGCCCTCAACTAGTCTAAAGTTAGCCGCTAGTTGAAAAAATTTACCATGCAAATTAGTTAGCCGCTAGTTAAAAATGAAAATGGCGCCTTATGGTTGAAAATGGATTTCAACGAGATTTCATCTAGCCGCCTGTTGAAGATGAAAATAGTTTTGAACTAGTCACCAGTTGAAAACGAAACCATTCGTTGAACACGTAATTTAACTGCAGTTGAAAACTCCATGTTAGAGATTTCAACTGTTCCATTTAAATGTCTCATTTTCATAGAATAACAGTTGAGAGTAAAATTATCTCAAAAACACAAAGTACATGCCGCAAGGAAGTGTATTTGAGCCCAGATGTGGAAATAGTCATATAATCCACACTGTGAACAACAAGATCAATATATCACATGGTCTTTACTAATTCATCTGGATCTGTGAACCATACACTTATCGACTTCAGAACCTGTGTGTGGTGTATAGTGGTATATATGTATATATATAGGCTAGAAGCCCAAATACCAACGTTTACTTTAAATTTAGCTATACAATCATGTACATCTCCTATACGAGACTTGTAACATGTGGCATGTGACAATCATAAGGCACCTTCATGTTCCATGGTACATCATTGTAACAAACGTACCTTTAGTTATGCTTATGAATTATCATGGCCAGTAGAAAAGCCACAAATTACTCACTGATCTGCTGCAGAAGACACTTTTTTGTTCAAAATGGCGTCAGGAAATATATTGTTATTGAACTGGTTTGTACTGGTCCTCTAATTTTCAACCAGATTTCATCTTTTGGAATGTTGGCAAAGTGAGTACAACTGCCAAATTTTTGAGGCCTGGTTTTCAACCGGCTTTCAACTCTCCGGTTTTCCAAGTCCTCGTTTTCAACTAATTCTCAACTGTTAGATTAGATTTTTAAAGTCCTAGACTTCAGTAAGCCGCTAGTTGAAATCCAACACACATCTCAAACATTAAAGTTGAAAACTTGATTTCAACTCTTCCTGGGTGGAATTTTCAACTTGCCAGTTAGCAGCTAACTGAGGACTAGTTGAGCGCTCACTGGAAACTAACTTACAATTTTCAAAAGGGTCAGTGTCTAGCAGAAGCGATGCTGCATGTGATCTTTTGCCATTCCCTGCTATGATGGCATACGTTAGAATAAGTTATCGTTACAAGTGTTGTCACTTTTTAATAACGTAATTGGAAGCATGATCTCTGTCTTACTCAAAACATCATTCTTGCACATTTTTTGCGTCTGAAAAATGTGTAGCTGTTGCCAGAGTTTAAGTTCTACATCATTTTAAGTTATGACAAATCAGAACTCGTTTATAATAGATTAACATAATGTATACATAGAACATGTAAGACCATTACCTTGAATGATCGAGTGACCCGCCTTGTCTTCAGTCTTAAGAAATCCAAGACTGCTAAATGTCACTTTGAACATGTGTGCCGGACTCCCTTTCTCATTTAACGGCGTACAGTGTCGTACTTTGGACACACAAACCGCGTCCTAAACATGGGATTCTGCAATTAACGATCTGTCGACCGACATTCTATGAGCTATTTACATTATCAAAGTGCAAAATCAGTGCCATGTGACAATGCATGGTAAGATGGCTGTTTTTTCAATTGTCAAATCTTGATTCATGACCTATATAGACCTCACATTCAAGCTGTGGATTCCTTCACCCAGTATTTGTGAGCAGATTTATTTTTCAAAATGGAGGGTTAGAAATGAAAACATGTATTTAGTGTTTCTGACTTCGCACGTATACAGATAAAGCAAGTCTTTACGTGACAACATGTTTCATTAATTTGTTTTCTTCACTTTACTTCCAGCCATAACAAAGAAAAAATGTAACTGGGTCGTTTTTTCGCAAAGAAAAGCAAAATAATAGTAGTAGTAGTAGTAGTAGTAGTAGTAGTAGTAGTAATAATAATAATAATAATAATAATAATAATAATAATAATAATAACAACAACAAACGGAAGGGTCTGAGAAGAGTCTGTGCTACGCCGACCAGCTTATGGTATTCCCCATCTAATTTTCCAGAGGACCAATTAATAGATCGCAAAAATACATATTCATCGTTTACAATAGTGTTGTTTTGCAACTATTCTAATATACTTTAATTGATGGGTGTAGGAATTCAGGTCGGGATATGATGTTTTACAGGGACAGATAGGTGCATTGCCACTGCGTTTGAGGAGAATTTAGCAAGTGTTTCCGAAAGTTGGACATCACAAACACCACACAAATATATACGTAAGAGAAGACAAAATTGCAGTGTCATCTGTTGAATAAATGAAGGTATATAGGTATTACAAAGATGCTCCGATGTGATTCAAAGTTATAAGCAGATTATCTTAGAAATGCCTTTGTTATGTCCCGTAAAGTGATAATGAATAAAGCCCAGGAAGTCACTGAAGCGTGTTTGAATAAACATGGCAGAAACCAGCCAATAGCAAGGTTTTTATTTTTAGATACAACTACACATAAATACATTCTCATTGGTGTCCCTATATTAAACATGCTAAAGTGTACACATAGTTTGCTGTTTAATTGAAGAGGTATACATAAGGTATATCCTACAACATTTAGGCTGCATCTAGCCAGCGTTTTTAAGAGGTATCAAATGTGACTTCTGGATCGACTTAGACGAAGATGGACAGACGAGGATCGTGTAGACTAAGCTTAATTGAAACCTCATCAGCATAAACATGATGACCGTCATTTACAGGTACTACCAGCATATCAATATGTGTGATATTGACGACAATAAAGTCGCACTGTATTTCACTGCAGTTTTGTAAAAACCTGACCAAAGGAAATACGCGTACACATTTTCCATAGACATCACTCTCCAGACAGCTAATGCAGAAACTATGGTTTTTATACTTTCTAGTAGATTAACTGTGCACACAAAAGCACGGCACCGGAACATTTTATGGAAACACGTTCATGTTTCATGATCATATGTAATGGAATTTGTAAATCCAGTAAATGGACAGTATGTTGCTCATTAGTTAACATGAATATACAATGCATGTTTCAAATTCATTGATTTTTACAGACCCTTCAAACAGCCCAGGAACGTCATAAAAGCCGTGTTACTAATTTCTATTATCTGCAAACGGGTTTTCAACCCTGAATTTTGCGAAAAAATTTGACTTCTGTATATTTATAACCCAATCCGTACTTTCAAGAGAATGTCCTTGACTCTCTGTTGAGATCAAAATTGCTTTGGTCTCCTTGTAGTCTTATGCATGCAACATAGTTAAAACTGCCACTGAATTATCGTTTTGTTTAGTTTGTGCTGTGAAAATGAATTATATGATTGAACGGTTCCATATACTCTGTAAACATGCTGCTTATCTATATGAATACAGAGCTTGCTTGGCATCCTTTTAATTTTAGTTAAGGCAGTATGTCTTGTTTCAAAAAGTATCAGGCAGAGTTTTGCTTTGAATTTTATCCAGACATCACAATGATGAAGGGGGGGGGGGTCAATCGAACCCCCTGTGCGATGTAAAACTTGGTAATAAGCTAGAAAAGAATATTTGCTTCAAAGCAAATCGGTCTGTGTGCCTTCAAAAGTTGTAAATATTAAATGCTATAACTTTTGTCCTTTTGCGCTTCACATTCCACTAAGCTTATGGCTGGATGAAAATTTGAAAGTCCAAATGACCTTTGACCTTTGACCTTTTGCGGTCACATGTAAATTACAGAAATGTACAATGTTACAATACTTACAATTTAAGCGCAACATATGGTGGCACAAAAGTGCCAACTTAAATATTTTTCTCTCACCATAAAAATGCGAAGGCGAAAACAAGAAAATAAGAAAACAGAACAGCGAAAACAAGAAAACACGAAGGCTAAAAAATGCGAAAACAAGAAAACACAAAGGGGAAAATGCGAACACACAACTGCGATAACACGACAGAAAATATGTCGTGTTTTCGCACTCGCATTTTCGTCTTTTCGTGTTAGCGTTTTCTCGTTTTCTTGTTTTCGCATTTTTTGCCTCAGGCGAAAACAAGAAAACACGAAGGCGAAAACACTAAAACATAAAACACGAAGGCGAAAATGCGAAAACAATTGTTGTGTTTTCGCATTTTCGCCTTCGTGTTATCTTGTTTTCGCATTTTCGCCTTCGTGTTTTCTTGTTTTCGCTGTTTTCGCCTTCGCATTTTTATAGACAGAGAAAAAATATTTTAGTTGGCACTTTTGTGCCACCATACCAACATGAACCAAATCAGATGAATATTGACCAAGTTATGGTAAGATGAAACTTTCAAAGGGCTGAATGACCTTTGACCTCTAGAAATTAAATGTTAATAACCAAAATGTACAGTGTTGCAATACCTACCATTTGAGTCCAACATGATTACAATTGGATGAAAATTGGCCGAGTTATGATTGGATTATATAGGATGAAAAAACTCCAAAGATTCGAATGACCTTGACCTTTGGCCTTTAAAGGTCACATATGAATTACAAAAAGGTGCACTAAATAGCTACAATTGAGTCCAACATGATCACAATCGGATAAAAATTGACCGAGTTATATGGCTAAATGAAAATTTCAAAGGTACAATTGACATTGACCTTTGACCTTTAGAGGTCACATGTACATTTCAAAAATCTATAGTGTTACATCTGCTAAATTTGAGCCCAACATGATCAAAATTGGATACAAAATTGACTAAGTTATGGCCAGATGAAAATTTCAAAGGTTCAAATGACTCTGACCTTTGACCTTTAGAGGTCACATGCAAATTACAAAAATATGCAGTGTTACAATATCTACAATTTGAGCCCAACGTGATCAAAATTGAATAAAAATTGATTAGTTCATGGCTAGATGAAAATTTCAAAGGTCCAAATGACCCTTATTTTGGACATTTTAAGGTCACATGTAAATTACAAAAATGTGCAATGTTACAAACCTATTAATTGAAGTTGAATTGGTTACCTGTAGCTATGATAATTTTGAAGGTGTTCAAGATTCAAATGTTCAAATGGCCCTAATTTGCATGATTTTCAAAATTGTCCAACTTCTTTACAAAACTCAAGACTTCATGTATGGAAGTATAAACATGCCAAGTTTTGAGTTTCTACGTGTAATACTTTTCAAATGAAATGTCGGACAAATTTGCCAG
Source organism: Hermodice carunculata (assembly GCA_964020975.1). Classification (NCBI taxonomy): domain Eukaryota; kingdom Metazoa; phylum Annelida; class Polychaeta; order Eunicida; family Amphinomidae; genus Hermodice; species Hermodice carunculata. The sequence goes on along the minus strand of OZ026615.1, from coordinate 26,330,303 downwards.
TAAAGAAAGAGAGATAGATTGAAAGAAAGGAAGAAAGAAAGAAAAAATGGAGAGAGAGAGAGAGAGAGAGAGAGAGAGAGAGAGAGAGAGAGAGAGAGAGAGAGAGAGAGAGAGAGAGAGAGAGAGAGAGAGAGAGAGAGAGAGAGAGAGAGAGGTCTGTGTTGGAACACAGACATAATAATAGAAAAAATGGAAAATGAAATAGAATATAACATTAAAATATAAAATTAAACAGCTTGACTTATTACCACCGCTTTCAAATTAAATGTACTGTCTGGATGTACATGTAAACATCCACGATTTTTAAACTTTCACACTTTCACATGTAGTCGTTACGATTCAGTATATATTTTAACTGCTTTTTGGTATTAAAATGCTATATATTATTTCAAAGTCTTGGTCTACGCAATATCATGCTGCTGAAGTTGCCATTATTGTAATGGCTCTTGTCCGTTTTATTTGAAACCAGAGACAATTTTGTCAGATCGGTAATTCAGTCACGCATAATTATAATACAGGAGGCCAGTCATTTCGCCTCTTAACATATCTTGATATGTATGCGTGTAGTTTCGTTTGGTACAATTTCAGACCTGCCTTTATCTTGATTTTTTTTTCTTTTTAATCTATGAAAGTATAGATTTTGGAATTGTCTGGTCTTAATTTATCAGTTGGGGGCACATGTCAAAGAGTTATTAAGCTAATTGTGAAATATGGTGAAACACAGACAAGTGCTTTAGGGGGCTTTCTTTTTTTATTTTGTGTATTTAAGAATAGCACCCTATGGAAAAAACTGGGAAAACAAGATCCCTGTCTTAAAAATACTATGAAACTTAACAGTGCCTCAGAATTTGTTCTTATCTGCATCAGGTGTACAATTACGAGACTCTGAAATTAACACTTGCTAATTTGCATATCCAAAACTTTCATTTTCAAAATTGAAGACTAATATCCCGATATGAGCCAAATACGGACAATTTGGAGGACACTTTTTAGGTTCATGGTTCTGGAGCAAAAGAGCATCATTTTTAGAACTTCAGGCTGGTTTTGCTGAGAAATAGATAAACTTAAAATGGGCATCCCCTATGTCTAGTTGTTTTATGTTGGCATATTTATTCAATTAGTAAAATATTTCGTTTATCTGTATTTGCACCAATTGATAGAGCAAGACTATTCAACTTCGACACTATATACTTTCATCAAGCTACACCAAAGTTTCAAAAGCCACAAAAACGTAGATGTACACAGTTGTATATCGATGCCTTCAGTAACGTAGGAACTCGAAACTTTACTTTCAGACGTCTAACTGGGAGTAAATACAGTACTGGTAAAATTGTTAGATCTTTGTAGTTCCTTTGTGGTCTGGTTGTATCTCCTCTCTATGGTTTGGCTTTTAATACATAATTTAATGCCAGAGGCAGCACAAGGAATCATGCGGATACAATAAACTGTTTTCAGTTATATAGATGATATTTGTATCCACTGGCATCTCAAGTTTAAAAAACAGAGCTCGACAAAATGTAGCCTTACACTGTACAGATTTAAAAGTTGTGAAGACAAAAAAAGTGTGATGAACCAACTTGAACAAAATAACTGCAGTCATTATGTTGTCACAGTCATATTAAATGTGCTCACCGGAATGATTGAGGGCACACTAGGGGCAGTGCAAATTTTGAAGCACTGGTCCTGCCATCCTGTAAAATGTTTCGAACTTGTCTAACCCCGTATGGCATACCCTGAAAGCAATTATGAGAGCTAGAGGCAAAACACAGTTAAGTGAATTCTGTGTGTGTCACATATCAAATTGTCCATGTGAAAGCAGAGTCTCAAATACCAGGGAAACGAGTCTGAGGGTATCGATTTTTCAAAACTTTCCGGGGGAGGCCCCCGGACCTCTTGATGGGAGCTCTGTGCCTTCGGCACTTGCAATTCAAACCTCCCTTTTAGATAGACTGGATCGGCCCCTGCATCATGCCACATGTCTGGTATTCGCACAGCGTAGATTATATTCCTTAGATGTGCAATTAGTTTTAAAAATCAATATGATAATTTGTAATGTGTGTATGTATTAGCGGATATTTTGAGTCAGCCTATGAGGAATGTGAACCTCCAAATGCACCAGGCACATATTTTATAGGGATCAGGCTAACGTTCAACAGACAACAAGGCACTTCCAACTGGAATGATTTTTTGGTACAATAAACAAAGAGCCGCTTATCGAATGCTATTAAAGTCCTACAGACAGGTACTGCTCTACCCATGACACATTCATGAATAAAAAAAAATATATATATACATGCATGTATATATGTATAATATATGTGTGTGTACATACATGTGTCTCTGTGTGTAATAACGTTCAGTCTGCTGAGCTCAAACAACAAGGGATGCACATGAAAAAAAAACAGTCACACGGTCCCTAACAACAGCTTCCATGCTTTAGAACGCCGCTGCCCGCCTGTAGGTAAAATACTACATATATGTCAAAAAGTTGCCATCCGCAGGTGGGCAAAAAACTAAATAATATGAATGAGGCACACAAATCACCCGCTCAAGTGACAAATTAAACAACAATGAGCAAAAGCATCAAAATCGAACACTACAACAGCCTGTATTAAAACAAGAGGCCCTTTCGCCTGGCCTAATGTTCTGTTGACATATAAATTTGATTACCTTCACCAAAAAAAAATAAAATAAAATAAAAAAGAGAAAAAAAGTTTTCTTTAAAATGCATTCCCTCCAGGACCTTGATAAATAAGTCAAGGTCCTCCATATTCACCTTCAATTATACAAAAAAGCCCGCAGGTACTTTCGGACCTGTAGCCACTATCGCGGCAACCTTCTCTACCAAGCTCCATCTTTGACTCATCGGGGCTCTTGGCTGCTGTGCCAAGTGGTGCTACATAATTCATAGCCTGGGGGCAACTTCAGTGTTTGATACAATATCCCTATTCCGAAGCCAACCGTCGCCAACAACTGCTCACGTCAAGCGGTTGTATTTTTATTTTTAGGTAACGCTCACGCTGGAAAGGTCCCATTACATGTTGTACATTACATTCATTCATCAAATTAATCTTGCATTAACACTAATCGCACATATATTTTGGATAGCACCTCTTCAAAATATCCAGTCGGAGCTCACCCACAGGTTTGGCTGCCATTTAAAAAAATGTGGATTCCGCACCCAATGGTTTGCAAATAAGGATAGAAATTGGACGATCTTGGCGGGGGGGGGGGGGGGGGAGGTCAAGGTTATAATGTATGAAACCAAAAGTATATATTTTATAAGTGTTTCAGGGCATCAGTTATAATATTATATATGCTGTGGCTGGGACTCACTTTGATATATAAATGGAATGTATTTTTGTAGGACTGCCCCGTAATGCATTGCGCCACGTTTAAAGTGGTGCTCCCTGCAAATGATTCCAACGTGCCGGATAACGTGTCGCATTTTGATTTATATCTAATAATGATAACTGCTTCAGACACAACAGAGCGGGCAGATTAAACTTGAGATAGTAACTCATGTTTTAAAAGTACTTTAACGACCGTTTGCCCTGGTAACTTGGAGAACCTACACCTGAAATCCGGCGAATATTACGATAATGATCAACGAACAACCGAGCCTATGCTGTTACTCAAGACCGGTGGCCATCCAGCTATGCTGTTTTCCGGGCCCAAGTAAAACCTCCAGATAATTTGAAATGAAATGCTATGTTTCAGTTGACTTAACTGCAAAATAACGGCACACGCCGCCACTTTCTGGGTAAAAAGTTTTCAGCCAGGATCAATCAATTTTTATTAGAAAAGGCAGCTTGAAACTTTTTTTTTATTTCATAAAATTTATTTAGGGTCGGGAATTTTCAGTTGGGCGGGTCTAGCTACCGGAACCACATATGTATTTCTGTTTGGCCTTAGGCAACACCGAATTTGATGAAACATGTTTTAATGGTTGTTCTTCCCCCCCTTTTACACATTACCTTCTTTGACGTCAGTTAAGTTTGTTACCTTGGCACAGCCGGAGGCACTTGTTGAATTAAAAATATGTACCCTTCATTCAACCATGAGTGATCGCACAAGCTATGCGACCTGTGGTCAGCAGCGCTGACAAAACACCTACATAATATGCATTATATTGGGTTGGCGAGTAGGGTGTAATTGTGAACAGATAATGATCAACAATGACATTTTCAAATAAAATAAGTCTTTAACTCAAAACTACTACTCCTCAGCTACTGGCGATGTTTGTGCTATGATTAGCCCGCTGACGGTATCCACTTTTATCTCAGCTTAATTTTCCTGCCTCCATGTTCACAACCTCAAGGCTGAGCCGTGAGCCCCAGCAAGTTAAAACATATACACATACCTGCACCCATACTTCTCGGTTCACATCCGTTTTCATTCTTAACATATGTATGGTTTGATTTAAAATTATAATGAAGTATGTATACCTTACTATGCATCGGTTATTAATCGCTAGAATGTTATCATTGATAATACTGGTAGATTCATTGTAACAAACTTGAAAACTTCGATTCTCTGTCTGGCGATCTGCATGTAGTTTTGCGTGCGAGTTTGCTGTTAATGTAAAACAGTCTGTTTTCTTTTCAATAAGATTGAGACATTGAAGTTAAACATGCAACACGCCCTTTTTGGAAATGCGAAACCGATCAGATCTGGGCTAATGTAAACGTCGTCGCTGATGATTTAACCCATGATTCTGTTGCTAATGCGTCAATGGAAGCGCACGCTGACAACGCGTGATTCGGCGTTTACATCTGTAGGATATATGACCTGACAGGTTTGTTTCTCATAAAATATTGCTACTTGTCTGATGGCTCACACTTTAGTATGGCATTTGAACTGTGATACCATTATTTTTTTTTTTCAATTATGTTAACTGTGGTCAATTCCAATGGCGGTTTGAGTTCCTCTTATTCAGGCTCACATGCACCGCCTCATTTGCGCCTTACTTCATGTTAAGATCATATGGAATGCTCAATGCATTCATCTTAATTTTGTTGATAGTGAGATTTTTTACCCGTGTTTCATGTTTTGTTGCCTGTTAGGAATAAATGTTTCGCTGGGGGGTGGGGTGGGGTGGGGGTGTTATTTGATTTTTGATTTTTTGTACCACTTTATCTACTATTTGTGAGATGAGGTATTTGCAGACATGCAAAACATAATCCATACGGTGTGTTTTGTAGGACATTCCGATTCTGGTCGAATTGCTACTTGTATTACTTATAACAAGTAACAGATCCGAGAGATCCGACCCTATTTCTGATATCAGGAAAAACACTCATGCAAATGCGACCATGCTATTAGGGTTGAGAAGAAGCCGAGGGAGGAGGCAAATACCTAACATCAGGGCGGATGGGTGCCTCGGCATTTTTATACAATACCTATCTTAACCCTACACCAGATGTAAAAAGGTACCCTTTCTTAATCCTGTAATGTGTTGAAAGGAGTGCTGCATTGGTGCATACTTTTGTTACCCCTATCCTAATCCAGGTGTGTACATTTTGGGGGCCTTTTCTAATCCTTGGAGAAATGAATACAGGGCCTTTCCCGCGGCACATACCCAGTACAATCCAACATGGAAGTCCCCCCCCCGGGGGGGGGGGGTAAAGATATGGGTAGCGCTAGAAAGTAACCTGAATCAATGGTACATTATAGCACTACAGAATGTGTTTTCTCCACACCGAAAAATATTTTCCTTGCCTGTGTAGCACTTCGTGCAGAATCTATGTTACGCAAGGGGTTTGGTCAACTTGTATACGTCTATGGTTTTATATATATATATATATATATATATAATATATATATATATATTATATATATATATATATATATATATATATAATATATATATATTTATATGGTTATTCTGAATCTAAATTTTCTAGCAGATAGAGAGAACTATCTTTTTGTATATCATGTAACTTTCTTGCATAAATATCAATTTAGATTTTAATATATGGCTTGCTTCTTGTTAGCATTTTTATCAGGTGAACTCTGATACGGGTAAGTACACGAGGGACTTTTTTGTCATGTTAATATCCCGAGTTTCTCACGAGAGAAAATTCACGTGTATTCATTCAGATCTTGTTTCGGGTTCCTACATAATTGCTTCCCCTGTAACTTTCCTCTAATATAATTCTTCTCCGTCTAAATACAAGTCATTTGAGATTTGTGTTCAAGATTCAGCCAAATGGTCTTGTGATCCACCTAGTGAAGATACGATTTCTTTATTCTTCCATGTATGTGCTTAACAGATTGAAATTTATCGGCAATGTTATTAAGTTCAGTGAACTTTATTGGACAAGTGACTTGTTTGTTTATTTTAGGTGCATATTTTAGAAGTACCGGTAGCAATCACTTTAAGATGACCCAATATTAATAAAAATTCACATAGTGAAGAAACATGGCGTTATTTCTTTATCGTCATGTATGTGCTTAACAGATTGGAATTAATCGCCAATGTTATAAAGTTCAGTGAAATTTATAGGTCAAGTGACTTGTTTGTTTATTTTAGGTGTATATTTTAGAGGTACCTGACCTGAGGGCGCCTTCAGATCCGCTATGCCCGGCTGAGTGAGTTCAGCGCTGCAGCCTGGCCTTAGGCCTTCGGGCTATCATTCGTGTCATTAGATAAATTGGAAATGTAGGGCTTCTGATCCGATAAAAGGTCCTACGTGATAAATTGACAAAAACCCATGTCCACCAGATTTTTCACTGAATGCAACTTTGCAAGTGCGCATGCGCGAACGATCCTGGAATCGCTTATTTTCCAGGCCGCAGGCAAGAGTGGCCGAAAAAATGGGGGTAGGAGATGGTAAATACTACGTCACTTGGTTGCACATATATTAAGAATATTTATCAATTGAAAAAACGTTTGACTTTTTAGGTGATAGACATGTATCGCCTAGGTCACCATTGTTCTTTTTTTCTGACTAATATCACGTTGTGTATCCGCTAAAAAGTCTATAGGTGTATATACAACACATGGTTAGAGTTCATGTGTGCATTAGTAGTTGCAAAACTTATCTTAGTCTTCAGTCAAAATTACCGGTACTTTCTTAATTGTTGTACTACTTGTGAAGCCACATTGTCTTTCTCATCTTGGTGTTGTCATCTTCAGCATGTTAACCACTCGACGCGTCTT